>CM035837.1:470277553-472715053 GCA_020510985.1 Pholidichthys leucotaenia
GGTGGCAGTCTTGGCTTCTTTGTCCCCTTAAGAACAGACATCTCTCTTTCTGGTTCGGCCTTCTGACCACATGCCTCCCATTTCTCCATCTCCCCCGGCACGTAGGGTGAAATGCAGGCTGCAAACTCATGTCCTCTCTTCCGCATTTAGCAGGGACACTGAGGTTTTTCCAAATAAAATTAATCATTGCTGTCGTATTTTCATGCCTGTGGGTAAGACATGCATTTTAAAAGAATAGGATTTCTTGCTAACACAGCCAAAAACTGAACATGTATAATCTGCCATCTTTCCCATATTGTAAAAGCTCCTGCTGCTCCTCGGCTCCTCCCTCTTCCCTCTAGACAGTGAACTCAGGTTTGTAGTCATGTCTAATACTTAGCCTGATTGGTTAATCAAGCTAAGTAGGAATGCTTACATAGCTAGAAACGCTCAGTCCAAATGCACATTTTTTGAGAGGGCAGGGCTTCATTGAAACTTTACAGTAAAAAAAATCAGAGATTTGAGACATTTGAGTGATTTCACTCTTGATATGTGTCTTGTAAGTCACAAAAACATGTTACAGATACAGTATGTTAACAACAGAAAGAACTTGATTTATGGCGGAGTGTTACTTTAACTTTCATTCTACTTTATACTGTAGCACTTTGAGATTGCCCTTAATGAAAAGTGCCTTACAAATTTAATGTATTTTATTATTATTATTATTATTATTATTATTATGTTTTTAGTGATCAAAGTGTTGATGAATTAAGGAGTTAATTGATCAGTTATTTTTCTACTTGACACTGTACTTGATTTAAAACAGCCTGAAGTGGAGCACGGATCTGTATTGTCACAAAATAATTTAATGATCAAGCTTTTTTCCATAATTAATCATGGTTTATTGCAAAACCTATTGTTTATTGATTGAAATAAATGGAAAGTTAAGGCTAAAGAGATGTTTATGACCTCTCTTTAAGTTTAAAGGCTACACACCATTCTTTTTCATATTTTCTAACTTTTCTATGTTGCTACAATGAAAAATGATCATCTTAAAAGTGTCCAAAGTCTCAAAAGACAAGCTACTGTACATATATGTCTTCTGTAGTCATTCTGTTAAATATGAACTCATTTTGCCAAAGTCTGCTGAACTCTCACTTTCAACAGCTTTTTAAAACATTTGGCACACTGTAACATCATAGTGGCTGATTTTTTCCATTGGTCAGGTTTTCCATGAGATGGTGGGATTATCCCAGTGAATCTATGTACTGACAGGTCGACTGCAGAGGTAGCTTAGCGGGGGGTTCTCCCAGTGTTTCCTGCTGGTTCATTCTGACCTGTTTTGGTACTTTGTTGGATGGGAATGGTGCCATTAGCATAGTTAGCTCATCTGTTCAACTTGGCACATACATGGCAGTTTTCTTCTGAAACTGGCATCCCATTTGTCCAAGTGCCTTATACAGTAAGGCCCCTAGCATTAGTTTAGCGTACTATTGGCGGTCAGTCACATTTTTGCACCACACTAGACATCCATGCATCTTCTACAAATATTAAATCTTATACTGATACTCATCTTTTTGTGACATTTTTGTTGTAATTAAGCAATTATTTTCCCTCATTAATTTGCTTTTTACAGTTAAATTAGTAAGTGTTAAGTATTTTTTTCTTCAAAATGTGCTTTTTTACTGCATTTGTGAGATGTTTTTGGTTATTTTGCAAGTTTGTTCCTGAAGGAAATCTGCATTTTTTTCATCAGTTTGCTATTTTTTCACCGATTTGGTTCCTTGATTTTTCTGTTCATTCTAAATATAAGATTTAATCTCTTGGGGCAGCTCAGTGATGCAGTGGTTAGCACTGTGGCAGCACAGTAAGAAGGTCACGGGATCGATTCCACACCTGACCATCAGATGACCCTTCTGTGTGGAGTTTGTGTAGCTGAGGCATTACGTTTATTAAATGAACTTCTTCAAAACTATAGTAAAGTGATAATATTAATAATCTAGTTCATTTTGAGTCAGTGGAAAAAAAATTATAATTTAGAGTTTCCAATTTTCCTTGTTGTTAGTGGGTCATTAATTGGTGGGACACAGGAAATGGACTCATTGCACATGCAGAGGTTTTCCCGGCAAAAACTGCGTGGACCCTGCACAGGTAAGATGGGTGTGTGTGGCTCTCCTCCTTCTAATGAGTTTTAAAGTTTAAACGTTGTCTTCTTTGCTGTAATAAGTGCTTATTAATAATTGTATAACACTGCAGAAGGGCTTTCATTAAGGTTTAGTAACTTCTGAGCACAAAAATGTCACTTTTATTGCTGTTTTGTCTTCGTGTCCGCTCAGAGGCTGTTTTTTTCCTTTTGCATTAGACGGGACGAGAGTGTGCTGCTGCTGTGTGTGCCCCACTTATTAATCCTTGTTTTTCATAGAATAAAGTGCCGGCTGTGAACCCACTGTTGGAGTTGTTTCCCTACACGACACAACACAACGCAGACAGCAGTTTCAAGTTCGCTACATAAACGTGGTACCGTGACCCGGATCAACCGAACCAGTCACTGCCGATCGCTGGGGTTAAGCTGTGAGTGTCATAATTTGCCCTTTGCAGGGCATGAATGAGATGCCAAATGCCAACAGTGAGTTTTGTTATTTTAATATAAAGTACAAAATAATGAGCATCGAGGGGCAAAACACATAAACTAAACACACGACCACGAAGGGTCAGAATAACTAAACAAATACACAGAGTCAAAGAGTCACTAACACTTTAAGCATTGGGGACGAAACCTGACGCTGGAAGGAGGCTGGAGCCGGACGTGGGGACTCCAGCCTGAATGGGTGTGAGATTGCAGCGAAAAATGAATCTCCACTGCGATCTTAAATAGTGCATACACCAAACCACAAGCAGGGGAGACAAATAATAAGGGATTAAGAGCCGACAGGTGTGACAGTCTGCCAGCAGCCTGACAGGAGGAAGTGCTGCCACGGCGCTGTCAAAATAAAAGCCCAAAGTCAATCCCCTAACAAACAAGACTAAATGGACAGAGAAAAGGAAAAATATTAAATGACTCGAGCGCGGACAGATCCACGCTCGGGATTACCACAGTGCCCCCACTTTAAGGGATGGATTCCAGGCATCCCAATCGTAACATCTAAGAAAGAGGACCCCCCCCCCCCCCCCCCAACCAGGAGAACTATCAAAACCAGCCTCGGGAGGGCGGAGCGGGAATCCCGGCCTGGAGGGAACGACACTGGAAAGAAAAAATGAACTCAAAATACTAAACAGCAAGATACTAAGACATATGCTACACACCAAAATATCCCCATAAACTGCAAATGGGAATTTCTATTTCCCCACAATTTTAATTCCCATAACTTTCTGTCAAAAGACAGAGATTTTATATGGTAGGCAGAAATACATTAATTTACTCTACCTTTTCTTTAGAAAAGTCCATGCAAGAAATTAGCAAATGAACTAGAACCCAAAAATATAACAAATTGCAACACACAGGTTTGAAATATGAACTTCTGTCTTCTTCTTTTTCCCTAATTTTTTTGGAATGTCAGCATGAAAATTTATACCAAAATAGCAAATTCACAAACTTTAAGTTTAAACAAGAATAACATCTCTCCCAGAAAAGTTAAACCAGAAAGAAATCTGAACTAAGATACTAGATAATACATGCCTACACAAAAAAATAGAGATACACTAAGAATAAAGCAAATTACCAAACTTCAAGTTCAAAGGAGAATAACTTCTCCCTCAGAAAATTTAAACCAAAAAAGAACTCTGGACAAGATAAATGGATAATACATGTTTACAAAAAGGAGACACACTAAGAATCACGTATTACCAGTCACATGAATGCATTGTTCTGGAGGCCTCCCAGAGTCACAGCTCCACCCAATCGTCACAAGAAAAAGGTCGGGCGGCCTGCCACACCTCCAGCACCACAAAGTCAGGCAAAAAGGTCCCTCCGGTGGCCTCCCCGCATCGCTGGACCAGCGGACCACGGAGCCCCGCTCACCTCCCTCAGAAGGCAGAAGAGGAGGCGGGTAGCCCCCGCCAACCCTTGGCAGGGAACGACCAATGAAGGAACCAGAAACTCACAGCAGCCTTCAACTCCCGTGCTGCACCCGCGATGGCCTCGACCTGAGGCGTAGCAGCACCCTCAATGGTGCCCCCTTGAGACATAGCATCACCCGTGACGGCCCCCACTTGAGGCGTAGCAGCACCCGCGAAGGCTCCCGCTTGAGGAGCTGGAACCATGGTGACCTCGGCTTGAGGAGCTGGACCCACGACGACCTCGGGCAGTGGACCAGAACCCACGGAGACCTCTACCGTGGCAGGAAGCACCTCGGTGACCCTGAGAAAAGGCTTGGAAACAGTGAGCACAGGAACACAGTCAGGGTCACTGGCAGCAGTGGAACCTGGTGAGGCAAGCTCAGATGCTGCTGACGGCAGCACCCGGCTCTCCTCCCCAAGAGCCAGACAAGATCTCTCCAAAACAGAAATAATGAAAACAAAGGAGAGCACTTGCCTGAGCTCAAGTTCCACTGCCGTCCAGTACTCCGTCGATCTGGATGGCGATCCTCTTGGCCCGGCCTCATGGAGGTCCAACTCCAACTCTACTGTGGCGGCCCCAGCAGCAGGCATGAGTGCAGAGAGAGAGAGCAGTCTCTGGACCCCCCGGCGCTGCAGCCCACGCAGATGGCTTGCTCTGCGTGGCGACCGGAGATCCACTCCCAACTGGGACAGGATTCTGGTCAGTGGAGGTCCGGGGATGCTTCGTCGTCGGCACAGATTCCCACTGGCAGGCTGACCTCCTCCTCTGTCCATAACGTGGCTGCTGGGCTGAAACCAGGTTCTCCAGGGCCACAGGCCCCTCCTCCCTCCGGCAGTTTAGTCCTGGCCCCGGCGGACACTCGGGGAATATAGGAGGAGAAACAAAGGAAGCAGGTTGCAAATTTATGGCTGCAGCAGGTGGTGAGAGCTCAGGGGACTGCAAAACCTGAGTTTCACCCTCAGGAATCAGACAAGGTAATTCATCAGTTAAAGACTGAGAATGAAAAACCACTTGCCTGTCATCCTGGGGTACGGTGGTCACTGCTGCAGCAGGCTCTGTTCTTCCTTCTCCCGTTCCAGGGATGCAGGCGGACCCCTCAGGGAGACGAGGAGGAGCCACTCCTGGCGGATCGGCAATGAAGGCAGCTGGAGAAGAAGTCCCTTGGTTCGCAGCAGCTGGAGGAAGCGCTACAGAGGAGGGATGAGCAGCTGAGGCAGTCCGGGGTAGGGGAGCTGGCGAAACAGCTGAAAATGAAGACCCGGAGGCTGAAGCTGCTGTCACACTTCTCTGCCGTGGCAAGGGAAGAACAGCTGGCTGGGAGGCAGAGGAGTTTTTTCGGCGGCCCGTAGCTGGACCCAAATGGGAACCCCGCGGAGAACTGACCCGGTCATTATACTCCCTCCCCTACAGAACGGCCGTGTCCCGGGAGGAGATGAGTTCTGTGCAGGACGGCGACGTCTTCTGGCTGGAGGTGAAGCTAAATTCAAATTAGGGAACCGCTGCTGCTGCGCTGAAACTGAGGCTAGCAGCTCAGCGTATTCAGGATAATTATTTAATCTGGGATTTGCCTCCACCAGTCTAACAGCTGCCACCACGCTCTTCAGAATTTTACCGGGGTAGTAGGAAGAGCGAGCTTCAGCCACTCGGCCCCTGATGAGTTCAGCTGCCCACTGCTCATCTTCGTTGGGACCCCCGGCTGGCCTCCTCCTCCGCTGCGCTGGAAGACGGCTCTTCAGTGAATCAGAAACAGGCTGGAATCGTAGCAGGAACCTGATCCTGGGGCGAGGAGTGGGAGTGCCTCGCCGTCTGCTCCATCTTCGGTCTCCTGCTGGAACGCTTCACCAGCTCACGATGTTTCTGCTGAAGCGCCGCAAGTTCAGCCGTCCTCTCCCTGCCCTCAGCGTGCTCGGAAAGGCGAGGATGACGTTTAACAGTAGGTCCAGGTACCATAGTGTGTGCTTGGGAGTCTAATATGGGTGTGCATTGGCCAGGAAGTCATCAATCTCCATCAGAGCCTGGATGAGCTCAAAACCCAGGCCATTAGGATACCACGTCCTGAAAGACGCCATAACCTCCCACCGAACAAGAAGTGCTGGCACCCGGTAAGGGAAAAATTCAGAGCCAAAAAACACAAACTCACTGAGGCTGGCACCTCGTTGGGCTGCGATCTACTGTCATAATTTGCCCTTTGCGGAACATGAATGAGACGCCAAACACTAACAGTGAGTTTTGTTGTTTTAACACACGACCACGAAGGGTCAGAATAACTAAACAAATACACAGAGTCAAAGAGTCACTTACATTTTAAACAGTGGGGACGAAAACTGATGCTGGAAGGAGGCTGGAGCAGGACGTGGGGACTCCAGCCTGAATGGGTGTGAGATTGCAGCAAAGAATGAATCTCCACGGCGATCTCAAATAGTACATACACCAAACCACAAACAGGTGAGACAAATAATAAGGGATGAAGAGCCCACAGGTGTGACAGTCTGCCAGCAGCCCGACAGGAGGAAGTGCTGCTGCGGCGCTGTCAAAATAAAAGCCCAAAGTCAATTCCCTAACAAACAAGACTAAACGGACAGAAAAAAGGAAAAATAATAACTGAATCGAGCACGGATAGACCCATGCTCGGGATCACCACAGTGAGCTTGTGACGCTTGGGATGTCAGCCTGACTCTGGATCCTTTTCAAGTAAAAAAAAAAAAAAAATACAGAAAAAGTGTTTTTTTCTGTTGTGTTTGTATAAATGGTGTCTAATGAGTGATTTGGACATGTTTTGCATTTACTGTGTAATAAGCATATTTTTGCCAATTAGTTCTCATTTACTGTTCTGTTAAATGTAAAGTTTGTGTTTGAGATACGACTGGTAGAGGTCAAGCCACATCCATTATGTTTACACCAGCTGTTTGGAGGGGTTGAGGTCTTTCTGGGGCACATGAGGTTATTAGAAAGCATTCTCTCATAATGTTGCACGATGATGAGCCATCACAATCAAATCACATAACATCCAGCCTTGCATTTGGACCCCAGTCCTCCACTCCCGCATGCAGTAATGATGGCCCCTAGAACAAGCTACGTGAGCTTATCACTGAGCTGGGAAGTCAAATTGGGGAGTCAATTGCAAACCACTTGTTGGCAAGTCAAGCCCCGCCTACCATAAATGAGGCACCCCCATCCCAACAGTGCAAAGTTGGAACCCCTGAAGCCACACTTGACCTCCCCAAAATGAGCTTGGTGTCATGAGTCTGAGCTCTAATTTTCCCTCTGAGCTTAAACTCAATTTATTTTCTGTGTTCTAGATGTCTGTTATTACTTTGGTGGTCAGTTCTTTGTATTTATTTTAGTTTGTTCTCTCTCAGAGCTCTTCCTCTTGCCCAGACACTCCCACCAACTACTCACACTGTCTCCCTGCCATTTCAAGCTGTGACTAGTTGATTAATCAGGTCACCTGCTCACTCAGCTCACACTGCTGCTCACCTGGCTGCCAATCTGCTGCCCACTATTTAAGGACTGCTGTTTTGTCTGTCAGGGCAGCAGCATTGGCTTATGTGAATGTCTCATGTCTCATGCCTAAGGACTCCTTCCTTATAGACTCTTCCTCTTCATTCCCCTCTTGCAGGGTGATTTCAGCTCTGGAGAATCTACATCTGTATGTGACTTTGAGATTGCATTTTTGTATGTCATGCACAGTTTTTTTAGACTTTGGTTCTCTTTTGTTAATAAATGTCACTAAACAGGCCAGCACATGAATCTGTCTCTCTCTGCCCCGAGGGGCGTTCGTGACAGAATGCTGCCGCCATAGTAGATTCAGCTGCTGTTTAGTGCATTTTTGCCTTTCTTTTTTCTCTTTTTTTGTGTGCTTTTTCACTCACCTGCCTGCGAAGCTGTGATGCCTCCATCAGGAGAAGCAGACCGGAGGAGGAGGAGGAGGTGGAGTCGGGATGAGCTGGAGTACGTTTCTGTGATTGAGGACATGGCGACTGGGGCTCAGAACTGCTCATCCCGTAGGGACAAGAAGCTGTGCTGGGGTGGTGTCGTGAACTTGTTGGAGGTTAAGCCCAGCGTGTGCTTCCACCCCCGGGTAATTAGACTCTCCCTTCCTCCACTTCCACCGATGCCATCAGCCTCCTCCTCTCCTTCCCCAACAGCTTCGTCCTGTCCCGGACAGCGAGAGGGATAATTCCACCTCTTTGACAGCCTCTTCCTGGACTTCGAGCCTGACAAACCCCACAGCAGATCCTCGCTGTTTTTCTTCTTCTTTGCTGGCCCAACCTCCCTCCGTTACTGCTGCGATGTCCGTCCCCTCGATGTCTCTCCCTGCTGCCAAGAGGTGCTCCATTTTTCCACCAGCTACGTCCATCCCAGTGACTACAGGGGCGTCTTCTCAACAATCCACAGAGGGGCCCAAGATCACCTTAGCCACAGAGAGGGATGACGCTCCATTTACAGCAGCAGGCAACATCCAGGGCCGGGAAAACAGGCAAGTTTTATTTCATTCTACTACTATTTATGATGAAATGTCTTGCCTGGTTCCCGGTAGGGAGTCTCAGGAAAAGCAGTCCCCCGTGCTCTCCCCACCTGCTGCTTTTATACAGTAAATAGCTCACCAGCCCTCTCTGTGCTCTCTCCTGTGGTCCCTGAGTGCACGCCAGCCCCGGAGCAGAACCGCCGTATGATGGAGGAGCTCGTGGCCCTGGAGGACCCTTTTCCAGCGCCAGCAGTGAACCAACCAGTGAGCCTTCTTTCAGGGTCACCGGGGAAAATTCAACTTCGCCAGATGTCTCTGTGGGTCCAGGCTCACCATCCGAGGACGTCTTGGGTCCTGCTCCCCCCCCCGCTGAGGTCTTCATTGATCTTCCTCCTTCGCCCTCATCTGGTGCTCCATTGGTGGACTGCCTCCTTGGCCTGGTGCTCTCGCGAGTCGGCCTGTTCACTGTGGGTGCAGCTCTGACCCAACCGGGTCCTCCGCGGGTGCAGCAAAGCTCCAGCCTGGAGCCTCCGCAGGTGCTACAAAACTCCAGCCCAGAGCCACCATGGGTGCAGCAAAGCTCCAGCCCGGAGCCACCGAGGGTGCTGCAGAACTCCCGTCCGGAGCCACCGAGGGTGCTGCAGAACTCCCATCCGGAGCAACCGAGGGTGCTGCAGAACTCCCGTCCGGAGCCACCGAGGGTGTGTCGTTGCTCCCATCCGGAGCCACCAAGGGTGCAGCGTTGCTCCCGTCCGGAGCCACCGAGGATGCTGCAGTGCTCCAGCCTGGAGCCACCGTGGGTGCTGCAGTGCTCCAGTCTGGAACCACTGAGGGCGTCGGGGCCTCCTCTCATTTTCCTGGCACCATCATGGTTCCCCCGTCGCCGCCTGACATCCTCCCATGGGGAGGCGGCCTCCTGGGTCACCCCTGCGGTCCTGGTTGCTAAAGAACTCAGGCCGGCCGCCTGATAGACTAAGTCGCTGGGTTGGGTGGCCCATATTCTCCGGCAGGCCACCTGACTCATATCACCTTGCCATCTGGCTGGCCTGGGACTTCGGTCAGCCACCTGACCTGCCTGGTTCTTTGGCCTAGGGGGCCCAGGGGCCCGGTGTTGCGCAGGTGTGGGTCATGAGCTGGGTTTGGTTTTTCCCTCCATAGCCTGTTTCCCCCACCTCCCTCCCGGGGTGGTTTCTGCTGCTCCCTTTTCTTGGGGTGGGGGGGTTCTTTAGGTGTTGCCTGGGGGTGTCTGGAATCCACCCCTTGAGGGGTGGGCTCTGTCATGAGTCTGAGCTCTAATTTTCCCTCTGTGCTCAGACTCAATTTATTTTCTGTGTTCTGGATGTCTGCTATTATTTTGGTGGTCAGTTCTTTGTATTTATTTTAGTTTGTTCTCTCTCAGAGCCCTTCCTCTTGCCCAGACACTCCCACCAACTACTCACGTTGTCTCCCTGCCATTCCAAGCTGTGAGTAGTTGATTAATCAGGTCACCTGCTCACTCAGCTCACACCTGCTGCTCATCTGCCTGCCAATCTGCTGCCCACTATTTAAGGACTGCTGTTTTGTCTCTCAGGGCGGCAGCATTGGCTTATGTTGAATGTCTGGTGTCTAATGTTGAGTGTCGTATGTCTCATTCCTAAGGACTCCTTCCTTATAGATTCGTCCTCTTCATTCCCCTTTTGCAGGGCGATTTCGGCTCTGGAGAGTCTACCTCTGTAAGTGACTTTGAGTTTGCATTTTTGTATGTCATGCACAGTTTTTTTGGACTTTGGTTCTCTTTTGTTAATAAATATCACTAAACAATCCAGCATATGACTCTGTCTCTCTCTGCCCCGAGGGGCGTTCATGACACTTTGTTGTCAGGCCAGATATTAAAGACCCCCCTATGTATAGAGGTGATGGCACTGATAAATACTCTGTCCAAGAGTGGATAGATTTGATGGAAATCAATCTACAGAAGAGAGGGCTCTCTGGTGACATGCAAAAAGAGGAGATCCTGAACCATCTTCTTGGTAAAGCTAAGAACATTGTCAGAGTGGGGTTGAAAAGTAACATGTCCTCGGGTGCAATCACCAACCCTGAAACCATTTATGCTATATTAAGGCATTACTTTAGTGAGAGCCCAGGGTCTTCCCAGCCATTAGCTGACTTTTATGCTACCCACCCAGCTGCCAAAGAAAACACCAGTAGACTACTGGGTGAGGTTAAATATTGTTGCTGAAGCAGCTGACAGGCACTTGCAACGTTAAGCAACCAAGATGGAGAACCTTATGCAAAGGTGGCCATGATGTTTATCAGAAACTGCCCAGACCCTAATCTTGCCTGTGTGTTTAAGTGCAAGCCCATCAGTAAATGGTCAGTAACAGAAGTTCAAGAAACCATTGATAAGTTTCAAAGAGAAAGTTATGCAAAAAAGCCCCCTTAATCCCTGCACTCTTCCTTCTTTTAATATTTTGTTTGTGAAGTGAAAACAGAACTGCCGAAAACAGCTGTTATATTGTTTTCGCCTTGTCAAAATAAAATCAAAATTGAGCAAAAATGACATAAGGATCTGATTCCGTTTGGCGTCATTTTCCTTTTATTTTGTCGGTCACAGCCGGAAGTGGTGATAACAGCCGCAGAGTGCTGCCATTTTCAAATAAGCCTGAAAGACTAGCTGCTAAATCCTAAGACCTACATTGATGTTTTACATGTTTACAATATAAATCCATAAAAAAGTCTAATTTAACTTTGTTAGCCTTTTTAAATAACCAGTCATTCACATGTTTCCACAACAGTGAGCTGCACCTGAGTTTATCCATTTTTTATGCATTTATTTCTCAGTTTGTGAGAACCCGGGACTGTGTGTCCGACACGATCATCAGTAGCACGGGGGCCCCCCAGGGAACGGTGCTGGCTCCCTTCCTGTTCACTCTTTATACTGCGGACTTCTCACACAACACAACACACTGCCATCTACAGAAGTTCTCTGATGACTCTGCGATCGTTGGCCTCATCTCCAATGGAGATGAAGCTGAGTACAGAGGGCTTATCCAGGACTTCGTGGACTGGTGCCATCGGAACTGCCTCCAGATCAACGCGAGGAAAACTAAGGAGCTGGTGGTGGACTGCCGCAGGCATGGGCAGCCCCTCACAGTACCAGTAAATATACAGGGAACAGACATCGAGATGGTGACATCCTATAAGTACCTGGGTATTCATCTGAACAATAAACTAGACTGGTCACACAATACTGATGCACTCTACAAGAAGGGACAGCGCAGGCTGTTCCTGCTGAGGAGACTCAGGTCTTTTGGTGTACAAGGGGCGCTGCTGAAGTCATTCTATGACACGGTGGTGGCATCAGCCATCACTTTTGGAGTGGTCTGCTGGGGCAGTGGCATTACTGCAGCCGATAGGAAGAGACTGAACAAACTGATTAAGAAAGCTAGCTCTGTCCTGGGGCAGCGCCTTGATCCGATGGAGGAGATAGGAGAGAGAAGGACGGTGGCTAAACTGTCATCTCTGCTGGAGTCCGAGTTCCACCCTATGCAGGACATACTGAATGCACTGAGGAGCTCATTTAGCAGCAGACTACATCATCCCAGGTGCACAACCGAGAGGTTTCGTAGGTCCTTCCTACCAACGGCTGTCAGACTGTACAACCTAAGCAGGGCTGCTCGCAGAGATAGCAAAAAGACGTAACAAACTAATAGTTTTTTGAATGCAAAAGATGCAATAGACTTACACAATGGTCCCCTCCGGCATACAACTAGGAACATACCGGTCGCTATGGAGGGTGAGAATATGTATGGGCACATAATCATACCATGTAGGATAACTAAGTAGACGGTTATGCTGTTTCATTCCATCTAGCAACAATGCTCTGCACTGTGTGTGTTTATATATTTGCATATTTATTCCATCTAGCTACAATGCTCAGCACTGGGTGTGTTTATATATTTATATATCTACATATTATTCCATCTAGCTACATTGCTCCGCACTGTGTGTGTTTATATACTTGCATATTTATTCCACCTAGCTGCAATGCTCCGTACTGTGGGTGTTTATATATTTACATATTTATTCCATCTAGCTACAATGCTCTGCACTGTGTGTTCATATATTCATATATTTATTCCATCCAGCTACAATGCTCTGCACTGTGTGTCTGTGTGTGTGTGTATATATATATATTTTATAGTAATACGTACATATGTTTATTAGCTGCTCTTGCTTGCTTGTTTTTTTTCTTGCCTTCTGATTGTTGCTCTGAGTGTTGCTATCCCTGTGCTGTTGCAATCCTGGAATTTCCCTGTTGTGGGACTAATAAAGGCTTATCTTATCTTATCTTATCTTATCTTATCTTATTTATGACAAGACACAATCTGGTATTTCCAAAAAAATTTTTTTTAATTATTAAATAAAAGGTTTATTTCAAGTACATTATCTGTATTCACTTATGTACGCAAAACTAACTCATAAAGTTATGTTCATCTGTGGTGATTTAAATATAGATCTGATGAACTCAAAACAACATAGTTTGACAGAAGAATTTATCAACACAATGTACAGTATGGGCTTACATCCAACAATTACAGGACCTAGCAGAATCACGTCGCACAGTGCCACACTAATAGATAACATATTCACAAACATTATGGAAAATAATATCAGGAGTGGGCTTTTATTGAATGATATCAGCGACCACCTGCCGATTTTTGTTGTCTATCAATGTGATTATAGGAAGAAAAAGTATACCAAAAATATTAAATATAAAAGAATAAGAACCGAAGAATCAATGTATTTACTGACAAAGGAATTATTAATACAAGATTGGAAGATAGTTTATGATGAAAATGACATAAATAGAGCATATGATAAATTTTTACAAATATTTCAATCATTGTACAATAAATACTGTCCTATAAAACAATAGTGACAGACAACAAAAAAAAATATTCCTTGGATCACCAAGGGGTTAATAAATGCATGTAAAAAGAAGAATAAATTATATAAACAATTCATTAAATGCAGAATGGTGGAAGCTGAGATCAAATATAAAAGATATAAAAATAAGCTTACCACTATAATGAGGACCTGTAAGAAAGAATATTACAACAGAATACTAGAGGATAACCAAAATAACATAAGAGGAATATGGCAAGTACTCAAGGGGATTATTAGTAATCGTCCTAAGTATGCAAATTATCCAGAATATTTTATCGAAAACGACAGTTTGATTAATAATATGGAAGATGTGGTCAGTGGTTTCAATAAATTTTTTGTAAACGTTGGTCCTGAATTAGCAAAATCAATAGTGACTCCAGAAACAAACCACAGTGGGTCTGTGAATGAAATAGAGGATAGAAACCCAAACACAATCTTTTTGGGTGCAGTTACTGAAAAGGAAATTATCGAGACTGAGTAAATTTAAGAACAAAAAATCAACGGACTGGAATGAAATTGACATGACAATAGTGAAAAAAGTAATTGAGGGAATTGTTAAGCCACTCACCCACATCTGTAACCTGTCATTTCAAACTGGTACATTTCCAGACAAAATGAAAATAGCAAAAGTAACACCTCTTTACAAAACAGGAGACAGTCATTGTTTCACAAATTACAGGCCAGTCTCTTTACTCTCACAATTCTCCAAAATACTTAAAAAAATATTCACTAAGAGACTGGATGATTTCATTGAAAAACACAACCTCCTTACAGATAGCCAGTATGGTTTTAGAGCAGATAAATCTACATCTTTGGCACTGATCGAACTTATAGAAGAAATTACTAGTTGTATAGACAAAAAAAAGGTTGCTGTAGGAGTATTTATAGACTTAAAGAAAGCTTTTGACACCATTGACCCCAGAATACTTCTAAGGAAACTGGAAATGTATGGGATAAGAGGGGTAGGACTGAGTTGGGTGGAAAGTTATTTAAGTACTTCCGGGGGTACTTCCGGTTCTGGGTCAGCTTCCGGCCGCGATGTTTTGATATGAGCCGAGAATTTTAAGTAAAACCGTCAAAATAAGGACTTTTGTTGCCCACCAACAAATGTGGGGAACACTCTTATGACAACCAGCGCTGACCCGGTGAAGGTTCTGGCGGCTCTGGCCCGTTTTAGACCTCTAAAGATCGCTCCTCCGCCTCTTCTGCTTCCCCAGACAAACGGCTGCAGTGTGAAGGTATTCACGTAGTCGGGCTTAAGGTCTTTTGCGTGCGTTAAAGTTAATACTGGTGTCGTCTACCGTTATTCCCCGGAGGGCAAACTGATCCGAAGTGAGGTGGAACCAAGAGCGTGTGTGTATTAACTCGCACAAGAGTGCACTCACAGACTCTACCACGCTAATGCTAAGCTAACGCTATTGCTAAGCTAATGCTAAGCTAATGCCAAGCTAATGCTAAGCTAGCGCTAGCCCCCGCCAATCTAATGATCAGCCTCGCTGAACGGCACTCCTGTTGGTCTTCAAAGCTACCTTGATAAACCTAAGTTGGTACGCTATATACATGATAGTATCTTGTTAGATAACTGTCAGTAATGTCTCCTGGACTAAATGGACTAAAGCCAGATAAGGCTAGAGTCAACCATGGTGTTGACCATCCCCAGCATGGGCCAACTTCAGCACCCCCACGTCAGAGGCCCGTCTGTGAGCTGCTGTGCTTTATGCAGAACTACATGGGTAATACCTCGATGGACTTTCTTGCGAAATGGGTTGGCGACTTCTACGACGACAACCAGGTTTAAAGTGCAAAGAAGCTGCTGTTCAAGCAGTGCCCAGAGGGTTCATCGCGGATGATAAAGAGGTCCGGCTCAAACCGGAAGAAAAACAACATCTCCGACATCTACAACAAGCTGAATGAGGCTGGTCAGCAGGCGCCACAATACGTTGCCCAGAACCTCAAGGCTTTGCCACCAGCTTCGCTGGAGTCGTTTGACCTTGCCAAACTGTCTAACGATGTGCGCCGTGTGATGTCCCTCGGTGAGAGCTTTGTCACCGTGCTCAAAACGATATCTGCTATTCAGATCGACGTGGCGGCAATACTGTCCAAACTCGGCGACACACCCCCTCCAGCTATCGTCCCGGCCAAGGAAGACGAGGATGAAGAAGGTGAGGAAGAGGCCGACAGTACTCAGAGTGCTGTCAGCATCTCCAGCGAAGATGAGACCGTGGTACCAGTTGTCGTCCACGCCTCGGTCTCCAGTGCTGCCTGTGGTCCTCCTCCCACTGTCATGGCCGACGTTGTGAATGCGGTTGTGACCACCATCCCCACAGAGGCCCGTTCTGATGACGCTGTCGACAGCAGCCCTTCTGGGGCTGCCAAAGCTACCATAGTTGCTGTAATTGCTGAAGAACACGAGTTGGAGTTCAAGGAAGTTGAGAGTCGCTGTACCAAGAAGATAAATAAGTCGAAGAGGTCCTACGCCGATGCACTCCAATCATCGGACAAACAACCGACCATCAATCAGACCGCGAACCAGTTACAGGTCGTCAACAAGTCACGCCCCCACTCACAGTTACGCGTTGCACCGAATCAGAATCAGAATCAGAATCAGAATCAGGTTTATTGCCATTGTTCATGTAGTACACAAACTAGGAATTTGTCTCGGTACAATGCTGCAACATTAAACATGATAAGATAAGAGAAATAAACTATACATGTAATAAAGTGTAGGATAAGATTAAGTGATACTGGTCAACAGTTAAAATATATATTAGCCAGCAGCAGATACTGTGGAGAACTATATAGTGCAGTCGGTAATGCAGGAAGAAAACAGTGATGATTGACATGAGTCTGGTTGAGCTGCTGTACATGGTGCACGAGAGTCACTTAGTGTTCAGCAGTCTAATGGCAGAGGGGAAGAAGCTGTTCATGTGACGGGAGGTTTTAGTCTGGATGGACCGAAGTCTTCTACCAGAGGGGAGGGGGGCAAACAGTACGTGACCAGGGTGTGAGGGATCGGCTATGATCCGGCCAGCACGCCTCCGGGTCCTGGAGATGTACAGATCCTGGAGAGATGGGAGCTTGCAGCCGATCACCTTCTCAGCAGTGCGCACGACGCGCTGCAGCCTTAGTCTGTCCCTGGCAGTGGCTCCTGCGTACCACACGGTTATGGAGGTGGTGAGGATGGACTCGATGATGGCTGTGTAGAACTGCACTAACATCTTGGTGGGTAGCTTGAGCTTCCTCAGCTGCCGCAGGAAGAACATCCTCTGCTGGGCTTTTTTGATGAGTGAGCTGATGGTCAGCTCCCATTTGAGGTCCCTGGTGATGGTAGTGCCTAGGAAGCGGAAGGAATCAGCAGTGGTGATGGGAGAGCCTGAGAGGGTGAGGGGGGGCAGAGGAGTAGTGACTTTCCTGAAGTCTACAATCATCTCCACTGTCTTCAGAGCGTTCAGCTGCAGGTTGTTATTGCTGCACCAGGATGCCAGCTGGGCCACCTCTCTCCTGTAGGCGGACTCGTCGCCGTTGGAGATGAGCCCGATGAGGGTGGTGTCGTCCGCAAACTTGATCAACTTGACAGACTGGTGGCTGGAGGTGCAGGAGTTGGTGTAAAGGGAGAAGAGTAGGGGGGAAAGTACACAGCCCTGGGGTGATCCGGTGCTGATGCTAGTATAGTCTGAGACAGTCTTTCCCAGCCGCACATGCTGCCTCCGGTCCGTCAGGAAGTCGATGATCCACCTGCAGAGGGAGTCAGGCACGTTGAGCAGGGACAGCTTGTCCCGGAGCAGAGCGGGGCGGATGGTGTTGAATGCGGAGCTGAAGTCCACAAACAGGATCCTGGCGTAGGTTCCCGGGGAGTCCAGGTGCTGCAGGATGGAGTGGAGGGCCAGGTTGACTGCATCGTCTACAGACCTGTTGGCTCGGTAGGCAAACTGCAGCGGGTCCAGGAGAGGGGTGGTGATGGACTTGAGGTGGGACAGGACCAGGCGCTCAAAGGACTTCATGACTACAGAGGTGAGCGCTACAGGTCTGTAGTCATTAAGTCCAGTGATCCGTGGCTTCTTGGGGACAGGGATGATGGTGGAGGATTTGAGGCAGGACGGCACGTGGCATAACTTAAGGGAGGTGTTAAAAATGTCTGTGAAGACAGGAGCCAGCTGTTTCGCACAGAGTCTCAGGGTGGAGGGAGACACGCCGTCTGGGCCGGGGGCCTTGCGCGGGTTCAGTCTGGAGAACTGTTTGAGCACATCCTGCTCACTGATGATAAGGGGAGGCGGGGAGGAGGGGGGGTGCCTTAAATGAAGTAGGGAATGTGGAGGCTGTGGAGCTGGAGGGAGGGGGGGAGTTGGACACAGATGACGAGGTGTCAAAACGGGCATAGTGTTGGGACAGTCTCTGACAAAGGGCTTTGTCATCCTGACCTTTAGGAGCCTGAGGCCGATAGTTGGTGATTTGCCTCAGTCCTCTCTACACGGAAGCCGAATCATTAGCAGTGAACTGCTGCTGGAGTCTCTCTGAGTACACAGATTTAGCCCTCTTCAGCTCTCTGTTAAACCGGTATTTAACCTCCCTGTAGCAGTCCCTGTCTCCACTTTTCAGCGCTGCTTCCTTCTCCTTCCTGATCTGTCTGAGCTTAGCTGTGAACCAGGGTTTGTCATTAGAGTAACTCACCCTGGTGCGTGATGGAAGAATGTTCTCTTCACAAAAGTGGATATATGAGTTCACAGTGTCCGTGTACTCATCCAGATCATGCGTGGCTCCTTTAAGCATGCCCCAGTCAGATATTTCCATGCACGTTTCCAGCTTCTCCTCAGCATCACTGGTCCGTATCTTCGTAGTGCTCACAACAGGTTTAGTGAGCTTCAATCTCTGTCTATATGTGGGAGTGAGGTGAACCATCACGTGATCAGATAATCCCAGCGCAGCTCGAGGGACAGCGCGATATGCGTCTTTCACTGTGGTGTAACAGTGATCCAGTGTGTTTAATCCTCTGGTGGGGCATTTAATAAACTGTTTGTAGCGGGGGAGATCGTGGCTCAGATTGCACTGATTAAAGTCGCCAGCCACAATAATCAGCGAGTCTGGAAAACTCCGCTCTGTGTGTTGAATGTGATCCGCGAGCACGCGCTGAGCTTCGCGCGTGTCCGCGTCGGGAGGGGCGTACACAGCGATGAGTATGAAAGAAGCAAACTCCCACGGGGAATAGAAGGGCTTGCAATTGATAACAAGAAATTCCAAGGCAGGAGAACAGTGTTTGGAAATTACCGTTACATCAGAGCACCAGCTGCAGTTGATGTAGAAGCAGACACCGCCTCCTGTGGTCTTGCCGGAAAGCTCTGTGTCACGATCAGCACGGAAGAGCTGAAAGCCGTCGAGGCGCAGCGCGCTGTCCGGTATATTTTCCCGGAGCCAGGTCTCAGTAAAGCAGAGGACAGCTGAGGAGGCGAGGTCCTTAAAACGCATCAGCAGTCTCAGTTCATCCACCTTGTTAGAGAGAGAGTTGGTATTGGACAGAAATATGCCAGGCAGCGCCGTTCGCGAGCCTCTCCTGCGAAGTCGTACAAGAGCGCCCGCTCGTCTTCCTCTCTTCCGCCGTCTCACTTTCCGAGCCAAACAATAAACCAGATCGGCGGCAGGGGCTAGAAAAACTGGGAGGAGGTCCGTGGGGGTCAAAGTCCTGATATTTAAAAGTTCTTCACGGGTATAAGTGCAAGCAGACACACAATTGACAAACAAAAACAAACAAAGAGCGCAGCGAAGCACCATGTCGACCGCTGTGGGCGCCATCTAGGTTACAGATGAAGTTTGGTAGGAGGGCTGGCGGTCTTCAGGGTCAAGGTCAAGGTCAGAAGAAGCACCACGTCTTCATCAGTCGACTTGACCCCACCACCAGACCCCACCATGTTCGCTCCCATATCAATACTCACGTTAAACTAAAAGACGATCTCAAGATTGAGCAACTAGAAACCAAGTATGATGGTTATGCCTCCTTCAAGATTACATGTCCTGCTAGCTGCAGCAAGAAGTTGCTTGACAAAAATGTGTGGCCACCTGGTTTATACATTCGACAATTTTTTGAGAGGAAATGATCTACATGTGATTGTCATTATTGTGTTTGTCATTATACTCATTCAATAGTAGGACCAACCTTAGAATATGTTCATTCAACTGCCAGAATGTAAAAACTTCATCTAACGAGATCTCCAGGTTATGTGATAACCATGACATTGCGTTGTTGCAGGAACACTGGTTGTTCGAAAACGAATTGTCTATTCTGAGCAGATTACATGGTGACTTTATAGGACAAGGGGTTTCTTTTATGGATACGGAAGAACGTGTTATCTTAGGTTGCCCCTATGGCGGCGTCGGTATCCTATGGCGGAAGTCACTTGCGAACAGTTGTGTTGTGAAAACTTACGATTGCTTAAGAGTTACAGGTATTGAAGTCAACCTGGGTGACTTTCACTGTCTTATACTATGTGTATATTTCCCCTATGACAGTGTTGAAAACTTGGATGAATACTTGCACTGCCTGAGTCTTGTTAAACGTATCACCGAGGACTTTCCAACTCCATATGTGTTCACAATCGGTGACTTCAACGCTAATACAGCACGTTCAAGTTGTTTTGGAGACGAACTGGTGTCTTTCTGTGAGAGTTACTCCTTACACATCTCGGACAGGATTATCTTACCAGATGATACCTTTACTCATGTTAGCCTGGCTCATGGCTCTTCATCATGGCTTGATCACTGTGTGACTACATCCTCAGGCCATGACAACGTGTCCAGTATCAAAGTTCTGTTTGACTATGCGAGTTCTGATCATGTACCTTTAGCTATAGATACTGAGGTATCTAGTGCTGTAAGTGACCCCCGGGAAGCTCCCTCAGCCACAACGGGCAGTAAAACATACAAATGGCGTGATGCCACAGCGTCAGACCTGTCCAGATATAAGAAACTTACTCGTAGGAAACTCTGTAACATCCGTGCTCCTATGGACGCCATCAGGTGTCACGACAGTAATTGTGCAGCACACAGGGACGATATCGACAGGTTCTACAGTGATATTGTTGATGCCTTAAATTACTGTGTGAGTGAATGCATTCCTAGTCACAGTGCGACCACCCAATATAACGTCCCAGGCTGGAATGATGTCGTTAGCGAGGCTCACACGGCTGCTCGGGATGCTTTTTGGTGGTGGAGGAGTAATAGCAAACCACGTTCTGGTCCAATATTTGAAAACATAAAAAATTGCAGGGCTAGGTTCAAATATGCTCTACGAACATGCAGGCGCAATGAAGAAAGTATCAAATGTGACCAGCTAGCTAATCACATGAGTGAACTGAACATGGTAGAATTCTGGAAACAAATGAAGGCTATGAGCTCCCACCGGTCTGTCAGATCAAACACTATTGATGGTGTGACTGGTGACGTTAATATTGCTGAAAAGTGGAAATGTCATTATGAAACTATTTTCAACTCAGTCAAGAATGTTTCAATGAAGGATTCTGTTATGCATGATATTCGTCTGTATAACGACATGTTTGATGCCTCTGATATCTCTGCTGTTACTCCTGTTGAAGTTGATTCACTGATCAGAGTTCTCAAAAAAGGCAAATCTGCTGGCCCTGACTGTCTCACCAGTGAATGCTTCATCAACGCTGATTTCAATTTGTGTATTCTGTTGTCATTGTGTTTTAACTGTATGCTTGTTCATGGTTACATGCCAGATATGTTGATGGACTCTGTTATTATTCCTCTAGTGAAAAACAAGTGTGCCAGTCTTTCTGATATGAACAACTACAGACCTATAGCTATTGCAAATGTTATATCTAAACTGTTAGAGGGTTTATTCCTGAACAGAATTGAGGATTATCTGTGGACAAACGACAATCAGTTTGGTTTCAAATCAGCTCTTTCAACTGACAAGGCTGTTTACCTACTCCATGAATTTGTTGACTACTTCAGAAGCCACTCCACTAGTGTCTATGCTACGTTCCTGGATGCTAGCAAAGCTTTTGACAGGATTAACCACTGGTGTTTGTTCAGAAAACTGATCGATCGAGGTACTCCTATTTACATTGTTAGCATCCTGCTATACTGGTACAGAAGGCAGTCTATGGTTGTTAGATGGGGCAATGTCACCTCATCCAAATTTCATGTGACCAACGGTGTTAAACAAGGTGGTATACTATCACCCTTGTTGTTTAATGTCTATGTTGATGATCTCAGTGTACTGTTGAACAATACTAATGTGGGCGGCTCCTTTAACGGTGCACTGTTAAATCACATTTTCTACGCTGATGACCTCTGTTTGTTAAGTTTGTCTACTGCAGCGATGCAACATCTCCTTTCGGTATGTGAAAAATTTGGTGAAAAAAATGACATCCTGTTCAACTGTACTAAATCTATGTGTATGGCTTTCAAACCAAAGGGTGTCAATACGTCGAATCCTGTTATGCCACTCTGTGGTAACAGCTTGAACTTTGTTGAAAAAGTCAAATACCTAGGTGTGTGGATTGAATCTGATAAGACCAATGTTGATTGTAACAGGCATCTCAGGAAACTACGCTCAAACAAATTTACTGTTGCGAAATTTCCATAGATGTTCTCCTGATGTCAAATGTATGTTGTTCAAGACCTTCTGTACCTCAATGTACTGCTCACCTTTATGGTTTAATAGCAATGTTGCTGTTAGGAACAAAATCTGCATTGCATATAATAACTCCCTAAGAAGATTGTTAGATGTACCACGAAGGTCGAGTGCAAGCAAGATGTTTGTGTCTGTGAACATTCCGTCTTTTGGCGAATTGATACATAAGAATGTTTACAGTTTTTTGAGAAGGTTGCTGGCATGTAACAATCATCTTATATCAGCAATTGTCAACTCGTCACTCACACTTCATTCCAGCATTTGGAAGTGGTGGCGTTCCATTTTATACTGAGCCCATTATTGTATGTCATTGTTGTTACAAGAGCGCCGAGTGTCTGCTGATCTGTATATACTTTATTTATTTATTTGTTTACCTATTTTCTACTCGTTTTAGTTTTGCTCATAATATGAACCCTGAGTTTGAAATAAACGATTGAATTGAATTAAGTAACAGACAACAATTGGTACAAATTGGAGAGCACAAATCACCCTGCATGGACATCACTTGTGGTGTGCCCCAGGGGTCAGTTTTGGGACCCAAACTCTTTATCTTGTATATAAATGACATATGCCAAGTATCAAAAATTCTGAAATTTATTTTGTTTGCGGATGACACAAATATCCTTTGCACTGGTGAGAATTTGCAGCAGGTTTTAGAGGTGGTCACAACTGAAATGGAAAAATTAACGCAGTGGTTCAACAAAAATAAATAATCTCTAAATCTAAAAAAAACAAAGATTATGGTGTTTGGAAATTATAAAATAAATCATGAAATAATGATAACGATAGATGATACCAGAATACAAACAGTACAGGAAAATAAGTTTCTGGGGGTGACGCTAGACAGTAAAATCTGCTGGAAACCTCACATCAGTCACATCCGGGCTAAATTAGCAAAATGTATAGGCATACTGGGGAAGACAAGACACATCGTGGACTATAAATCATTGGTCTTATTGTACAATTCACTGTTTTTACCTTATCTTAACTACTGTGTAGAAGTCTGGGGAAACACCTACAAGACCAACCTACAAGCAATATGCACATTACAAAAAAGAGCTATAAGGATAATAAACAATGCAGGATATAGAGACCATACCAATTCGTTGTTCTTGAAGTCACATGTCATAAAGTTCATCGATTTATTTAAATTTAAGACAGCACAAGTAATGTACAGGGCAATTAACAATCAACTCCCAACTAATATACAAAAAATATTTAAAAAAAGAGACAATGATCATAATTTGAGAGGAGACTTAAACTTTACAAAACCCAAGATACGTACAACCAAGAAAAGTATGTGCATATCTGTCTGTGGGGTGGATTTGTGGAACAGTCTGGAGCCGGAACTGAAACTATGTACAAACAGAAATCAATTTAAAAAGAGGTATAAGCACCATTTGTTGAAAGGATATATGTTAGAAGGGTAGAATTTATATGTACGATTCATTATGTTCACTCTGGGACATTATGGGACACTATGGAATGGTGGGTGGGACAGCACTGTGTGTATCTGTGTCGTTTCAGACTGGTTTTGAAATATAGACTTCATTGTATGTTAGAATGGACAGGTGTTAATGTTGATCTGTAAAAAATACAGTAAATTGTTTACTTGGGGTCTTAAATGTTGTAATTTGTATAAAATTCACATGGGTGTATCGATGGAAAAGAGGAGTTGGAATTAATAAGTGTTCACTTCTTCCTTCTCCCTTTCGAACAGTGTATACTGTAACTTTATTGCATTTGCTATTTGCTTGTTTTTTGTTATATTTTTTGTGTTCGAAATAAACATTGTCTGATTGATCTGATTGATTGACTTATTTCTAATCATTAATATTCACTGCAGGTTTGGGTAGAATCCAAGTTATATTTGTTCAGAACAGTCAGACATTGGCAGTGATGCAGAAACATGCTGCCAGAAAAGGTTCTTGTACTTGGAGATCCTTTGACAGAACAGTACTTAGATGTGTAACTTTATTACAGGATACTTTCTACTCAAGTACATGTGAGGATAAAACTACTTTTACTCAAGTACCTTTGGTCACAGTCACTAAATTTTAATTTAACTGAATTGAAAACTGATTAGAAATCTGCCTGTTTAAAATGACTAATTAGTCTCACCAGAAATTACTGCATCTTTGTTCATTTTAGTACATTTATAATCTTATTTAGCTGAGATGGGTGTTGATATTATTGTTCTTCTATTGCAGCTACAAAGAACAAGTAATTTAAACAAGTTAGATTTAAAAAGTTACAAATTTATGTGAAAAGTTTATATGTAAAATGTTACAAATTCATGTTTTAAAAAAATCATATAAAACAGTCACAAATTTGACATTTGATACATTTAAAAGAAAAATGTTTGAAATGTAGAACTGCTAATTTTTTAAGTAAGAAGTCGAAAATGTATGTTACAAAAATCTAATTTATGTGGAAAAACTCTGATTTGTAGGATAAAAGTTGTATATTCAAAAAAGACAAATTATTTGAAAAGATTCAGAAATTTAGCAGAAAAAGTTTGCACATTTAGAACTGTCATTACTACTCCAGTAACTTTTTTTAGTGAATACTTTCACCCTGACCTTTTCTGGCAACGACTCCAATACTTGAACAATTCCAATAACAGAAATATTACTGGAGAACAGTTTCGGCTTCTCTACCCACCTCTGGTTTTAAACAAAGATGTAGATAGAAAATTAACAAATAAATAAGAAAATGTATTTTGCTGTCCTGTTAAATGTTATTATAACAATTAAAACAGGGAGAAGAGTGCACGGTGGTGGTGATGACAGTGTGAGTCCTGGTTGCTCCTGATTGGTGTGAAACCTCCTGAACAGGAGGAAGTGAAGGACCAGGGATCTTCTCTGCTGGCCTCTGGAAACACAAGTGATTTTAGGTCCCAGCATGGACTCTTTCCTGGACTGTAACTTTAACATTTAAGACAGTGAATTTCACCTGTGGTGGTTGGGGTCATGAGCTGGTTCTCATCAGTCTGGGACAAGTGGTCCACAATGTAGTGATGGCCAGATGAGGCTTTTTGGAGGACTTGAGGCCTTTCATCAAAATGGCTCATATAGATGAGCCCTCATGTCAAACTTCATTTTCTCTACCAGGCCATCTACTGGACAAAACATATATAACATGCAGATTTTTTCAAGGGCATTTTTTCCATTTCAATAAATACAAATAAATGACTAGTGAATGTGCTTGTGATATACTCATACAGGGCACAGTAGTGCCTCAGCATAATGATGTGTTATTGTAACACAACAGAATGTGTGTCAATGTGTTATTGAAACACAACAGAATGTGTGTCAATGTGTTATTGAAACACAACAGAAACTTCACTGTGCAAATAAAAATAAATTAATAGAATGGTCCAGCTTGGACTTGAACCCCAGTTGCAGGACAGATATTTTACTTCTAAGCTACTACTTAGTCATGGGTAGTTGAGGCTTTCTTGAACACTTGAGGCTTTCATCAAAATGGTTCATAAAGACAAGGCCTCGTGAAACTTCATTTGCTCTACTAGGCCATGTAGTCGACAAAAAGTATACAGCATGTAGATTTTTACAAGGGCATTATTGGTTTAACGTGTATCTTTTCAATTTCAATAAATGTGCTGTCTTTTAAGAAATATCAATGATAATAAGGGAAAAAGAAATAATAAAACTAGGGTGACTCCAGTGAATGTGTCTGTGTTAGTATGCTTGGACTATTTATCCATTTTTATTAAGAAATAATTATACTGTCTTTCCCAGTATATTCAACTCTGGCCTTATTCTCATGCAGGCCACAATAGCAATAGTGCCTCAGCATAATGATGCATAATAATGATCCAAGCTCTTTGAAACACAACAGACACTTCACCTTGCAAATAAAAATGAAATGACAAGAATGACAAAGCTGGGATTCAAAGCCAGGCCTCCTGCTTGTAGTGCAGATGCTTTACCACTAAACCATCACCTCAGCTGCATTAAATAGCCACTATTTGTGTAAAATACATTAATGGGAGAAATGCGGTCAAAATGTTCCCAAATGGGAGAAGTCCGTCTTTTTGCTGCTGCCTCCATGTGAAAATTGGCTGTGACAAATCCCTTACACCGTAAAACATGACAACACAAGACTTGAGGGACGGGGATTTCCATTGGGTATTGCTGCTCACATTATTTCATGTTGCGTGCAAAGTCATGAACAGCTTCCTGACCCACTCACGTGGTCTGACGTCAACACATACATCATAACACATGCCTCGAAACGCGCTTTGCCATGTATTTCCTGGATAAACTCGGCACTCCAGAGCCTGCTGTCCCATCACTACCACAATGCCTTCAGTTTCCACATTATGAAGATCTTTTATCAGACACACAGAGAAATAGAACATCAGACCATAGTACACTATAAAGTCTATTTTTCAGAGTTTATTTCTTTGCATGTTAAAGTTTGTGAAGAGACCATAATAAATAAAGCTGTGTACTGTGGAGACAGATAGAAGGTAGTCATATAAAAATGATTACTTGTATATTAAATTAGTTTTATGGAAGAAAAAATTTAAAGCTGTAACACTTGGAGGAAAAGGCAAAAACATCACTTTCTAAAGTGGGACATATTAAAATACAAAAGACAATCAAGTACAACTACCTTAGAATCACCCAGAATGCAAATATCAACACTAAATATCACATAAAATCAAAGAGACTCCAGTCATATTAAAACTGCTGGAAACCTGAATCATCTCAGTAATCATGTACTGAGCCGACATGTGGAGCCCAAACTAATCCGAAAAGAGAAAAGGTAATAGAAGCATAATTTATAAGTACACCTTACCTGTTGTAAAGTGGTCAAAACAGAGGTCGGTCACATCAACCTTTCATGACTCCCCAGGCCTTCGGTATCAGCAATGTCCTCCTTTCGTCCTCATTGCTGCTTGATGGGAACTTTATAAACGTACATTTCTGGCAATCCTTCTCATCTTTCATCAGACGGTGATGTCTGCATGAGTCTATGCTACAACTTTGGTCATTTTCCCGATTTTAAAGTGAGATTTAGCAGCTAGTCTTTCAGGCTTATTTGAAAATGGGGGAGTTCTGCTGCTGCCATCACCACTTCCGGCTGTGACCAACAAAATAAAAGGAAAACAACACCAAACGGAATCAGATCTGTTATGTCATTTTTGCTCAATTTCGATTTTATTTTGACAAGGTGAGAACAATATAACGGCTATTTTCAGTCTTTCTGTTTTTGTTTCACAAATGAAATATTAAAAGAACGAAGAGTACACAGATTCCCCTGTCTCAGCTAAGTCACAACCTCTTCTAGTGGCCACCGCAGCAGTCCCCCTGAGCTTTGATTGGACATTGCTTATGTGAACACAACAAAGTGTGCCCAAAGTAATCCAGCTGAGACTTGTGAAACTGCTATGTCAGAATCAGGTGCTCTAGAACGTGTACTCAGTATGCTAGAGAGGGTGCTAGAGCATAATAACCAGCCCGCGAGCCCCACAGTAAGAGCACAGCCTCTAGCCCCAGCCAGTTTCCCCCAGTGCAGAGTTTGTGGCAATAATTTACACTCTACACGCACCCACTGCATGAGAGAAGGGAGATGCCTAGACTGTTTAGAAGTGGGTCATCGGAGAAAAGACTGCCCTAGTGTCACCAAACCCGTCACCCAGCACAGTATCATGTGGGAAATTAATATACTCACACTTGGGAGGGGACTGTGTGAGTGATGAATGTGAAACCCTCAACCCCTGTGATGATGTGCAAACTGTGTACACAGAAAGCTTAAAGTGTGCTCCATCTGGTACTGTTATACTTTTCCAAAATATGATGCAACTCGAAATAGCTGACAGTTTGTTTTACACTAACACTTTAGTGAATAATAAAGTCACTCTTCAAGCTCTTGTTGACACAGGCTTCATGGCATGCACCATGAATGAAGAGGCAGAACAGAAGCTAATGAGTGATGAGGTTATATCAGAGCCAAGTGACACCCATACCAACATCACAGTTGTAGGTTGTGGTGGAGTTCAGGTAGAGCCCAAGTGTATATACATCCTGGAAATGGAAGTGTATGAGTGTGCATTCAGTGTACCTGTCCTCATTGTTCCCGGCCAAAGAGATCAGCTAATTTTAGGGACAAATGTCATCAAACATCTCCTCAGACAATTCAGACTATTCTCCCACTCCTGGCGTGTCTTGAGTAAACCTGAATCAAGAAACGCTCCTGAAAATTTTTAGTTTTTTAACATGCTGTCAGGCATTAATGGATGGAAGGGTGACAAAATGTCAGAAGTTATTGGTACCGTCAAATTAACTCAGGCTGTAACTCTACTCCCTAAACTGGAACACTTGGTATGGGTCAGACTCCCTGTATCATCCCCCATTTCTGAAGGCAGCGCCATCCTGATTGAACCATCAAAGGCACAAGTTCACAAAAAGGATGTGATTGTATGCAGAACTGTGGCTTCCATGAGCGGTGATAGGTGGGTTCCCGTCCGCATCCTGAACACCTGTGATGAGTCTATCACATTAAAAAGGGGCACTAAGGTGGCAGATGCATCCCCCTGTGTTGCTGTTGAAAACCTTGATGGGACTCTTGAACAAAAGCAACCAGAGACATTCAAGGCCCAGAGTCAAACAGTGTATGCTGAGGCAGAAATCAGTCATGGCCCTTTGCCCCATTCAAGTTTCCATGACAGCCTGCAGAAGCTAGGGCTAGAAGGTTTAAACATCGACTCTTGCGAGGTTTCATACCACTGGAAAGCCCAGCTCCTATAACTTGTACATCAATATGAGGATGTGTTTTCAAAAAGTAAACTCAACTGTGGACTTGCAAAAAACTTCGTTCATCGCATCCACTTATCTGACGACCAACCATTCAGACTCTCATACCGTCGTGTTCCACCAGGCCAGTATAAGCTGCGGCAAGTGCTGACGGAGATGGAGGAACGTGAGCTTATTCACAAGTCCAACAGTGAATGGGCATCCTCTCTAGTGCTTGTATGGAAGAAAAATGGCAATCTTAGAATATGTGTGGATTACTGCTGGTTGAACGCACACACAGTCAAAGATGCCCATACTTTGCCCCATCAATCCGACTGCCTGACAGCCCTGGGTGGTAACGCAATCTTTAGTTCCATGGACTTGACATCTGGGTTCTATAACATTGCCATCTCAGAAGAAGATAAGAAGCTGACAGCATTTACAACACCTATGGGGCTTTATGAGTTTAACAGACTGCTGCAGGGTCATTGCAACAGCCCAGCCAGTTTCATGTGTCTCATGATGGGCATATTTGGTGACCAAAATTTCTTAACCCTGCTTTGCTATTTGGATGACCTCCTTGTGTATGCACCCAATGAAGCCAAGGCTCTCAGGAGGTTAGAGATTGTTTTTGAACGACTGTGTGCACATGGATTAAAACTAGCCCCCTAAAAGTGCCAACTGCTAAAGCAAAGTGTGAGATTTTTGGGCCATGTTGTGGATGAAAATGGAATCTCTACTGACCCTGACAAAATTAGGGCAATCACTGCTATGACAGAGGCTGATTTAATGATGGAGGATGGGATTACACCATCTTAGAAAAAGATAAAATCATTTTTGGGCATGGTGATGTACTATCAACAGTTCATACCTGACTGCTCTAAAGTTGCCAAGCCTCTCTTTACATTGACTGCTGCCCCTAAAGGGAGAAAAACAAATGCTCGAGGTTCTGCTTCTTTTAGGAGGAGGCTCAGCCTAGTTGACTGGAAGAAGGAACACGCTGACTCATTTGAACAGCTAAAGACTGCACTTCTCAAGTCTGTTGTGCTTGCCCACCCTGATTTTAATAAACTGTTCATCTTGTCAACAGATGCATCACAGGATGGGTTAGGTGCTGTATTATCTCAGGTCTGAGAGGGCAACAGTAAAACATGCCCAATTGCTTTCGCAAGTAAAGCTGTCACCCGTTTTCAGAAAAATTATCCTGCCCATTGTCTTGAGTTTTTGGCACTTAAATGGTCTGTCTGTGACAAATTTAGTCATTGGTTGAAGGAACAACATTTTACAGTTTGGACAGACAATCCATTAACATACTGTATATTCTCACAAAGCCCAAACTCGACGCATGTGAGCAAAGGTGGGTGTCAAAATTGTCCCCCTACAATTTCAGCATCAAGTATAACCCTGGCAGCAAAAATGTTGTAGCTGACACTCTGAGTAGACAGCCCTTTGTCCACGATCGGGTTAGTCAGAGGCTTATGATGGAACCCTATGCAGCTTTGCTAGAGGAGTCACAGCAGGTCAAAGAGAGCTCTGTTCAGGAAGCATTCAGACTGAGCACCAACCAACAGACTATCAAGTGTTCACTCCCTTTGGAAAATCTAACATGTTGTCTGAGTGATGATGAAGTATCTGCAGTTTTGACAGGCCATTGTTAATGGGATCAGGGGTCAAAACAGTCATTTCCTGGCTAGCTCACGACCTGGAACAACTGCTGCCACCAGGTCAACGTGCTTTGCCTGTGTTTTCCCTTCAGGAGCTCCAAGATGAACAGAGGAAAGATCCCACACTAGCTAGAGTTATCCCCTTTGTGGCGGACGTCCATCACGTAGAGAGTGAGCCAATCAGTCCTTCAAAGTGCAAAAACACTGAAACAGTGGGACAAATTAAGAATGCTGGATGGTATTCTGTACAGGGTGAGCAAGGATTCACGAACTGGGAAAAGGCACCATCAGTATATCACTCCTTCTGCCTTGATCAGTCATGTCCTGTCAGGTGTCCATGACAATGTTGGTCATCAGGGTCAAAGCAGAACTCTGTGCCTAGCGAGACAGAGGTTTTTCTGGGTGAGCATGGAGCATGATGTCCATGACTATGTCAGGTTTTGCAAATGTTGTGTCACCAGTAAGACCCTTGAGCCTGAAGGAAGAGCTCCATTAGAAAGTATCAAAACAACCAGCCCCCTTGAGCTTGTTTGTATAGATTTTTGGTCTGCAGAAGACTCAGAAGGGAAGAGCATTGACGTTCAATTAGTGACAGACCACTTCACTAAAATGGCTCATGCTTTTAAGTGCACAGACCAAACGGCTCAACAAGTTGCACATCAGTTGTGGGACAGATACTTCTGTGTTTATGGGTTCCCCCAAAGAATTCATTCAGACCAAGGTGCCAATTTTGAAAGCAACCTCATTCAGGAATTGTTGCAGGTGGCTGGTGTGCAAAAATCAAGGACAATGCCCTATCATCCTATAGGCAATGGTCACACTGAAAGATTCAATAGAACATTGGGGAATATGATCAGAGCTGTCCTACCCAGAGAAAAGCACAAGTGGTTACAGATGCTGCAGACATTAACTTTCACCTACACCTGTACTGCTTACAAGTCTACAGGCTATGCTCCCTTTTATTTGATGTACGGGCGTATCCCCAGACTGCCAGTGGATGTCATGTTTCACAACATTGAAAGAGACAATGATGTAACAGACTATCACAGCTATGTCAAAAAAATGAGAGCTGACCTCAAGGAGGCTAATGCGCTGGCTCAAACCAATGCTGAATCCAGTCAATAGCGTCAGGCAGACCTGTATAACAAAAGACAAAAAAGTGGCAACATTGAAGAGGGAGATAGAGTCCTTCTAGCTAACAAGGGTGAGTGTGGTCGCAGAAAGTTGGGTGATAGGTGGGAGTGCATTCTCACACGGTGATCTCCAAAAACCCCAACTGTCATACATACCACATCAGAAACACCAGTAATGGACAGGAAAAGGTTGTCCACAGAAATCTGCTTTTGCAGACCAATTTTCTGCCCATTGAAATGGATGGTGATGCTGAATTGTCTTTTGTCAGTGACACTGAGACTAAACGAGGGGAGAATGAGTCTGAAAGAAATGTCTTGTCCATTGAATCCAACTGTGACCATACAGAGCGTATAGCTTCCTGGGTAGCTGAAATGACCAATGATGAGCCAGATGCTGTAGAGCCCCAAACAAGTGACAGTGTTGGAAATGGTGCCAGTGTTGAGACAGATTCTGAGGAGTCTCATGGGAGTGACAGCAATATTGAAGGTGAAGTGCCTGTCCACACTGAGGACAAGGTCAATAATGGAAGTGAGCTACCTGAGAAAGCAGCAGAGCAGACTCAACCTCAGGCTCAGATGACCAGTGAAAACACCTGCCGGCATTTTTCTTCCCTCCTCTCCTGCCTTCCTGACCTATTCACAGCTTTGCAATGTTGCGTTTTTGTCTGTGTTTAGTCGCTCTTCTTCTGCTGAATCTTAATCTAAATGGAAATTATGGATTTGGAAGCTGCTTAAATGTGCTATTGTCACTATTTTTCAACAAGAATTGGGCCAAGGGGGAGCCCAAGAATTGGAACCTGCGAGGAGACTCATGGACATTGGAATTCATGCGTCTGTGGAAACATTATTGGTTATGATCTCAGGACTTCTGTTTTTGGCTGTGGAGTTCCCTGATGCATCAGAAATTGAAGGAAGGTGAGAGAGCTGATCAAAGCGGACCCGGCAAGCTCCTTCATCTAATTCGACCAGTTGGGGAGGGCACGAGTAGCGGCAAACGGTGAACTGAATGACAGTGATTCAGTGGAGGAATACATCTGGAGCCCTGTGCTCTCCATGGAAAAACAGTTTAAGCCTGCACATATAATGAAAGCACAGAATTAACGGGTGAGGACAAATTCTATTCTCTGAGTGCACTGTGCTGATTTGATTTGACCTTGTTTGGTGCCCCGTGTTTACATTCCTCCTGATTGAGATATGCGGAAGGACCGGCTTTATGTCTACCCAAACAATCGACAATCAGTTGTTGTCATATCAGCGGATTGGACCCTCAAGGACATTGCTCATGTGCCTTCTGCAAGCAAGAGAGATAGACTCTGGACTTGTTTATAAGTCACATGATTATAACATCTATCCACTGCCAGAAGGCGCCCTCTGCTGCTCACTAACAACTGTCACATTTACACTACACAATGCATACAACATTACATGCATACAATACACTGCCTCTCAACTTTTGTGTGTGATCTCTTGCTAAATGTCTGCTAAATGTGCACTGAGGGTTTTTTTTTGCCTGCAATCAAAATTTCGCTCTCTTGCCGAGCGTCATTCTGATAAAACATGTTTTTTTTCTCTCGCCTATTGTGTCATATCCATTTTCTTTTTTTTTCCTTTCTTCTTTATGACTGGCGCCTAGCGGCTGCCCCGGCCTTGGATGCGCTCTGCAGAGCGTGCCCAAATGCCAAGTCACGTTTCGTTACCTTGTATTCATACATGTGTAATGACAATAAAGTTGAATCTCATCTCATCTCTCACCTCTGGAGCCCCGTGATTCATGAGATTGCCCCCGGAGAAATGCATTACATCAGATTACAACAAGAGTTTGAAGGGTAGTGAAACCAGTGAACAGATTGGTTCAGAACATGACACAAAAGAACATACACACAAGCATTGTGGTTGGTGGATTTACTAGAAGTTTATTTTCGTAAGGAACACTGGGTTTCCAAACCAGTTATACTGTCTTTATGTTATACTGTATGTGTATATAACTCCACAATAAATGGTCAGGACGCTTGCCAAAAAAATACAGGATAAGATCCCAATAGGTTCAAGGAAATATCAAACACTGATCCGGATCCTGCTAAAAATCTGGATACTGTGATCCAGAACAGGAAATAATAGGGGATTTTGCAATTTTCATCACTGTAAGGTAACAAATTAAGATATAAACATACAACAAACACCAAAATATAGCCAAGACACTGAGGAATCAGTAGTGTGCCAATGGATTTGTTGTATCTTCAAAAGCTATGGAGCTCATCGTCGGCCTCCATCGGTCTATGATGACCATGGAAGAAAATCCTAAATGTCTACTCTGCTGGAACAGCACTGCCTGTGGCTGAACAGGCTGATGCGCGAATGGCAGTCCCTGTCACACAGGTCGCACTTGTGGGTGGTCTCTGTGCTGCTGGAGCTGTGGCGGTTCTTCCTGTGGGTCCTTTTTTCATCTGCTGCAGCAGTCAGTCTCTCTTCACCCGCCTTGAGCTGTCTGGTCAGGGTGCCTCTCCATTTGGAACGGTCCGTTGCAAGGTCCTCCCAACGCTCTGTGTTGATCTCCAGGGCCTTCATGTCTCTCTTGCAGACGTCTCTAAAGCGCAGCTGTGGGCGGACAACGTCTCTCCTGCCAGTTGCCAGTTCTCCGTAGAGGACGTCTTTGGGGATTCTGCCATCCTCCATACGGTGAACGTGGCCTAGCCAGCGGAGCCTGCGCTGCCTGAGTAGAGTGAACATGGAGGGAAGGCCGGCGTGGGACAGAAGTTCTGTGTTGGGCACTTTGTCCTGCCAATATATGTCCAGGATGCGGTGAATGCAGCGCAAGTGGAAGGAGTTTAGTCTCTTTTCCTGCCGGGCGTATGTTGTCCACGTCTCACTCCCATAGAGCAGTGTGCTGATGATGCAGGCGTTGTACACTGCCATCTTCGTCTTGACAGAGAGTTTAGGATTCTCCCACACTCGTGTGGTGAGGCGAGCGAGTGTGAAGGCTGATTTTCCAATCCTCTTGTCGATCTCTGTATCAAGGGAGAGGTTGCTGCTGATCGTGGACCCCAGGTACGTGAACTGATTCACGACCTCCAGCTCGTAGTCGTCGATGGTGATGGTTGGTGTTGCTACCGTGCCTTGCGCCAAGACGTTAGTCTTCTTCAGGCTGATGGTAAGCCCGAAGTCCTTGCATGCCTGGGAGAAGCAGTCCATCAGGGTCTGAAGCTCCTGCTGTGTGTGGGTCACGACTGCAGCGTCGTCTGCGAACAGCATGTCTCTGATTAGAGCCTTGCGTACTTTGGTTCTGGCTTTCAGGCGGGCGAGGTTGAAAAGCCTGCCATCAGATCTTGTGTGCAGGTAGATTCCCTCTGTTGCTGTGCTGAAGGTATGCCTCAGGAGCATAGCAAAGGAAATCCCAAAGTGGGTTGGCGCAAGTACACAGCCCTGTTTCACTCCGTTGCGTATGTTGAATGGCTCTGAGACGTTGTCGTCGTGCTGCGTTATCCCCTGCATGTTGGTGTGAAACGATTCGATGAGGCTTTGCAACTTTGGTGGGCATCCTATCTTTGGCAGGATCTTGAAAAGGCCCTCTCTGCTGACCAGATCGAACGCTTTGGTGAGGTCGATGAAGGCGACGTACAGGGGCATGTTCTGTTCTCTGCATTTCTCCTGGAGTTGGCGGATGGAGAATATCATGTCTACCGTTGATCGCCCAGCACGGAAGCCACACTGAGACTCGGGGTAGACACGTTTGGCAAGCTTCTGTAGACAAACGAGAACAACTCATGCATAGACTTTGCCAACAACGCTGAGGAGGGAGATGCCCCTGTAGTTGTTGCAGTCGCTTCTCTCCCCTTTGTTTTTGTAGAGGGTGATGATCTTGGCGTCCCTCATGTCCTGTGGTATGGCACCTTCCTTCCAGCACTGGCAGAGGACGTCATGCAGTGGCAGCAGTAGGGCGGTCTTGTAGTGCTTGATCAGGTTGGGGGGTATGCTGTCGTTGCCGGGTGCCTTGCCAGCGGCCAAGCTATCAATGGCCTTACTGAGTTCATCGATGGTTGGCTCGGCGTCAAGTTCGTCCATGGATGGCAGGCAGTCGATGGCATCAAGGGCTGACGGTGTCACGGTGTTCTGTCTGGAGTAGAGGTCGGAGTAGAGTTCCACCCATCTCTCCATCTGCTTGTTCTTTTCTGTGATCATCTCCCCAGTGGAGGATTTGAGGGGGGCCGTCTTGCTCTGAGCCGGACCAAGTGCTTTCTTGATGCCATCGTACATACCACGGATGTTCCCTGTTATGGCAGCGGTTTGAATGTCTTGGCTGAGCTGAGTCCAGTACTCGTTGGTGCAGTGCCGCGCAGTCTGCTGAACTTTGCTTCTCGCAGCCCTGAGAATCTGGAGATTCTTCTCGTTTGGGTACTTCTTGTACTCAGCAAGTGCTGAGCGCTTGGCTTCAATGACGGGGGTCATCTCGGTCAACTTGGCATCAAACCAGTCCTGTGACTTATGGCTCTTTTCCATAGTCACAGTTCTTTTTTACTTGTTTCGATTCTCCACTACTTCTTTCTCCCTGGGTTGTTGATCCATTACAACCCTGTAAAGCCGCGTAAACTCAGTAGTGGGCGGGATTGAGGCGGTGCCACACTCTGCTGACGTCAAGCACGCGACCGAATCCTTCACAACAAAGAAAATGGCGGATTAGGAGCGGAGGATTTCCACATTGCTTCTTCTCTGGCTTTTGAACACAATAAATGAATGTTTTTAACCGGAGAAGAGAGTTTTACAGGAGAAGATTGATAGATAGATAGATAGATAGATAGATAGATAGATAGATAGATAGATAGATAGACAGATAGATAGATAGATAGATAGTTTATTTCGAACACAAAAAATATAACAAAAAACAAGCAAATAGCAAATGCAATAAAGTTACAGTATACACTGTTCGAAAGGGAGAAGGAAGAAGTGAACACTTATTAATTCCAACTCCTCTTTTCCATCGATACACCCATGTGAATTTTATACAAATTACCACATTTAAGACCCCAAGTAAACAATTTACTGTATTTTTTACAGATCAACATTAACACCCGTCCATTCTAACATACAATAAAGTCCATATATCAAAACAAGTCTGAAACGACACAGATACACACAGTGCTGTCCCACCCACCATTCCATAGTGTCCCATAATGTCCCAGAGTGAACATAATGAATCGTACATATAAATTCTACCCTTCTAACATATATCCTTTCAACAAATGGTGCTTATACCTCTCTTTAAATTGATTTCTGTTTGTACATAGTTTCAGTTCCGGCTCCAGACTGTTCCACAAATCCACCCCACAGACAGATATGCACATACTTTTCTTGGTTGTACGTATCTTGGGTTTTGTAAAGTTTAAGTCTCCTCTCAAATTATGATCGTTGTCTCTTTTTTTAAATATTTTTTGTATATTAGTTGGGAATTGATTGTTAATCGCCCTGTACATTACTTGTGCTGTCTTAAATTTAACTAATCGATGAACTTTATGACATGTGACTTCAAGAACAACGAATTGGTATGGTCTCTATATCCTGCATTGTTAATTATCCTTATAGCTCTTTTTTGTGATGTGCATATTGCTTGTAGGTTGGTCTTGTAGGTGTTTCCCCAGATTTCTACACAGTAGTTAAGATAAGGTAAAAACAGTGAATTGTACAATAAGACCAATTTATAGTCCAAGATGTGTCTTGTCTTCCCCAGTATGCCTATACATTTTGCTAATTTAGCCCGGATGTGACTGATGTGAGGTTTCCAGCAGATTTTACTGTCTAGCGTCACCCCCAGAAACTTATTTTCCTGTACTGTTTGTATTCTGGTATCATCTATCGTTACCATTATTTCATGATTTATTTTATAATTTCCAAACACCATAATCTTTGTTTTTTTTAGATTTAGAGATAATTTATTTTTGTTGAACCACTGCGTTAATTTTTCCATTTCAGTTGTGACCACCTCTAAAACCTGCTGCAAATTCTCACCAGTGCAAAGGATATTTGTGTCATCCGCAAACAAAATAAATTTCAGAATTTTTGATACTTGGCATATGTCATTTATATACAAGATAAAGAGTTTGGGTCCCAAAACTGACCCCTGGGGCACACCATAAGTGATGTCCATGCAGGGTGATTTGTGCTCTCCAATTTGTACAAATTGTTGTCTGTTACTTAAATAACTTTCCACCCAACTCAGTCCTACCCCTCTTATCCCATACCTTTCCAGTTTCCTTAGCAGTATTCTGTGGTCATTGGTGTCAAAAGCTTTCTTTAAGTCTATAAATACTCCTGCAGCAACCTTTTTGTTGTCTATACAACTAGTAATTTCTTCTATAAGTTCGATCAGTGCCAAAGATGTAGATTTATCTGCTCTAAAACCATACTGGCTATCTGTAAGGAGGTTGTGTTTTTCAATGAAATCATCCAGTCTCTTAGTGAATATTTTTTCAAGTATTTTGGAGAATTGTGAGAGTAGAGACTGGCCTGTAATTTGTGAAGCGATGACTGTCTCCTTTTTTGTAAAGAGTGTTACTTTTGCTATTTTCATTTTGTCTGGAAATGTACCAGTTTGAAATGACAGGTTACAGATGTGGGTGAGTGGCTTAACAATTCCCTCAATTACTTTTTTCACTATTGTCATGTCAATTTCATTCCAGTCCGTTGATTTTTTGTTCTTAAATTTACTCACAGTCTCGATAATTTCCTTTTCAGTAACTGCACCCAAAAAGATTGTGTTTGGGTTTCTATCCTCTATTTCATTCACAGACCCACTGTGGTTTGTTTCCGGAGTCACTATTGATTTTGCTAATTTAGGACCAACGTTAACAAAAAATTTATTGAAACCACTGACCACATCTTCCATATTATTAATCAAACTGTCGTTTTCGATAAAATATTCTGGATAATTTGCATACTTAGGACGGTTACTAATAATCCCCTTGAGTACTTGCCATATTCCTCTTATGTTATTTTTGTTATCCTCTAGTATTCTGTTGTAATATTCTTTCTTACAGGTCCTCATTATAGTGGTAAGCTTATTTTTATATCTTTTATATTTGATCTCAGCTTCCACCATTCTGCATTTAATGAACTGTTTATATAATGTATTCTTCTTTTTACATGCATTTATTAACCCCTTGGTGATCCAAGGAATATTTTTTTTTGTTGTCTGTCACTATTGTTTTATAGGACAGTATTTATTGTACAATGATTGAAATATTTGTAAAAATTTATCATATGCTCTATTTATGTCATTTTCATCATAAACTATCTTCCAATCTTGTATTAATAATTCCTTTGTCAGTAAATACATTGATTCTTCGGTTCTTATTCTTTTATATTTAATATTTTTGGTATACTTTTTCTTCCTATAATCACATTGATAGACAACAAAAATCGGCAGGTGGTCGTTGATATCATTCAATAAAAGCCCACTCCTGATATTATTTTCCATAATGTTTGTGAACATGTTATCTATTAGTGTGGCACTGTGCGACGTGATTCTGCTAGGTCCTGTAATTGTTGGATGTAAGCCCATGCTGTACATTGTGATGATAAATTCTTCTGTCAAACTATGTTGTTTTGAGTTCATCAGATCTATATTGAAATCCCCACAGATGAACATAACTTTATGAGTTAGTTTTGCGTACATTTTTTCCATCCAGTCCTTAAATAAGTCAATGGTTGATCCAGGTGTTCTATATACACAGCTCACTACTACATTCTTCACATTGTCCAGACAGATTTCTATTGTAATACATTCAAATAAATCATCCACAGTTACTGACAGATTTTCAACAACCTTGTATTTCACGCTCTTGTCAACATAAATTGCAACTCCTCCTTTTTCACTTTTCTATTTATATAATTTAATTCATAGCCATCCATGTTAAAATCCACTCCTTTCTCTTCACTGAGCCACGTCTCTGATATTGCCACAATATTGAATGGCTCTTTAAACTGATTTAAATAATCTTTAATGTTATTAAAGTTTGCATAGAGACTCCTGCTGTTGAAGTGGATCATAGAAATATTGAAATCAGTTGTGATCATTGTGTTGAACTGTTCATCTGTGTAATAATTACAGTCATTATTGATTGAGTTAAAAAGATTATTATCAGGGTCTATGTCAACGTGCACTGAGAGAACCCACGTTGGGGCAGTACCAGGGACTCGTTGTTGCCATTGGGGAATATCAAGCAGCGGAATATGAAGCGGAATATGAAGCAGAGAGCTTAATTACCCAGCACATCAGGCACATCAAGCACACGAGGAAACAGTTTTTGGTAATTTAATGCTTTCTATTGTCATTTTATCGTCATGTCATTGTTGTGTACAGCATTTTGATGTCGCCAGGTTATCAGTATTAATATGTATGCTGTGTGTGTGTTCTAGTTGGCTGCGTTGTTGCAAAATGAACGCTGCAGACCATGGACCTGGGCAGTAAACCGTAGCTCGCAGTGGTGGGAGAATATTGTCCCCAGCTTCTCAAGCACACACTGGTTGCAGAACTTCCGGATGTCCGAGTACACTTTCACCTACTTGTGCCACAAATTGCGTCCATGCATGGAGCCTCATTCATGTGCATACAGTGATCCCTCACTTATCGCGGTTAATGGGTTCCAGAACCGACCGCGAAAAGTGAAAAACCGCGAAGTAGCGTCACCCCTAATGACGTCATCCATAAATAATACGTACGTTCATTCTCTCACTCTCTCTCTCATATGATATGTGTGTGTGTGTGTGTACGTGTACATACATACGTAGATGTAAATAAAGTGTACATAAATATGTTTTTAGAACTCTTTTATTCTTATAACAAGATACGTAACTCAAGATGAAAATGATTTACTGCACAGGTTAATGAGAGCTTTACTGCTCCTCAGGTGACGCCTCATCGTCAGGTGCTAGAGGTGCAGGATCATCGAAGGCAGCTTCCGATAGAGCTGGAGAAGCTGCAGGAGGCGGCGTAGTGGCTCGACGGGAAGACTATTTCGCACAAAATGGCACAAGAGAACAGCAAAAAGTTCCACGCGGCGAGACTAAAAGTAACACGAGCGATAAAGAGCAATGAATGCGGTCTTCCTTCCTTCATGGGCGATCGGCAGGGAGAGGAGGTGGGTGAAACGTCTCGGCCAATCAGCTTGCGGGGTGAAACGTCTCGGCCAATCAGCTTGCGAGATTTCCGAGCCGAGCCAACACGAGAACAGCGAACAGAGAGGTGGATTTTTTGAGCTGTGCGGCTCTCCGTGTTGATACCTGATGGTCTAATGTAGTCTCCCTGCCTTCTGCTAGCGCCCGCCCGTTATTTCTCAATTTTGAATTTTTGATGAATATTTTTGAAAAATCCGCGATGCACTGAGGGCGCGAAAGGTGAAGCGCAAAGTAGCGAGGGATCACTGTACATATGTCAAACGTTTGTTTTTTAAATAAAATTTGGTGCACTTTTCGTCTATGTCTCCTCTGTTGTTCATAACGGTTAACTGTTAAGGGACAACTAATTAAATGCTAAAACCTTGTAATTGACCTTGGAATTATATGTGGATACTCGTTATATTTCCAATTAATCATAGCCCTATTTTACTTACAAAATAATTTAAATTACTTTAAAAAAAAGCCAATTCAACTGTAGTAAAATTCTTGTTTTGGTGTATCATTTTCCCATTGATAGTTATTTTTAAGGGATATGTGTTCAGGGATGGGAAATTACACGCTAAAACACCGTAGAAAATGACTGCAGAAAAATGCAGCAGCTGAACAACTCCCTTTTGGTTTGATTGAATTGCCAATTGACCTTGGAATTATATGTGGAAACTTGTTATATTTCCAGTTAATCCTAGCCCACTTTTACTTACAAAATAATTTTAAAAATTTTAAAGAAAGGCAATTCAACTGTAGCACCATTTTGCATGTTGAGTGTCATTTGAGTATCATTTTCCCATCTATTGATATTTATAAGGGATATGTGTTCAGGGATGGGTAATTACACGTTAAAACACCTTAGAAAAAGGCAGCAGCTAGACAACTCACTTTTGGTTTAATGGAATTGCAAATTGACCTTGGAATTATATGTGGAAAATTGTTATTTCCAGTTAATCCTAGCCCATTTTGTCTTACAAAATAAATTTAAAAATGTTAAAGAAAGTCAATCAAACTGTAGCACCATTTTTTATGTCGAGTGTCATTTGAGTACCATTTTCCAATCTATTGATATTTATAAGGGATATGTGTTCAGGGATGGGTAATTACACATTAAAACACCTTAGAAAATTACTGCAGAAAAAAAAAAAACAGCAGCTAGACAACTCACTTTGGGTTTGATGGAATTGTCAATGGACCACGAAATTTTTTGATGAAACTTTTGTTATTCCTATTAAATACTGTGACATTGTCAGACTGGCCAACACCAAATTATAATTTTATTTTTCAAACCTATAACACTTTGGATGTATTGAATCAGAAAATCATAGGTTTATCATATTCATGTCAACGTTTACAACTACAAAACTGTTATATTTGGGTTTACATGTATGGGTATTTTCCCTTTATATTATACTAGACTCCTTATAATGTATTGAAATTCTCTGAATTTGGAATGACAATAGAACATTCAATTTACATGTACTTACCTTTTACCTACTTCGACTTTTACCTTCATCAGTGTCTACTGCTGAATGTAAAGTACACCTGTGCCTCTGCTTACAATTTAACTTGAAGACTGTACACAATTTAGAGAAATGTATACAGCCGTGATAATTTTTATTAACTTTAACAATAACATTTACATTACCTTTAAAAATCGTGACACCTTTATGGATGAACAGCGGCATTTGCCTAATATGAGGCAATGGAATGTGTATGTAATTATTCGCCTTTCTCATTTAGTTATAACAGACAAACCACACTTTTATCCAAAAAAGTAACAATTTAATAACATTAGAAATATTCCCAAAACATGTTTAAAAACGGGCATTTTTCAGTACTTCGACCAGACTGCCAAAATGGTTTCGGAAAACTCTTGAAAGAAGCCGTCTCGGTCAGCTCATCCCTTCTGAATGCTTCTTCCTTCTCCTGGGCTGACTGCAGGTTTGCTGCAAGCATTCGTAGCTCCTGATGGTGTCTTTCGCGCTGTTCGTGGAGCCGTTCGTGCTGTTCGAGCATCCTATCATGGGCCAGCATCTCAGGTTGTTATGAAAACACCCCTGCATCTAGTGTTTTTTTTAAACGTACAAAGACATTTTAAATTCCTTATTATGCGTCTAAAGAAAATAACAATAATCACATTAAAAAAACCGGGTGGTCATTTTCAGTTGTGCCTTACCAGAACTTGCCCGGGACATGACGGTTACTGATGGAGCTGCCGATATTGCGGACAATGGTCTCGACACCGATTCTGGCCCCCAGACAGACGCTGGAGTGATTCTAGAAGGAAAATGCACACAATACAGCTCACCAACAAAGTGCAACATGTACAGAAAACACCAAACTTTTTAACCAGAATACGATAATAAGCTTCTTTCAGTGTTTGGTTTAAGTGAATACTGAAATAAAAGCGTGAAGCTGCTACCTCACAGCAAGCTGCGGAGGTAGCCGGATATTAGCTGGCTAACCATTGCCCACAATCGAAAAAATGTCTTTATTGCTTAAAAGAAGTGAGCTTTTGACCGAAAGGACCAATTGGCGAAAAGACAGACAATATTAAAACAACACTCACCGTCAACGTTTTCCAATTGCGTGGCCGTGTCGAGCACATTGTCTCTGCCATTGCTAGCAGGCCGATATGCGTCCATCTGCTCGTACCATTTCCACTCCTATCTACTCGCACCACTGCGACCGTTATGGTCCTTTGTGGCCCGATAATCGCTCTTCATTTTTTTTCTTTTGGACATTGTTAACACAATTGTGAAGCCACTCACCGTGGTTACTCGCTGAAATTACAAATGACGGTCGTGTAGCTTCAACAGAAAACAGAAAACGGACGCATTTGCGATGCTACGCCCTGACCAATCAGCGGCTAGCAGTCGATTGACGTCAAATCACACCTCGCTTTTTCGCTCGGTTATACCCTGCCCTTAAACTGGCACGAAAATCGTATCGGTTAAAGTGGGTAGGGTACTGTGGAAAGAGCGAAAAAGTGAATAAAGTAGAAGTAAGTAAAGCTAAGGTGATACTTGTGGAAAAGTGCCTTTAGAGGTCTTCCTCCCAAAGGTAGCCAAGGCTGTGCGGTGGATGGTGTTTCGCAGCTCTTCCCACTTCTGCTTTGCAGATTCTCCTTCTTGTGGTACACCAAGTTCCTTCTCAAAGGTGGAGGCAAACTGCTCAACAAGTTCTGGTTGGGCCATCTTGCTGGTGTCAATCCATGCCTTTCCAGGCTGTCTGGCATGATGGAATTTCTTAAGCTGCAGCTTGACCTTGCAACACACCAATGAATGGTCTGTGTCGCAATCTGCACTCTGGAACGAACGGGTGATTAGCACGTTCTTCAGTGAGGTGCGACTGGTCAGGATCAAGTCCAGCTGGTGCCAGTGCTTTGAGCGCAGATGTCGCCAGGAAACCTTGTGTTGGGGCTTGGTCTTGAAGAACGAGTTTGTGATGCACAGATCATGATATGTGCAGAACTCGAGCAGCCGCTGTCCGTTGTCGTTCATTCTGCCCACGCCAAATGGTCCAAGACAGGAGGGCCAGGAGTCGTGGTCAGCACCCACTCTGGCATTGAAGTCTCCAAGGCGAATGAGTTGTTCAGAGTTGGGGATGATCCTGACAGTTGTTGCGAGATTCTCGTAGAACTCATCTTTTGCCTCTGGTGTGGCTGTCAGTGTTGAGGCATACACACTGACGAGGGTGACTGGGCCTTGAGTGGTGTTGAGGCGGAGGGTGAGAAGTCGTGCAGAGCCATTGCTGCCCGGTTCCACCATCTTCAGCAAGGTGTTCTTCACTGCAAAGCCCACTCCGTGTTCCCTGTGTTCGTCACTGCCCTTTCCCTGCCAGTAGAACGTGTAGTCCTTCTCTCTCAGTGTGCCTGCGTCAGCCAACGGTGTTTCCTGGAGAGTGGCGATATCCACTTCCAGTCTCTTCAGCTCATTATTGATGACGGCAGTTTTCCTGGTGTCGCTGATGTCCTTGAGGTTAGCAGCGAGTCCTGTCATCATAGTGCGGACGTTCCAAGTTCCCAGTTTTAGAGTTGGTCTCTTTTGTTTTGTTGTCTTGCCTGGTGCGAAGGTTCTCAGCCTGCCGTTCAGACTTCTCCTCATCCCCGTGCACCCAATGAGGAAAGCAGGCTGTGGCGGGACAACACCTTATTGGCTGGGGGCTGCCCAGCTTGAGGCGGGCGGTAGCTGTCCAGTGAGATCCGCTGATCCCTCCCACTGTCGGGAACCACCCCTGGCACCGCGCTCTATGCCAATTGAGCGGTGGCTTATAACCGGTAACTGTCATTCCCCGTGTTTTGTCTACGCCAAAGGTGAAGATGGAGTGTCCTCTCCAGTGATCTGGTGTTCTACCTTCCAGCGTTGGGCATTGGTAGGATTCAAGCCTGGGCAGGAAGATATGGAGGACAAGATGTTGCCCATGCAGCATGTCCTCCCTCTCCACGTCACTGATGAATCCAAAGGAACAGCAGGGCTGCTACAGTTTGGCACCAGCGCCATCGCAGGAGCTGCCAGAACGATGTTGAGCACAACAGAGAACTGCCTTAGGGACTCCGACTCCAGATTTTCCCTCAGGGTTGACTGATTGACTCAGGGTTGACCTGTGACCGGGTGTGCCGCAAGGCAGCGGAGGTTTGAAATCAGGGTTTACCTTCCCCTAGATGGGCTACCTTCCCAGGTTGACGAGCCACCATCTACCCGAAGCATCTGGTTTTAAGGCGCCAGAGATCCGCCCTCGCCCCTTCTCCTATTAGTAAAAGCAGTTCCTCCGGGCTTAGAGACTAAACCACACGGGCAGGCTAGGAGTTGGACTTAGTTGTCAGAGGCTTTTTGAGACGCACACCATAAGGAGCATTTTCTAAGCACTGGGAGCTTAACCCCAGTGCCGCTCCTGGCTATGACAACCTTGGAACCACCTATAGCTATGGAGCTATATCCACAAGAAAACCGCCATTACCAAAAAAGTGATTTTTGTCAATAACTACTGAGTCTAATAAAGATATCAGTGTGAATCCAACTGCTAAAGGTATGTTTTGATGGTCAAGGAATCTGAAAATATAGATAAAATAAATGTAGGACTATTATATTTGGGGAAAATCCCAATATTATGGAGAACTGAGGTACTTGGCGGAGGTCTGCGCTCTCCGAGTGTTTTTCTAGTGTTTATTATGTTTATTTTTAAGTGAACTTCAAACTATAGTAAAGTGATAATATTAATAATCTAGTTCATTTTGAGTCAGTGGAACAAATTTATAATTTAGAGGTTCTGATTTTCCTTGTTGTTAGTGGGTCATTAATTGGTGGGACACAGGAAATGGGCTCATTGCGCATGCAGGGGTTTTCCCGGCAAAAACTGCGTGGACCCTGCACAGGGACAATGGGTGTGTGTGGCTCTCCTCCTTCTAATGAGTTTTTAAGTTTAAACTTTGTCTTCTTTGCTGTAATAAGTGCTTATTAATAATTGTATAACACTGCAGAAGGGCTTTCATTAAGGTTTAGTAACGTCTGAGCAGAAAAATATCACTTTTATTGCTGTTTTGTCTTCGTGTCCACTCAGAGGCCGTTTTTTTCCTTTTGCATTAGACGGGACAAGAGTGTGTTGCTGCTGTGTGTATCCCCTGATTAATCCTTGTCTTTCATAGGTATTTTTCATGTTAAAAATGTTATAATGTGAGTTTTATTTGAAGCTGCACTTAAGTTAATACTTTGAGTCACTTTATTTTTTTTTTTTAGTTTTTATTTTATATGTAACTGGCTAATTTGAGTGTCTTTTTATTTATTGATGTTTTTGAGTACAATTGTGTTTATTTGATTTTTATTTATTTATTTCAGTTTTACTGAGTGTTTGGTTTGACTTTTGGAATGTATTTTGTTAATATATAATTTTGTAACGCAGCACGTTTAAAAAAAAACTGCATGGACCCTGCACAGATTGGAAGAGAGTGTGCTGCTGCTGTGTGTGCCCCACTGATTAATGCCTGTCTTTCATAGTATAATGTGCCAGCTGTGAACCCACTGATGGAATTATTTCTCTACACAATACAACACAGACGCAGACGACAGTTTCAAGTCCGCTACATTTGCATGTTCTCCCCATGTCTGTGTGGGTTTACCCCGGGTACTCCCGTTTCCTCCCACAGGCCAAAAACATGCAGGTTAGGCTAATCGGAGACCCTAAAGTGGCCCTAGGTGTGAATGTGTGTGTGAATGGTGAAAGGATTGGTGCCGTACCGTGGCTGCCTCATCCATCATGGTGGATGCCCTGTAATTTCCCTCTGGGGATTAATAAAGTATACAAAATACAAAAAAAAAAAAAAAAAAAAAAGCTTGAAAATCTGCATAATGGTCAGATACATTTATCATGTAAATTTGAAAAAGAAAGATCTTTTTTGTCAAAAAAATGCATAAAGAGCATTTCTAGATTTCTGGTTTAATCTAGTAGCAACGTGGATTTGATTATGTTTTTGAAATTCTCTTCACAGTTGACATGGCCATGAAAGTGGTGATCCGTCAGTTCCGTCCCTCAGACCTGGACTCAGTTCAGTGCCTGTTTATGATTGGACAGCTGGAGCAAATCCATCCATCATTCATCAGAGCAATGACCAGCCCTCTCTATGTCACCATCACCCTAACTCTGTCTATAGCTGGTTACCTCCTTGGGTCCATTTTTGGGGCCGTCCTGCTGCCAGCAGCCTGGGTGAGCCTCATCTACTACAGCTGTCACACGATATTTAATTCCTATGTGAGGATGACGCTCCAGGCCGACATGGGGGACATCAGTGGGTTTTACCTCAGCAGACCTGACCACTGTTTCTGGGTGGCCGAGGCTGAAGTCAATGGCAGGGCTCAGGTCGTTGGAATAGTGGCTGTAGTGGCCAGAGAAAATGGTGGAGAGAAATACGGGAAGCTGTCCAGGCTGGTGGTCTCTCCTCAGTGCAGACGTCTGGGTCTGGGCTGTCAGCTGATCCAGACTGTGGTGGACTTCTCGAAGGACCGAGGCTTCTCTAAGGTAGAGCTGGTCACCACGTCCATCCAGGAGGAAGCTGTCGCTCTCTATAAAAAACTGGGCTTCAAACTTGTGCTCACACATGTGCCGCCAGAAATTACATTTTACTATCGTCTACTGGCCAGGATCAGATGTATGACCATGGAAAAACGTCTCTGACCCAAATCAGCTTTAGTTTGCTCTGACTTTGTCTCAGAGTGGTTTACTGTGTCCCTCACATTCAAACTCTGATCTCATGTTACCAATAAGATAAGATAAGATAAGATAAACCTTTATTAGTCCTTCAATGGGAAAATTATAGGATTGCAGCAGCAGAAGGATAGCAGCACTCAGAGCAATAATAACTAAGATAATGAATAAGATAAAGAAATTGTGTAGACAGACAAACAGTAAATAGTGTAATGTTGGGGCTGTGATAAAGGGCGGGGGATTCTCCTGGCATGCTTTGCGACATGGGGGATTCAAAGACTGTTATTATTCTTGTGTTCTAAGTGTTATTGTTGTGCCATTATAACTGTGTCATAAGACCAGCGGTGATAGTGTTGTTTTCTCTGAGTGTGATAGATCATGTGTCTGCATCACCCTGAGTGAGATGAGTGTATGTGTGAATGACCTCCCCTCTGTTCCGTGTAATGAGTCAGTGAAGAATAAATGCCTATACGTCACAAATCCTCTCTCATTATTGTGTGAACCCTTGAAACGTCACAATGGTGTCAGAAGTAGTGATATTTGAGAGATGAAAGCAAGAATCAAGCCAGACTTTTGGCAGCTTGAACAGCTCATCGCCCAGATGGAGATGGAGACAGACAGCAGAGAAGACACACCAGCCCGCTGAGCTGCTCGCCGTGATGAATGGGAAGCGGACCAGATGGAGCAAGCGTACCCCGCTTTCTGCCTTTTTCAAGGCAGGGCGGGAAGCCCCAATGGGAGAACTACATGCCAGAGATTCCACTGCGATCGAGGGCAGTGATTGACAGGGAGGCCACTGTCCCACCGACCTGCCAACCGGCCAAGCTTCCCCGCTTTGGTGGCGAAACCCTGCTTGACAACTATTTGGTCCAGGTTGAACTGGCCGCTGCGCTGAATGGCTGGACACCTGGAGAGACAGCTGTGCAGGTTGCACTGGCTCTGGAGGGTGGAGCTCTCTGCACGCTGTCTGATCTCTGGCCTGAGGAACGGCACAGCTGTCCAGCACTACAAAGAGTGCTCCGGAGGCAGTTCCGGAGGGCAACCCACACTGATCAGGCCAGGGAGCAGCTGGCCAGCCGCTGGCGAGGCAACCGAGAGAGCCTAGAAGCCTATGCAACAGACGTACAGCTGCTGAAACAGCGTGACTACCCGGATTTCGAGCTGGAGGTGGTGGAGAAGCTGACCATACAGAACTTCATCCGAGGGCTCTGCCCAGCCCGGCTCCAAGAACATGTCCAGATTCACACCGTGAGCAGTTGGGAGACGGCCATGGCAGAAGCGGAGCAGGTGGGGCCGATGATGGATTACGCAGCTGATATGTCATCACCAAGGCAGAGAGTTTTCCAGATGAGGATGAGGAGGAACTGCGCCAGGCCACAGCTGCACGGCCGACGGGAGTACAATGACGGCAGCACAAGGAGGGATGCTTCCGCTGCGGATAGCCAGGACACATCGTGCATTACTGCCCTGCACCCACCTCGTGACAAGCCATCCCATCGTCGGCATTAAACTAGAGCGAGGTGGCACAGACGGAGACCTGCTGCCTCTCACAGACATTTTCCCCAATGAACCATCACCACATTTGGGCTGAATTGGACACTCACAAGGGCTGTACCTGCAGTGCAGCCTGGACAGCATGCCAATCTGGGCCCTGATCGACACCGGTTCTACCATCTCCCTGGACTGACCCAGAGCACTGCCCCGTACTGATGAACATAACCACCCCGTTCTGGCTTGCTGACATCCAAGACCCTTGCATCATTGGATTAGATCTGCTCACAGCATATAAGATAAGATAAGATAAGATAAGCCTTTATTAGTCCCACAACGGGGAAATTCCAGGATTGCAACAGCACAGGGATAGCAACACTCAGAGCAACAATCAGAAGGCAAGAAAAAAAACAAGCAAGCAAGAGCAGCTAATATACATATGTACATATTACTATAAAATATATATATACACACACACACACACAGACACACAGTGCAGAGCATTGTAGCTGGATGGAATAAATATATGAATATATGAACACACAGTGCAGAGCATTGTAGCTAGATGGAATAAATATGTAAATATATAAACACCCACAGTACGGAGCATTGCAGGTAGGTGGAATAAATATGCAAGTATATAAACACACACAGTGCGGAGCAATGTAGCTAGATGGAATAATATGTAGATATATAAAAACACAGTGCGGAGCATTGTAGCTAGATGGAATAATATGTAGATATATAAAAACACAGTGCGGAGCATTGTAGCTAGATGGAATAAATATATAGATATATAAATATAAACACACCCAGTGCTGAGCATTGTAGCTAGATGGAATAAATATATAGATATATAAATATAAACACACCCAGTGCTGAGCATTGTAGCTAGATGGAATAAATATGTAAATATATAAACACACACAGTGCAGAGCATTGTTGCTAGGTGGGATGAAACAGCATAACCGTCTATTTAGTTATCCTACATGGTATGATTATGTGCCCATACATATTCTCACCCTCCATAGCGACCGGTATGTTCCTAGTTGTATGCCGGAGGGGACCATTGTGTAAGTCTATTGCATCTTTTGCATTCAAAAAACTATTAGTTTGTTACGTCTTTTTGCTATCTCTGCGAGCAGCCCTGCTTAGGTTGTACAGTCTGACAGCCGTTGGTAGGAAGGACCTACGAAACCTCTCGGTTGTGCACCTGGGATGATGTAGTCTGCTGCTAAATGAGCTCCTCAGTGCATCCAGTATGTCCTGCATAGGGTGGAACTCGGACTCCAGCAGAGATGACAGTTTAGCCACCGTCCTTCTCTCTCCTATCTCCTCCATCGGATCAAGGCGTTGCCCCAGGACAGAGCTAGCTTTCTTAATCAGTTTGTTCAGTCTCTTCCTATCGGCTGCAGTAATGCCACTGCCTCAGCAGACCACTCTGCACCATATGGTGCAAAGATCAACACTGCCAGCTCGTCTCTCCTTCTGGGAGCTAAGACCATCATGCTCTGCGGCAAGAGCCAGACAAGGAACCAGGGGGCCCCCGCGATCAAGGGGCCCTCAGCGCAGACCGGGATGAGGGGATCGCCTCCAAAACTGACCACAGCAGGACCACCAGTGCGAGCAGAGGAAGCCTCATCACTGCCAGAGACAACAGGGATGGGGCGCCAGCGGAGATGATCGCCACGTCGTCAGAAACCCAGCAGGTGGTCGAGGAGCTGTTCCAGTGGAGCTGCAGATTAGAATCGGGACAGAGATGCCAGCCGTGGGAGCTGTTAGACTGCTACGTCGACATCTTCACTGCCAGGGATGAGAAATGCACCCAAACCAGTTTGGTGCAGCATCAGATCGACACCGGCGAGACCAGGTTGATCTGGCTCCGCCCCCGCTGTCTGCCTTTTTCAAGGTGGGTGGCGGCAGAACATAAGATTCAGGAAATGCTGGAAGCAGATGTCATTGAACCCTCCAGCAGCCCCTCGGCAGCACTGGTGGTTCTGGTCAAGAAGAAGGATGGTTCGTGGTGGTTCTGTGTGAATTACCGGTGCCTGAATGATGTCACCTGTAAGGACTCCTACCTCCTGCCCCGCATCGATGACGCGCTGTATTACATCACCGGCTCTAGCTGGTTCAGCTCGCTCGACCTCTGCAGCGGCTATTTGCAGGTAAAGTTGTCACCAGAGGTCCGCCAGAAAACAGCCTTCCCCATTGGGCATGGACTATGGCAGTTCAAGGTGATGCCGTTTGAACTTTGCAATGCCCCGGCCACCTTTGAATGTCTGATGGAGCGAATGTCTGTTACAACACTCTCCATTAAAATAATAGAAAGTCCCAGTTCTTCACTTTCACATTTTTGAAATTAGGTTGCAAAAAAATCACTTTTAATCATAAGACCAGTGGAGAAAAGTTGTGGAAGATTTCAGAGACTAGAATGATGAAAGAATTTTAGGTCTATACACAGCCATTGGAGATATTTGCAAAAATATAAAAGTGATTATTAAAACACCAACACGTTGCGTTTGGATCTCTGAGTACTGTGGAGAATTTCTGACCTGACAATAACTACACACTACTTACAGTTTTTCCAAGGGCATAATTTTGTTTTAAACATGGGGGGGGGGGGGTGAAATCTCTAAGCATACTTTTTTTTAAAAATCTTTTTATTATAAGATTGTCCTCTTTTTCATTTTTAAAGGAAAATGATTTTTTAAGCAAAAAAATGACCATCCTAGTCTGGAGGAAAAGCACAAAATCATTAACTTTGATAAAAAGGATAAGGCTAATTTACCTCTTTATTTTGGCATTCTCATATTAGTAACTGTTGTAAAAATAATTTCCCTGATTTACCAAATATATATTCAGCTTTGTAATAGTCTATGCTACCATGAAGCAGCAAGCCTACTTAATACCTACAGTATTATGTGTAATTTCAGCACTGGCAGAAATCAAGTTTTGACTATTGTTACCTGGTCAGGTGTGCCTCCTGTGCCTCCTCCCTCTCTCTCTAGTCATCAGTACCATCTGTCTCTCCCTCTGGACACCTGTGCTGATTCTCTGGTTACCTTTACCTCCTCTCTCCTCTCCTTGGTTCAGCCTGCTGCCGCCACACTCTTGCTCTTGATATAAAAAAGCTCAGTTAATGTTCAAATGCTTTGAAAGAGGTACTTCATGGACAATTTTGGAGGATGTAATTCATGCTAGATTTTCCAATGCTAAACTTGGAAAGATGTAAAATATTCTTTACCCCTTCTTCCCTCTTAAAGGAAGCCAGTACTGATCATTATAACAACATTAATCATGCATTAGGTGTTACTTATAAAAAGATGTGTTTATTCAGTAAAAAATAACCCCCTAGAGTCAGTATATTGAATAATTTTATCCCATGAAAACTGCTTGGTCAAAACCAATGGGGTGCAGCCATCACTGGCTGTAAGTGACGTGCACTCGTTGAGTCCGGCTTTATCACAAACAAGTAACATGTTTACAGCAGACAAGTAAGCGTGTTCAGTAGATGCTCAGTGGGTCGAGATCGAAGTTGAAAACAGCGCAAAATCTGCATGAATATATACTGCACAAACTGTCCTTGGAAATGGCCTTAATTGACGGCATGATCTGCAGTTACCTCCTGGGACCAGCTGCTGAAGGGGACCTGATGAACAGGCAAGTTCCCAGTCAAGTAACTTCAGAACACGGTGAATAAATCTTGATATACAAGAATAGTGCGGTGGCAGAGTGGTTAGCACTGCGGCAGCACAGCTCACCCTTGGCCAGGGGATCCTGGGTTCGATCCCAGCCCCCGACCAACAGTGATCTGCGTGGAGTTTGCATGCTCTCTCTGTGTCTGCGTGGGTTTACTCCGGGATTTCTCCGGTTTCCTCCCACAAGCCAAAAACATGTAAGTTAGGTTAATTGGCATCAAACTGGGGATTCTAAATTGTCCTTAGGTATGACTGTGAGAGTGAATGGTTGTCTGTCTCTCTGTGTTGGCCCTGTGATGGACTGGTGATCTGTCCAGGGTGTACCCTGCCTCTTGCCCAAAAGATGCTGGGATAGGCTCCAGCCCCCCCGTGACCTGAAAAAGATTAAGCGGAAGAAGATGGATGGATGGATAAATTTTATGCGGGTAGATTTGCTTGTACATGGTTGTAAAAAGTTACATAAAATTCTGATGTTAAAACTTTGTTGACTGCTATACTGCAGCCCAGTCAATCACACACAGCAATGATTGTGTCACTTCCAGTGCTGAAACAGCCCATAGAGGAGACAAGATGTCCCCGACCGTGACTGACTGCCGGAGCAGTGACTTGAAACTTGCGTGTATTTGAGAAGGAATCATGACCAAAATTGCCAGATGAAACCATTAGTATCATATTTGATCCTCTGAAATAGCTGTTGATTAAAATTCATTGCGAAATACGTGGATGACACCATCTTGGTTGGGCTCATCACCAACGACGATGAGAAGGCATGCAGGGAGGAGGTTGAGAATCTCCTCCTGTGGTGCCAAGCAAACAACCTGAAACTGAATGTCCAAAAAATCCAAAGAGTTCATACTGGACTTCAGAAAGAACAAACAGGACCCGCCTACACACCCCTCCATAAATGGCGACAGTGTGGAAAACGTCCCCGCCTTCAGGTTCCTAGGCACCCACATCTCGTCTGACCTTCCTGGACTGTCAACACCAAGGCCCTGGTGAAGAAAGCCCAGCAGTGACTGCACTTCCTCTGTGTCCTGAGGAAGCACAACCTGGACCAGAAGCTGCTGCTGGCCTTCTATCGCTGCTCAGTGGAGAGTGTGCTCACCTACTGTCTGGGTGTGTGGTATGCCTGCTCCATGGCCGACAACAGAAAGGCTGTGCAGAGTATCAACAACACCACACAAAAAAATCATTGGCACCCCTCTGCCCTGCCAGTGAGATTGACATCTCCAGATCCTCCTGTCTTAGAAGGATCAAGGCCATCACAGGAGACCCCTCACATTCCACCCACCACCTGTTTAACCTGCTTCCCACTGGATGATGGTTCAGATTGATCAGGTCTCACACCTCCATACTGACAGTTTCTTCCCCTGGGCCATCCGAACTGCAAACAGTCAGAGGCCCCACCCCCCTCCCTCCAAACACTCACATGCACAGAACTGAGTATCTTTTAATTATCACTATAACTCACCTGTCTTTGCACTCCTCACTTTCATGTATATCGACACATCCATGAAATCACTACTGTCCATATTCTCCATAATCCTTGGACCATTTTACTCAATGGTGTGTTCTGCACTCTGCACTCTTATATACATAGTTCCACCCATGAAGCCACTACCATACCTATGTATATACCTATGGGCTATGGGGTGGCAGTGGCTCAGGAGGTAGAGCAGGTTGTCCAATAACCGCCTGGTTGGCGGTTCGAATCCCACTCTCCCCGGATATCCTGCCGTTGTGTCCCTGGGCAAGACACTTCACCCCCAATTGCTCCTGGTGGGTCTGGAAGCGCCATGTTAGGTAGCATGCTGCCATCAGTGTGTGAATGTGTGTGTGAATGGATGGATAGCAGGATCTGTAAAGTGCTTTGGTCATCAAGAGATGAGAATAAAAGCGCTATATAAGTGAGTGCCATTTACCATTTTTATTTTTATTTTTGGATTATTAATTTTGAAGACTCATTGTAAGACTTTAAGGATTCGGTGGAGGAGCTGCCAATACCCCGGCTGGACAGGAGCTCAATTGCAGCGGGACTAGCAGCGGAGGGGGCTAGCTGAGGCCCACCTGGATTTGAGGTTGGTCGGATCGGATACCGGCGACACCAGCAGAGATTGTTTTACTATCAACAGGTCAGTAAAAATGCCACCAAAGAAGGAGGAAATGGAAGAGATCAAAAAATCTCTGAACTTCATGTCAGAAGAACTGACCAAAGTGGCTAGTCAGCAGGCTAAACTATTAGAGCTAATGGAAGAAGTCCGAGAATTAAAATTAACAATTAAGGAAAAAGACAAAAAAATTGCAGACTTGGAGCGACTCGTCGAGGATCTTGAACAATGTTCTCATATGGATGATCTACTTATAAGTGGACTAGACATTAAATATCAATCATATGCTCATGCTACAGCAGGAATGAGAGGTGAGGAGGCTCCCCTGAGTGAAACAGTCTCCCTGGAAAACCAGGTGCTTCAGTTCCTTGATAGTAGAAATATAAATGTTGAAGCAAATACAATTTCAGCCTGTCATGCTTTACCCAGAAAGGATAATAAAACAAAGAAATCAATTGTGATGTGTTTTGTGAACAGAAGGGTAAAGAATGTCATACTGAGGCAGGCCAGAAAGCTACGGGGAGCAGAAGTTTACCTAAATGAACATCTAACAAAAACTAATGCTGAAATAGCACGGCAAGCACGGATGCTGAAAAGACAAAATAAGATACAGGCAACATGGACAAGAAATTGTAGAGTTTGGATCAAACTAAATGGAACACCTGAGGAAGCAAAGAGTATAATAATCAGAGAGATTACTGACTTAAATAAATATAGATGAACACTGATTAAGAAAATTAAGAGACTATGATAATCCATATCCACACACACGGCAAGAATAGTTCTTTTGACATACCATGTCAATGTACTTAAAAAATAAAAACAAAAACAAAAACAAACAAAAAAACTTATGACTGACTTGAGTAGACATCAATTATCCCCAATTGGAGGAAGTCATTTGACACAGAGTGAGGATACTCAAACTCTGAAAATATGCCATTATGCTGAACATAAACTACAAGAGATGGAGAATGATATTGATCTTGATAACCACTTTTTCAATAATATTCATAATCATTGTGAATATTACACTGAAAAGCAATTCAAAAGTCAAGTGCAACTAGATGGTAAACTATCAATAATACACTTCAACAGCAGAAGTCTTAACAAAAACTTTCCACAGATTCAGGACTATTTAAAACAGCTAGACAGCAAATTTACAGCTATCGCAGTCTCTGAAACTTGGCTTAATGAAGAGCAGGCTCCTCTGATGGCAATAGAGGGATATCAGATGTTTCATATTAACAGATCTCAAAAAAGGGTGGTGGTGTTGCACTGTATATTGATGACCTGTATAGGTGTAAGCTTGTGAATGGAATGTCCTTTGCACTACCAGGGATTTTGGAATGTGTTACTGTTGAGATTGACCAAGATAAAACAAAAAATCTAATTATAAGTTGTATATATAGAACGCCGGGAACTTGCATTGAGACATTCAGAGATAAATTAGTCGAGCTATACAATAATATTACTAGTAAGAAAATGGTAGTAATTTGTGGAGATTTCAATATTGATTTACTAAATCCATATCAACAAAATGTAATTACAGAGTTCATGAATTCTATGTACAGTATGAGTCTATATCCCACAATAACACATCCCAGTAGAATCACAGTTCACACTGCTACACTTATTGATAACCTGTTTGTTAATATTATTGATAAGAAAATAGAAAGTGGATTATTGATAAATGATATAAGTGACCATTTGCCAACCTTTGCACTTATCCATGGCCACACGGGGGCCAATACAGAAAAAAATTTAAAATCGTTCAGATACAAATCAGATACATACGTTCAGATACAAAAGGCAATCAGTTCTTTTAAAAAAGACTTGCTGAAGCAAGACTGGACAAAAGTCTATGTATCAGATGTAAATGAAGCCTATGACACATTTATGAACATTGTAACCACTCTTTATGAAAAAAATTGTCCAAGAAAAAGCTAAAGAAAAAGCTTAAACATAAATTTGTCGATAAGCCATGGTTAACCAAAGGATTACAAAAGGCGTGTAAAAAGAAAAATTTATTATATAAAGCTTTCCTAAAGAAAAGGACAAACGAAGCAGAGCAGTGGTATAAAACATACAAAAATAAGTTAACATATATAATAAGATGTAGTAAAAGAGACTATTAGAGTAAAGAACTGGAGAAAAAAAGAGACAATATTAAAAATACAGTACATGGACAATACTTAACAATATTCTTGGAAATAAAAACAGAAATACAAGCTGCCCAACCAATTTTTCAAAAAATAATAAAATGACTCAGAGTGTGAATGCAGTTTCACCTGCAGATGAATTTAATAACTTTTTTGTTAACATTGATCCTAATTTGGCTCAAGAAATACCCATTACGGCACCTACAGGTGATACAATAAGCAAAAACACTGCTATAAAAGACTCCATTTTCATAAAGAACACAGACCAGAGAGAGGTCATTGAAATTGTTAAATCGTTTAAAAGTAAAACATCTACGGACTGTGATGGTATTGACATGCTCTTAGTCAAAACTATTATTGAATGCTTAGATAGATAGATAGATTAGTTTATTTGACAGGGACAGTGCAATAAACATAGACAATTAATCAATGACAATCAATCTGATGTGTTGCACATAGAGTGTATAGCTATTAGCTAATTTGCAACTCTTGTCCCTGGATGGGCTTTAGAAAAGAGAATCAAGTTAAAAAGAAAAAGAAAATACACAATAACCACATACATCAATGCAAAAGGATTATAAAAACACAATTATAAATATTATAAATATTATAAATACACAAATATAACAACCTGATTCACATTTGCCTATTTCAGGCCTCCCTCCCTTCGTCACTCATTATAAACAAACACATTCATTCCTTCCCTTCATTCACTCTCACTTAGCAGACAATCAATTCATACATGAGTACATTCTTGTTTATTTTTCAGCCAGTTTTTAACCTTTTTAGTGAATGTTTTAAAGTCCGTTATTATTTTAATTACATTTGGCATTGTGTTCCAGATGTGACTGCCCTTTATAGAGAAAGCTGTTTGTCCAAATGTGGTTCTGCGGTGGAATATTTTACAGTTATTGTTAACAGAACTCCTGGTGGCTCTGCTGCTGTCCTGTCTTTGGACGAAACCAGCAAGTGGCTCGGGTGCTGATTTATGGAAACATTTGAACGTTAATTTCAGAAAACAGAGGTCAATGAAACTCTCAAAACTCAATAGGTTGTATTTTTTTAAAACATTACAGTGATGCCACCTAATGGGCTTTTGGTCCAAGATTTTTAGGGTTTGATTATATAATGAACCTATATGTCTTATTGTGGAAGGGGCTGCTTGAGCCCAGACTGTCAAACAGTATGATATATGAGAAAAAAACATAGAATGCATATACAGTACAGCTGCTTCGTAAGGTATGTAATATCTAATTAATTTAAAGCAGTTCAGATTTTTTTTTACTGTTTTTGAAATTTTCTTTATATGAAGATTAAATTTGAGTTGAGGGTCTAGTACAATGCCAAGGTATTTGAATTCTGTAGCTAAACTGATGTCATGATCATGTATATTAACTTTAAAACGTTGCAGGTTACATTTTTTGATTGAAAAGCACATTGAGACTGTTTTCTGAAGGTTCAGCAATAGATGGTTCTGGAGGAGCCACTCTTGGACATCAACCATACTTGTAGACAGTACATCTGCAGCCTGTGCTGGAGTCTTGGCAGCTGTGTAAATAACTGCATCATCTGCATAAAGTTGGCATGTTGCAGCTGAGCAGTGTAACGGCAAGTCATTAATAAAAATGCTGAAAAGTAAAGGACCAAGAATGGACCCTTGTGGGATACCCATGCGGTTGTTTAAGAATGAGGATTTATCCTGGTGAACTTTTACACACTGTTCTCTATTCTGGAGATAAGATGCAAACCATTCTAATGTATCTGGGGAGAAGTTAAAAGATACCATTTTGGATAAAAGCAAACTGTGGTTTACAGTATCGAAAGCCTTTTTGAGATCTAGAAAAACAGCTCCTACCACATTACCCCTGTCCAAGGACTGTTTGACGTTTTCAATAAGGCAACAATTTACTGTTTCTGTTGAGTATCCTGGTCTAAAACCAAATTGATGTGGATGAAGAAGTTGACTGTCTTGTAAGTAGTCTATCAGCTGTGTAGCTACAACTTTTTCAAGAACCTTAGATAGGACTGGCAAAATAGAGATTGGGCGGTAATTGCATATATCGTCTTTACTGCCTGATTTATGAACTGGTATGACGACAGCTTTTTTCCAGCCAGATGGAAATGTACTAGACCTAATGGAGAGATTAATGAGATGAGTCAGTAGTTTGATTAATATTTTGCTGTGCATTTTGAGAAAGGAGGTGCTCATATTGTAGATATCATTAGTTTTTGAGTTTGACAGTGTTTTAACAATACCAGCAATTAACTCCTCATTTACCTCATCGATGTGAAAAGAATCTGTTGGAAGTATGGAATTTGTGTTGTTGAGCTCATTTGGCAGCACAAAAATTTTTTGTTAAGTCTTCCACAGAGCCCACAAAGTATGAATTAAATTCATTTGCCAAAGTAGCCTTGTCACTGACGGTCTTGCCATTGATTCTAAGTTCCTTTACCCCCTTCTGATCATTTTTTTTTATTAGTTAAGTTATTTAAATGCCTCCATAGGGAACTGTTGTTACCCTTTGCATGATCTATCAGTTTATTGTAATAAGATACTTTTGATTTTCGCAGCTCATGTACCACTTTATTTCTTAAACTTTTGTACACAAGGTGATCATTTTGTAGTTTAGAGGTTAATGATGTTTTCAATGCATAGTCTCGCCTCTTCATAAGTTTTCTTATTTCATTATTTAACCATGGTAGGCTAATCTTCTGTTGTCTACTTTTAATTTGCTTTGTAAATTTTTCTATAGACTTTGTGATTGTTGCAGTTATAAAATTACAACAATCATCTACTTCATATATTGACATGAGCTGCTCCCAATTTTGATTCTCTAAGTAATGTTCAAACTCCTCATTTTTTGATTTGGGAATAATAAAATTTGATTTGTCAATATCGACTCCCCCAAAATACTGTAGTCGCTTTTTAGTAAGTTTTCTGACAGCAAGAACCATGTTATGATCTGAGAGACCAGTTACAAGATTATAGGTTCTGGTTATTCGTTCTGGTTTATTAGTAAATACCATGTCAATAAGTGTTCTGGATTGTTTGGTTATCCTGGTGGGTCCTTTGATCATTTGTTGATAATTAAATTTAGTCATGAGGCTTTTCAGTTTCTGTTTGTCCTTTTTATCAGACCAGTTAATATTAAAGTCACCATGAATTATTGTTTCTCTGTTCTTCTCAAGTTGTTTAACCAGATCACTTAATTCATTATAAAAGGAAGAATTGTGTGACGGTGGGTTGTACACTACTGCAATGTTGAAATTCATTACCGGAGAGAGACATACATTAACAGCTAAACATTTGAGTGAAGTATTCAAATCAACCAGTTGACATTTATATTTCTCTTTGATGTAAATTAAAACACCTCCTCCCCTCCCTACCTGCCTGTCTTTTCTAAAACACTGATAGCCCACAATATCGATCATATTAGTGTCTATGTTCCTGTGTAGCCAGCTTTCTGAGAGACAAAGGTAGTCCAGATTTGAGTCCAACAGCAACACCGAAATCTCATCTCTTTTGGGGATTATGCTCCATATGTTTAAATGTCCGCCGAGGATCCCCTTTGGTTTAGCCTTGGTGTCCCAAAGAACTCGTGCATGATTAACAGTTTGGAAAAATAAATGTTGTTTTTGCTTTTGTACAGCTCGGTTTTGTGCTAACCCAGTGGTCTGCTGTTTAATAGTGGCAGGTCCAGGGTTAAGGTGAATATCTCCTGCCAGAAGTAGCAGAAATAACAGTACTTTAACTGCATACCCTCTGCCGTATTGTGATTTTTGCTTAACAGCCATGCTTGCCTTATTTTGAAAGCTTTTTCTCAGGGCTTTTAAAGACCACATAGAGTACAGGGTGAGATGTCCATGTCCAAATCCATATAAATAAAACTTTTTAACTTCACCTTTAGTTGAGTTTGCCGGAAAATCCTTCTTGTTGCAGGTCCAGACACACAAAGACAAAACGAAGAGGAAGTAGATGAGCAGAGAAGGCTTAGGAGTGATGCCCATCAGCCCACTTTTTAATCCGGTGGCAGCCATCTTCAGTCTTTCTTGGAAAGAAAAGGAAAAAGAAAAATCTGTGGATAGTAAAATAAATTCTGCTTATGTCGCCAGTATCCGATCCGATTGTCCTCGAATCCAGCTGGGCCTCAGCTAGCCAACTAGCCCCTTCCGCTGCTGGTCTCGTTGCTCATGGCCGCTGAAACCGAGCTCCTGTTCCGCTCCTCCAACCGAGTCTCGTCGCACACCGCCGCTGCCACCGAGCTCCGCAGGGGTCACGGTAAGTCCTCCGCTGGGCACCACCGCCTACCGCCGTCTGCCTGGGTGAAATCTCTGCTGAGCCCCGTCAACAAATAGCCGCCTGCCTGGTAGTATCTCCGCTGGGCCTCGCAACTGGGCTCCGATTCAGGCTGGTGTTAGGTAGAATGACTGGCGCCAGCGCTGGAAACGCTGGTCAATTTACTCACAGTGGCCGGAGAAAGGCGATCAAAGGGGTAATCCAACGGAGGTAGAAATTCAGCCCGTGCGTGTCCGTCACGAGCGCCGATCGCTGTAGGTCTGTGAACACCTGCCGCTGTGACGTTGGCTTGTGCTGTTGGCGGGGCCACTCGAGCTTTTCTTCAATTGTTGATAAGTTTAGCTTTAAAATCTTCCAGTTTCAGTCTTCAGGGTTGTTGGGGGGCTTTGGTTTTTTGGTCTGTTTGTTTTTCACTGAAAGCGCCTGCGGGTCCAACTATGGTGCCATCTGCCCACAATTCAGCCGCGACTTGTTTTCCCAAAGTCTGAGGAGACGAGTCCACACGACGCCAGCATCACCCTGCTGTGGCGAACTCGATTAAAACGTGTTAGTCAAAAGTGATGGACTCGCTGAGCGCTTGCAACCGAAAGGGGAGCGAAATTAAACACATTCTTTTTTGTTTGTTTGTTTTAAAGTCGGTCCTCCTTATTTACACATCAGCGCCGTGAAACCACTGACCTATATCTGTAACCTGTCTCTCCAAACAGGTATATTTCCCAATGCAATGAAAATAGCTAAAGTAATTCCGATATACAAGATGGGTGACAGAGGGGAATTCTCAAACTATAGACCAATTTCACTGTTGCCGCAATTTTCCAAGATACTTGAAAAAATATTTTGTGAGAGAATTGACAACTTCATATTGAAGAATAATTTATTGTGTGAGCAGCAATATGGGTTCAGACACAAGAGGACAACTCCATTTGCTCTAATGGAATTTATAGAAAAAATGTCAACTGCCGTTGAAATTAAAGAGTATTCAGTTGGGGTATTCCTGGATCTTAAAAAAGCATTTGATACAGTGGATCATAATTTATTATTAAAGAAACTACAAAATTGTGGTATTGGGGGTAGCACTGTCCTGGTTATGTAGTTACTTAAAGAATAGATATCAGTGTGTATGTGTTGGTAACAAAAACTCACAGTTACTGAAGGTTACTTGTGGAGTCCCACAGGGTTCAGTTTTGGGGCCATTGTTATTCAATATGTATATAAATGATATATGTAAAGTTTCGGAAAAAATGGATTTAATATTGTTTGCCGATGACACTAATTTATTATGCAGTGGAAGCAATTTGGAACAACTTTTGGATACACTCGGAAAGGAATTAGGAAAGCTTAAACTGTGGTTTGATTCAAACAAATTAACGCTCAATTTAAGTAAGACACAATTTATAGTTTTTAACAACCATCACAACAACTTAGTATCTAGGCTCAGTGTAAATGGTGTGGAGATTGAAAGGGTATCCAAAACTAAATTTCTTGGAGTAATAATCGATAATTAAACCTGCAGGCAGGTGTAAACGGGCCTTCGCCCCCCGTGCGACCGCGGAACCCACCGCCCGTCCTCCCTCGCTTTGAACACTACCTGCTGGCCATTTACTCCAATCGACTTCTTCCACGCAGCATTAGGTAGAGGTTCCGTAGTCATTGTGCCCAAAAACAATGTCTCCAAACTTTCACTCATGTCCCTCTGCTGAAGTTCCTCCACTCTCATTTTTGTTTTACACAAAGCAGCAAAATGCCCCTTTTTCTGACATTTCTTGCAGTCTGCATTGCGAGCAGGACATTCTTTAAATGAATTTCCATGTACTTTTCCACACCTGCCACATCTGGAAGGCACAGAACACAGCAGAAGTGTGGTGGACTTGCAGGCAGCCAGAAGAGCTGGATGACATGGTTGCCTTTGATAACCAAAACTGTGAAATTCAGTGGTTCCGTTTAGGATTTTGGGGACTCTGAAGCACCAACCCCACAGCAGCTGTGGTTTTGTGATGTGCGCATTAGAGTAGTGCTGTAGCATGAGACAGTTATGCGCTATAACATGGTAGAACAATGATACATATTGATCATGCATGTCAGTTTATATTCTTGTATTGTGTCATGGTTATGGTTACAGTTTTGCATCTTTGAAATAAAGAGCTGGAGTTTGTAAGCCATTGTGTACTTTATTCCAAAAATTGTTACAAAGAATGCAAGTGTATTTATATAGCACATTTTGTCTGCTTATGTCAAAAAGGTGTGCAATATGTTCAAGAGGCAAATTAATCCGTAAATGATATCTTAGTTAAAAGGAGAATTTGAAATTGGGAAATTTTAGGGACTGTTCAGGGTGGGACTATTATCCACTGTATAATATTTAGTGAAAATCAGAAAATGTTTGTCCAAGATACAACTTTCTGAAATTTCATGGCGTGTAGTCAACCGACACCATGTTGCCAGGGCAACACTTCCCTTTAAGTTATGTGTTGTCCACCAATATTGTACTACATATGACAGTGACCTCAACATATGTTGAAAAATTGAGACCTCCAAGACCTTCCAACCCCTCCCCATAAGTTCACGGATTGAATGGCGAGGAGGGCGTGTCTATGTTAACACTTTTGATGTTATACTATTGTTGATGTTCAGTTATTATCAAGGCTGTGCTCTGATGAATCTCAGAAAATTTCACCTCATTCTGCCCAGCCGCTTGTGAGTAATAAATGAAACAGTTTTCAGCAATTCTTTCATTAACCACTATGTGGCGCTATATCAGTTGTCAGGTATTTTGATGTCATTGCATTCAGGGTGGGACTATTTTCCTTCATGGAAAGTTTTGTGGACATGGGACCATTTTTGCCCGAGTTACAGGTGGTTGAAGTTGTAAGGAGAGGAGTCAAACTTCACCATGGCGCCATGGCAACACTTCCTTGTCAGTTATGTGTTGTCCACCCATATTGTACTATATGTGTCAGTAACCTAAACCTATGTTCCAAATTTCATGACTCCAGGACGTTCTCACCCCTCCCCATAAGCTCACGGATTGAATGGCGAGGAGGGCGTGTCCATGTTAACATGTTTGATGTTATACTATTGTTGATATTCAGTTATGCTCATGGCTGTGTTCTGATGAATCTCAGAAAATTTCACATCATTCTGCCAAGCCGCTTGTGAGTAATAAATGAAACAGTTTTCAGCAATTCTTTCATTAACCACTATGTGGCGCTATATCGGTTTTCAGTTATTTTGAGGTCATTGCGTCCGGGGTGGAACTATTTTCCTTCATGTGAAGTTTTGTGGACATCGGACAATTTTTGGCCGAGTTACAGGTGGTTGAAGTTGTAAGGGAAGGAGTCAAACTTCGCCATGGCGCCATGGCAACACTTCCTTGTCAGTTATGTGTTGTCCACCCATATTGTACTATATGTGTCAGTAACCTAAACCTATGTTCCAAATTTCATGACTCCAGAACGTTCTCACCCCTCCCCATAAGCTCACGGATTGAATGGCGAGGAGGGCGTGTCCATGTTAACACGATTGATGTTATACTATTGTTGATGTTCAGTTATGATCATGGCTGTGTTCTGATGAATCTCAGAAAATTTCACCTCATTCTGCACAGCCGCTTGTGAGTAATAAATGAAACAGTTTTCAGCAATTCTTTCATTAACCACTATGTGGCGCTATATTGGTTGTCAGGTATTTTGAGGTCATTGCGTCCGGGGTGGCACTATTTTCCTTCATGTAAAGTTTTGTGGACATCGGACAATTTTTGGCCGAGTTACAGGTGGTAGAATTTGTAAGGGGAGGAGTCAAACTTTGCCATGGCGCCCTGGCCACGCCTTTTGAGATTTGCGAGGACAAGTGCGTTAAAATGCGAGGTGTGACTTTTTTCCGAATTGGAGGTGGGGCGACTTTAAGGCAAGATGGCGGCCTTCCTGTTGGCGGTGGGTATGGGCCCCAATGATGTTTTTTGCATGTCTTGAGGTGATTCACACCTCACCCAAATTTGATGCGTCTATGGCAAAGTTTATGGTCTCCAGTCTCCATAGACCTTGTACGTTTGACCCCACCCACAAAAATGAGGGGTGGGGGGGCACATATCTTTTCCAGTTTATCGAATTTTTTGCCCGGTCAGAGGGGTTTGCCAAAAAAAATCGCGTTTTGGTTAGCGTTCAGACGGTGAAAAATGCGATCATTTAGGCAGAATAATAGAGAAAAAAAATAACAAAAAATAATAATAAAGAAACGCAAGCGGATACAATAGGGCTTTCGCCGACTGACGTTGTCAGTGGCTCAGGCCCTAATAAACTGTGTTGGAAGTTAAATATTAATTATATTAGAGGTAAAATATCTAAATAAATTGCAATTCTACACAGAGTGAAATATTTGCTGAATCAACCCACACTATATACTTTGTATCATTCATTAATACTCCCATACATGACATATTGTACTGAAGTATGAGGAAATACATATAAAACAAACATATATCCAGTCTTTATGCTTCAGAAGAGAGCTATTAGAATAATAAACAAAGCTGCTTACAGGGAACCAACAAACCCACTTTTTCTTAAATTAAAAGCTCTCAAGTTGAATGATCTGGTTGACTTTAAAACTGCAGTAATAATGTTTAAAGTGAAGAATCTATCACTGCCCGCAAATATCCAAAAGTTGTTCCAAATAAGGGAGAAACAATATCATTTCAGAGGAACATGTATATTTCAAAAACCTTCAGTGAGAACTACCACCAAGCAACACTGTGTTTCAGTGCAAGGAGTGAGATTATGGAATGCTTTTGGACCTGAATTAAAATCATGTACAACACTTGGACAATTGCATGTGGTAATTGCATGTGGCAATTGCATGTGATTTTAATTCATGCAATTGCATGACAATTGCATGAATTAAAATCATGTACAACGCTTGGACACAGTGCGGAGCATTGTCGCTAGATGCAATAAAAGGCATAATCGTCTACTTAGTTATCCTACATAGTATGAATATGTACCCATACATATTGTCACCCTCCGTAGCGACTGATATTGTCCTAGTTGTAAACTGGAGGGGACCATTTGTGTAAGTCTTGCATCTTTTGCATTCAATACTATTAGTTCGTCATGTTTTTTTTTTTGTTTGTTTTTTCTATCTCTGCGAACAGTCCTGCTTAGGTTATAAAGTCTGACAGCCGTAGGTAGGAAGGACCTGCGAAACCTCTCGGTCGCGCACCTAGGATGATGTAGTCTACTGCTAAATGAGCGTGGGACTTGGACTCCAGCAGAGATGACAGCTTAGCCACCGTCCTTCTCTCTCCTATCTCCTCCACTGGGTCAAGGCGTTGCCCCAGGACAGAGCTAGCTTTCTTGATCAGTTTGTTCAGTCTCTTCCTATCGGCTGCTATAATGCCACTCCCCCAGCAGACCACTCCAAAAGTGATGGCTGATGCCACCACCGTGTCGTAGAATGTCTTCAGGAGCACCCCTTGTACACCAAAAGACCTGAGCCTCCTCAGTAGGAACAGCCTGCGCTGTCCCTTCTTGTAGAGTGCGTCGGTATTGTGTGACCAGTCTAGTTTATTGTTCAGATGAACACCCAGGTACTTGTAGGATGACACCATCTCAATGTCTGTTCCCTGGATGTTTACTGGTGCTGAGAAGGGTTGTCCTTGCCTGCAGCAGTCCACCACCAGCTCCTTAGTTTTTCTCGCGTTGATCTGGAGGCAGTTCCGATGGCACCAGTCCACAAAGTCCTGGATAAGTCCTCTGTACTCAGCTTCATCTCCGTTGGAGATGAGGCCGACGATCGCAGAGTCGTCAGAGAACTTCTGTAGATGGCAGTGTGTTGTGTTGTGTGAGAAGTCCGCAGTATAAAGGGTGAACAGGAAGGGAGCCAAAACCGTTCCCTGGGGTCCCCCGTGCTGCCAATGATCGTGTCAGACACACAATCCTGGGTTCTCACAAACTGTGGCCGGTTTGTGAGGTAGTCCAGGATCCATGATGACAGGTGCTGGTCCACCCCTGCGCACAGCAGCTTGTCCCTCAGGATCATCGGTTGGATGGTGTTGAAAGCACTGGAGAAGTCAAAGAACATGATCCTCACCACGTTCCCAAGCTTCTCCAGGTGGTACAGGGAATGGTGAGGAAGGAAGATCACTGCATCCTCCACCCCGATGCCATGCTGGTAGGTGAACTGGAGTGGATCCATCGCTGGTCCCACCAGGGGGCGGAGGGGAGCAAGGAGCAGTCTCTCCAGGGTCTTCATCAGGTGAGATGTCAGGGCCACTGGTCTGTAGCTGTTCAAGTCTCTGGGGTGGGAAGTCTTTGATATGGGTACCACACAAGATGTTTTCCACAACTGTGGTACTCTCCCCAGCTTCAGGCTCAGCTTGAAGATGTGCTCCACAATCCCACACAGCTGGCCTGCGCAGGACATGAGGAGCTTCCCGCTGATACCGTCCGGTCCCGAGGCCTTCCTCGCCTTGATCTTCCTCAGCTCCATCCTCACCTGGGTCTTAGTGAGGGTCAGGTTGGGGGGCTGTGTGCTGGGAGTGGGGGGGGTGTTGGTGGAGTGGGGTGTGGACAGCAGGTCTTTTTTTTTTTTTTGTTACTTATTTGTACCCGTAGGTAGATTTGGTTTGCAGTCTGGTGACAAGCCACCGGCTGCTGGTTGCTGCGTGCGCGAGCGCCCTAAACCTACATGTTTTTGGTATGCGGGAGGAAACCGGAGAAATCCCGGAGTAAACCCACGCAACACGGGGAGAACATGCAATCTCCACACAGCTCACTGTTGGTCGGGGGCTGGGATCGAATCCACGATCTCATGATCCCCGCGATCCCCCGGCCGAGGGTAAAACTGTGCTGCTACAGTGCTAAACCACTGCGCCACCATGCAGCCCGGTGAGAGTCATCGAGACCGGTGGTCTCGATGACTTTAGAGGCGGCAGTGGTTGGTGTACAGGCCGGGGGGGGGGGGGGGGGGGGGGGGGGTTGGTCAAACCTATTAAAAAACAGGTTCAGATTGTTTGCCCACTCCCTGCCCCCCTGTGGCCTGGGAGGAGGTATTCTGGAGCCTAGAGATGGTTTTGAGGTTTCTCCAGACCCCGCCAATGTCGCTCTGTTGCAGCTTGTCCTCCATCTTCTTCCTGAAGCTGTCCTTGCCTTCTCTGATCTTCCTCCTCAGCTCCCTCTGTACGGACATCAGCATCTCCCTGTTCCCCCACCTGAAGATCCTCTTCTTCTCTCTCAGAAGTGTTTTTGTCTCAGGGTTGATCCAGGGTTTGTTGTTCGAGCAACACCGTATGGTCTTGGTGGGTACGGTGTTGTCCACACAGAAGTTGATGTAGTCCATGATGGTGTGAGTGAGGCCGTCGATGTCCTCACCATGTGCATCGCAGAGCTGCTCCCAGGCAGTGATTTCAAAACAGTCCTTTAGAGCATCCATTGCCTCCTCAGACCATATCTTCACCGTGCGCATGACTGGAGGTTGTCTGTGTACTAGGGGTTTGTACACCGGCAGGAGATGAACCAAGTTGTGATCCGATCTCCCGAGTGGGGGGAGTGGTGATGAGATGTATGCCTCCTTAGTGTTTACATAGAATAAGTCCAGTGTTTTATTGTCTCTAGTGTGGCATGTGTCACACTGGGTGAATGTGGGCAGTGTAACAGTATATGAATTAATAATTATGATCAGGCATAAAAATTATTTAATTTATATTAATGTATTGGAACCTGAGATGAATTCTCGGTTCATATACACCTGAAAAGTTAACACTCATGGGGCACCAGTTTCTATCTCTAAGAAGCAATTTAGACTTTAATTTCACTTTATACCTGTTTAATCACTCAATAAATTAATTAATAATCAGTCTGAAAATTTTAGTGAATTCGATACTGGGGACTTGAACCAGACTCAGAATGAAATAAATTCTCAACAACTTCTCTCATTTTCACATATTTATTAAAAGAAATGATGATTAACAGACATTGCAGTGATTTCATTAACTATAAAATTAAACGTGTAAATGATAAATTAACAATGTCAACATTTGCAGAACCAGGGTTAAACTGTGAAATGAATTTAGATCAGTTTGAGTTAACAGATTGTGGACGACAACACAATTTTATAGAGAAAGTTTTACTAATTATATGAAAAGTTCTGGATTACTCTTAAGAAAATAAAAACGGAATTTTAATGAAAAGAGGAGTTATGTTAATGGATCCTTAATTTGCATCTGATTAGATATCATAATTATTATCAAACCTCAGACGTTTCATTCAGCAGATGAATAACATTTCAGCTCACGTGACGGGCGTTTGATGTTGAAGGTCCTTCTGCGCTGTCCTGTAGTCCTTAGATGGCTCCAAAAGTTGGAATATTTGACCACCAAATATTCTTTGACGAGGGATGACATTGATATGTTTGATCCCAATGGTTGAAATCCAGCCGAGGCGTGCTGATTCCTTCAGCACGAGTGATCGTGGGGAGCTGCATCTTCTCTCCTCTTCATTGGCAAGCGGCTTTCTCAGGGAATTCGATAATAATTAAAATGATCTAATCTGATCTCAAATTAAAAGAGTTTCGGACTTTAAATAAAAGGGCTTCTGGTGTGGAATTGGTCAATAAAAATATTATAAAAATAAAGTCATGATTAAAGCGTACATTAAAATTAAAAACGGTGGTTTTACAGAAAGTTTAACAGGAAAAACTGATAGAAATAAACGTCTAGGACTGGAATTTAACTCCTGATTAGAATGAGCTCAGAGAGAAAATTCCTAGGCATTTAAAGAAACATTAAGATACAAAGAGATTACAAAAAAACATGACACTTCAGGCTCTGTGATCATAGGAAGAAAACACGTGGGATAAGTCCCTTTGTTCTCCGGTGGTTTTCTGCTGTGTAGACATGAAGACAATAAGCGAAAAGCCGAAAAAGAGATGGTGACAAGCGGCGGAGAAAAAGAGAAGAGATGATCTTGAAAGGTGGCGGCGAAAAGAGAAGAAGATCTGAAAGGCGGTGGCGAAAAGAGGAATGAAAAAGGGTGTTGTTTCCTTTTTATCTGGGGGAAACTTCCGCAGGCCTCAGTGATTGACAGGAACTCAGACCAATAGGCTTCCTTCGTGGGTGGGTTTTATGAACTTTAGTCCAATGAGCAAACAGTCTTTTTTCTGGAGCAAACAAATTGTTGTCAAGCAGAGATTGGCTGAGATTGGTCACATGATTTGAGAGATATTTTGGCAAATCTTTAACACTTAATATTCATCTATACATTTATGTATATAAACTAAGCTAACCTTAGTGATTAATGTAACTTATACTCAGTGCATATAAATTAACATGCAGGAATAAACATTCATTTAAACACTTTTTAACATGCACACACACATATATATATATATATATATATATATATATATATATATATATATATATATATATATATATACATATGTGTGTGTGTGTGTGTGTGTGTGTGTGTGTGTGTGTGTGTGTATAAATAATATCATGGATTAATATATTTCAAACCTATTACTGATTGTCCAGAATAAATATCAAGAGTCAATTTGCTTTTCATGGTCCTGGAAAAGAAGCGAAGGTTTAGAATTGAGTTAACACAGATGTGATGAAAAGCTGCACTGGTTAGATCTGCATGTCCCAGAGTTGCCAGAAGGGGCAATATTGAGCTGTGGATCTTTGTAGTGATGAGGGGCTCCAGGGGCCTGTTCCATGTCTCCATGTTTATGGGGGCCATAAAAGTCAAAACAGGAAATGCATTAGGGTGAATTCCTTAGACTGGTTTTAACAAAGGAATATGAGTTCAGTTGTGGCCTGGGGTAAAAGAGCAGTTTCAATGTTATCTTTTTCCTGGGTGAAACAATGTCTTTAAGCAGAAGAATAATTCTTATTGATAAGCCAAGTGAGATGATGCTACAGCAGAATGGGGGACAGTGAAATATGGCTGAAATCCCCGGAGATGAGGAGAAGAGCATCTGGGTGTTCTGTCAGCAGCCTGCCAGTTACTGAGTAACTGAGTAACAGTATAAAAGTACCTTACTATGTGAGCTTAAACTGAGTGACACAAATAGTTTTTTTGGATGAGAAACAAGAAACAAGCCTAGTCATTGCTGTTTCTTCTCTGCCAAAGTCTGTTTCCCTAGCTGATCCCATGTTGCTGGGGGTTTGTTATCTCTGCTTAAAGCCAAGCTTCTTTCACCCTGGTACATTTCGCCCCAGTATTTTCTTATGTTTTTTTTTTTGTCTCATTGCTGGGAACTCAAGCTATTTGATGCTATTTTGTGTATTTACCAGTTATTTCTCCCTTGCAGCTGAAGACTTCTTGATGTAACCAAATGCTGATAAGCTTCACAGTCGCTGAGCTTTACTCAGGGAAGAAGGCAGAATGCATCCCGAGAAGGAGGTTCTGCTTCAGGCTCGCTTTTGCCTTCCTGATTCTTCCCTAGCAGGTCTACTTTTGTGACCTCGGTCGAGTATCTCTCTTTCCACAATGGGGCAGACACGGCAAATCTTTTTACCAAACCATGCTGTTTTTTTGTTTTTTTTTTTACCTCAAATGGCCACCGTTTCTCTCCCTTCATCTCTCACTCACTCAGCGTCTGTGATGACACAGTTTCAAATTTCACAGTTATGACATAACCACATACACACACATGGAATCTACTTTTAACCTTAAATATCATTATATTCTAACACATTTACAAATGTTTCAACCAAATAACATTGGTGGGCTGTGTGAGACCGACTGCAATCTTCAGAAGTGCCTGAGAACAGCAGCAACATCAAAGCTAATGCTATGCTGACACCGTGTTATTAGTGGATTTATGTTATCTGAACAGCCAGGCTGGATTTCAAGCACAGGTAAACATCTGGACAGTTTGTGACCCAGCAAGAATTAATCTCATTGATTGCCGGATCCTCCTCATGGATCGTCACCTTATCGTGGTGGGGGGGTTTGCGTGCCCCAGTGATCCCAGGAGCTATGTTGTCCGGGGACAATTTGCCTCTGATAGGGTCTCCCAAGACAAACTGGTCCTGTGTGAAGGGCCAGACTAAGAATGATCCAACAGACTCTCATGATAAATTCTAGATCAAGGATTCAGTGTACCCTGCCCGGTATGGGGTTACCGGGGCCCCACCCTGGAGCCAGGCCTGGAGGAGGGGCTCGAAGGCTAGCGTCTGGTGGCCGGGTTTCCACCCATGGGACCCGGCCGGGCTCAGCCCGAAGGAGTTACATGGGTCCGCCGTCCAGTGGGTTCACCACCTGCAGGAGGGATCATGGGGGTCCGGTGCTATGTGGATTAGGTGGCGGTCAAAGGCGGAGACCTTGGCGGACTGATCCCAAGCTTTCTAAACTGGCTTTTGGTATGTGGAATGTCACCTCTCTGGTGGGGAAGGAGCCTGAGCTGGTGTACGAGGTTGAGCGATACTGGCTAGATATAGTTGGCCTCACCTCAACACACAGCTCCAGTTCCGGAATCAGTCTCCTGGAGAGGGGCTGGAGCTTGGCCTTTTGCGCACGTGGGCAACGACAGTGAAACCTGGAGGGGGGTGATTGGGAGGAACGGCCTGCCCGATCTGAACCCGAGTGGTGTTCAGTTATTGGACTTCTGTGCTAACCACAGTCTGTCCATAACGAACACCATATTCAAGCATAAGGGTGTCCATATGTGCACCTGGCACCAGGACACCCTAGGTCGCAGGTCGATGATCGATTTTGTTATCGTATCATCAGACCTGCGACCGTATGTCTTGGACACCCGAGTAAAGAGAGGTGCAGAGCTGTCAACTGATCACCACCTAGTGGTGAGTTGGATCTGATGGCAGGGGAGGAAGCCATTCAGACCTGGTAGACCCAAACGTATAGTGAGGGTGTGCTGGGAGCGTCTGGCTGAGGCCCCTGTCCGGGAGGTCTTCAACTCCCACCTCCGGAAGAACTTCAACCACATTCCGAGGGAGTCTGGAGACATGGAGTCTGAATGGGCCATGTTCTCCACCTCTGTTGTTGAAGCGGCGGCCCAGAGCTGCGGCTGCAGGGTGGTCGGTGCATCTCGTGGTGGCAATCCCCGAACCAAGTGGTGGACACCAGTGGTGAGGGGGGCCATTAAGCTGAAGAAGGAGTCCTATCAAACTTGGTTGGCTTGTGGGACTCCCGCAGCAGCTGAGGTGTACCGGCAGGCCAAGCGGAGTGCAGCTCGGATGGTTGCTGAAGCAAAAACGCGGGTATGGGAGGAGCTCGGTGAGGCCATGGAACAAGACTTTTGGTCGGCTTCAAAGAGATTCTGGCAAACTGTTCGGCGGCTCAGGAGGAGAAAGCAGCTCCCCGTCCACACTGTGTATGGTGCGGATGGGACACTGTTGACTTCAACTGGGGATATCGTCGGGCGGTGGAAGGAATACTTCGAGGATCTCCTCAATCCCACTGATACGCCTTCCACAGAGGAAGCAGGGTTTGGGGACGAGGGGGATGACTCGCCTATCACAGGGGCTGAGGTCGCCACGGTGGTTAAAAATCTCCTTGGTGGCCGGGCCCCGGGGGTGGACGAGATTCGCCCTGAGTACCTCAAGGCCCTGGATGTTGTTGGGTTGTCATGGTTGACACGCCTCTGCAACATTGCGTGGAGGTCGGGGGCAGTGCCTTTGGCATGGCAAACCGGGGTGGTGGTTCCTCTCTTCAAAAAAGGGGACCGGAGGGTGTGCTCCAACTTTAGAGGGATCACACTCCTCAGCCTCCCTGGGAAGGTCTATGCCAAAGTACTGGAGAGGAGAGTCCGGCCGTTGGTCGAACCTCGGATTCAGGAGGAGCAATGTGGTTTTCGTCCTGGCCGTGGCACATCGGACCAGCTCTTTACCCTCTCGAGAATTCTTGAGGGTTCGTGGGAGTTTGCCCAACCAGTTTACATGTGTTTTGTGGACTTGGAGAAGGCATTTGACCGCGTCCCTCGTGGATTTTTGTGAGGGGTGCTTCGGGAGTATGGGGTATCGGGCTTGTTGTTACGAGCTATTCGGTCTCTGTACGACCGTTGTGAGAGTTTGGTTCGTATTGCCAACACTCGGTCGGAGTCATTCCCAGTGAGAGTTGGACTCCGCCAGGGCTGCCCTTTGTCACCGATCCTGTTCATAATTTTTATGGACAGGATTTCTAGGCGCAGCCAGGGAATGGAGGGTGTCATGCTTGGTGACCACAGGATCTCATCTCTGTTGTTTGCAGATGATGTTGTCCTTTTGGCTTCATCCAGCAATGACCTACAGCTCTTGCTGGGACGGTTTGCCGCTGAGTGTGAAGCGGCTGGGATGAGAATCAGCACCTCCAAGTCCGAGTCCATGGTCCTCAGCCGGAAAAAGGTGTATTGTCCTCTCCGGGTTGGGGACAGGCTCCTGCCCCAAGTGGAGGAGTTTAAGTATCTTGGGGTCTTGTTCACGAGTGAGGGGAAAATGGAGCGAGAGATCGACAGACGGATTGTAGCAGCATCTGCAGTGATGCGGACGTTGTACCGGTCTGTTGTGGTGAAGAGGGAGCTTAGTTCTAAGGCAAAGCTGTCGATTTACCAGTCAATCTACGTTCCTACTCTCACCTATGGTCACGAGCTTTGGGTAATGACCGAAAGAACGAGATCGCGGATACAAGCGGCTGAAATGAGCTTTCTCCGTAGGATTGCTGGACTCACCCTCAGAGATAGGATGAGGAGCTCAGTCATCCGGGAGAGGCTCAGAGTAGAACCGCTGCTCCTCCACATTGAAAGGAGTCAGTTGAGGTGGTATGGGCATCTGATTAGGATGCCTCCTGGACGCCTCCCACTTGAGGTGTTTCAGGTACGTCCCACTGGGAGGAGACCCCGGGGCAGACCCAGGACTCAGTGGAGAGACTATGTCTCCCAGCTGGTCTGGGAACGCCTTGGTATCCCCTCTGAAGAGCTGGAGCAGGTGGCTGGGGAGAGGGAAGTCTGGGCTTCTCTGCTTGAACTGCTGCCTCCGCGACCCGGACCTCCAGAAAAGCGGTAGAAGATGGATGGATAGATGGATGGATGATTGCCGGATACGTCGGTACAAAATGAAGATCTGGTAACAGTCATTTCCCATCAGACAGCTGAGCCTGTGATCCACTGAAGTTAAAACACATTTACTTGCTACCTGGATAAAGATTATTCAAAAAATGGATTTAATCTCCAAAAAAAAATTAAGAGACTGGATCATGTCTCTGTCACAGCAGATATTTGGACTGTGGATAATGGACATTTTCTTTGAATCACTGCACTTTGGATTAAATCCATAACACTGAAGGTAAGAAACACATAGCTTTATGCAGTGTTGCCAACTCACTTTTTCCCTCTCTCTCACTCCACAAACCCAATTTCTCACTCAAAAATGAGGAAATTACTGGCAATTTTGTGTTGATTTTCTACAGATTTTTTCCCACAGTAAGAGCTCTCAAGGCAGGATAAAGCAGACTGAACATGTTCTAAAAGCTCTGTCTGAAACAGTCTGTTTTAGCCTGACATTAATAAGCCCATAATGTAATCCATTAATTAAATTATCTTGCTATGGGTGCAAGATGATTTAAGTATGCATTTGAAAGTAACGCAAAAGTTACTTGTCCAAGCAACTAGTTACTTTAATCATGCAGTAATTGGTAAGTAACTCAGTTACTTTTGAAAAGAAGTAACTAATAACTGTAACTAGTTACTATTTTTTAGTAACTTGCCCAATGGTTTATCATGTACGTTGAGCAAATAGAGATACAAAAACATTTTAAAACAGTTTTAACATATTTAAGTCAATACATATTTTTATATATATATAAAAAAAATTATATAAACTTATATAAAATTATATAAACTTTTATATATAAAATATATATATTTTTTAACATATTTAAGTCAATACAACACTTTTTCTGACAGTTTAAAGTTTAAAGTCCCTTGTACTCCATCACAAGGGACCTTTGCAATTCAGTCCTAGTCGATTTTCTATTCAGTACAAACTTTTTAAGGATCAGTGGACAGCCTGTATATAAATAAATAAAGCTTTAATAACCAGACCTTTACTGCATGTGGCCCAAGGTAACTGTCAACATCGGTCTGATGATTAAATCTGCTTCTGATTCGAGTAACACCTGGGTCATTATTGTAGCAGCTGTAGGAAAAAAGTTGAACATTATTCCTCCCTGACAGAGCAGAACCTTCGTATGCTGACAATATGACTTTTTGGAGTTTTTAGTTCAGCACTGAACACTGACCTGATTTATTGATGTCTTAGTTAGGATCATCACTGAGTCAGACTAATCTGACTAAAGGTTAACTCACTGTGGTTTTATCAGGCTCAGTATTTTTACTCTGAGTCATTCTTTCTGCACTGTGAAAAATCAACGTTTCCTCTGCTATGTAAGTCAGTCTATTTTTTAATTTAAACACCTTGTGTAGGGCAGTTCTGTATTGACTAGACACACCTGCCCAGACTGTAACATGGTGACAACAGTAGCTGATGCATAGCGCTCTCCTTGATATCTCCAAGATCGTTGGCGGCCATCATTTCTGCTCAACGTGAATAGACTTTCATCAAAGAACAGCACTGAAGCCCACTGGTCCCGTGTCCAGTGTAACTGCTCCCTTGTCCATGCAAATGATGATGTCTGTGCCTGGTGGTGGGGTCAGGTACCCTTGCAGGTCATCTAGCACGCAGACAATGCTGATGTAAACGGTTTTGAATGGTCTGACATGACACTTGGGTGCCTCTCACTTCCCTTAAATGTGCCTGGAGTTGAGTGGCATTCATCATCCGGTTCCGCAGGGCACTGGTCACAATAAAGCGGTCATCAGCGTGGGATGTGGCCGAAGGACGTCCACTTCTATGCCTTTCTGTGACTTTTCCAGTCTCTCTGTATCTCTGTTGCAACCTGCTGATGACACTCTGTGACACTCTAAGCTCAGTAGCCACTTCCCTCTGAGAACATCCTGCTTGAAGGCTCGCAATGGGGAAGTACTGCTGATCAATTGTTAGGTGTCGTCTTAGTCTCATGATGTCAAAATGTGAACAGCATGATGAAGAGGACTGTTTAAATACCAATCATAATTGAACCAGAAAATGTATTGGTCGATTCATGGATCAAACACCTGTTGTGAATTTTGCCGTTAAGCACCTTGTTAGAGAACAGCAAGTTATGCAAAAAGTACTGAAACAGTGAATAGTTGGACATGTCCATTCAAAAGGTTAGAGAAGGTCAAATTAAATTCACCTGTTAAGGTTATAGTGCATTTTAGGTGTATCCTGAAATTTCACCCAAAAGCCGAATATCCCTAACTTTTTGTGTGTAGTGTATGTGCGGATCTATGAATTTTCTAATTAACTCTATGCATACTCCCGCCCATCAGTAGCTGGAAGAAGAGGACACTGGGCCAGGGCTCTAAGAAGGTGATCCAACTTGAGGAAGGATCACTCCCTCGGGAGAAGAGAGAAGAGTCGAGGAGCAAGAGGAGCTTTTGCTATTTGAGAAAGATGGCACATTATACGTGTTCAGTTTTTGGCTGTATGAGCAAGAAATTCTCTTCTTTTAAATTACATGTCTTACCCACAGACATCAAAATAAGACAGCAATGATTAATTTTATTTGGAAAAACCTCACCTTTCAGTGTCCCTACTGAAATACTGGAGAGAGGATATGAGTTTCTGCAACCTGCATTTTACCCTGCATGCCAGGGAAGACAGCCGTGGAGGTGTGTCCCCCCTCCCCCACAGGGGCGAATGGCGCAATGGTCAGGGCGTAAGGAGCATTCTCTGTGAAGTGGAAAGTCACTGCTTTGCCCCACATGGAGACTGGAGGGCTCCCTGCCGGTCTCTGGTTGCCCACTCACTGAGGATCTTGAGTGGTGCGGTGCCCTGTCCACCGGCAAAGTGAGCTGAGAGCAGCTCGCCGAGAGCAGCTCCCTGGGGGCCAGCGGTCAGATGCGCCTGCTGCAGCCATGGAACCACAACCGTGGCCTTGCCATCTCAGCCCAGTCATTGCACCACGCATGGACAGGTGGCACAATAGGCACAATAGGCAGGTCTCTCTGCCTATTGTGTTCTCCTCCCCCCTTCCCCTCTTTACCCTCCACTGTATGACAGGCGCCTTGTCATGGCTGCCGCGTCATTGGATGCGCCTATCGTGCGTGCCCAATGTCAAGTCAAATTCCTTGTATGTTTACTTGTAAACGTGCTTGGCAATAAAGCTCATTCTGATTCTGATTCTGATTCAGGTGGCAGTCCTGGCACCTTCATCCCTCTAAGAACAGACATTTCTCTCTCCGGTTTGTCCTTCTGACCACGTGCCTCCCATTCCTCCATTTGCCCCGGCATGCAAGGTGAAATACAGGCTGCAAACCCATGTCTTAACTTTTGTATTTAGCAGGGACACAGGTTTTTCCAAATAAAATTAATCATTGCTGTTGTATTTTCATGTCTGTGGGTAAGACATGTAATTAAAAAAAAAATGATTTCTTGCCCACACAGTGAAAAACTGACCACATAAAATCTGCCATCTTTCCCAAATTGTAAAAGCTCCTGCTCGTCCTCAGCTCCTCCCTCTTCCCTCCAGGCAGTGAACTCAGGTCTGTAGCCATAACTAGTGCTTAGCCTGATTGGTTAATTAGGCTAAGCAGGTATGTTTACATACCTAGAAACACTCAGTCCAAACTCTTTTTTTTGGGGGGGGGAGGGGTGGGGCTTAAGTGAAACTTTACAGCAAAAAACAGAGATATGACACATTTGAGTGATTTCGCTCTTGATATGTGTCTTGTAAGTCACAAAAAACATGTTACAGAAATGTTAACAACCGAAAGAACTTGATTTCTGTGAGTGTTGCTTTAACTTTCATTCTACTTTATACTGTAGCACTTTGAGATTGCCCTTTATAAAAAGTGCTTACAAATTGAATGTATTATTATTATTATTATTATTATTATTATTATTGTATTATGTTTTTATATTTTATTATGTTTTTAGTGATCAAAATGTTGATGAATTAAGGAATTAATTGATCAGTTATTTTTCTACTGGACACTGTACTTGATTTGAAACAGTCTGAAATGGAGCACAGGTCTGTATTATCAAAATAATTTAATAATCTTGCTTTTTTGTATAATTAATCATGGTTTATTGCAAACCCAATTATATACTGACTGAGATCAATGGAAAGTTAAGGCTAAAGAAATGTATTTATGACCTCTCTTTAAGTTTAAAGGCTACACACCATTCGTTTCCTATTTTGGTTCTTTGTTGGCCGGGAATTGTGAGAAGATAATATAGGACAGCTTCCATCAAACTGCTTTTGACAGGTTTATTACCCCCTAGCATCACCCAAACCCCACCCACACACCACACACACCCCACCCTTTTTCCCATCCACCCTGCCCTTTACCACACCCACCACCCCACCCCTCACCTCGACGAGGGAGGGTTTGATGGGCTGTACAGTGATGAGCTAGAGGGGTATCCTACAGTTAACCAATAAAACTATACCGCAGCGCATGCGAAAATTGGATCATTAAATAAAATCAGAAAATTAAACAATGAAAAAGAGAAAAAACTCACCACAACTGCGGGTTAGTGGGTACATCTAATCAACAAGACACCCGCCTACAGCTTTGGGTGCAGACCGGTTGAGGATTGAATGAATGAATGAATGAATGAATTTATTTATTTCGGATAGTACATTACAGGTTAAAAGAAACTGTATAATATAACAACAAGGTCAAATTAGACAAAGACTCCTTCTACTATACAATTCCACGTGAGTTATCCGAAATGGGTGATGGCTGAAGCCGCAGCTTATATTGCCCACCCATATTCCATCCAAGAATTCAAAGGAGAAAAAAGAGAAAACAAGACAAGAGCGATTACAATTTAAAACAAGGCTAAGACAAAATGTGACTGAGAGAAAAAGAAAACTGAGCTAGTCTAAGTTAAGCGGTTACTATTCAAAAACAAATCTAAGACATAGTGTCACAGAGAAAAAAGAAAAAAAGAAAAACTAAGCTACAACACAACACAGGCTGGAAATGTCAATCCTTATGTGTATTTCTTCCTTTAGTTTTTGTTTAAATTGTCCAAGCTTTGTACATGATTTTAATTCAGGTCCAAAATCGTTCCATAATCTGACTCCTTGCACTGAAATACAGTGTTGCTTGGTGGTTGTTCTCACTGTAGGCTTTTGAAATATACATGTTCCTCTGAAGTGATATCGTTTCTCCCTTGTTTGGAACAACTTTTGGATATTTGCGGGCAGTGATAGATTCTTCACTTTGAACATTATTATTGCGGTTTAAAAGTCGATCAGATCTTTCAACTTGATAGTTTTTTGTTTAAGAAAAAGTGGGTTTGTTGGTTCCCTGTAAGCTGCTTTGTTGATTATTCTAATAGCTCTCTTTTGAAGCATAAAGAGTGGATATATGTTTGTTTTATATGCATTTCCCCATACTTCATTACAATATGTCATGTATGGGAGTATTAATGAATGATACAAGGTGTATAGTGTGGGTTGATTCAGCAAATTTTTCACTCTGTGTAATATTGCAATTGATTTGGATACTTTACCTTTTATATAATTAATATGTGGCTTCCAACACAGTTTGTTATCAATTATTACTCCAAGGAATTTAGTTTCGGATACCCTTTCAATCTCTACACCCTTTTACACTGAGTTTGGGTACTGGGTAGTTGTGATGGTTGTTAAAGACTATAAATTTTGTCTTGCTTAAATTGAGCGTTAATTTGTTTGAATCAAACCACAGTTTCAGCTTTCCTAATTCCTTTCCGAGTGTATCCAGAAGTTGTTCCAAATTGTTTCCACTGCATAGCAGGTTAGTGTCATCAGCAAACAATATTAAGTCCATTTTTTCTGAAACTTTACATATATCATTTATATACATATTGAATAATAATGGTCCCAAAACTGAACCCTGTGGGACTCCACAGGTGACCTTCAGTAGGATTATCCAGGATTAATCCAGGATTAAGTGGGGAAAAAAGAAGATTGTGGTGCATCCAGACCGCTGTTGCTGACAGCACCTCCCACAACTAACCCCGCCCTCCGATTTAAAAGAAGACTGCCCAACCAGTCATTTTGCCCAAACCAAAATGGAGACAAACCCCATGGCCTAGTCAATGGCATTCTAGAGGTGGGCTAATCCCCAACTTCAGTCAGGGGTCAAGCCGAAGTCAGAAAAAACAGTGCACTGATGATCCAGAGATCTTTGGGGAAACTGAGATAGATTGAACTGTGCAAAAAGTAAGCCTTCAAATGTGTGTTTTCTGTCATGAACAGAGCCGATTGTCTTTCGGGCTCGGTTCTGACCCACTGTGGCTCAGGTTTATCTGTGCATTTGTGTATTGTATTATCTTTTGAGTTCTTGTAGTTTCTATGTCACTAGTTTATTTTTTCCATACCTGTAGCCACTGTTCTGACCTTCCTCTTCCTTTGGCCTACATTCGTGTGAGCGCTGTCTGACACTTGCCGGTCCGACCATGCCCCCTCTCTCATGACAGCCAGCTGGTTCCACTCCGGTGATTGCTTTTCCTGCGCTTCACCCAGGTGCACCCAATCGTCCGTGCCAGCAATGCTTGTACTTATGCAGCTCTTTGCCAGTCAAGCATTGCTGGACTATTGTACTGTCAATCATTTGTTGTGTGCCACTGTTCACTGTGGTCTGGCCGCTGCACGTCCCATCATGTGAGTCTGTAAGTGAACCTTGTCATCTTTTTGTATGTCTGTTTTGTGTTTCTAACTGTTTGTGTTGTGGCCACTGTACACTGTGGTCTGCCCACTGCACATCCCGTCGTGTGAGCCATTTAGTGTACCCTGTACCATTTTTGTATGTCTGTGTCCCAATGGGATCACCACCTTATCGTGGTGGGGCACTTTGAGCGTCTCCATGACCCCTAGAGCTATGTCGGCCGGAGTCTCGTACTCCTGGCAGGGTCACCCAAGCCGAACAGGTCGAAGGGTAGAGGCCAGACTAAGAGTGATCCCGAAGATGAAGACCTCAACGGTAGAGCAGGCAGAAGCTGGCAGTAATGATAAACACCACAATGGCTGTAAAAGCGGACAAAGGCTAAAGGAGCACACCCTGACAAAATAGCAAGCTGGTGGTGGCACGCTTTGAGGCGGTTTCCCAAAAACCTGGATTCCGACAGCCTCCTGCAGTTGTGAGAAGATACCGGTCGTCTAGGGTCTCCCTTGCCACTGGAACCATCTTCTCTACAATCAAGGTAGTGGCATCGGGAAAAGCACACCCCACATGCCACTCTAAAAACCATCACTGCGCAGGTATCTTCTTTACCTGAGTCTCCGACCTCTAAAGTCTGGCGGCGATGGAGCATCCAGTAATGGGGGCAGGTTTGAATGAGCTGGAAGCTCCTAGCTAGAACTCTGCATGTCAGCGGCACAGGACAACGGTTGTTAGCAGTTGGGATTGAGTGGCAGCTGCTTCCGGCAGACCCCTGTGCATCTGAGCAGCCCTATTTAGGGACCGCACTGCTCACCCCAACTGGGGAAAGTCCTAGAAAAGGTGGCCTAAACATTGTCCACTCAGCACAGCACCCGGATAGGAAACCGCACCTGTCGGGACATTCCACTATGCGGTCGAAAAACAAAAACAATACCATTTAGAATTGTAGCATGGAATATAAGGACACTCCTGGATGCTAGTTCGGACAGACCACAGCGCAGAACAGCACTTGTTGCTAGCGAGCTGAAGCGCTACAATGTGGATGTGGCAGCACTCAGTGAGACCCGACTCCTCGAGGAAGGCTCACTCAATGAAGTAGGAGAGGGTTATACATTCTTTTGGAAAGGATACCCCATTGACGGACCACTCCTTCATGGAGTTGGTTTTGCAATCAAGAACAGCCTCCTGCACAAGCTTACAGAATCACCAGTGGGTGTCAGTGAAAGGCTCATGACTCTTTGCATCCCCCTCGCAAAATGCAGGTATGTCACTTTGGTAAGTGCCTATGCACTAATTCTGCCATCGAACGCTGAAGAGAAGGATTGCTTCTACCAGACACTTGATGACATCCTCAGTCACATCCCGAAGGGTGACAAAATCATGCTGCTTGGTGATTTCAATGCAAGAGTCGGAAAGAACTTGCAAAACTGGAATGGTGTAATCGGTGCCCATGGCATTGGAAAAGACAACCCCAATGGCATGAGACTTCTTAGTCTCTGTGCGGAACATGATTTTACAAAGCAAAAGAACAAATATATGGCATTCTGGATGCATTCCAGGTCCAAACATTGGCACCTGATCGACTATGTGATCGTGAGGAGGGCTGACCTCAAAGACGTGCTCATCACAAGAGCTATGTGAGGGGCAGACTGCTGGACTGACCACCGCATGATTCTGACAAAGGTCAGAATGCATGTTTGGCCCCTAGCTTGCCACGGTGGCCCAAAGAGGAAAACACTCCACTGTGCCAGAATCTCCAGCAGTGACATCTGTAACAACTTCCGTCGCTCCCTTGCTGAGAGGCTGGCAGGTATTTAACAACTGATAATCTCAGAGTCTGGGATGGATGAGAAGTGGACCACTCTATCCACCATCCTCTTTGACACTGCAGCCCAAGCCATCGGTTTCAAAACCAAGAAACATCAGGACTGGTTTGACCAGAATGCTGGAGAGATCTCCACCCTCCTGGACAGAATGCACAGGGCACACAGAGTCACCTTGAACAACCCACAATCCCAATTTCATAAGAAGCAATGGCAAGCCCTTCGTTCTGAGGTCCAAACAACTCTCAGGAAACTGCAAGATGAGTGGTGGATCTCAAAGACCAATGAAATCCAGACTCATGCTGATAGAAACGATATGCACAGTTTCTATGATGCAGTCAAAACCATCTACGGCCCCAGAAACTGCTCCCTGGCACCTGTTAGATCTGCTGATGGATCTTCTTTAATCAAGGATCAGGCCGTGATAGTGGAGCGGTGGGTTGAGCATTTTAACACCGTGCTTAACCAGCCCACCTCAGTGGACCCAACTGTCCTTGCAGAGCTCCCTGAACATCCTACCTTGCCAGATCTCGACCTCCCCCCAACCTTCAAAGAAATCCTGCATGCAGTAAAAACCTTGAAAAACAATAAATCCCCTGGACCTGATGGCATCCCAGCTGAACTTCTCAAGGAAGGAGGCTACCTCTGTACTCAGACACAGTATCTCTATATCTCAGAGGTGTGGAGACGAGAGTGTGTCCCACAACAGTGGAAAGATGGCAACATTGTGACCATCTACAAGAACAAAGGAGACAAATCCATCTGCTCTAATAGTAGGGGTATCTCTCTGTTGGCCATTGCTGGAAAGGTCCTTGCTAAGGTCATGCTCCGCAGACTTATCTCTGCAATATCAGAGCGGGTCACCCCAGCGTCACAGTGTGGTTTTCGGAAGGACAGGGGGACAGTTGACATGATCTTTGTGACGCGTCAGCTCCAAGAGAAATGTCGGGAGCAGCATAAGGACCTGTTCATTGCCTTTGTCGACCTGTCAAAGGCATTTGACACAATGAGCAGGGAACTACTGTGGCAAGTCCTGAAGAGATTTGGGTGTCCACCCAAGTTCCTCACCATCCTCGTGCAGTTCCATTCTGGGATGATGGCCCGAGTGGTAGTGGGAAGGCACAGCTCAGAACCTTTTTGAGTGCAAACCGGAGTGAGACAAGGCTGTGTGCTGGCCCCAGTCCTCTTCAACATCTTCCTTGTCTGTGTAACAACTCTGCTACATAGGAGGGTGGAGAAGCAAGCTGGAGTTACCATTGACTTTAGGCTTGATGCTAACCTGTTCAACATCAGGAGGCTACAGGCAACTTCCAAGCTGACATCAGAGACCACCATTGAGCTACAATACGCCGATGACTGTGCCCTGGTTGCCCATACACCAGACGCTCTACAAAACATCCTCTCAGCAGCTGTAACTGCATACACCAGAATGGGACTGACAATCAACACCAAGAAGACAGAGGTACTCTGTAAATCCAGTACTGACCCCCCACAAAACCCAATAACCCTCACAGCAGCAGGGCAACAGCTGCTCACAGTGCCCACTTTCAAATACCTGGGGAGCATAATGTCTGACACCTGCTCAATGGATGACGAGATCCAGAACCACCTCAAGCAAGCATCAGCATCCTTTGGTTGTCTTAGGAGAAGGGTTCTTCAGAACAGCAACCTCAAACTCCACATCAAAGTGCTGGTCTACAGAGCTGTATGTATCACCACCTTACTGTATGAATGTGAGGCATGGACTATTTACAGCCGCCACCTGAGAAGCCTGGAGACCTTCCATGTAAGATGTCTCCAGAAGATCCTTGGCATCACTTGGAAGGACAGAGTGCCGCACACAGAAGTGCTGGTGAGAGCTGGCAGCCGCAGCGTGGAGTCCATCTTGGTCCAGCATCAACTCAGGTGGTTGGGGCATGTCATCCGGATGCCCAGCCACAGACTCCCACGCAAAATCTTGTATGGTCAGTTACACCGAGGCCAACGCAGCGCTGGTGGGCAGAAGAAGCGCTTCAAAGACCAAATGAAGTCCATCCTGAAGAAATGTCAGATCAACCCCTCTTCACTGGAGGAACTCGCTTCCTGCCGAGACATCTGGCGCTCCCACTCCTCACAGGGAGTGGATTATATGGAGGAACAGTGCACACAACACCGGACAGCAAAGCGTGCAAAGAGGCATGCTCGCCAAGTCCCCCCTGCTCCCCCCAGCACCTCCTTCACATGCCCGGTCTGTAATCGAATCTGCAGATCCAGGATCGGACTACTCAAACACCAGCAGACTCATAAATAAAGAAGATGGTCATCATCGAATCGATGGACTACCAGAGGAGGAGGACGAAATCCGTCATTGTCATGCGGTGATCCTCGCGGATCACCATAAGACGCCAAGAGTCCACCGATGAGTTTTGCAATGATCGTGTTTTATTAACAAGACACAAGACGTAACACAAGACTATGATAGACTGTGACGAAGATACACTAAACATAGAGCATCGGACCGTAAGGCTAACCCCAGCCACTTACGATCTAAAACATGACATGAAATGAACGAGCAAAGCACGAGAATATACACACGAACCTGACCAGACCAGAACAATGAATGTCTGACGAGGCTTGGATGATGTCTGACGATACTCCTGCAATCTAACTGCTGTCAGCATCCGCCTAATAAAGCCGAGCGCTAACGAGCAGTAATGACAGCCAGCTGGCCGACCTTGACAGCCGGGAGCCCCACCGGGCACCTTCACAATAAGAGCCCGGTGCAGCCAGAATATAACCCACAGCTGTCAAAGCCAGCAGCGAGCTATACGTAGCCCGAGCGCGGACAAGACCGGTGCTCGGGTCACAACAGTCATCCTTCTACTCCTCGGTCCGCTGCGTAAAAGCACACGGGGAGAATGTGACAAAATAGTCCAGCCATCCAAGAATTTAGCAGGTTACACCCACACATACTTTTTTCATTTTTGAACTGTTTTCTTTTTCACTCATGTGCCTGTGGGAGCCTTTTTTCCCTCATGGATTCGGCAGGCAATCTTGTCAGAGCAAGGAAGAGGTGGAGTCGGAGGAGCTGCAGCACATCTCCATAATTGAGGATCTAGCGAGAGAGGCTCGGAATTGTAGATCCTGCGAGGACGAGCGGCTGTGCTGGGGTGGAGTGGCGAACCAACTGGAGATCAGTCCCGGTCTGCGCAGCCATCCCCGGGTGATCGCGCTCGATCTCCCACCGCTACCATCTCTGCCATCGGCTTCCTCCTCGGTGTCTCTAGTGCACCGCATTCACTTCAGCAGGAGGAGTTCGACATCCAGGATTCCAACTGTGGAGGATCAGTGGGGGGTGGTCTTCATCCAGGACTTTATGGAAGAGGCTCATGAAGCCCTCGGACCCAAGGCGAAATGGAGCAGCCTGGACACACCTGAAGGAATTTTGGAAGCACATCCTGGACTCTGGGATTACCCACAGTACGCAGACTACACGCTCCAGAGGGTGTTTCCTGGTGTGGGGAGAGCGCGTTCCTTCCAGAGCCTAAGCAGGGACGCATTCCACAGCCTGCAGCCGTTCCCTCTCCCGCTTTGCCAGCATCAGGCCGTGCATCTCCAACCTCCCAGAAACGACGTCATCCTGTGTCCAGACACTGGAGGAAGCCCCTCTCTTCCACAGCCACCTCTCCTTCGTCAGCTCAGACCACTTACGCTGCAGGGCTGTCCTCATGCTCTGTGCTGTCTTGTTTTTGCCAGGCAAGCATTGCTGGACTATTGTATTGTCAATCTTTTGTCGTGTGCCACTGTTCACTGTGGTCTGCCCGCTGCACATCCCATCATGTGAGTCTGTAAGTGAACCTTGTCATCTTTTTGTATGTCCGGTATGTGTTTTGAACTGTTTGTGTCGTGGCCACTGTACACTGTGGTCTGCCCGCTGCACGTCCCGTCGTGTGAGCCATTTAGTGTACCCTGTGTGGCAGTTCGGTTAACCCCCACAACAGATAAGGACAGACAACTCGCTACTCCTGGTTTTTTCCGCTACACTACTGAGACGTAATGTGCCATTCATGCCTTGTGATGTTAATGTCGCCTCTCTTGCATTGTGTTCATGCGTCCTGTCCTTACTGTGACCTAGAGACTCAGATCAATATGTAGATGTGCCTGTTAACCTCTTTGTTCTGCACCTAGAGCAGAGTCTAGCAAATCTGCCTATTGTGATGTATGTCTCACAAATGCAAATATCTCATGCCTGTTCTGCAGTCCCTTTGATCAGACCAACTGTTGTGACACTGCTTTTGATGTACTGTTTGAGTTGGGTATAAATACTGCACAGGTTCTGTAACGCTTCCTCTCATTCTCTCACTCTCAACCTCTGCTGTAGGACACAAGCTTTGTGTTCCTCCTCTCCTTCTCTGAGAGCCGTGGGCTCGCTCTCGGCGCTCATGCACGGCGCCGGGAGCAGAGCTCGTGACGGCGGTATGATAATAAAACTTCTACTCAAAACCACCAACTACGCCGCTTTATTTCATGCCGCCGCACTGGTGACCCCTTGAAGACGCACACGCTTTGTGCGACGCAGCCTTCTGATTTGGACGGCCACGCTGGCGAACCGACGCTAAAAAAAACGAGCGGCCAGCGAACGCAACACCCGGACACGCACACGCTTTGTGCGAAGCAATCTTCTGAGCTGGACAGCTGCACTGGTGACCCATTTTTCAAGATGAGATCTGCACGTCTGAGATCTGCTCATCCACGCTGGACCGGCCGTGCTCGCAACTCCTCCACACGAGAGCGCGGGCACCTCGTCCCTTCTCCACGACGGTGGAACGCACCACGCCCGAGCCTGAGGAACAAAAGATCGTCTATTCCCTCCCGCCGCTCCAACGCATCTGCATGAGCCTGAGGGACAAAAGATTGTCTATTTCCTCTCACCGCTCCAACGCACCATGGCCAATCTACAGCCACAGCTCAACCTGGATTTTTATCGGCGCCGTCTGCGCCAATCTCCACCAAGTTTCTGCACCCTGACTCGCCACTCCAGCGGCCCACCCACGCACGGAACTCCTGCGCACGCTTCGGGGAGTTACGAGGACGGCGCACCACGCACGGGACACATACGGCTCCACAGACTGCCTTCCTCCTTCGCCGCTGCCCTTCAGGGCTGCTCGCTCACCTGAGGCACGCATGCAGCATGCTCGAAGGATTTGTTAATGGTCTCAGCCACGGCACAAAGGGATTTCAGCCGTCAGCTGTTCCCGGGGGCTTTGGGGTTTCTTCTGCACCTAAAGCCAACACGCCAGTCCCTCTGCTTTTGTTTATTTTTTATTACAGCCGCTCCTGCTTTTCTTTATGGCCACGAGAGGAGTCAGAGACTAATTTTTCTTCTTGTGATCTCCGCACGCGCAACGGGACAGCCCCTCGACGTCGCGGAGCAGCAAGCAATTTTTGCGCGGCTCAGGACGATTTTACAGCCCCTGCCAGCACTTACTACCCCTCCCCCTCCGCCTGCAGCGAGCTTCTCCCACAGCTCGCTCACACAGATGGATTATCGAGGTCTCGGCCCCCTGCCGCGCCCTCTGGGGGGGAGCGTGTTGCGGTTCGGTTAACCCCCACAACAGATAAGGACAGACAACTCACTACTCCTGGTTTTTTCCGCTACACTACTGAGACGTAATGTGCCATTCATGCCTTGTGATGTTAATGTTGCCTCTCTTGCATTGTGTTCATGCGTCCTGTCCTTACTGTGACCTAGAGACTCAGATCAATATGTAGATGTGCCTGTTAACCTCTTTGTTCTGCACCTAGAGCAGAGTCTAGCAAATCTGCCTATTGTGATGTATGTCTCACAAATGCAAATATCTCATGCCTGTTCTGCAGTCCCTTTGATCAGACCAACTGTTGTGACACTTCCTCTCATTCTCTCACTCTCAACCTCTGCTGTAGGACACAAGCTTTGTGTTCCTCCTCTCCTTCTCTGAGAGCCGTGGGCTCGCTCTCGGCGCTCATGCACGGTGCCGGGAGCGGAGCTCGTGACGGCGGTATGATAATAAAACTTCTACTCAAAACCTCCAACCAAGCCGCATTATTTCATGCCGCCGCACCCTGTACCATTTTTGTATGTCTCCTTTCTTTAATAAATGTGTTTGTGGTGTAACCCAGCGTGTAAATCCGTCATCCTTCTACTCTTAGGTGTGCTGCGTAAAAGCGCACGGGGAGAATGTGACAGTTTTTGCACTCACTTCCCTCCTTTTTTTCCTTAATCAAACAACCCAATAATGACAAAAAATGTTGAATGAATGAATGAATCTTTACTTCGGATAGATTAAAAGTAAAGATTAAAAGAAAGGAACAGAATAATACAACAAAGGGGAAAAAACATCTTACAAGGTCAAATTAAACAATAACTCCTCTGATCATACAGTTCAACATAAGTTATCCAAAATGGGTGATGGCTGAAGCAACAGCTTATATTGTCCACCCATATTCCATCCAAGAATTCAAAAGAAAAACAAAACAAGAGCGATTACAATTCAGAACAAAGCTAAGACAAAACGTGACAAAAAACTAAGCAACAACACAACACAGACTGGATATGACAATCCTTATGTGATTTTACATGTCATCTTGTATATATGTTTGGAGTTGTTATGGTGCGGTCCTCGCGGACCGCTAATGAGATGCTTAGGGAAACCAGACTGGCAAAGGTGAGGTTGCAGCCCGGAGTAAACAGAGCTGCTCCCTTAAATAGGGCTGACAGATTAATCTGATGAGAATGTCATCAGCTGATTGGAATCCAGCCGTCCTGCGGAGCTCGGCTCTAACAGCCGGAAGCCCCGCCGAGACGCTGTCACAATAAACACCTGGAGGAAAAGTGGTGCGTCTGAGGAGAGAACTGGGAACTACCGGGCAACCCGAGTGCAGACAGAGTCAGCACACGGACCATGACTTGACCATGACAACCGGAAGCCCCACCGAGACGTTGTCACAATAAACGCCTGGAGGCCAAGTGGTGTGCCTGAGAAGAGAACGGGGAACTACCAGACAACCCGAGGGCAGACAGAGTCAGCACACAGACCATGACAGTTGCCCCCATTCACGAGGCGGATTCCAGACGCGGTGTAACATCGAGCACCCCCACCACCACACCTAGAAGGTCAACAGGACCGCCCCAGGGAGGGAGGAGGGGGGAAGGCCAGGAGGGCCAGAGTCAAACCTCATCATAGAGGGAGACAAAATAAAGGAAAAACAGGCTACAATAATCAGAACAGAATAAGGACAACAGCCCCCCCCCCCAAAAAAAACAGAAAACAAAAAACAAAACAGGCACACACCCTGCACCCAAGGAAAACCTATGTGGAGAAGACACAGAAAAACTCAAATGACCGCAGACAGAACACCATAATCAGTCCAAAAGAGTCACAGGAAAAAAAAAAATCTTCAAAACCCACAGGGAACTCAAATACATGCACAAAGATGCAGCGTACTCCCAAAATACCAGGGAGGAGAAAAAACACTCATACTACAAAGCAGTGATAAATATAGTCCCCAAAATAGTCCAGATAACGGGCTGGCAATAAGGAAACAACCCTCAGACTACAGAGGAGAGAGAGAAAAAAAACCCCATGTGCTAAGGAGTGGCGAAAACACAGTTCAATAACGAACACCAGCGCATCCCTAAAATTACAGAAGAACAAAAAAAAACAAAAAAAACAGGGATGACAGCAGGCAGTGCACAATAGCATGAAAGCAAATAGTTAAGGGGGTCTTCCTGCGTCAAGCGTCCAAATTGCTGGCAGGGAAAAAAAGGAAAAGTTCAGGCTGCCTACCCCAGTCCCAGGCCAGGAAAAACAGTACCTCTGGCGGCCAGACCAGATTGCCGAACATAGTTAAGTGTGTCGGGTGGCCGATCCAGAACGCCAAACGGGCGAAGCAATCTCCCAGGTGGCCGACCCGTGTTGTTCAGCCACCAGGACCGCAGGGTAGAACTCAGAGACGGCTTCCATGTTGAGAGGGATAGCGAGGGAGAGCCAAGCCGATAACAGGCAATCCCAGCGGCCCCAGATGAAAGGGAAAAGGGGACAGGAAAAGGGGAAGGGACCAGTCTGTCGTCGATCAGCGAAGGATCTGCAGCTCCTTCTCCGAACCCCACACGGACTGGCGCTGCGCTTCTGTTGGAACCCCAGCGGGACCATGCAGCACCCACGGCTGACCCCGATTGGGCTGGAATCACACCCGTGACGGACCCCGACTGGGTCAGTGTTGCACCCACGACGGACCCCGATTGGAACGGAACCACATCCTTGACGGACCCCCGATTGGGTCGGCGCAGCACCAGGGATGGCCTCCAAACACGAACCCGGAACCTCCAGTACAGCGACCAGAATCGACTCCGCACCGGTGACCCTGGGAGAAGGCTCAGGAGAAGAAAGAGAACTGGGATCAGGATCACCAGCAGCGACAGACCCCAGCAAGACAAGCTCGGATGCAGCAGACAGCTGCACCCGGCTCATCTCCCCGAGAGACAGGCAAAAATGCTCCAGAATTGATAGGAGAAAGACAAAATAGAGCACTTGCCTGATCTCAAGTTCTGTCGCCATCCAGGACTTCGGCGATCCGGGTTCAGAAGGAAGAAAGTCGTCTTCAGGTTCCCGCTCGGCTACGGCGGGCTCCAACACTGGCATGATGGTGTCCTCAGTCCGGGGATTCCCTGACGCTGACATCCACGGCGAGGGCCCGCACTGCGTGGTGGCAGGGGATCCATAACCTGCCGGGTCGGACTGTCCCTCTGTAGAGACCTGGGGATGCTTGCTCATCGGCGCAGGCTCCAGATTGAAGTCCGCCCTCCTCCTTTGCCCATGACGTGGCTGCGGGGCCAGAACCAGGTATTCCAGGGCCACAGGCTCCTTCTTCGTTCAACGGCGTAAACCTGGTGCCGAAGAATGCTCATGCGAAAGAGACACAAAGGAAGCAGTTTCATGATTAATCACTGCAGCAGGTGGAGGGAGCTCAGGGGACTGTGAGCCCCGAACTTCACCCCCAGGGGTCAGACAAGGCAATTCACCCCGTGAAGGACAAGACTGAAAATGCACTTGCCTGTTCCACTGAGGACTGGTGGAAGCTGCTGCAGTGGGCTTGGTTCTTCCCTTTCCCCGCTGGATGGTGATGGAGGACCCCCTGGGGAGGCGAGGAGGAGCCGTTCGAACAGGATCGATGATGGGCATTGCTGGAGCAGGGCTCGTGGAGCTCACAACAGCTGGGGAGAGCGTCGAGGAGGAGAGAGTAACGGCTGAGGCGAACCGGAAACGAGGAGCTGACAGAACAGCGGGGACAGATGACACAAAGACGGTGGCTGCAGTCATTCCCTTCCTACGTGACGCAGGAGGATCAGCTGGCTGGGAGATAGAGTCCTTCCGGTGAACCGGTACTGGATCCGGATGGGGTTCTCGCTGAGGATATGCCGGGAGAATCCCAGCTGACGTCCTTCTCTGCCGGGGATGACCCCTGGGTGGTGCGAACTCCTGGACTGGACGGGGGACAGAAATGGGATCCCGAGACGAGGAGCGAGGATGTCTCCTCTTCGACTTCCTGCCGGAGTTTCCCTTCAGCCAACGGAGCTTCTCCCGGTGAGCAAAGATGTCTGCCATCCTCGCCGTGATCTCAGGGTGGTCGGCGTAGCGAAGATGGCGGTTAAGCTACAGTTACAGACCAGTGGCCCTGACGTCTCACATGATGAAGACCCTGGAGAGACTGCTCCTTGCTCACCTCCGCCCCCTGGTGGGACCAGCAATGGATCCACTCCAGTTCGCCTACCAGCATGGCATTGGGGTGGAGGATGCAGTGATCTTCCTCCTTCACCGTTCTCTGTCCCACCTGGAAAAGGCCGGGAATGCAGTGAGGATCACGTTCTTGGACTTCTCCAGTGCTTTCAACACCATCCAACCGATGATCCTGAAGGACAAGCTGATGTGCGCGGGGGTGGACCAGCACCTGTCATCATGGATCCTGGACTGTCTCACTAACCGGCCACAGTTTGTGAGAACCCGAGATTGTGTGTCCGACACGATCATCGGTAGCACGGGGGCCCCCCAGGGAAAGGTTTTGGCTCCCTTCCTGTCCACCCTTTATACTGCGGACTTCTCACACAACACAACACATTGCCATCTACAGAAGTTCTCTGACGACTCTGCGATCGTCGGCCTCATCTCCAACAGAGATGAAGCTGAGTACAGAGGACTTATCCAGGACTCCGTGGACTGGTGCCATCGGAACTGTCTCCAGATCAACGCGAGGAAAACTAAGGAGCTGGTGGTGGACTACCACAGGCAAGAACAACCCCTCACAGCACCAGTAAACATACAAGGAACGGACATTGAGATGGTGACATCCTACAAGTACCTTGGTGTTCATCTGAACAATAAACTAGACTGGTCACACAATACTGATGCACTCTACAAGAAGGGACAGCGCAGGCTGTTCCTACTGAGGAGGCTCAGGTCTTTTGGTGTACAAGGGGCGCTGCTGAAGACATTCTACAACACGGTGGTGGCATCAGCCATCACTTTTGGAGTGGTCTGCTGGGGCAACGGCATTACAGCAGCCGTTAGGAAGAGACTGAACAAACTGATCAAGAAAGCTAGATCTGTCCTGGGGCAACGCCTTGACCCAGTGGAGGAGATGGGAGAAAGAAGGATGGTGGGCTAAACTGTCATCTCTGCTGGAGTCCGAGTCCCACCCTATGCAGGACATACTGAACGCACTGAGGAGCTCATTTAGCAGTAGACTACATCATCCTAGGTGCGCAACCAAGAGGTTTCGCAGGTCCTTCCTACCTACGGCTGTCAGACTGTATAACCTAAACAGGGCTGCTCACAGGGATAGCCAAAAAACGTGACGACCTAATAGTATTGAATGCAAAGGACGCAACAGACTTATACAAATGGTCCCCTCCAGTATACAACTAGGACAATATCAGTCGCTACGGAGGGTGACAATATGTATGGGTACATAGTCATACTATGTAGGATAGCTAAGTAGACTGTTATGCTGTTTATTCCATCTTGCTACAATGCTCCGCACTTTGTATATACATTTATATATTTATGTGTACGTATGTAGTATATTCACTGCTCTTATTTTTACTTTTAATTATTGCTCTGAGTGTTGCTATCCCTGTGCTGTTGCAATCCTGGAATTTCCCCATTGTGGGACTAATAAAGGCTTATCTTATCTTATCTTATCTTATTTTATTTTAATAGTTGCCTCAGCGAGGTCCAAGTACCAGCGTGAGCCGCTGGGGACGGGATGACTACGAGCGCTGGAGAGGAACCCATCGATCTCGATGAGAGCCATGACTAGCTCGTAGCCTAAACTCATGGCATAGCCCTTAGGTGGTGATGCCATCTCCCAGCACGCTGGTACACGGAAAAGTGAGAAATCAAGCCCAAAACAAACTCACCGTAGCTGGCGTCTCCTTTGGCTGTGACCTACTGTTATGATGCGGTCCTCGCGGACCGCTAATGAGATGCTGTAGGCAGCCGATGAGTTTGCACATTTATTGAATAAGGACATATACAACAAAATAATGAGCCTCGTGGGGCAAAACACAAATAAGGGCAAAGACACAGCACTTACATATGATTAACGAGAACGGAACCCAACGCTGAACAGAACTGGCTTCGGGCGTAGGGAAACCGGACTGGCAAAGGCGAGGTCGCAGCCCCAAGTAAACAGAGCTGCTCCCTTAAATAGGGCTGACAGATTAACCAGCTGATGAAAATGTCATCAGCTGATTGGAATCCAGCTGCCCTGCGGAGCTCGGCTCTAACAGCCGGAAGCCCCGCCGAGACGCTGTCACAATAAACACCTGGAGGAAAAGTGGTGCGTCTGAGGAGAGAACTGGGAACTACCGGACAACCCGAGTGCAGACAGAGTCAGCACACGGACCATGACAGGAGTGTTTCTTCCTTTAGTATTTGTTTAAATTGTCCAAGCGTTGTACATGATTTTTTTGGGGGTTCCAAGGTTGTCATAGCCAGGAGCGGCACTGGGGTTAAGCTCCCAGTCCTCAAAAAAATCCTCCTTATGGCGTGCGTCTCAAAAAGCCTCTGACAACTAAGTCCAACTCCTAGCCTGCCCGTGTGGTTTAGTCTCTAAGCCCGGCGGAACTGCTTTTACTAATAGGAGAAGGGGCGAGAGCGGATCTCTGGCGCCTTAAAACCAGATGCTTCGGGTAGATGGTGGCTCGTCAACTTGGGAAGGTAGTCCATCTAGGGGAAGGTAAACCCTGATTTCAAACCTCCACTGCCTTGCGGCATACCCGGTCACGGGAAAGGCTTTGGGAGTCAACCCTGAGGAAAAATCCGGAGTCGGAGCCCCTAAGGCAGTTCTATGTTGTGCTCAACATCGTTCTGGCAGCTCCTGCAACGGCGCTGGTGCCAAACTGTAGCAGCCCTGCTGTTCCTTTGGATTCATCAGTGACGTGGAGAGGGGGGACATGCTGCATGGGCAACATCTTGTCCTCCATATCTTCCTGCCCAGGCTTGAATCCTACCAACGCCAACGCTGGAAGGTAGAACACTGGATCACTGGAGAGGACACTCCAGCTTCGCCTTTGGCGTAGAAAAAACACAGGGAATGACAGTTACCGGTTATAAGCCACTGCTCAATTGGCGTAGAGCGCAGCGCCAGGGGTTGTTCCCGATGGTGGGAGGGATCATCGGATCTCACTGGACAGCTACCGCCCGCCTCAAGCTTGGCAGCCCCCAGCCAATAAGGTGTTGTCCCGCCACAGCTTGCTTTCCTCATTGGGTGCATGGGGATGAGGAGAAGTCCGAACAGCAGGTTGAGAACCTTCGCACCAGGCAAGACAATAAAACAAAAGAGACCAACTCTAAAACTGGGAACTTGGAACGTCCGCACTATGATGACAGGACTCGCTGCTAACCTCAAGGACATCAACGACACCAGGAAGACTGCCATCATCAATAATGAGCTGAAGAGACTGGGAGTGGATATCGTCACTCTCCAGGAAACACGGTTGGCTGATGCAGGCACACTGAGAGAGAAGGACTACACGTTCTACTGGCAGGGAAAGGGCAGCGACGAATACAGGGAACACGGAGTGGGCTTCGCAGTGAAGAACACCTTGCTGAAGATGGTGGAACTGGGCAGCACTGGCTCTGCACGACTCCTCACCCTCCGCCTGAACACCACTCAAGGCCCAGTCACCCTCGTCAGTGTGTATGCCCCAACACTGACAGCCACACCAGAGGCAAAAGACGAGTTCTACGAGAATCTCGCAACAACTGTCAGGACCATCCCCAACTCTGAACAACTCATTCTCCTTGGAGACTTCAATGCCAGAGTGGGTGCTGACCACGACTCCTGGCCCTCCTGTCTTGGACCTTTTGGCGTGGGCAGAATGAACGACAACGGACAGCGGCTGCTCGAGTTCTGCACATATCACGATCTGTGCATCACAAACTCGTTCTTCAAGACCAAGCCCCAACACAAGGTTTCCTGGCAACATCCACACTCAAAGCACTAACTAACTAACTAACTAACCTGCACTTATATAGCGCTTTTCTAGTCACAAAGACCACTCAAAGCGCTTTCATTAATACTAACCCTCTATTCTAAGGGCCTATAGGAAACAGATATCTAGGGACAATTTAGAACAGCCAATTAACCTAACGTGCATGTTTTTGGCATGTGGGAGGAAACCGGAGAAATCCCGGAGTAAACCCACGCAACACGGGGAGAACATGCAAACTCCACACAGATCACTGTTGGTCGGGGGCTGGGATCGAACCCACGATCCCACAATCCCCACAATCCCCCGGCCAAGGGTAAACTGTGCTGCCGCAGTGCTAACCACTGCGCCACCGTGCAGCCTCTGGCACCAGCTGGACTTGATCCTGACCAGTCGCACCTCACTGAAGAACGTGCTAATCACCCGTTCGTTCCAGAGTGCAGATTGCGACACAGACCATTCATTGGTGTGTTGCAAGGTCAAGCTGCAGCTGAAGAAATTCCATCGTGCCAGACAGCCTGGAAAGGCATGGATTGACACCAGCAAGATGGCTCAACCAGAACTTGTTGAGCAGTTTGCCTCCACCTTTGAGAAGGAACTTGATGTACCACAAGAAGGAGAATCTGCAAAGCAGAAGTGGGAAGTGCTGCAAAACACCATCCATCACACAGCCTTGGCTACCTTTGGGAGGAAGACCTCGAAGTCACAGGACTGGTTTGATGCCAAGTTGACCGAGATGACCCCCGTCATTGAAGCCAAGCGCTCAGCACTTGCTGAGTACAAGAAGTACCCAAACGAGAAGAATCTCCAGATTCTCAGGGCTGCGAGAAGCAAAGTTCAGCAGACTGCTCGGCGCTGTGCCAACGAGTACTGGACTCAGCTCAGCCAAGACATTCAAACCGCTGCCATAACAGGGAACATCCGTGGTATGTACGATGGCATCAAGAAAGCACTTGGTCCGGCTCAGAGCAAGACGGCCCCCCTCAAATCCTCCACTGGGGTGATGATCACAGAAAAGAACAAGCAGATGGAGAGATGGGTGGAACACTACTCCGACCTCTACTCCAGACAGAACACTGTGACACCGTCAGCCCTTGATGCCATCGACTGCCTGCCATCCATGGATGAACTTGACGCCTAGCCAACCATCGACGAACTCAGCAAGGCCATTGATAGCTTGGCCGCTGGCAAGGCACCCGGCAACGACGGCATACCCCCTGACCTGATCAAGCACTGCAAGACTGCCCTACTGCTGCCATTGCATGACGTCCTCTGCCAGTGTTGGAAGGAAGCTGCCGTACCACAGGACATGAGGGATGCCAAGATCATCACCCTCTACAAAAACAAAGGGGAGAGAAGCGACTGCAACAACTACAGGGGCATCTCCCTCCTCAGCGTTGTTGGCAAAGTCTACGCACGAGTTGTTCTCGTTCGTCTACAGAAGCTTGCCGAACGTGTCTACCCTGAGTCTCAGTGTGGCTTCCGCGCTGCGCGATCGACGGTAGACATGATATTCTCCATCCGCCAACTCCAGGAGAAATGCAGAGAACAAAACATGCCCCTGTACGTCGCCTTCATCGACCTCACCAAAGCATTCGATTTGGTCAGCAGAGAGGGCCTTTTCAAGATCCTGCCAAAGATAGGATGCCCACCAAAGTTGCAAAGCCTCATCGAATCGCATTCGTGTGGGAGAAACCCAAACTCTCTGTCAAGACGAAGATGGCAGTGTACAATGCCTGCGTCATCAGCACACTGCTCTATGGGAGTGAGACGTGGACAACATACGCCCGGCAGGAAAACAGACTGAACTCCTTCCACTTGCGCTGCATTTGCCACATCCTGGACATATCCTGGCAGGACAAAGTGCCCAACACAGAAGTTCTGTCCCGTGCCGGCCTTCCCTCCATGTTCACTCTACTCAGGCAGCGCAGGCTACGCTGGCTAGGCCACGTTCACCGTATGGAGGATGGCAGAATCCCAAAAGACATCCTCTAAGGAGAACTGGCAACTGGCAGGAGAGACGTTGGCCGCCCACAGCTGCGCTTTAGAGACGTCTGCAAGAGAGACATGAAGGCCCTGGAGATCAACACAGAGTGCTGGGAGGACCTTGCAACGGACCACTCCAAATGGAGAGGCACCCTGACCAGACAGCTCAAGGCGGGTGAAGAGAGACTGACTGCTGCAGCACATGAAAAAAGGACCCGCAGGAAGAACCGCCACAGACCCAGCACCACGGAGATCACCCACAAGTGCGACCTGTGTGACATGGACTGCCATTCGTGCATCGGCCTGTTCAGCCACAGGCGGTGCTGTTCCAGCAGAGTAGACATTTAGGATTCTCTTCCATGGTCATCATAGACCGACGGAGGCCGACGATTAGTACATGATTTTAATTCAGGATCAAAAGCATTTCACAAGCTGACTCCTTGCACTGAGACAGTGTTGCTTGGTGGTAGTTCACTGAAGGTTTTTGAAATATACATGTTCCTCTGAAATGATATTGTTTCTCCCTTATTTGGAACAACTTTTGGATATTTGCGGGAAGTGATAGATTCTTCACTTTAAACATTATTATTGCAGTTTTAAAGTCAACCAGATCTTTCAACTTGAGAGCTTTTAATTTAAGAAAAAGTGGGTTTGTTGGTTCCCTGTAAGCAGCTTTGTTTATTATTCTAATAGCTCTCTTCTGAAGCATAAAGATTGGATATATGTTTGTTTTATATGTATTTCCGCATACTTCAGTACAATATGTCATGTATGGGAGTATTAATGAATGATACAAAGTATATAATGTGGGTTGATTCAGCAAATATTTCACTCTGTGTAGTATTGCAATTGATTTAGATATTTACCTCCGCCAAAGGGGGAGGTTATGTGATCATCGGCGTTTGTTTGTTTGTCTGTCTGTCTGTCTGTGTGTTTGTTTGTTTGTTTGTTTGTTAGCAAGATAACTCAAAAAGTTATGGACGGATTTTCATGAAATTTTCACAGTCAGAAATGGGGTATCCTACAGATGATTACATTTTGGTGGTGATCCGGATCACCGTCGAGAAGAAAACCGCCATTATGGAAAATGCCATTTTCGTCAATAACTAATGAACCACTAATCCTATCATTGTGAATCCAATTGCTTGTCATATGTTTTCATGGTCAAGGAATCTGAAAACGTACACACAAACACTGTATGGGGGGAACTGTGGCGCTAAACCGCCATTACGGACAATGCGATTTTCGTGAATAACTACTCAACCACTAATCCTATCATTGTGAATCCAATTGCTAGTCATATGTTTTCATGGTCAAGGAATCTGAAAACGTACACACAAACACTGTATGGGGGGAACTGTGGCGCTTGGCGGAGGTCTGCGCTCTCCGAGTGCTTTTCTAGTTTACCTTTAATATAATTAATATGTGACTTCCAACACAGTTTATTATCAATTATTACACCAAGAAATTTAGTTTTGGATACCCTTTCAATTTCTATACCATTTACACTGAGTTTAGATACTAAGTTGTTGTGATGATTGTTAAAAAGTATAAATTTTGTCTTACTTAAATTGAGTGTTAATTTGTTTGAATCAAACCACGGTTTGAGCTTTCCTAATTCCTTTCCGAGTGTATCCAGAAGTTATTCCAAATTGCTTCCACTGCATAATAAATTAGTGTCATCGGCAAACAATATTAAATCCATTTTTTCCGAAACTTTACATATATCATTTATATACATATTGAGTAACAGTGGCCCCAAAACTGAAATCTGTGGGACTCCACAAGTAACCTTCAGTAACTGTGAGTTTTTGTTACCAACACATACATACTGATATCTATTCTTTAAGTAACTACATAACCAGGACAGTGCTACCCCCTGACATAACGCACGGCCCAGGAGACACACACGCAGGCTCAGGATAGATTTAACAGCTTTATTAGCAACAGGGAAGTGTATGGCTGCGTGTCTGTGGAATAAGAATGTATTGGTGGTGGCGTCTGCGTCAGGCACGGGGGCAGGAGGCCGTACAGCCGGACAACCCTGTGGGAGAGAGCAGAGGGAGAAGGGTAACGGGCACCACACCAGTACAGGGAAATGATGATGATAGCTGGCTTACTTGGTTGTGACAGGTGGCTGGCGTCGACAAGGGCGGAGCCCGGGAGACAGCGACCTGCGGTACCTGTGGCAGCAGCGTAGAGCCAACGGCGAGGTGATGAAATCCGCCGCCGGGGATGTCCACCTGTGCACAGGGGAAGGCTAGAGGAGAGAGGTAAGGGGAGCTTACCCAAGATATCTTCGCTAGTAGGTTTGAGATCCGTAGTAGCAAAGGGGCTGAAGTAGAGAGACGGCTTCAGGCCGAAGCCCAGGGCAGAGTGGATTAAATACCTTGCCGCTGACGAGGAGCAGGTGTGCGCGCGGCTGGCGCCGCTGATGAGCGGCGAGTCATAACAGTACTCCCCCCTCTAGCAGCACCTCCTGGCGATGGTTTTTCCGGGTGCGCTCGATAAAACTCAGAAATGAGTGACCGGTCCAACACCAGCGAGGAAGGCACCTACTGTCTCCACTCGGGTCCATAGCCCTCCCAATCCACCAGGTACTACAATCCGCGACCCCGGCATCGGGCGTCCAAGATGTCAGCGACGGTCCAGGCCGGATGGCCACCAATCATCCGGGGAGCGGGGTGCGCCGCAGGTGGAGGGCAGAGGGAGTCAGAGACCACCGGTTTGATTTTGGAGACGTGGAAGGTGGGATGGATGCGGAGGGAGGAGGGAATAGCCACACGCACAGCCACCGGGTTGATGATCCTGGTTATGGGATAAGGGCCGATGAACCGTTGAGCCAGCTTTCTCCTCTCACCCTTTAGGTTTACGTCCTGTGTGGAAACCCAAACTTGCTGTCCCACCTGGTAGGCAGGTGCAGGTCTCCTATGTCGGTCCGCCGTAGACTTATTGCGCTCCGCCGTGCGTAAAAGTGCATTACGCGCCGTGGACCAAAAGGAACGACACCGCCTCAAATGTGCCTGGACAGAGGGAACAGCCAACTCACCCTCCTGTGCGGGGAACAGGGGTGGATCATAGCCCAAGGATGCTTTAAAGGGCGACATCCCGATGGCCGTAGAGCGAGAGGTGTTGTGGGCGTACTCCACCCAGGCGAGGTGAGAACTCCAGGACGTGGATTTAGATGACGTTACGCAGCGGAGCGTAGCCTCCATCTCCTGGTTAGTCCGCTCACACTGCCCGTTAAACTGGGGGTGATGGCCGGAGGAGAGGCTTACCTTGGCTCCCAGGGCGTTGCAAAATGACCTCCAGACGTCCGAAGAAAACTGGGGGCCGCGGTCGGAGACCACGTCGACCGGGATTCCATGCAGTCTGACCACGTGCTGGATGAGGAGGTCCGCCGTCTCCAAGGCTGAGGGAAGTCCACGTAGGGACACCAAGTGGGCGGCCTTGGAAAAACGGTCTACGATGGTCAGAACTGTGTCAAAGTTGTTGGAGACGGGGAGCCCGGTGACGAAGTCCAGAGCGATGTGCGACCAGGGCCTACCAGGGACGGGCAGGGGCTGGAGCAGACCCGCAGGGGGGGCGTTACCTGACTTATTGGCAGCACAGACGGGGCAGGCCCGGACGTAACGGGCGGCATCCTTCCGCAGACCTGGCCACCAAAAGGATCGCTGGAGAAGGTCGATCATCCGCGAAGCTCCAGGATGGCAGGTGAGCTTGGAGGTATGGAGCCAGTGTATAACGTCCCCTCAGATGGCAGATGGCACGAAGACCCTCCCCTCCGGTCCGCCGCCAGGGTCCGGTTCCGTCCCATGTAACCGCCCCCACGACGCACGACCTGGGCAAGATGGTATGAGCAACGTCATCTGCGGCCTCCGGGGCAAATTGCCTGGAGAGGGCATCGGGTAGGCCGTTCTTGGAGCCAGGCCTATATGTGATGCTGAACTTAAACCTTGCAAAGAACAGGGACCAACGCGCCTGGCGGGCGTTCAGACGCTTGGCAGATCTGAGGTACTCCAGGTTCTTGTGGTCAGTGAGGACCACAAAAGGCAAGGCTGCCCCCTCCAGCCAATGACGCCACTCCTGAAGGGCAAGCTTGATGGCAAGAAGCTCTCTGTCCCCCACGTCGTAGTTTCGTTCCTCCGGGGACAGGCGCCGAGAGAAGAAGGCGCAGGGTCACTTGACTCCATTGGCTGGGGACCACTGGGACAACACCGCCCCCACCCCCGTGTCCGAAGCGTCCACCTCCACAATGCACTGCAGCGCGGGATCGACCTGGCTGAGGACCCGGGAGGAGGAGAACTCCGTCTTCAGCGCCTGGAAGGCCGAAGCGGCCTCTTCAGTCCACCGGAACGGGGTCTTAGGAGAGGTGAGGCGGGTCAGGGGTCCGACGATGGCTCCAAAGTTCGGGACAAAGCGGCGGTAGAAATTGGCTAACCCGATGAACTGCTGAACCTGCTTTCGAGAAGTTGGTGTGGGCCAATCCACCACTGCTTTGATCTTCGCTGGGTCCGGAAGCACCTGGTCATGGGAGATGACGAACCCCAGGAAGGAAGTTGTTTTGGCGTAGAATTCACATTTTTCCGCCTTGACTTACAGACGGTTCTCCAGCAGTATCTGCAGGACCCGCCTCATGTGGACCCGGTGTTCATCCCTGGACCTGGAGAAGATGAGAATGTCGTCCAGGTAGACGAATACGAACAGGCCAATGAAGTCCCGGAGGACGTCATTGATGAGGCGCTGAAAGACGGCTGGAGCGTTGGTCAACCCAAACGGCATCACGAGATATTCAAAATGCCCGTTTGGGGTTCGGAAGGCGGTTTTCCACTCATCTCCCTCCCGGATCCGGACGAGGTGGTAAGCGCTGCGGAGATCCAGCTTAGTAAACCAGGTTGCCCCCTGGAGGGAGTGGAAGGCAGTGTCCATAAGGGGCAGGGTGTACCGGTCCTTCTCCGTGATATCGTTGAGAGCCCGATAGTCGATACAAGGACTAAGAGATCCGTCCTTCTTTCCAACGAAGAAGAACCCTGCACCTACTGGAGAGGAGGACGGTCAGATAATCCCAGCACTGAGCGACTCCTTCAGGTAGCTGTTCATTGCCTCCTTCTCCGGCGCTGACAGACTGTAGAGGCGTCCTGAGGGTAAGGGCGCCCCCTGGCGGATGTTAATGGCACAGTCGTAGGGCCGGTGAGGAGGTAGAGACATCGCCTTGGATTTACTGAAAACGGCACCCAGGTCGTGGAACTCTGAGGGCACTAGGGTGAGATCCGGGGGCGCGGTGTCCTGAGCTGTGGGAGGCGAGGACGGGGCGCAGGCCACGGATTGGAGGCAGGTACCCATGCAGAAAGTGCTCCACGCTGAAACCTTCCCAGTCTTCCAGTCCAAGGCGGGGTTGTGGAGGCGGAGCCAGGGATAACCGAGGATTATTTTTTTTTTTTTTTGTTACTTATTTGTACCCGTAGGTAGACTTGGTTTGCAGTCTGGTGACAAGCCACCGGCTGCTGGTCGCTGCGTGCGCGAGCGCCCTAAACCTACATGTTTTTGGTATGCGGGAGGAAACCGGAGAAATCCCGGAGTAAACCCGCGCAACACGGGGAGAACATGCAAACTCCACACAGCTCACTGTTGGTCGGGGGCTGGGATCGAACCCACGATCTCATGATCCCCGCGATCCCCCAGCCGAGGGTAAAACTGTGCTGCCACAGTGCTAAACCACTGCGCCACCGTGCAGTCCCACCCACGGATGTCATCTCCCCAGGATGACAGGTGTTACTGAGGTGGGCAGGATGTAAAAGGAGATATCCTCCCGATGGTTTCCAGAGATGATCACCGGGACAGGAGATGTTTGGTGAGTTACCTTTCCCAGGGAGACTCGGGAGAGATTAACCAGGGCGAGAGGAGTATCGAGGGGGTGACAGTGGATGCCCAGTCGGGTTGCCAGGCTTTGTGAAATAAAGCTACCCTCCGTGCCTGAATCCACCAGTGCATGTGTGAGATGCCCAGTGAGGTTGTGACAGAAGCGGATGGGCAGCGTCAAATGTGTGAGGGGACTTAACCGATTAGCGTCCGCGAGGCCCCCTACAGTGACTCGCGGACCACCTCGTTTGGCTTCTCCGGACAATTCTCCACCGTGTGCTGGCTACCTCCGCAATACATGCAGAGGCCCAGGTCACGACGGCGCTGACGAGGAGCAGGTGTGCGCGCGGCTGGTGCCGCTGATGAGCGGCGAGTAATAACACCCCCCTAATACCACAATTTTGTAGTTTATTTAATAATAAATTATGATCTACTGTATCAAATGCTTTTTTAAGATCCAGGAATACCCCAACTGAATACTCTTTATTTTCAACGGCAGTTGATATTTTTTCTATAAATTCCATTAGAGCAAATGCAGTTGTCCTCTTGTGTCTGAACCCATATTGCTGCTCACACAATAAATTATTCTTCAGTATGAAGTTGTCAATTCGCTCACAGAATATTTTTTCAAGTGTCTTGGAAAATTGTGGCAATAGTGAAATTGGTCTATAGTTTGAAAGTTCACCTCTGTCACCCGTCTTGTATATTGGAATTACTTTAGCTATTTTCATTGCATTGGGAAATATACCTGTTTGGAGAGACAGGTTACAGATATACATCAGTGGCTTCACTAAGATTTCAGTGATAGTTTTGACTAAGAGCATGTCAATACCATCACAGTTCGTAGACGTTTTACTTTTACACGATTTAAGAATTTCACTGACCTCTCTCTCGTCTGTGTTCTTTATGAAAATGGAGTCTTTTATAGCAGTGTTTTTGCTTATTGTATCACCTGTGGGTGCCGTAATGGGTATTTCTCGAGCCAAATTAGGACCAATGTTAACAAAAAAAGTTATTAAATTCATCTGCAGGTGAGACTGCATTCACACTCTGAGTCGTTTTATTTATTTATTTATTTATTTTTTTTTTTTTTGGAAAGACTGGTTGGGTAGCTTATATTTCTGTTTTTATTTCCAAGAATATTGTTAAGTATTGTACATGTATTTTTAATATTGTCTCTGTTTTTCTCCTGTTCTTTACTGAAATAGTCTCTTTTACTACATCTCATTATATATGTTAACTTATTTTTGTATGTTTTATACTGCTGCTCTGCTTCTTTTGTCCTTTTCTTTAGAAAAGCTTTATATAATGATTTTTTTCTTTTTACATGCCTTTTGTAATCCTTTGGTTAACCATGGCTTGTTGACAAATTTCTGTTTAAGCTTTTTCTTTACTAATGGACATTTTTTTTTTCATAAAAAGTGGTTACAATGTTCATGAATGTGTTACAGGTTTCATTTACATCTGATACATAGACTTTTGTCCAGTCTTGCTTCAGCAAGTCTTCATTAAAGGAACGGATTGCATTTTGTGATTTGTATCTGAAAGATTTTATTTATTTTTTTATTTTATTTTATTATTTTTTTTTGGTATTGGCCCCCGTGTGGCCATGGATAAGTGCAAAGACTGGCAAATGGTCACTTATATCATTTATCAATAATCCACTTTCTATTTTCTTATCAATAATATTAACAAACAGGTTGTCAATAAGTGTAGCAGTGTGAACTGTGATTCTATTGGGATGTGTTATTGTGGGATATAAACTCATACTGTACATAGAATTCATAAACTCTGTAATTACATTTTGTTGAAATGGATTTAGTAAATCAATATTGAAATCTCCACAAATTACTACCATTTTCTTACTAGTAATATTATTGTAAGAGCTCGACTAATTTATCTCTGAATGTCTCAATGCAAGTTCCCAGAATTCTAAAACATCTTACAAGGTCAAATTAAACAATAACTCCTCTGATTATTCAGCTCAACATATGTTATCCAAAATGGGTGATGGCTGAAGCCGCAGCTTATATTGCCCAGCCATATTCCATCCAAAAATTCAAAAGAAAAACAAAACAAGAGCGATTACAATTCAGAACAAAGCTAAGACAAAACGTGACAAAAATCGAAGCAACAGCACAACACAGACTGGATATGACAATCCTTATGTGATTTTACATGTCATCTTGTATGTATGTTTGGAGTATTTCTTCCTTTAGTTTTTGTTTAAATTGTCCAAGCGTTGTACATGATTTTAATTCAGGTCCAAAAGCCTTCCACAGTCTGACTCCTTGCACTGAGACACAGTGTTGCTTGGTGGTAGTTCTCACTGAAGGTTTTTGAAATATACATGTTCCTCTGAAATGATATTGTTTCTCCCTTATTGAGAACAACTTTTGGATATTTGCGGGCAGTGACAGATTCTTAGCTTTAAACATTATTACTGCAGTTTTAAATTCAACCAGATCTTTCAACTTGAGAGCTTTTTATTTAAGAAAAAGTGAGTTTGTTGGTTCCCTGTAAGCAGCTTTGTTTATTATTCTAATAGCTCTCTTCTGAAGCATAAAGACTGGATATGTGTTTGTTTTATATGTATTTCCCCATACTTCAGTACAATATGTCATGTATGGGAGTATTAATGAATGATACAAAGTATACTGCTCAAAAAAATAAAGGGAACCCTTTGAAAACACATCAGATTTTAATGGGAAAAAATAAGCTGGATATCGAAATTGTGGCAGGCTAGTCCAGCTTACTCGGATTAAAGGAACACTTTTTAATCTGAGTAAATTAAAGGAACACTTTTTAATCCGAGTAAGCTGGACTAGCCTGCCACAATTTCGATATCCAGCTTATTTTTTCCCATTAAAATCTGATGTATTTTCAAAGTGTTCCCTTTTTTTTGAGCAGTATATATAGTGTGGGTTGATTCAGCAAATATTTCACTATGTGTAGTATTGCAATTGATTTGGATATTTTACCTTTAATATAATTAATATGTGACTTCCAACACAGTTTATTATCAATTATTACTCCACGAAATTTAGTTTCGGATACCCTTTCAATCTCTACACCATTTACACTGAGTTTAGATACTAAGTTGTTGTGATGATTATTAAAAACTATAAATTTTGTCTTACTTAAATTTAGCGTTAATTTGTCTGAATCAAACCACAGTTTAAGCTTTCCTGATTCCTTTCCTAGTGTATCCAAAAGTTGTTCCAAATTGCTTCCACTGCATAATAAATTAGTGTCATCTGCAAACAATATTAAATCCATTTTTTCCAAAACTTTACATATATCATTTATATACATACTGAATAACAGTGTCCGCCAAAACTGAACCCTGTGGGACGGCACAAGTAACCTTCAGTAACTGTGAGTTTTTGTTACCAACACATACATACTGATATCTATTCTTTAAGTTAATGCTGCTATAGAGAGTGAGACATGCATGTAGGATATAGGAGGTGGCGCCACCTGTACTATAAAAGCCTGAGGCAGGAGACCTCTGATCTCCTTGCCACACTCCAGTACTCGCGGTAGGGTCTCCCTATATGTGCAGTAGTTCTTGTTAAATAAACATGATAGACGCTACCTCGCCTCCTCGTTATTTCGGACACAACAGTGCACACAACCAAGTAACAAAACAAACAAGATGTGGCAGTGCTCACCCAGATCCATGACAACACAATTATCAAAAAACACAACATTTTAAGAAATATGTTGTAAATTTCTAAGAAATCACATTTATTAAAGTAAACAAAGCACAGACTTAAAAGAAACATAAATGTTCTGGAAAATTTGCAAGAAAACAGTCAAAAGTTTAAAAGACAAAACACACACTGGTGAGAATGAGTCACTACTGAAGTAACTCATATCATCAAGTAACGATAACTACTTGAGTACATTTTTTCCTGGCTATTCTCTCCACCACTGCTGTGATGAACCGTGACTCTCAGGCCTCATTTCCACCAAAATAAGAGCCAGTGCTAGTTCGGTTCTGGGTCTGGTGCCAGTGCTGAACCAGTTCAACTGTAGTGCCGCAGAAGAACCAGTTGGTTTTCCACTGATATGGAGCTAGTGGGCGATTACGTCAGTGCTACGTCATTACGTAGTGTGAAGCGCCTTTATGCAACCCCTCAGAACACCACAGAAGAAGTAGCAGCGCTAGCTTGTCAACAGCTTGTCAACATTGAGAAGTTTCTTGTCTCTTTGGGAGCACTGCTTTGATTATCCCAAACCTGGATTACCATCCAAAAACAGTTTTATTCTTCATGGCAGAGAACGGCGGCTACGTTTAAGGAGACCAGTAATTATCACTATTTCAGTTATCAGCCGTCGTTAGATCAAGTCTGTAGCGCGAGCATTGACTCCACTTTTAAACATAATATTGATGTCAGTTGTGTAATAGGTGGCGTTACGGCGCATTACGAGACGGAGGTTGCCTGTTATGTCATGCCAAAAAGTGATCAGCTGCCCAAAAAATGATCGCCAGGGGCCATATTGTTATGGGTTTATATTAGCCGTTAAATATATATTTCAATAGATAAACAGTACTTAGTTAGGTATAAGAAGATATATTTAACACTTATGATGCATTTTGAACCCCAAACAAACTTGATCTTGGATTAAAAGCAATTAAAATAATGCAGTCACAAGGTTACATGGAAAAATGCATCGATTTACTGCATATATACATGAAGATAGTATATCAATATATATTCTATGTACCTCCACACAATGATGTTTTTGCACGTAAATATTGCAGTCAGATAAATTCTATACGTTGTTTTCCAAACTGCAACACTTTGGCCAACACTATAATTTTTCTGATGTGATAAAACCTCAAAACATTGAGACACATTGCAGGTGGACTGAGACCAGGCAGTCCACCTTTAACAAGCGGGCGCTCCTGGCTCCTGTAGACGCTGATCACTTTTTGGCACGACACCAGATTTCACCACCCAGCCGACCCCACGCAGAAGTGGCTGATGAAACCCTTTTCAGACATAGGCAGACTTACCCCTGAACAACGTAACTACAACTACTGGATGAGCCGTGCACGTTCAGTTGTGGAAATGGCTTTCAGCGGCTTGAAAGGACGATGGAGGTCCCTCCTGACAAGAAATGACTGCAAACTGGAGCTGAGCAAGAACATGGTGCTCAGCTGCTGCATTCCTGATAATATTTGTGAGGAACATGGTGACAACTTTGGACTCCCAGACACACCTGATCACAGTCAGCCTCCAGTTCAACCACCACCTGACCGTGCCAGAGTAGAATGACATTAGGGCAGCTTTAATGGAGGATTTTAACAGTGGGGAGCAACGACCTGTTTAGTGCCTGTCATGTCATTTACAAAATATAACATATGAAGCAGTTCAAAATAATTAATGAATAAAACATTCAGCTGACAATCAGTCCTCAGTGTACTCTGTTTTAAAGTATTTATGGTGTATTTATAGTATATTCTATAGGCACATTTACAGAGTTGTTAAAAGGCATACCCTTCTGTTCTTGTATGTCATCTATTCTGGGTAAAGTACTGATTCAAGTTTTTATTCATGTAGGGGTAACCAGAGACAGACTGTAAAGTGTACAAGTTCAAAGTACTTTCCCCAGAAATGATCTTGTCCAGAGCTGACAGAATGTCATGTGGTACGTTGTCAAAAGAATATAAACTCATTATCATTTTTGAAGCTGGCAACTTAGAACATTTTACACAGAAAAAGTGCATAGATTTAAAGTTTGTTGCTGCTTGTTCTTTAGAAAATGTGAAAAAAGTTCTCAAAAATATGAGTAAGTCCACAAATACCTGATATATTGTCCAATACCTGAAAAAATGAACTTAAGTGCAGTAATTCAGTTCTTGTACTTTCACTTCCCACCACTACAATGTTATGGTGATTTGCATTGTTTGTCCTAAATAGCTTTAGCTTTCATGCACGTTTGGTGTGAGAATAACAATTACTTAATGTAGAAGCAAAAAAAAAACACTTAAGGAAAGAAAGCTTTTATTTACAAAATGTGCAAAAGCTCAAGACTGCTACACATGAAATATTATGTACACACAGCCAAACATCTCAATGCTGTGATAGTTACTTTGTTTGCAGTCCCTCAAGCACAGACACAACGTGTCCATCAGTCCAACAAGGGTCTTGGTACTGATGGGCAGAAAATCTGTGTTGATGCAGTACAGCCACCAGGGGGCGCTGTAGTCTAGATGAAAACTCAACCTGAGGGACATTCACGGACAAAAAGGAGCTGTGGGAAATAATGTCACTTTTTAATGGTTTTAAGAAGACAAGTTCGTGCTGCTCAGAAATATAATTTAGTGAGAACACTCCAGCTTTTTTTGTTTGAACCTTTTAAAATTCTGGTGTTCCACCGGTAGGATGTTTCAAATTTTCAGCTGCCACCCAGCGAAGAAAGAATTTGATTTTCTGTGTGTCGCTAAATTTAGGCATTTTTAGGAAAACTGGCTGGAATGTGAAGGAGTTAATTAATTTTGTGAAGTTTTTCATGTAAATTTGGGATTTATTTTTTTTTTAGTTTTGTGAAGTTCTTCATGTAAATTTGTGACCTTCCATGTCAACTGGGATTTCTTTCAATTAATTTTGTGAAGCTTTTCACGTAAATTTCGAAGATTTTCCAATTGATGTGAACTGCTTCATATAAATTTGGGACTTTTTCATGTAAATTGGGGACTTTTTTTTTTTTTGCTTTTGTGAAACTCTTTATGTAAATTTGGAACTTTTTTCGGAAAATAGGCTGGAATGCTCAGGGGGACAAGCAACAGTCTAGAAAGACAGCTGCACCTCGGACACAGTCCAAGGACGGATCATTTTTTCAAGCATAAGGAGATGTTCAGAACTCCTGATGCAAAGATATAGAGCGATGATAATCAAGTCAGTGGCGGTAATGCACCTGTGAGCTGGTTGCCAACCACCAATCAAATCTAAAAGAAGAAGGAGGAATACTAAGGGTTAAATTTTTATGATTTTGACTGAGCTTTTTGAATTCAGGAGTGAAACATCAGATTCCATTTTGAAGACGCGCCTGTTTGGTTTTAAAACCCTGTAACGCTGAGTTTCCCAGCAGCCTGTGAATGCATCCTGCTGCAGTGATGGCAGCGCTGTAGGGACTGAAACAGGCAAGTTCGTCCTCTCAGTCGCTCCACAAGCCGCTCATTCCTTCAGGTGGACCCGGACCAGGCTCCAGCAGCTCCGGGATCAGGTCTGTGTGTTGCAGCTGTACAGTGGGATCCAGCCAGCAGTTGCAGAGAGCAGGATCCAGACAGAAGCTGCTGCCCGGTGAGTCTGGGAGCAACTTTTTTCTCCTGAAAGAGTCAGGATGGAGCGGAGATGCTGCGGAGAATCTCAGTCATTTTAGCTCCTGCTGCAGCTTTTCTCTCTGGTTTCACCAGTTTGGCATCTCCTGCTTCCTTCTCCATTTTCTCCTTCATTTATCAGGTGTTTTCAGCATTTCAGAGCCATCTCTTCTTTTTTCTTCATTGTCCTTCAAACTTTGCATTGATTTCTGCTCCTGTTTCTGCTCTTTTGTGGCTTTTGCTGTGGGACAGAGATGGTGGAGGATCCACGGATTGGACTCCAGCAAAATGACACTGACCTGAAAATATTCATCACAATTCAATCAGAATAAGAAGGCAGGACCCTTGACAATTTAACAGGACTGTCACCGACATTGATTAACTTTTACCTTGTAAAATGACTTCTTTTTCCTTGTGAATCTGCAAGATTTTTCTGATAAATTTGTTCTTTTTTCCCCTGTAAATTTGTAAATATTTTCTTGTACATTTTAGACTTTATTCTCATAAATTGGTATTTTTTTCCTTATAAATTTCAGACATTTTTATTTTAATCTTATAAATTTATGGATTTTTAAAAATTCATGAATTATGTCTATTTTTAGTAAAGTTGCTATTTTTTTTAATAAATTTGAAACAGTTTGTGGTAAAATTGCTGCTGTTCAAACACTGAAAACTTTTTCCTTGTAAAATTGGAGCTTTTTTCTTTTAAAACTGCAACATTTTATCAATTTTCTATAACACTGTCATAAATTTGCAGTTTTTTTACTGTAAATTTTCAACTTTTTTTCTGATAAATTTGTGATGTTTTTCTCAGAAATTTTCACATTTTTTCTCATAAATTTGCAACTTTCTTTTCTTTTGAAGCTGCAGCATTTTTCTAGTAAATCTGCAACTTTTTTCATAGCTACCTGCAACTTTTACTCATAAATTAGCCAAGCCAGAATAGAACAATGGCTGGTGAGGTAGTCAAGACCTCATGGAGACCAAGACCTACAGTGGTCTTGGTCTTGACCCCTTAAAGTCTCGGTCTTTCTACATTCTGGTCTCGGTCTGGTCTCCACTTCAGCACTACAACTGCTAATGCTGATTTCAAGAAAATTCCAGTGGTCAGTGAAAGAGTTTTTAAAGGTCATGTGACATACAGTTTTAGTGAATTTTAGTGATTATTAATATATTTTTGTGTATTTTCTAAATAGTTCAGTTGCTGCCATGAGAATCTCTTCGTCTGTATCTGGAAACTTCTTGACATGTTTGGTGATCTTTGAGAAAATTCAGCAGAATTTCGTGGTCATTGAGGTGTTTCTTGGCATACTGGGTAAAGCATTGCTGATTTGGTTTCTCTACTGATGTCTTTTGAAGAGGTTCCAGCAATCCTTGGTGGAGTTTGGTGCTAAATGAAGCAGTTCTTGTGATGATTTCAGCGTTTCATTGAGTTTTACTATTATCAGAGAGCTCTCACTGTCATGGATGGCTCTCATGAGCCATCATAAGACGCCACTCAGCCGGTGAGTTTGCACAGTTTTATTAAAGGAAAAGGATGATGATAAAATAACAAGCCACTAGGGGCTAAAACACACTATAATGAGAACTCAGGCTATGACAAAGGAAAACAGGTTCACAATGGAATAAACTTACAATCATAGAAGAAGAGTAGTCAACGTCTGAACAGAGGGATGCTCGATAACGTCAGACAATTGGAAGTTTTTGATGAGACTGCCGCGCCTTTCGCCTCTCAGCTGCCCTCTTAAGTAGAGTTCCAGGTGGGGCAGCTGATGAAGCGATTAATGCAGCTCAGCTGTCCGCTCTGACAGCCTCGGAAGCCCCTCCGAGCGCTGTCATAATAAAAGCTCGGAGAGCCAAAAGGGACACACAGACGCCAGATGGGAAAAAATGCTGCATGGCCCGAGCGTGGACGAGATCGGCACTCGAACCATGACACTCACACATCTTTGGACGATCTGTTGCTGTTGGTCTTTCTGTCCTTGGTGGTCTTTAAAACTTTATTTGGCACTTTTGGTGAAGTGTTGCTGGTTTAATGGTCGTTGTATTGGTTGTATTGGTGATACAGTAGTTTTAGTGGTTGCTGAGTGGTATCCAGGAGTCCTTGTAAGAGGTTTCAGCAGTACTTTTTGTGTACATGTTAGAGTTTTGGACCCTAATAAAGTTCTAGGAGTTGTGGAGTCTATTAAAGATGTTTCCTCTTCAGGTTTCTGTGGTATCCAGCTGTTGTTATGTGGGTGTTTAAGGCCGATCTTGCCTGGGTTTTGTCTCTCAGGGGGGTTCTGGCAGTTTCTTTAGGGATTTTGTGAATGTTTTTGGAAGTTTCTTGGAGTTTCTGAAGACAGTCTTGTCAGAGTTTTGTAAAATTCCTGGGCTCCTTCTCTGAGTTTTGGTCCTTATTGAGCAACTTTTAGGAGTTTTTACTGGTTTATTTTCTCTCCTTAAGGGAACGCATAGATTGGCAAGATTGATGAATTCCTGTATCTTTTCATGTATTCAGTAGAAGTCCTTTCTTCTCCTTTCATGTCTTTATCCTTCACAAGCCTTATTGCTGATGCTCAGTTTTGTGCTCAGACCTCCTCCCTCAGGCCGGATTTTAGTTGATCATGATCCTTCAGTCAGGTCAGCAGAGGGGAGGCCTGTGCTGGTGTCTCCTCCAACACATTCCAGACACCTGCAGCAGTGTTTTCTGAAGCTCACAAAACTCTGACCGTAGAGTGCAGTGTGTCTGCAGTGAGTAAACTTCCTCCCACTGTCTCAGCATTTCCTGTTTTGGAGTCTGACTCCCCCTCTGCAGTCCAGTCTGTGTTTGGGACCACTGCCTCTTGCTGTTTGTCCCTCCATCTGTCTGTGTGGTTGTTGTTTTCCTGCCGGCTTTGTGCCATCTATCTATAAATGCATCAAATCTCTGTCTGTGTGTGTGTGTGTCTGTCTGCGTGTTCCTCAGATATTTCCCAAACTGTTCATCAGACTGGCCTCAGGTTTTCTAAATGCTTTACTGAGGTTACAAGGGTGTGCATGGATGGAGTATGGAGTTGTTCAGTGAAAATATGTAATTTTTATCAATAAAAGTGTAGCCACAACTCTGTCTTCTCATGCCCTGGTTTCAGGAAGTGTGGGAGGGTTTTGGATTGACTCTGTGCTGATTGGATAATACACAGCATCACAACCATGCTTACTGGATAATCAGTCAGTCACCACAGCGCTCACTGAACAAAACAAGGAAGTGAAAAATGACAAATTTGGCTAGAAAAAGATAATACTGAAGATTTAATGCTTAAAAAAATTATACCATAAAGTTGTCCTAATTACATAGGTCTAAAGGATAATTCGGCATATGTGGACGAGACCAGGCGTGCCAGCGGGAACCCGGGGTCTGACAAAGAACACCGGCGGATCCAACATAAGACACACTGGGAGAAGCAGCGGCCTGACTGGTGTTCTGTCAATTTGTGCTGCCCTATCGAAAAATGCTACCGGTACCACCGATCGACAGCAGAGTCCATTGATTTTTGTTAAAAACTGCTACCGTTTCTTATCAGTACAATTTGTGTATATTCTGCAGAGCACATAAATGTTTAATGTGTTTAATTAGTCCATAATATTTAGTTTAGTTATTTTATTTTCCTTAATTAATTTATTTGCTCTGTCAGATTGCCGAATTTATCATAAACTTTAAAAATTCCCATTTCTGTATTTGAAACATTATTTTCACTCACTACAAACAATATCATTTAGTTATTGTTTAATTTCCAATACCCACTTATCATAAGTTACTTTTCTGTTGATTTGTTTCAAAAATACACAAATGTTTACAACTCAGAATAATTCAAAGACATTGTATTCTTCATATATATATACTGTATATATATATATATATATATATATATATATATATGTGCAGGTCAGAAGACACACACACAAATAGTACTTTCTCCAGCATTAGGCTACAGACAGTTCATGAGCTTGAGGCTCCTTTGTTTCAAAAATGCACGTAAATGTTTACGGTAGCATGAAATGACGGAGCTTCTGTACACGACTCTGATAGCTGTAGAGACAAAGGGCAACTTTACAACTTAATTTTTACCTACTGTACAGGAACTACATCACTGAACAGTGATATAAACTCAAATAATTCTAATGGTGACTGAACAACTCCCATTCCCCAAAGTGCAAGATACACTATTATGAATATAAGTGATAAAAGATCACACAAATACGTGATCTGACAAACACATAAACAAGGGATCTGAAACAGTCGCTAATATTCGATGTCCCATTTGTTTTCAGTAATTAGGTATTCAGTAATTAATATTGACACAATCAAATAAATCTTAGTGGCGTTCCGTCTCTTTCGTATTTGTTAAAGTCTAATGTGTGGTTGCCGACATACTGGCTACACCTCTTTGTATTCCACTTTCAAACACAGCCTACATTTGGGCCTGGAAAGCCTAATTGGGATACCTGTTTCAGACAGGAATACTTAAGTTCTACGGCCAGTGCACCAATTACAGTATCTCAAACATCAGAGCTGCTGCTGTGGTCATAGTGGAGCATCTCTGGTGCACGAACATGTAGGGCTGTCCTGAGTACCACTACTGGGGCTCCAGATATTCTGAGACAATCATGATTGGTTATCAGATTCCTCTTTTTTATGTGTCAGTGCGTCTGTCAAGTCTAGATTCTTATATTCAGAGAGATGGACAATATGTGTTCAGTCATCTCATTACGGACATACTGTATGTCCATGTTCGTTTTTCAGGCTCATGAAATTGACCTACAGAAACTACAGACCCAGTTTCAATGAAATTTGATGAAAGGACAGAAAGGACAGAACTCATTTGCCCACCTGTGGAAGACTTGTTGTTTTTGTTCTATTTCTTCTTCATCTCCACAAAAAGTGCATTTGCAGAAAAATGGTAATATGTCAAAATATAAAATTTTACAGTCTGGACAGTAATTCTGCCCACTACTTGATAAGATAAGCTTTTATTAGTCCCACAATGGGGAAATTCCAGGATTGCAACAGCACAGGGATAGCAACACTCAGAGCAACAATCAAAAGGCAAGAAAAAACAAGAGCAGCTAGTATACATATGTACATATTACTATAAATATATATATATATATATAGACACACAGTGCGGAGCATTGTGGTTGGTGGATGTGCAGCAGAAAGTCTAAGCTCTCTCTCCGCGGATGCGGCGGGCCAGCTGGGTGTCTTTGGGCATGATGGTGACCCTCTTGGCGTGGATGGCGCACAGGTTGGTGTCCTCGAAGAGACCCACCAGGTAGGCCTCGCTGGCCTCCTGCAGAGCCATGACGGCGGAGCTCTGGAAGCGCAGGTCGGTCTTGAAGTCCTGAGCGATCTCCCTCACCAGGCGCTGGAAGGACAGCTTACGGATGAGCAGCTCCGTGGATTTCTGGTAGCGACGGATCTCTCTCAGAGCCACGGTACCGGGCCTGTAACAGTGAGGCTTCTTCACTCCGCCGGTGGCCGGAGCGTTTTTTCGAGCAGCCTTGGTGGCTAGCTGCTTCCTGGGGGGCTTTTTTGCCATCGCTCTTTATTATTCTGTCTTATATTTCTTGCACGCCGCCTAAACTCCAGCCCGGCACCCGCGTCGTTTTCGCTTCAGTTCCCCGGTATGTCGAGTTTCTCCGTTAGCACCGGGTGGCGGTTGAGTGCTAGCTAGCTCTTCCCTGCTGTATCGTCTCCTGCTGTAAACAGTGGCTCCGTCCGCCGACTCGGGAGACCTTTGGGGCGATCTGTGTGTCCGTGATATATATAGAGTGAAAGGTGTGCCGGATCAGAAAGTTATCACCGGATCAGAAAGAAGAAGGAAGATAAATAGACTCAGAATTGAGCCGCTGTTGCAAAAGGCAGCCAACTCATGTGGCACCGGAACCGGAAGGGAGCTCCAATATTAAGGCACTGTACCCATAGGTGACGCTATAATATTGAGTTTTACATTTTTGCAAATATCTCAATGGCTGGGACTAGACTCAAAAATGATTCTTAATTCTAATCTATGAAATCTTTCACAACTTTTCTCCACTGGTGAAGTTAAAATGAACGCTTTCTAGGCCATTCAGCCAAATTGCTTGAAATTAAGCATGAATCATCTTCTGCAAATGATAATAAAGTTGTTAAAATTATCCAAAAATGTAAACCGTTTTTGATTTTACAGGCCAGTGAAGTTGTTGTCTTTGGCATGCATTTTCTGATTTATCTTTTGACGCATCTTCTGATGTAGTGACCCAAAGTTGATGAAACTTCACACTTACAATCACAACAGTATTCTTCAGGATCACACCAAATTTCATGCAGTTCTGTTAATAGATGATGGAGGTGTTTTACAGATGTTACAGTCAGGTACCGGAGGGTATCGGCTATGCCTGGATCCACGAGGCCTGCACCTGTCACTTCAGGGCTGGTATGAACTCTAAAAACAGTTTTCAGAAAAGATATAGCTGCAAGTGGTGATCAACTGGTTCAAGATTTTGTACTGTGTTTATCATTTAAACCTAAGATGTGCTATGTGTTGAGTTTTAATCAGCATATGAGAGGTATGCTGGAGGTCCCTTTTCAAATCCCAGCGAAATTCTGTTCTTCTGAACAACAACTGAAATGTAACATGTTTCTCATACTTTATGCTGTTTAAAACCTAAGGTAAGCAATGTGTTGGGTTTTAACCTCTTGCACTCCGAGATACCGCGGGCGGTCACGTTTCTGCACCATAGGGTGCACGAGGGCACCCTAGGGCGCACTGAAAAAAAAAAAGCTGCAGACATAGCCGCGAACAGAAAGCCAAAGGAGTGCTTTGATTGGTTTAGATTTGATTGACCTCTCATTCGACTAATAAGAGCCTTGAATTGGGTTTCTGAAACCTTGAAGAACCAATGACTGAAAACCTAGCAAGAAGGACCCGCCTACCAACGGCTGCGAATGCAGCGAGCCAATTGAAGCAGAGAACTTCGACAATTGAAAGCGTGCGTCCCATGCGTAAGATCTGTTTTGTGTAAGCCGCTGGGTGACCCACACGCGTTCGCCAGTCTTTTTTTCTTACTACTGTTCTTATTTGTTTTGAAAAATCGTTCGCCAAAACCGCAATCATGGAAGCGCAAAACCGCAATAATGGGATTATGGTTTGACCGGGTCGCGTGACCAGAACCACGAGTCCGTAACAAGCAGACCAGCGTCATGTTCATCTGACAATGAGGAAGAGAAGTTTGCCAGCGACACTGCTGTTGTGGACAGGTAAGTGTTATAAGCTAAATTATTCTTTATCTCTGAAAATTGTAATCAAAATGATTTTTGACTGATCGGTAAATTACAACTGTGCGTCATCGCAACATGAAGACCGCGGTGCACGGACTGGACACGGTCCGTGCGCTGTGGACCATGAACGCCCCCCCCCCCCCGCTACTCTTCTGTAGCGGATTGCAGATATTATTGCAAATATTTTAGTACAACTGTTTGTAGTAGACCGCCGCGCACCATCCCCGCGGTCCGTCATGTAGTGATGGCCTATGTCCGTCCTCTGTAGCGGGGGGGGGGGAGTTGTTATCTTCTACATTACAGATATTTTAGTATAATTTTTAGTGCACTGTAGGTTATTTTTTCTTGTAAAAAAAAAGCCACACATTTTTTACGTGGCATGCTTCTTTGTGTGTGCCCCCCCACACACACACACACAGCCCTTCACCTTTCATTAGAGCCCAAGATGAAGCTTCTATATTGAATCATTCAAAAGTTACAGACGTTTTTCCAAACTGTGCCATTTGGCACAATTTGGCACAGTTCAAAAACGCCTGGGAACTACCTGAGGAAAAAGCTGTCTAATATATTCATTTTTTGTGGTATTGTTACAAAATTTTGATGTCAGCTGGATAACACTTGGTTCTACATTTCTGTTGCATTTTCCAGCCCAGATCTGACAGCTGTGTGTTATTTGTAAGCATTTGTATCCAAAAAAAAAACAAAACACCCAGGCCAAATTTATTTTCTTCAAGTTCAGTATGTTTACATGACTGTTACTCAGTGGCAGGAGCACTTAGAGAGATTATGACTGTTTTGCCAAAAAATTCAAAGTGTTTTCTTTTAAATGAGACCAACCCCATGAAGATGCTGCAAAGGGTTGAAGAACAGCTTTTGATTTACTTTGGGTACATTATTTTTAGGCGTTTTTAGGGAAATTGACCAGAGTGCAAGGGGTTAAACAGCATATGATGGAGGTCCCTGGTTTGAATCCCAGTGAAATTCAACTGAAATGTAACATGCCTCTCACATGCTGTTTAAAACCTAAGGAGTGTTATATGTTGGGTTTTAAGCCGCATATGATAGGTATGTTACATTTCAGTTGCTCAGAAGAATAACATTTCCCTGAGATTTGAACCAGGGACCTCCAGCATGCCATATTAATGCTCTCACTTACTCCACCACATGATGCTTTTAGTTCACAAATTTTAATTCCTCACCACCAATTGTTCCATGGACAGAACTGCATAAGATCTGGTGTGATTGTGAAGAATACTGTTGTACTTGTGAGTGTGAAGTTTCAACAAGTTTGCATCACCACGTCAGAAGATGCATCAGAAAATACGTACCAAAGATAAACTGTACAAACTACACCACAGGAGGATTTTACTTCACAAACTTACTTCCTCACCACAAATTGTTCTATTGACAGAATTGCATGAAAGTTGGTGTGATTCTGAAGAATAGTGTTGTCGTGAGTGTGAAGTTTCATCAAGTTTGCATCACTACATGAGAAGATACATCAGAAAATACAAGAGAAACTGTATAAATTCATTAACCTTTAAAGAAACTACACAAATTCAATGACCTGTAAAATCAAAATGTATTGACGTTTTTTGATCATTTTAACAAATTTTCAACATCAACATCTGTAGATGATTTGTGGTGATTTTCAAGCAGTTCAGATGAATGACTTTTGAGGAATTCAGTTTAGCTTCTGGAACTTAATTTTATCTAAACACCTTTAAGGTCCTGAAATAAATAATCAGATGGATCTGTAGGTTGAATAACCTTTATTTGCTGCCAGCAAATGTGAGAAGCGGAGAACCGTGAGCCAGCTCTGCTCTCCTCTGCTCTGCCCCCCACCACCCAAAAAAAGAGAATGCAACAGAGTTTTAATGTTTGTATGACCCTCTGGAATGTTGTGGGGAAGACAGAAGCAGGAGGAGGGGAGGGAAACAGAGAGACACTATGCAGTTTATGCCCCAATATGGTTAGAATGGGCAGCCACACTACAAAAAAACAATTTACGTGTATATAGAAATATGCAGAAAGGATTCATATATGGAAACACACTTATAAAACACATGATCCCTAGTTACTCAACATATTGATACATAAACAGTAAATTAATGCATAGACAGTAAATTTCCACCATATTTCCCTTCTCTTGATCATATATGACCATTTGGACAAGACTGTCAAAGTAAAAAAAAAAATCAGGCACACTTTATCAGGTTTAAACTGATGCATCATGAACAGTAACATAGAATAACAGCATATGTGAAGAGTCAAATTTATAAGTTTGGGAAGAGGGGTGTAATATATTAACAGCAAGCACTTATTATTTATTCACTAGCATTATCATAGCCATCAGGGAAGGGAAGGTGTGACAGATTTAAGGCTGTGTGATTCAACATTTTCTGCTCAAGTATGTCTGAAACCTGTTCAGCTGTGGGGAGAGCTGTGTAATGCATCATGTTGATAGCAAACATTTTAGACATCATATTACGAATTATTAGAATCAGGCAACAGCCACAGAACAACAAAATCAATAGAATTATTAAGAACATCACTCCAATACATACAAGCCAGTCTTTCCAACCACCACTAGTGAGCCAGGACCAAAAATTCCAGCCAAGAGAAGCCATACTGTCCTACTGCAGCTGTTGTGAGAGAAGGTCATTAAGGTGACCCACTGCATGTGTCATATTATCATCATAATCAGGTATAAAAGTGCAGCACTCTTGACCTATAATGTGACATACCCCACCCTGAGCGGCCAAAGTGATGTCTAGAGCCAATCTGTTTTGAAGCACAACATTACGCATGGCCTTCATTTTGATTGTCATTGCTGAGAACCCCATTTCAGTTAAAGCAGTGAGGTTCTCCAAATCAATAGCCAACCTGTCAATATGGTGGGCAGCATTTACCATATCCCACATAGGCATTAATGTGCTAAGAAGTTTCACCCCTGGACTTATTCTGACCCTAGTTTGGGCGTCAGTTGCCCTTTCCCCTCGCCCAATGTATTCATGTGGTGGGAAATAATGTGAATATGAATGTTGAGCATGGTGTGTGAGATTTGTGACAATGCGCATGGTAGGAATCAATTTAGCCATGTAACATGTTCCACACACCCCTGGTGGCAAATACTGATAAACTTGTGACCCACATACCCAAACATGAGCAGTGAGGCTACCGTAGCCATCAAAGCTGGGGAAGAACAATTGAGGGTTATCAGAACATTAGCTTTTATTCTGACGTCCACATGTAGCCCTCAGTAGGGTGAGGTTTGGTGTTGTGAAAAATGGCACCCTGTGTGTTCAAACATGGGGTACCAGTCACGTGGAAACCACAGGTGTCATAGCCCGAGTGTCGGTTCCGTCCACACTCGGATCTTATATCATATTTCTCTGGCTTTGACAGCAGTGGATTCCTTCTAGCTCCTCGGGCTCTTATTGTAAAAGCGCCCGGGGGAGCTCCCTGCTGTCAGAGTCAGCTGCTGTGCTGCTGTCAAACTCAACAGCTGTGCTGCATCGGGGTCATTAGTTACCAGAGTTAAAAGCAGGTGCTTAATGCTCCCCGATGCGGCAGTCTCTGTTTCTCTCAGTTCATTGCTGTTCGTCTCTGTTATTGCTACCTGGGAACTGCCTGTTAACCCATCTGTTAACACTCCCGTTTGTAAGGTACGTTCTGTGAGACTTCACCTTCATTATTATTTCGTCTGGCGCATCGGGTGCTCCCCGGCTCAGACGTATCCTTTCACTGTGTGTAATCCTATGCTTGTCCAACCCGCACTGTCAATAAACATCACTGCAAACTCACTGGTGACTGTGGCGTCTTATGGTGGCTCGTGAGGGCCACCGTGACAGTAGACTGCTGCCAGAATGCCCGGAGAAGAGGCATCGCACTGAGATGCCATTCACCGTGAGTTTGCAGTATTGGACTCGTCCTCCCCGTCTGAGTGTATGCTGCTGGGAGAATGCCATCCTCCAGGGCCCGCGAAGGGCGCCTGGGCAGATGGCTAGCGGAGGTTTTAGAGAATGTGGACTGCACGATCTTTACCGCTACCCTCTGGGATGCTCCCAGCGACATTCAAAGACATTTGGACTATGCTGAGAAGTTTCTGGACAACCTACCCACGAGTTCGACGGTCACCCGGAGGTGATAGCAAGGTGGGAGGAACTCGCCATCCACCGCGAGTTACTTCGTGGGCTGGAGGAGAAGAGCAAGAAGCAGAAGAGGAGGCATCCTCGCTCCCTGCGTCAGTGTTCCGTCCCCGTCCCGGAGCAGGTCCAGGAGTTCGCGCCGTCTGGGGGCCGACGACGACGTCGGCGTAACGGCGCAGGCTACCCTCAGCAGAATCCCCGTCTGGACTCGCTGCCGGCACATCCCGTCAGCGAACCTCCGAGAGCGGCCCCACCTTGTCTTCCCAGAGGGCCCTCTGTTGCCATCCAGCGGGGAGAAGGAGGAACGACGCCCCCCACAGCAGGAACCATCTCAACCCCAGGAGGAAGGTAAGTGCACGATAATTTCTCACATCTTGATATTGTTCTGCCTTGTCTGACTCCTGGGGGTGGAGTTCGGGGTATGCTGCCCCCCGAGCTCCCTCCACCTGCTGTGGATGAAGTAATTAAACCTGCTGCCTCTGTGTTCTCCCCCGGCGAGCGGTCCATGACGCCAGGCCAGCGTCGTTGGACGAAGAGGGCCCCTGCAGCGCTAGAAAGCCTGGATCTGGCCCTGCAGCCGCGTCTCGGGCGGAAGAAAAGAGCGGACTGCGTCCCCGGGTCTTCTCGCCAGAGCAGTCCGAGCCAGTGGGTCGAGGGTCCTCTGCCCCCACGCACAATGGGTCACCGGCATGGACAGCAGCGTGGGAGGAACCTCAGGCTGCCGATAACATCTGGTCAGCTGCGGGGCTCGACACAGCTTAACCCGAGTCTGCTGACGAGAGTCGCCCAGAACCTGGATCGTCGGAGTCCTGGGTGGCAACGGAACCCGAGTGCAGGCAAGTGCTCCCTCTTCTGTCTCTGTCCCCTGTTGAGCATTTTTGCCTGCCTCTCGGGGAGGCGAGTGAGGAGCAGCCGTCTGCTGCGCCCGAGCTCGTCTCACCGGGTTCCGTTGCTACCGGTGATGCTGATCCCGGTTTTCCTGTTCTCGAGCTTTGTTTCAGTGTCGCCGGCGTGGAACGGGTCGGTGTCACCGAGTTGGAGGCTCCAGGTTTGGGGGCGGAGATCGTCAGCAGAGCTGCGCCGGAGGCCCAGTCGGGGTCCATCGCGGGTGCACCGGAGGCCCAATCGAGGTCCACCGTGGGTTCGGTTTCGGCCCAATTGGGGTCCGACATGGGCGCGTCGGAGGCCCAATCGGGGTCCACCGTGGGGTCGGTTCCGGCCCAATCGGGGTCCATCGCGGGTGCACCAGAGGCCCAATCGGGGTTCACCGTGGGTTTGGTTCCGGCCCAATCGGGGCCCGACGTGGGTGCGTCGGAGGCCCAATCGGGGTCCACTGCGGGTTCGGTTCCGGCCCAATTGGGGTCCGACGTGGGTGCGGCACCAGCAGGTTCCAGGTTCGGTGAGGGAGCTGCAGATCCCCTGCCGCCGGATGCTGGACAGACTCATCCCCTTCTTCATCCTCATCACCATCGTCCCCCTCCTCGTCCTCCTGAGGAGCGCAACCCATCTCCACCTGGGGCCGTTGGGGTTCCGAACACTCCGCCCGGTTCCCCCTCGTCTCACCCTTTTTCAGCGGGACCGCCGGCCATTTCTCCCCAACGGTTCTGGTGGGCTAGCGATGCGGGTCGGCTGCCTGAAAGACTGTCTCGCCAATTCGGCTCTCTGGGTCGGCCTCCCGACACATTGGACCCTCTGTTTGGCGACCTGGTCTGGCCGCCTGAAGCTTGCTGCTTCCAAGCATGGGACCGGGGTAGGCCGCCCGAACTGTCCTTTTTCCCCCTGCCTGTTCTGTGGCCACTTGATGCCTGACGGCCCCCCCGAACTTTTTGCCTCCATCCCTCAGGGTCAGAACTGCACTCTTCCCGGGATTTCTCATTTTTTGTCTGTGAAACTGTTGGGGTGTGCGGGGGGGGGGGGGTGATATGTGATCTTTTGTGGCTCACTCCTTTTTTCGTTCCTGTATTTGGTAGTTCTTTTCCTTCCTCCATCCAATGTCAATTTGTTGTTTAGCCAATGTATGTACTGCCTGTCTGATTCTGTTCTTGTTACCCACATTCAAGGGAGTATTTTTTTTTTTTCTGTCTCTATAGCCTTGTTGGCTCCCTGTTATTTTCTTGTCCTTTTTTGTCTCTCTCCCTCCTGCCAGCGCCCCATCCGCCCACCCTAGGGGGAGTGTGGGGGGGGGCTTGGGTGTTACTTGGGCCGCTCAGGGGCTCGGCCTAGAGGGGGAGGTACTGTCATAGCCCGAGTGTCGGTTCCGTCTACACTCGGGTCTTATATCATATTTCTCTGGCTTTGACAGCAGTGGATTCCTTCTAGCTCCTCGGGCTCTTATTGTGAAAGCGCCCGGGGGAGCTCCCTGCTGTCAGAGTCAGCTGCTGCGCTGCTGTCAAACTCAACAGCTGTGCTGCATCGGGGTCATTAGTTACCAGAGTTAAAAGCAGGTGCTTAATGCTCCCCGATGCGGCAGTCTGTTTCTCTCGGTTCATTGCTGTTCATCTCTGTTATCGCTACCTGGGAACCGCCTGTTAACCCATCTGTTAACGCTCCCGTTTGTAAGGTACGTTCTGTGAGACTTCACCTTCATTATTATTTCGTCTGGCGCATCGGGTTCTCCCCGGCTCAGACGTATCCTTTCACTGTGTGTAATCCTATGCTTGTCCAACCCGCACTGTCAATAAACATCACTGCAAACTCACTGGTGACTGTGGCGTCTTATGGTGGCTCGTGAGGGCCACCGTGACAACAGGTAGCATTAAGAATAGTGTTTCATCGTTGTGCAGCTCCCAAATATGTAGATCCATTGTAATGACAGTCGAGGTGAAAACATACTGAAGCTCTAAAAAGTGTGGGGTTGGTAGTGAATACAGGCTTCTGAGCCTTCATGCTTATGCAGGTTACATTATGAACTCTGACTTGGCAAAAGGCAAAATCTGTTACACTGATATTTAACCACTCACAGTACTCTGTTGTGTTCCCCACAAGTTCAACAGTAAATCCCTTATCACACTCAGTGCCATTATGGTGCACTTTTCCAACTGAAGTCTGCGCTAACAATGCTGCCATTGTCTCTCAATCATTTAGGGGAAGAGGGAGCATGGGTACAGAATGAGTGACATGATGCGGTAAGTATATACAGACAAAACATGACCCGGTGACATTAGCCTTTCTAACTGATAATCGTACCACCTTATACCACACGTTGTTGTCATAGGTATCGGCAGAGTAGTTATCCAGATCGATGAAAGAGCGCTTGCTGCGGATCAAGTCAACCCTGTAAACAGAGCAATGAAGCAGTAAATAGAAAATCAGTCCCAGCAGAAAAATGATTAAACCACCCATGCATATCATGTCTGTTGTGATCCACGTTTGGTGATGTTTTCGGCGTCTGTGACAGTGATCCTCTTCAGCAGCCTCACACGGCAATAAATGTTCAGTTTCTCCTTCGTCCATCATATCAGTATCAGTGTAAATGAGATGTATGCTGTATGTTTCTACTGAGCAGTGTTCAGCGTACACTCAGGTTGTTTGTGTCTGCCGTCTGATGCGACAGTGTGATGTCTGCTTCTTCCCGTCCTAGTCTACAACGTGGGATGGTGATTGTGGCTAATCAACATCTGCTTCTATTTCCTGGTCTGGTCTGGGTTCTTCTGGCTTGAGCCCTGGGACCTTTCTGCAGTGTGCTGCGTAGATCCACGTTGCCCTCTCAGCAATCTTCACAGCCGTAAATGTCATCAAAAGGACTTGGTATGGGCCCAACCACTGTGTTGTCAAGTGGTTGGGCCAATCAAGCCACTGCTGTGCCAATTCTTCCGCTTGAAGCTTTTAACCACCACCCAGTCATCTGGTCTTATGTCATGGAGGAGCCCCTCAGCAGGTCTGGGCAGGGCAGCTTTTACCTGTTGAGAAATGTTTTGCAGTTAGCAGGACAAGGCAGAACAATAAGATAACATGGCATTTTCAAAATGTGAAGTGGGTAGAGGAGGCGGTGTCTTCCTCTCCACAGAGAAACCTAGAAAGGGAGGGCAAGCAAACAAAATCTCAAAGGGTGACGTTATATTTCTTCCTGACACGCATGCGCATGTACATGAGTGCCAATGGAAGGCATTTAGTCCAGTGTAGGCCAGTTTCATCTTCAAGTTTGGCAAGTTTGTTTTTCAAAGTGCCATTTTCGCGTGTGAGTGGGTGGTAGGCATAATGTTTTCTCAAATCAAAGCCCAATGTAGTAGTAGTAGTAGATTAGTTTATTTGTGCTTCATTTACAAAATGTTTACCATTGTCACTGGAGATTTTCTCCGGTATTCCCCATCTGGGAGTAATTTCTGACAGTAGTGCTCTGGCCACAACAGTGCTTGTTGCATGTTTGGCTGGAAAGGCCTCTACCCATTTGGACCACATGTCAACTATTACCAAATAGTACTTTTTACCCTCAACTGGGTTCAATTCAATGAAATCCATCATGAGATGTTGAAACGGTCCTGCAGGGGGTGGGTGGGCTGCTGGAACCTGTTTGGAGACTCTGTGGGCATTGTTAGTGGCACAGATTAAGCACTTTTTGCAAAAAAATTGTCAGCATAAACAGTGAAACCAATAGTGAACCAATTTGCATGCAGTGGTTGTATCATCCCTTCTCTTGACACATGGTCTCTCCCATGTGTCAATTTAGCAAAATGATTGAAAAAATGAGCCAGTAAACAGGGGAGAGTATTTGGGCCCCTCCACACGCCAGCCTGGTCTTTCTGACAGCCTTTCTTGGTCCATTGCAGTCGTTCCTGTGGAGATGAAGATTGCATCGAAATAAGGGAATCAGTAGGTGTTAGTGAAGAGGAGGCAAGAGGGGGAGGAGGAGGAGAGGGATGGAGACCATGGGTAGCAGAAAGGGAGAAAGCCGCAGCCTTGGTTGCTGCGTCGGCACGAGCATTGCCCTGAGAAACAGGGTCAGAAGAGGAGGTGTGGGCCATGCATTTGCACACTGCCACGGAAGAAGGAAGTCATCAAGAAGACTGGATATATAAGAGGAGTTCTTTATAGGTGACCCTGCAGACGTGAGGAAGTTCCGTTCATGCCATACCGCACCAAAATAATGAACTACCCCAAAAGCATAGCGTGAGTTAGTGTAAATGGTAACAGATTTACCCGCTGTGTAGGTGCAGGCTTCCGCCAGGGCGACAAGTTCAGCAGCCTGTGCAGAAAGATGAGATGGCAAGGAGCCAGAAAGCAATGTACAGTGGTCATCACATACTGCCCAACCCACTTTGTTGCTGCCTACAGAGAGGTCAACAGAGGCAGCACCGTCAATATACAGGACAAGGTCTGGGTTCAGCAGTGGAGTGTCGGAGAGGTCAGGTCAGGGAGAGGTGACAAAGTCTAGCAAGGACAAGCAGTCATGGTCACAGTCTGTGTCATTGTCACAAGAGGGTGGGGGGAGATTGGTGGCTGGGTTAACTGACTGTGCACAGCGTTTGACAGTAAGGTTTGGTGAGTCAAGGAGGGTAGAATGATATCGAAGCCACCTTGCATGGGAGAGGTGTGATGACTTCTGCTCATTCAGAATCAGTGCAACAGCATGAGGAACATACAGAGTGAGTGGAGAATACAGAACAATGTCACGGGATGCCTCTACAGTACATTCTGCCACAGCCACAGCACGGAGACAGAGAGGAAGTCCTGCTGCAACAGCATCCAACTTGCAGGAGTAATACGCAACTGGGCCAAGCCTGTCACTGTGGGGCTGCAGGAGAACGGAGGTCATGCATCCGGACTTCTCATCAACATGCTGAACAAAAGGTTTGGATGGATCAGGAAGTGAAAGTGCTGGAGGAGCCAAAAGAGCTTTTTTCATGTTTTCAAAAGGATCGTTGGCAGCGGGTGTCCACTCAAGAGGGAAGTGTGAGGGACCCTTCGATGGAATGATGTCACGCATTGGTCTCTCAATGCATGAAAAATCAGGAATAAAAGAGCGGTAATAGGATGCCATGCCAGGAAAGGAAAGGAGTTCCTTTTTGGTTTTCGGCTTGTACATATGACAGATTGCCTGTGCACGCTTTGGAGACAGAGATTTGCCTTGGTTAGAAATTTGGTGGACCAAAAATGTGACCATTGGTTTGCAAAATTGCAATTTTGGCTTTGAAGCCTTGTGGCCTTCTGCAGCAAGGTGACACAGAAGCTTCAAAGAATCTGCTTGGCATTGTGCCTCATTTGGTGCGTACAGCAAAAGGTCATAGACATATTGAATAAAGACAGATCCTTCTGACAGTTAAAGAGAGCTCAAAGAGCTCTTGAGAACCGTGTTAAAGATAGTTGGACTTTCACAGTAGCCCTGGACCAATCTGGTGAACGTATAAAGAGCCCCATTGAATTGGAATGTGAACCAAAACTGTGAGTCTTTGTAGATGGGGATGCTGAAAAATGTGTTTGACAAATCCACCACTGTAAAACAGGTTGAGTTTGGAGGAATTTGAGTCAAAATGGTGTGGGGGTTAGGGACCACAGGTGTACATTGGACAACGACAGCGTTAACAGCCTGGGGGTCTTGTACAAAACGCCATTCAGCAGGTTGACCCTTATCTCTGATCTTTTTCACGGGAAAAATTGGTGTGCATACTGGAGAATTTGCTGCGGGAACTATAATTCCTTCTTTTAAAAGTGGAGGGGGCTTTTGTGAGGGAAACATGTCGGTGGCTGTCTGGAACTGAGAACACGGTAGACATGCAAGGTGTGAGCGCGATCAGTAGGAAACTGAAGTCTGCTGCCCACACAATGTGTGTCATTTGCAATGGGGTGGATTTAACTTGTAACCATTGATTTTCATATTCTGTGAGAGATGTGATGTGCAATGTGTCCTGTGTGGTGGCATGGAAGCTGTGGCATGTGGCGAGAGCTTCTTTCCCATTTCAACCAAATGGAGGCTCTTGCCCTTCATCTGTCAGTGCCCATTCATAAATGTAAAGTAGAGATGGAATTTTGGCAAAGATTGAACTAGGAGTTTCAATTTGGGTTTCCCTGTGGTGTGCAGGAAAGTGAAAGTGACAAACTCCACATCAATTCTCTGCCTAACAAGCTGAAAGGGTACTGAGATGAAAATAGGAAGTTGTGAGTGAATGTATTCCCGTCCGCTGTACATGACAATGGTTCAGTGAAAAACTCATGTGTGAAACCTCTACTTGCCACTTGTAATGTAAGTGAGTGGGAGGTGAGAGGGGGCTTTAACCCAGAGGCTGAAGACAACACCAAATTAGTAGCCCCAGAGTCTACCATAAAATCTATCATCTTCCCTGAGACCTTAACAGGCAGAATCGGTAAATCTCTGAAGTGAGAAGTAGAATATGATGCAAATGGCATTGCTGGCATGTTGTCAGTATGGGGTGTGTGTGTGGCTGTAGCGTGATTTTTATTGGCAAGCACATGTGCGGTGTCTGCTGGGCATGAGGGTAAAGAGGGCGCACATGCTCCAGTCTTATCTGCCTGGCGTCACTGCTGTGGCTGTTGAGGCTGAAGTCGGAGTGGTGGTGCCTGAAGGAAAGGGTGTGGTGACTGTGCAGGGCTTTGTCGGGGCCAGGATCCACGATTGCTCTGCTGGAAGTTGCCTCTTCCTCTCCCACATCCTCGTGGACCTGACCTTGGTCTCACGGGGCAGGCTGTGGTCCAGTGTCCAGCTTGCTTACAGTAGCTGCAGATCGACAATTGTGGGCACTGTTGCATCCAGTGTCCATCTTGGCCAACAGCAGAGGCAGTGGGTTGATGCGGTGGAATAGGGGCCCATTTGGCCATTGTGAGCAGGGCCTTTTCCAAGTAATCCTCCTTAGCTCTGGCCTTTTTCTTGGTGATAGACTCGTGTTTGTGGTGGTGGTGGTCAGCATGACGAAGCACTTATCTGCTGCTAGGCTGGGCAGCAATCCTGCCATGAACCACATATTAAGGTGTGTGCCATACGTCCCTTTGTCCTCCATGTAGTTGTCAGAGCAGGGAATTTCTGCAGTGCCGTTGAACATCTTGCGCAGCCGACGGAAATAGTCCCCAGGTGTTTTGTCATCTTTTTGTTTGCATTGGGCCACCTTGGCCAAGTCAGAAGTTTTGCGGCACTGATCATGTATCACCCCTCATGGATCGTCACCTTATCGTGGTGGGGGTTTGCGTGCCCCAGTGATCCCAGGAGCTATGTTGTCCGGGGCAATTTGCCTCTGATAGGGTCACCCAAGACAAACTGGTCCTGGGTGAAGGGCCAGACAAAGAGCGATCCAACAGACTCATGATAAATTCTAGATCAAGGATTCAGTGTACCCCCCCCCCCCGGTATGGGGTTACCGGGGCCCCACACTGGAGCCAGGCCTGGGGGAGGGGCTCGATGGCTAGCATCTGGTGGCCGGGTTTCCACCCATGGGACCTGGCCGGGCTCAGCCCGAAGGAGTTACATGGGTCCGCCCTCCAGTGGGCTCACCACCTGCAGGAGGGATCATGGGGGTCTGGTGCTATGTGGACTAGGTGGTGGTCAAAGGCGGAGACCTTGGCTGACTGATCCCAGGCTTTCTAAACTGGCTTTTGGTACGTGGAATGTCACCGCTCTGGTGGGGAAGGAGCCTGAGCTGGTGTACAAGGTTGAGAGATACCGGCTAGATATAGTCAGCCTCACCTCAACACAGGGCTCTGGTTCCGGAACCAGTCTCCTGGAGAGGGGCTGGAGCTTGGACTTTTCTGGAGTTTCCCCAGGCGAGAGGCGATGAGCAGGGGTGGGTATTCTTGTATCTCCCCACCTTGCAGCCTCTATATTGTACTTTTCCCTGGTGGACGAAGGGTCCTGGCCATCATTTGTGCCTATGCACCAAATGATGTTTCAGAGTACCCACCCTTTTTGGAGTCTCTGACTGGGGTGCTGGAGGGTGCTCCTCTTGGAGACTCTATTGTCCTACTGGGGGACTTCAATGCACATGTGGGCAATGACAGTGAAACCTGGAAGGGGGTGATTGGGAGGAACGGCCTGCCCGATCTGAACCCAAGTGGTGTTCAGTTATTGGACTTCTGTGCTAACCGCAATTTGTCCATAACGAACACCATGTTCAAGCATAAGGGTGTCTATATGTGCACCTGGCACCATGACACCCTAGGTCGCAGGTCAATGATCAATTTTGTTATCGTGTCATCAGACCTGCGACCATATGTCTTGGACACTCGGGTAAAGAGAGGTGCAGAGCTGTCAACTGATCACTACCTGGTGGTGAGTTGGATCCGGTGGCAGGGGAGGATGCGATTCAGACCTGGTAGACCCATACATATAGTGAGGGTGTGCTGGGAATGTCTGGCTGAGGTCCATGTTTGGGAGGTCTTCAACACCCACCTCCGGAAGAACTTCAACCACATTCCAAGGGAGTCTGGAGACATGGAGTGTGAATGGGCCATGTTCTCCACCTCCATTGTTGAAGTGGCGGCCCAGAGCTGCAGCCGCAAAGTAGTCGGTGCATCTCGTGGTGGCAACCCCTGAACCAAGTGGTGGACACCAGTGGTGAGGGGGGGCATTAAGCTGAAGAAGGAGTCCTATCAAGCTTGGTTGGCTTGTGGGACTCCCAAAGCAGCTGAGGTGTACCGGCAGGCCAAGCAGAGTGCAGCTCGGGTGGTTGCTGAAGCAAAAACCGGGTATGGGAGGAGTTCGGTGAGGCCATGGAACAAGACTTTCGGTCAGCCTCGAAGAGATTCTGGCAAACTGTCCGGCGGCTCAGGAGGGGGAAGCAGCTCCCTGTCCATACTGTGTATGGTGCTGATGGGGTGTTGTTGACTTCGACTGGGGATATCGTTGGGCGGTGGAAGGAATACTTTGAGGATCTCCTCAATCCCACTGATACGCCTTCCACAGAGGAAGCAGGGCTTGTGGACGAGGGGGATGACTCGCCTATCACAGGGGCTGAGGTAGCCAAGGTGGTTAACCTCTTGCACTCCGGTGTACCGCGGACGGGCATGTCTCTGCATCCTAGAGCGCATGAGGGCACACGAGAGCGCCCTCGTGCGCTCTAGGACGCACGAGGGCGCTGCGTCCAAGCGCGCACTGAAAAAAAAAGCTGCATTTCCGTTCTTCCACTACAGACACAGCCGTGAACAGATCAGATATGATTGACCTCTCATTCGACTAATAAGAGCCTTGAATTGGGTTTCTGAAACCTTGAAGAACCAATGACTGAAAACCTAGCAAGAAGGACCTGCCTACCAACGCTGTGAATGCAGCGAGCCAATTGAAGCACAGAAGTTCGCAAGCTGTTTTGTGTAAGGCTGGGTGAAGACAGACTGCTGCAGCAGATGAAAAAAGGACCCGCAGGAAGAACCTGCCACAGACCCAGCAGCACAGAGACCACCCACAAGTGCAACCTGTGTGACAGGGACTGCCATTCGCGCATCGGCCTGTTCAGCCACAGGCGGTGCTTTTTTTTTTTTTTTATTCCAGCAGAATAGACGTTTAGGATTCTCTTCCATGGTCATCATAGACCGACGGAGGCCGACGACGAAGTCTGGGTGACACACACGCGTTCGCCAGTCTTTTTGAATTACTACTGTTATTTGTTTTGAAAAATCATTCGCCAAAACCGCAATCATGGAAGCGCAAAACCGCAATAATGGAATTATGTTTTGACTGGGTCGCGAGACCAGAACCACGAGCGGGTTCCAAGCGGACCAGCGTCGAGTTCGTCTGACAATGAGGAAGAAGTTCGCTAGATCTGCTGCTGCTGTGAAGAGGTAAGTGTTATTAGCTAAATTATTCTTTATCCCTGAAAATTGTAATCAAAAATGACTTTTGACCAATCGGTAAATTACAACTGTGCGGTGCACGAAGTCCGAAGTCCATGCGCCGCGGTACACGGTTCGTGTGCCGCGTCCGGACCGTGAACACCCCCCCCCCCGCTACTCTTCTGTAGCGAGGGGGGTGGGAAGCCGCGGTGACCGTGGTGACTGCGCCACGGTCGCCACATCGCCACATGACTATTCCGTCATGTAGCGATGGCCGATGTCCGTCCTCTGTAGCGGGGGGGGGGGGGGTGGGGGATGGGGGGTGGGAGTTGTTATCTTCTACATTACAAATATTTTAGAATAATTTTTAGTGCACTGTAGGTTATTTTTTTCTTGTAAAAAAAAAGCCACACATTTTTTACGTGGCATGCTTCTTTGTGTGTGGGGGCTTTTTTGTTCATTCATTCATGAATGAATGAATAAACAACCCCCCCCCACACACACACACACACACAGCCCTGAGTGTCACCTTTCATTAGAGCCCAAGTAGTCCATGAGCCAGACCGAATATGACTATCAAATTAGTGAACAGATCCAACCTTGATTTTTGTTTAGTATGATGCCTGAAGTATATGAAAACTGGCCTTGGACGTTTCAGCTCGGTAGCTTTGTGCTCCAACGGCAGCCATTTTGAAGAATGGCCAACGTTTTCGAGCTCACACGACATGTACTTGGAAATTTGCCCATACTTTCTAAACGGATCAACCAATCTTAATGGGATTGATCTTATTTTACTCAGAATCAAATTCCACAGACATTCATGCATAATTGATACAATTGTTATGCTACACTACCTTTCAAAATTTAACGTTTTAGGTAAGAAAAATGCGTTTTTAACACTATTTTTGATAGGAAGTTTGCTGTAAAACAGTAAATGGTCATCAAATGATTAATTTTGTTCATGAAATATCTAGAAGGATTCATTCAGCATCAATAAGCAATTAGCAATGATGTTATTGCCACTAGTATGACTTAGGGAAACACAGAAGTCATTTAAGACCTAGAGCACTCATATCCGCTGTATCCTGAAATTGCATTCAGGCCTTACTCAACGTCATCATCGGAGTCACTTCCATCCTTGTCGGGAACTATTTCCATCTCATCCTCCTCTCTCATATTGTCACAGTCCTGCAATTTACAGGCTGGCGTGCAAGGTAACCCATTGTCAATACATGGACAACTGCCAACTTTGCACACTCTGACACATTTGCATGACATCAGTGAAAGTACTATGTCGGGTGCAGGTGCTCCTGTTATCCATTCAATGCCAATTTGCCCATCCCTTTCAACTTTCCATCCGTGTCCATCTGCAGCTTCTGGAATCGTGGGCGAGTTTTCAAGGTATCGTCTCCAAATGGCCGCCTGGTAGTTTGCCCTTTTGGTGTGCTGATGGAGAGCATCCTTACAAGGAGGCAATTGTCCTGAAGACACATCACCATTTCTGGACCGGAATATTTCATATCTCAGGTCGTTCATGGTTGTACTCTTTGCACTGCATGAATACATGCTGCAGGCAAATCTTTCCAGGGTTGAAAATAGCTCATCTGCAACATTCCACTCTTCCCCAAGACGAGAGAATGCTTCACGAAATGTGTCGTTTGAATGAATCAAGTTAACTGCCTTGATCTTTCCTTGGCCGGAGAAAGCGCTTACAGAGTCACAGCCAGTCCAAGCATGAACACCCAACAAAGCAGTGCACGCATCCCTACCAATGATAGTTGCCAATCTGGAGATATCAATGATTCTGATTTTGTTCTTCTTTCCTCGTCTCAAGAGTAAGTGTCCACCTATCTGAGTGCTGAAGGCTAGAAGCATCACAAACACGTCCGTATCTTCCGAAATAACTCTCACATGTCTATGTGTGCCTGTTGTATGCCTTGCGTGGAGAGCCAGTCTTGTATCCGCTTCCTTGTGTGAGCATGTCAGCTCAGGAACCTCTCTGACAGCGTCCTTCGTAATTTCAAAGCACTTTTCAGCAACACTAACGATTAATGTCACTTCACCAAGGCTTTTTCTCACCTTCTCCTTTTTTTTCCCCATAACACAGCTCTGCCAAGTCACTTTTAAGGTCTAGGTAATCACAGGCAATCGCGTCCGTAGTTAGCGTGTTAGGACGAATGTAAACCCTGCGCTTATGCGTAAAAAAGTGCAAGGTCTCACCGAATTCTGATTTGAGATTTCGGCTGAGGTTGTTCTTTGTTGATTCATTAATTTCAACACCCTTTTCACTTAAGAGAGACTCCAGTTTTGAAATTAGGTCTGAAAGCAGAATGATGCGTGGTTTCGAAAACAGATCACTACGGATGTATCTGTACAAGTCAACCCTCGCTGCGTCAACTTCAGTTTGTTCATTGATTTTGTCCACAACTGGCTGTTCCTTCACGTATGCTTTGTAGCAAGAGGCATGGTAATGGGCCTCAGCCGCCACAATATCTCTTGAGGTAACTGACAAAATCATTACATCTGATTTTTTAGTTGCAGCATCTCGTATTCGTGTATCAGCACGCAAATCCAGCGCTTGAATCAGTCTTTCACGTGTTTTCGAACCCTTTGTGTATTTTGACTGTTTTTCACAGAATATACAATTCTTGTCATATACACATGATGATGTATTGGATGTCCTCTGGCGTTTCGATTGCCTTGGTTGTTCATCCTTCTGCTCATCTGTGGCAGGAATAGGATCAGTCAGTTTCGCAAGAGTTTTCTTATGTGTGAAGTCTGATCTGCAACTACTATGGTAGAGAATGTCAGGAACTTTATTCATATCATCACTGGCAAGCGTCATGATTGGTTCAAAGTGTTGAACTTTTGCTGCCTCATATTTTCCAAGCAGAAGCAACCGTCAACCGAACAAGCTCATCAGGCAAAGCCAGCGTTCCACACAGAATGCACGGAACTTTCTCTGCTGCTCGTCTTTTCTTCTTAGGTTCAGACATGGTGATGCCGTCTCATTGACTGTACTGAAGATGGTTACACCTGTAATATAAAATGATTTGATTAGTATAACTGGAGAGAAGGACAAGTGTTTGGGTGATATGCAAGTGCTTGGGAAAAATCCTCCACGTTTGAATATGATAAATGGTTAAAACACTGTTTTGAGCATTAAAATGTAATTTTATTACAGCAATAAGTTACATAATTATATAATGAGCATCTGCAGTAAGTAATTCTGAACAAAATAAGACTGATTCCATGAAGATTGGTTTACCTATGAGAAAGCTATGACCAAACATCTGACCAGATGTCATAGAGCTAAAAATATAGACGAACTTTAAATATGGCTGCCGTTGGGGCACTAAGCTACCGAACAAAAACGTCCAAGCCCTGTTTTTGGACACTTTAGAAACCAGGCTAACCAAAAATCATGATTGGGTCTGTTCACTAATTTGATTGTCAAACGTCAAAATATTGGGGCTGGCTCATGGACTAAAGATTAATCTTCTATATTGAATCATTCAAAAGTTACAGACGTTTTTCCAAACTGTGCCATTTGGCACAATTTGGCACAGTTCAAAAACGCCTGGCAACTACCTGAGGAAAAAGCTGTGTAATATATTCATTTTTTGTGGTATTGTTACAAAATTTTGACCTCAGCTGGATAACACTTGGTTCTACATTTCTGTTGCATTTTCCAGCCCAGATCTGAAGCTGTGTGTTATTTGCAAGCATTTGTATCCAAAAAAACACCCAGGCCAAATGTATTTTCTTCAAGTTCAGTATGTTTAGATGACTGTTACTCAGTGGCTGGAGCACTTAGAGAGATTATGACTGTTTTGCCAAAAAATTCCAAGTGTTTTCTTTTAAATGAGACCAACCCCATGAAGATGCTGCAAAGGATTGAAGAACAGCTTTTGATTTACTTTGGGCACGTTATTTTTTGGCGTTTTTAGGGAAATTGACCGGAGTGCAAGGGGTTAAAAATCACCTTGGTGGCCGGGCCCCAGGGGTGGACGAAATTCGCCCTGAGTACCTCAAGGCCGTGGATGTTGTAGGGCTGTCATGGTTGACACGCCTCTGCAACATTGCGTGGAGGTCAGGTGCAGTGCCTTTGGCATGGCAAACCGGGGTGGTGGTTCCTCTTTTCAAAAAAAGGGGACCGGAGGGTGTGCTCCAACTTTAGAGGGATCACACTCCTCAGCCTCCTTGGGAAGGTCTATGCCAAGGTACTGGAGAAGAGAGTCCGACCGTTGGTCGAACCTCGGATTCAGGAGGAGAAATGTGGTTTTCGTCCTGGCCGTGGCACATCGGACCAGCTCTTTACCCTCTCGAGAATTCTCGAAGGTTTGTGGGAGTTTGCCCAACCAGTTTACATGTGTTTTGTGGACTTGGAGAAGGCATTCAATCATGTCCCTCATGGTTTTTTGTGGGAGGTGCTTCGGGAGTATGGGGTCTCGTGCTTGTTGTTACGAGCTATACGGTCTCTGTATGACCGTTGTGAGAGTTTGGTTCGTATTGCCAACACTCGGTCGGACTCATTCCCAGTGAGAGTTGGACTCCGCCAGGGCTGCCCTTTGTCACCGATCCTGTTCATAATTTTTATAGACAGGATTTCTAGGTGCAGCCAGGGAATGGAGGGTGTCATGCTTGGTGACCACAGGATCTCATCTCTTTTGTTTGCAGATGATGTTGTCCCGTTGGCTTCATCCAGCAATGACCTACAGTTCTTGCTGGGACGGTTTGCCGCTGAGTGTGAAGCAGCTGGGATGAGAATCAGCACCTCCAAGTCCGAGTCGATGGTCTTCAGCTGGAAAAAGGTGAATTGTCCTCTCTGGGTTGGGGACAGGCTTCTGCCCCAAGTGGAGGAGTTTAAGTATCTTGGGGTCTTATTCACGAGTGAGGGGAGAATGGAGCGAGAGATTGACAGATGGATTGGAGCAGCATCTGCAGTGATGCGGACATTGTACCGGTCCGTTGTAGTGAAGAGGGAGCTTAGTTCTAAGGCAAAGCTGTCGATTTACTAGTCAATCTACATTCCTACACTCACCTATGGTCACAAGCTTTGGGTAATGACCGAAAGAACGAGATTGCGGATACAAGTGGCTGAAATGAGCTTTCTCCGTAGGATTGCTGGATTCACCCTCAGAGATAAGGTGAGGAGCTCAGGCATCCTGGAGAGGCCCAGACTAGAACCGCTGCTCCTCCACATCAAAAGGAGTCAGTTGAGGTGGTATGGGCATCTGATTAGGATGCCTCCTGGACGCCTCCCACTTTAGGTTTTTCGGGCACGTCCCACTGGGAGGAGACCCCAGGACAGACCCAGGACTCGGTGGAGAGACAATGTCTCCCAGCTGGTCTGGGAATGCCTTGGTATCCTCTCTGAAGAGCTGGAGGAGGTGGCTGGGGAGAGGGAAGTCTGGGCTTCTCTGCTTGAACTGCGTCCTCCCCGACCTGGACCTCCGGAAAAGTGTTAGAAGATGGATGGATGGATGGATGGATGGATGATCATGTATTTATCTGCACGAGGCGGCCGATGTCATCTTTGTATTCTTTATTAACACGAGGGTGGTCGTCTGTTCCCCAGTCTGTATGGGTGGATCAAGTGTCAGCGGTGAAGGCCGGCATTAATTTAGCCATGTTGGTGGGTGTGCATTTCTGAGTCACTATTCTCCGCAGCTCGAAGAAGGTGGGGTGGTCAGTCTCATACAATGCCTTCAGCTGCTCACAAAAGTACATAGGGCCGTTTTCCAATTGTGGCAGAGTAGCAGCAAATTTAGGAATATCTTCCGGAGCCCATGGTCTTAAAACCAGGTCGGAGCCGCCCTCCCCAGCTTCCTCCACCATTGGCATGTGTGTATTTGCCCTGACTTTTCGTTCCCGCTTAATCTTAACTTTGACAGGAGTCTGAGGTGGCGGGGGACTGAGGGACACTGCAATCTTCGGCAGGGGTTTCAGAGGGAAGGTAGGTTCCCCATCCTCTGTGTCTCCCTCTTCCTTCGTCTCCTCTTTTGGGACCTGAGTGGTCTTTTGGGTTGTTGCAGAAGTCATACCCTCCTGTGATGGTTTGGTAGGAATAAAAGAGTCATCTTCCAGTGTCAAAGCAAATGGGCCAGGGAGCATTGGATATAGTGCAGCAGTAAAAGAGATAGTAGGGTGGGGTTGGGGTGGAACGGGGCAGATTGTAAAAATTGTTTGTTTTTTTGTAGTGTATGTATTTTCTCTATCCTTTTTCTTTCGTTCATTTTCTGTTCTATTCTGTTCCTGCTTATCCCTACGTACCTTTGCCTCCACCAGCCACATCTCGGCCACGCCCTTTTCTAACTGTAACTGCGTCAGCTTTTCTCTGTCCTTTTCCTTCTGCTTCTTACATGTCTGTACCTTCTGGATGTCACCATTGATTTTATCTCTCAAAGTGGTGATAACTTCTACAGAAAATGGCCCCCCATCAGGAAATCCATCCTCACAAATCCATTTTTGCAAAAATATGACACTTTCCGGACCATAATTATCAGTCATATATTTCACCTTTGGGCCACTCACGCCGGAGGGGCACCGTTTGGGTTTTGATTTAGAAGGCCCCATTATTGGCCGATATGACCGTTAGTCACCACTAAACATCTTAAGTGGGTGCTAACGCGTCTTTATCTTGACCGCTGGTCACCCCAGGCGTCTCCAGGTGGGCCCCAGCACGTCTCACTGTGACTTGCAGACTATGTCCCCAAACTTGTTTATAATAAGTACTGTAAACTGTCTTTAATTTAGTCCTGCCACGAGATCAGCTCGTGGGACCCCAGAGTTTGCCCTACCACGGAACTTTAACCCGCTGGACATGCACAGATATCGGTCTATCAAAGTGAAATATATGACTAATTTTACCACAAAGATTTGCAAGACATGATAAATTTTACTTACTCAGATTTTGGAGGCTTCTAAGATGGTTCGTTGGGATAATGTGTCATGACTCCGAAGATCGACATGCTCACATCACCTGAGAGGCGGAAAGAGCCGACCTCCGTTCGGGGTGATCAATCCATGTCGGCGATCGGAGATCAGTGATCAATTATCCCACTTCTGACACCAGGGAATGTAACCAAATTTTATCTAAACACTGTTAAGGTCCTGAAATAAATAATCAGACGGATATGTAGGTTGAATAACCTTTATTTGCTGCCAGCAAATGTGAGAAGCGGAGAACCGTGAGCCAGCTCTGCTCTCCTCTGCTCTGCCCCCCAAAGAGAATACAACTACGTTTTTATGTTTTTATGACCCTCTGGAATGTTGTGGGGGAGACAGAGGCAGGAGGAGGGGAGGAAAACAGAGAGACACTATGCAGTTTATGCCCTAATACGATTACAATGGGCAGCCACACTACAAAAAAACCCAATTCATATATATAGAAATACGCAGAAAGGATCCATATATGGAAACATGCTTATAAAACATATGATCCCTAGTTACTCAACATATTGATACGTAAACAGCAAATTAATGCATAGACAGTAAATTTCCACCACACTTCACCTGCACATTTTTGAAAATTTGGTGCAGAAAACACTTGGTGATGGACACTAATTATGAATTACAGCTGACTGTGTTGCTTCCCCAGCTAGTGTGTCCACATGGGCCCCACCATAGGTTAAATCTGATCTGTTTTATAACCCATGTGGGTTTGTCCACGGTTTCCATGTTTGCTCCATCTCTGTTTGCCCATTGAATGTCACAAAGATCCTACAGAATGTTATGTCTGCAATGATGGAGACCGGAGTCTTCTTATGTCAAGCAACGAACTGAACTTTATTAAGCACACACAGAACTATATACAGAGGTGCCGCAGCTCACCTGACATCATCACCAGGGGGTCTACGGCAAGCCCTAAGGGACACACACACACACACACACACACACACACACACACACACACACACACCACACTCTCTACACGACATTCCCCTCCCCCTTACAAAAGTCCTAAACACATACACACAATTTAGACCCACCCCAATTTAGGACCCTGATCATGCACTAAGGGAAATAACGGGGAAAAATCTATCATAATGGCCAAACACTTTCACTCAAAACATAACTAAAACTGAGTTGGTGGGTGGACTGCCACACAACCCGCATGGCACATTTGATTATTCTGCCACTTAAACTAAAAGGAAGTCCATTTATAAACTATAATAACTGCCATGTTTCCAAACTAAACAAAACACATAAAATAATCCCTAAACAACACATTCATATGTACAGCACACTCACATCCAACATTATTTTTAAGACGCATGCACATATGAGCACTAATTATTACTTAACACTACATAAACATATCTACAATGAAAATTTTTTAAGTTACATTATACTGTCTGCGGGCAGCCAAGGGTAAAACCAGCTCGGGGGCCCAGGGCAGCCCCTCGATATGCGCGCCCCTGGAAGCCGCCTGCCCCCCTGGTCAAAGCTGACCCCACAGGCGAAAGTGTGTCTTCTCCTCACCCTCGATCGCCATCCGACACCTCCTCACGAACCCGAACCCGGGCTGTAACTCTCAGGGGGATCCCGCTTGACCTGCAGTGCTGCTGCCCGGCACGCAGTCCCTCCGTGCCTGTCGGTCCACCCCTGACCATCTTCAAAACCGCTGCAGCTGTCGCTGTTGTAGCCCCAGACACTCCAGCCCCCTGCGGCCGAGCTCCGGAGAAAACTGAAGCTAGCTCGCTCATCAGCATCACTTGTCAACCCAGGTGCCTCGCCGTTATGCCCATCACCCTCGTCCAAGGCCCCTTGAGCTCCGGCCACCTCCTGTGTCGACCCTGAGTGAGGCTGGTCCCTCTTGACCTCCGTGGTGCCTGGCAAATCCCCAGTCTGCTAGCTCTCAGTGTCCGTCTTCATCTGCAGTTCATCTCGGGCGCAAGGACAGTCCAGCACCTCCTCTCCGTCGTCCAAGGCACTCCACTGCGCTGCCTCTGCGCCCAACTGTCGCTGCTGTTTCTCGGGGCTCTCAGCATGCTTGTGGCCCTCCTCCCACTGTGCCGACTGCTGCTGACGCAGCTGAGTCCGGTCACTGCACTCCCTCCATGCTGTCTTTGGTCACCTTGTATTCTTCAAATCAGATCCTGCTCTTTACCTTTTCTCTGTCTGGCTCAGGGGATTTTTAGAGCTGGTATCACCCAGACATCTGTTAACCTGCTGCTCTTTATCCATTTGTTTTGGAAAGAGCTGGTTAACCCAAGGCAGGTTTATAAATCTGGGTTTCTATACTGTTTCTGTGGCTTTTATAAGGATAGACTGGAAATGACCTACAGTTGACACACAGTCTTTGGTGTTAGATGAAGTTTCATGAAGGTCCTAGCATGCTTGCAGGTCATTTCATTCCTGTTTTTGGAAACGTTCTCTGCATCTGCCATGAAAAATTATTAACTGTATGAAAATCTTATTTAAAGGCACATAAGGCAAAATTTCCTTGCATTTATTATTTCATAATTGTTCTTCCTGTAGCAATATAAGTAAAAAGTGTTGGACTACAATGTGACGTGAAGGAATTCAATCAGATAACAGTTGAAGGAAATGGAGTAAACAGGGCTGCAGTTCACTGAGAGACCACGGGGTGGGAGTAAGGCCACAGTTTCCCAAGGTTTCGTATATTGCCTTATAGGTCTTTTATTGTACACAATATTGTTTTTGTGGGCTTAAACCTTCTAAAATGCAATGATCGTGGCTATCCCAGGAGGTTGAGGGTGATGGTTTTCGTTTCATGTTGAAGTCACTGGTGGATGTGTTCTCAACTCTAAATTCTAGCTTTTTGAATTGCCTTCAACATTCTGGGCAGGTTGTTCCAGGTGGTCGGTCAGGTTTAGGGATGGGAATTGAGAACCGGCTCCTGTTGGGGACCGGCTTTAAATTTTTTGTGCCCCCGGAATCATACGTTGTGTCATGACATCACATGCTGCCGTTACCAAGCAGCGCCATGATGCCGTCGCTCCCGCAGGATAATGGCAGAAGCGTATGTAAACAGGAACAGCATGGTGTATGATACACGTGAGCTGAAAAATCTCTTGACATGGCAGCATGGGATCAAATGAAAGGCTGTAATGTGTTCAACAGTCTACAAAGTGCGGCCGCGCCTGATTTCCAAACAGCAGCACCATAAATATGCGCACCCTCTTGCAACTGGGGGTGTGGCTGTGTTCAGAATTAACCAATCACATTCAACCTCATGTTAATGGGAGTCAGCACACACCTGCCACCATTTAAAGTGTCTCCGATTAACCCCAAATAAAGTTCAGCTCTTCTAGTAGGCTTTTCCTGCCATTTTTGTCCTAACATCTTCCAGCACAAGCCACGGTCCGCAGAGCTTCCAGAGCAAGCCCACATGATCAAAGCCATGTGCTGCGTGGATTCCATGTTGGTCCCATCAGCGTTTGCCCACATGGACTTTTCCTCTTTACCCATTTTCAACTGATTTTTTCATAAATGTGAAATTTTCTGGTGAATTTAGGACTTTTTCTCGTAAATTTTTACATTTTTCTCATAAATTTGTGACTTTTTTTCCAGTAAATTTTCACATTTTTGCTCAAATGTATGACTTTTTTCTAGTAAATTTTCAATTCTCAAATTTGTCACTTTTCTAGTAAATTTTTACATTTTCTCTCATAAATTCATGACTTTTCTAGTAAATTTTCACTTTTTTCTCATAAATTTGTGACTTTTCTAGTAATTTCACATTTTTCTCAAAAATTTGTGACTTTTCTAGTAAATTTTCACATTTTTCTCATCAACTTGTGACCCTTTACTCGTAAATTTTCACATTTTTTCCTCATAAATTTGTCACTTTTTTCTAGTAAACTTTCACATTTTTTCTCAGAAATGTCACTTTTTTCTCATAAATTTTCATTTGTCTCATAAATTTTTGACTTTTTACTCGTAAATTTTCACATTTTTTCCTCATAAATTTGCCACCTTTTTCTCGTAAATTTTCATTTCTCAGAAATTTGTGACTTTTTACTCGTAAATTTTCACATTTTTTCTTATACATTTGTCACTTTTTACTAGTAAATTTTCACATTTTTGCTCAAATAAGATAAGATAAGATAAGATAAGATAAGCCTTTATTAGTCCCACAACGGGGAAATTCCAGGATTGCAACAGCACAGGGATAGCAACACTCAGAGCAACAATCAGAAGGCAAGAAAAAAAAAAAAAAGCAAGCAAGTAAGAGCAGCTAATATACATATGTACATATTACTATAAAATATATATATACACACACACAGACACACAGTGCAGAGCATTGTAGCTGGATGGAATAAATATATGAATATATAAACACACAGTGCGGAGCATTGTAGCTAGATGGAATAAATATATAGATATATAAATATAAACACACCCAGTGCGGAGCATTGTAGCTAGATGGAATAAATATGTAAATATATAAACACACACAGTGCGGAGCAATGTAGCTAGATGGAATAAATATATAGATATATAAATATAAACACACCCAGTGCGGAGCATTGTAGCTAGATGGAATAAATATGCAAATATATAAACACACACAGTGCAGAGCAATGTAGCTAGATGGAATAAATATATAGATATATAAACACCCACAGTACGGAGCATTGCAGCTAGGTGGAATAAATATGTAAATATATAAACACACACAGTGCGGAGCAATGTAGCTAGATGGAATAAATATATAGATATATAAATATGAACACACCCAGTGCGGAGCATTGTAGCTAGATGGAATAAATATGTAAATATATAAACACACACAGTGCAGAGCATTGTTGCTAGATGGGATGAAACAGCACAACCGTCTACTTAGTTATCCTACATGGTATGATTATGTGCCCATACATATTCTCACCCTCCATAGCGACCGGTATTTTCCTAGTTGTATGCCGGAGGGGACCATTGTGTAAGTCTATTGCATCTTTTGCATTCAAAAAACTATTAGTTTGTTACGTCTTTTTGCTATCTCTGCGAGCAGCCCTGCTTAGGTTGTACAGTCTGACAGCCGTTGGTAGGAAGGACCTGCGAAACCTCTCGGTTGTGCACCTGGGATGATGTAGTCTGCTGCTAAATGAGCTCCTCAGTGCATTCAGTATGTCCTGCATAGGGTGGAACTCGGACTCCAGCAGAGATGACAGTTTAGCCACCGTCCTTCTCTCTCCTATCTCCTCCACTGGATCAAGGCGCTGCCCCAGGACAGAGCTAGCTTTCTTGATCAGTTTGTTCAGTCTCTTCCTATCGGCTGCAGTAATGCCACTGCCCCAGCAGACCACTCCAAAAGTGATGGCTGATGCCACCACCGTGTCATAGAATGTCTTCAGCAGCGCCCCTTGTACACCAAAAGACCTGAGTCTCCTCAGCAGGAACAGCCTGCGCTGTCCCTTCTTGTAGAGTGCGTCAGTATTGTGTGACCAGTCTAGTTTATTGTTCAGATGAACACCCAGGTACTTATAGGATGTCACCATCTCGATGTCTGTTCCCTATATATTTACTGGTGCTGTGAGGGGTTTCCCATGCCTGTGGCAGTCCACCACCAGCTCCTTAGTTTTCCTCGCGTTGATCTGGAGGCAGTTCCGATGGCACCAGTCCACGAAGTCCTGGATAAGCCCTCTGTACTCAGCTTCATCTCCATTGGAGATGAGGCCAACGATTGCAGAGTCATCAGAGAACTTCTGTAGATGGCAGTGTGTTGTGTTGTGTGAGAAGTCCGCAGTATAAAGAGTGAACAGGAAGGGAGCCAGTACCGTTCCCTGGGGGGCCCCCGTGCTACCGATGATCGTGTCGGACACACAGTCCCGAGTTCTCACAAACTGAGGCCGGTTCGTGAGGTAGTCCAGGATCCATGATGACAGGTGCTGGTCCACCCCTGCGCGCAGCAGCTTGTCCTTCAGGATCATCGGTTGGATGGTGTTGAAAGCACTGGAGAAGTCAAAGAACATGATCCTCACCATATTCCCGGGCTTCTCCAGGTGGGACAGAGAACGGTGAAGGAGGAAGATCACCGCATCCTCCACCCCAATGCCATGCTGGTAGGCGAACTGGAGTGGATCCATCGCTGGTTCCACCAGGGGGCGGAGGTGAGCAAAGAGCAGTCTCTCCAGGGTCTTCATCAAGTGGGACGTCAAGGCCACCGGTCTGTAGCTGTTCAGCTCTTTGGGGTGGGAAGTTTTTGGTACAGGTACCACACAAGATGTTTTCCACAGCTGTGGTACCCTCCCCAGCTTCAGGCTCAGGTTGAAGATGTACGTCACAATCCCACACAGCTGGTCTGCACAGGACTTGAGGAGCTTTGCGCTGATGCCGTCCGGTCCCGACGCCTTCCTCGCCTTGATCTTCCTCAGCTCCGTCCTCACCTGGGTCCTGGTCAGGGTCAGGATGGGGGGCTGTGTGTTGGGAGTGGGGGGGGTGTTGGTGGAGTGGGGAGTGGGCAGCAGGACTTGATTTCTTTAGAGGCAGCAGTGGTTGTTGTGCAGTCAGGGGGGAGGGCGGTTGGTCAAACCTATTGAAAAACAGATTCAGGTTGTTCGCCCACTCCCTGCCCACCGTGGCCTGGGGGGAGGTATTCTGGAGCCCAGAGATGGTTTTGAGGTTTCTCCAGACCCCGCTGATGTCGCTCTGTTGCAGCTTGTCCTCCATCTTCTTCCTGAAGCTGTTCTTGCCTTCTCTGATCTTTCTCCTCAGCTCCCTCTGTACGGACTTCAGCATCTCCCTATTCCCCGACCTGAAGATCCTCTTCTTCTCTCTCAGAAGTGTTTTTATCTCAGGGTTGATCCAGGGTTTGTTGTTTGAGCAACACCGTATGGTCTTGGTGGGAACGGATTTGTCCACACAGAAGCTGAGGTAGTCCGTGAAGGTGTGAGTGAGGCCATCGATGTCCTCTCCATGTGGATCGCAGAGCTGCTTCCAGGCGGTGGCTTCAAAACAGCCCTTTAGAGTGTCCATTGTCTCCTCAGACCATAACTCCACTGTGCGCATGGCCGGAGGTTGTCTGTGCACTAGGGGTTTGTACACCGGCCGGAGATGAACCAAGTTGTGATCCGATCTCCCAAGTGGGGGGAGTTGTGATGAGGTGTACGCCTCCTTAGTGTTTGCGTAGAATAAGTCCAGTGTTTTATTGTCTCTAGTGTGGCATGTGACATACTGGGTGAACGTGGGTAGAATGGGAGACAGTGAAACATGGTTGAAATCGCCTGAGATGAGGAGAAAAGCATCTGGGTGTTCTGTCTGCAGCCTGCTGGTTACTGAATGGATGACGTCACGCGCTGTCCCAGCGTTCTCCGTCGGATTTGCATAAACAACAATGCAGATCACGTGTGAGTGTTCTCTCAGGAGATATGTAGGCCGCATGCTAACAGCTAGCAACTCAATGTCTTTGCTGCAGTGTCGTTGTTTAACAGTGATATGTCCCGGTCTGCACCAGTTGTTGTTAACATACATTATCACTCCACCGCCCCTTGCTTTGCCACTGTCTGGCGTTTGGTCTGCCCGTATCATGTGGAAACCCTCCAGCTCAATGTTAGCATCTGCTGCTAGTTCAGTTAGCCACGTCTCAGAAAACAAAAGGAGAGAGCACTCCCGATATGTGCTATCGTAACGGCAGATAGCTGCTAGCTCATCTACCTTTCCCAGTAATGACCGTACATTTCCCATGACAACAGATGGAAGGGAGGGTCTGTACCTTATATTTTTTGTCCTCCGCCTTACTCCAGCCCGGCAGCCGCGGCGTTTTTGCCTCAGTTCTCTCGGTATGTCGGGTTTTTCCAATAGGACCGGGTGGCGGTTGAATGCTAGCAGCTCTTCCCTGCTGTATCGTATCCTGCTATAAACAGTGGCTCCGTCCACCGGCTCACGAGACATTTGGGACGATCTGTGTGTCTGTGATATAAGTGGAGTGAAAAAAAGACGGATCAAAAAGAGAGAGGAAGGGAAAAAGACTCGGAATCGAGCCGCTGTTGCAAAGGGCGGCCGACTCGTGTGGCGCCGGGAGAGAAAAAAAAAAAGAGTGATTTTTTTCTAGTAAATTTTCAATTCTCAAATTTGTCACTTTTCTAGTAAATTTTTACATTTTTTTTCTCATAAACTTGTGACTTTTCAAGTAAATTTGCACATTTTTCTCATCAACTTGTGACCTTTTACTTGCAAATTTTCACATTTTTTTCCTCATAAATTTGTCACTTTTTTCTCATATATTTTCACATTTTTTTCTCAAATTTGTGACTTTCTAGTAATTTTTCACATTTTTCTCATAAATTTGTAACTTTTTTCTGGTAAATTTTCAGATTTTTCCTCATAAATGTGTGACTTTTTTCTCCTCCTTTTGCTGAAGGCACCAGTTTTCCTGAAACCTGCTCAGCCATATTTAGCCCATGTGGGCCCAGTTGGCCCAGCTTACCTGTTCACCTGTCCCACAGATAAAGTCCATGTGGACAGACCCACATGGGATCCAGAAGACAGCCCAGATTTGACCTCCCGGGGGGCCCACATGGACATGCTGGCTGGGATTTTTACGCCGCTGTGTTCCTACAACCTTTTAAAATCTCCTTGTTTTACACAAGTAGGTTTTCTGAGGACCCACTGGATTGCGTGTGGGTGGATTGTTGAGAGAAAAACCAGCTGTGAAGATCTTATTAAGGTTTGTGAACAGATGTGGACGTTAGATCTGAACTGTCTGAAGAACGGAGCCAGAGGATGATCTTTGTGCTTTTACTGCCTGTTCTTGTTGGTTTGGTTTCTGGGTTCAGAATCAGCTTCAGAACCAGGTTATTGTGTGTGTCCCATCATGAAGAATCACCGCAGCATGCGGGACTCGGTCCTGTCCACCACACCTTTACTTTGGGCTGAAACATGGGAGCATTTGGAACAGTTTTCCATCATCTCTTTGTGTGATGATTTGCAGGAGTGTCATCACATTTTCACATAGTGTCATATTGGCTGGACAAGCAACCTGAGTGCAACGTGCAATCACCAAGCGAACACACAAAAAACGTTTGACCTTTTATTAAAATTTTCAAAACAGCAATCTTGAGGAAAAACGCCAGTCCAGCAGGCGGAACTGCCGGTCGGGTATGATGAATGGGTCTGACCGGGCGGAGGAGGAAGGTTGCCTAGAGGTGGAGCAACAGGCTGGCGAGCGCACCAAATCCCCAAAGACACACCGCTTCATTGGCAGCAACCTGGAAAAGGTGGAAGAGAGGAGAATGTAAGTCAAGGTCATACGAGACACAACGGCTTACTTAAAGGAGCCGTCTGCTGAGCAGTATACCCAAACGAGCCAGCGCTGAATCACTGAAGATGGCTTCCTTATAAACGCTGGCACAGCAGGAATCAGCAGGTGCGTCTGATGAGGGAGCCGGTGAACAGGAAGGAGGGGCGAGCGCTCGCCAGCACATGACACACAGAGACAAACTGATGTAGGAGATGAAGAGCAGAACTGCTGTCTGCTGTGGAGATTCCCACATCTGAAGGCCTTTATGATGGATGGAGATCAGAGCATTTAAACTGTGCTGCACGCACTCTCTGGCCAGAATTTAGAAACACCATCATTTAAAAATACAACAAAGAAGAAGTGCAGTTTTTAATTAATCAACTTGTTTTTGGCCAATGTCAAAAAATCTTGCTGACGTTTCGGCCTTCTGGCCTTCAGAGCACGCTCACAATTTTTTTAGACAAAAATTGCAAATTTATGAGAAAAAAGTTAAAAATTTACAGAAAAAAGTCACAAATTTATGAGAAAGTGTTGCAAGTCTACAAGAAAAACTTGAAAATTTACAGGAAAATAAAAGAAAATTTACAAGAAAGAAACGTGCAAATTTATGAGAAAAAAGTCACAAATTGATAAGAATAAAGTTGCAAATTTATGAGAAAAAAATTGCAAATTTATGAAAAGAAAGTAGATTTCAGAAGAAATAGTTAAAAATTAACAGGAAAAAATTATAAATTTGAGAAAAGGGCCAATTTTTTTAGAAAAAAGTTCCAAATCTATATGAAAAAAAAGTTGAAAATTTGCAGGAAAAACTGTAGATTTACAAGAAAAAACTGCAAACTAATGAGAAAAAAGTTTGGTTTGCTGGGGAAGTTTCCCCAAATGGACGTCAGTTGCAGACGAAGTTGCTGCTGAAGCTTTTGAGCATGTGGTGATCAGGGAATCCTGCTGTCCAACAAAGCTGGACAGTCCAAACTAACCGTTGTAGTCATGGATGGATTTATTCTGGGAATTAGAAAGCAACTGCTGTAAAAGTCACCAAACAACTGCAGCCACTCTGTGGAAAATCCCTGACTGACAACCACTGTTAACCTTTTCTATCCCTACAGTCCTTTAGAACAGTCCAGTAGAACCAGGTTCACATCCTGAATAAAATTCAGAGGAAATCTGCTGCCTTTATCTCAGTCAGAGCCACAATAAAGTGAACTCATCATTGATCAGAGAAGCACACCTAAAGATCTTTGTGCTTTTTGTTCTTGTTGTCCTCGTGCCCGTCTTCCATTCATCACCTCGTGCATCATTACTTTTCACTGCTGCTGTTTTAAACTTTTCAGTCTAATGGTGATTAAAGGCTGTAAAATCACGGCTCTACAGCTGAAGCTCCTCCATCACTCAGGCCTTTCTCCTCCGTGTTTTCCACGCTTGGTTTGCAGACAGAAGCTCCTGCGTCGCCCTCTAAAGCCGCTGATGTCAGAGCGCTGATTTATTTCTGGTTAGACCTGTTTGGCCGCATAGGTGAAGTGGAACAAATGCACTCAAACCTGCGACTCTTTCTTCTTTTGAGCCACAGTCGACGTGGGTGTACACATGAGGGTTTGTAGCACACAGACCAGCAGGGGTGAGGGGGTCGTCTTCTTTGACTCCGAGTGCCGTGACGCTTTTATGGAGCTTCACGCTTAGTTTCCTTCACTCATTCAGGCCATGATTTGTAGCACAGGGAGGTGAGTGGAGCAGGAGTCGTTACAGGGAGGAAAACTAGAGACCTGCAGGGTTAATGGAGAGTTTCTGGTAGATAGTAACTGTTTTGTCTAAAATTACTGAAGAGGCGAGGTGCCGTTTTATAGTTTTATTGAACGAGAACACAGGAACACAGGAGACGACCACGAGCACAGGAGCCACAGCGAAGAGACAAGAGGCCTCCTGCAGTTGGCTTATATACGCCAGGTGACGCCACCTCCCAGAGGCGGGGCATCACCCCTCTCAAGCCCAGGGCACCGCCATAATAATAATATATATATATAATATACGATCCTACATTCCCCCTCCCCCCTTGAAAAAATCACAAGCACACTGATTTACCCACATTTGCAATTTACACTCGACTCACATTCTAATACAAAGACAGTTATAATCCTACACATGCAAACACCACACTGGCCCAGCAGAGCACTCCGCTATGTAAAAGACAGTCACTGAAAAGAAAAGGGCCACACACCAAAATACATTAATCCTGAAATAAATAATTATACACATTACAATCAAATGGTAATTACAAATATGAACAATGGCGGTACCCGACTCCACAAACCCGCATAATCACATCACAAATTGGGCAGAGACTCCTTATTTACAACACAGAGCACACAACATGGGGCAGTCACTGTTATGTATGAGAATATGTGTGTCTGGGACGCCGTGCCCATCCACAGGGTGGCGTCGTCGGGCACGGCCCACTCTGTATATAGTTGAGTGTTCGGCTTAATTAAAGAGTCACTTGGTTGCTGCGTGGACAAGACTCCGACTCCCATTATTTCCAGACATTACAATTGGTGACGAGGAGACTAATGGGTGCGTACTGGTTGCCTCGGCCGTTGGCACCATTTCTGGAGCACACGGGAGAGCTGGTAATCCTCTGGCCGGAGTGGAGAGCCTCATTTGAGGAATATATTAGGGCACTGGGCCTACACAGGCTAGACAGGAGACAGCGGCGAGCGCTCCTGGCCCACAATCTTGGCGCGGTGGGCCGAAGGATCCTTGGTACTCTGGGTGGAGCGGACCTCTATGAGGATGCTGTCGAGAGGCTGGTCAGGCACTTTGACGGTCAGACGAGGGCCTTGGAGCTGTGGGTGAAGGAACTTTCGGTGTCAGGGATGGCAGAGCTAGTTGGCTTAAGGAAACTAACGGCTCAGTCTGTGCCAATGGACGGGCTAGCTGATAGGCTAGTTGCGCGCCAAGACAAGGTTAAGGGCACCAAGGTGGGCCTCAAGGCGGGACCGGGACCGGGACCGCGAGTAGAAGAGTCCCCAGTCGCCGAACTCAGCGAGCCAGCCATGGAGACCAGTTTGACCCGGGACCATGGTGCAGACGGGTCGGACGGTGTGGTGTGCGAGAATGGTGGAGAGGTGGTGCAGCAGGACGCAGATGCGATGCAGCAGGATTCGGCCCCGCTGTTGGAGGCTGTACAGCGGGAGAGCGGGACCGTGCAAGCCGAGGGCTTCGGGGAAGAGCCACAGCCGGACATGATGATGGCGTAGTGGAGCACCAGGACCGAGGGCGCTGGATGCAGCGGCGAGGAGCCTGGGTCAGTGAACAAGCCTGGTGAAGGTGATGGTGCGGGCCCCAGAGATGAGCAGCAGCAGCTGAATATGGAGGCGGAGCAGCGAGGCACCCTGGAGGAGGGTGCTAGGTGTTTTAAAGAGGTGCCAAGGCAGCGGACAAGGCCAAAGAGTGAGCTTCAGTTCTTCCTGAGGTGAGGCCATTGGGGGCCGGAGTACGTGGAGCCATGACGGCGGTGAGTGGGACAGTCGGGAACGGCTTGTCGGGCATAGAGAGGCGGTGGTACTCACCAGCAGCACTGCGGATCCAAGGGGAAGAAGCCCCAAATGACAGGAAAAGACATTTTCGCCAGGGAGGGGGGTTTCTACCCTGGAGGTGGACAGAGTCCAGGGGCGCATATGCCGTGGGGCTGTCCAGGGCCTCCGAGGCAGTATTGTGAATTGTGGTCTCAGAGACTATGGTGTTACTTAACATATTATGTGTATATATCTGTATCTGTGTATTTTGTATATATTATGCTGGTGTGCATGTGAGTGAGTGTGGGTAATATGGGATTAATTTTACTGTTCACTAGGTCCAGTTTAGTTGTTTTGTGTGAATGTGATCGGATGTTCATAACAGTAGACTATTCTCCTTGTTCTTAGTGTGTGATTCGGGTTTCTAAATTTGGGAGGTTACAATGGTGTGTGTGGCTTTGCATTTTTCTAAAGGGGGGAGAATGTCATGTGTGAGAATATGTGCGTCTGGGATGCCATGCCCATCCACGGGGTGGCGTCGGCGGGCACGGCCCACTCTGCATATAGTTGAGTGTTCAGCTTAATAAAGAGTCAGTTGATTGCTGCATGGACAAGACTCCGAGTCCCATTATTTCCAGACATTACAGTCACTAAACTCACACACACCCCTCACCAACTTTCACATGCAGGTGTTACTGCACCTTCCACACACATATAGCACTCAGAACATCCACACAATTAAACAACATTCACACACAACAACAGTGGTCACAGTTTACCATTACTTAACATCTTCTTTTTTTTCTTTTTTTTTTTTTACATTTAGAAAACTTCAATAAACAAACACTCTGAAACATTATCTTGACTGTAGCGCAAATCACACCACCCGTGTTTCAACGTCCCTTTTACCTTCTAGCATCAAATGCCATAATTAAATGCAGGACCCTGAGCAAAGGACTCATAAGTGGTGCGACAACACATTACACACAGGTTCAGCACTACTTATGATTACACTTATAAGTCTAGCACTGATCTTAGCGAACATACTTCAAAACACACTAAACAAAACAAAACTAGACACACCGTAAGCCCCCAAAATCAAGTCCTAACCCGGGTCTCTCGAAGGCTTCCCTCTGGAGTGTCCGTCCCGCAGCCCACCCCCAGAGCGTCCCCGTTTCTTCGTTACCGGAGACGGGCTGCACAGGCGTCCCTTCCTTCCCGAATGACGCACCTCTTTCGGGTGCCATCCCGACCCATCTGTCCATTTTAGGTAACTGTCGTCATCAGCTTGTACCACCTGTAGCTCACTCTGTCCATCTTTCTCCTCCCTTGAGCTGCACACACATCCTAGCCGAGGCTCGACCCTAGGGCGCACACCATCGCCCTTGCTCGGGGAAGCGCTCACCGGCTTTCTCCGTCTTCTGCGTCACGAACCGGAAACCATATGGCTCTTCAGCGTCCTGTTAAACTTGCTCGAGCCTTTTCCCCTGTTTTCATTCTGGGCACGTCTAAGGTTTGTGCTATCTGGTCTCAGCCCGATCACTTGTAACTGCTGCATCGGAGCGGCACTGGCAACGTCTGGCTCAACAGTGGTACTCGGCCGGCCACCAGAGCCCCGCTGCACTCGCTCTATGGAACCATGCCATTCAGGTCCCGCGTCCACAGAACCGCAAACACTGTCATGGAGTACCCATCGTGTTGGCGTACTCTGGTGCTGGCGGCGTCCCTCTTCACTCGGAATGGGCCACCTTAAGTCCCACACTTCTTCGCCACTTCCCAAATAAAATGGCCTGTCCCACAGTCCATCGCCCGACCACTCCTCCACTTCTCCGCAGGCGATGGTGAACCTGAGACCATAAAACAAATCACAGCCCATCAAGTTGTTACCACTCCAGGACACCATGAACTGGACTGCACACATAGAGGCTTTTCTGTACCTCACCGACAGCCACACAGTGCCCACGATGTCCAACGGGTTGTCACCATACCCGTAACAGGCTATGTCTGTTTTACTCACGGTGTAATGGGGGAAGAACTTCTTTACCGTTGCCAAATTCAGAATGGAGGCTGCTGAACCCGTGTCCACAATCATCCACATTAGCATCCCGTCCAACAGTATCTTGCACATGACACAGCCCTCCGTGGTTAGCGAGACCGTGTGGACCGATGTAGACGTCTTCTTAGTCGGCGTACCTTTTCCAGCTCGTCGGTCCTCCTTCTCAAAATTTCAGCAAACCCTGGAGAAGTGATGGAACAAACCACACTGTCCACAATGCTTGCCCATCGCTGCACACTTCCTCGCTCCATAGCAGTAACTACTGGATCTGCAGCCATAACATCTCGGTGTCCCCGGGGTGGACCTAATTTTTACAATGGCTGCGTATTCATCTTCGCTGCCATCGTCTGAATCCAAAGTCAGTGCCTTCCACTGCTTATCGTTCCTGTGCAAGGCCTCCATATCACTGAGATTCTTTGTTAGCCTTTCCGCTACCTCGTGTTGTTGTGCTAGCTCCATGGCTGCTAGCAGTTTTAGCTCAGCAGTGTGGGTTAGCAGGTGGATCCTCCTCCAAAGTTCCAAACTTGCACTCACCCGCCAGCCGCCGAAGGTCCACCACAAACTGTTGAACCAACTCTTGGAGTCACTGGCACCGCTGCCTGAACTGTTTGCACCACATTATGATGTTTTCAGGGGCGCGGAAGTAGCCCGCCATGAGCCTCGCTACATCGTCGAATGAGTCACCTCCTCCAAGCGTGCTCAGGATCCTCTGGCCTTCCATACCCAGGTTATGGACCAGAATATCCCTTGCACGCAATTTGTCAAGGCTGCCGAGGTCTAACGCCATCAGACAGTTCTCGAAGGCCACATACCATCTGGCCCAAGGGACCAATGGCTCACCCGGAGCCTCCAAAAATGGACGAAGCACAGTAGCAGCCCTCTCCATCTCCGTATATCCTTGTTGCCAAATGTTGTGTCTCTAATTAATAAAGAGGCAAGGTGATGTTATATAGTTTTATTGAACGAGAGCACAGGAACACAGGAGACTCTACTGTGAGCACAGGAGCCACAGCGAAGAAACAAGATGCCTCCCGCAGTTGGCTTATATACCCCAGGTGACGCCCCCTCCCAAAGGCGGGGCATCACCCCTCTCAAGCCCAGGGCACTGCCATAATAATGATATATATAGAATATATGATCCTACATTAACATTCACAGATTCACTAAGGATTAGTTTAATTCAATTTCATCAGATAAGAAAGATTAGCTTTATTAAAAATCCTCTGTAGGATTCAACAGGATTGAAGATTTTTTAGGTATGTTAACAACAGGTGGTATTTTTTAACAAGGGGGATGGGGGTATTCACCAATTTATCATGAGGTTCAAATAGATAAATGTAAATTACGTACAAATTTGCAAGAACAAAGGTGTTGTGGAGGAATGATGTGACGAGACACGAGAGCTGCCAGTTCAGAACTTTATTCAACTTCAACAAGAAGACTGACTCTCTGACGCCAAGGCACATACATTTATATCACTGGCCCCCTCCCCCTTGGCGCCAAGGCGCATACATTTACATCTCCTGCTGCAGGTGCCAAGGCGCATACATTTACATCTCCTCCCCACTCCCCCTCCTCCCCAAGTCACTGGGTGAGAGTGAAACCTCCTAGTGGTCCACCCCCCCTCACCCCCGAAAACCCAGAAAGGGCCTTAACAGCCTGGTTCCTTGGCCTTGAACAATCCCCCATAACAGCTGTAACACGGAGCAGCCGGGCCGACCGAGGGGCCTTCTGGTCAAAGTGAGGAGGGAAAAGATTCGGTATCCAGCGAACAGTCCTCTAAAGAGGGAAAAGGTGGGGAGGGAAAGGACTTGGTCTCCGGCGAACAGTTCTCTGAAGGGGGGAAAACCAACCTGTGAACCCACCGCAGGCGGGTGTCCATGCTGGGGAGCCTGGGCCAGCACCACCTGCTCATCTGCCAACACATAAGCGGGCTTAAGTCTGTCTATACCAATGGTTTTCCTGCGTCTCCCAAAATCCAACACAAAATGTTTTGCCCCCATTTCCAAAACTCTGAAAGGGCCGTCATAAGGTTGACGCAGCGGGGTTCTGTGGACATCATGTCTAACGAAAACAAACTCGGCATTCTCCAAACACTTCGGAACAAAAAGTGCAGGGAAAACAATGGTGCATTGGCCCCGGAATGTTACTAGCCGCTGTCCTAGGAAAAAGGCACGCAGCCAAGTCGGTACTGGGCGCAGTACTTTCAGGCAAAAATTCCCCCAGGATTTGCAACAGGTGACCAAAAACGAGCTCAGCTGGAGAAGCTGCCAGATCCTCCTTGGGCATGGAGCGCAATCCCAGAAGGACCCAAGGCAGGTGTTTGACCCAATTCGCATCGGTCAATGAGGCTCTGAACATGGCTTTAAGCAACTTATGGAACCTCTTGCACAAACCATTAGCCTGCACATTGTATGCGGTGATACGGTGAACTTTGACCCCCAAGCTCTCGGCCATAGCGGACCAGAGTTCCCAAACAAACTGGGAATCCCTGTCGGAGGTGATATCCGACGGGGAACCGAATTTGGCAAACCAGGATGACAAAAATGTGCAGGCAACGTCGGTAGATGTGGTGGAAGCCAGCAAAACTGCCTCTGACCAATGCGTGGTGCAGTCCACTATCGTCAAAAGATGCATGAAACCCTGCAACAGCAGAAGGGGGACCACTAAGTCCATGTGGATGTGGTCGAACCTCCTGCTTGGAATCCGGAAAGGTTTGAAGGTGGCCTTGGTGTGCCTCTGAACCTTAGGCTGTTGGCACGTAATGCACGCAGCAGCCCACTCCTTCACATCCTTGTGTAAGCCGGGCCAGACGAATTTAGACCCCACCAGCTTAACTGAAGCCTGTACGCCAGGGTGTGAGAGAAAGTGAACGGACTCAAAAACGCGGCGACGCCAAGAGCCCGGAACAACCGGGTGGGGACGGCCGGTGGAGACGTCGCAAAGCAGGGGGGTCAACCCTCTTGTACCACCCTGCTCTCCAGTTTAAGGCCCGTACCCGTGGAACAGAGCGCCCAAATGTCCTCATTCCCTGGTTGGTCAGCGGCCATGGCGGAAAAATCAATACACAGGTAGACTAGAGAGACCAGTACACACGACAAACAGTCGTCCACAACGTTGAGCTTACCACCCACATGTTGAATGTCGGTCGTAAACTCCGATACTTTGGCTAGGAGACGTTGTTGCTGCGCCGACCACGGTTCCGAGATTTTGGACATCGCGTACATTAGAGGCTTGTGGTCGACAAATGCAGTAAATGTTTGACCCTCGAGTCAAAAGTGGAAGTGACGTGTGGCCAGGTAGACGGCCAACAACTATCTGTCGAAAGTGACATACTTACGTTTATTATCGTGCATAGTACGGCTAAAAAAAGGCAAGTGGTTGCCACGAACCAGAGATGTACTGTTCCACCACTGCTCCTGCAACATCAGACGCATCTGTAGTAAGCACAATCCACACCGACGGGGATGGGTGGGCTAGCAAAGCCGCACTGGCGAGCACAGCTTTGGCTCCTGTGAAAACCTGGACCCGATCGGGGGTCCAGTTGATGTTATCTGCGGGTTTCTTTTTCTGGAGCACACTGTACAGCGGTTGCAGCAGTTGGGTTGACCGGGGAAGGAAATGGTTGTAAAAATTGACCACTCCCAAAAATAACAGCATCGCCCTCATGATCTTCAGACGTGGGAAATCTGACACCGCCCGCACTTTATCCGGCAGCGGGATCATGTCCTCAGACAAGATGCGGTGGCCCAAGAAATCGATCACCGGCAACCCGGACTGACATTTGCTTCAGACAGGAGAGGTGCTCCTCCTCAGACACGCTAGCCACCAGAATGTCATCTAGGTAGACAAACACCAACGGCAAGTCACAGAGCACTGCATCCATCATCCTCTGAAAAGTCTGAGCTGCGCCCTTCAGCCCAAACGGCATGCAAAGAAACTCGAAAAGGCCGAAAGGTGTTATCACTGCTGTCTTTGGGACGTCTTCAGCGCGAACCAGGACCTGGTGTTAGCCGCAGACCAGATCCACCTGAGAAAAAAATGCACATTTCGGCCAGGTGCACCAAAAAGTCTTGAATGTGCAGGATGGGGTAACGGTCGTACTCAGTGGTGTTGTTCAAGCAATGGAAATAACTGCACAGCCGCCACAAAACATCGGACTTGGGCACCATGTGCAGCGGGGATGCCCAAGGGCTATTGAAGTGCCTAACAATCCCCAAACGTTCCAAGTTAGCAAACTCTTTCCCTGCGATGGCTAGCTTAGCCGTATCCAGGCAGCGTGGGCGTGCAAAAACCAGCGGGCCCTTTGTAATGATAAAATGCTCAACCCCATTTATGGTCACAGTAGCGGAAAAGGTAGGCACCGTGAGCGTGAGAAAATCAGCAAGCACATGTTGATACACATTCCCTGAGGCTAAAACATTAGCATGTGTTAGTGGCCCAGCTCCCCGAGCCATACAAGGCAGTGAAGAAAAAGACATAGCATCCACCAAACGTCTGTTAGCAACATCTACAAGGAGACCGTAAGCACACAGAAAATCAGCACCTAAGATAGGAACTGAGCAAGCAGCTACCAGAAAGTCCCACTTGTAGTTGCGTCCATGAAAACACGCAGTCACGGATCTTTCTCCAAAAGTCTTGATAGGGGAGCCATTGGCAGCAGTTAATGACGGGCCGCAGCCTTCAGCCAGCCTATTAGTGCCGACCGGCAAATGAGACTCTTCTGGGAACCAGAGTCGGTCAAAAACCGTCTCCCAGAACATGTGTCCTCAAGGAAAAGCAGCTTCTCCCTGTTGCCAGCAGTTGCAGCTTCTACTGATTGCTGGCTGGCCCGTTTCCCAGCATCTCCGAGTAGCTGTTGGCGGCTACAACCTTTGGCTCTGCAGCCTCAGTGGACTCCGCCAAAGATCCTGGTGTCACTGCCTGGACGCCGAAACTCCTATTCTCCCGGATAATGCGGTCTGCTTCTTCTGCCAGCGTGCGGTAGTCCCTGGCAGCCAGCAGCGGTGAGTTGGCCAAAATTGTCCAAGCCGAAACCAGCAGTTTCCTCAGGAAGAGATGGGCGAAGAGAAAAGATCCATCAACTGTGCCCAGCAAAGCCAGCTTATTTCCATTAACTCCACAGCCGAGCCGTCTCCTAACTCAGAGTGGGGGAGGAGTTTCTCCGCTCTCTCTCTGTTGGAGAGCGTGTAACACCACAACAACAGCTGTTTGAGAACGTCATATTTTTCCTGGGGTGGGGGGTCTCGGAGCAGGCTCATGGCACGCTGAGTGGAGCGCGAGTCTAGCGAAGCCACCACGTAATGATATCTCGTGTCGTCTGGAGAAATTCCACGGAGAGCAAACTGAGCTTCCACGTGGATTAACCAGGCAGCCGGGTCATGAAACCAGAAGTCAGGGAGCTTGATCACCACTGCAAATGAGGCTGGGGTCTCGGGGGGGCCCTAGCGTGGGTGCTCCCAAAGAGGAGCTTGCTTCGTCTTCCAGCCTGAGCATTTTCATGTTGTATGTCACCAATGTGGAGGAATGATGTGACGAGACACGAGAGCTGCCAGTTCAGAACTCTGTTCAGGTTCCAACAACAAGACTGACTCTCTGGCACCAAGACGCCTACATTTACACCTCCTGCCCCAGGTGCATCCATGTACATCTCCTGCCCCCTCCCCCTACTCCCCAAGTCACTGGGTGAGAGTGGAGCCTCCTGGTGGTCCACCACAGTGTAAAGATATGACAAAAGATGCCGGTTTAAAAAGTTGCAAATTCCAATTTAAAACAACAAAAAAACTTGGAAAGTTACAGGAAAAAATACAAATTTAAGATAAGATAAGATAAGATAAGCCTTTATTAGTCCCACAACGGGGAAATTCCAGGATTGCAACAGCACAGGGATAGCAACACTCAGAGCAACAATCAGAAGGCAAGAAAAAAAACAAGCAAGCAAGAGCAGCTAATATACATATGTACATATTACTATAAAATATATATATACACACACACACACAGACACACAGTGCAGAGCATTGTAGCTGGATGGAATAAATATATGAATATATGAACACACAGTGCAGAGCATTGTAGCTAGATGGAATAAATATGTAAATATATAAACACCCACAGTACGGAGCATTGCAGCTAGGTGGAATAAATATGCAAGTATATAAACACACACAGTGCGGAGCAATGTAGCTAGATGGAATAATATGTAGATATATAAAAACACAGTGCGGAGCATTGTAGCTAGATGGAATAAATATATAGATATATAAATATAAACACACCCAGTGCTGAGCATTGTAGCTAGATGGAATAAATATGTAAATACAGTATATAAACACACACAGTGCAGAGCATTGTTGCTAGGTGGGATGAAACAGCATAACCGTCTATTTAGTTATCCTACATGGTATGATTATGTGCCCATACATATTCTCACCCTCCATAGCGACCGGTATGTTCCTAGTTGTATGCCGGAGAGGACCATTGTGTAAGTCTATTGCATCTTTTGCATTCAAAAAAACTATTAGTTTGTTACGTCTTTTTGCTATCTCTGCGAGCAGCCCTGCTTAGGTTGTACAGTCTGACAGCCGTTGGTAGGAAGGACCTACGAAACCTCTCGGTTGTGCACCTGGGATGATGTAGTCTGCTGCTAAATGAGCTCCTCAGTGCATCCAGTATGTCCTGCATAGGGTGGAACTCGGACTCCAGCAGAGATGACAGTTTAGCCACCGTCCTTCTCTCTCCTATCTCCTCCATCGGATCAAGGCGCTGCCCCAGGACAGAGCTAGCTTTCTTAATCAGTTTGTTCAGTCTCTTCTTATCGGCTGCAGTAATGCCACTGCCCCAGCAGACCACTCCAAAAGTGATGGCTGATGCCACCACCGTGTCATAGAATGACTTCAGCAGCGCCCCTTGTACACCAAAAGACCTGAGTCTCCTCAGCAGGAACAGCCTGCGCTGTCCCTTCTTGTAGAGTGCGTCAGTATTGTGTGACCAGTCTAGTTTATTGTTCAGATGAATACCCAGGTACTTATAGGATGTCACCATCTCGATGTCTGTTCCCTGTATATTTACTGGTGCTGTGAGGGGCTGCCCATGCCTGCGGCAGTCCACCACCAGCTCCTTAGTTTTCCTCGCGTTGATCTGGAGTCAGTTCCGATGGCACCAGTCCACAAAGTCCTGGATAAGCCCTCTGTACTCAGCTTCATCTCCGTTGGAGATGAGACCAACGATCGCAGAGTCATCAGAGAACTTCTGTAGATGGCAATGTGTTGTGTTGTGTGAGAAGTCCGCAGTATAAAGAGTGAACAGGAAGGGAGCCAGCACCGTTCCCTGGGGGGCCCCCGTGCTACTGATGATCGTGTCGGAAACACAGTCCCGGGTTCTCACAAACTGAGAAAAAACTATAAATTTGTGATAAAAAAAGTTACAATTTTTTGAGAAAAAGAAGCCAACTTTATTGTCATTCAGTCCATACAGCCAATCATGGACAGTAGAACAAACTGGTGTTTCTCCTGTCTACAATGTTAATCACATCTAGAATCAGAGGGGCCGCTGCCATGCTGAGCACCAAGCTAGAAGGCGGGAAGTACCATTTTTATATGATCTTCATGATGACTGGGGCTTGAACCCACGACCCCCTGGCTGTGGGGCGGATACTTGACCACTAGGCCACCACTCCAGGAAAAAGTCACATTTATGAGAAAAAAGTTGCAAGTTTATGAGACAAAAAGTCACAGAATTTTGAGGAAAAAAAGGATAAAAATCAACAAGAAAAAAACAAGAAAATTTACGGGAAAAAACCCTGCATATTTATGGGAAAAAAGTTTAAATTTTGCAGGGGAAAAGGTTACAAATTTATGAGACAAAACAAATTTTTAAGAAAAAAAATGGACATTTTTGAGAAAAAAAGCTGCAGATTTATGAGAATACATTTAAAATTTTAGAGGAAAAAATTACAAATTTATGAGAAAATAGTTTTTTTTTTAGAAAAAAGTTGCCAATCTATGTGGAAAAAATAGTTGAAAATTTACAGAAAAATTGTAAAGTTATAAGAAAACTTTGCAACTTTGTGAGAAAAAAGTTGCAAATTTACAGGAAAAAAAGTCATAAATTTATGAAAAAATGTTGCAAATTTACAAGAAAATCTTGAAAATTTACAGAGAAAAAATGCTAATTTACAAGATAGAAACAAATTTATGATGAAAAAAGTTGATAAAAAGTCACATTTATGAGATAAAAAGCTACAATTTTGAGAAAAAAGTCAAATTTTTAAGAAGAAAGTTGAACATTTTTGAGAAAAAGTTGCAGAATTATCATCAAAAAAGTTGCAGATTTGAGAAAATAGTTGAAAATTGACACGCAAAACAATTTTGCTGACCCTTTTTGCACACCCTTTCACAGTTCACCTCAAAGTTCAATCCACTATCAATAATCGTCCCAAGATATTTGTACGATTGTACACATTCGGTGGTCTGGCCTTTTAGTATGGTGACTTTTTGCCTGGGAGTTTTCCTCCTAAAGTCAATAATCATATCTTTCGTTTTTGTTGTATTCAGCTGCAGGTAGGAATCCTCACACCAGTGAACAAAGTCATCAACTACTGGGCCGTGGCCACTCTCACCATCCTGGAGGAGACTGACAATGACTGAGTCATCAGCATACTTTATAATGTGTCTGTTGTCATGTCTGCTCCGACACATGTTTGTGTACAGGATGAAGAGTAGTGGTGACAACACACACCCCTGAGGAGAGCCAGTAGAAGAGCACTTTAGGTCAGACAATGTACCATTGACCCTTACTCTCTGCGTCCTGTTGGTTAAAAAATCCAGAATCCAACCCACCAGATTATTGCTTAAATCAAATTGTTGCAGGAGCCTTTCAACTAAGATATGAGGTTGGATTGTATTAAAGGCAGAAGAAAAGTCCACAAATAAAAGCCTGGCGTGTGTCCCATTAAAATCCAGATGTTATATGTGATGAAAAAAAATATGTGATGAAAAAAACTTAAAAAATGCAAATTTATGATGAAAAATTTATGATGAAAAAGTATTTTTTGCTTATTTCTTTTGGCTCATTTTGGTGCCATGCGTGACAGCGTCCCCCCTCTAGTCCCTCCTGGGTCCAGCTCTAATCAACAGAACATTCTAGACTGATGTTGAGGCTCGTGGCTGCAGCAGCTTTAGTTCCTGAACCCTGACCCAGAACTTCACAAGTGCAAAGACCAGAAGAAGTTTAGGGAAGAAGGAACGCACATCAGTAACTAGTCTACACGCTCAGCTGTCTGACGCCTGCTGTCACTCACGTGCACAAAACACCACGTGTGTGTTGGTTGCACATACAGGAGTTTACATGTGCAATAAATAATGTGAGAAAAACTCAAATTCCTGCAAATTTTCAACTTTTTTCTTATAAATTTGGGACTTTTTTCCTTATAAATTTTCTTTTTTTTTTTCCTTGTAAATTTTCTCTTTTTTTCCAGTAAATTTTCAAGTTTTTCTTGTTGATTCTCAACTCTTCTCAAAAATTTGTGACTTTTTGTCTCATAAATTTGCAGATTTTTTCTCAACAATTTTCCACTTTTCGTCACGATGCCTGAGCACGGCTCTCAACCCGTGCTCAGGCTTTAAGTTTATTTTGATTATTTCTCCATTTTCTCACTTCAGTTTAGTATTTGTCTGCTTGATTTTGGTTGTAATTTGTTATTTGAGTTGTTTTTGTTTCTGTTTGTTCATTAGTTCTCCTGTTTCTTAGTTTTATTATTCCTAGTTCCGTCTAGGTTCTTCTTATGTCTTTTACCATCCAGTTTCATATTATTAATATTATTCACCTGTTTAGACGTGAGCCGACCCTCACCTTTTACTCTCAGTCCTCTTTCTGGTTTTTGTTGTTAACATTCCAGTATTTGTATCTCTTGTTTTTGTATTCATCGTGTCCTTGCCTATATGGTTCATTTTTCCCTGTCTGTATTTGTCTGGTCTGTTCTCATTTTGTATTCATTCCATATTTATAGTCAGTCACCTTTGGCCATTTCCTCCTGTGCTATTATCTTGACAGCGTGCTGTTTACTTCCTGTATTAGCGTAAGTTCTCGTTCTAGCACAGCTGTCATTTTGGATTAATTACTCCTCACTCATGTGACCCACACCTGTAATCATTTGTTCATTTCCTCTGTGCCTTATTTAAAGGGCATTGCAATGCTACTCGTTGCAGAGCCCTTCTGTATGTGCAGACGGGAGCCCCCCATCTCATTTTTTCTCATTACCACTGTGTGTAATGATGGATGTGCTCCGTCTTGGCTTTAAACCTCTTTATTCCCTTTAATCCTGGCGTTTCCATACACCTCAGCCTTGTTCCTTCCAGGCTGTTCTCCTGTTTCTCTAGACATGAGCCCTGTCCTCCCTGGAGTTCCCGCACACCTACCTGAATCTCCTCCTTTTGGTGTTATGTGTAAGTTTTTGTCTTTGTGTTACTTTTGTACTTTTTGTTATTAAACATCTTTGCAACTCACAGTCCAGTGTTTGGGTCTTCGTCCTACCCTGAGGGGTGAGTTTTTTGACACTTTTGTCATAAATTTGCAGTTTTTTCTTCTGAATTAGTATTTTTTTTCCTGTAAATTTACTAGTTTTTCATGCAAATTTGCAAGATTTTTCTTAAAAAAAAACATGCCTTTTTGTCATAAAGTGGCAGGGTTTTTTTTCTTTTAAATTTGCATTTTTTCCTGAAAATTTTCAAGTTTTTCTCGTAGATTTGCAACTTTTTCCTGTAAATTTGCAACTTTTTTTTCTCATAAATCACCATTTTTTTCCCTGTAAATTTGAAACTTTTTTCTCTTAGATTTGCAACTTCTTTCTAAAATTTTTTTTTGACTGTGTCATGATGCTGAGCACGGTTGGAGAACTGTGCTCACGCTTTCAGTTCATCCTAGTTATTTTCTGTACTTTTCCCACTTCAGTTTTATTATTGTTTTTGAGTATTGTTGTCTGTATTATGTTATCTTTGTTTCTGTTTGTTTTTAGTTGTCCTGTTATCATAATCTTAGTTTGGTCATTATAGTCCTGTTTATTATTATTATTATTATTATTATTATTATTATTATTATTATTTGATGGATCATCTTGTATTTTAAATGATATCTTTCTGTGTTTGGACTTTAGCCTACTCACGCCTCCACCTTTAGTTTCCTGTTTAGATATTGATTTTTATTATTAATGTCATTCCCAGCACTATTAGCATCTCTTGGTTGTATTCCTTCCCATCCTTGCCTTTGTGGGTTATTATTTCTGTCTTGTGTATTATTAGGTTTGAACCTTATTTTGTAATCATTTCATATTTATAGTCAGTTACCTTTTTGTTCCTCCTGTGCTTTTACTTTGACAAGGTTCTTTGATTACTTCCATTGGCTCTAAGCTAGTTCCACGGTCAATCACAGCTGTCATTATTTTGGACTGATTATCCTTGCTCCTGTCTCCCACACCTTTCTATCATTTTGTCCAATTTCTCTTTGTCCTATTTACAGGACGCTACCCCACAGCTCGGGGCGACGTCCATCATTGTTACCTGGCGTGTGTCCCACGCTTCTATTTTGTGAATCCGACGTGTGTTCCATGTCTTAGCCAGTGTGCTATTGAACCTCCCTCTCTCAAGCCTTGTAAATTTTTGTTCTCATTTGGATTTTGTGTTTTTGTTAAACTATTGCAAACTCACAGTTTGGCGTTTGGGTCTCCATTCTGCCCCTGAAGGGCCAGTTATGATAGACTATTTCTCATAAATTTGAAATTGTTTCTCAAAAATTAGTAACTTTTTTCTTGTAAATTAATAATTTTTCTGTAAATTTTCAACTTTTCTTTTAAATTTGTGACTTTTTCCTCATAAATTTGACTTTTTTGTGTAAATTTTTATATTTTTTCTCATAAATTTGTGACTTTTTTCATAAAAATGCTCAGAAATTGATCTTTTTTTCATTCCTGGTGTAAGCCCTCCTCCTCCTTCGCTCCACTTTCATGGTGCCACAGTAAACAGTGTGGTGGTGGTGGGGGCAGCTCTGGGGTTTCAGGGTTAATTTGCTCTGCTCATTCAGGTCATTTTCTGCCCGGTTTACCACACATTTCCCAGAGAGACCAGAGGCTGTGGGTGGAAGTGACTGTTGTGGCTGTTTTAACTGCTGGCTCACTGTTTCAGCTTCAGCTATTTACAGCTGGAGTCACATCTGTGGGCCGAGACTGGCTTATTGAAATTTATCTGTCTGGAAAAAAATTACAAATTTATGAGGAAAAGATCGCAATTTTTTTTTTTAGAAAAAAGTTGCAACTCTGAGGAAAAAGTTGGAAATTTTCAGGAAAAATGCAAATTTACAAGAAAAAACTTGAAATCAACAAGAAAAAAAAAATTAAAATTTACACAAAAAATGCTAATTTTCAAGAAAAAAAATGTAATTTTATGAGGGAAAAAAGTCACAACCTCATGAGAAAAAAGTTGAAAATTTACAGGAAAAATTTGTAAATTTTCAAAAAAAATGTAAATTCATGAGGGAAAGGGCTTCAAATGTACAAGAAAAACTTGAAAATGTACAGGAAAAGAATACAAATTTACAAGAAAAAGACTGCAAATTTATGATGAAAAAAGCTGCAATTTATGAGCCAAAAAAATCACAAATTTTTGAGAAAACGGTTGAAAATCAACAAGGAAAAAAATAAAATTTACACAAAAACATGCTAATTTACAAGAAAAAACATGCGATTTCATGAGGAAAAAAGTCACAAACTCATGAGAAAAAAAATTACAAATGTACAGGAAAAAAGTCACAAATTTATGAGGAAAAAAAATAAGAAGTTGCAGATTTATGAAAAAAAAGCCACAAATTTATAAGAAAAATGTTGCAAATTTAACCTTTAAACCTAAAAAATTTATGGTGAAAAAAAATACAATTTTATCAGAAAAGAACTGCTAATTTCTGTCTCTCTCTCCTCCCTGTGTCAGATCTGAGGAATGGTTCCACCGTGTTGTGGGAGTCCAGGGTCAGCGGAGGGTACCAGGTCCTGCTGCTGGACGAGGACAGAGTCTGGCTGCTGGTCGGAGGGAAGGACCACATCTACCTGCTGAGACCCGACAGTGTGGATCTGCCTGCCCGGACGGTGAGACGGGAATAGAGAGAAAGACCTCAACAAGCTCTACGTCAGGGACGGGCATCCCAGACTGTGCAGGTTTTTCTCCAGCCGGCCACTAAAGGAGGTGTTTTTACTGACCAGCAGTCAGTTGGAAGGAAGTCGGTGAAATCACCTGGAGAGGCTGTTTGGAAAGAAAATCTGCAGCAACTTGATCCTCACTGCTCTAGATCCAGGTTTTTATTTGGTTCTCCATCAGGTTGCAGATCTGATGGAGGTACAGTGGGGAAAAAAAGTATTTAGTCAGCCACCAATTGTGCAAGTTCTCCCACTTAAAAGATGAGAGAGGTCTCCAATTTTCATCATAGGTATACCTCAACTATGAGAGACAAAATGAGAAAAAAAATCCAGAAAATCACATTGAAGGATTTTTAATGAATTAATTGGTAAATTCCTCGGTAAAATAAGTATTTGGTCAATAACAAAAGTTCATCTCAATACTTTGTTATATACCCTTTGTTGGCAATGACAGAGGTCAAACGTTTTCTGTAAGTCTTCACAAGGTTTTCACACACTGTTGCTGGTATTTTGGCCCATTCCTCCATGCAGATCTCCTCTAGAGCAGTGGTGTTTTGGGGCTGTCGCTGGGCAACACGGACTTTCAACTCCCTCCAAAGATTTTCTATGGGGTTGAGATCTGGAGACTGGCTAGGCCACTCCAGGACCTTGAAATGCTTCTTACGAAGCCACTCCTTCGTTGCCCGGACAGTGTGTTTGGGATCATTGTCATGCTGAAAGACCCAGCCACGTTTCATCTTCAGTGCCCTTGCTGATGGAAGATTTTCACTAAAAATCTCACGATACATGGCCCCATTCATTCTTTCCTTTACACGGATCAGTCGTCCTGGTCCCTTTGCAGAAAAACAGCCCCAAAGTATGATGTTTCCACCCCCATGTTTCACAGTAGGTATGGTGTTCTTTCTCCTCCAAACACGACAAGTTGAGTTTTTACCAAAAAGTTCTATTTTGGTTTCATCTGACCATATGACATTCTCCCAATCCTCTTCTGGATCATCCAAATGCCCTCTAGCAAACTTCAGACAGGCCTGGACATGTACTGGCTTAAGCAGGGGGACACGTCTGGCACTGCAAGATTTGAGTCCCTGGCGGCGTAGTGTGTTACTGATGTAGCCTTTGTTATTTTGGTCCCAGCTCTCTGCAGGTCATTCACTAGGTCCCCCCGTGTGGTTCTGGGATTTTTGCTCACTGTTCTTGTGATCATTTTGACCTCACGGGGTGAGATCTTGCGTGGAGCCTCAAATGGAGGGAGATTATCAGTGGTCTTGTATGTCTTCCATTTTCTAATAATTGCTCCCACAGTTGATTTCTTCACACCAAGCTGCTTACCTATTGCAGATTCAGTCTTCCCAGCCTGGTGCAGGTCTACAGTTTTGTTTCTGGTGTCCTTTGACAGCTCTTTGGTCTTGGCCATAGTGGAGTTTGGAGTCTGACTGTTTGAGGTTGTGGACAGGTGTCTTTTATACTGATAATGAGTTCAAACAGGTGCCACTAATACAGGTAACGAGTGGAGGACAGAGGAGCCTCTTAAAGAAGAAGTTACAGGTCTGTGAGAGCCAGAAATCTTGCTTGTTTGTAGGTGACCAAATACTTATTTTACCAAGGAATTTACCAATTAATTCATTAAAAATCCTTCAATGTGATTTTTCTGGATTTTTTTTTCTCATTTTGTCTCTCATAGTGGAGGTATACCTATGATGAAAATTGGAGACCTCTCTCATCTTTTAAGTGGGAGAACTTGCACAATTGGTGCCTGACTAAATACTTTTTTGCCCCACTGTAGGTGAGGTTACCCGGGCTTGGGGATTTAGGCAATTCAGGAATTGAGGAGTTATGAGTCTTCCACTGAAGAGAGAGTGGGCCCGACAGGCAAATGTTGGCACACTACGCCCCTGTGCTGTGTGGGCCCAAGACTCTCACCTGCCTCAGTCACCTGGAACCAGTTTAAGGTTGTACTCTCACTGGTGCCATTTGCCTTGTTCCATGTTGAGGTGACGTGGTTCTCTCAGCGGGGGGTCAGCACTGGTCAGCACCGGCTGTACTCACATTATATTTTTATCACGCTTTTCTCATTTCTGTCACGTGCAGGCAGTGTGTGCCGTGCACGTGAGTGGAGCACAGACTTAAAATTGCTTCCGTGATCACTACAGGGTGCACTGTCAGTCAGCTGAGCACAGCAGTCATATTAAAAATTTGGAGTTTGGAGTTTGAGTTTTTTTCTCATACATTTGCAACTTTTTTCCTCATAAATTTGCAGTTTTTTCCTGTAAATCTTAATTTTTTTTTCTTTGTTGATTTTCAACTTTTCTCAAATTTGTGACTTTGTCTCACAAATTTGCAGCTTTTTTCTCATAAATGGGACTCTCTCAAAAATCTGCAACTTTTGTCATAAATTTGCAGTTTTTTTTCTTGTATATTTGCATTTTTTCCTGTCAACTTTTGATTTTCTTGTAGATTTAGAACATTTTTCTCATAATTTTGTGACTTTTTTCCAGTAAATTTGCAACTTTCTCTCTTAAATTTGCAACTTCATTCTTTCAGCTGAATTGACGTTAGCTGACTCAGGCTGACTACCTGAGCCAGGAGCCAGCCAGCTAACATTAGCACTGCAGCGTCAGAAACTGACCTCAGCAGCGACTGTGGCTCACAGACATTTAAAGAGACATGCACTGAGATGAGAAGCTTTGAGGACAACTGCAGAATCTGGGTTAAAACGGTGCTGTCGGATTTAATCCCTGAGGCGTTCAGACCAACGCCTGTTTCCTTATCTTAGAAATGAGCCACAAACCTCAGCTGACTGACCGCTGCTCTGCTGCAGATCTCCTCTGGTCACGGTGGGACAGATGTTGGGCTTTGAAATGGGCTCCAGTGATGGTTTTGAAAAGAGGGAAAAATCTGGTCCAGGCCGGGGTTTGTTGGGGGAGAACAAACCTGGACCTCCTGCTGGTGGATTCTTTCCATGCTGTACTCAGCCAGACCCCGGAGGCAGGAGCTGGGACTGAAAACAGCAGCCAGCAGGACAAAGGTCGGGGCGTTGCTCCCAGTATGGACTACTGGGATTATATGGGCACACAGAGACAACGACACACACATGGACTCACTACAGCAGCTCTCAACTGAAATCACACACTCAGGGCAAAGACATTTGAAGCACCAATTCTTAGCAGAAAGGCAACAAAAAGGTAAAAATTTGGAACATTTTTCTTAGAAATTTGCATTTTTTCTCTCATAAGTTTGTGATTTTTCCTGTAAATTTGCAACTTTTTTCCTGTAAATTTGCAATTTGCAATTTGTCAAATTTATTTTTTCCAGTCAAGTTGTGAATTTTTCTCATAAATTTGCATGTTTTTTCTTGTAAATTTGCAACATTTTTCATGTAACTCTGCAGCTTTTTCTCAAAAATGTGCAAATTTTTTGTAAAAAATTATCAACTTTTTCTGATAAATTTGAATCTTTTTTCTTAGACATTTGCAGCATTTTTCTTGTAATTTTGCAAATTTCTCAAAAATTAGCAACTTTTCTGTAAAAAAATTAGCAACTTTATTTCTGATAAATTTTCAACATTTTGCTTCTAAATTTTAAATGTTTGTCATAAATTTTTTCCTGTAAATTTTTGTCATAAATTTGCAGCTTTTTCCATAGAAATGTTCACATTTTGATCATTTCTGTCACCATCCTGAGCCTTTTAATATGGCGCTTTTCATATACTGCCCTTTTAAGACGTGTCCACGGCGTTCCAGCGGAGTCGTGTGGGCGTGGCCACGCCATAGGGCCGTGCACCTCGGCATACGTAGGGCTGTCTATGCTTACGTCACTGATCTCATGAACAAGCCCTGGCGGCACAGCGAGGTATCAACAAACGACGATTTCAATGCATTTCTATGGCAATGTTAGCTAAATTTAAACAAAGAAAATGCCAAAATGGTGTGCAACTGGCTCATGCAGCATCATCATCTGATGAAAGATGGCGATAGCAATAAGAAACCAGTTTTTTAGATTCACGTCGGCCAGCAGAGATTAGCCAAGGAGGATTTAGTGGGCTGCCTTTTCATAATGGATGAGAAGGCTGAGGGATGATCTGACCTCTGTCTTCATCTGGTCTGACCACTTTATAACAGCTATGCCTGGTTACCAAACTATGACTCTGATTTATCATTAAAAGTAACTTGTGTTCACGTAAAGCTAATGCAAACATACGAAAAAAAAACCCAAATCTGCATCCGAGGGCGTTGATAGCTAGAATAGCATTAGCAGAGAAACATGTCGCTTGGTAGGAATATTCATTCCAATTTGAGCCGCTAATCAGCCTCAGCGTAAACGTATCAACACTGCAATTAAACTAGTTTATAAATCAGACTGACGCTCACCTGCTGACAAACGGACCGAAGCTCTGCAGAGCTGAAATGACGTGTCGGAGTTAATGAGGGCTAACGAGTGTAAACACTGGTTTACACTAAATTTTAACTACTGGATGGACTTTGGTTCAAATCTCACCAGAGGAAGCCCTTGGGCCAAGGATGAAGCCATTAGATTTTGGTGAGGATCCGAGTGTGCAAACCTCCACCAATTAGGACCTTGTTTGTATTTGTGCAGCAGGATTACACAAAAACTACTGGATGGATCTGGATGAAGTTTTCATCAGAGGTGGTCCTTGGCCTAGAGAGGAACCCATAACATATTGGTGATGATTCCAGAATGCATACCTCCACCAAGGTGCTTATCTTCTCAGTGTGTTAGCAAGCATTCTCTGGGTTATTTGGAATTTAGCCTCAATGCCTGCCTAAACTGGACTCGGCATGGCAACGAACAGAGGACGCTGGACAACTCCACTGATCATTTTCCTTCTTTATTTGAACAAATTCAAGCAACGACAAGAGTAGTAGGTTGATAACCTTTGAGAGAAAAAAAGAAAAGAACATATCAAGTTAATAAACTCATAATTAAACTCAAGTACCCTAATTCAATCTTTAATTTTTCCCAAATCTATTAAGTCAAATAAAGTCGAATAAATGTACTTGTTTACAATGTTTATCTAATTTGTCACAAACCACTTTAATTTACCATCCAGTTGAGAAACCTCCCATATTATTAAATTAAATCACTAAATTAAGCATTGAACAAACTCAACTTCCCCATTCTTTCCACCATTAAACGCTAAGCAAAGCATCTTTTTTCCTTAATTGGAATCAGTTTGCTGCATAGAGTCACATGATCAATTCAAACCACCACCAACCAGAGTACTTGAATTAATCACACCTGGAACCTGCAAACACACCATCACAACTGAAATCGCACACTTTTCCTCACATTACATCATCAATGCCAAATTCTCCTAAATAAAAGGCAAACGTCACCAGTTGTGTCTCTGTGGTCACCCAAGCATCAAGGAGAGCTGCTCTCTGCAACACTGAGCAAACAAGCCCCAGCTGCTCAGGTGAACGGCCTAATGAAACCTCTGCCTGCTGAGCTGCAACACCTACAAACCCAAAGTGCTCCACACTGCCCCCTTGACCTCCTGCTGTTTAACTGACCTCCTGCTCATGAAAAATCCCTAAAATGCACCAAAGTAGAGCAGAAGAATTAAAGGCTGAGGGAAAAAACAGCAATATGACGACCTGTGGCCTGACAACAATACTGGATAGACTTTGATGCAGTTTTCAGCAGAACTGGCTCGTGGCGACACACCAACCCATTACATTTTGGAGGCGATCCATGAGGGACGGAAGGAGCCTTGGCGGAGGGATGTGCTCTCTGAGTGCTTTTCTACTTCACAAATGACTTTTGTACAGTGTCATAGGAGGGAAATTTCCCCTCCCAACATGGAAACAGAGAGAATTGTCCCGATGACATCATCATAAACCTTTGACATCACGTTACATAACTGAGTAAAATGACTTTGAACCACCAATTCTAAGCAGAAATAAAAAAGAAAAATTGTACACATCACCAAGCTTCTTGTCATTTGCAACTTTTTTCTCATAAATCTGCAACTTTTGTCTCAAAACTTTGACTTTTTCTCTTACAAATTTGCAGATTTTGTGTCATTCATTCATTTTCATTCATCTTCTTCCGCTTAATCCTTTTCGGGTTGCGGGGGGGCTGGAGCCTATCCCAGCATCTTTGGGCGAGAGGCAGGGTCCACCCTGGACAAATCGTCAGTCCATCACAGGGCCAACACAGAGAGACAAACAACCATTCACTCTCACAGTCATACCTAAGGACAATGTAGAATCTCCAGTTTGATGCCAGTTAACCTAACTTGCATGTTTTTGGCATGTGGGAGGAAACCGGAGAAATCCCGGAGTAAACCCACGCGGACACGGGGAGAACATGCAAACTCCACACAGATCACTGTTGGTCGGGGGCTGGGATCGAACCCAGGATCCCCCGGCCAAGAGTCAGTTGCTGTGCTGCCGCAGTGCTAACCACTGCGCCACCGGGCCGCCCCAGATTTTGTCTCATAGGTCTGCAATGTTGTTTTTTTTTTTCTTACAGATTTGCAACTTTTAAACATGTTTCTTTTTTCTCAGAAATTTTTTTCTCAAAATTTGCAATTTTTTCTCATAAATTTGCAACTTTTTCCTCAAACTTTCATCTTTTTCTAATAAATTTAAAGCATTTTTCATGTAAATTTTCAACTTTTTTCTTGTAAATTTCTCATCTGGATGCTGGTTAAATTTTGACTCCGTGCAATTAAATTGTAATTTACAACTTTTATTTTAGTTTTAAATTGGCATCATTTATCATATCTCTCCACCTTTATTCTTGCAAACTGATCCCAAATTTACATGGAAACGTTTGCACCTCATGCTAAATAGGTGAATGCCACCATCTGCCTTGTTAAAATAGAACAAACCACCTACTGCCAAGAACATGACAATGACAACGTTGAAACACCTCAGAACTGATCATTTCTACACATTTGAGCAACCTTAGAAAGTGATGAGAACAAAATCTGTGTGATAAATGAAGCTCTGCTGATTTCTCTGTTAAAGTCCAAGAGAAAAACAGATTCCAGTCACATCAGTGAAAATCTTCAACCAACATTTAGAGCTCAGAGGAGTTTCTGTTTTCATGTGGGGAAATATTATAGAAATATTATATGAGCAGTGATAGCCTCCATGACTGACAGACAGAGGAAAGAGTTCCACTAGAACCACAAAAACAGGAAGAGAACGACGACAAGACGTGGAGGTACCGCCCACAATGTTTGATTGACAGCTGATCTCTGCAGAAACCATGATGGAGAGAAAATAAAACAGAAAAGTAAAATCCAGATTTAAACCCACGACAGCATGGAAGACTTCAGTCTATCTGACTTTAACTAACTCAGCTGTGGATCCATAAACAAGCCACAATCCAGCATAGAGGTTCTGAGTGAATGTGGTCTGGACTCTGTGGATCAGGGTCATGGTCTCAGAGACTCTGTAGAAGGACAGAATACCTTCTTTGTGATCCAGGTACACTCCTACTCTGGAGGATCCAGGACCTGAGACTGGAGTGTTGATGTTGTTGTGACGAAATATGAAACTGTCTTTGTCACAATCTAATGCCCAAGATTTGTCATTATGTCCAAACCAACATTCCTCCCCTCTCACCTCTCTTTTCATGTCCTTATATGCTACTGCTACAGTAACTCTTTTCCCTCTCCACTCCACCTCCCAGTAACAACGTTCACTCAGACTCTCTCTACTCAGGACCTGTTTCCACCATGTGAATCTGTCTGGATGTTCAGGATAAAACTGTTGTTGTTTCATTCCTGTCACTTTTCTGTTCCCCTCTGATAATACCAGATATCCGTTTGCTGTGTTTGGATCCAGAGTGATTTCCTGTGAATATTTTAAGAATTCCTCTCTGATCTTTGGCTCTGGTGGTGGTGGTGTCAGCAGAACATCCACTTCAGCGACTGTCTCTGAGATGTTTGTCCATGTCTCTGTCAGAATGTCCTGTAGTTTGTCTCTGACCTCTGACACAGCTGCTGTCACATCCTCAAAGTACCTCAGAGGACCAACATGGATGCTGGATGAGTGTGGAGACTCTCTGAGTGGTGACAGTGAGGGGTAGCTGTGGAGAAACTGGATGTGATCCTCTGTGTGTGAGAGCCGCTCCAGCTCGCCATCTTTCCTCTTCAGCTCAGTGATCTCCTGCTCCAGCTTCTCCTGAAGATCTAAGACTCGACTCACTTCAGTTTCCTGCTGGGATCTGACCTGCTGCTTCACATCAGAGCTTCTTTTCTTGATCAGATGGATCAGCTCAGAGAACATCTTCTCACTGTCCTCCACCGCTTTATCAGCGGACCCATTGATGGCCTCCACCTCCTGTTGAAGAACCTTCACATCTTTCTCTCTGTCCTGGATTCTCTGCTGGATTTTTCCTCGACTCTCCCCAAGCTCCTCCTGCCTCTCAGCCCTTTCTGCTACAGCTGGGACTGTGTTGTGGCCTTTATGTTGATCCATGGTGCAGAGATAACAGATACTCTGCTGATCACTACGACAGAAGATCTCCTTCAGCTTATCATGAAGAGAGCAGATGTTCTCCTGGAGGTTCTTGGAGGGCTCCACTAGCTTGTGTTTCTTGAATGAAGGTGAATCATAATGAGGCTGAAGGTGATTCTCACAGTAAGAGGCCAGACAGACTAAACAGGACTTGAAGGCTTTCAGCTTCCTCCCAGGACAGACATCACAGGCCACGTCTCCAGGTCCAGCATAGCAGTGATCAGCAGGAGCAGCCTGGAGTCCAGTCTTCTTCAGCTCCTCCACTAGATCTGCTAACATGGTGTTTTTCACCAGATCAGGCCTCGGTATGAAAGTCTTCCTGCACTGAGGACATCTGTGGATTCCCTTCCTGTCCTCTTCATCCCAGTGAGCTTTAATACAGTCCATACAGTAGCTGTGTCCACAGGGAAGACTTACCGGATCCTTCAGCAGATCAAGACAGATCGGACAAGAGAAGTTCTCTTGGTTCAACTGAACTCCTTTCTGCGCCATTTCTGCTCTCAGTGACGGTGACTGTGTGAGTTTCACTTCCTCATAACAGAGACTATAGAGCTCTGATCTGATCATGTGGCCACATGTTGGTCACACCCACCATCACAGTTCAGCTTTTTCTTACATTTGAACATGTTTTTTCTCACTTTGTGACTTTTTTCTCATAGATCTGCAATTTTTTTATTGTGGATTTTCAACTTTTAAAAATTGTGACTTTTTTCCAGTAAATTTGCTAACTTCTTCCTGTAAATTGTCAACTTTTTGTCATAAATTTGCAACTGTTTCCACATAAATCTGAATTTTTCTCAAAAAATTACCATTTTTCCCCTCAAAAATCTGTAACTTTTTTCTCATAAATTTTCTAATATTTTCTTGTAAATGTGCAACTTTTTCCTTCAAAAATCTGCAATTTTTTTCACGAAAATTTGTGACTTTTTCTGAAAAATTTGCAACTTCCATCCATCCATCTTCTTCCGTTTAACCCTTTTTGGGTCGCGGGGGTGCTGGAGCCTATCCCAGCATCTTTGGGCGAGAGGCAGGGTACACCCTGGACAGATCGCCAGTCCATCGCAGGGCAAATTTGCAACTTTTTTCTCTAAATTTTAAACTTCTTCACAAAGTTTCAGTTTAATTCACCTTTATTTGTATGGCTTCTAGTCACAACAAAAGTCATCTCAAGGCGCTACAGACATAAACACAAATCATAAATAATTCAACTTTTTTTTTTAGATAGATAGATAGATACTTTATTTCGAACAAAAAAGTAAAACAACAATAAAACAAATGACAAGTGCAATAAAGTAACAGTAAACAGTGTTCGAAAGGGAGAAGGAAGAAGTGAACACTTATTAATTCCAACTCCTCTTTTCCATAAATACAACCCATGTGAAATATATACAAATTACCACATTTAAGACCCCAAGTAAACAATTAACTATATTTTGTGCATATTAACATTAACACCCATCCATCCCAACATACATACAGTCCATACATCAAAACCAGCCCCAAACAACACAGATATACGTACACAGTACTGTCCCATCCACCATTCCATAGTGTCCCAGAGTGAGCATAGTGAATCGTACATATAAATACTACCCTTCTAACATATATTCTTTCAGCAAATAATGTTTGTACCTCTTTTTGAATTGATTTCTGTTTGTACATAGTTTCAGTTCCGGCTCCAGACTGTTCCACAAATCCACCCCACAGACAGATATGCACATACTTTTCTTAGTTGTTCGTTTCTTGGGTTTTGTAAAGTTTAAGTCTCCTCTCAAATTATAATCATTGTCTCTTTTTTTAAATATTTTTTGTATATTAGTTGGGAGTTGATTATTAATTGCCCTGTACATGACTTGTGCTGTCTTAAATTTAACTAAATCGATGAACTTTATGACATGTGACTTTAAAAACAACGAATTGGTATGGTCTCTATATCCTACATTATTTATTATCCTTATAGCTCTTTTTTGTAATGTGCATATTGACTGTAGGTTGGTCTTGTGTTTCCTCAGACTTCTACACAGTAGTTAAGATAAGGTAGAATCAGTGAATTGTACAGTAAGAACAATGATTTATGGTCCAAGATGTGTCTTGTCTTCCCCAGCATCCCTATACATTTTGCCAACTTGGCCTGGATGTGACTGATGTGAGGTTTCCAGCAGATTTTATTGTCTAGCGTCACCCCCAGAAACTTATTTTCCTGTACTGTTTCTATTCTGGTATCATCTATCGTTACCATTATTTCATGATTTATTTTATAATTTCCAAACAACATAATCTTTGTTTTTATCAGATTTAGAGATAATTTATTTTTGTTGAACCACTGCGTTAACCTTTTCATTTCAGTTGTGACCACCTCTAAAACCTGCTGCAAAGTCTCACCAGTGCAAAGGATATTTGTGTCATCCGCAAACAAAATAAATTTCAGAATTTTTGATACTTGGCATATGTCATTTATATACAAGATAAAGAGTTTGGGTCCCAAAACTGACCCTTGGGGCACACCACAAGTGATGTCCATGAAGGGTGATTTATTCTCACCAATTTGTATAAATTGTTGTCTGTTACTTAAATAACTTTCCACCCAACTCAGTCCGACCCCTCTTATCCCATACCTTTCCAGTTTCCTTAGTCGAATTCTGTGGTCAATGGTGTCAAAAGCTTTCTTTAAATCTATAAATACTCCTACAGCAAACTTTTTTAATCTATACAACTAGTAATTTCTTCAGTAAGTTTGATCAGTGCCAAAGATGTAGATTTATCTGCTCTAAAACCATACTGGCTGTCTGTAAGGCGGTTGTGTTTTTCAATGAAATCATCCAGTCTCTTAGTGAAGATTTTTTTCAAGTATTTTGGAGAATTGTGAGAGTAAAGAGACTGGCCTGTAATTTGTGAAATAATGACTGTCTCCTGTTTTATATAGTGGTATTACTTTTGCTATTTTCATTTTGTTTGGAAATTTACCAGTTTGAAATGGCAGGTTACAGATGTGGGTGAGTGGCTTAACAATTCCTTCAATTACTTTTTTCACTATTGTCATGCCAATTTAATTCCAGTCCATTGATTTTTTGTTCTTAAATTTACTCACAGTCTCAATAATTTCCTTTTCAGTAACTGCACCCAAAAAGATTGTGTTTGGATTGCTGTCTTCTATTTCATTTACAGAACCACTGTTGTTTGTTTCTGGTGTCACTATTGATTTTGCTAATTCAGGACCAACATTTAAAAAAAAATTATTGAAACCACTGACCACATCCTCCATATTATTTATCAAATTGCCATTTTCAATAAAATATTATGGATAATTAGCATTCTTAGGTCGATTACTAATAATCCCATTGAGTACTTGCCATATTCCCCTTAAGTTATTTTTATTATCCTCTAATATTCTGTTGTAGTATTCTTTCTTACAAGTCCTCATTATATTAGTAAGCTTATTTTTATATCTTTTATATTTGATCTCAGCCTCTACTGTTCTGCACTTAATGAATTGTTTATATAATGTATTCTTCTTTTTACATGCATTTAGTAACCCCTTGGTGACCCAAGGAATATTTTTGTTTTGTTGTGTGTCACTGTATTGTTTTATAGGACAGTTTTTATTGTACAATGATTGAAATATTTGTAAAAAAAATTATCATATGATTTAAACTATCTTCCAGTCTTGTATTACTAATTCCTTTGCCAGTAAATACATAGATTCTTCAGTTCTTATTCTTTTATATTTAATATTTTTGATATACTTTTTCTTCCTATAATCACATTGATAGACAACAAAAATCGGCAGGTGGTCACTGATATCATTCAATAAAAGCCCACTCCTGATATTATTTTCCATAATGTTTGTGAATATGTTATCTATTAGTGTGGCACTGTGTGACGTGATTCTGCTAGGTCTGGTAATTGTTGGATGTAAGCCCATACTCTACATTGTGTTGATAAATTCTTCTGCCAAACTATGTTGTTCTGAATTCAAAAGATCTATACTGAAATCCCCAAAGATGAACATAACTTTATGAGTTAGTTTTGCAAACATTTTTTCCATCCAGTCCTTAAATAAATCAGTGTTTGAGCCAAGTGTTCTATATACACAGCTCACAACCATATTCTTCACATTGTCCAGACAGATTTCTATTGTAATACATTCAAATAAATCATCCACAATTACTGACACATTTTCAACAACCTTGTATTTCAAGCTCTTGTCAACATAAATTGCAACTCCTCCTCCTTTTTTCACTTTTCTATTTATATAATTAAATTCATAGCCATCCATGGTAAAATCCACTCCTTTCTCTTCACTGAGCCACGTCTCTGATATTGCCACAATATTGAATGGCTCTTTAAACTGATGTAAATAATCTTTAATGTTATTAAAGTTGGCATAGAGAGTTCTGCTGTTGAAGTGGATCATAGAAATATTGAAATCAGATGTGACCAATGTGTTAAACTGTTCATCCGTGTAGTAACTACAGTTATTATTGATGGAGCTAAATAAATTATTATCAGGGTCTGTGTTATACTCTATGTCCTGTGGGTTGTGATCCGTATATTCAAAAACTTTCAGTTCCTGTTGTTCCTGTTTGTTGATCTTTTGTTTCATGTAATTAAATGTCCTGATGCAGATGAGTGTAATCCTTCAGTGTCCTACAGTTGTCTCTTGTTGCTGTCAACTCCAGTTGATAATATTCATTGATATTTGTCCAGTTCCATAATATTACTGATGTTAATGACCTTGGCTTCTTCAGGTGATCCATTTAATTTGATGTATGTTTTACAGTTTGTTGTCCAGGTGTTTTGAATCTTTTTCTGCTTTCTCATGTATCTTGCTTTTCTGGCTATTTCTACATTTTCTTTTGTAAGGTGCTTGTTTATATAGATGTTCATTCCTTTCAGTTTTCTACCTTGATTTAACAGCGCAGTCTTGTGTTTTCTATTGACAAACCTCATGATGACAGCCGGTTTGTCGCTGTTTTTCCTGGGCAGAGGGTGGCAGGCCTCATTGATGTCACAGTCTAGCTGGATTCCTTTGGACTGCAGGAAGGCCGCTACTTGTTGCTCCGTGGATTCGTCTTCCAGCGCGTTGAGCCTCCCTCCGCTGTCCGCGGCCCAGTGATGATCACATCGTTCACCCGAGCGTACTGCTCCTGGTCCAACACTCTGCTCTCCAGATACGCCAGCCTCTTGTCCTTCTCGGCATTCTGGATCCGCAGCGCTTTCACCTCCTCAAGCAGGCCCAGGATGTTTTTTTGCTGCAGCTTAACAGCAGAAATCTCTTCAGCCAAGAAGTCGAGCGATCTTTTAATATCGTCCACCTCCTCAGTCTGCTGAGCTTTCTTGGGACCCATGATCCCGGACAATGTATGTTGACTAAACAGCTAATGAACAGCTGTTTAGTCTACCCGCTACTTGTTGCTCCGTGGATTCGTCTTCCAGCGCGTCGAGCCTCCCTCCGCTGTCCGCGGCCCAGTGATGATCACATCGTTCACCCGAGTGTACTGCTCCTGGTCCAACACTCTGCTCTCCAGATACGCCAGCCTCTTGTCCTTCTCGGCATTCTGGATCCGCAGCGCTTTCACCTCCTCAAGTAGGCCCAGGATGTTTTTTTGCTGCAGCTTAACAGCAGAAATCTCTTCAGCCAAGAAGTCGAGCGATCTTTTAATATCGTCCACCTCCTCAGTCTGCTGAGCTTTCTTGGGACCCATGATCCCGGACAATGTATGTTGACTAAACAGCTAATGAACAGCTGTTTAGCTAGCTGAATGGTGGGCCGCTCCGCTCTGCTCTCGTTTCCCAGTCCGTAGATGCCGCTATTGGCGTCTTAAATCAGAAAGGGGTCGAAACTAAGATGTCCAGTCCCTAACCCAAATTCAGTTCTCAAAAGCCAAAAAAACTAGTCAAAAACTGAGCACCAAAACACAGAAATCCACCAAAATCCATCGAAAGACAGGATCTGACAGCAGGTTGACAGCAGGTTGACAGGAACCGGAAGTGTACTGTAACTCTTGTGTTTGATCACATCCCGGATGATTTTCCCTCCAACCACAGTCAGATTGTTTATCTTACAGGCTTGCTCAAAGAACACACTCTTTCATGGGCACAAGCCATTATCCAGGGACCAAATTATAACACATACACCTACAACCGGTTTACGGAAGAGTTTACCCGTGTGTTTAGTCATTCCGAGCAGGAGGGGACAGTGTCCTCCCTGCTCATGATGATTCGCCAGGGGGCTAGATCAGCAGCCGAGCACGCCATCGATTTCATGGTTCTCGTGGCCTCGTGGCCTCCGCGGGCTGGGACGACATTACGATATGCTCAGCGTTCACCCACAGCCTTAACTTCACGCTCTGTGATGAGCTCACCCGCCTTCGGGAGGAACCCGAGTCTCTCTACTCATTCATCTCCCTTATCATTAAGCAAGACAATAGCTGCGAGAACGCTCGAGGGAATGGTGGTCCAACCTTCGGCCCCTATTGTGGGCAGGCAAGTCACTGCTGCACAATGTCCCGCGAAGGGTGGGCACCGTTTGCTAGTCAAGGTAGGGGGACTAGTGGGCAATGCATCCGGATCCCCGAGTACATGCTTCACTTTACCCATACAACTGTTGCTCAATCATGGCAAACATGTCAGCTCCGCTCTGATCGATTCTGGGGCTGAACAAAACTTCATTTCAGAGAGTCTGACAACCCAATTAAAAACTCCCTGTAATAACTTTCCACAGCCCATAGGTGCAACCCAACCACTGACTGGGATAAGGGAGCTATTAATTCCTGGAGTCCCTTTTGCATGTCTGCCTGTCTCCAGTCAGCCGTCTGTTTACCACTCATCCCCATTCTGCCTCCTACTGCTGAATCCCCTGATTTATCGTACATATTCTCAATCTACCACAACCTGGTGTCATGACTCAGTGCAAGTGAGGCTCAAACGCAGAGCCACCAGAATGAACACTCAGACACAGATGTAAAAGTTTGCCAGTTTATTGTGGAAAACTAAACCAAACACACAACTCTAAATAAAAGTGCAAAACTAAGGAAAAGAGCAACACAAAAAACCCACACTTAAATTACACACAAAAACTGGTGCCGCTGGAGTGCACATAGCCTATGGGGAAAGAGCAGAAAGAGATGATTAGGGACAGAATCTCCCAAAGGGGAGAATAATAATAAGAGAGCACTCTTACTCAATGAGTAGAGGAGCCCGGCAGGGAGCTCCTGCGTGGACCAGGGGAACAGGGGGAAGACGGTGACCTGGGTGGATGTCTGGCATTGGTCTTCTTGGTCAGGCGAGCGTGATCAGCTCCGGAGCGCACACCAGCGGCTGGAAGCAAACCTGAGAGACAGAAGGACAGAAATGTGAAAACACAGATTAACGGTAATAAAGTAGAAGGCTTAGACATAGTTTGTGGTTGTAAACCCTAATGATCCAGCAATGGGTTCTTCACACGCTGGCTCTTAAATACGTTGGGTCATCAGGACACAGCAGGTGTGTAATCACACAGGTGTGGCTGATCCTCCGGAGCCAAGAAGATAGGAACAGAAGGGAAGGGGGGAGCATGCTCACCTGATCGTCACAGTGCCCCCTCCTCAAGGGACGCCTCCAGGCATCCCACTGGGCTTGCAAGGATGGGCCCGATGGAATGCCCGCACCCTCTGTTTGTCCAGGATGTAGGACCCCGGGATCCAGGACCTCTTCTCCAGACTGTACCTTTTCCAGTCGACAAGATACTGACACCCATGACCCTGTCGACGGATATCCAGTATCTTCTCCACTGTGTACATTGTCTGGCCGTCGATGACCCGGGGTGTTGGTGGGGGATCCAGAGGAGGGCAAAGAGGACTGGCAGAGAGGGGCTTAATGCAGGAGATGTGAAACATCGGGTGGATCCACATTGAAGGTGGCAGGTCCAACCGAACAGTGACATCGTTGATCAACCACTTGATGGTGAACGGGCCCAATAGTGGGGGAGAGCTTCTGCGACTCCATCTTGAGCGAGATCTGTTCAATGGACAGCTAAACCTTCTGTCCCACCGTGTATTTCGGCGCCAGCGCGCATCTGCGGTAAGCATACTGTTGGTTGCACTCTGCAGAGCGGAGGAGGGCAGCTCTCGTGGCCTTCCACAGACGGTGGCACCAATGTGCGTGGGTTTCCACAGATGGGATGGTGAGGCCCCTCTCCGCCATGGGCAGCAGAGGTGGCATGTAGCCCATCAAGGCCTCAAATAGTGTGAGCCCAGTAGAGGAGAAGACCGCCGAATTGTGGGAATACTTCACCCAGTTCAGGTGGGAACTCCAGGTAGAAGGGTTGCGGAATGCTACGCACCTTAGGGTGGCCTCCAGAGACTGATTGGCATGCTTGGCCTGACCGTTGCTCTGCGGACGGTATCCAGACGTCAGGCTGGCAAAAGCACCCAAAAAGCGGCAGAACGCCTTCCACACCTGGAATGCAAATTGTGACCCCCGTTCTGAAACAAGGTCCACTGGAATCCCATACAGCTGAATGACATGCTGCACCACTAGGTTGGCCATCTCCGTGGATGGGGCCTGCCCCCAGTCCTTCCTGGACTAGGGGGCAGGCCAGTCTACTACCACCTTGATTTTCGCCCGATTGGCCTTTACCAATACCTTTACGTGGTTCCAAGGTTATCATAGCCAGGAGCGGCACTGGGGTTAAGCTCCCAGTGCTCATAAAATGCTCCTTATGGCGTGCGTCTCGAAAAGCCTCTGACAACTAAGTCCAACTCCTAGCCTGCCCGTGTGGTTTAGTCTCTAAGCCCGGCGGAACTGCTTTTACTAATAGGAGAAGGGGCGAGGGTGGATCTCTGGCGCCTTAAAATCAGATGCTTCGGGTAGATGGTGGCTCATTAACCTGGGAAGGTAGCCCATCTAGGGGAAGGCAAACCCTGATTTCAAACCTCCGCTGCCTTGCGGCATACCCGGTCACGGGAAAGGCTTTGGGAGTCAACCCTGAGGAAAAATCCGGAGTCGGAGCCCCTAAGGCAGTTCTATGTTGTACTCAACATTGTTCTGGCAGCTCCTGCAACGGCGCTGGTGCCAAACTGTAGCAGCCCTGCTGTTCCTTTGGATTCATCAGTGACGTGGAGAGGGGGGACATGCTGCATGAGCAACATCTTGTCCTCCATATCTTCCTGCCCAGGCTTGAATCCTACCAATGCCCAACGCTGGAAGGTAGAACACCGGATCACTGGAGAGGAAACTCCAGCTTTGCCTTTGGCGTAGACAAAACACGGGGAATGACAGTTACCGGTTATAAGCCACCGCTCAATTGGCGTAGAGCGTGGCGCCAGGGGTTGTTCCCGATGGTGGGAGGGATCATCGGATCTCACTGGACAGCTACCGCCCGCCTCAAGCTGGGCAGCCCCCAGCCAATAAGATGTTGTCCCGCCACAGCTTGCTTTCCTCATTGGGTGCATGGGGATGAGGAGAAATCCGAACAGCAGACTGAGAACCTTCGCACCAGGCAAGACAATAAAACAAAAGAGACCAACACTAAAACTGGGAACTTGGAACATCCACACTATGATGACAGGACTCGCTGCTAACCTCAAGGACATCAACGACACCAGGAAGACTGCCATCATCAATAATGAGCTGATGAGACTGGGAGTGGATATCGCCACTCACCAGGAAACATGGTTGGCTGACGCAGGCACACTGAGAGAGAAGGACTACACGTTCTACTGACAGGGAAAGGGTAGTGACGAACACAGGGAACACGGAGTGGGCTTCGCAGTGAAGAACACCTTGCTGAAGATGGTGGAACTGGGCAGCACTGGCTCTGCACGACTCCTCACCCTCCGCCTGAACACCACTCAAGGCCCAGTCACCCTCGTCAATGTGTATGCCCCAACACTGACAGCCACACCAGAGGCAAAAGACGAGTTCTACGAGAATCTCGCAACAACTGTCAGGATCATCCCCAACTCTGAACAACTCATTCTCCTTGGAGACTTCAATGCCAGAGTGGGTGCTGACCACAACTCCTGGCCCTCCTGTCTTGGACTTTTTGGCGTAGGCAGAATGAACGACAACGGACAGCGGCTGCTCGAGTTCTGCACATATCACGATCTGTGCATCACAAACTCGTTCTTCAAGACCAAGCCCCAACACAAGGTTTCCTGGCAACATCCGCGCTCAAAGCACTGGCACCAGCTGGACTTGATCCTGACCAGGCGCACCTCACTGAAGAACGTGCTAATCACCCATTCGTTCCAGAGTGCAGATTGCGACACAGACCATTCATTGGTGTGTTGCAAGGTCAAGCTGCAGCTGAAGAAATTCCATCGTGCTAGACAGCCTGGAAAGGCACGGATTGACACCAGCAAGATGGCCCAACCAGAACTTGTTGAGCAGTTTGCCTCCACCTTTGAGAAGGAACTTGGTGTACCACAAGAAGGAGAATCTGCAAAGCAGAAGTGGGAAGAGCTGCGAAACACCATCCACCGCACACCCTTGGCTACCTTTGGAAGGAAGACCTCGAAGTCACAGGACTGGTTTGATGACAAGTTGACCGAGATGACCCCCGTCATTGAAGCCAAGCGCTCACCACTTGCTGAGTACAAGAAGTACCCAAACGAGAAGAATCTCCAGATTCTCAGGGCTGTGAGAAGCAAAGTTCAGCAGACTGCTCGGCGCTGTGCCAACGAGTACTGGACTCAGCTCAGCCAAGACATTCAAACCGCTGCCATAACAGGGAACATCCGTGGTATGTACGATGGCATCAAGAAAGCACTTGGTCCGGCTCAGAGCAAGATGCCCCCCCTCAAATCCTCCACTGGGGAGATGATCACAGAAAAGAACAAGCAGATGGAGAGATGGGTGGAACACTACTCCGACCTCTACTCCAGACAGAACACCGTGACACCTTCAGCCCTTGATGCCATCGACTGCCTGCCATCCATGGATGAACTTGATGCCGAGCCAACCATCGACGAACTCAACAAGGCCATTGATAGCTTGGCTGCTGGCAAGGCACCCGGCAACGACAGCATACCCCCTGACCTGATCAAGCACTGCAAGACCGCCCTACTGCTGCCATTGCATGACGTCCTCTGCCAGTGTTGGAAGGAAGGTGCCGTACCACAGGACATGAGGGACGCCAAGATCATCACCCTCTACAAAAACAAAGGGGAGAGAAGCGACTGCAACAACTACAGGGGCATCTCCCTCCTCAGCATTGTTGGCAAAGTCTACGCACGAGTTGTTCTCGTTCGTCTACAGAAGCTTGCCGAACGTGTCTACCCCGAGTCTCAGTGTGGCTTCCGCGCTGAGCGATCGACGGTAGACATGATATTCTCCATCCGCCAACTCCAGGAGAAATGCAGAGAACAGAACATGCCCCTGTACGTCGCCTTCATCGACCTCACCAAAGCGTTCGATCTGGTCAGCAGAGAGGGCCTTTTCAAGATCCTCCCAAAGATAGGATGCCCACCAAAGTTGCAAAGCCTCATCGAATCGTTTCACACCAACATGCAGGGGATAGTGCAGCAAGATGGCAACGTCTCAGAGCCATTCAACATGCGCAGCGGAGTGAAACAGGGCTGTGTACTTGCACCAACCCTCTTTGGGATTTTCTTTGCTATGCTCCTGAGGCATGCCTTCAGCACAGCAACAGAGGGAATCTACCTGCACACAAGATCTGACGGCAGGCTTTTCAACCTCGCCCGCCTGAAAGCCAGAACCAAAGTACGCAAGGCTCTAATCAGAGACATGCTGTTCGCAGACGACGCTGCAGTCGCAACCCACACACAGCAGGAGCTTCAGACCCTGATGGCCCGCTTCTCCCAGGCATGCAAGGACTTCGGGCTTACCATTAGCCTGAAGAAGACTAACGTCTTGGCGCAAGGCACGGAAGCACCACCAACCATCACCATCGACGACTACGAGCTGGAGGTCGTGAATCAGTTCACGTACCTGGGGTCCACGATCAGCAACAACCTCTCCCTTGATACAGAGATCAACAAGAGGATTGGAAAATCAGCCTTCACACTCGCTCGCCTCACCACACGAGTGTGGGAGAATCCCAAACTCTCTGTCAAGACGAAGATGGCAGTGTACAACGCCTGTGTCATCAGCACACTGTTCTATGGGAGTGAGACGTGGACAACATACGCCCGGCAGGAAAAGAGACTGAACTCCTTCCACTTGTGCTGCATTCGCCACATCCTGGACATATCCTGGCAGGACAAAGTGCCCAACACAGAAGTTCTGTCCCGCACTGGCCTTCCCTCCATGTTCACTCTACTCAGGCAGCGCAGGCTCCGCTGGCTAGGCCACGTTCACCGTATGGAGGATGGCAGAATCCCCAAAGACGTCCTCTACGGAGAACTGGCAACTGGCAGGAGAGACGTTGGCCGCCCACAGCTGCGCTTTAGAGTCGTCTGCAAGAGAGACATGATGGCCCTGGAGATCAACACAGATCACTGGGAGGACCTTGCAACAGACCGCTCCAAATGGAGAGGCACCCTGACCAGACAGCTCAAGGCGGGTGAAGAAAGACTGACTGCTGCAGCAGATGAAAAAAGGACCCGCAGGTAGAACCGCCACAGACCCAGCAGCACGGAGACCACCCACAAGTGTGACCTGTGTGACAGGGACTGCCATTCGCGCATTGGCCTGTTCAGCCACAGGCGGTGCTGTTCCAGCAGAGTAGACATTTAGGATTCTCTTCCATGGTCATCATAGACCGATGGAGGCTGACGACGACGGCCTTTACCATGCCCCCGACAACGATGAACACCAGGGATAAAGTAGAGCGAGTGGAAACTTGGCACTTCTCTGCTTTCACAAAAAGATGATTTTCCAGCAGCTGCTGCAGGACAGACTGAATGTGGACTACACGCTCCTTCAGCTTGCAGGAAAAAATCAGAATATCCTTCAAATACACAAAAACAAACTGGTTCACCATATCTCGCAAGACGTCATTGATTAACTGCTGGAAGATGGCAGGGGCATTGGTCAGCCCGAACGGCATGACCAAATACTCAAAATGACCCAACGGTGTTTTAAATGTCATCTTCCACTCATCTCCCTCACAAAAGTGGACCAAGTGGTACACATTACGGAGGTCATGTTTGGTGAAAAAACATCCCCGTTAGAGTAGCTCAAACACTGAGTTAATAAGGGGCATCGGATACTTATCCTTACGGGTAATCGCATTAAGCTCACGCTAATCAATACATGGCTGCAGAGATCCATCCTTCTTCCCTGCAAAAAGGAACCCAGCACCGAGAGGGGCGGACGACAGATGAATAATGCCGATGCTGAGGGAGTCTTTAATGTAGGTCTCCATCGCCTCCCTCTCCAGCCCAGATAAACTGTAGAGCCAGCTGGATGGTAACCGTGCGCCCGAGAGGAGATCGATAGCACAGTCGTAGCCCCAGTGAGGTGGTAATGATAGGGCCCTGGACTTGCTAAAGACCTCCCCTAAGTCATGATAGACCTTGCGCATGGAGCTGAGATCCGCCAGCTCAGCCAGAGGGGAAGAGATCAGGAGCGAGGGCAAGCATGTGGCCGATTGGAGACACGATGAGAGACAGAAAGGGCTCCAGGATGAAATGTAGCCCTGACTTCAGTTTATAATTTGATTATGAATGCGGAGCCACAGATACCCCAGAATCATGGTGGTTGTTGTTTGAGGTAGGACATAAAACTGAATAGTCTCACAGTGATTACCGGATAGAATGACCGAAATGGGCTCAGTTTGCTCGGTAATCACCGTGATACTGCTGCCTGAGACTGCCGAGACCATTAAGGGTGTCGGGACATTCCTGGTGGGTATCTGCAATTTACACACCATGGCCTGTTGAATGAAATTTTGCTCCACTCCAGAATCAACCAGGACGGAGGTTTTGAACTCAACTCCCGGTAACTGGATAAGGGCCGGGAGTTCAAAACGATTGGGGGAATTTGGCGAAGACCCTTCCACCAGCACCCCCCACAGCAACTGATGGAACGGGTTTCTCGGGCCAAATTTAGCATTTCAATATTGCGTGACCAGGGACCCCACAATAAATACACTCCCCCACCCTCTTGCAATGCCGGCATTTCCTTGGAGTCAGACGGACCCTCCTGAGGTCCATTGGCTCCGGTAATGATGCCAGCAGAACAGCATCAGAGATCGGGGGGGGGGGGCGGGGTGGATGGCCGTGGAGCGAACGGGGAAGCCGTGGCCTTCTGCTCCCTTGTACACTCCCTATACCAGTTATCCAGGGCCACTGCCTGCACAATCATCAACAGGAGGGAGACGCATAGCCAGCTCATGGCGGAGATGCGTATCCAGGCCCCAGAGGAAGGCGCTGCACAGGGCAGCGTCGTTCCAACCAGAGTCGGCCACAGCAACCCGGAACATGATGGAAAAATCAGCTACAGACTGATCTCCCTGTCGAAGTCCCACCAGCTGGCTAACCGTGTTCCCCTCACTCTCTGTATGGTCGAATGCCTTGGAGAAATCCCGCACAAACCGTTGGTATGTGTATAGGGGCCCGTCCGGACTGCTCAAAATGGACTGTGCCCACTTAAGCGCCCGGTCTCGCAGCAACAACGTCATGAAATGGACCTTAGCCAAATCATCCCTATACTTCCTTTCCACCTGCTGAAAATAAAGCTGACAGTGAAGCACCACCTCTCCCCCATAGGGGGCATGTGAAGGAACAGAGATGTTCCTGCAGATGGCAGACACTGCCGTAGCAGCAGGTGCAGGGGGAGACGCCGCACCAGGAAGCAAACCTAGGCACTTGGTGATAGTGGCCAATTGCTGGGTTACGGTTTCAAATTGCTCACACATAAACATGACCCACCATTCCGTTGTCTCCAAGTGCCAGAGTGCCAACTGTTCGCCCAGCTGAGTGCTCGCTGAGCTTCGATCTTGGCTGGATCATTCTGTCATGACTCAGTGCAAGTGAGGCTCAAACACAGAACTGTCAGAACAAATACTCAGACACAGATGTAAAAGACGATGCTGTTACCAAATTTAAGCAGATTGTTTCCTCTATGCCATGTGTCAACACAGCGGAGATAAGCTATGGAGAGCTTGCTCCTTCTGTAATTAATAGCATGGTAGATAGTGTTACAGCTTCTCTGCATCAGACTCTAGACATGGTGGCCCTTTTAAAAAAGAAAAAGTCTAATCAGAGATTTCTAACTCCTTGGTTCAACACAGAAACTCCTAGCTTAAAACAGAAGACTCATCAATTAGAAAGAAAATGGTGCTCTACTAAATTAGATGAAATTATTTAGCTTGGAGAAATCATCTTCTTGTGGTGGACACACATAGGGGACCTGTTTTGTGACTCACATTTTAGGTCAGAACAAAGTAAGAGGCTTCCTTGGTGATTACAGGAAGCTACAAGAATCTTAGCTTTGGTATGCAAGGCCTGAGACTGTGGGGGTTTAATTAAAGGATTAAAGAAGGGATGCATTGTAGACAGTGGAAGTGATATCATGGAGAGAGGATGCATTGTTACTGTCTTTATAATGCAAGGTGATTCATGTGACGTGTGAACTGTAAGAGTCCTGATATTTAAGGACGAGAGTTTCCTGTGTGGCTCTCTTACTGCTTTGAGACGATAGTGATGTGAATAAACCTGACTTGAGAGAGAACTCTGCCTCGTCATTCTCACATCTCCACACTGGTGACCCGAGACGTATCATGCAAGAGGAGAATTCCCCCGGGCCAGCCTCGTCAGGAGCCCCCAGCCAAGCGAATGCCGCTACAGTCCAGCTACCGGACTTCTGGCAGAACAGTCCGCGCTCCTGGTTCAACGCGGTTGAGGCGCAGTTCAACCTCCGGGGAATATCGGTAGACGCCATGAAATTCTACCACGTAGTTGCAAAGCTGGACAACAACACGGCCCAGCATGTGGAGAGCCTGATCGACCAGCCGCCGGACAGCGACAAATACGGCACGTTGAAGGCTGCACTCATCCAGCAATTCACCCCCTCAGCGGAGGAGCGAGCAGAGAGGCTCCTGGCGCTGACGGAGTCGGAAAATGACATGCCAGCGAACCTGATGGAGAAGTTGTTGAGGTTGAAAGACTCTGATGACGATCACTTCATTTTCACCCACCTCTTCCTCAGGACTCTACCATCAGCAGCGAGAGCGACCCTGGCCAGTTCGCCACTGTTGGCCCTACGGGACTACCGCATGCTGGGCCGAGAGGCGCAGCGGATTGTCAACGCCACCAAGCGGCGCGCAGCCACGGCCGCTGCAGCGGAACTCGGCGCGATGATCGGAGACGACAGGAGGCCAGAGGCAGCGGTGCCAGACTCACCGACGACGGCGGCGGCAGGGGCCAGGGAACGCGGATCGGACGTCCTTTGTTTCTACCATCGCCGTTTCGCAGAGAGGGCACGCAAGTGTGTACCACCGTGCCAGTTCGGGAAATGGCAAGACCGGGGGTCGGTAGCAGCTGCGGCCCTCGGGGAGGAGAACAAGCTGCTCTACTTGTCAGACGCACGTTCGGGGAGGCAGTACCTCGTCGACACAGGCTCCCAGTTGAGTTTCATCACACCTTCCTACGCGGACAGACTAGCGGGTTCCGGAGGTCCCCGGGTGACAGCAGCGAACGGCTCAGAGATTAAGACCTTTGGTGAGAAGACTCTGCTTCTGTCTCTACATGGCCGTACATTTGAGTGGACTTTTGTTGTAGCAGCAGTAAATTTCAATATGTTGGGGGCTGATTTTTTGAGTTCACATGGTTTGTTGGTTGATCTCGCTAACAGGCGCCTGGTTAATGCACTGTCTTTTGATTCTATCCCCTGTACAGCACGAGTGGCCCCGCCAACAGCACAAGCCAACGTCACAGCTGCCAGCGGTAAGTTCCACACACTGCTCACTCAGTTCCCAGCACTCACGGTCCCCACATTTTCGGCAACAGTCGCTAAACACGGGATGGAGCATTTTATTACCACTACCGGACCGCCCGTTTTTGCAAAAGCTCGGCGCTTGGACGCAGTTAAAATGGCCATAGTGCGTGAGGAGTTTGCCAACCTGGAGAGGTTGGGCATTATCAGACGATCAAACAGTCCTTGGGCTTCCCCGCTGCACATGGTCCCGAAAGCTGACGGATCATGGCGACCTTGCGGGGATTTCCGCAGGTTAAACAACGCTACAGCGCACGACCGCTACCCAATCCCACATATCCAAGATGTTTCCATTCATTTGGCGGGGGCGCGCATTTTTTCTAAAATAGACTTGGTCCACAGTTACCACCAAGTCCCAGTGTGCGCTGAGGACATACCCAAAACAGCGGTAATAACTCCGTTTGGCCTATTCGAGTTTTTACGCATGCCATTCGGACTTAAAGGGGCTGCTCAGACGTTCCAACACATGAAGGACACGGTGCTTCGCGATCTCCCTTTCGTGTTCGTCTACTTGGACGATATTTTAGTAGCCAGCGCGTCCGAAGACGGACACGAAAAACACCTGGCCACTGTTTTCCGAAGGTTGGGAGATCACGGGTTAATAATCAACCCAGCGAAGTGTCAGTTCGGGGTGGCGCAGATCGATTTTTTAGGACACAGCGTCTCCCCCGAAGGAGCAGTTCCGCTTCCTGACAAAGTGCGCGCGGTGGCAGACTTTCCCCGGCCGCAGTCAGTCAGGGCCTTGCAGGAGATTTTGGGAATGGTGAATTTTTATAACTGTTTTCTCCCCCACGCGGCGCAACTCATGCAGCCGCTGTATGCCGCGCTCAAAAAAAAGAAACCCGCGGATAAGGTCGAGTGGTCCCCGGAGCGGGACCAAGCGTTCTCGGAGGTGAAAGCAGCCTTGGCAAAGGCTGCGTTGTTGGCACACCCAGACCCAACGGCCCACATAGCGCTCACCACTGACGCATCAGATGTGGCCATAGGGGCGGTCGTAGAGCAACATGTAGCCAGAGTTTGGCAGCCCCTCGCATTTTTCAGCAGGACCTTGCGTGATAGCGAACGTAAATACAGCGTGTTCGACAGGGAGCTGGTGGCTCTCCATTTGGCCATCCGCCACTTTCAGTTCTGGCTAGAAGGACGCTCTTTCACCGCATTTGTTGACCACAAACCGCTAACATTCGCAATGGCCAAGGTTTCCGAACCGTGGTCAGGCTGGCAACAGAGACAGCTGGGCGCGATATCAGAGTTTACCACTGATATTCGGCATGTGGCGGGCAAACTGAATGTAGTGGCAGATTGCCTCTCGCGCGCTGTGGCGGCCCCAGTCAGCGTAGGAGTAGATTAGGCAGCCATGGCCGCGGAGCAGGTTAGTGACGCGGATGTGCGCGCGCTTCAGTCTGGACCAAGAGGGTTAAGGCTGGAGAGCAGGGTGCTGCAAGACGGTATGCACCCCCTAATCTGCGATGTCTCCACCGGACGGCCGCGTCCAGTAGTACCAGCCGCGTGGCGCCGCCGCGTTTTTGACTCGATTCATTCTTTGGCGCATCCGGGAGTGTGCGCGTCGGTCAAAATGGTAGGAGAGAAATTTGTGTGGCCGAGCCTTCGCAAACAGGTTAAAGAGTGGGCAGCAGCCTGCACGGCATGTCAATGAGCCAAAGTACACAGGCACACGAAGGCTCCTTTGGAGCCATTTCACATTCGGGCCAAGAGGTTCGATCACGTTCATGTGGACCTCGTGGGCCCCCTCCCGCCGTCACAAGGGTGCACACACCTTCTGACAATGGTGGACCGCACCACGCGCTGGCCTGAAGTGATCCCACTGGCATCAACCACGGCTGAGGAGGTGGCGCGCGCATTTTTAACAGCTTGGGTGGCGCGTTTCGGTGTTCCGTCGGACATTACGTCCGACAGAGGCCCTCAATTTGTGTCCGAGCTTTGGTCGACAATGGCCCGCAGCCTGGGTGTCACAATTCACTGCACAACCGCGTACAATCCGCAGGCTAATGGGTTATGCGAGCGTTTTCATAGGTCATTGAAAGCAGCTCTCAGAGCGTCACTGACGGATTCAAATTGGGTAGACAAGTTACCGTGGGTGTTATTGGGGTTGCGTTCTGCACCTAAAGAGGACTTAGAAGCCTCCCCAGCGGAGCTCGTGTTTGCGCAGCCACTCCGGCTGCCTGGGGAGTTTCTCCCAGATAACCCTGCGCCACACGCCTCCCCGTCTCAGCTGTTGCGGAGTAATATAGAATCAAGCACGCTGCCCGGCCCCGCGCACCACAGTTTTCCGCGCGTTTTTGTGCCTAAAACTTTGAAGAACGCAGAGTTTGTTTTTGTCAGACACGATGCGCACCGAACCCCGCTGCGACCGCCTTATGACTGACCGTTGAGAGTGCTAGAAACAGGGGACAAGCAGTTTTTGCTAGATTTGGGGGTAGGAAAGAGAAAGTTGGCATAAACAGACTCAAACCCGCTTTTGTGGTGGCAGATGAGCAGGTGCTGTTGGCGAGAGCCCCGCAGCGAGGTAGACCACCGCGGGGGGCTTCACAGAGTAATGTTTCCCCAGAGCACCCACAGGTGCTTGCAAAAGGTTTCCACCCCCATACGGCAAACCCCCAGCGTGACAGCGCTGCAGAGACGTTCAGCTACAGCAGATACGGCAGGAGACTGAAGCCTATACAGCATGTGGACTGATGTGTATTGATACTGTCACGGCATGCATGTTGTTATTTTCTTGTTGGTTCTGTTTTTTCTAAAATGTTGGGGGGGCTTGGTGTGGTGGACACACATACGGGACCTGTTTTGTGACTCACATTTTAGGTCAGAATAAAGTAAGAGGCTTCCTTGGTGATTACAGGAAGCTACAAGAATCTTAGCTTTGGTATGCAAGGCCTGAGACTGTGGGGGGTTTAATTAAAGGATTAAAGAAGGGATGCATTGTAGACAGTGGAAGTGATATCATGGAGAGAGGATGCATTGTTACTGTCTTTATAATGCAAGGTGATTCATGTGACGTGTGAACTGTAAGAGTTCTGATATTTAAGGACGAGAGTTTCCTGTGTGACTCTCTTACTGCTTTGAGACGATAGTGATGTGAATAAACCTGACTTGAGAGAGAACTCTGCCTCATCATTCTCACATCTCCACATTCTAATTTATAAAAAAAATCTATTCGGAAAGCTAGAAGAAGTTATTATTCTGTATTAATAGAAGAGAACAAGAATAATCCCAGGTTTCTTTTCAGCACTGTAGCCAGGCTGACAAAGAGTTAGGACTCTGTCAATCCTAGCATTCCCTTAGAGCTTTCTAGTCAAGACTTTATGAACTTTTTCAATCATAAAATTTCATCTGTCGGAGATAAATTCAATCAGATTCTTCCCACCATTAACTTAAATACAGTAACTACTACAACTCCTTCAACTGATATGTTTGGATGAGTTTACTCCAACTGACCTTTTAGAGTTAGCTAAATTAATTTCCTCATCCAAGCCTTCGATTTGTCCTATAGACCCTATTCCTACCAGGTTATTTAAAGAAATCTTCCCATTTATTGGTAACTCTATTCTTCAAATAATCAATTCTTCATTAACATTAGGCCATGTATCACAGGCACTTAAAACTCCTGTAATTAAACCCTTACTCAAAAAGCCAACGCTAGATCCAGGAGTTTTAGCTAACTGTAGACCAATCTCTAATCTGCCTTTCATTTCAAAAATCTTAGAAGGAGTTGCTGCTACGCAATTATTTGACCACTTGCAGGGAAATGGTTTATTTGAAGAGTTTCAATCTGGGTCTAGAATCCATCATATTACTGAAACAGTCTTAGTGAAGGTCACTAATGACCTCCTTATTGCATCTGATAATGGACTTGTTTCTGTACTTGTCCTTTTATGATATGATATGATATGATATGATATGCCTTTATTAGTCCCACAATGGGGAAATTCCAGGATTGCAACAGCACAGGGATAGCAACACACAGAGCAACAATCAGAAGGCAAGAAAAAACAAGAACAGCTAGTATACATATGTACATATTACTATAAATATTCTGTATATATATATACTGTATATATATATATATATATATAGACACACAGTGCGGAGCATTATGGTTGGTGAATGTGCAGCAGAAAGTCTAAGCTCTCTCTCCGCGGATGCGGCGGGCCAGCTGGAAGTCTTTGGGCATGATGGTGACCCTCTTAGCAAAGAAGAGACCCACCAGGTAGGCCTTGCTGGCCTCCTGCCGAGCCATGACGGCGAAGCTCAGGAAGCGCAGGTCGGTCTTGAAGTCCTGAGCGATCTCCCTCACCAGGCGCTGGATGGGCAGCTTACGGATGAGCAGCTCCGTGGATTTCTGGTAGCGACGGATCTCTCTCAGAGCCACGGGCCTGTAACGGTGAGGCTTCTTCACTCCGCCGGTGGCCGGAGCGCTTTTCCGAGCAGCCTTGGTGGCTAGCTGCTTCCTGGGGGGCTTTTTCCTCCAGTAGATTTTACGGGCGGTCTGCTTGGTTCTTGCCATCGCTCTTTATTATTCTGTCTTATATTTCTTGCACGCCGCCTAAACTCCAGCCCGGCACCCGCGTCGTTTTCCCTACAGTTCCCGGTATGTCGAGTTTCTCCGTTAGCCCAGGTGGCGGTTGAGTGCTAGCTAGCACTAGCTCTTCCTGCTGTATCGTCTCCTGCTGTAAACAGAGGCTCCGTCCGCCGACTCGGGAGACCTTTGGGGCAATCTGTGTGTCCGTGATATATATATAGAGTGAAAGGTGTAGAAAGAAGAAGGAAGATAAAAAAAGGCTGTTGCAACGGGCAGCCAACTCGTGTGGCGCCGCCGGTCCGGCGGAACCGGAACTGGTTTTAGACCTTAGTGCTGCTTTTGATACTATAGATCAGGGGTCACCAACCTTTTTGAAACCAAGAGCTACTTCATGGGTATCAAGTCATGTGAAGGGTGTAGAGGGTTGGAAATAGTTAATAGTTATGTAAGAGGTGAAAAAGACATTTGGATAAGAAAATTAAAAAAAAACAGGCACCCCTACAATTTTATGTTATTCTTTAATTGTTTATTTTTCTACAATGCATTTGTAATCCACCTGGTTCCATTATAACTCATGTGAGTTGAGTGCAGTTCCATACGCCGACCAATAGATGGCGCATGTCGCACAGTGATAGAGAGTAGACTCACGCACCGGAGGACGAAGAATAAAACTCCTTGTGTGAAATAACGAAACGTGTTCTGCTGATTCTCTATCACAGGTTGGTAAATACTAATAATTCAAGAGTGCAATATAAACTGTAAGAGTCCTAGGATGTCCGAGATTATATTGTGATACGTGTGAGGCGAAAAGCGGGTTTGTAAGGGTATTTCTGTTAAAGTTGATGTGTTGTTGTATAAGCTAACCTGCTAATGTTAATGATCGAGTGTATGGGACGTGCCACAACAGTGAAATCCGCCCACGTTAAGAACCATTTGCTTACTTTATTTAAAGACAGTTATGAAACAGTTTTCATACAGTACGACATTTACTGGTTTGATTTGTCACCAAGTGTGCACATTTCGGGTGTATTACCGAATACCAGGAATACTATTGTAAGTGTGTTAGGTACACAGTGGCCAGGTCAGTGAATTGTTAAGAATAACACCACATGCTGTACATTTATGACAGTGCTTAAAATGATTAATGTAAATGTAAGTTCATGGGTTATTGTTTAAAATATAAACATTTGAACAAGTTAAAAGTTATATACATGGGAAGGAGATAAAACCAATAATTCATTTCATGTTAGAGTAATTTGTTAAGAATGTTAAGTATACAGTTAATGTCAAATCGGAAATTGTGATAAATGGACACGATTGTGTTTTGTTTAATGGTGATGTGATCAGACAAGAGAGAAACTATGGACTTTGATAGTAAATACTAGTCAGTTGATGTTGGTCATGTGAATGACATGGACGAAAAAAAACTCCTTGTGTGAAATAACGAAACGTGTTCTGCCGATTCTCTGTCACAGGTTGGAGAGTTAACTTCCACATGCACGTTTCCTCCTCCTGGGCCGCTACCCAGGGGAGCAACAATTTTGGGGGCTCGTCCGGGATTAGCGCCACCTACTGGTCTTTTTTTTTTTTTTTTTTTTTTTTTTTTTTGTTACTTATTTGTACCCGTAGGTAGATTTGGTTTGCAGTCTGGTGACAAGCCACCGGCTGCTGGTCGCTGCGTGCGCGAGCGCCCTAAACCTACATGTTTTTGGTATGCGGGAGGAAACCGGAGAAATCCCGGAGTAAACCCGCGCAACACGGGGAGAACATGCAAACTCCACACAGCTCACTGTTGGTCGGGGGCTGGGATCGAACCCACGATCTCATGATCCCCGCGATCCCCCGGCCGAGGGTAAAACTGTGCTGCCACAGTGCTAAACCACTGCGCCACCGTGCAGCTGGCACTAATCATTGAAGAACCAAGGGATGCTGACCACCTATTCCTGAGCCATTGACCTAAGCGACTGACTACAGGAGACCACAGCCATGTCTGCTCCACATGACCTGAGATGGGAAATCCAGCAAGAGCTTCGCCAGCTGACCATTGCCCGCCGCAGAAACGTTCTTTACAAGCTGGCTGAGTCGTTCAAGGATGAGGTGGGAGAAGATTTGCCAGGCGCAGAATCGACCGAAGTGGAACTCTTCGACTTCATTGTTGACTCGCTGAGAAGTCCACAACTGAAGAGCCTTGAGGACCAGGGGATGTCTCGCCTGCTTGCTTTCCGTGACCTCATCATTGAGCTACAACGGCCCACAGCAGCTGGAGAAGTGGATGCAGAGGTGTCACCCGACGATGATCCGGTCATAGTGGTTCCTGTGACCACTGGAGCTGCAGCACCATCAGGGAAGAACCATCCAACATCACCATCTGTAGTTCCTGACCCAGGGTTAGTCAGACTGACTGAACTTACGTCACTGTTGCCACGTAGAGAGTACAAGATTTATGGTGGTCAAATCTCTGATTTTGATTCTGACTTGAGTTACAATAACTTGTGCAAACAGCTTGATGAAGGGCTAAATGAAGGGTTCACAGAGGCTGAGGTTATCAGAACGGTGTTTAAGATAATTAAGCCTGGTACCTTTAAAGATATGCTTGTAACCAAAGATAGCCTTACTGTAGTTGAGTTAAAACGTTTCTTAAGGACACATCTACGCGAGAAAAGCAGCACTGAATTATTTCAGGAGCTGAGTAATGCTAAGCAAAATGACAAAGAAACACCACAACAGTTTATGTATAGACTAATGGGGCTAAAACAGCGTGTGCTGATTGCAACTAAAAACAGTAGTGGGTTTCATTATGACAACGAGTTGGTACAAGGTGTGTTTATCCATTCATTGTATCAGGGTTTGAATGAAAAATACTCTTATGTCAGGAGAGACCTTAAACCTCACATCTCAAACACCAGTGTCACAGATGACTCCATCCTGGAGCTCATAGCAAATTCTGTTAGTGAAGAGACAGAGAGATTAAGTAGGTTGGGACAAAGTCATAAACAGAAAGTCACCAGTGTTAATGCGGCACAGGTAGAGACAGATCAAAGCTCTATTAAAATGCACACTGAAGTCCAAGCTAATCGTGTAGCTATCCAGGAGCTGACGGCACAGGTCTCCTCCCTAACCAAGAGTTTAGAAAAGGCCCTAACCCCAGTGGTAAATACAGTAAACACCAGTCCCACAGCACCTGTCCCTAAACAGCCAGCACTGAAACCTGCAGTGAAAGGAAAGTGCCAAAAGTGTACCGCCCAAGAGACTGAGCGCTGCGCACACTATTTTCGATGTGGAGAGGAGGGGCACAGAGCAATAGGTTGCCTTCAGAAAAGCAATGTGTCGGGAAACTGGAGGAGGTTGCTGGGGAGGGACCACCAGTGACTGAACCACCAGCAGAGTCCCACAACACTAAAAGACGGAACTCCAAACAGACTACTGCCAAGTCCCAAAAGTCACCCAACACAAAGCGTGTGGCACAGCTCATTGGCGGTAGGTGTATGATCAGTTGCCAGTTAAATGGAGTAAACCTACAGATGTTATTGGACAGTGGGGCACAAGTAAGCATTGTTGAAAAGTCATGGGTACAAGCAGCCTTACCAAATGTGAAAATACAGCCACTCGAGAGCCTACTCCCAGGCCATCCACTCAAAATCACCGCAGCCAATGGAACGGATGTTCCGTTCGAGGGGTGGATAGATGTCCTGCTCGAGATCACAAGTTCACAGTATGGTTCTGTATCCTTGTATGTTCCAATGCTTGTCAGTCAGCAGCGTTTAAGCACTCCGCTGCTGGGCTTTAATGTGATCCAAGAGATAATAATGGCAAACGGTGAACAAAGTGACGATATTAGATTAGTGGGCTTACTGTCAGAGACCTTAAAGGTCCAGAAAGGTAATGTTGAATCACTCATCTCTGTTGTCCACGCCAAGTCAATAGAAAATGAACCAGAAAGTCCAGTGGTGAGAGTTGGAAAAAAAGGACTCACTGTTCACAGTAGCCAAATCTGTATGGTAAAATGTCACATCAGAGCATTCCCTGGAGGAGGAGAAATGTTGTTCGAGCCAGCTGTGAAATGTAACTTACCGGATGGGTTGGAGTTATTCCCAGCTCTTATTGATGTACCCGCTGGTGCTTCAAAAACTGTCAAAATCCCAATCCAAAACTCAACAAAGCACAACATTTTTCTAAATCCAAAGACTGTTTTAGGACTTATTTCAGAGATCACTGAATACAAACCTGTAAATGTTTGTTCCAGTGCTGAAAATGCAACCAAAACTACAGACAAGCCATTTTGTCACTCTGCTCAAGTGACATGTGACAGTCAAGGTGAGGGTGAAGAAACATTAAGCACTGCCCCCTCACACCTGAGATGGCATCCTAATGTCAATTTAGACCATCTCTCAGAGGGTGATCGGGAGGTGGTTCGGCAGATGCTCTATGAACAGTCTGATGTGTTTGCTCATGATGAAGGAGACATTGGATGTATTCCTGGACTACAGCTAAAAATCAACACCACTGACAACACACCCGTGCAGAAAAGTTACAACTCCATTCCAAGACCACTGTATAAAGAGGTGAAGGAGTATGTTCAAAACCTTTTAAGCAGGGGCTGGATCAGGAAATCAGTGTCAAACAACTCGTCACCAGTAGTATGTGTGCGTAAAAAGGACAATACTTTGCGCTTGTGTGTTGATTTTCATGAGCTGAACCGAAAAACCATACCTGACAGGCATCTGTTACCACGGATACAAGATCTACTGGACAGTCTTGGGGGTAACTCCTGGTTTTCCATATTGGATCAGGGAAGTGCCTACCATCAGGGTTTTGTAAGTGAGGAGTCAAGACATTTAACTGCTTTTAGCACACCCTGGGGACTATACGAGTGGGTGCGGGTTCCATTCGGGTTGTCAAACGCACCGGCCGCATTCCAAAGGTGTATGGAGGGGATGTTAGAAGGGATCAGAGATGAGTGTTGCGTGCCTTACTTGGACGATGTACTGTGTTACTCCAAAACCTTTGATAAGCACGTAGAACACCTTAAACAGGTTGTGTGCAAAATGCGACAACACGGCATAAAACTTCGGCCAGCCAAATGTGAACTGTTCAAAAACCAAGTACGCTACCTGGGTAGGTTAGTGTCAGGAGAAGGAGTCCAGATTGACCCAAAAGACTTGGATGCTGTGTTTGCTCTGAAAGACAAGAACCCTCGCACAGTCAGAGAACTCAGAACGTTACTGGGTTTTCTCAGTTATTACCGATCATTTATTCAAGATTTTTCACGTCTGGCGAGACCCTTGTTCGAACTCCTCCAGAGCACTAATGAAACAAGCAATGACAATAAACCAGCACCAAAAAGGAGTAAAGGACAAACAAAGAAAGGAGACAGAAACCAGCTTCCTTCTCGCACACCAATAATATGGACCAGTGAACATCAGGAAGTTGTGTCAAGATTTGTGGACATTCTGACTAATCCTCCCATTCTAGCCTATCCCAATTTGGACCTTCCATTTGTATTGCATACAGATGCGTCAAACAAAGGCCTGGGAGCCGTCTTGTATCAAAAACAAGAAAACAAACTTAAGGTGATTGGCTATGGATCCAGAACTCTCACACCGGCCGAGAAGAATTATCACTTACATTCCGGTAAACTAGAGTTTCTAGCTCTCAAGTGGGCCATCTGCGACAAATTCCGTGACTATCTGTATTATGCACCGACTTTTACTGTCTATACAGATAACAATCCTTTAACCTATGTCCTCAGTTCAGCCAGGTTGAATGCAGTGGGTCATAGGTGGGTCGGGGAGTTGGCTGACTTCCATTTTGATATCAAGTATAGGCCAGGGAAAAGGAATGCAGATGCAGATATGTTGTCCAGACACCCATTAGATCTGCAAGAGCAAATGAATGAGTTCACAGAGACAGTTTTACCGGAAGTAGTGTCCGCAGTGTGGCAAGGGAGCAAGGCAGCACAAAACAGTGATGTGCCATGGATAGCTGCATTACAACTGAGTTCTAATGACAACAATGTGCCAACTGACAGTGTTTTGAGCATGACACCTAAAGACATCAACGCTGCTCAACAAGACAAGATAAGATAAGATAAGATAAGATAAGCCTTTATTAGTCCCACAACGGGGAAATTCCAGGATTGCAACAGCACAGGGATAGCAACACTCAGAGCAACAATCAGAAGGCAAGAAAAAAACAAGCAAGCAAGAGCAGCTAATATACATATGTACGTATTACTATAAAATATATATATATACACACACACACAGACACACAGTGCAGAGCATTGTAGCTGGATGGAATAAATATATGAATATATGAACACACAGTGCAGAGCATTGTAGCTAGATGGAATAAATATGTAAATATATAAACACCCACAGTACGGAGCATTGCAGCTAGGTGGAATAAATATGCAAGTATATAAACACACACAGTGCGGAGCAATGTAGCTAGATGGAATAATATGTAGATATATAAATATATAAACACACCCAGTGCTGAGCATTGTAGCTAGATGGAATAAATATGTAAATATATAAACACACACAGTGCAGAGCATTGTTGCTAGATGGAATGAAACAGCATAACCGTCTACTTAGTTATCCTACATGGTATGATTATGTGCCCATACATATTCTCACCCTCCATAGCGACCGGTATGTTCCTAGTTTTATGCCGGAGGGGACCATTGTGTAAGTCTATTGCATCTTTTGCATTCAAAAAACTATTAGTTTGTTACGTCTTTTTGCTATCTCTGCGAGCAGCCCTGCTTAGGTTGTACAGTCTGACAGCCGTTGGTAGGAAGGACCTACGAAACCTCTCGGTTGTGCACCTGGGATGATGTAGTCTGCTCTCACTCAAACTCAAAGGATGGACACCAAACGATAAAGATAAACGGACAATGAGTAAATGGACACGGAGACTACTGTATGAGTGGAACAAGTTGGAAGTTGACAATGGATTATTGTACAGAAAGACAGAGCACAGCAAACAACTTGTCCTACCTGAACAGCTAAAGCCGATGGTGTTAAAGAGTTTACACAATGACATGGGTCACATAGGGTGTGATAAGGTGATACATCTGGCCCGTGAGCATTTCTATTGGCCATATATGCAACAAGATGTTGAAGATTATGTAACAAAAAAATGTCCGTGCATCAAACAAAAACGCCCAAATGTTCCCCAGAGAGCTCCAATGGGATCTATCACAACCAGTGCTCCCTTTGAGTTAATCTCCATCGACTACTTACACCTTGAGCCAAGTAAAGGAGGGTATGAGTACATCCTCGTACTAGTGGACCATTTCACTCGTTTCGCACAGGCATACCCTACAAGGAATAAATCAGGCAAAACAGCTGCAGAAAAGATATTTCAGGATTTTATTCCTCGTTTCGGGTACCCTGAGAAGTTGCATCACGATCAGGGACGTGAGTTTGAAAACAGTCTCTTCCACAGATTACAACAACTGTCTGGAATTTCTCACTCCATACCATCCGCAGGGCAACCCCGTGGAGCGCCTGAATCATACACTACTCCAAATGCTTCGTACCCTACAGGAGGAGAAAAAAAGTGAATGGAAGGATCACCTACCCCAAATTGTACATGCTTACAATTGTACAAGACACGAGTCAACAGGCTATTCTCCATTTTTCCTCTTATATGGCAGAGTCCCAAGGTTGCCTGTAGATCTACTATTGAACCAGACAAAAGACACTGACACACACAGCCATCAAACCTACGCTAAAAAATGGGCTGATAGGATGCGTGTTGCTTACAAAATCGCTGCAGAAAACAGTCAAAAGTCTTCAGATAAAGGCAAAAAGCAGTACGACAAACACTTAAAAGGTGTCACACTCCAACCAGGCGACAGGGTGTTGGTCAGAAACCTCTCTGAAAGAGGAGGCCCAGGGAAACTGCGCGCTTACTGGGAGTCAGCAGTACATCGTGTAGTTGAGAGAGTGGGAGATGGACCAGTCTATAAAGTACAAGCAGAGAGAGGCAGCCAAGTGATGCGAGTGTTACACAGAAACCTGCTGTTGCCTGTAAATGACTTGCCTTTAGAAGAAGAACTGCCTGCAAAAGAAAAGACAAAACAGAAACGGAAGAAGAGGACAGAGACAAATCCTAACAGTGACAACACAGACAATGACAGCTCGGAGGAAGAAGAGGAAAATACTTACCGCTACAACCTCCGTAGCCAAATCCCATGTTACAGACCCGTAAATCATCAGCAAAATGCCTCAAATCTCCCAGACCAAAACACTCAGCAACCAGTACCTGTCATGCCAGAGCAAAATCCTCAAAATCAGTAAAGGCTTCGAGTGACAGCTGGAGAGTTCTGCCCACCAGTAAGGCAGGAACCGGTCCCCGTTCAGCGGGATGCTGAGGAGCAAATGGATGGACCAGCTTTGCTGCAGGAAGAACGTCAAGGACAAGTGGAGGTGATGGATAGAGAACAGGAGGAACTGAGAAGGTCACAGCGGAGAGCAAGGCCAGTAGAGAGACTGACCTACGACGTCCTGGGACAGCCATCGTACCAGCCTTGGACTGCAGACGTAAGACCTGTCCTACTCCCTACCCCTGTGCCACTAACTCAAAACTATATGCCATTCCACTACCTCACCCAACCTCAGTCCCATGGTTATAATTGGTACACTCTCATGCATTAAGTCACCCTAGAACATGAAATGTCGGGAGACATTTATTTGAAGTGGGGGAGAGTGTAGAGGGTTGGAAATAGTTAATAGTTATGTAAGAGGTGAAAAAGACATTTGGATAAGAAAATTTAAAAAAAACAGGCACCCCTACAATTTTATGTTATTCTTTAATTGTTTATTTTTCTACAATGCATTTGTAATCCACCTGGTTCCATTATAACTCATGTGAGTTGTGTACAGTTCCATACGCCGACCAATAGATGGCGCATGTCGCACAGTGATAGAGAGTAGACTCACGCACCGGAGGACGAAGAATAAAACTCCTTGTGTGAAATAACGAAACGTGTTCTGCCGATTCTCTATCACAGGTTGGTAAATACTAATAATTCAAGAGTACAATATAAACTGTAAGAGTCCTAGGATGTCCGAGATTATATTGTGATACGTGTGAGGCGAAAAGCGGGTTTGTAAGGGTATTTCTGTTAAAGTTGATGTGTTGTTGTATAAGCTAACCTGCTAATGTTAATGATCGAGTGTATGGGACGTGCCACAACAGTGAAATCCGCCCACGTTAAGAACCATTTGCTTACTTTATTTAAAGACAGTTATGAAACAGTTTTCATACAGTACGACATTTACTGGTTTGATTTGTCACCAAGTGTGCACATTTCGGGTGTATTACCGAATACCAGGAATACTATTGTAAGTGTGTTAGGTACACAGTGGCCAGGTCAGTGAATTGTTAAGAATAACACCACATGCTGTACATTTATGACAGTGCTTAAAATGATTAATGTAAATGTAAGTTCATGGGTTATTGTTTAAAATATAAACATTTGAACAAGTTAAAAGCTATATACATGGGAAGGAGATAAAACCAATAATTCATTTCATGTTAGAGTAATTTGTTAAGAATGTTAAGTATACAGTTAATGTCAAATCGGAAATTGTGATAAATGGACATGATTGTGTTTTGTTTAATGGTGATGTGATCAGACAAGAGAGAAACTATGGACTTTGATAGTAAATACTAGTCAGTTGATGTTGGTCATGTGAATGACTTGGACGAAAAAAAACTCCTTGTGTGAAATAACGAAACGTGTTCTGCCGATTCTCTATCACAGGTTGGAGAGTTAACTTCCACATGCACGTTTCCTCCTCCTGGGCCGCTACCCAGGGGAGCAACAAGGGCACCAGCTTGACACACTCCTCTAAAATAACAAATTGTGTGTGTGTATATATATATATACTGTATATATATATATATATATATATATATATATATATATATATATATATATATATATATATATATATATATACATACAGTATATACATATAAATAATTAATTATCAATAACTTAGAGTGGGTAACAGACAAGATCAATATTGAACACTTTATTTTTATTAATCTCAGCAATTGTTCAGATGATCACTTCTACATTTCATTAAAAAAATGTCCAGTTTTCACCAGTCCCTTTTAACCATAAAAAACTAAACCCTTTTAATTCATGAACTATGTTGAACCATGTTTGAAAAAGTTATGCAACATTTAAGAAAAATCAGCTTTCATATTAAATAAATCTTATCACATTTTTAACTGAACAAATCTGCTGCAATTCTGCTCAAAATCTGTTACATTTAATAAACACACTTTTGTGTGTTCTTCTTCACTGGAATTATATCCATACAGTTCTTGCCAAGAATCATGCTTGAGTAATAACCAGCACTGTCCTTTCATGAGCTAAACAGCACTGAAAGTGCTTATATGCACGGTGGCGCAGTGGTTAGCACCGCGGCAGCAGTTTACCCTCGGCCGGGGGATCACGGGTTCGATCCCCGGCCAACAGTGATCTGTGTGGAGTTTGCATGTTCTGGTGGTGCATGTTCTGTTTTTTTCATGCAAAAACATGCAGGTTAGGGAGTTAAGGGGCGCTTGCGCACGCAGCAACCGGCAGCTGGTGGCTTGTCACCGGACTGCAGAACAAATCCACCTACGGGTACAAGATAAGTCCAAAAAAAAAAAAAAAAAGAGTGGGTAGTGAAGTGTCGCTCCACATAGTGGCGCTTCACCGTCGCCCCGCAAATGAAACACATGCAGCTTCCTTTCACGGTAGTAAAAAAGAACTCTTCCTCCCGCTCACTTTGAAAATGATAAATTTTCTGTCTTTTTTTTTGCCAAGTTTTTGGGGTAGGAAACTGCACTCTGCTCACCATCTTCACTGCCCGCTAGCTTACGCTCCACAAGCGCGAAGGTTTTGTCATGCGCACAATACTGACCTTTGAACTAGGTCAGATTCACCTTAACTTTACGTATAATAAACATATTTTCATTTTTTTTATTTTTAAGACATTGTCATTTTAAAATCTATATAAATGCAAGTGTGATTTTAAAAAATAGCGGCAGAAAAAATTACATCTTAGACGCAGCTCACTTGCGAGTTGTGCTATTTTTAGAACAGGCCTGCGGGCGACTCATGTGGTCTCTGCGGGCGACTTGGTGCCCGCGGGCACCGCGTTGGTGACCCCTGCTATAGATCATAATATTTTACTTGAATAGAACACTATGTTGGACTTAATGGAACTTCATTGCAGTGCTTTAGATCTTATTTATCTGATAAGTTCCAGTTTGTTCATGTCAATAATGAGCTTTCTTCCAACTTAAAGCTCAGTCACTGAGTTCGACAGGGATCTGTGCTAGGCCCTATTCTTTTTAGTTTATATATGCTTCCACTAGGCAACATTATTAGAAAGCACTGTATATATTTTCATTGTTATGCAGATGACACACAATTATACCTGTCATTGAAGCCAGAGGATAGTAATCAATTAGCCAAATTAGAGGCCTGTCTAAAGGAAATCAAAGCTTGGATGACTTGCAATTTCCTGCTATTAAATTCAGACAAGACTGAAGTCATTCTAGTTAGTTCAAAAAACCTTAGAAATACCTTTCCAAATCAAACTCTTAGTTTGGATGTGGTTACTCTTTCTCTTAATAGTTCTGTGAGGAACCTTGGAGTTATTTTTGAACAAGATCTGTTTTCTAATTCACATATTAAACTTGTTTCTAAGACTGCCTTCTATCATTCGTGTAATATTGCTAAGATTAGGAGCATCTTGTCTCAGAGAGATGCTGAGAAACTAATCCACACTTTTGTTAGCTCTAGATTAGATTATTGTAACTCTTTATTTTCAGGCTATCCTAAAACATCTTTAAAAAGTCTTCAGCCGATCCAAAATGCTGCAACGAGAGTTTTAACAGGTACTAGAAATAGACATCATATCTCTCCGGTTCTGGCCTCCCTTCACTGGCTTCCCATAGAGTTTAGAATTAAGTTTAAAATCCTTCTTCTTACTTACAAAGCTCTAAATAATCAGGATCCTTTTAATTTAAACGATCTGATACTACCCTATTATCCTAACTGAGCACAACGCTCCAAAAGTTCAGGATTACATGTAATACCTAGACTCTCCAAAGGTACAATGGGAGGCAGAGCCTTCAGTTATCAAGCTCTTCTCCTGTGGAACCAGCTGTCAATCTGGATTTGGGTGTCAGACTTGATCTCTGCTTTAAAGAATAGGGTGAAAACCTTGCTTTTTGATATAGCCTATAATTATGAGGAATCATGTGTCTCTGAACCCTCCCTTAGTTGTGCTGCTAATAGGTTTAGACAGCCGGGGGACCTCCAACAATGCACTGGGCTTCACTCCTTTCTTCACTCTCACTGAAATATTTTTGCTGGTCTTTAACATATGTTTGTTCTCTCCCATACATTTTGTTTGCTCTCTACATGTCTGTTCTTTTCTTTTTCTCTATCTCCTCATCCCCCAGCCAGTCACAGCAGATGACTGCCCCTCCCTAAGCCTGGTTCTGCTGGAGGTTTCTTCCTGTTAAAAGGGAGTTTTTCCTCTCCACTGTCGCCAAGTGCTTGCTCACAGGGGCCTGATTGCTGGGGTCTTTCTGCAATTGTGGGGGATTCCCCTATAGTTGAAAGTGCTAGGAGATGACAGTTGTGAAATGGCGCTATAATAAAGTTAAATTGAATTGAATTGAAAAGTTTGTTAGTTTATTGCGGAAAACTAAACCAAACACACAACTCTAAATAAAAGTGCAAAACTAAGGAAAAGAACAACACAAAAACCCACACTTAAATTACACACAAAAACTGGTGCCGCTGGAGCACACGCAGTCTATGGGGAGAGAGCAGAAAGAGATGATTAGGGACAGAATCTCTCGAAGGAGAAAATAATAAGAGGAGAGCACTCTTACTAGATGAGCAGAGGAGCCCAGCAGGGAACTCCTGCATTGACCAGAGGAACAGGGGGAAGATGGTAACCTGGGTGGACATCCGACGTTGGTCTTCTTGGTCAGGCGAGCGTGACCAGCTCTGGAGCGCACTCCAGTGGGTGGCAGCAAACCTGAGAGACAGAAGGACAGAGACGTGAAAACACACATCAATGATAATAAAGTAGAAGGCTTAGACGTAGTTTATGGTTGCAAACCCTAACGATCCAGCGTAGGGCTGAAACGATTAGTCAACGTTATCAATAATGTCGACAATAAAAATTTGTCGACAAATATTTTTATTGTCGACAAATCGTTTAATTATAAAGTTTATATTCATGCAGCGGTTCAGCTGTAACCAGTAGGAGCAAGCTCCATTTAATCGGAACTGCAATGCACAACTGGAACTGCTGAGGGCAGTAGCGCCTCTGTTGTCCAGCATGCGTGAACAATTTCCAGCGAAGGAAAAGAGGAGCACAGCATGGCAAAGCGTGTGTTGTGTTTTCTTTTCATGGTTGTTACAGAGTTTAAGTGCAAAGTGGCTGTATGTGTTTCTTCAACGCAGAGAAAGGAGAATAAAGACCCACTGTTGTGAAGGTATTAACGTGTGCTCCGTGTCTAACTGGCTGGAGAACCTACCTAGAGCAAAGCCTGTTATCAGCTAACAAGCCAGGCTAAAATACGGACATTTTAGCTTTAATTGACAGGGAGTCCCGGGAGCCACATTACCATCTGCAAGGGTAAATTATAGCGAGTAAAGAAAGTTAGCACCGCTTATTTTCAATGGCCAACTGTTTCAAGCTTTAGAAAAATGGCAATACTGTTGGTATATGCTGTTAATGTTAGTTTACCTGTTTGACAATAAGCTCTCTGGTTGCTGAGGGTTGAGCTGTCATGGCTAACATGTTGAATGCAGTGACTGAATTGCAGGAGTTGCTATTGCTTTTTCATCTTTGTTAATATTAGCCCTCATTCTGAATATTAGTTACAGTGTGTTACGCTGTGTCCAGCTGAGACAAAATGGCATTTAAATGCCTTCCGCCAACAGGAGACGGAACGTTAAGAGGTATTGAACAGCAAAAAATCCAAGCAGTGACTGATTGGCCTACACCTTCCTCCTGAAAGCAGCTTCAGCAGTTCCTAGGCTTCGCCAACTTCTATCACAGGTTTATCCAGAACAATAGCACCATTGTCGCCCCTGCTCACTCATTTAACCTCCACCAAAGTTCTCTTCATTTGGTCCAATGAAGCTGAGACTGCCTTCTCCCTCCTGAAAACATGTTTTAGTGAGACACCCATCCTGACACTACCCGACCCCCAACAGCAATTTATCATCGAAGTGGATACCTCGAACATCACGGCGGGGGCAGTTCTCTCTCAACACTCGATCACTGACCACAAGGTCCACCCATGTGCATATTTTTCTCAGCACCTGACCCCTGCCGAGAGGAACTATGCCATCAGTGACCAAGAACTGCTAGCCATGAAGTTGGCGCTGCAGGAGTGGCGACGCTGGCTGGAGGGGTCAGTTCACCCGTTCTTGGACTGGACCGACCAGAAAAATTTAGAATACATTAAAGCAGCTAAATGGCTCAACTCTTGCCAAGCCAGATGGGCACTGTTCTTCGATGGCTTGATAACTTTTCCCTAACCTATAAACCTGGATCAAAGAACACCAAGCCCAATGCCTTCTCCAGACAGTTCACTCCAGACGCTGCTGACCCGTGGTGGACACCATCATCCCTGGCTCCGCTGTTGTGGAAGCCCTCACATGGGGAATTGAGCAGAAGCTTCGGGAGGCCCAAACCACTAACCCAGGCCCTGGGGGAGGCTTCCGGGCTGGATGTTTGTTCCCACTGCTGTTAAAGATGAGGTTATCCACTAGATGCATGCCTCTAAGTTTTCCTGTCACCCGGGAGTAGCCATCATCCTCGCTTCCCTTCGCTGCACCTTCTGGTGGCCCACCATGGATCGGGATGTGTAGGAATACATCAAGGCTTGTCCTCAGTGCTCAGCTGGCAAGTCCCTCACCACCCATCCCACCGGCCTGCTCCATCCCCTCCCCACCCCTGCCCGCCCCTGGTCCCACATTGCATTAGATTTTGTCACCAGTCTTCCGCCACCTCAGGGTCATACCGTTATCCTTACAGTGGTGGACAGGTTCTCAAAGGTGGCCCACTTATTTCCCTTCCATCTGCCTTGGAGACAGCCAACCTCCTCACGACCCATGTCATCAGGTTACACGGCATCCCGTGCGGCATTGTTTTGGACTGGTGTCCACAGTTTGTATCACAGGTCTGGCACTCATTCTGTAAATCCACTGGGGCCATGGTCAGTTTGTCATAAGGATACCACCCTCAGTCCAGCGGGCAGTGTGGGAGAGCCACCCAGGAGTTGGAGGCATTCCTGCAGTTTGTCACGACCTCAGACCCCTCTTCATGGTGTTCCCTCCTGCCCTGGGTGGAGTACACCCACAACACCGACACGTCTGTGGCCACTGGTGTGTCCCCCTTCGAGGCATCCTTGGGATACAATCCTCGCCTCCTGCCCATCTCGGAGGAAGAGATCACTGTCCCCAGCGTCGCAGATCACATGGCCAGATGCCGTCACCTCTGGAGGATCACCAGGGCAGCACTGCTCAAGTCAAAGGAAGCGAACATCAAGTAGGCCAACAGGAAGAAGTTCCCCCGCCCCTGCCTATTCTGTCAGCGACAGAGTCTGGTTATCCACCAAACACTTCACCCTGAAGCAAGACAGCAGGAAACTAACCCCTCTCTTTGTTGGCCCCTTCTCCATCATGGGCTGCACAGTGGCGCAGTGGTTTAGCACTGTGGCAGCACAGTTTTACCCTCGGCCGGGGGATCGCGGGGATCATGAGATCGTGGGTTCGATCCCAGCCCCCGACCAACAGTGAGCTGTGTGGAGTTTGCATGTTCTCCCCGTGTTGCGCGGGTTTACCCTGGGATTTCTCCGGTTTCCTCCCGCATACCAAAAACATGTAGGTTTAGGGCGCTCGCGCACGCAGCAACCAGCAGCCGGTGGCTTGTCACCAGACTGCAAACCAAGTCTACCTACGGGTACAAATAAGTAACAAAAAAAAAAAAGAAAAAAAAATCATGGTGATTGTGAATCTTGCCTCAGTTCGGCTCAGTCTCCCTCCCTTGTTTTGCACAAACCCAGTGTTCCACGTCTCACAGGTCAAACAAGTGTTTGCCAGCTCCCTTTGCCCACCGCCCAAACCTCCACCTTCCTTGAAGATGGTCGACAGAGGCTTAGTCTACGCGGTTAGCCACAACATTGATGTGGAGTCATGGCATACAGTACCTAGTGGACTGGAGGGGCTACAGCCCCGAAGAAAGATCACGGATCCCCAGGTCCTTCATTATGGATGACTTCCTAAGCACCATCTTCCATCAGCAGCACCCAGACAAGTCCAGAGTGATGCCAGGAGGCGTTCGTTGAGGGGGGAGTACTGTAATGGTTCTGAGTGCACTCTGCCTTCCTCTCTCCCTCTGTATAGGCTCACGCCCTGCAACCTTGTTCCTCACCTTTTGCCAGTCAGAGAGGCCCTTTAAATAGGGCGCTCTCCCTTCGCTCTGCCTGGTGACATTAACGTACACACAGCCTGTACCATGCTCTGAGCTCAGCTTCATATTCTGCCTTGCTGTGTTTTGACCTTTTGCTTGTCCTAGACCCTGAGACTGCTTGCTTTATTGGACTTATCTGCCTGCCTGCATCTTGTCTTCTGTGCCCTGACCCCTGCCTGCCTCTGGACTCTGGAAATACCCCCTGTGGACTGGATTTGGATATTCTTGGATTGTGCTCACCCTCTTCCCCAAAGTAAGTCAACTTACCACCGTAATCTTCACTGCTCTTCACTCTCACTCCCCAGCCATCAGGCCTGGCCAGCCTATCATTTTCAATCCCCCGGAAACACCCCAGCAGCACCTCAGCACCTCTTTCCCTGGCAACCTGCTTCCCCAGCGTGGAGGTCCTTCGCCTGTTCTCAGCTGCTCTCCCCTGCAGAAGTGTAAGCAAAGAAATTAATTTTAAAACCTCATCATTATGCTTATCAGTTATACTTACCTGGCCCTCTGCTCTCTCCTCTTACAGCTACCAGATCCTTGGGTTCATCAACATTATACATTACCTTGCACAGTTACTGTATTAAATATTATTGTTCACTTCCAATCGTTTCCTCCTGTGTCTGCTTTTGGGTCATATGCGACACACCTTAACAGAATCAGGCCTGCTTTTGTCTTTCTGATTCTTCCCTAGCAAGTCTTCTTTCGGGACCTCGGTCCAGTCCCTCTCTGCCCATGATGGGGCAGACATGGCGAATCTTTTTACCAAACCATGCTTTTTATAACTCAAATGGCCACCATTTCCCTTCATCTCTCTCTCACTCACTCAGCTTCTGTGATGACACAGTTTCAAATTCCACAGTTATGACATAACCTCATACATACACGGAATCTACTTTCAACCTTTAAAAAAATCATTTTCTAACACATTTACAAATATTTTGACCAAATAACATTTTAGAGTAATAGATTTGGTCACTTATCATGTATTTTGTGCAAATACTGAGACAAAAACATTTTAAAACACAGTTTTAACATATTTAAGCCAGTACAACAGTTTTTCTGACAGTTTAAAGTCCATTCTAAGCATTTACATATACTGTACTCCACCACAAGGGACCTTTGCAATTCAGTCCTAGTTGATTTTCTGTTCAGTACAAACTTTTTAAGGATCAGTGGACAGCCTGCAAATGAATAAATAAAGCTTTTATAACCAGACCTTTACTGCATGTGGCCCAAGGTAACTGTCAACATCGGTCTGATGATTAAATCTGCCTCTGATTCAAGTAACACCTGGCTCATTATTGTAGCAGCTGTAGGAAAAAAAATTTGAACATTAATCCTCACTGACAGGGCAGAACCTTTGTATGCTGACAATATGACTATTTGGAGTTTTTAGTTCAGCACTGAACACTGACCTGATTTACTGACGTGTTAGTTAGGATCATCACTGAGTCAGACTTTAATCTGATTAAAGGTTAACTCACTGTGGTTTTATTAGGCTCAGTGTTTTTACTCTGGGTTAGTCTTTCTGCTGTGAAGAATCAACGTTTCCTCTGCCATGTTAGTCAGTTTATTTTTTAATGCTGATGGAGGCCTAAAAACTCTTCTGTTTAAGAGGGCATTTTCCTACTCTTAGCTTACCTTTAACTGCTATTGCTGTAGCGTTAGAATATTTAAAAAAGTATTTTTAAAGATGGATTCTGGCGGCTCAAAAACCATCTAAAACCTCCTCAAAAACAAATACCTCTTGCCCAAAATAGTATATTGTGGCTTTTTACCCACTAGAAAACTTTCATTGCCTTAGAATTGCTTGGAAAAATATTTTTGCATCTCCCACCTATTTAAGTATGCACAGATCCATGAATATTCTAATAAGCTCCACCCATACTCCCGCCCATCAGTAGCTGGAGGAAGAGGACACTGGGCTAAGGCTCCGAGAAGGTAATTCAACTTGAGGAAGGATCACTCCCTCGGGGGAAGAGAGAGGAACCGAGGAGCAGCAAGAGCTTTTCCTATTTGGGCAAGATGGCAGATTATACGTGTTCAGTTTTTGGCTGTATGAGCAAGAATTCCTCTTCTTTTAAATTACATGTCTTACCCACAGACATGAAAACACGACAGCAATGATTAATTTTATTTGGAAAAACCTCAGTGTACCTGCTGAAATACTGGAGCGAGGACACGGGTTTGCAGCCTGCATTTTACCATGCATGGCAGGGAAGACGGCCGTGGAGGTCCTCCCATCCACAGGAGCGCGTGGCACAATGGCCGGGCATAAGGAGCATTCTCAGTGGAGTGGAAAGTTACTGCCTGGCCCTGTATGGAGGCTGGATAGCTCCCTGCCAGTCTCTAGTTGCCCACTCACTCAGGATCTTGAGTGGCACGGCACCCCGTCCATTGGCGAAGTGAGCTGAAAGCAGCTCGCCGAGAGCAGCTCCCTGGGGGCCGGCAGTCCAGTGCGCCCACTACAGCCATGGAACCACAACTGTGGCCTTGTCAGCTGAGACTAGCTATTGCACCCCACATGGACAGGTGGCAGTCTTGGCTTCTTTGTCCCCTTAAGAACAGACATCTCTCTTTCTGGTTCGGCCTTCTGACCACATGCCTCCCATTTCTCCATCTCCCCCGGCACGTAGGGTGAAATGCAGGCTGCAAACTCATGTCCTCTCTTCCGCATTTAGCAGGGACACTGAGGTTTTTCCAAATAAAATTAATCATTGCTGTCGTATTTTCATGCCTGTGGGTAAGACATGCAATTTAAAAGAATAGGATTTCTTGCTAACACAGCCAAAAACTGAACATGTATAATCTGCCATCTTTCCCATATTGTAAAAGCTCCTGCTGCTCCTCGGCTCCTCCCTCTTCCCTCTAGACAGTGAACTCAGGTTTGTAGTCATGTCTAATACTTAGCCTGATTGGTTAATCAAGCTAAGTAGGAATGCTTACATAGCTAGAAACGCTCAGTCCAAATGCACATTTTTTGAGAGGGCGGGGCTTCATTGAAACTTTACAGTAAAAAAAATCAGAGATTTGAGACATTTGAGTGATTTCACTCTTGATATGTGTCTTGTAAGTCACAAAAACATGTTACAGATACAGTATGTTAACAACAGAAAGAACTTGATTTATGGCGGAGTGTTACTTTAACTTTCATTCTACTTTATACTGTAGCACTTTGAGATTGCCCTTAATGAAAAGTGCCTTACAAATTTAATGTATTTTATTATTATTATTATTATTATTATTATTATTATTATTATTATTATTATGTTTTTAGTGATCAAAGTGTTGATGAATTAAGGAGTTAATTGATCAGTTATTTTTCTACTTGACACTGTACTTGATTTAAAACAGCCTGAAGTGGAGCACGGATCTGTATTGTCACAAAATAATTTAATGATCAAGCTTTTTTTCCATAATTAATCATGGTTTATTGCAAAACCTATTGTTTATTGATTGAAATAAATGGAAAGTTAAGGCTAAAGAGATGTTTATGACCTCTCTTTAAGTTTAAAGGCTACACACCATTCTTTTTCATATTTTCTAACTTTTCTATGTTGCTACAATGAAAAATGATCATCTTAAAAGTGTCCAAAGTCTCAAAAGACAAGCTACTGTACATATATGTCTTCTGTAGTCATTCTGTTAAATATGAACTCATTTTGCCAAAGTCTGCTGAACTCTCACTTTCAACAGTTTTTTAAAACATTTGGCACACTGTAACATCATAGTGGCTGATTTTTTCCATTGGTCAGATTTTCCATGAGATGGTGGGATTATCCCAGTGAATCTATGTACTGACAGGTCGACTGCAGAGGTAGCTTAGCGGGGGGTTCTCCCAGTGTTTCCTGCTGGTTCATTCTGACCTGTTTTGGTACTTTGTTGGATGGGAATGGTGCCATTAGCATAGTTAGCTCATCTGTTCAACTTGGCACATACATGGCAGTTTTCTTCTGAAACTGGCATCCCATTTGTCCAAGTGCCTTATACAGTAAGGCCCCTAGCATTAGTTTAGCGTACTATTGGCGGTCAGTCACATTTTTGCACCACACTAGACATCCATGCATCTTCTACAAATATTAAATCTTATACTGATACTCATCTTTTTGTGACATTTTTGTTGTAATTAAGTAATTATTTTCCCTCATTAATTTGCTTTTTACAGTTAAATTAGTAAGTGTTAAGTATTTTTTTCTTCAAAATGTGCTTTTTTACTGCATTTGTGAGATGTTTTTGGTTATGTTGCAAGTTTGTTCCTGAAGGAAATCTGCATTTTTTTCATCAGTTTGCTATTTTTTCACCGATTTGGTTCCTTGATTTTTCTGTTCATTCTAAATATAAGATTTAATCTCTTGGGGCAGCTCAGTGATGCAGTGGTTAGCACTGTGGCAGCACAGTAAGAAGGTCACGGGATCGATTCCACACCTGACCATCAGATGACCCTTCTGTGTGGAGTTTGTGTAGCTGAGGCATTACATTTATTAAATAAACTTCTTCAAAACTATAGTAAAGTGATAATATTAATAATCTAGTTCATTTTGAGTCAGTGGAAAAAAAATATAATTTAGAGTTTCCAATTTTCCTTGTTGTTAGTGGGTCATTAATTGGTGGGACACAGGAAATGGACTCATTGCGCATGCAGAGGTTTTCCCGGCAAATACTGTGTGGACCCTGCACAGGTAAGATGGGTGTGTGTGGCTCTCCTCCTTCTAATGCGTTTTAAAGTTTAAACGTTGTCTTTTTTGCTGTAATAAGTGCTTATTAATAATTGTATAACACTGCAGAAGGGCTTTCATTAAGGTTTAGTAACGTCTGAGCAGAAAAATATCACTTTTATTGCTGTTTTGTCTTCGTGTCCGCTCAGAGGCCGTTTTTTTCCTTTTGCATTAGACGGGACGAGAGTGTTCTGCTGCTGTGTGTGCCCCACTGATTAATGCCTGTCTTTCATAGAATAAAATGCCAGCTGTGAACCCACTGTTGGAGTCATTTCCCTACACGACACAACACAACGCAGACAACAGTTTCAAGTTCGCTACATAAACGTGGCACCGTGACCCGGATCAACCGAATCAGCCACTGCCGATCTAATGAAAATAATGAGCCTCAAGGGGCAAAACACATAAACTAAACACACGACCACGGAGGGTCAGAATAACTAAACAAATTCACAGAGTCAAAGAGTCACTAACACTTTAAGCATTGGGGACGAAACCTGACGCTGGAAGGAGGCTGGAGCCGGACGTGGGGACTCCAGCCTGAATGGGTGTGAGATCGTAGTGAAGAATGAATCTCCACTGCAATCTTAAATAGTGCATACACCAAACCACAAGCAGGGGAGACAAATAATAAGGGATTAAGAGCCCACAGGTGTGACAGTCTGCCAGCAGCCTGACAGGAGGAAGTGCTGCCACGGCGCTGTCAAAATAAAAGCCCAAAGTCAGTCCCCTAACAAACAAGACTAAACGGACAGAGAAAAGGAAAAATAATAAATGACTCGGGATCACCACAGTGCCCCCACTTTAAGGGATGGATTCCAGGCATCCCAATCGTAACATCTAAGAAAGAGGACACCCCCCCCCCCCCAAACCAGGAGAACTATCAAAACCAGCCTCGGGAGGACGGAGGGGGAATCCTGGTCTGGAGGGAACAACACTGGAAAGAAAAAATAAACTCAAAATACTAAACAGCAAGATACTAAGACATACTGTGTGCTACACACCAAAATATCCCCATAAACTGCAAATGGGAATTCCTGTTTCTCCACAATTTTAATTCCCATAACTTTCTGTCAAAAGACAGAGATTTTATATGGTAGGCAAAAATAGATTAATTTACTCTACCTTTTCTTTAGAAAAGTCCATGCAAGAAATTAGCAATGAACTAGAACCAAAAAATATAACAAATTGCAACACACAGGTTTGAAATAAGAACTTCTGTCTTCTTCTTTTTCCCAAACTTTTTTGGAATGTCAGCGTGAAAATTAATACCAAAATAGCAAATTCACAAGCTTTAAGTTTAAACAAGAATAATTTCTCTCCCAGAAAAGTTAAACCAGAAAGAAATCTGAACTAAGATACTAGATAATACATGCCTACACAAAAAAAAATAGAGATACACTAAGAATAAAGCAAATTCCCAAACTTCAAGTTCAAAGGAGAATAACTTCTCCCTCAGAAAATTTAAACCAAAAAAGAACTCTGGACAAGATAATTGGATAATACATGTTTACAAAAAGGAGACACACTAAGAATCACGTATTACCAGACACATGAATGCATTGTTCTGGAGGCCTCCCAGAGTCCCAGCTTCACCCAACCGTCACAAGAAAAAGGTCGGGTGGCCTGCCAGACCTCCAGCACCACAAAGTCAGACAAAAAGGTCCCTCCGATGGCCTCCCCGCATCGCTGGACCAGCGGACCACGGAGCCCCGCTCACCTCCCTCAGAAGGCAGAAGAGGAGGCGGGTAGCCACCGCCAACCTTTGGCAGGGAACGACCCATGAAGGAACCAGAAACTCACAGCAGCCTTCAACTCCCGCGCCACACCCGCGATGGCCTCGGCCTGAGGCGTAGCAGCACCTGTGACGGCCCCCGCTTGAGGCGTAGCAGCACCCGCGATGGCCCCCGCTTGAGGAGCTGGAACCATGGTGACCTTGGCTTGAGGAGCTGGACCCACGATGACCTCGGGCAGCAGACCGGAACCCACAGAGACCTCTACCGTGGCAGGAAGCACCTCGGTGACCCTGAGAAAAGGCTTGGAAACAGGGAGCACAGGAACACAGTCAGGGTCACTGGCAGCAGTGGAACCTGGTGAGGCAAGCTCAGATGGTGCTGACGGCAGCACCCAGCTCTCCTCCCAAAGAGCCAGACAAGATCTCTCCAAAACAGAAATAATGAAAACAAAGGAGAGCACTTGCCTGAGCTCAAGTTCCACTGCCGTCCAGGACTCTGTCGATCTGGATGGCGATCCTCTTGGCCTGGCCTCCTGGAGGTCCAACTCCAACTCTACTGTGGCGGCCCCAGCAGCAGGCATGATGGCCTCAGAAGTCTCTGAACCCCCCTGCGCTGCAGCCCACGCAGATGGCTTGCTCTGCGTGGCGACCGGAGATCCACTCCCAACTGGGACAGGATTCTGGTCAGTGGAGATCCGGGGATGCTTCGTCGTCGGCACAGATTCCCACTGGCAGGCTGACCTCCTCCTCTGTCCATAACATGGCTGCGGGGCTGAAACCAGGTTCTCCAGGGCCACAGGCCCCTCCTCCCTCCGGCAGTTTAGTCCTGGCCCCGGCGGACACTCGGGGAATATAGGAGGAGAAACAAAGGAAGCAGGTTGCAAATTTATGGCTGCAGCAGGTGGTGAGAGCTCAGGGGACTGTAAAACCTGAGTCTCATCCTCAGGAATCAGACAAGGTAATTCATCAGTTAAAGACTGAGAATGAAAAACCACTTGTCTGTCATCCTGGGGTACGGTGGTCACTGCTGCAGCAGGCTCTGTTCTTCCCTCTCCCGTTCCAGGGATGCAGGTGGACCCCTCGGGGAGACGAGGAGGAGCCACTCCTGGCGGATCGGCAACGAAGGCAGCCGGAGAAGAAGTCCCTCGGTTTGCAGCAGCTGGAGGAAGCGCTACAGAGGAGGGAGGAGCAGCTGAGGCAGTCCGGGGTAGGGGAGCTGGCGAAACAGCTGAAAATGAAGACCCGGAGGCTAAAGCTGCTGTCACACTTCTCTGCCGTGGCGAGGGAAGAACAGCTGGCTGGGAGGCAGAGGAGTTTTTTCGGCGGCCCGTAGCTGGACCCAAACGGGAACCCCGCGGAGAACTGACCCGTTCATTATACTCCCTCCCCTACAGAACGGCCGTGTCCCGGGAGGAGATGAGTTCTGTGCAGGGCGGCGACGTCTTCTGGCTGGAGGCAAAGCTAAATTCAAATTGGGGAACCGCTGCTGCTGCGCTGAAACTGAGGCTAGCAGCTCAGCATATTCAGGATAATTATTTAATCTGGAATTTGCCTCCACCAGTCTAACAGCTGCCACCACGCTCTTCAGAATTTTACCGGGGTAGTAGGAAGAGCGAGCTTCAGCCACTCGGCCCCTGATGAGTTCAGCTGCCCACTGCTCATCTTCGCTGGGACCCCCGGCTGCCCTCCTCCGCTGCGCTGGAAGACGGCTCTTCAGTGAATCAGAAACAGGCTGGAATCGTAGCAGGAACCTGATCCCGGGGCGAGGAGCGGGAGTGCCTCGCCGTCTGCTCCTTCTTTGGTCTCCTGCTGGAACTCTTCTCCAGCCCACAATGTTTCTGCTGAAGTGCCGCAAGTTCAGCCATCCTCTCCCTGCCCTCAGCGTGCTCAGCAAGGCGAGGATGACGTTTAACAGTAGCCTCTGCGAGGTCCAGGTACCATAGTGCGTGCTTGGGAGTCTAATATGGGCGTGCATTGGCCAGGAGGTCGTCAATCTCCATTAGAGCCTGGACGAGCTCAAAACCCAGGCCATTAGGATACCACGTCTGAAAGACGCCATAACCTCCCACCGAACAAGAAGTGCTGGCACCCAGTAAGGGAAAAATTCAGAGCCGAAAAATACAAACTCACTGAGGCTGGCACCTCGTTGGGCTGCGATCTACTGTCATAATTTGCCCTTTGCGGAGCATGAATGAGACGCCAAACACCAACAGTGAGTTTTGTTATTTTAATATAAAGTACAAAATAATGAGCCTCGAGGGGCAAAACACATAAACTAAACACACAACCACGAAGGGTCAGAATAACTAAACAAATACACAGAGTCAAAGAGTCACTTACACTTTAAACAGTGGGGACGAAAACTGATGCTGGAAGGAGGCTGGAGCTGGACGTGGGGACTCCAGCCTGAATGGGTGTGAGATCGCAGCGAAGAATGAATCTCCACTGCGATCTTAAATAGTGCATACACCAAACCACAAACAGGTGAGACAAATAATAAGGGATTAAGAGCCCGCAGGTGTGACAGTCCGCCAGCAGCCTGACAGGAGGAAGTGCTGCTGCGGCGCTTTCAAAATAAAAGCCCAAAGTTAATTCCCTAACAAACGACTAAACGGACAGAAAAAAGGAAAAATAATAAATGACTCGAGCACAGATAGACCCATGCTCGGGATCACCACAGTGAGTTTGTGACGCTTGGGATGTCAGCCTGACTCTGGATCCTTTTCAAGTAAAAAACAATAAAAAATACAGAAAAAGTGTTTTTTTCTGTTGTGTTTGTATAAATGGTGTCTACTGAGTGATTTGGACATGTTTTGCATTTACTGTGTAATAAGCATATTTTTGCCAATTAGTTCTCATTTACTGTTCTGTTAAATGTAAAGTTTGTGTTTGAGATACGACTAGTAGAGGTCAAGCCACATCCATTATGTTTACACCAGCTGTTGGGAGGGGTCGAGGTCTTTCTGGGGCACATGAGGTTATTAGAAAGCATTCTCTCATAATGTCGCACGATGATGAGCCATCACAATCAAATCACATAACACCCAGCCTTGCATTTGGACCCCAGTCCTCCACTCCCGCATGCAGTAATGATGGCACCTAGAACAAGCTACGTGAGCTTATCACTGAGCTGGGAAGTCAAATTGGGGAGTCAATTGCAAACCACCTGTTGGCAAGTCAAGCCCCGCCTACCATAAATGAGGCACCCCCATCCCAACCGTGTAAAGTTGGAACCCCTGAAGCCACACTTGACCTCCCCAAAATGAGCTTGGTGTCATGAGTCTGAGCTCTAATTTTCCCTCTGAGCTCAGACTCAATTTATTTTCTGTATTCTGGATGTCTGTTATTACTTTGGTGGTCAGTTCTTTGTATTTATTTTAGTTTATTCTCTCTCAGAGATCTTCCTCTTGCCCAGACACTCCCACCAACTACTCACACTGTCTCCCTGCCATTTCAAGCTGTGACTAGTTGATTAATCAGGTCACCTGCTCACTCAGCTCACACTGCTGCTCACCTGGCTGCCAATCTGCTGCCCACTATTTAAGGACTGCTGTTTTGTCTCTCAGGGCAGCAGCATTGGCTTATGTGAATGTCTCATGTCTCATGCCTAAGGACTCCTTCCTTATAGAATCTTCCTCTTCATTCCCCTCTTGCAGGGCGATTTCAGCTCTGGAGAGTCTACATCTGTATGTGACTTTGAGATTGCATTTTTGTATGTCATGCACAGTTTTTTTTAGACTTTGGTTCTTTTTTGTTAATAAATGTCACTAAACAGTCCAGCACATGAATCTGTCTCTCTCTGCCCCGAGGGGCGTTCATGACAGAATGCTGCCGCCATAGCAGATTCAGCTGCTGTTTAGTGCATTTTTGCCTTTCTTTTTTCTCTTTTTTTTTGTGTGTGCTTTTTCACTCACCTGCCTGCGAAGCTGTGATGCCTCCATCAGGCGAAGCAGATTGAAGGAGGAGGAGGAGGTGGAGTCGGGATGAGCTGGAGTACGTTTCTATGATTGAGGACATGGCGACTGGGGCTCGGAACTGCTCATCCCATAGGGAAGAGAAGCTGTGCTGGGGTGGTGTCGCGAACTTGTTGGAGGCTAAGCCCAGCGTGCGTTTCCACCCCTGGGTAATTAGACTGCCCCTTCCTCCACTTCCACCTATGCCATCAGCCTCCTCCTCGCCTTTCCCAACAGCTTCACGGCAACAGCATCGTCCTGTCCTGGACCGCCAGAGGAATAATCCTGCCTCTTTGACAGCCTCTTCCTGGACATCGAGCCTGACAAACCCCACAGCAGATCCTCGCTGTTTTTCTTCTTCTTTGCCGGCTGTTCTGTCAGCCCTCCGTTACTGCTGCAATGTCCATCTCCTCGATGTCTCTCCCTGCTGCCAAGAGGTGCTCCATTTTTTCCACCAGCTACGTCCGTCCCAGTGACTACAGGGGCGGCTCCTCAACAATCCACAGAGGGGCCCAAGATCACCTTAGCCACAGAGAGGGACAATGCTCCATTTACAGCAGCAGGCAACATCCAGGTCCGGGAAAACAGGCAAGTTTTATTTCATTTTACTACTTCCGGCGCCACACAAGTAGGCTGCCTTTTTGCAACAGCAGATCAGTTTCTTCCTATTTCTATTTACTATCTGGCTCTCTTGCTAATCTTTGTTTCGGCGACACCTTGATCCATCACAGACACGTAGATCGCCCAAATGTTTCCTGAGCCAGTGGACGGATCCACTGTTTCTTGTAGAAGGCAGTACAATAGGGACCAGTTGTTAGCACTTAACCGGCCCACGATGCTAACACAAAAACTCAACATACCGGGAGAAATAAGATGGAAATGGTGTGGATGTCATGCTGGAATAAGACGGTGGGCGAGGAATATAAGGTACAGACCCGCCCTCCCATCCGTTATTATGGGGAATGTACGATTGCTACTCAGAAAAACAGATGAGCTAGCGGCTATCTCCCGCTACGAGAGCATATACAGGGAGTGTAGCCTGATGCTATTCACAGAGACGTGGCTAACAGAACTAGCAACAGATGCTAACATTGAACTGGAGGGTTTCCACGCAATACGGGCAGACCGAACACCAGACAGTGGGAAGGCAAGGGGCGGAGGAGTGATAACGTATGTCAACAGCAGCTGGTGCAGACCAGGACATATCACGGTTAAACAACAACACTGCAACAAAGACATGGAGTTGCTAGCTGTTAGCATGCGGCTTACATATCTCCCGAGGGAATACTCACATCTGATCTGCATTGTTATTTATGCAAATCCGACGGCAAATGCTGGGACAGCGCGTGACGTCATCCACTCAGTAATTGGCAGGCTCCAGGCAGAACACCCAGATGCTCTTCTCCTCATCTCAGGCGATTTCAACCATATTTCACTGTCTCCCATTCTACCCACGTTCACCTAGTATGTCACATGCCACACTAGAGACAATAAAACACTGGACTTATTCTACGCAAACACTAAGGAGGCGTACACCTCATCACCACTCCCCCCACTCAGGAGATCGGATCACAACTTGGTTCATCTCCTGCCGGTGTACAAACCCCTAGTGCACAGACAACCTCCGGTCATGCGCACAGTGAAGTTATGGTCTGAGGAGGCAATGGATGCTGTAAAGGACTGTTTTGAAACCACTGCCTGGGAGCAGCTCTGCGATCCACATGGTGAGGACATCGATGGCCTCACTCACACCATCACGGACTACATCAGCTTCTGTGTGGACAACACCGTACCCACCAAGTCCATACGTTGTTGCTCAAACAAAAAACCCTGGATCAACCCTGAGATAAAAACACTTCTGAGAGAGAAGAAGAGGATCTTCAGGTCGGGGAACAGGGATATGCTGAAGTCCGTACAGAGGGAGCTGAGGAGGAAGATCAGAGAAGGCAAGGACAGCTTGAGGAAGAAGATGGAGGACAAGCTGCAACAGAGTGACATCGGTGGGGTCTGGAGAAACCTTAAAACCATCTCTGGGCTCCAGAATACCTCCCCCCAGGCCACGGGGGACAGGGAGTGGGCGAACAATCTGAACCTGTTTTTTAATAGGTTTGACCAACCCCCCTCCCCCCCCAACTGCACTACAACCACTGCTGCCTCTAAAGACATCGAGTCCTGCTGCCCACACCCCACTCCATCAACACCCCCCCCCCCCCACTCCCAACACACAGCCCCCCAACATGACCCTCACTAAGACCCAGGTGAGGACGGAGCTGAGGAAGATCAAGGCGAGGAAGGCGTCGGGACCGGACGGCATCAGTGCAAAGCTTCTCAAGTCCTGTGCAGATCAGTTGTGTGGGATTGTGGAGCACATCTTCAACCTGAGCCTGAAGCTGGGGAGGGTACCACAGTTGTGGAAAACATCTTGTGTGGTACCTGTACCAAAGACTTCCCACCCCAAAGACCTGAACAGCTACAGACCAGTAGCCCTGATGTCCCACATGATGAAGACCCTGGAGAGACTGCTCCTTGCTCACCTCCGCCCCCTGGTGGGACCAGCGATGGATCCACTCCAGTTCGCCTACCAGTATGGCATTGGGGTGGAGGATGCATCTTCCTCCTTCACCGTTCTCTGTCCCACCTGGAGAAGCCCGGGAATGCGGTGAGGATCATGTTCTTTGACTTCTCCAGCGCTTTCAACACCATCCAGCCGATGATCCTGAAGGACAAGCTGCTGTGCGCAGGGGTGGACCAGCACCTGTCATCATGGATCCTGGACTACCTCACAAACCGGCCACAGTTTGTGAGAACCCGGGACTGTGTGTCCGACACGATCATCGGTAGCATGGGGGCCCCCCAGGGAACGGCTTTGGCTCCCTTCCTGTTCACCCTTTATACTGCGGACTTCTCACACAACACAACACACCGCCATCTACAGAAGTTCTCTGACGACTCTGCGATCGTCGGCCTCATCTCCAACGGAGATGAAGCTGAGAACAGAGGACTTATCCAGGACTTCATGGACTGGTGCCATCGGAACTGCCTCCAGATCAATGCGAGGAAAACTAAGGAGCTGGTGGTGGGCTGCCGCAGGCAAAGACAACCCCTCACAGCACCAGTAAACATACAGGGAACAGACATTGAGATGGTGACATCCTACAAGTACCTGGGTGTTCATCTGAACAATAAACTAGACTGGACACACAATACCGATGCATTCTACAAGAAGGGACAGCGCAGGCTGTACCTACTGAGGAGACTCAGGTCTTTTGGTGTACAAGGGGCGCTGCTGAAGACATTCTACGACACAGTGGTGGCATCAGCCATCACTTCTGGAGTGGTCTGCTGGGGCAGTGGCATTACAGTAGCCATTAGGAAGAGACTGAACAACCTGATCAAGAAAGCTAGCTCTGTCCTGGGGCAACGCCTTGACCCAGTGGAGGAGATAGGAGAGAGAAGGATGGTGGCTAAACTGTCATCTCTGCTGGAGTCCGAGTCCCACCTAAGCAGGACATAATGAATGCACTGAGGAGCTCATTTAGCAGCAGACTACATCATCCTAGGTGCGCAGCCAAGAGGTTTCGCAGGTCCTTCCTACCTACCGCAGTCAGACTGTATAACCTAAGCAGGGCTGCTCGCAGAGATAGCAAAAAAATGTGACGACCTAATAGTATTGAATGCAAAAGACGCAATAGACTTACACAATGGTCCCCTCCAGTATGCAACTAGGACAATATCGGTCACTACGGAGGGTGACAATATGTATGGGTACATATACATATGCATACGATGTAGAATAACTAAGTAAACGGTTATGCTGTTTATTCCATCTAGCTACAATGCTCCGCACTGTGTGTATATATATTTATATATTTATTCCATCTAGCTACAATGCTCCGCACTGTGTGTTTATATATTTATATATTTATATGTACATATGTATATTTGCTGCTCTTTTTTTTCTTGTCTTCTTGATTGTTGCTCTGGGTGTTGCTGTCCCTGTGCTGTTGCAATCCTGGAATTTCCCCATTGTGGGACTAATAAAGGCTTATCTTATCTTATTCTACTGCTATTTATGATGAAATGTCCTGCCTGATTCCCGGTAGGGAGGTTCACGAAAAGCAGTCCCCTGAGCTCTCCCCACCTGCTGCTGTTATAAATAGATCACCAGCCCTCTCTGTGCTCTCTCCTGTGGTCCCTAAGTGCACGCCAGCCCCGGAGCAGAACCGCCATACGATGGAGGAGCTCGTGGCCCTTGAGGACCCTTTTCCAGCGCCAGCAGTGAACCAACCCCCAACAGCCATGCCGGAAGAGCCACCAGCGTGGTTCACCTCATCTGGGGAGACGTGGACTGCAACCACCATCACGCCTGCTGTGGATGCTGCCGCAGCAGAGTGGAACCAGAGCTGGACCTTGAAGAGACCTGGCCCGAGACGTGATCGTCTGGATCGACGGAGTCCTGGACAGCGGTGGAGCTTGAGCTCAGCCAAGTACTCTCTCTTGTTTGTATCTTAAATGTTTTGGAGAAATATTGCCTGGCTCTTGGTGAGGGAAGTCGGGTGCAGCCACCAGCAGTACCTTAGCTCACCTCACCGGGCTCTGCCACTGCCACTGCCGGTCCCTGACCCTGTACCTCCCCCTGTTTATTCTGAGCCTTCTTTCAGGGTTGCCGGGGAAAATTCAACTTCGCCAGATGTCTCTGTAGGTCCAGGCTCACCATCCGAGGATGTCTTGGGTCCTGCTCCCCCCGCTGAGATCTTCATGGATTTTCCTCCTTTGCCCTCATCTGGTGCTCCATTGGTAGACTGCCTCCTTGGGCTGGTGCTCTCGCGAGTCGGCCTGTTCACTGTGGGTGCAGCTCTGGCCCAATCCGGGTCCTCCGTGGGTGCAGCAAAGCTCCAGCCCGGAGCCTCCGCAGGTGCTACAAAACTCCAGCCCGGAGCCACCGTGGGTGCAACAAAGCTCCAGCCCGGAGCTAGCGCGAGTGCTGCACAACTCCCGTCCGGAGCCATCGAGGGTGCTGCAGAACTCCCGCCCGGAGCCACGAGGGTGCTCCAGAACTCCCATCTGGAGCTACCGAGGGTGCGTCATTGCTCCCATCTGGAGCCACCAAGGGTGCGGCGTTACTCCCGTCCGGAGCCACCGAGGGTGCTGCAGTGCTCCAGCCCAGAGCCACCATGGGTGCTGCAGTGCTCCAGTCTAGAACCACTGAGGGCGTCGGGGCCTCCTCTCGTTTTCCTGGCACCGTCGTGGTTCCCCCATCGCCGCCTAATGTCCTCCCATAGGGAGGCCACCTCCTTGGTCACCCCTGTGGTCCTGGTGGCTAAAGAACTCAGGTCGGCCGCCTGATAGACTAAGTTGCTGGGTTGGGTGGCCCATATTCTCCGGCAGGCCACCTGACTCATATCACCTTGCCATCTGGCTGGCCTGGGACTTCGGTCAGCCACCTGACCTGCCTGGTTCTTCGACCTAGGGGACCCAGGGGCCCGGTGTTGTGCAGGTGTGGGTCATGAGCTGGGTTTGTTTTTTCCCTCCATAGCCTGTTTCCTCCACCTCCCTCCCGGGGTGGTTTTTGCTGCTCCCTTTTCTTGGGGGGGGGGGGTTCCTTTTGGTGTTGCCTGGGGGTGTCTGGAATTCACCCCTTGAGGGGTGGGCTCTGTCATGAGTCTGAGCTCTAATTTTCCTTCTGTGCTCAGACTCAATTTATTTTTTGTGTTCGGGATGTCTGTTATTATTTTGGTGGTCAGTGTGGAGTGTGTCAAATAAGAGGCAGATATATGGACAGACGGTTTATTACACACTTCACATCTCACAAGCACAGAACAGAATGAATGAAATCAACAAGCTCTCCTCTCTTCCCTCAAATCACTCTTCACACGTTTCATGGAGTTTTCCTCTCATACAGTATGACATTTACATTACACAGCATTCAACCCCCTATGCCTCTGACTCCTTCCTGCTATATCTCCAGGAACTCTGGGCATTGTTCTCCCATGTTTTGTTACAGCCCGAGTGCTGGTTCCGTCCGCACTCGGATCTTGTATCATTTCCAGGCTTTGACAGCAGAGGTTTCCTTCTAGCTCCCCGGGCTCTTATTGTGACAGCGCCCGGTGGAGCTCCCTGCTGTCAGAGTCAACAGCTGTGCTGCATTCGGGGTCATTAGTGACCGGGGTTAAAAGCAGGCGCTGAATGCTCCCCGATGCAGCAGTCTCTGTTAACCTTCGCTGTTAACCTTCCCGTTAAGCTACCTGTTATGATACGCTCTGTTCCTGTTATACTTCCCTGTTAAGGTACGTCCTGTGATTGTCTTACCCGCACTATTGTGTGTATCATTCTCTGTTCCTGCACCTCTTAATAAACATCACTGCAACTCACTGGTGACTGCTGGCGTCTTATGGTGGCTCGTGAGGGCCACCGTGACATGTTTATTCCTTGTATCTGTCTAAGATGCTGCATAACCTCCTCCTATAGTCAGTTCTTTGTATTTATTTTAGTTTGTTCTCTCTCAGAGCCCTTCCTCTTGCCAAGACAGCCCCACCAACTACTCACATTGTCTCCCTGCCATTCCAAGCTGTGAGTAGCTGATTAATCAGATCACCTTCTCCCTCAGCTCACACCTGGTGCTCATCTGCCTGCCAATCTGCTGCCCACTATTTAAGGACTGCTGTTTTGTCTCTCAGGGCGGCAGCATTGGCTTATGTTGAATGTCTGGTGTCTAATGTTGAGTGTCATATGTCTCATTCCTAAGGACTCCTTCCTTATAGACTCTTCCTCTTCATTCCCCTCTCGCAGGGCGATTTCACCTCTGGAGAGTCTACCTCTGTAAGTGACTTTGAGTTTGCATTTTTGTATGTCATGCACAATTTTTTGGACTTTGGTTCTCTTTTGTTAATAAATATCACTAAACAATCTAGCATATGATTCTGTCTCTCTCTGCCCCGAGGGGCGTTCATGACACTTTGTTGTCAGGCCAGATATTAAAGACCCCCCTATGTATAGAGGTGATGGCACTGATAAATACTCTGCCCAAGAGTGAATAGATTTGATGAAAATCTATCTAGAGAAGAGAGGGCTCTCTGGTGACATGCAAAAAGAGGAGATCCTGAACCATCTTCTTGGTAAAGCTAAGAACATTGTCAGAGTGGGGTTGAAAAGTAACATGTCCTCGGGTGCAATCACCAACCCTGAAACCATTTATGCTATATTAAGGCATTACTTTTGTGAGAGCCCAGAGTCTTCCCAGCCATTAGCTGACTTTTATGCTACCCACCCAGCTGCCAAAGAAATACCAGTAGACTACTGGGTGAGGTTAAATATTGTTGCTGAAGCAGCTGACAGGCACTTGCAACGTCAAGGAACCAAGATGGAGAACATGAATGCAAAGGTGGCCATGATGTTTATCAGAAACTGCCCAGACCCTAATCTTGCCTGTGTGTTTAAGTGCAAGCCCATAAGTAAATGGTCAGTAACAGAAGTTCAAGAAACCATTGATGAGTTTCAAAGAGAAAGTTATGCAAAAAAGCCCCCTTAATCCCTGCACTCTTCCTTCTTTTAATATTTTGTTTGTGAAGTGAAAACAGAACTGCCAAAAACAGCTGTTATATTGTTTTCGCCTTGTCAAAATAAAATCAAAATTGAGCAAAAATGACATAAGGATCTGATTCCTTTTGGTGTCATTTTTCTTTTATTTTGTCGGTCACAGCCGGAAGTGGTGATAACAGCCACAGAGCACTGCCATTTTCAAATAAGCCTGAAAGACTAGCTGCTAAATCCTAAGACCTACATTGATGTTTTACATGTTTACAATATAAATCCATAAAAAAGTCTAACTTTGTTAACCTTTTTAAATAACCAGTCATTCACATGTTTCCACAACTGTGAGCTGCACCTCAGTTCATCCATTCTTTATGCATTTATTTATGACAAGACGCAATCTGGTATTTCCAAAAAAAAAATTTTTAATTATTAAATAAAAGGTTTATCTCAAGTACGTTATCTGTATTCACTTATTTCTAATCATTAATATTCACTGCAGGTTTGGGTAGAATCCAAATTATATTTGTTCAGAACAGTCAGACACTGGCAGTGATGCAGAAACATGCTGCCAGAAAAGGTTCTTGTACTTGGAGATCCTTTGACAGAACAGGACTTAGATGTGTAACTTTATTGCAGGATACTTTCTACTCAAGTACATGTGAGGATAAAACTACTTTTACTGAAGTTTTGGTCACAGTCACTAAATTTTAATTTCACTGATTTGAAAACTGATTAGAAATCTGCCTGTTTAAAATGACTAATTAGTCTCACCAGAAATTACTGCATCTTTGTTCATTTTAGTACATTTATAATCTTATTTAGCTGAGATGGGTGTTGATATTATTGTTCTTCTATTGCAGCTACAAAGAACAAGTAATTTAAACAAGTTAGATTTTAAAAGTTACAAATTTATGTGAAAAGTTTATATGTAAAATGTTACAAATTCATGTTTTAAAAAATCATATAAAACAGTCACAAATTTGACATTTGATACATTTAAAAGAAAAATGTTTGAAATGTAGAACTGCTAATTTTTTAAGTAAGAAGTCGAAAATGTATGTTACAAAAATCTAATTTATGTGGAAAAACTCTGATTTGTAGGATAAATGTTGTATATTCAAAAAAGACAAATTATTTGAAAAGACTCAGAAATTTAGCAGAAAAAGTTTGCACATTTAGAACCGTCATTACTACTCCAGTAACTTTTTTTTTTATTTAAGTTTTTATAAAGGGTATACATGTCATTACAGCATTGCATTGTTTACATTTTCATCACATGTTCCCTTTTTTGTTTTTTGACAACATTGGAAGAATAATTATTACAACACCCTTTTTAAGTGAAAGAAAAAGAGAAATTAAAGAAAGAACAAAAAAAAACAAACAAAAAAACGGGGGGAAAAAACAAAAGAGAAAAAAAATAAAAAAAAATGAAAGAGTATCTGAGAGTATCTTGGAACAAAGAGCGGTGCCATTATTGAAATGATATTTGTCAAAGATTAGATCTAATGGAAGACACATATGCGTTCCAGGGTTGCCAAAAGTTCAAGAACCCATCCATGTCCTGTCTCAGTGCGAATGTCAACTTTTCCATCGAATAAATGTCTTGAATCATGTTAATCCAATCTTCAGGTGTAGGACAATCCTTCAACATCCATTTTTTTGTTAGAGCTTTTTTACTTGCCAATATTAAAACAGTGAATAAGTATTTTTCTCCTCGTCTTTCCAGTGATTCCGGTAGTAAACCCAAATACAAAGTTACAAAAGAAAAGGGAACTTTTATTTTGAATATTTTCCCCAATATTGTCTGTACATTGGTCCAATAGTGGTGGATAACTGAACATGACCAAAACACATGAAAATGATTTGCAGTCTCATCACCACACAAGCGCCAACAATTCAACCCCTTACGAGTAAATTTGTTTTGTGCAGGTGTTATGAAAAATCTTACCAAATTTTTCCATCCAAATTCTCTCCACTGCAGGGATGAGGTACTTTTCCATTGCTGTTTATTTAGCTTTTCCCATATTTCCAGTTGTAAAGTGAAATTCCCCTCTTTTTCCCATCTTTCTTTTATATATGATGTGTTGTCTCCTTTTAAGTCTTGAAGACCTTGGTATATTTTAGAAATGTATCTGATCCCTGGGATCCCTTTATATGCCATTAAGAAGACCTTCAGAACACCTGACTGGGCCCTTTCCAAATCCTGCTTTTTAAGTATTTTGTTTATGTGGTGTCTAAGCTGAAAGAACCTGAAAAGGTCTTGATTTATTAGACCTTGTTTTTTCAAATCTTCGAAACTTCTTAAAATTTGCCTTTTAAAAAAATCATAATATTTTATCAGTCCGTTCTCTTTCCACTTTTTAAATCTAGTGTCTGTTTTATTAGGAGTAAAGTCTTGATCAGAGGCAATCCATTGCAGTAATCGATAGGGTTCTTTAGTTTGATTCTCTCTGACTATCTTAAACCAAATTTTTAGCGGGGTCTCTATCCATGGGTTAGTGTTATTCAAAAGTTTAGGTAAGGCATTGTTCCCTATTATCGCCTGTAGGGGGATGTCACTTGTTATTTGGCATTCCATCTCCTTCCATTGTGCAGTGTAGACTGGGTTACATATCTCTACTAAAGTTTTAAATTGTGCGGCTTTAAAACAGTCCCTGATATTTGGCAGCGCGAGCCCACCTTTGTCTTTGTTTAGCTGTAGGGTTCTATATCTGATTCTAGGTCTCTTGCCCTGCCATATGAATCTTGAGATCCTACTGTCCAGTTCTTGCCATGTTTTTTTGGGAGGTTCTACCGGTATTGTTTGGAAAAGGTATAGAAGACATGGAAGTATATTCATTTTGACTGCTTCAATTCTTTGTGCGGTACCCAAGAATGGTATCATATTCCATCTTGCTAGGTCAGATTTTATTTTTGCCATCAGTGGATCATAGTTTAGTGTTATAATATTGTTGAGTTGTTTCGGGATATTGACCCCCAGATATTTCATAGATTACATCTCCCAGTTAGTTTTGAGTTTGCTTAGTAAATATTGACTTGGGTCATAGTTGAATGTTAAAACTTGGGTTTTATGCATGTTTAATTCATACCCCGATAAATCTCCAAACTTAGTTCTGGAAAAGAGGTGTCCAGCTGCCCCAGGTATATTAAAATGTCATCAGCAAAGAGTGCTATTTTATGTTCCTTCTGACCAAGTGTAATACCTTGAATTTTTTGATTCTGTCTTATCCATTGGCTCAGAGGTTCTATGAAGATTGCAAAGAGCAGTGGAGACAAGGGACAGCCCTGACAACATCCTCTTTCCAGTTCAAAAGATGATGATAATTTACCGTTAATCCTTATTTTAGCTGTTGGTTTTTTATATAATGCCTGGATAGTTCTAATGAAGTTGTTATGAAAATTGAAACTGGATAAGATTCTATATAGGAAAGACCAGTCAACCGAATCAAATGCTTTTTCAGCATCTAATCCCAATATGGCTGCATTTAAGTTATATTTTTTTATATGATGAATTATGTGTAAAGTGCGTCTAATGTTGTCTTGTGTCTGTCTTTGTCTTATAAAACCTGTTTGGTCTAAAAGAATTAAGTCTGTCAGTATATTTTCTAACCTTTTGGCAAGGGTAGTGGTAAAAAGCTTATAGTCCTGATTTAACACACTGATTGGTCTGTAGTTGGAGCAGTCTAGTTTATCCTTTTCAGGTTTAGGTATGACTGCAATGACCCCTTCTCTCCAGGAGGGGGGGATTTCCCCTGTGTGGAGGACATAGTTAAATGTTTTCAGGAGGAGAGGAGATAGTTGCTGTGTAAAGGTTTTGTACCACTCTGCTGTATAGCCATCTGCTCCTGGGGATTTGTTAGCTTTAAGTTTCATAATTGCTTTTTCTAATTCTTTAGGTTGTATTTCTGACAGTAGTGTTTTATTTTGTGACTCAGTAAGTTGGGGAAGGTGTAATGTGTTTAGGAATGCTTCGGATGCGTTTTTATGTTTTTTGAGGGAGTACAAGTTCTTGTAGTAGTTCTCGAAGCTTTTAAGAATATCCTGAATTCTAAATTTTATTTCCTTTGATACTGGGTCTCTGATTTTGTAGATTGCTCTCTCCGTTTGTTGTTTCCTCAATTTATAGGCTAGTAATTTTGCTGAGTTGCTGCCTGTTTCATAGTATTTTTGTTTCAGAAATGTAAGTTTCTTCTGGATTTCTATTGTGTAGATCTCATTTATTTGTTTTTTAATTTCCTTAATTTTGAGCGAGTCATTAGAATGAGTGTTGTCTTTGTGCTCTTTTTCTAGGTTCTTAAAGTAGAACTGAACCCACCTTTTGGCGCAAAAAGTAGAATAGCAGATTAATTCCTTATTACCTATTGTATTTTTCAACACATAAAAGAAATTTTTAGGCCGTGCAATGGCCAAGCTATAAGCCGATAAACTTTTGCCTCTGGCTGGCAGTGCCAAACAAACCGGAAGTAGTGCAGACGATGCTGCGTGACGTCACGAGTGTGATCCCTAACCAAAACAACAATGGCAGATGATAGCAGTTCCAGCAGTCAAGAACACCAGAGTTTTCAGAGTGAAGAGGCATTCAGGATCGGTGACAAGACAGAGGAGGATGCATGAGTGTGGCAGGTGGCAGGCGTGCACAAGGGCGAGCCCGGGAGACAGAGACCTAATGCACCTGTGACAGCAGCTGGCAGACGGCGATGCAGAGGCGAGGTCCGCCGCCGGGGAATACACCTGTGCACAGGGGAGAGACTGGAAAGGCAAAGGTAGGTATGCTTACGCTGTAGATCTTGCTGGGAGATGAGGGGGTTCCTCTGCAGCAAGAGGGCTGAAGGAATCAGACGGCTTCATGCCGAAGCCCATGGCAGAGTGGCTTATATCCCACGCTGCTGACGAGGCGCAAGTGTGCGCGCAGCTGGCGCCGCTAATGAGCGGCAAGTTGTAACATATCCAGCCTGTGTTGTGTTGTAGCTTAGTTTTCTTTTTTCTCGGTCACATTTTGTCTTAGTTTTGTTTTGAATTGTAATCGCTCTTGCCTGTTTTCTCTTTTGAATTCTTGGATGGAATATGGGTGGGCAATATAAGCTGCGGCTTCAGCCATCACCCATTTCGGATAACTTACGTTGAATTGTATAATCAGATGAGTCATTGTTCAATTTGACCTTGTTATATCATTCAGTTTCTTTCAACCTGTACTGTACTATCCGAAATAAATAAATTCATTCATTCATTCAAAAAATTGGGCGATGTATTACAATACTTCTACAGACTATAGTGGCAATACACATGAACAGAACTGGCCTCTGCATTTGACTGTGCTATTTATAAATACAGTGATCCCTCACTTATCGCATTTAATGGGGACCAGAACCGACCGCGAAAAGTGAAAAACCGCGAAGTAGCGTCACCCCCCCCCCCCAAGGGCATCACAAGCACTATTTTGCACAAAAAGGCACAAGAGAACAGCAAAAAGTGCCACTAAGCAACACGAGCGATAAAGAACAATGAATGCGGTCTTCCTTCACTGGGTATGTGTGCTCTGCAGGGAGAGAAGCTGGGTAAAACGTCTCGGCCAATCAGCTTGCAAGGTAAAACGTCTCGGCCAATCAGCTTGCGAGATTCCCGAGCGGTGAAGAGGTGGACGGAGAGGAGTGGAGCGGTGGTCAGAGAGGTGGATTTTGAGTTGTGCGGGCTCTCCGTGTTGATACCTGATGTTCTAATGTAGTCTTCCTGCCTTCTGCTAGTGCCCGGGCAACTTTCGTGCCATTTTTTCTCAATTTTGAATTTTTGATGAATATTTTTGAAAAATCCGCGATGCACTGAGGGCGCGAAAGGTGTAATACTGTATCTATATCTAGAAACGCATCGCTTCCCGGTCGCTTTTCCTCCCCCTTTCTTTTCTTTCGTCGCCATGACAGCTTTCCTTGGCCACTGAACAGATCTTCCCAGGTGTTGGAAGTGTTTTGTAGTCGACTATCACGACAAAATGCACCAAAAACAACCAGTGTCGACGTGCTCGCAATGGTAAACATGGAGGACTGTGTCACACTCGTGACGTCACGCGGAACTCCGGCTGCACTTCTGGTTAATCGGCGGATTTGTCTGATTTTTCAGGGCGGGAAATTCAAAATCATGATTTTCTCCAAGATTCCGGGATTTGTGGAGGGGGTGTCAATGATAAATTATCTTTATAATTGTATGTACTATCACCCAGTGCCGTTCAATGCCGTTCAGTTCAGTTCTACTTTAAGTTCTGACAATAATGTGATTAGTTTTTCTTGTCTCAGTTTCTTTTGGAGTGCCAGTTTTGCGATAATCTTTCCCCTTATTACAGCTTTGCATGCGTCCCACAGTATTAAAGGGGATACTTCTCCATTATCATTTTCTTCCAAATATCTGAGAATATCTGATTCCAATTCATCTTTCAGTGGTCCTTTCAGCACATTTGAATTTAACCTCCAAGAAAATGTATTATTTGTGTATTTTTGGACACTTAAGTCCATATAGATCGGACTGTGATCAGAGAGATCCATCAGTCCTATTTTACATGTTTTTACTCTTCCAATGTCTCTATTAAACATAAAAAATAGTCAGTCCTTGAGTATGATGAATGTGGTGCTGAGTAAAATGTATAATCTTTTACACTGGGGTTGAATTCCCTCCACATGTCACAGATTCCCATTTCTTTTAGTAGCATCCGAGTTTTTCTACTTTGAGTGTTATTTTGATGTGGAGAATTACCTGATGCATCCCAGTATGGATTCAGTCTTAGATTGAAGTCTCCACCACATATCACTAAACCTTGGACTTTTTAGTTATCATTAGGTCAAATACATTTTTATAAAATTTCCAGTTAGCCCCTGGAGGTGCATATACATTCAGCAGGGTGATATCCTCTCCCTCTATCCGCCCAAGTACCATACTGAATCTCCCTTTTTTATCTTTGTGTTCTGATTTTTTTTCAAATATAATTTTGGTTGAGATCAATGTCGCTACTCCCCTCCTCCTCCCTGACTTATATGAAGATGAAGAGATCATTTTAAACCCTTGTCTAATGAGTTTAGTGTGCTCCACGTCTGTTAGGTGGGTTTCCTGTAAAAATATTATTCCTGCCTTGTCTTTTTTCATTTTGCCTAGAATCTTGGATCTTTTAACTAGATTCGGGATCCCTTTTACATTATATGAGATTATTTTGGTTACACCCTGTTTCTCCATTGTGTTGTCTTATTTAGTATAACAGTGTGGTTGTCATGGGTGGCTCTCGCGAGCCACCATAAGACGCCACACAGTCACCAGAGAGTGCAGTGAGAGTTTTTATTATGGTGAAAAATAGTACAACACAGGCTGCTGAGACAATGACACTAAAGTCTTCACACAACAGGAGGCGTAAGGCTAACAGCTCACTACAGGTCCAGAGGAGGAGACGGTCAAACACAGACAGACAAGGTTGGTGAAGTAACGATACACAGGCTGCTAAGGCAGAGACTCACAGAGATCTATTCACACCGGGAGGGGTAAGGCTATACAGCTCACTTACTGGTCCAGAGGAACGACGGTCAAACCATAAGCAGACAAGGTAGGAATTAGTCCTAAGTATCCGTAGCATGACGGAGAGAGAACTGCTGCAAGGATGCGGTCGCCAGCGCGGGTTAAAGTAGTCCATCGCTAACGACCACAAATGCAGCACAGCTGTTCAGGGCTTGACAGCTGAGCGGAAGCCTCCCCGAGCACTATCACAATAAGAGCTCGGAGAGCTAGAATAATAACGCCGCTGTCAAACGCTGACAAGAATAACCGAGCACCATGACCTAGTGCTCGGGTCATGACAGTAGCCCCCCCTCACTTGACGGGCTCCGAACATCTAGTAACACCTACCCCCCCCCCCCCCAACCACAGGGCGAGTGGATTGAGGAACAGGCAAGGAGGGAGCCAAACAAAACCTAACAAGACCCCAAACAGAAAGGGAAAAGAATACATCAAACAACATATCCATCCCATTTCCCCAGAACAAAGACGAGAGGGAAAAAAAAACAGAAAAAGAACAAAACAAAACAAGACATGACTACAATACAAGGGAAACACAATCATACAAGACATAAACACCTGACCCTGAAAATTTTCCCACCGAGACCACAGACAACCCATCTAGCTCCAGTGTACATAACCTAGCCAAAAAATAAACCCTCAAACACACGGTAACTAAAGAAACAAAACAAGAATTAAATGCAAACACATGATAACTATGGAAAACAGGAAACAAGAAATACATGACGGTAACTATGGAAACAAAACAAGAAATAAATGCAAACACATGATAACTATGGAAAAAAGGAAACAAGAAATACATGATGGTAACTATGGAAACAAAACAAGAAATAAATGCAAACACATGATAACTATGGAAAAAAGGAAACAAGAAATACATGACGGTAACTATGGAAACAGAAACAAGAAATAAATGCAAACATGATAACTATGAAAAAGGAAACAAGAAATACGTGCTAACACACGGTGACTATGGAAAAACAAAAAAAAAAACACAAACGAAGCCAGAAATACATGCAAACACCCGGTAACTATGGACAAAAAATCCCATACTAAACCCCTCAAAAGAAAGAGGGGAGGACAAAACAAAAAGCAAAACTTGACCATAGCCCCTCAAAAAGGAAGAGGGGAGGACAAAACAAAAAAAAAACCAAAACCCAGACTATGGACTGCAAACACACATGAGGCAATCTAAATTGCTTTACATAACTAACCAGACTATGGATTGCAAAACACACATGAGGCGATCTAAATTGCTCTACATAACCTTAACATAACCCAGACACCGTATGGGCCAAAACAAAAGATGATCGGCGGAGATCCAACGCCCCCCAGGCAGAGCTCCGGCGACCTCCCTGCCTCCGATGGCCCACGGATAGTCCCACAAAACAGTACATGATCAGGCGGCCTGCCCCAGTCCCAGGCCCCCAGAAACAAGTCCTCCGGTGGCCGAACCAGGCCACCCAGTAGCAAACACAGTTTATCGGGTGACCAACCCAAGGCGCCGAAAGCACAAAGCAGTTCCTCGGGTGGCCGACCCGCATCCCACAACCACCAGAACCGTGGAGGAATAGCATGCGGCCGCCCGCCTAATGAAGACAAGACATGAGAGCGCCAGCCTGCCAGACAAAAACCTCCAACAGCCCCCAGCTGGTGGCTCCTGAGAGGGGAACAATCAGAAAAATGGGCCCACCTGACATCAGGCGGCAACGGGTCTGCGGCTCCTCCACCGATCTCGGTCCAGACCGATGCGATCGTCGCAGCTCCACCTGTATCAGATCCTGGCCGGATCACAGCTGTACCCGTGTTGGACCCCGATTGGGTCACAGCAGCGCCAATGTCGGACCCCCACTGGACCTCATCAGACCCCGATTGGGTCACCACCGCACCAGCGTCAGACCGCGACTGGACCTCCTCGAACCCTGATTGGGTCGCAGTCACACCTGTGCTGGACCCCCACTGGACCTCGTCGGACCCCGATTGGACCTCGTTGGACCCCGATTGGGTCATAGCTGCACCCGCGTTGGACCCCAATTGGGTCACCTCAGCCCACGCGTCGGACCCCGACTGGGTCAGAACAGACCCCGACTGGGTCACCTCAGCCCACGCGTTGGACCCCAACTGGGTCAGGACGGACCCCGATTGGGTCACCGCTGCACCCACGTTGGACCCCGATTGGGTCACCTCGGCCCACGCGTCGAACTCCGACTGAGTATGGACGGACACCGACTGGGTCGGTACTGCACCGGCGACGACCTCCACCCCTGAACCTGGGACCTCCAGTCCCACGACCTCAACAGACTCTAAACCGGTAACACTGCTCAGAGAACAGGAGAGGACTGGGATCAATTCCACCGGCAGCGCCAGAGCCCAGCGAGACGAGCTCGGGTGCAGCAGACGGCTGCCCCTCGCTCGCCTCCCCATGAGACAGGCAAAAATGCTCTAACACACCACAAAGGAAAACAAAGAAGAGCACTTGCCTGCACTCGGGCTCTGGAGCCATCCAGGACTTCGTCGATTCGGGTTCAGGTAGACGCTCGTCGTCGGGCTCCCACTCGGCTGCGTCGGGTTCCACAGCCGGCCTGATGGTGTCTGCAGCTGGATCCTCTAGCGCCGATGTCCACACCGATAACCTGCACGATGTGGGGGCAGGGGACCCTCGACCCGCTGGCTCGGGCTGCATCTCTGTGGAGACCTGGGGACGCTTACTCGTCGGCATTGGCTCCTCATCGCAGTCCGTTCTCCTCCTCTGTCCAACACAAGGCTGCAGGGCCGGGATATTTCCCAGAGCCGCAGGCCTCCCCCCCGTTCGACGGCGTGGAACTAACGCCGAGGACCGCTCAGCAGGAGGAAACACAGAGGCAGCAGGTTCAATACAAATGCCTACAGCTGGAGAAGGAAACTCAGGGAGCTGCGAACCCCGAGCTTCACCCCCAGGAGTCAGACAAGACAGATCACTATGATGAATAGGAAAGTGAAATTGAACTTGCCTGTCTCCCGAAGGGAAGATGGTGCCAGCTGTAGATGACGTTGCTCTTTCCCTCGCTCGCTGGATGGTAAAACAGGACCCATGGACGGAGCTCACCGGCGCAGGACTCAGATCACTCTCAGCAGCTGGCTGATTGAGTGGGTCATTCCGGCGGCCCAGAACTGGATCCGGAACAGGAGCTTGCTGAAGACGTACTTGACCGCGGCGTCGATGCCTCCGCCGGCCCCCCGGTGGTGTGAACTCCAGGACTGGATCGAGGACGGGATCAGGATCCATAGGCCATGGGCAGGAGTGCCTCCTCTCCTGCTTCACGCCGCGCTCCTCCTCCAGCATCAGGAATATCTCGCATTGCGCGGCGATATCCATCCTCCTCGCGTCGACTTCCTGGTGGTCAGCGTAGCGGGGAGAGAGATGACGAAGAATGTCTTCAGCAGCGTCCAGGTACCAGTGTATGCCGTGATGGTAATCCAGCAGGGAAGCGGAGATGAGCATCTCATCCACGACTTCCAGAATGCCTGTCAGCTCGTGGCTCGGGCTCCAAGCGCGGCCCCTCCATGACGGCATTCCTCAAACACACAGTACCCAGACAGGAAAAAGCAAATGTCCAAAAACTCGAACTCACTGGTGAATTGCGTCTCGGGTTGGCGTCACCGTAAACGCCGTTTTGGCAGCAGTGTACTGTCATGGGTGGCTCTCGCGAGCCACCATAAGACGCCACACAGTCACCAGAGAGTTCAGTGAGAGTTTTTATTATGGTGAAAAATAGTACAACACAGGCTGCTGAGACAATTACACTAAAGTCTTCACACAACAGGAGGTGTAAGGCTAACCGCTCACTACAGGTCCAGAGGAGGAGATGGTCAAACACAGACAGACAAGGTTGGTGAAGTAACGATACACAGGCTGCTAAGGCAGAGACTCACAGAGATCTATTCACACCGGGAGGGGTAAGGCTATACAGCTCACTTACTGGTCCAGAGGAACGACGGTCAAACCATAAGCAGACGAGGTAGGAATTAGTCCTAAGTATCCGTAGCATGACGGAGAGAGAACAGACACTGCTGCGAGGATGCGGTCGCCAGCGCGGGTTAAAGTAGTCCATCGCTAACGACCACAAATGCAGCACAGCTGTTCAGGGCTTGACAGCTGAGCGGAAGCCTCCCCGAGCACTATCACAATAAGAGCTCGGAGAGCTAGAATAATAACACCGCTGTCAAACCCTGACAAGAATAACCCGAGCACCATGACCTAGTGCTCGGTCATGACAGTGGTGGCCCTCTTTTATGCTACTCAGAAACTGAAAGAACATTAAGAACATAAAAAACATTAAGAACATAGTATATAAAACTTTAAAACAAAAAACTGACAAAAGATCTTCCTGAGCTGAGGTGTTTTTAGTGACCTTAGAAGAGCCTTGATGGTGTGTTGGCTCTGAGGGAAATTCCTCAGATTCTGTTACGTGCTGAGGGCCCTCTCTTACCCCTGTAAGTTGTCCCATGTTTTTAACGTGAATCTCAGATCCCAAGCCGAACTTGTAATGATTTTATTTTATTTATTTATTTTTTTTTTTTATGCCTATACCCTATGAAATTGTGCGCAACCTCCCACCACCATCACAGCAAACAGTCACGTTAGTACAGTATTTGTTAGTGTGGAGAGATCAAGTGGTTCATTGTCACATTTCTATTTAAACAAGTTTTTTTTTTTTTTTTTTTTTTTTAAAGACTTATTTGTTTCTAATATTATGTCTGTTCCATGAAATGTTTTACCACTTGCTGAATCTGCATCTCCTTTAATGTTTGTTACCTTGTAGGAGGAGGGTTGGATGCGCAGATTGATTAAAAATATCGTTATTCCCTCCTGTAAACGCTCAGTTTTTCCTTATAGCTCTGGCGCTGGGTTTCCCACTGCTGGCCTGTGGATTTTGAGGGTCTCTGTGTGGACCACGTTTGAGCCTTGATTCTTTCGATCGGGTCTGCTGCGGGTTTATACACCGTTACCGGGAGTCCTCTTCTCGCCATATCCATGGTTGCTTCTTCCGCCCAGTTGTAGAGACACGTCTCTTCTACGTAAAACACCCTCAGCTTCGCCGGAAATGGAGTCTGAAAGCGCAGTTTCTTCTCTCGTAGTACCTTTTTAGCGTTGTTGTATTCCCGACGCTTTTTAAGGACCTCCGGAGCGTAGTTGTGCTCCACGAAAACTTTTCTCTCTAGGTGCAAATCCTTTTTTCTGCCAAGCCAGTCTTACAACCTCTTCTTTTATTCTGGAGTTGGAGAACTTCGCCACCACCGATCTTGGTGGCGCTTCCGCCGCCGTCCTAGGGGCTAATGTACGGTGTGCCCTTTCTATCTTCAAGTCGGTGGTTTGGGGAATTTCCAACTTTTCTCTCAGTAAGGATTCCACGCATGCTGCCATTGTGGTGAAACCGTCCTCGACTCCTTCTTTCAGACCATGAATTCTTATGTTGTCTCTTCTTAGTCTTCCTTCTTGGTCGGTTAGCTTAGCCTCCAGTCTTGACTGTCGTTTGTGTAGTTCCAGCACGGTATCTTCCAGCCCTTTTATTCTTTCCTCTGCTTCCATGATTCGGTCCTCGGCCTGGTCCACTCTTCTGTTTGTCCTTTTTATTTCATCTTTGACTTCATGAAATTCAGCCCAACACTCTCGGCGAAATTGTCTTAATTCCTTAAGTACCATTTTTAAGCTAACCTTGTTGCTAGCTTCATTCAGCTCCTCGTCTTCTGAATGGAAGTCCTCCGAATCAGATTCTCCGGCCGATGCGTGTCCTGGCCTGGTAAATGTCGATTTCTTCTGTTTTCCTTTAGGCATAATAACTTTGTCTTTTGATTTTCACTCTTCCAAAAATCCGTTAAATCTGATTTTCAAGGTATTTTCCTGGATCGGGTCTGGGAGCTTCAGCGTTAAGCTGCTATCACCATGGTGTCCAGACCGGAAGTCCAGTAACTTTTTTATTGAATACTTTCATCCTGACCTTTTCTGGCAACGACTCCAATACTTGAACAATTCCAATAACAGTAATATTACTGGAGAACAGTTTCTGGCTTCTCTACCCACCTCTGGTTTTAAACAAAGATGTAGATAGAAAATTAACAAATAAATAAGAAAATGTATTTTGCTGTCCTGTTAAATGTTATTGTAACAATTAAAACAGGGAGAAGAGTGCACGGTGGTGGTAATGACAGTGTGAGTCCTGGTCGCTCCTGGTTGGTGTGAAACCTCCTGAACAGGAGGAAGTGAAGGACCAGGGATCTTCTCTGCTGGCCTCTGGAAACACAAGTGATTTTAGGTCCCAGCATGGACTCTTTCCTGGACAGTAACTTTAACATTTAAGACAGTGAATTTCACCTGTGGTGGTTGGGGTCATGAACTGGTTCTCATCAGTCTGGGACAAGTGGTCCACAATGTAGTGATGGCCAGATGAGGCTTTTTGGAGGACTTGAGGCCTTTCATCAAAATGGCTCATATAGATGAGCCCTCATGTGAAACTTCATTTTCTCTACCAGGCCATCTACTCGACAAAACGTATATAAGATAAGATAAGATAAGATAAGATAAGATAAGCCTTTATTAGTCCCACAATGGGGAAATTCCAGGATTGCAACAGCACAGGGATAGCAACACTCAGAGCAATAATTAAGAAGATACGTAAGATATAAATTGTCACGACCTGAACTATCTTTTCTCTGCATTCAGGTTGTCCAGTTCGCTCCTGCTCCGGGGTAGTCCGTGCCGGGTCTTCCATGGCCCGCTCTTTGACAGCGCCCAGCTGATTGCCAGCTGTCTAGTTCAGCTGCGCTGGGACAGCTGTCTCCTATTCCCAAATCATCTCCCCCATTTAAGCGAGCAGCCGAGAGTTACTCGTCGCTGCGACCTCGCTATGGGAAGACGTTCCTTGTGTTCCCACGACTGTTAGCTCCTACGTCTAGCTTCAGTCCGCCGTTACCTCGGCGCTTCACCCAAAGTAAGTGTTGCGACTCGGCGTGTATTTTTCCCTCGCCGCCTCTCTAGCCTTTCTCCCTGGGTGGTATGTTTCCCTTAGTTCTGTGTGTGTTTTAGCCCCACGTGGCTCTTTACTTTTCTGTTCGTTATTTTGTGTAGTGTGTGCTTTGTTAATAAACTACGCTAACTCACTGGTCGCCCTCGTATCTCCTTTCCTGGCTCGTGAGAGCCAGAGTTATGACATAAATAAGAGCATTGGATATACATACATACACATCAATATATAAATATATACACAAAGTGTGGAGCATTGTAGCGAGATGGAATAAACAGCATAACCGTCTACTTAGTTATCCTACATAGTATGAATATGTACCCATACATATTGTCACCCTCCGTAGCGACCGATACTGTCTTAGTTGTATATACTGGAGGGGACCATTGTGTAAGTCTATTGCGTCTTTTGCATTCAGTACTATTAGGTCATCACGTTTTTTTGCTATCTCTGCGAGCAGCCCTGCTTAGGTTATACAGTCTGACTGCCGTAGGTAGGAAGGACCTGCAAAACCTCTCGGTTGCGCACCTAGGATGATGTAGTCTGCTGCTAAATGAACTCCTCAGTGCATTCAGTATGTCCTACATAGGGTGGGACTCGGACTCCAGCAGAGATGACAATTTAGCCACCATCCTTCTCTCTCCTATCTCCTCCACTGGGTCAGGGCGCTGCCCCAGGACAGAGCTAGCTTTCTTGATCAGTTTGTTCAGTCTCTTCCTATCGGCTGCTGTAATGCCACTGCCCCAGCAGACCACTGCAAAAGTGATGGCTGGTGCCACCACCGTGTCGTAGAATGTCTTCAGCAGCGCCCCTTGTACACCAAAAGACCTGAGTCTCCTCAGTAGGAACAGCCTGCACTGTCCCTTCTTGTAGAGTGCATCGGTATTGTGTGACCAGTCTAGTTTATTGTTCAGATGAACACCCAGGTACTTGTAGGATGTCATATAACATGCAGATTTTTGCAAGGGCATTTTTTCCGTTTCATTAAATACAAATAAATGACTACAGTGAATGTGCTTGTGGTATACTCATACAGGGCACAGTAGTGCCTCAGCATAATGATGTGTTATTGTTGTATCCAAGCTCTTTGAAACACAACAGACATTTCACTGTGCAAATAAAAATAAATTAATAGAATGGTCCAGCTCGGACTTGAACCCCAGTTGCAGGACAGATATTTTACTTCTAAGCTACTACTTAGTCATGGGTAGTTGAGGCTTTCTTGAACACTTGAGGCTTTCATCAAAATGGTTCATAAAGACAAGGCCTCGTGAAACTTCATTTGTTCTACTAGGCCACATAGTCGACAAAAGTATACAGCATGCAGATTTTTACAAGGGCATTATTGGTTTAACGTGTATCTTTTCAATTTCAATAAATGTGCTGTCTTTTAAGAAATATCAATGATCATAAGGGAAAAAGAAATAATAAAACTGGGGTGACTCCAGTGAATGTGTCTGTGTTAGTATGCTTGGACTCTTTATCCATTTTTATTAAGAAATAATTATACTGTCTTTCCCAATATATTCAACTCTGGCCTTATTCTCACGCAAGGCACAATAGCAATAGTGCCTCAGCATAATGATGCGTAATAATGATCCAAGCTCTTTGAAACACAACAGACACTTCACCTTGCAAATAAAAATGAAATGACAAGAATGACAAAGCTGGGATTCAAACCCAGGCCTCCCGCTTGTAGTGCAGATGCTTTACTACTAAACCATCACCTCAGCTGCATTAAATAGCCACTATTTGTGTAAACTACATTAACCACTTGCACTCCGTTGTTCCGCGGGCGGGCAAGTCTCTGCGTCCTATGACGCACGAGGGCGCACGAGAGCGCCCTCGTGCGCGCTTGGACGCATGACGCATGATGGTAGTGATGGTGATGTAGTGGCGTCCAAGCGCCACAGAAAAAAAAAACTGCAGAGACAGCCGCGAACAGATTAGTTCATCTGATTGACCTCTCATTCGACTAATAAGAGCCTTGAATTGGGTTTCTGAAACCTTGAAGAGCCAATGAATGAAAATCTAGGAAGGAGGACCCGCCTACTGTGAACGCAGGAGCCAACTGAAGCACAGAAATTCAGGCTGGGTGAAGAGATATTTACTGCTGCAGCAGATGAAAACAAAGGACACTGGACAAATCTACTACAGACCCAGGCTCACCCAGCAGCATGGAGAACACCCACAAGTGGGACCTGCACTCATTCCAGCAGAATAGACGGAGGCCGACGACAAAAGTCGTAAATCATTCGCCAAAACGGCAATAATGGAATTATGTTGATCGGGATCCACGAGCGGAGCAGCGTCGCGTTCGTCTGACAATGGGGGAAGAGATGTTCACCACGACTCTGCTGCTTTGAAGAGGTAAGGTGTTATAAGCTAAATTATTATTTATCCCTGAAAACTGTAATCCAAAAATGACTTTTGACCGATCGGTAAATTACAACTGTACTGCGCACGAAGTACGAAGTGCGTGAGCCGCGATAAACGGTTCATTTGCCATGTTCGGACCGTGAACGCCCCCCCCCCCCCCCGCTGCAGAAGAGGAGCGGGGGGGGGGCGTTCACGGTCCAAACGCCCCCCGGTCCGCGGGGGGAAGCATATGAGTCTATTCCATCATGTAGCGATGGCCCTCTTCTGTAGCGAGGGGGGGTGGCGTTCACGGTCCGTTCACGGTTCCCCCCCCACACACACACACACAGTAGCGAGGGGGGGGGGAGCCGCTGTGAAAACATGCAAGGAGTGTAATCCGTCATGTAGCGAGGGCCGAAGTCGGTCCTTGGTAGCGGGGGGGAAGAACGACCCCCCGCCCACACACACACACACAGACACAGCCCTGAGTGTGACCTTTCATTAGAGCCTAAAATGAAGATTCTACATTGAATTATTCAAAAGTTACAGACGTTTTTCCAAACTGTGCCATTTGGCACAATTTGTGGCACAACTCCTAACATTCACCTAGTCCTACCTGTTGCTGTACTCATGACTTTTCATCCATTATTACATTGCACATAACTCTCACACTGCTTTTTACTTCATTCACATTATATCACTGAATCTGAGTTCACATTGAAATACTGTGTGACTGTATATTTTTTCATATATTTCTGCAAAGTGTGGTTAGTCTGAGTAAATAACTGCATATATTCCTGTATATATTTGCATCCTTTTATAGAAACGTGGACAGACTGTAATTTACTGTACATACTCTGTTGTCATTGAATCCTTATTTAAATCTTCCACCTGAACAATGAGAGCAAGTTTTTAGCCAAAGTCAAATTCCTTGTATGTGTTGTGCATACTTGGCCAATAAAGCTGATTCTGATTCTGATTCTGATTCTGATTTGGCACAGTTCCAAAACGCCTGGGAACAGCCTGAGAACAAAGCTGTGTAAAATATTCATTTTTTGTGGTATTGTTACCAAATTTGGATCTCAGCTGGATAACACTTGGTTCTACATTTCTGTTGCATTTTCCAGCCGGATCGGACAGCTGTGTGTTATTTACAAGCATTTGTATCCAAAAAAACACTGTGTCCAATTTTTTTTTCTTCAAGTTCAGTATGTTTAGATGACTGTAACTCAGTGGCCGGAGCACGTAGAGAGATTATGTTTTTTTTGCCAAAAAATTCAAAGTGTTTTCTTTTAAATGAGACCAACCCCATGAAGATGCTGCAAAGGGTTGAATAACAGCTTTCGATTTACTTTGGGCACGTTATTTTTTGGCATTTTTAGGAAAATTGCCCGGAGTGCAAGTGGTTAATGGGAGAAATGTGGTCAAGATGTTCCCAAATGGGAGAAGTCCATCTTTTTGCTGCTGCCTCCATATGAAAATTGGCTGTGACAAATCCCTTACACCATAAAACATGACAACACAAAACTTGAGGGACGGGGATTTCCACTGGGTATTGCTGCTCACATTATTTCATGTTGCGTGCAAAATCATGAACAGCTTCCTGACCCACTCACGTGGTCTGACATCAACACATACATCATAACACATGCCTCGAAATGCGCTTTGCCGAGTATTTCCTGGATAAACTTGGTGCTTCGGAGCCTGCTGTCCCATCACTACCACAATGCCTTCAGTTTGAACATTATGAAGATCTTTTATCAGACACACAGAGAAATAGAACATCAGACCATAGTACACTATAAAGTCTATTTTTCAGAGTTTATTACTTTGCATGTTAAAGTTTGTGAAGAGACCATAATAAATAAAGCTGTGTACTGTGGAGACAGATAGAAGGTAGTCATATAAAAATGATTACTTGTATATTAAATTAGTTTTATGGAAGAAAAAAATTTAAAGCTGTAACACTTGGAGGAAAAGGCAAAAACATCACTTTCTAAAGTGGGACATGTTAAAATACAAAAGACAATCAAGTACAAATACCTTAGAATCACCCAGAATGCAAATATCAACACTAAATCTCACATAAAATCAAAGAGACTCCAGTCATATTAAAACTGCTGGAAACCTGCATCATCTCAGTAATCACGTACTGAGCTGACATGTGGAGCCCAAACTAATCCGAAAAGAGAAAAAAGTAATAGAAGCATAATTTATAAGTACACCTTACCTGTTGTAAAGTGGTCAAAACAGAGGTCGGTTACATCAACCTTTCATGACTCCCCAGGCCTTCGGTATCAGCAATGTCCTCCTTTCGTCCTCATTGCTGCTTGATGGGAACTTTATAAACGTACACTACCGTTCAAAAGTTTGGGGTCACTTAGAAATTTCCTTATTTTTGAAAGAAAAGCACTTTTTTCAATGAAGATAACTTTAAACTAATCAGCAATACACTCTATACATTGCTAATGTGGTAAATGACTATTCTAGCTGCAAATGTCTGGTTTTTGGTGCAATATTTACATAGGTGTATAGATGCCCATTTCCAGCAACTATCACTCCAGTGTTCTAATGGTACAATGTGTTTGCTCATTGTGTCAGAAGGCTAATGGATGATTAGAAAACCCTTGTGCAATCATGTTAGGTCTGCAATGCTGTAATTGCTGCAAATGGAGGATTCTTTGACGAAAGCAAAGTTTGAAGGAAAAATTTATTATTTCAAATACAAATCATTATTTCTAACTTTGTCAATGTCTTGACTATATTTTCTATTCATTTTACAACTCATGGTGGTAAATAAGTGTGACTTTTCATGGAAAACACAAAATAATTGTCTGGGTGACCCCAAACTTTTGAACGGTAGTGTACATTGCTAGCAGTCCTTCTCATCTTTCATCAGACGGTGATGTCTGCAAGAGTCTATGCTACAACTTTGGACATTTTCCTGATTTTAAAGTGAGATTTAGCAGCTAGTCTTTCAGGCTTATTTGAAAATGGGGGAGTTCTGCTGCTACCACTTCTACCTGTGACCAACAAAATAAAAGGAAAACAACACCAAACGGGATTGGATCTTTTATGTCGTTTTTGCTCAATTTCGATTTTATTTTGACAAGGCGAGAACAATATAACGGCTATTTTCAGTCGTTCTGTTTTCATTTCACAAACGAAATATTAAAAGAACAAAGAGTACACAAATTCCTCTGTCTCAGCTAAGTCACAGCCTCTTCTAGTGGCCACCACAGCAGTCCCCCTGAGCTTTGATTGGACATTGCTTATGTGAACACAACAAAGTGTGCCCAAAGTAATCCAGCTAAGACCTGTGAAACTGCTATGTCAGAATCAGGTGCTCTAGAACGTGTACTCAGTATGCTAGAGAGGGTGCTAGAGGATAATAACCAGCCCGCGAGCCCCACAGTAAGAGCACAGCCTCTAGCCCCAGCCAGTTTCCCCTAGTGCAGAGTTTGTGGCAATAATTTACACTCCACACGCACCCACTGCATGAGAGAAGGGAGGTGCCTAGACTGTTTAGAAGTGGGTCATCAGAGAAAAGACTACGCTAGTGTCACCGAACCTGTCACCCAGCACAGTGTCATGTAGGAAAATTAATATACTCACACTTGGGAGGGGACTGTGTGAGTGATGAATGTGAAACCCTCAACCCCTGTGATGATGTGCAAACTGTGTACACGGAAAGCCTAAAGTGTGCTCCATCTGGTACTGTTATACTTTTCCAAAATATGATGCAACTCGAAATAGCTGACAGTCTGTTTTACACTAACGCTTTAGTGAATAATAAAGTCACTCTTCAAGCTCTTGTTGACACAGGCTTCATGGCATGCACCATGAATGAAGAGGCAGAACAGAAGCTAATGAGTGATGAGGTTATATCAGAGCCAAGTGACACCCATACCAACATCACAGTTGTAGGTTGTGGTGGAGTTCAGGTAGAGCCCAAGTGTACATCCTGGAAATGGACGTGTATGAGTGTGCATTCAGTGTACCTGTCCTCATTGTTCCCGGCCAAAGAGATCAGCTAATTTTAGGGACAAATGTCATCAAACATCTCCTCAGACAATTCAGACTATTCTCCCACTCCTGGCGTGTCTTGAGTAAACCTGAACCAAGAAACACTCCTGAAAATTTGCAGTTTTTGAACATGCTGTCAGGCATTAATGGATAGAGGGGTGACAAAATGTCAGATGTTATTGGTACCATCAAATTAACTCAGGCTGTGACTCTACTCCCTAAACCGGAACACTTGGTATGGGGCAGACTCCCTGTATCATCCCCCATTTCTGAAGGCAGCACCATCCTGATTGAACCATCATCGGCACAAGTTCACAAAAAGGATGTGATTGTATGCAGAACTGTGGCTTCCATGAGCAGTGATAGGTGGGTTCCCGTCCGCATCCTGAACACCTGTGATAAGTCTATCACATTAAAAAGGGGCACTGAGGTGGCAGATGCATCCCCCTGTGTTGCTGCTGAAGACCTTGATGGGACTTTTGAACAAAAGCAACCAGAGACATTCAAGGCCCAGAGTCAAACAGTGTATGCTAAGGCAGAAATCAGTCATGGCCCTTTGCCCCATTCAAGTTTCCATGACAGCCTGCAGAAGCTAGGGCTAGAAGATTTAAACATCGACTCTTGTGAGGTTTCATACCACTGGAAAGCCCAACTCCTACGTATAGCTTGTACATCAATATGAGGACGTGTTTTCAAAAAGTAAACTCAACTGTGGACTTGCAAAAGACTTTGTTCATCACATCCACTTATCTGACGACCGACCATTCAGACTCTCATACCGTCGTGTTCCACCAGGCTAGTATAAGCTGCGGCAAGTGCTGATGGAGATGGAGGAATGTGAGCTTATTCACAAGTCCAACAGTGAATGGGCATCCTCTCTAGTGCTTGTATGGAAGAAAAATGGCAATCTCAGAATATGTGTGGATTACCGCTGGTTGAACGCACACACAGTCAAAGATGCCCATCCTTTGCCCCATCAATCCGACTGCCTGACAGCCCTGAGTGGTAACGCAGTCTTTAGTGCCATGGACTTGACATCTGGGTTCTATAATATTGCTATCTCAGAAGAAGATAAGAAGCTGACAGCATTTACAACACCTATGGGGCTTTATGAGTTTAACAGACTGCCGCAGGGTCGTTGCAACAGCCCAGTCAGTTTCATGTGTCTCATGATGGGCATATTTGGTGACCAAAATTTCTTAACCCTGCTTTGCTATTTGGATGACCTCCTTGTGTATGCACCCAATGAAGCCAAGGCTCTTGGGAGGTTAGAGATTGTTTTTGAATGACTGTGTGCACATGGATTGAAACTAGCCCCCAAAAAGTGTCAACTGCTAAAGCGAAGTGTGAGATTTTTGGGCCATGTTGTGGATGAAAATGGAATCTCTACCGACCCTGACAAAATTAGGGCAATCACCGCTATGACAAGGCTGATTTAATGATGGAGGATGGGATTATACCATCTCAGAAAAAGATAAAATCGTTTTGGGGCATAGTGATGTACTATCAACAGTTCATACCTGACTGCTCTAAAGTTGCCAAGCCCCTCTTTACATTGACTGCTGCCCCTAAAGGGAGAAAAACAAGTGCTGGAGGTTCTGCTTCTTTCTGGAGGTTCAGCCCAGTTGACTGGAAGAAGGAACACGTTGACTCATTTGAACAGCTAAAGACTGCACTTCTCTAGTCTGTTGTGCTCGTCCACCCTGATTTTAATAAACCGTTCATCTTGTCAACAGATGCATCACAGGATGGGTTAGGTGCTGTACTATCTCAGGTCTGAGAGGGCAACAGTAAAGCACGCCCAATTGCTTTCGCAAGTAAAGCTCTCACCCATTTTCAGAAAAATTATCCTGCCCATTGTCTTGAGTTTTTGGCACTTAAATTGTCTGTCTGTGACAAATTTAGTCATTGGTTAAAGGGACAACACTTTACAGTTTGGACAGACAATCCATTAACATATTGTATATTCTCACAAAGCCCAAACTCAACGCATGTGAGCAAAGGTGGGTGTCAAAATTGTCCCCCTACAATTTCAGCATCAAGTATACCACTGGCAGCAAAAATGTAGCTGACACTCTGAGTAGACAGCCCTTTGTCCACGATCGGGTTAGTCAGAGGCTCATGATGGAACCCTATGCAGCTTTGCTAGAGGAGTCACAGCAGGTCAAAGAGAGCTCTGTTCAGGAAGCATTCAGACTGAGCACCAACCAACAGACTATCAAGTGTTCACTCCCTTTGGAAAATCTAACATGTTGTTGTCTGAGTGATGATGAAGTACAGTATCTGCAGTTTTGACAGGCCATTGTGAATGGGATCAGGGGTCAAAACAGTCATTTCCTGGCTAGCTCAAGACCTGGAACAACTGCTGCCGCCAGGTCAACGTGCTTTGCCTGTATTTTCCCTTCAGGAGCTCCAAGATGAACAGAGGAAAGATCAGAATCAGAATCAGATTTATTGCCATTGTTCATGTAGTGTTATGACCCGAGCGCCGGTTCTGATCGCGCTCGGGCTAAGTTATTCTCGCTGCCGGCCTTGCCAGCTGCGGGCTGTATTCTGGCCTCGCCGGGCTCTTATTGTGAAAGTGCTCGGTGGGGCTTCCGCCTGTCAACGGCCGGTCAGCTGATTGTCATTACCGTCGTTAGTGCTTCGCCCTTTTAAGCCTGGCACTGACGACGGTAAGACGCAGGAGTATTGGTCTACATTCTGTCAACGTCTCGTATCGTTTTGCTTGTCAAGTCTGGGTCTACGCCTCGTCATGTTTGAGAGTGTCGTGAGACCTTCATGTCAGGTTCGTCTTCTTAGTTTTGTCACAGTTAGCTTGTAGCGGCTGGGTTAGCCCTACGAGCCCAAGTCTAGGTCTTGTGTGTATTTGTCCTAAGGGGTTCATAGTTGTGTTTTGTCATGTCTGAAAATAAATAACATCTTAGCCAAACTCTCTGGTGAACTCTGTGGCGTCTCTTGGTGATCCGCGAGGATCACCACATGACATGTAGTACACAAACTAGGAAATCCCCAAACTAGCTAGAGTTATCCCCTTTGTGGCGGACGTCCATCACATAGAGAGTGAGCCAATCAGTCCTTCAAAGTGCAAAAACACTGAAACAGTGGGACAAATTAAGAATGCTGGATGGTATTCTGTACAGGGTGAGCAAGGATTCACGAACTGGGAAAAGGCGCCATCAGTATATTACTCCTTCTGCCTTGATCAGTCATGTCCTGTCAGGTGTCCATGACAATGCTGGTCATCAGGGTCAAAGCAGAACTATGTCAGGTGTTGCAAATGTTGTGTCACCAGTAAGACCCTTGAGCCTGAAGAAAGAGCTCCATTAGAAAGTATCAAAACAACCAGCCCCCTTGAGCTTGTTTGTATAGATTTTTGGTCTGCAGAAGACTCAAAAGGGAAGACTATTGACGTTCAATTAGTGACAGACCACTTCACTAAAATGGCTCATGCTTTTAAGTGCACAGACCAAACGGCTCAACAAGTTGCACATCAGTTGTGGGACAGATACTTCTGTGTTTATGGGTTCCCCCAAAGAATTCATTCAGACCAAGGTGCCAATTTTGAAAGCAACCTCATTCAAGAATTGTTGCAGGTGGCTGGTGTGCAAAAATCAAGGACAATGCCCTATCATCCTATAGGCAATGGTCACACTGAAAGCTTCAATAGAACATTGGGGAATATGATCAGAGCTCTACCACCCAGAGAAAAGCACAAGTGGTCACAGATGCTGCAGACATTAACTTTCGTCTACAACTGTACTGCTCAAGTCTACAGGCTATGCTCCCTTTTATTTGATGTACGGGCGTATCCCCAGACTGCCAGTGGATGTCATGTTTCACAACATTGAAAGAGGTAATGATGTAACAGACTATCACAGCTATGTCAAAAAAATGAGAGTTGACCTCAAGGAGGCTCATGTGCTGGCTCAAACCAATGCTGAATCCAGTCAATGGCATCAGCCAGACCTGTATAACAAAAGACAAAAAGGTGGCGACATTGAAGAGGGAGATAGAGTCCTTTTAGCTAACAAGGGTGAGCATGGTCGCAGAAAGTTGAGTGATAGGTGGGAGTCCATTTTCTACACGGTGATCTCCAAAAAACCCAACTGTCATACATACCACACCAGAAACACCAGTAATGGACAGGAAAATGTTGTCCACTGAAATCTGCTTTTGCTGGCCAATTTTCTGTCCATTGAAATGGATGGTGATGCTGAATTGTCTTTTGTCAGTGACACTGAGACTAAACGAGGGGAGAATGAGTCTGAAGGGAATGTCTTGTCCATTGAATCCAACTGTGACCATACAGAGCGTACAGCCTCCTGGGTAGCTGAAATGACCAATGATGAGCCAGGTGCTGTAGAGCCCCAAACAAGTGACAGTGTTGGAAATGGTGCCAGTGCTGAGTCAGATTCTGAGGAGTCTCATGGGAGTGACAGCAATATTGAAGGTGAAGTGCCTGTCCACACTGAGGACAAGGTCAATAATGGAAGTGAGCTGCCTGAGAAAGCAGCAGAGCAAATTCAACCTCAGGCTCAGTTGACCAGTGAAAACACCTGTGGAGCCCCTGTGATTCATGAGATTGCCCCCCAGAGTAATGCAATACATCAGATTAGAACAAGAGTTGGAAGGGTAGTGAAACCAGTGAACAGACTGGTTCAGAACATGACACAAAAGAACATACACACAAGCATTGTGGTTGGTGGGTTTCTAGAAGTTTATTTTTAACACTGGGTTTCCAAACCAGTTATACTGTCTTTATGTTATACTGTATGTGTATATAACTCCACAATAAATGGTCAGGATGCTTGCCAAAAAAATACAGGATAAGATCCCAATAGGTTCTAGGAAATATCAAACACTGATCCGGATCCTGTTAAAAATCCGGATACTGTGATCCAGAACAGGAAATAATAGGGGATTTTGCAATTTTCATCACTGTAAGGTAACAAATTAAGATATAAACATACAACAAACACCAAAATATAGCCAAGACACTGAGGAATCAGTAGTGTGCCAATGGATTTGTTGTATCTTCAAAAGCAATGGAGCTATATCCACAAGAAAACTGCCATTACCGAAAAAGTAATTTTTGTCAATAACTACTGAATTAATAAAGATATCAATGTGAATCCAATTGCTAAAGGTATGTTTTAATGGTCAAGGAATCTGAAAATATAGATAAAATAAATGTAGGACTATTACGTATATTTGGGGAAAATCCCAATATTACGGAGAACTGAGGTACTTGGCGGAAGTCTGCACTCTCCAAGTGCTTTTTTGGTGTTTATTATGTTTATTTTTAAGTGAACTTCAAAACTATAGTAAAGTGATAATATTAATAATCTAGTTCATTTTGAGTCAGTGGAACAAATTTATAATTTAGAGGTTCTGATTTTCCTTGTTGTTCGTGGGTCATTAATTGGTGGGACACAGGAAATGGGCTCATTGCGCATGCAGGGGTTTTCCTGGCAAAAACTGCATGGACCCTGCACAGGTAAGATGAGTGTGTGTGGCTGTCCTCCTTCTAATGAGTTTTAAAGTTTAACCCTTGAACTCTGTGAATTCCGCGGGCGGTCAGGTCTCTGCATCTTAGTGCGTCTCAGTGCGCACTGAAAAAAAAAGCTGTATTTCCGGTCTTCTAGTACAGACACAGCCTTGTTACAACCTGAGAAAAAAGCTGTGTAATATATTCATTTTTTGTGGTATTTTTACAAAATTTTGACCTGAGCTTGAAAACACTTGGTTCTACATTTCTGTTGTGTTTTCCAGCCAGTATCTGACAGCTGTATGTTATTTGCAAGCATTTGTATCTAAAAAAAAAAAAAACACCCAGGGGAACTTTCTTGTTACTCAGTGGCAGGAGCACTTAGAGAGATTATGACTGTTTTGCCAAAAAATTCAGTGTTTTCTTTTAAATGAGACTAACCCCATGAAGATGCTGCAAAGGGTTGAAGAACAGCTTTTGATTTACTTTGGGCATGTTATGTTTAGGCGTTTTTAGGGAAGTTGAACAGAGTTCAACGGGTTAAACTTTGTCTTCTTTGCTGTAATAAGTGCTTATTAATAATTGTATAACACTGCAGAAGGGCTTTCATTAAGGTTTAGTAACGTCTGAGCAGAAAAATATCACTTTCATTGCTGTTTTGTCTTCGTGTCCACTCAGAGGCCGTTTTTTTCCTTTTGCATTTGACGGGACAAGAGTGTGCTGCTGCTGTGTGTATCCCCTGATTAATCCTTGTCTTTCATAGGTATTTTTCATGTTAAAAATGTTATAATGTAAGTTTTATTTGAAGCTGCATTTAAGTTAATATTTTGAGTCACTTTTTTTTTTTTTTTTAGTTTTTATTTTATATGTAACTGGCTAATTTGAGTGTCTTTTTATTTACTGATGCTTTTGAGTACAGTTATGTTTATTTGATTTTGATTTATTTATTTCAGTTTTACTGTGTTTTTGGTTTGACTTTTGGAATGTATTTTGTTAATATATAATTTTGTAACGCAGCACGTTTAAAAAAAAACTGCATGGACCCTGCACAGATTGGAAGAGAGTGTGCTGCTGCTGTGTGTGCCCCACTGATTAATGCCTGTCTTTCATAGTATAAAGTGCCAGCTGTGAACCCACTGATGGAATTATTTCTCTACACAATACAACACAGACGCAGACAACAGTTTCAAGACCGCTACATTTGCATGTTCTCCCCATGTCTGTGTGGGTTTACCCCAGGTACTCCGGTTTCCTCCCACAGGCCAAAAACATGCAGGTTAGGCTAATCGGAGACCCTAAAGTGGCCCTAGGTGTGAATGTGTGTGTGAATGGTGAAGGGATTGGTGCCGTACCGTGGCTGCCTCATCCATTATGGTGGATGCCCTGTAATTTCCCTCTGGGGATTAATAAAGTATACAAAATACAAAAAAAAAAAAAAAAGCTTGAAAATCTGCATAATGGTCACATAAATTTATCATGTAAATTTGAAAAAAAAAAGAGATCTTTTTTGTCAAAAAATGCATAAAGAGCATTTCTAGATTTCTGGTTTAATCTAGTAGCAACGTGGATGTGATTATGTTTTTGAAATTCTCTTCACAGTTGACATGGCCATGAAAGTGGTGATCCGTCAGTTCCGTCCCTCAGACCTGGACTCAGTTCAGCGCCTGTTTATGATTGGACAGCTGGAGCAAATCCATCCATCATTCATCAGAGCAATGACCAGCCCTCTCTATGTCACCATCACCCTAACTCTGTCTATAGCTGGTTACCTCCTTGGGTCCATTTTTGGGGCCGTCCTGCTGCCAGCAGCCTGGGTGAGCCTCATCTACTACAGCTGTCACACGATATTTAATTCCTACGTGAGGATGAGGCTCCAGGCCGACATGGGGGACATCAGTGGGTTTTACCTCAGCAGACCTGACCACTGTTTCTGGGTGGCCGAGGCTGAAGTCAATGGCAGGGCTCAGGTTGTTGGAATAGTGGCTGTAGTGGCCAGAGAAAATGGTGGAGAGAAATACGGGAAGCTGTCCAGGCTGGTGGTCTCTTCTCAGTGCAGACGTCTGGGTCTGAGCCGTCAGCTGATCCAGACTGTGGTGGACTTCTCTAAGGACCGAGGCTTCTCTAAGGTAGAGCTGGTCACCACGTCCATCCAGGAGGAGGCTGTCGCTCTCTATAAAAAACTGGGCTTCAAACATGTGCTCACACATGTGCCGCCAGAAATTACATTTTACTATCTTCTGGCCAGGATCAGATGTATGATCATAGAAAAACGTCTCTGACCCAAATCAGCTTCAGTTTTCTCTGACTTTGTCTCAGAGTGGTTTACTGTGTCTCTGACATTCAAACTCTGATCTCATGTTGCCAATAAGATAAGATAAGATAAACTTTTATTAGTCCTTCAATGGGAAAATTACAGGATTGCAGCAGCAGAAGGATAGCAGCACTCAGAGCAATAATAACTAAGATAATGAATAAGATAAAGATGTAGACAGACAAACAGTAAATAGTGTAATGTCGGGGCTGTGATAAAGGGCGGGGGATTCTCCTGGCATGCTTTACGACATGGGGGATTCAAAGACTGTTATTATTCTTGTGTTCTAAGTGTTATTGTTGTGCCATTATAACTGTGTCATAAGACCAGCGGTGATAGTGTTGTTTTCTCTGAGTGTGATAGATCATGTGTCTGCATCACCCTGAGTGAGATGAGTGTCTGTGTGAATGACCTCCCCTCTGTTCCGTGTAATGAGTCAGTGAAGAATAAATGCCTATACGTCACAAATCCTCTCTCATTATTGTGTGAACCCTTGAAACGTCACACTGGTGTCAGAAGTAGTGATATTTGAGAGATGAAAGCAGGAATCAAGCCAGACTTTTGGCAGCTTGAACAGCTCATCGCCCAGATGGAGATGGAGACAGACAGCAGAGAAGACACACCAGCCCCCTGAGCTCCTCGCTGTGACGAATGGAGAAGCAGACCAGATGGAGCAAGCGTACCCCGCTTTCTGCCTTTTTCAAGGCAGGGCGGGGAGCCCCAATGGGGGAACTACAAACCAGAGATTCCACTGTGATCAAGGGCAGTGATTGACAGGGGGGCCACTGTCCCACCGACCTGCCAACCGGCCAAGCTTCCCCGCTTTGGTGGCGAAACCCTGCTTGACAACTATTTGGTCCAGGTTGAACTGGCCGCTGCGCTGAATGGCTGGACACCTGGAGAGACAGCTGTGCAGGTTGCACTGGCTCTGGAGGGCGGAGCTCTCTGCACGCTGTCTGATCTCTGGCCTGAGGAACGGCACAGCTGTCCAGCACTACAAGGAGCGCTCCGGAGGCAGTTCCGGAGGGCAACCCATGCTGATCAGGCCAGGGAACAGCTGGCCAGCCGCCGGCGAGGCAACCGAGAGAGCCTAGAAGCCTATGCAGCAGACATACGGCTGCTGAAACAGCGTGACTACCCGGATTTCGAGCTGGAGGTGGTGGAGAAGCTGACCATACAGAACTTCATCCGAGGGCGCTGCCCAGTCCGGCTCCAAGAACATGTCCGGATTCATGCCGTGAGCAGTTGGGAGACGGCCATGGCAGAAGAAGAGCAGGTGGGGCCGATGATGGATTACGCAGCTGATATGTCATCACCAAGGCAGAGAGTTTTCCAGGCCACAACTGAGAATGAGGATGAGGAGGATCTGCGCCAGGCCACAGCTGCACGGCCGACGGGAGTACAATGACGGCAGCACAAGGAGGGATGCTTCCGCTGCGGGTAGCCAGGACACATCGTGCATTACTGCCCTGCACCCACCTCGTGACAAGCCACCCAATCATCGGCGTTAAACTTAAGTGAGGTGGCACAGACGGGGACCTGCTGCCTCTCACAGACATTCTCCCCAATGAACCATCACCACATTTAGGCTGAACTGGACACTCACAAGGGCTGGACCTGCAGTGCAGCCTGGACAGCATGCCAATCTGGGCCCTGATCGACACCGGTTCTACCATGTCCCTGGACTGACCCAGAGCGCTGCCCCGTACGGATGAACATAACCACCCGTTCTGGCTGACTGACATCCAAGACCCTTGCATCATTGGACTAGATCTGCTCACAGCATGGGGTGCAAAGATCAACACTGCCAGCTCGCCTCTCCTTCTGGGGGCTAAGACCATCATGCTCTGCTGCAAGAGCCCGTGCAATCGAGGGGCCCTCAGCGCAGACCAAGATGAGGGGATCGCCTCCAAAACTGACCACAGCAGCACCACCAATGCGAGCAGAGGGAGCGTCATCACTGCCACAGACAACAGGGATGGGGCGCCAGCGGAGTTGATCACCACATCACTGGAAACCCAGCAGGTGGTCGAGGAGCTGTTCCAGTGGAGCTGCAGAGGATTAGAATCGGGACAGAGATGCCAGCTGTGGGAGCTGTTGGACTGCTACATCGTCATCTTCACTGCCAGGGATGAGAAATGCACCCAAACCAGTTTGGTGCAGCACCAGGTCGACACCGGCTAGACCAGGCTGATCTGGCTCCGCCCTTGCTGTCTGCCTTTTTCAAGGTGGGTGGCGGCAGAACAGAAGATTCAGGAAATGCTGGAAGCAGATGTCATTGAACCCTCCAGCAGCCCCTGGGCAGCGCTGGTGGTTCTGGTCAAGAAGAAGGATGGTTCGTGGTGGTTCTGTGTGAATTACCGGTGCCTGAATGACGTCATCTGTAAGGACTCCTACCTCCTGCCCCGCATCGATGACGCGCTGGATTACATCACCGGCTCCAGCTGGTTCAGCTCGCTCGACCTCTGCAGCGGCTATTTGCAGGTAAAGTTGTCACCAGAGGCCTGCCAGAAAACAGCCTTCCCCATTGGGCAATGGACCTATGGCAGTTCAAGGTGATGCATTTGATACTTTGCAATGCCCCGGCCACCTTTGAATGTCTGATGGAGCGAATGTCTGTTACAACACTCTCCATTAAAATAATAGAAAGTCCCAGTTCTTCACTTTCACATTTTTGAAATTAGTTTGCAAAAAAATAATTTTTAATCATAAGACCAGTGGAGAAAAGTTGTGGAGATTTCAGAAGACTAGAATGATGAAAGAATTTTAGGTCTATACACAGCCATTGGAGATATTTTCAAAAATGTAAAAGTGATTATTAAAACACCAACACGTTGCATTTCAATCTCTGAGTACTGTGGAGAATTTCTGACCTGACAGTAACTACATACTACTTAGTTTTTCCATAAACATAATAATTTTGTTTTAAACATGGGGAGGGGGGGTGAAATCTCTAACCATACAAGGATTTTTTTTTAATCTTTTTATTATAAGACTGTCCTCTTTTTCATTTTTAAAGGAAAATGATTTTTTTAAGCAAAAAAAAAAAAATGACCATCCTAGCCTGGAGGAAAAGCACAAAATCATTAACTTTGATAAAAGGATAAGGCTAATTTACCTCTTTATTTTGGCATTCCCATATTAGTAACTGTTGTAAAAACAATTTCCCTGATTTACCAAATATATATTCAGCTTTGTAATAGTCTATGCTACCATGAAGCAGCAAGCCTACTTAATACCTACAGTAATATGTGTAATTTCAGCACTGGCAGAAATCAAGTTTTGACTATTGTTACCTGATCAGGTGTGCCTCCCGTGCCTCCTCTCTCTCTCTCTCTAGTCATCAGTACCGTCTGTCTCTCCCTCTGGACACCTGTGCTGATTATCTGGTTACTTTTACCTCCTCTCTCCTCTCCTTGGTTCAGCCTGCTGCCACCACACTCTTGCTCCTGATATAAAAAAGCTCAGTTAATGTTCAAATGCTTTGAAAGAGGTACTTCATGGACAATTTTGGAGGATGTAATTCATGTTAGATTTTCCAATGCTAAACTTGGAAAGATGTAAAATATTCTTTACCCCTTCTTCCCTCTTAAAGGAAGCCAGTACTGATCATTATAACAACATTAATCATGCTTTAGGTATTACTTATAAAAAGATGTGTTTATTCAGTAAAAAATAACCCCCTAGAATCCAGTATATGAATAATTTTATCCCATGAAAACCGCTTTGTCAAAACCAATGGGGAGCAGCATCACCGGCCGTAAGTGACGTACACTCATGAGTTTGGCTTTATCACAAACAAGTAACATGTTTACAGCGGACGAGTAAGCATGTTCAGCAGATGCTCAATGGGTCGAGATCCAAGTTGAAAACAGCGCAAAATCTGCATGAATATACGGTGGGGAAAAAAAGTATTTAGTCAGCCACCAATTGTGCAAGTTCTCCCACTTAAAAGATGAGAGAGGTCTCCAATTTTCATCATAGGTATACCTCAACTATGAGAGACAAAATGAGAAAAAAAAAATCCAGAAAATCACATTGAAGGATTTTTAATGAATTAATTGGTAAATTCCTCAGTAAAATAAGTATTTGGTCAATAACAAAAGTTCATCTCAGTACTTTGTTATATACCCTTTGTTGGCAATGACAGAGGTCAAACGTTTTCTGTAAGTCTTCACAAGGTTTTCACACACTGTTGCTGGTATTTTGGCCCATTCCTCCATGCAGATTTCCCTCTAGAGCAGTGGTGTTTTGGAGGCTGTCGCTGGGTAAACACAGACTTTCAACTCCTCCAAAGATTTTCTAATGGGTTGAGATCTGGAGACTGGCTAGGCCACTCCAGGACCTTGAAATGCTCTTACGAAGCCGCTCCTTCGTTGCCCAGGCGGTGTGTTTGGGATTATTGTTATGCTGAAAGACCCAGCCACGTTTCATCTTCAATGCCCTTGGCTGATGGAAGGAGGTTTCACCCAAAATCTCACGATACATGGCCCCATTCATTCTTTCCTTTACACGGATCAGTCGTCCTAGTCCCTTTGCAGAAAAACAGCCTCAAAGTATGATGTTTTCACCACCATGCTTCACAGTAGGTATGGTGTTCTTTCTCCTCCAAACACAACAAGTTGAGTTTTTACAAAAAGTTCTATTTTGGTTTCATCTGACCATATGACATTCTCCAATCCTCTTCTGGATCATCCAAATGCTCTCTAGCAAACTTCAGACGGGCCTGGACACTGTACTGGCTTAAGCAGGGGGACACGTCTGGCACTTGCAGGATTTGAGTCCCTGGCGGCGTAGTGTGTGTTACTGAGTGAGTTTGGAGTCTGACTGTTTGAGGTTGTGGACAGGTGTCGTTTATACTGATAATGAGTTCAAACAGGTGCCATTAATACAGGTAACGAGTGGAGGACAGAGGAGCCTCTTAAAGAAGAAGTACAGGTCTGTGAGAGCCAGAATATTGCTTGTTTGTATGAATGAATGAATGAATGAATGAATCTTTATTTCGGATAGATTAAAAGTACAGATTAAAAGAAACTGAATAATATAACAAAAGGGGAAAGAAAATCCAACAAGGTCAAAGTACAGTAATTGTAGGTGACCAAATACTTATTTTACCAAGGAATGTACCAATTAATTCATTAAAAATCCTTCAATGTGATTTTCTGGATTTTTTTTTTCCTCATTTTGTCTCTCATAGTTGAGGTATACCTATGATGAAAATTGGAGACTTCTCTCATCTTTTAAGTGGGAGAACTTGAACAATTGGTGGCTGACTAAATACTTTTTTTTCCCCACTGTATACTGCACAAATCATCCTTGGAAATGGCCTTAATTGACGGCATGATCTGCAGTTACCTCCGGGGACCAGCTTCTGAAGGGGACCTGACGAACAGGCAAGTTCCCAATCAAATAACTTCAGAACACGGTGAATAAATCTTGATATACAAGAATAGTGCGGTGGCAGAGTGGTTCGCACTGCGGCAGCACAGCAATTCACCCTTGGCCGGGGGATCCTGGGTTCAATCCCAGCCCCCGACCAACAGTGGTCTGTGTGGAGTTTGCATGCTCTCCTCGTGTCTGCGTGGGTTTACTCCGGGATTTCTCCGGTTTCCTCCCACATGCCAAAAACATGCAAGTTAGGTTAACTGGCATCAATCTGGGGATTCTAAAATTGTCCTTAGGTATGACTGTGAGAGTGATTGGCTGTCTGTCTCTTTGTGTTGGCCCTGCGATGGACTGGTGATCTGTCCAGGGTGTACCCTGCCTCTCGCCCAAAAGATGCTGGGATAGGCTCCAGCCCCCCCACGACCCAAAAAGGAATAAGCGGAAGAAGATGGATGGATAAATTTTATGTGGGTAGATTTGCTTGTACGTGGTTGTAAAAAGTTACATAAAATTCTGATGTTAAAACTTTGTTGACTGCTATACTGCAGCCCAGTCAATCACACACAGCAATGATTGTGTCACTTCCAGTGATGAAACAGCCCATAGAGGAGACAAGCTGTCCCTGACCATGACTGACTGCCGGAGCAGTGACTTAAAACTTGTGTGTATTTGAGAAGGAATCATGACCAAAATTGCCAGATAAAACCACTAGTATCATATTTGATCCTTTGAAATAGCTGTTGATTAAAATTCACTACGGGTACCCTTTAATAGCATCTTAACAGTGCATTTGTGGCTTATATTGTTCATATATCCATACCTACATATGTATAGACACAAGAGGAATGTTTAGAGATTGCATATGTGGAACGACCTCACCTCTCAGAGCAGGACAATAGGTCTCGACCACCGGCAGAGATCAACGAGCAGACGGAGACGCAGCGGTGGAGACCTGAATGGACTTCCTTACCCACCAGGGTCAGGTGGAGGAGAGAGAGGACAATGGAAGGAGATAACACGGATGTGTGATGTCGGCTTTTGTTATGTGATGTATAAGTATGAAGGTCTGACTGCGCTCAGCCTCTTTTCTGCTTCTGCATTGAGATGAGACATGTTAGGGACTGGAAGCCCACAATAAACCTGATTTATAAAATCACTTCGCTTCCTTATTTTAAGCTCCCTACATTGGTGACCAGACGTGAGAATGGACAAAAGACGTTCTCCCGCTACAGGCTCGTCAGAGGTGACCCAGACAAGCGCCGTCGCCAACCCTGACATGGGAACGGATGAAAGGCGTTCCCCCGCAGCAGACTCGTCGGAGACGGCCCAAGCAAGCGCCGTCCCCACCCCTATCGTGAGAACGGAGGAAAGACGTTCTCGCGCTGCAGACTCGTCGGAGGCGGCCCAAGCAAGCGCCCATCACCGTCAAACTCCCAAAGTTCTGGCAGAATGACCCCAAACTCGTGGTTCAAGCAGGCTGAGGCTCAGTTTGCACTCGCGGGGGTGACGGCTGACGAAACCAAATTCTACCACATTGTCGCCAGACTCGATGCCACCACAGCACGATGCGCGCGGAGCATGATACAGCAGCCGCCCACCAACGACAAGTATAAGGAACTGAAGGCGACCCTCATCGAGAGTTTCGTCCCCTCGGCAGAGGAAAGGGCCGGGAGGATACTGGCGATATACGGCCACGGGGGGGCGCAGACCGATGGCCCTCATGGAAGACATGCTGCAGCTGAGGGAGGCAGACAATGACAACTTCCTTTTCCAACACATCTTCCTCAGCACTCTGCCGACGCACATGAGAGGGATCCTGGCCAACATGCGATGTAAGACCCAGCAGGACTTCCGCGCGCTTGCCCGAGGAGCGCAGCGGCTCATCAACTCCTGCGGCGAGCAGATGGCCACAGCAGCATCGGCAGATCTCGGCGTGGAAGCCCAGAGCATCGGGGAATCAGAGGCGATGGAGCAGAACCCGCCCACCATGGCAGCGACGCGACCAAGGCGCAACAAACGAGACGACCTCTGCTACTACCATTGACGTTTCGCCGAGAGGGCATACAAATGTGTGCCCCCCTGTAGTTTCAAGAGCTCGGGAAACTTCAAAGCCGGGACCGTTAGCAGCTACGGCTCTCGGCGAGACAAACAAGCTGCTCTACGTGACTGACGGACGCTCCGGGAGACAGTTCCTCATTGACACCGGAGCTCAGGTGAGCTTCATCACCCCGTCCTACGCAAACCGGGCAACGGGACCCCGTGGAAACGGAGTGACGGCAGCTAATGGCTCCATCATCAACACTTTTGGTGAAAGAACCCTGCCTCTGTCCATACACGGCCGCAACTATAGGTGGACCTTTATTATAGCGGCGGTGAGTTTTAACTTGTTGGGTGCTGATTTCTTATGTGCACATGGGTTGTTAGTCGATCTTGCAAACAGACGCTTAATCAATGCACTATCATTTGCTTCTATCCCCTGTTCAGCTTGAGTGTCCCCACCACCCATGCAGGCCAGCGTCGCCACAGCAGGAGGTAAGTTTGACCAACTCCTCACCCAATTTCCAGCACTCACAGTTTCCAAATTTTCGGCAACAGTAGCGAAACACGGGGTGGAACACTTCATTCCCACAACGGGCCCACCTGTGTTCGCTAAAGCTCGGCACTTAGACGTGACCAAGCTCGCCATAGCACGCGACGAGTTCGCCAGCCTGGAAAAACTGGGCATTATTCGGCGCTCGAAAAGCCATGGGCCCTCGCCACTGCATATGGTCCCGAAAACCGACGGTCTCCTGGAGACCATTGCGGTGATTATCGCAGATTAAACAATGCTACAGCACATGACCGCTACCCAATCCCTCACATTCAGGATTTTTCACTACATCTGGCGGGTGCGCGCATTTTTTCTAAAATAGACCTGGTCTGCGGCTACCACCAAGTTCCGGTCAGACCTGAAGACGTCCCTAAAATGGCCGTAATAACCCCTTTTGGTCTTTTTGAACTTTTGCGAATGCCTTTTGGCCTCAAAGGCGCTGCACAAACTTTTCAGCATATGATGGACGCTGTGTGACGCGACCTCCCTTTTGTGTTCGTCTACCTCGACGATATTCTGGTAGCCAGCACGTCTGAGGAAGAACACGAACACCTCACTACGGTTTTTCAGAGGCTGGAAGAGCACGGGTTAATAATTAACCCGGCCAAATGCCGATTCGGCGTGTCACAGATTGATTTTTTGGGACACAGAGTTTCACCAGAAGGGGCAGTTCCATTACCGGACAAAGTGCGCGCAGTAGCAAATTTCCCCCACCACAAACGGTCAGATCGCTGCAGGAATTTGTAGGAATGGTAAATTTTTACAACCGTTTCCTCCCCCGTGCAGCTCAACTCATGCAGCCCCTATATGCCGTGCTCAGAAAACAAAAGCCCTCCAACGCAGTTGAATGGTCCCCGGAGCGGGAACGCGCGTTCGCGGAAGTAAAAAGAGCACTAGCGGATGCCGCATGTTGGTCCACCCCGACCCCTCGGCCCCGCATAGCGCTTACCACAGATGCTTCAAAACCTGGCCATAGGGGCGGTCGTGGAACAACATGTTGACGGAACTTGGCAACCGCTAGCATTTTTTTTAGCAAATACTTTAAACGAAACCGAGCGCAAATACAGCACTTTTGACAGAGAGCTGCTAGCGCTTCATTTATCCATCCGCCATTTCCAGTTCTGGCTGGAAGGGCGGCGCTTCACGGCTTTTGTCGACCACAAACCACTCACTTTTGCAATGTCAAAAATTTCAGAACCGTGGTCGGGCCGGCAACAAAGGCAGCTGGCCGCAATTTTGGAGTTTACCACAGACATTCGACACGTAGCAAGCAAACTTAATTTGGTGGCAGATTGCCTCTCCCGCGCCGTGACATCGTCAGGGCACACGGAAGCAGATTATACTACCGCAGCCGCAGAGCACATGGCCAACGCGGACGCGTACGCGGCCCCAATTCACGTAGGGATAGATTACGTGGCCATGGCAGCGGAACAAAGCAGTGACGCGGACGTGTGCGTGCTCCAGTCTGGACCAACAGGGTTAAGGCTGGAGGAAAGGGGTTTGCGTGACGGTGTGCCCCCCCTAATCTGCGACGTGTCAACCGGTCGACCTCACCCGGTAGTCCCAGCCGCGTGGCGCCACCGCGTTTTTGACTCGGTGCACTCCCTCACGCACCCAGGGGTGCGCGCCTCGGTGAAAATGGTCGCGGAGAAGTTTGTTTGGCCAGGCCTGCGTAAAAACGTAAAGGAGTGGGTGAGAACTTGCATGTCTTGCCAACGAGCCAAAATTCACAAGCACACAAAAGCCCCTCTGGAACCCTTCCGGATCCCAGCCAGGAGGTTTGACCACGTGCACGTCGACCTCGTGGGCCCACTACCGTCGTCCCAGGGGTTCACACACCTTTTAACAATGGTTGACCGGACCACACGCTGGCCAGAAGCGGTCCCGCTGGCGTCAACCACGGCCGCGGAAGTTGCTCGCGTTTTTTTCACGACCTGGGTGGCGCGTTTCGGCGTTCCGTCGGACATCACGTCCGATAGGGGGCCTCAATTTGTCTCAGAGCTCTGGTCAGCCATGGCCAGCAGCTTAGGAGCGACAATTCATCGCACCACCACGTATCACCCTCAGGCTAACGGTTTATGCGAGCGTTTTCATAGGTCTTTAAAGGCCTCCCTCAGGGCCTCACTGACGGATCCAGATTGGGTAAACAAACTTCCTGGGTTTTTATTAGGGTTGCGTTCTGCGCCTAAGGAGGATCAAGACGCCTCCCCGGCAGAATTAGTTTTTCGCACAACCTCAGCAGGCTCCAGGGTGAGTTCTTACCAGAACTATCCAGAGCCGCGTGGCCCTCCCAGCCCTGAGGCCCCTAAGCAACACAGGACCGGACACGCTCCCCGGACCCATACATCACTCTTTTCCGCGGGTTTTTGTTCCCCAAGCTTTGAAAAACGCCAAGTTCGTTTTTGTTAGGCACGAAGCTTTAAAACCAACCCTCCGCCCACCATATGATGGACCATATAGAGTGCTGGAACCTGGTGATAAGCATTTTGTGCTTGATTTAGGGGACAGAAAAGAAACAGTCAGCATTGACAGACTTAAACCTGCCTTCATGTTGAGCGACGAACCTGCACGGGTGGCGAGAGCACCTTGACGGGGTAGACCCCCCCAAGAGACACACCTCAACCCCCCCGCAGGGACCAAATAACCACTCTTCTCCCCAAGCTGCAGATTCCTTACAGGATGGCCCCGCCAGGACGCCGAAGCGGGCGTACAGCAGATTTGGGAGAAGATTGAAACCCAGACGACACATAGGCTGATGTAAAATTGACAAGGGGTTGTAAGCTATGCTGTCGAATTTTGCCGTTGCAGTTTTAGGGCTGACATATGACATATGACATAGACTATACTGTTGCTGTTATCACTGAATTTTTAACATGATCATGCCGTATAGCTTGACGGTTGGCATGGCTGCTGAGGATATTTTTCCTCTTTTCCTGTTGATGTGAATAACGATATAATATGTCATGGATGTTACCTTAGGCTGTGAACTTAATTTTATTGTCCTTTTCTTAGACGTTTGGGGGGGGGGGGGGGGGGCTGTGGCTTATATTGTTCATATATCCATACCTACATATGTATAGACACAAGAGGAATGTTTAGAGATTGCATATGTGGAACGACCTCACGTCTCAGAGCAGGACAATAGGTCTCGACCACCGGCAGAGATCAACGAGCAGACGGAGACGCAGCGGTGGAGACCTGAATGGACTTCCTGACCCCCCAGGGTCAGGTGGAGGAGAGAGAGGACAATGGAAGGAGATAACACGGATGTGTGATGTCGGCTTTTGTTATGTGATGTATAAGTATGAAGGTCTGACTGCGCTCAGCCTCTTTTCTGCTTCTGCATTGAGATGAGACATGTTAGGGACTGGAAGCTGACAATAAACCTGATTTATAAAATCACTTCGCTTCCTTATTTCAAGCTCCCTACACATTCAGTATTAACTGAGGTTAATGCAGTTGCTGAATGAGGCTTAATCACCATTATTTTTAACTCATTTTATTTTGTTATTAATCAGTTGTGGTGATTAACACATTTATTCTGACAGGACTTTTTCATTAATGTTGTCACCACTTGCCACCATGTGGTTATTTCTTGCAAAGCATATAAACTAAGGACTCTACTGTGTTTGCACACAGTGGGTAGACGCTCAGGACTACTGCACTCTTTTTTGTGTCTTTTCTTACCTTTTCTGTGTGCCTTCTGTGATGGACTAATTACCTACAGTCACCAAGAACTTATAGGCATCGGTCACCAACTTACCTCCGACATCTCCAGTGCTCATTTCAGTGACTACCACCACATCCCTGAGGAGATCGCCAGACCTCTGGGCGCTCCATGGTTTGTTATGCCCTGCAAGCGGCGCAGACGATGGGAGAGGAAGCAGAAACGAGGCTGCAGAGCTTGCCTCCGTGCCCAGCTGTGGAAACTACGCACCAAACCACCGTTACCGTCAAGTTTTCTCACCAACGCCACATCCCTCGCCAACAAAATGGATGAGCTGAGATCGGAGATCGCCTATAATCGCTACATCCGGGACTGTTGTTCTGATTGTGACTGAATCATGGCTGACCAAATGCATTCCTGCTGCCGCTGTGGAATTACCTGGCCCAACTGCACACCGTTTCGACCGCACTGCTGATTCTGGTAAGGGAAGGGGGAGGGATCTGTGTTTATGTGCTTCAGACTTGGTGTAATAACAGCAGAATAATTCTTAGCCACTGTTCACCGGACTTAGAGGCCATGTCCTTCCTGTGTAGGCCTTTTTAACTCCCCCACGAGCTAACGGCAGTAATTTTAACAGCTGTTTACGTTCCTTCAGAAGCTAACGTTAGCTTAGCACTCAGTCACCTCCAGCACATTATCAGCAGACAGCAAAGAGATCACCCCAACGCGGTCCACATTATTGCAGGTGATTTTAACAAAGCATGCTTAAAAACTGTACTCCCCAAATTCAACCAGTATGTTAAATGTCCCACAAGAGGGGAAAGAACACTGGATCATGTTTACAGCAACATTAAGCACGCCTACAGAGCCATCCCATCCCCCACCTTGGACAGTCAGACCATCTCTCTCTGTTTCTGATTCCTGCCTACACCCTCCACCCCCCCGCTTTAGGAGGAGTTCCCTCCCAGCCAAACAAACAATTAAAACCTGACCTGAAAATGCTCTTCTCCAGCTACAAGATTGCTTTGCCTGTACTGACTGGAGCATCTTTGAAAAGCAGGACCTGGACTCCTACACCGAGTCTGTCCTTTTCTACATCAAATGCTGTGTAGCAATTGTGACAGTCACACATCCGGGCATTTCCAAACCACAAACCCTGGATGACCAGTGAAGTTCAGGCACTGATTAGAGTCCGCAACTCTGCCTTCAGACAGAGGGACAGCTCTCTGTACAGCAGTGCTAGAGCTAACCTGAGGAGAGGCACAAAATTAGCTAAGAATGCCTATAGGAGGAAGGTGGAGGGCTTCCTCACAGACAACAACGTCCGACAGATGTGGAGAGGTATCCAGGCCCTCACCAAGTACAGGGGCCAGGGCCCTCCAGCATCAGACAGCAGCCTCACTCTGGCAGAGGAGCTTAACAGCTTCTTTACCCAGTTTGAGCACACCTCCGCCCAAACTCGTCCCCCTCCTCCCCTCTTTCCCCCTTCCCCATCCCCTCCCCCTCTCTCTACAGGTGCACAGGTGAGGAGGAAACTGAGCAGTGGGAAACCCCCCCGCAAAGCTGCTGGTCCAGACAGCATCCCAGGAGCGGTGGTCAAAGCATGTGCAGACCAGCTGGCAGGGATCCTCACCAAGCTGTTCAACCTCTCCCTGACACATGCCACCATCCCCTGCTGCCTCAAGGCCTCCACCATCATCCCCATCCCCAAAAAGTCTGCAACTGACAGCCTGAATGACTACAGACCCATAGCACTCACGCCTGTAGTCATGAAGTGTTTTGCACGACTGGTGTCCCAGCACATCAGGGACTGTCTTCCCTCCTCCTTGGACCCCCATCAGTTCGCCTACAGGGAGAACTGGTCTATGGAAGACACCATTGCCACCACTCTATACAGAGTGCTGAGTCACCTGGAGAACCCAAGGAGCTACAGTATGTGAGGATACTCCTTTGTGGACTACAACTTAGCTTTCAACGCCATCATCCAGACATCCTGATCAACAAACTGCACCTCCTTCAGACACCCCCTCCCACTGCTGCTCCTGGATAAAGAGCTTTCTCACCAAGCCGTCCACAGTCAGACTCAGCCCCTACCACTCCTCCACACTGTCCATCAGCACTGCCCCCCCCCCCCCAAGGCTGCATGCTAAGCACTCTACTGTACTCCCTGTACCCCTTTTGACTGTATTCCCAACCCACCTAACCACCGTCATTGTGAAATACACGAACGACACCACTTTGGTTTGGCTCATCACCAACAACGATGAGAAGGAATGCGGGGCGGGAAGTTGAGAATCTGCTCCTGTGGTGCCAAGAAAACAACCTGAAACTGAACGTCCAAAAAACCTAAAGAGCTCATACGTGGACTTCAGGAAAAACAAACAGGACCCCCCCACACACACACACACCCCTCCATAAAGGCGCAGTGTGAAAGAACGTCCCCGCCTTCAGGTTCCCAGGCACCCACATCTCGTCTGACCTCTCCTGGAACCTGTCAACACCAAGGCCCTGGTGAAGAAAGCCCAGCAGTGACTGCACTTTCCTCTGTGTCCTGAGGAAGCACGACCTGAACCAGAAGCTGCTGCTGGCCTTCTATCGCTGCTCAGTGAGAGTGTGCTCACCTACTGTCTGGGTGTGTGGTATGCCTGCTCCATGGCCGACAACAGAAGGGTTTGTGCAGAGGGTCACCAACACCACACAAAAAAATCATCGGCAGCCTCTGCCCTGCCTGGAAGTACATTTCCAGATCCTCCTGTCTTAGAAGATCAAGGCCATCACAGGAGACCCCTCACATTCCTCCCACCACCTGTTTAACCTGCTTCCCACTGATGTAGTGTTCAGGTTGATCAGGTCCCACACCTCCAACTGACAGGTTTCTTCCCCTGGGCCATCCGAACTGCAAACAGTGAGAGGCCCACCCCCCTCTCCCCTCCAAACGCTCACGATGCACAGAACTGAGTATCTTTTATTATCATTATAATTCACCTGGTCGTTGTACTCCTCACTTTCATGTATATTGACCATCCATGAAATCACTACTATCCATTATCTCCATAATCCTGGGCAATTTTACTCAATCGTGTGTTCTGCACGCCGCACATCTTATGTACATAGTTCCACCCATGAAGCCACTACCATACCTGTGTATATACTTATGGGCTATTTTTATTTTTCATTTTTGGATTATTAGTTTTGAAATGTCGAGGTGAGGGGAAGCTGTCTCAATGGCAGCCCTAAGCCCTAAGCCCTGCTTAGAGTTTTAAAGTCTGGCAGCCCGTAGGTAGGAAGGACCTGCAAAACTCTCGTCGTGCACCTAGGAGATGTTATCACTGCTAAATGAGCTCCTCAGTGCGTTCAGTATGTCCTGCATAGGGGTGGACTCGGACTTCAGCAGAGATGACAGTTTTAGCCACCATCCTTCTCTCTCCTAGTCTCCTCCACTGGTCAAGGTGTTTGCCCCAGGACAGAGCTAGCTTTCTTGATCAGTTTGTTCAGTCTCTTCCTATCGGCTGCTGTAATGCCACTGCCCCAGCAGACCACTCCAAAAGAGATGGTTAATGCCACCACCGCGCCATAGAGTGTCTTCAGGAGCACCCCTTGTACACCAAAAGACCTGAGCCTCCTCAGTAGGAACAGCCTGTGCTGTCCCTTCTTGTAGAGTGCGTCGGTATTGTGTGACCAGTCTAGTTTATTGTTCAGATGAACACCCAGGTACTTGTAGGATGTCACCATCTCAATATCTGTTCCCTGGATGTTTACTGGTGCTGTGAAGGGTTGTCCTTGCCTGCGACAGTCCACCACCAGCTCCTTCGTTTTCCTCGCATTGATCTGGAGGCAGTTCCGATGGCACCAGTCCACAAAGTCCTGGATAAGTCCTCTGTACTCAGCTTCATCTCCGTTGGAGATGAGGCCGACGATTGCAGAGTCATCAGAGAACTTCTGTAGATGGCAGTGTGTTGTGTTGTGTGAGAAGTCCGCAGTATAAAGGGTGAACAGGAAGGGAGCCAAAACCGTTCCTTGGGGGGCCCCCATGCTGCCGATGATCGTGTCGGACACACAATCCCGGGTTCTCACAAACTGTGGCCAGTTAGTGAGGTAGTCCAGGATCCATGATGACAGGTGCTGGTCCACCCCTGTGCACAGCAGCTTGTCCCTCAGGATCATCGGTTGGATGGTGTTGAAAGCACTGGAGAAGTCAAAGAACATGATCCGCACCGTGTTCCCAGGCTTCTCCAGGTGGTACAGGAAATGGTGAAGGAGGAAGATCACTGCATCCTCCACCCAGATGCCATACTGGTAGGCGAACTGGAGTGGATCCATCGCTGGTCCCACCAGGGGGCAGAGGTGAGCAAGGAGCAGTCTCTCCAGGGTCTTCATCAGGTGAGACGTCAGGGCCACTGGTCTGTAGCTGTTCAGGTCTCTGGGGTGGGAAGTCTTTGGTACCGGTACCACACAAGATGTTTTCCACAACTGTGGTACCCTCCCCAGCTTCAGACTCAGCTTGAAGATGTGCTTCACAATCCCACACAGCTGGTCTGCGCAGGACTTGAGGAGCTTCGTGCTGATGCCGTCCGGTCCCGACGCCTTCCTTGCCTTGATCTTCCTCAGCTCCGTCCTCACCTGGGTCTTACTTACTTACTTAATCCTCTTCGCCCCAGCTGGGGCATAAGGTGCCAACGAGTCTCCTCCAGCCATCTCGGTCCTGGGCGAGCCGGCTGACTTCGTTCCAGGTCTTGCCCTCCGCTTTCATTTCCTCTTCCACTGTCCTCCTCCAGGTGCCCTGGGATCTGCTTCTCCTCCTTTTCCCCGGCGGTGCCCATCTGAGTGCTGCGTGTGGATGCCTGGCTTTGTTCATGCGCAGAACGTGGCCCAGCCACCTCCAGCGTCTCTGCTTCACCTCGTCCACGATGTTGTTGATGCCTGTGCGTCTGCTGACTTCCTTGTTGGTGACGCGCTTCTCCCAGTGGATTCTGAGGATTCGACGTAGACACCATCCTTCGAAACCTCTGAGGCGGCTTTCAATTTTCTTGTTTGTTCTCCAAGTCTCTGAGGCATAGAGGAGGACTGAGCGAACGTTTGATTTGTAGATCTTCAGTTTGGTACTATTCTGCAGGACTGACAATTTCCATACATTTCGCAGTCTGTTGAAAGCCTGTGCTGCAAGACCGATTCTTGTGGAGATCTCTCTCTCGATGTTACTGTCAGCTGAGATGTAGCTTCCCAGATATTTGAAGTCCTGTACTTCCTCAAGATCTTCACCCTGTACCTTTGTTTTCTGTGTGCTCTTGTTTTTCAGTTTCATCACTTTCGTTTTGTTGGGGTGAATCTTGAGCCCAATAGTTCTTGCTGTCTGGTCAACTCTGTCTTTTCCTGGATGTCTCTCTGTGTATGTGATAGCAGAGCGATGTCGTCTGCAAAGTCGCAGTCTTCCAGTCTGGCCGTTAGTCCCCAGACAAGTCCCCTAGGTCGGACTCCTGTGGCTCTCCTCATCACCCAGTCAATGATGACCAGGAAGAGGATCGATGAGATCACACAGCCTTGTCTGACCCCAGTCTTCACATGGAACCACTCGCTCTCCTGGCCATTGTGGCGTACGCAGCACTGATTGTCAGCATACATGTCCTTCAGGATGTTGACTACTTTTGTTGGAAATCCATAAGCTGTCAGAATCTTCCAGAGGGATGGGTGGTGGATACTGTCAAAGGCCTTTTCAAAGTCAATGTAGTTTATGTACAGTGAGGAGTTCCATTCCAGTGATTGTTCGACTATGGTACGCAGGACAAAGATTTGGTCTATGCAGCCCCTACCGCTTCTGAATCCTGTCTGTTCCTCCCTCAGGACCCTCTCTATGGCTTGCCTCACCCGCATCAACAGAACTCTGCAGAAGATTTTCCCAGGCACAGACAGAAGGTTGATACCTCTCCAGTTTCCGCATGCTGACAGGTCACCTTTTTTTGGCAGCTTGACTATGATGCCTTTCTTCCAAGTAACAGGGACTTTTTCTTCTTCCCACACTTTGTTGAAAAGTTCTGTAAGAGCTTTTGCATTTGCCTTTGGATCTGCTTTTAGCATGTCTGCAGTAATCCTGTCTTCGCCAGGTGCCCTGTTTCCTTTTGTCTGCTTAATGGCCTCTTCTATCTCCTGTTGGGTGATGCGCCCCTGCTTCATTTCTACGTGAAAGCCTGTGTCTTCTATCACTGCTTCTTCCTCAGGGTCTGGTCTATTCAGAGTCTCTCTGAAGTGCTCCACCCATCTACTGAGTTGGTCCTCTTCCTTCATGAGAACTTTCCCGTCTTTGTCCTTAACCACCGTTGACTTGCTGGTGAAACCTCCTGTGAGGGTTTTGGTGATTTTGTAGACCGTTCTTGTGTCTCCCCTTTCTGCTGCTGACTGTGCCTCCTGAGCCAGGCTGTCCGCATACTCTCTCCTGTCTTTGCGGACACTCTTCTTGACATCGTTGTTCTTCTGTTAGTATGCTTCAGCAGCTGCTTCCCTCTCTTCCGTGCTTCCCCCTAGCATGCGCTGTTTTGTTTCCCTTCTCTCCTCGATGAGTTGCCAGGTGTTTTCAGAGATCCATTCTTTCCTCTCTCTTTTCCTGTGGCTCAGCACCTCTTTGCTTGTGTCGAGGAACAACTTCTGGACAGTGTTGCACAAGGTGTTGATGTTGTCTGCTGGTGTGTCTTCCAGGACCTGGAATCTGTTGGACAGCTCGAGTACAAACTGAGTCTTCACTATAGGATCCTTCAGTCTGCTTGAGTCAAAGAGCTGTTCACTAGTCTTCTTGTTGGTCCTCTTCAGCTTCAGCTGTAGCTTGCACAGAACAAGGTGGTGGTCACTGCCGGCGTCGGCTCCTCTTAGTGCTCTGACATCAGTCGCAGACCCTCTCCACTTCTGGTTGATGGCTATGTGGTCTATTTGGTTCCTGGTTCTCCCATCCGGTGACACCCACGTCAGTTTGTGAATTGTCTTGTTTGAGAATATGGTTCCTCCTATCACTAGCCCATTCTCCAGGCACATGTCCACAAATCTCTGATCGTTGTCATTTCTCACACCTGTTCCTTGGGTTCCCATGCATGATTCATATCCCACATTTCCTGCACCAACCTGGGCATTAAAGTCCCCCATCACAATGAGGATGTCATGTCGTGGTGTCTTGTCTATTTGCTCTTGGAGGTTTGTATAGAAAAGGTCCTTTTCTTCATCTGATGATGGTTCTGTTGGTGCATAGCACTGGATGATGGTGGTCTTCACATATTTTGAGAAAAACCTCGCTCTAATGATCCGAGCATTGACCGGCTCCCAGCCCAGGAAGCTCCCTCTTGGCATTCTTGTCTAAAATGATTCCCACTTCTTCCTGGTGTTGGCCGTCTGTTTCCCGAGTAGTACACTTTCTCTCCTGTGTTCAGGGTCATGGTTCCCGAGTCTGTCCATCTCATTTCACTGATTCCAAGAATGTTAATGTTGTATCTCTTCATCTCTTTCACAACCTGTGCTGTTTTTCCAGTTTCGTACATCGTTCGAACATTCCATGCTCCCACTCTCACTCGTTGTTTGGGTTTCACCAAGGACTCGATCGGAACAGAAACTTCCTTTCGGCTTTCATCCCTGCTCTTCATATAAGACATTGCTGCCTCAGTCCTCAGCTCGTCGCCCAAGGTTTGATGACTTTTTGTTGATCTTGTTGACGTTTCTGTAGCAAACGTTTTTTACGTGGTGGGCTGCTAACCCAATGCACAACCCTCCTCCTTTCGCATCCTAGGCTTGGGACCAGGCAATGGCGGAGTTTCACCTGGGTCTTAGTGAGGGTCAAGTTGAGGGGGCTGTGTGCTGGGAGTGGGGGGGGTGTTGGTGGAGTGGGGTGTGGACAGCAGGTCTCGATGACTTTAGAGGTGGCAGTGGTTGGTGTACAGGCGGGGGGGAAGGTGGTTGGTCAAACCTATTAAAAAACAGGTTCAGATTGTTTGCCCAGTCCCTGCCCCCTGTGGCCTGGGAGGAGGTATTCTGGAGCCCAGAGATGGTTTTGAGGTTTCTCCAGACCCCTCCAATGTTGCTCCGTTGCAGCTTGTCCTCCATCTTCTTCCTGAAGCTGTCCTTGCCTTCTCTGATCTTCCTCCTCAGTTCCCTCTGTATGGACTTCAGCATCTCCCTGTTCCCCGACCTGAAGATCCTCTTCTTCTCTCTCAGAAGTGTTTTTATCTCAGGGTTGATCCAGGGTTTGTTGTTCGAGCAACACCGTATGGTCTTGGTGGGTACGGTGTTGTCCACACAGAAGTTGATGTAGTTTGTGATGGTGTGAATGAGGCCATTGATGTCCTTACCATGTGGATTGCAGAGCTGCTCCCAGGCAGTGATTTCAAAACAGTCCTTCAGAGTGTCCATTGCCTCCTCAGACCATATCTTCACCGTTCGCATGACCAAAGGTTGTCTGTGTGCTAGGGGTTTGTACACCGGCAGGAGATGAACCAAGCTGTGATCCGATTTCCCGAGTGGGGGGAGTGGTGATGAGGTGTACGCCTCCTTAGTGTTTACATAGAATAAGTCCAGTGTTTTATTGTCTCTAGTGTGGCATGTGACATACTGGGTGAACGTGGGCAGAATGGGGGACAGTGAAATATGGCTGAAATCCCCGGAGATGAGGAGAAGAGCATCTGGGTGTTCTGTCAGCAGCCTGCCAGTTACTGAGTAACAGAGTAAAAGTATGAAAGTACCTTACTATGTGAGCTGAAACTGAGTGACGCAAATAGTTTTTTGGATGAGAAACAAGAAACAAGCCTAGTCATTGCTGTTTCTTCTCTGGCAAGGTCTGTTTCCCTAGCTGACCCCATGTTGCTGGGGGTTTGTTATCTCTGCTTAAAGCCAAGCTTCTTTCACCCTGGTACATTTCGCCCCAGTATTTTCTTATGGTTTTTTTTCTCTCATTGCTGGGAACTCAAGCTATTTGATGCTATTTTGTGTATTTACCAGTTAGTTCTCCCTTGCAGATGAAGACTTCTTGATGTAGCCAAATGCTGATAAGCTTCACAGTCGCCGAACTTTACTCAGGGAAGAAGGCAGAATGCATCCCGAGAAGGAGGTTCTGCTTCAGGCTCGCTTTTGCCTTCCTGATTCTTCCCTAGCAGGTCTACTTTTTTGACCTCGGTCCAGTGTCTCTCTTCCCATGATGGGGCAGACACGGCAAATCTTTTTACCAAACCATGCTGGTTTTTTTTGTTTGTTTTTTTTTTACCTCAAATGGCCACCGCTTCTCTCCCGTCATCTCTCACTCACTCAGCCTCTGTGATGACACAGTTTCAAATTCCACAGTTATGACATAACCACATACACACACATGGAATCTATTTTTAACCATAAAAATCATTATATTCTAACAAATTTACAAATGTTTCAACCAAATAACATTTCAGAGTAATACATTTGGTCACTTATCATCAGTAACGTGTTACAAAGTGACACGTTACTGTAATGCCACTACTTTTGCAGTCACGTGCTGTGTCACGAAATTACTGTTTAAAAATTCAGTAATGCATTACAGTTAGTGAAATTTGATCAGATGTATTACTTGCGTTACACATTTAAATATGAATAGATATTTTCAGTGCAAATAAATACAAACTGACCCTACATAGCTGATGCAGCCATCAATCAACAAGCCTCTTCACTGCTGCAGCCACAAATGGAGCTTGCTCCTGCTGGGACAAGATGAAGCTACTTTGTTTTTGCAGAAATAGACAGATTATTTTTTCTTTGTTGCGGTTAAAGACAAAAGCATATTGTATGAGACCGACTGCAATCTTCAGAAGTGCCTGAGAACAGCAACAACATCAAAGCTAATGCTATGCTGACACCGTGTTATTAGTGGATTTATGCTATCTGAACAGCCAGGCTGGATTTCAAGCACAGGTAAACATCTGGACAGGACCCAGCAAGAATTAATCTGATTGATTGCCAGATACGTCGGTACAAAATGAAGATCTGGTAACAGTCATTTCCCATCAGACAGCTGAGCCTGTGATCTACTGAAGTTAAAACACATTTACTTGCTACCTGGATAAAGATTATTCAAAAAATGGATTTGATCTCCAAAAGAAATTTAAGAGACTGGATCATGTCTCTGTCACAGCAGATATTTGGACTGTGGATAATGGACATTTTCTTTGGATCACTGCACTTTGGATTAAATCCATAATATTGTAGGTAAGAAACATTGACAGCTTTACGCAGTGTTGCCAACTCACTTTTTCCCTCTCTCTCACTCCAAAAACCCAATTTCTCACTCCAAAATGAGGAAATTACTGGCAATTTTGTGTTGATTTTCTACAGATTTTTTCCACAGTATGAGCTCTCAAGGCAGGATAAAGCAGACTGAACATGTTCTAAAAGCTCTGTCTGAAACAATCTGTTTTAGCCTGACATTAATAAGCCCATAATGTAATCCATTAATTAAATTATCTTGCTATGGGTGCAAGATGATTTAAGTATGCATTTGAAAGTAATGCAAAAGTTACTTGTCCAAGTAACTAGTTACTTTAATCATGCAGTAAATGGTAAGTAACTCAGTTACTTTTGAAAAGAAGTAACTAATAATTGTAACTAGTTACTATTTTTTAGTAACTTGCCCAATGGTTTATCATGTACGTTGAGCAAATACAGATACAAAAACATTTTAAAACACAATTTTAACATATTTAAGCCAATACAACACTTTTTCTGACAGTTTAAAGCCCATTTTAAGCATTTCTTTATACTGTATTCCATCACAAGGGACCTTTGCAATTTAGTCCTAGTCGATTTTCTATTCAGTACAAACTTTTTAAGGATCAGTGGACAGCCTGTAAATAAATAAATAAAGCTTTTATAACCAGACCTTTACTGCATGTGGCCTAAGGTAACTGTCAACATCGGTCTGATGATTTAAATCTGCTTCTGATTCGAGTAACACCTGGCTCATTATTGTAGCAGCTGTAGGAAGAAAGTTGAACATTAATTGTTGCTGACAGGGCAGAACCTTTGTATGCTGACAATATGACTATTTGGAGTTTTTAGTTCAGCACTGAACACTGACCTGATTTATTGATGTCTTAGTTAGGATCATCACTGAGTCAGACTAATCTGACTAAAGGTTAACTCACTGTGGTTTTATCAGGCTCAGTATTTTTACTCTGGGTCATTCTTTCTGCACTGTGAAAAATCAGCATTTCCTCTGCTATGTAAGTCAGTCTATTTTTTAATTTAAACACCTTGTGTAGGTCAGTTCTGTATTGACTAGACACACCTGCCCAGACTGTAACATGGTGACAACAGTGGCTGATGCATAGCGCTCTCCTTGACATCTCTAAGATCGTTGGCGGCCATCATTTCTGCTCAACGTGAATAGACTTTCATCAGAGAACAGCACTGAAGCCCACTAGTCCCGTGTCCAGTGTAAATGCTCCCTTGCCCATGCAAACGATGATACCTGTGCCTGGTGGTGTGGTAAGGTACCCTTGCAGGTCATCTAACACGCAGACCATGCTGATGTAAATGGTTTTGAATGGTCTGACATGACACTTGGGTGCCTCTCACTTCCCTTAAATGTGCCTAGAGTTGAGTGGTATTCATCATCCGGTTCCGCAAGGCACTGTTCACAATGAAGCGGTCATCAGCGTGGGATGTGGCCAAAGGACGTCCACTTCTATGCCTTTCTGTGACTCTTCCAGGCTCTCTGTATCTCTGTTGCAACCACTTCCCTCTGAGAACATACTGTTTGTAGGCTTGCAATGGGGAGGTACTGTTGATCAATTGTTAGGTGTTGTCTTGGTCTCATGATGTCAAAATATGAACAGCATGATGAAGAGGACTGTTTAAATACCAATTCTAATTGAACCAGAAAATTTATTGGTCGATTCATGGATCAAACACCTGTTGTGAATTTTTCCATTAAGCACCTTGTTAGAGAACAGCAAGTTATGCAAAAAGTACTGAAGCATTGAATAGTTGGACATGTGCATTCAAAAGGTTAGAGAAGGTCAAATTAAATTGACCTGTTAAGGTTATAGTGCATTTTAGGTGTATCCTGAAATTTCACCCAAAAGCCGGATATCCCTAACTTTTTGTGTGTAGTGTATGTACGGATCTACTGTATGAATATTCTAATTAGCTCCATGCATACTCCCGCCCATCAGTAGCTGAAAGAAGAGGACACTGGGTCAGGGCTCTAAGAAGGTGATCCAACTTGAGGAAGGATCACTCCCTCGGGGGAAAAGAGAGGAGTCGAGGAGCAGGAGGAGCTTTTGCTATTTGGGAAAGATGGCAGATTATACGTGTTCAGTTTTTTGCTGTATGAGCAAGAAATCCTCTTCTTTTTAAATTACATGTCTTACCCACAGACATCAAAATAAGACAGCAATGATTAATTTTATTTGGAAAAACCTCACCTTTCAGTGTCCCTACTGAAATACTGGAGAGAGGATATGGGTTTCTGCAGCCTGCATTTTACCCTGCATGCCAGGGAAGACAGCCGTGGAGGTGTGTCCCCCCTCCCCCACAGGGGTGCATGGCATAATGATCAGGGCGTAAGGAGCATTCTCTGTGGAGTGGAAAGTCACTGCTTGGCCCCACATGGAGACTGGAGGGCTCCCTGCCAGTCTCTGGTTGCCCACTCACCAAGTAGCTTGAGTGGTGCGGTGCCCTGTCCACCAGCAAAGTGAGCTGAGAGCAGCTCATCGAGAGCAGCTCCCTGGGGGCCAGCGGTCCGATGCACCTGCTGCAGCCATGGAACCACAACCGTGGCCTTGCCAGCTCAGCCCGGTCGTTGTGCCACGCACGGACAGGTGGCAGTCCTGGCACCTTCATCCCCCTAAGAACAGACATTTCTCTCTCCGGTTTGTCCTTCTGACCACGTGCCTCCCATTCCTCCATTTGCCCCGGCATGCAAGGTGAAATGCAGGCTCCAAACCCATGTCCTCCCTTTTGTATTTAGCAGGGACACTGGGGTTTTTCCAAATAAAATTAATCATTGCTGTCATATTTTTATGTCTGTGGGTAAGACATGTAATTTAAAAAAAGATGATTTCTTGCTCACACAGTGAAAAACTGAACACATAAAATCTGCCATCTTTCCCAAATTGTAAAAGCTCCTGCTAGTCCTCGGCTCCTCCCTCTTCCTTCCAGGCAGTGAACTCAGGTCTGTAGCCATAACTAGTGCTTAGCCTGACTGGTTAATCAGGCTAAGCAGGTATGTTTACATACTAGAAAACGCATCACTCCAAACTCTTTTTTTTCGGGGGGGAGGGGCGGGCCTTAAGTGAAACTTTACAGCAAAAAACAGAGCTATGACACATTTGAGTGATTTCACTCTTGATATGTGTCTTGTAAGTCACAAAAAACATGTTACAGAAATGTTAACCGAAAGAACTTGATTTCTGTGAGTGTTGCTTTAACTTTCATTCTACTTTATACTGTAGCACTTTGAGATTGCCCTTAATAAGAAGTGCTTACAAATTGAATGTATGATTATTATTATTATTATTATTGTATTATGTTTTAATGTTTTATTATTTTTTTAGTGATCAAAATGTTGATGAATTAAGGAATTAATTGATCAGTTATTTTTCTTACTGGGACACTGTGCTTGATTTGAAACAGCCTGAAGTGGAGCATGTATCTGTATTATCAAAATAATTTAATAATCAAGCTTTTTTCTATAATTAATCATGGTTTATTGCAAACCCATTTATATACTGATTGAGATCAATGGAAAGCCAAGGCTAAAGAAATGTATTTAGATTTTTTTTTTTAGATTTAGTATACTTTATTGATCCCCAGAGGGGAAATTGAGGGTCATCCACCACCTGGATGGATGAAAGCAGCCACGATACGGTGCTATCCCTTAACCATTCACACACACATTCACACCTAGGGCCACTTTAGAGTCTCCAATTAACCTAACCTGCATGTTTTTGGCATGTGGGAGGAAACTGGAGAAATCCCGGGGTAAACCCAGCCATTTGTAACGGAGTCGAAATGTACCATAAGCATTTCTTTTTCTCAGTTATGTTTTTCTTTATATGTTGTGAATTTTATTTTATTTGAGTGTTTTTATTTTGGTGGTAACACTTCTCACATCCGCTCTTCCTGTACCTCCGAGGCTCCGGTAGTTTCAGTTTTTCCCCCACAGTATCGCGTTGCTTTGCTGGGGTTAAGTTGTGTTTAAAGCGCTGCTGGCACTAAATGATTGTATTGTTCGTTAGATCTTATCATTTAACTGTAACCTTGGTTTGTAATTGTTCTTTATTAATTTGACATGTCACTGTAGTGTATTTCTTTTGTTATTTGTGTTATAAATAAGAGTTTTATGGATGTTTCGGCGCACATTAGGAGTCTGCTAGGCGCCATTTTAGAGTTTTTGCACGCCACACTATAGGCTCTATGGTGACTCCAGCTAGCTTGTGTCGTTGTGTAATTCATGTTTTTGTAAATGTAGGAGCCTGTGTTGTGTAGGGAGCTTGAATAAGAAGCGAAGTGATTTTATAAATCAGGTTTATTGTCGGCTTCCAGTCCCTAACATGTCTCATCTCAATGCAGAAGCAGAAAAGAGGCTGAGCGCAGTCAAACCTTCATACTTATACATCACATAACAAAAGCCGACATCACACATCCGTGTTATCTCCTTCCATTGTCCTCTCTCTCCTCCACCTGACCCTGGGGGGTCAGGACGTCCATTCAGGTCTCCACCGCTGCGTCTCCGTCTGCTCGTTGATCTCTGCCAGTGGTCGAGACCTATTGTCCTGCTCTGAGACGTGAGGTCGTTCCACATATGCAATCTCTAAACATTCCTCTTGTGTCTATACATATGTAGGTATGGATATATGAACAATATTAGCCACAGCCCCCCCCCCCAAAGTCTAAGAAAAGGACAATAAAATTAAGTTCACAGCCTAAGGTAACATCCATGACATATTATACCGTTATTCACATCAACAGGAAAAGAGGAAAAATATCCTCAGCAGCCATGCCAACCTTCAAGCTGTACGGCATGATCATGTTAAAAATTCAGTGATAACAGCAACAGTATAGTCTATGTAATATGTCATATGTCAGCCCTAAAATTGCAACGGCAAAATTCGACAGCATAGCTTACAACCCCTTGTCAGTTTTACATCAGTCTATGTGTCGTCTGGGTTTCAATCTTCTCCCAAATCTGCTGTACGCCCGCTTCGGCGTCCTGGCGGGGCCATCCTGTAAGGAATCTGCAGCTTGGGGAGAAGAGTGGTTATTTGGTCCCTGTGGGGGGGTTGAGGTGTGTCTCTTGGGGGGTCTACCCCGTCGAGGTGCTCTCGCCACCCGTGAGGTTCGTCGCTTCAACATGAAGGCAGGTTTAAGTCTGTCAATGCTGACTGTTCTTTTCTGTCCCCTAAATCAAGCACCAAAATGCTTATCACCAGGTTCCAGCACTCTATATTGGTCCATCATATGGTGGGCGGAGGGTTGGTTTTAAAGCTTCGTGCCTAACAGAAATGAACTTGGCGTTTTTCAAAGCTTGGGGAACAAAAACCTGCGGAAAAGAGTGATTTATGGGTCCGGGGAGCGTGTCCGGTCCTGTGTTGCTTAGGGGCCTCAGGGCTGGGAGGCGCCCGGGCTCTGGATGTTCTGGTAAGAACTCACCCGGGAGCCTGAGAGGTTGTGTGAAAACTAATTCTGCAGGGGAAGCGTCTGGATCCTCCTTAGGCGCAGAACGCAACCCTAATTTTGAATGCAAAAGATGCAATAGACTTATACAATGGTCCCCTCCGGCATACAACTAGGAAAATACCGGTCGCTATGGAGGGTGAGAATATGTATGGGCACATAATCATACCATGTAGGATAACTAAGTAGACGGTTGTGCTGTTTCATCCCATCTAGCAACAATGCTCTGCACTGTGTGTGTTTATATATTTACATATTATTCCATCTAGCTACAATGCTCCGCACTGGGTGTGTTTATGTTTATATATCTATATATTTATTCCATCTAGCTACAATGCTCCGCACTGTGTGTTTATATATCTACATATTATTCCATCTAGCTACATTGCTCCGCACTGTGTGTTTACATATTCATATATTTATTCCATCCAGCTACAATGCTCTGCACTGTGTGTCTGTGTGTGTGTATATATATATTTTATAGTAATATGTACATATGTATATTAGCTGCTCTTGCTTGCTTGTTTTTTTTTCTTGCCTTCTGATTGTTGCTCTGAGTGTTGCTATCCCTGTGCTGTTGCAATCCTGGAATTTCCCCGTTGTGGGACTAATAAAGGCTTATCTTATCTTATCTTATCTTAATAAAACCCAGGGAAGTTTGTTTACCCAATCTGCATCCGTCAGTGAGGCCCTGAGGGCGGCCTTTAAAGACCTATGAAAACGCTCGCATAACCCGTTAGCCTGAGGGTGATACGCGGTGGTGCGATGAATTGTCGCTCCTAAGCTGCTGGCCATGGCTGACCAGAGCTCTGAGACAAATTGAGGCCCCCTATCAGACGTAATGTCCGACGGAACGCCGAAACGCGCCACCCAGGTTGTGAAAAAAACGCGAGCGACTTCCGCGGCCGTGGTTGACGCCAGCGGGACCACTTCTGGCCAGCGTGTGGTCCGGTCGACCATTGTTAACAGGTGTGTGAACCCCTAGGATGACGGTAGTGGGCCCACGAGGTCGACGTGCACGTGGTCAAACCTCCTGGCCGGGATCCGGAAGGGTTCCAGAGGGGCTTTTGTGCTGCTTGTGAATTTGGCTCGTTGGCAAGTCATGCAAGTTCTCGCCCACCTCACTTTACGTTTTTTACACAGGCCTGGCCAAACAAACTTCTCCGCGACCATTTTCACTGAGGCGCGCACCCAGGGGAGTGCAAAGCAGTGACGCACGTCCGCGTCACTGCTTTGTTCCGCTGCCATGGCCGCGTAATCTATCCCTACGTGAATTGGGGCCGCGTACGCGTACGCGTTGGCCATGTGCTCTGCGGCTGCGGTAGTATAATCTGCTTCCGCGTGCCCTGCCGATGTCACGGCACGGGAGAGGCAATCTGCCACCAAATTAAGTTTGCCTGCTACGTGTCGAATGTCTGTGGTAAACTCCGAAATTGCGGCCAGCTGCCTTTGTTGCCGGCCCGACCACAGTTCTGAAATTTTTGACATCGCAAAAGTGAGTGGTTTGTGGTCGACAAAAGCCGTGAAGCGCCGCCCTTCCAGCCAGAACTGGAAATGGCGGATGGATAAATGAAGCGCTAGCAGCTCTCTGTCAAAAGTGCTGTATTTGCGCTCGGTTTCATTTAAAGATTTGCTAAAAAATGCTAGCGGTTGCCAAGTTCCGTCAACATGTTGTTCCACGACCGCCCCTATGGCCAGGTTTGAAGCGTCTGTGGTAAGCGCTATGCGGGCCGAGGGGTCGGGGTGGACCAACAATGCGGCATCCGCTAGTGCTTTTTTTACTTCCGCGAACGCGCGTTCCCGCTCCAGGGACCATTCAACCGTGTTGGAGGGCTTTTGTTTTCTGAGCGCGGCGTATAGGGGCTGCATGAGTTGAGCTGCGCGGGGGAGGAAACGGTTGTAAAAATTTACCATTCCTAAAAATTCCTGCAGCGATCTGACCGTTTGTGGTTGGGGGAAATTTGCTACTGCGCGCACTTTGTCCGGTAATGGAACTGCCCCTTCTGGTGAAACTCTGTGTCCCAAAAAATCAATCTGTGACACGCCGAATCAGCATTTGGCCGGGTTAATTATTAACCCGTGCTCTTCCAGCCTCTGAAAAACCGTAGTGAGGTGTTGTTCGTGTTCTTCCTCAGACGTGCTGGCTACCAGAATATCGTCGAGGTAGATGAACACAAAAGGGAGGTCGCGTCACACAGTGTCCATCATACGCTGAAAAGTTTGTGCAGCGCCTTTGAGGCCAAAAGGCATTCGCAAAAATTCAAAAAGACCAAAAGGGGTTTTTATGGCCATTTTAGGGACGTCTTCAGGTCTGACCGGATTTGTGGTAGCCGCGGACCAGGTCTATTTTAGAAAAAATGTGCGCACCCGCCAGATGTAGTGAAAAATCCTGAATGTGAGGGATTGGGTAGCGGTCATGTGCTGTAGCATTGTTTAATCTGCGATAATCACCGCAAGGTCTCCAGGAACCGTCGGTTTTCGGGACCATATGCAGTGGCGAGGCCCATGGGCTTTTCGAGCGCCGAATAATGCCCAGTTTTTCCAGGCTGGCGAACTCGTCGCGTGCTATGGTGAGCTTGGTCGCATCTAAGCGCCAAGCTTTAGAATCAGAATCAGAATCAGCTTTTTTGCCAAGTATATTTACAGGTAAACATACGAGGAATTTGACTTGACATTGGGCGCGCACGTTAGGCGCATCCAATGACGCGGCAGCCATGCAAGGCGCCTGTCATAACAGTGGGGGGTAAAGAGGGGGAGGAGGGGAGGGGGGAAAACACAATAGGCAGAGAGAAAAAAACATTGCTGATCAAAATAAAGCTCATTTTATGACCAAAATTGCGATTACAAGAAAAAAACTCTCAAATGCACAATTAGCAGACAATAGAAAGATCACACAATAACAAGCGAGAGAGACCAGTGTATGTAGTCAGCATATGATCAGTGTGTAATGCAGTGTGGAGGTGTGTCAATTGCTGGTGAACAGCAGAGGGCACCCCCTGGCAACGGATAGACATGTGTTCTACACGGCATGTCCAGAGTTTATCTCTCCTCATGCAGGTGGCAAGTTCTGTAAACACATGAGCGCTGTCCTTGAGGAGCTCGATCTGCAGAACAACAGCCATTGTTTGTCAATGTTTGGGTTAGCAGAGCCGCTTCTTCCGCTTATCACCATCGAGGAGGAATGTAAACAGGGCACCAAAACAAGGTCAAATCTGCACAGTGCACACAGAGAATAGAATTTCTCCTCTCATGTGTTTCTGCGCTTCATAATTTCCATATACAGGCTTAAAACATTCCTGGAGAGCACTAGCGACTCGCAAGATGTATTCCACCATCTGAATCAGTTCCCATTCAGTTCACCATGCCGCTGTTCGTGCCCTCCCCAACTGGTCGAATTTGGTGAAGGAGCTTGCCTGGGTCCGCGTTGAACAGCTCCTTAACCATCCCACAATTTCTGATACATCAGGAGCCTCCAAAGCCAAAAAAAGTCCTGTGATCATGCCAATAGATGTCTTCTGCTCCAATCTTACAGACACATGCGTCCCAATGTTCATGAGTCTTCCCCTTGGGTTCCCCCTTGACCCGATCTTCTTTTAAAGTGGTGGCAGTCACATTTAAGCCGCTTTCCAGAGCCATAATTTCCTTTTAGATTAGGATTCAGCAGAAGGAGCGACTAAACACAGACAAAACGCAACATTGCAAGCTGGGATCAGAAGGGAGAGGAATAGGAGGGAGAAGGAAGAAAGGCGTCTGCTCTCTCTGAGTGCCGGAAGTATCTGTTCTATTTAGCGAACACAGGTGGGCCCATTGTGGGAATGAAGTGTTCCACCCCGTGTTTCGCTACTGTTGCCGAAAATTTGGGAACTGTGAGTGCTGGAAATTGGGTGAGGAGTTGGTCAAACTTACCTCCTGCTGTGGCGACGCTGGCCTGCATGGGTGGTGGGGACACTCAAGCTGAACAGGGGATAGAAGCAAATGATAGTGCATTGATTAAGCGTCTGTTTGCAAGATCGACTAACAACCCATGTGCACATAAGAAATCAGCACCCAACAAGTTAAAACTCACCGCCGCTATAATAGAGGTCCACCTATAGTTGCGGCCGTGTATGGACAGAGGCAGGGTTCTTTCACCAAAAGTGTTGATGATGGAGCCGTTAGCTGCCGTCGCTCCGTTTCCACGGGGTCCCGTTGCCCAGTCTGCGTAGGACAAGGTGATGAAGCTCACCTGAGCTCCGGTGTCAATGAGGAACTGTCTCCCGGAGCGTCCGTCAGTCACGTAGAGCAGCTTGTTTGTCTCGCCGAGAGCCGTAGCTGCTAACGGTTGCCGGCTTTGAAGTTTCCCTGAGCTCTTGAAACTGCAGGGGGGCACGCATTTGTATGCCCTCTCGGCGAAACGTCGATGGTAGTAGCAGAGGTCGTCTCGTTTGTTGCGCCTTGGTCGCATCGCTGCCATGGTGGGCGGGTTCTGCTCCATTGCTTCTGATTCCCCGATGCTCTGGGCTTCCACGCCGAGATCTGCCGATGCTGCTGTGGCCATCTGCTCGCCGCAGGAGTTGATGAGCCGCTGCGCTTCTCGGGCAAGCGCGCGGAAGTCCTGCTGGGTCTTACATCGCATGTTGGCCAGGATCCCTCTCATGTGCGTCGGCAGAGTGCTGAGGAAGATGTGTTGGAAAAGGAAGTTGTCGTTGTCTGCCTTCCTCAGCTGCAGCATGTCTTCCATGAGGGCCATCGGTCTGCGCCCCCCGTGGCCGTAAATCGCCAGTATCCTCCCGGCCCTTTCCTCGGCCGAGGGGACGAAACTCTCGATGAGGGTTGCCTTCAGTTCCTTATACTTGTCGTTGGCGGGCGGCTGCTGTATCACGCTCCGCGTGCATCGTGCTGTGGCGGCATCGAGTCTGGCGACAATGTGGTAGAATTTGGTTTCGTCAGCCGTCACCCCCGCGAGTGCAAACTGAGCCTCAGCCTGCTTGAACCACGAGTTTGGGTCATTCTGCCAGAACTTTGGGAGTTTGACGGTGATGGCGCTTGCTTGGGCCGCCTCCGACGAGTCTGCAGCGCGAGAACGTCTTTCCTCCGTTCTCACGATAGGGGTGGGGACGGCGCTTGCTTGGGCCGTCTCCGACGAGTCTGCTGCGGGGGAACGCCTTTCATCCGTTCCCATGTCAGGGTTGGCGACAGCGCTTGTCTGGGTCGCCTCTGACGAGCCTGTAGCGGGAGAACTTCTTTCGTCCATTTTCACGTCTGGTCACCAATGTAGGGAGCTTGAAATAAGGAAGCGAAGTGATTTTATAAATCAGGTTTATTGTGGGCTTCCAGTCCCTAACATGTCTCATCTCAATGCAGAAGCAGAAAAGAGGCTGAGCGCAGTCAGACCTTCATACTTAAACATCACATAACAAAAGCTGACATCACACATCCGTGTTATCTCCTTCCATTGTCCTCTCTCTCCTCCACCTGACCCCGGGGGGTCAGGAAGTCCATTCAGGTCTCCACCGCTGCGTCTCCGTCTGCTCGTTGATCTCTGCCGGTGGTCGAGACCTATTGTCCTGCTCTGAGACGTGAGGTCGTTCCACATATGCAATCTCTAAACATTCCTCTTGTGTCTATACATACTGTATGTAGGTATGGATATATGAACCATATAAGCCACAGCCCCCCCAAACGTCAAAGAAAAGGACAATACAATTAAGTTCACAGCCTATGGTAACATCCATGACATACTATACAGTTAATCACATTAAAAGGAAAAGAGAAAAAAATCCTCAGCAGCCACGCCAACCACACAAGCTATATGGCATGATTATGTCAAAAATTCAGTGATAACAGTAACAGTATAGTCTATGTCATATGTCCGCCCTAAAACTGCTACGACAAACTTCGACAGCATAGCTTACAACACATTATCAATTTTACATCAGTCTATGTGTCGTCTGGGTTTCTATCTTCTCCCAAATCTGCTGTACGCCCGCTTCGGCGTCCTGGCAGCGCCGTCCTGTAAGGAATCTGCAGCTTGGGGAGAAGAGTGGTTATTTGATCCCTGCGGGAGGGCTGAGACGTGTCCCTTGGGGGGTCTACCCCGTCGAGGTGCTCTCGCCACCTGTGCAGGTTCGTCACTCAACATGAAGGCAGGCTTAAGTCTATCAATGCTGACTGTTTCTTTTCTGTCCCCCAAATCAAGCACAAAATGCTTATCACCAGGTTCCAGCACTCTATATGGGCCATCATATGGTGGGCGAAGGGTTGGTTTTAAAGCTTCGTGCCTAACAAAAACAAACTCGGCATCTTTCAAAGCCTGGGGAACAAAAACCCACGGAAAAGAGTGATGTATGGGTCCGGGGAGCGTGTGCGGTCCCGTGCTGCTTAGCGGCCTCGGGGCTGGGAGGTGCCCGGGCTCTGGATGTTCTGGTAAGAACTCACCCGGGAGCCTGAGAGGTTGTGCAAAAACTAATTCTGCCGGGGAGGCGTCTAGATCCTCCTTAGGCGCAGAACGCAACCCCAATAAAACCCACAGTAGTTTGTTTACCCAATCTGTATCCGTCAGTGAGGCCCTGAGGGCAGCCTTTAAAGACCTATGAAAACGCTCGCATAAACCGTTAGCCTGAGGGTGATACGCGGTGGTGCGATGAATTGTCGCTTCTAAGCTGCTGGCCATGGCTGACCAGAGCTCTGAGACAAATTGAGGCCCCCTATCGGACGTGATGTCCGACGGGACACCGAAACGCGCCACCCAGGTCGTTAAAAAAACGCGAGCCACTTCCGCGGCCGTGGTTGACGCCAGCGGGACCACTTCTGGCCAACGTGTGGTCCGGTCCACCATTGTTAAAAGGTGTGTGAACCCCTGTGACGACGGTAGTGGGCCCACGAGGTCGACGTGTACATGGTCAAACCTCCTGGCCGGGATTCGGAAAGATTCCAGAGGGGCTTTAGTGTGCTTGTGAATTTTAGCACGTTGGCAAGACAAGCATGTTCTCACCCACTCCTTCACGTTTTTACGCAGGCCTGGCCAAACAAACTTCTCCGCGACCATTTTCACCGAAGCGCGCACCCCTGGGTGCGCGAGGGAGTGCACCAAGTCAAAAATGCGGCGGCACCACACGGCTGGGACTACTGGGCGAGGTCGACCGGTTGACACGTCGCAGATTAGGGGGGGGCACACCGTCATGCAAACCACTTTCCTCCAGCCTTAACCCTGTTGGTCCAGACTGGAGCGCGTGCACGTCCGCGTCACTGCTTTGCTCCGCTGCCATGGCTGTGTAATCTATCCCTACGTGAATTGGGGCTGCGTACGCGTCCGCGTTGGCCTTGTGCTCTGCGGCTGCAGTAGTATAATCTGTTTCCGCGTGCCCTGACGATGTCACCGCGGGAGGTAGACAAACACGAAAGGAAGGTCGCGTAATACAGCGTCCATCATACGCTGAAAAGTTTGTGCAGCGCCTTTGAAGCCAAACGGCATTCGCAAAAATTCAAAAAGACCAAAAGGGGTTATTACGGCCGTTTTAGGGACGTCCTCGGGTCGGACTGGGACTTGGTGGTAGCCGCGGACCAGGTCTATTTTAGAAAAAATGCGCGCACCCGCCAGATGTAGTGAAAAATCCTGAATGTGAGGGATTGGGTAGCGGTCATGTGCTGTAGCATTGTTTAATCTGCGATAATCACCGCAAGGTCTCCAGGAAAAGTCGGTTTTCGGGACCATATGCAGTGGCGAGGCCCATGGGCTTTTCGAGCGCCGAATAATGCCCAGTTTTTCCAGGCTGGCGAACTCGTCGTGTGCCATGGCGAGCTTGGTCGCGTCTAAGCGCCGAGCTTTAGCGAACGCAGGTGGGCCCGTTGTGGGAATGAAGTGCTCCACCCCGTGTTTCGCTACTGTTGCCGAAAATTTGGGAACTGTGAGTGCTGGAAATTGGGTGAGGAGTTGGTCAAACTTACCTCCTGCTGTGGCGACGCTGGCCTGCACGGGTGGTGGAGACACTCGAGCTGAACAGGGGATAGAAGAGAATGACAGTGCATTGATTAAGCGTCTGTTTGCAAGATCGACTAACAACCCATGTGCACATAAGAAATCGGCACCCAACAAGTTAAAACTCACCGCCGCTATAATAAAGGTCCACCTATAGTTGCGGCCGTGTATGGACAGAGGCAGGGTTCTTTCACCAAAAGTGTTGATGGTCGAGCCGTTCGCTGCCGTCGCTCCCTTTCCGCGGGGGTCCCGTTGCCCGGTCTGCGTAGGACGGGGTGATGAAAGCTCACCTGAGCTCCGGTGTCAATGAGGAACCGTCTCCCGGAGCGTTCGTCAGTTACGTAGAGCAGCTTGTTTGTCTCGCCGAGAGCCGTAGCTGCTAACGGTTCCCGGCTCTTGAAACTGCAAGGTGGTGTGCATCTGTATGCCCTCTCGGCGAAACGCCGGTGGTAGTAGCAGAGGTCATCCCGTTTGTTGCGCCTCGGTCGCGTCGCTGCCATGGTGGGCGGGTTTTGCTCCGTCGCCTCTGGCTCCCTGATGCTCTGGGCTTCTGCGCCGAGATCTGCCAATGCTGCTGTAGCCCTCTGCTCACCACAGGAGTTGAGGAGCCACTGCGCTTCTCGGGCTAGCGCGCGGAAGTCCTGCTGGGTCTTACAACGCATGTTGGCCAGGGTCCCTCTCATGTGCATCGGAAGAGTGCTGAGGAAGATGTGTTGGAAAAGGAAGTTGTCGTTGTCTGCCTCTCTCAGCTGTAGCATGTCTTCCATGAGGGCCGTCGGTCTGCGCCCCCCGTGGCCGTATATCGCCAGTATCCTCCCGGCCCTTTCCTCGGCCAAGGGAACAAAACTCTCAATGAGGGTAGCCTTCAGCTCCTTATATTTGTCGTTGGCGGGCGGCTGCTGTATCACGCTCCGCGCGAATCGTGCTGTGGCGGCATCGAGTCTGGCGACGATGTGGTAGAGTTTAGTTTCATCAGTCTCCAATTAACCTAACCTGCATGTTTTTGGCATGTGGGAGGAAACTGGAGAAATCCCGGGGTAAACCCACGCATATGTAACGGAGTTGAAAATGTACCTTAAGCATTTCTTTTTCTCAGTTATGTTTTTCTTTATATTGTTGTGAATTTTATTTTACTTGAGTGTTTTATTTTGGTGGTACACTTCTCACATCCGCTCTTCCTGTACCTCCGAGGCTCCGGTAGTTCAGTTTTTCCCCACAGTATCGTGTTGCTTTCAATTCAATTCAATTCAACTTTATTTATATAGCGCCATTTCACAACAACAGTCATCTCATAGCACTATCAACTGTAGGGGGAACCCCCACAGTTGCAGAAAGACCCCAGCAATCAGGCGATCCCCTGTGAGCAAGCACTTGGCGACGGTGGAGAGGAAAAACTCCCTTTTAACAGGAAGAAACCTCCAGCAGAACCGGGCTCAGGGAGGGGCAGTCATCTGCTGCGACTGGCTGGGGGGTGAGGGGATAGAGAAGAAGAAAAGAACAGACATGTAGAGAGCAAACAGCACGATGGGGACTCAATCTATGGGAGAGAACAAACAAATGTTAATGACCAGCAAAAAAAATATTTCATAGAGAGTGAGGAAAGGAGTGAAGCCCAGTGCATTACTGGAGGTCCCCCGGCTGACTAAACCTATTAGCAGCATAACTAAGGGAGGGTTCAGAAACACATGATCCCTCCCTAATTGTAGGCTATATCAAAAAGGTAGGTTTTAGCCCTATTCTTAAAAACAGAGATCGAGTCTGACTCCCGACTCCATTTGCTGGGGGTAAGTTGTGTTTAAAGCGCTGCTGGCACTAAATGATTGTATTGTTCGTTAGTCTTATCATTTAAACTGTAACCTTGGTTTGTAATTGTTCTTTATTAATTTGACATGTCACTGTAGTGTATTTTTTTGTTATTTGTGTTATAAATAAGAGTTTTATGGATGTTTCGGCGCACATTAGGAGTCCGCTAGGCGCCATTTTAGAGTTTCGCGCCAATATAGGCTCTATGGTGACTCCAGCAGCTTGTGTCGTTGTGTAATTCATGTTTTTGTAAATGTAGGAGCCTGTGTGGGATCGAGGTACAGACGGAGCATGATGTAGTTTGTTTTATTTCATCTACAGGTATGTTTGTTTTGAAAAATCTTCTTATTTGAAATGTAATTTATTTTTTTTTTTGTATTGTAAAATTATTTTAGAGCTCCTTTCCCAGACAGTATTGCGTTGCTTTGCTGGGGGAGCCTGTGTGGGATCGAGGTACAGACGGAGCGTGATGTAATTTGTTTTATTTCATCTACAGGTATGTTTGTTTTGAAAAATCTTCTTATTTGAAATGTAATTTATTTTTTTTTGTATTGTAAAATTATTTTAGAGCTCCTTTCCCAGACAGTATTGCATTGCTTTGCTGGGGGAGCCTGTGTGGGATCGAGGTACAGACGGAGCGTGATGTAGTTTGTTTTATTTCATCTACAGGAGTGAATAAATTGTGGAAATAGCAGTCTGGTGTCATCGTGGTCCTTATGCTGCCCACTCGTATGCATTGATGTTCCCGATCACGGCCGTTTAAGGGTGCCAAAATGAGGAGCCGTTACACTTGTGACGTGAACCGTTACACATACACGGGGAGAACATGCAAACTCCACACAGATCACTGTTGATTGGGGGCTGGGATCGAACCCATGATCCCACGATCCCCCGGCCAAGGGTAAACTGTGCTGCCGCAGTGCTAACCACTGCACCACTGTGCAGCCAATTTATGACCTCTCTTTAAGTTTAAAGGCTACACACCATTCTTTTCCTATTTTGGTACTTTGTTGGCTGGGAATTGTGAGAAGATAATATAGGACAGCTTTCATCAAACTGCTTTTGACAGGTTTATGACCCCCTAGCACCACCCAAACCCCACCCACAGACCACGCATGCCCCACCCTTTACTCTACACACCCTGCCCTTTACCACACCATTACCCCGCCCCATACCTCAATGAGGGAGGCTTTGATGGGCTGTCCAATGATGAGCTAGAGGGGTACCCTACAGTTAACCAATAAAACTATACCGCGGTGTGTGCGAAAATTGGATCATTAAATAAAATCAGAGAATTAAACAATGAAAAAGAGAAAAAACTCACCACAACTGCGGGTTAGTGGGTGCATCTAATCAACAAGACACCTGCCTACAGCTTTTGGTGCAGACCGGTTGAGGATTAAGTGGGAAAAAAGAGGATTGTCTGCGGTGCATCCAGACCGCTGTTGCTGACAGCACCTCCCACAACTAACCCCGCCCTCCGATTTAAAAGAAGACCGCCCAACCAGCCATTTTGCCCAAACCAAAATGGAGACAAACCCCATGACCTAGCCAATGGCGTTCTAGAGGTGGGCTAATCCCCAACTCCAGTCAGGGGTCAAGCCGAAGTCGGAAAAAACAGTGCACTGATGATCCAGAGGTCTTTGGGCAAACTGGGATAGATTGAACTGTGCAAAAAATAAGCCTTCAAATGTGTGTTTTCTGTCATGAACAGAGCCGACTGTCTTTCGGGCTCGGTTCTGACCCACTGTGGCTCAGGTTTATCTGTGTATTTGTGTATTGTGTTATCTTTTGAGTTCTTGTAGTTTCTATGTCACTAGTTTATTTTTTTCCATACCTATAGCCACTGTTCTGACCGGCAGCTTCCTTTGGCCTACATTCGTGTGAGCGCTGTCTGACACTTGCCGGTCCGACCATGCCCCCTCTCTCATGACAGCCAGCTGGTTCCACTCCGGTGATTGCTTTTCCCGCGCTTTGCCCAGGTGCACCTAATTGTCCGTGCCAGCAATGCTTGTACTTAAGCAGTTCTTTGCCAGGCAAGCATTGCTGGACTATTATACTGTCAAACATTTGTTGTGTGCCACTGTTCACTGTGGTCTGCCCGCTGCACGTCCCATCGTGTGAGTCTGTAAGTGAACCTTGTCGTCCTTTTGTATGTCCGCTTTGTGTTTTGAACTGTTTGTGTCGTGGCCACTGTACACTGTGGTCTGCCCACTGCACATCCCATCGTGTGAGCCATTTAGTGTACCCTGTACCATTTTTGTATGTCTCCTTTCTTTAATAAATGTGTTTGTGGTGTAACCCAGCGTGTAAACCCGTCATCCTTCTACTCCTCGGTGCGCTGCGTAAAAGCACACCCGGAGAACGTAACAGAATAGTCCATCCATCCAAGGATTTAGCAGGTTACACCCACACATACTTTTTTCATTTTTGAACTGTTTTCTTTTTCACTCACGTGCCTGTGAAAGCCTTTTTTCCCTCATGGATTCGGCAGGCAATCTTGTCAGAGCAAGGAAGCGGTGGAGTCGGGAGGAGCTGCAGCACGTCTCAGTAATTGAGGATCTAGCGAGAGAGGCTCGGAACTGCAGATCTTGCGAGGACGAGCGGCTGTGCTGGGGTGGAGTGGCGAACCAACTGGAGATCAGTCCCGGTCTGCGCAGCCATCCCTGGGTGAGCGCGCTCGATCTTCCACCACTACCATCTCTGCCATCGGCTTCCTCCTCGGTGTCTCTGGCGCACTGCGTTCACTTCAGTAGGAGGAGTTCGACATCCAGGATTCCGACTGTGGAGGAGCAGTGGGCGGTGGTCTTCATCCAGGACTTTATGGAAGAGGCCCATGAAGCCCTCGGACCCAAGGCAAAATGGAGCAGCCTGGACACAGCTGAAGGAATTTTAGAAGCACATCCTGGACTCTGGGATTACCCAGTACGCAGACTTGATTTCTTCAGTCTGCATGCTCCAGTGGGTGTTTCCTGGTGTGGGGAGAGCGACGTTCCTCACAGAGCCTAAGCGGGGACGCGCTCCACAGCCTGCAGCCGTTCCCTCTCCCGCTTCGCCAGCATCAGGCCGTGCATCTCCAACCCCCCAGAAATGACGTCATCCTGTGTCCAGACACTGGAGGAAGCCCCTCTCTTCCACAGCTACCTCTCCTTCGTCAGTTCAGACCACTCCCGCTGCAGGGCCGTCCTCATGCTCTGTGCTGCCCGCCGCTGCAGCACTCTTGGTCACAGCAACGCTTCCTCCCGCTGTCGAGAGGCTCTCCAGGTCTTCTACGGCCACACCTACCTCCATTGCGATGGAGACAGCTCCTCCGCAATCCTTTGAAGGGGCCAAGATCACCGTGGGCACGGAGAGGGAAGACCGTCTGCCTGCTGCAGCTGAGAATAACAAGCACCGGGATGACAGGCAAGCGTTTTTCATTCTACCCAATTAAATCATGATAAACCTTGTCTGTCTCCCGAGGGAGAGGCCCAGTCTCAGCAGTCCGCTGGGTCCTCTCCTCCAGTTGCAAATGTTGACTTTATTTCTATTCTCTCCATGTCTTCTCCATGTTCTTCTGAGCGTCTGTTGGCCCAAGGTCAGAGCCATCGGACGGTGGAGGAGCCGGTGGCTTGGGAGGATTCCGCTCCGGAGTCAACACGGAGCTGTTCCCTAGCAACCACGCCAGAGGAGTCTCCAGCGTTGCAGCCGCTGCCGGGGAACTACAGGACTGCCACCACCATCTTGCCAGCTGCAGAGACAGTCACAGCGGAATGGGAGCCAGAGCTGGACCTCTTGGATGCCGGGCCCAAGATCACATCACCAGGTTTGACAGAGTCATGGACGGTGGTGGAGCTCGAGCTCAGGCAAGTTATCTCTCTTGTATTTCTAGTGTCAGTGTTGGAGAGATCTTGTCTGGCTCTAGGTGAAGAGAGTCAGGTGTAGCACGAAGCTGCATCTGAACTTCCTTCGCCGGGCTCCGTCGCTGCCAGCAGCCCGAACAACCTTTCGTCTTCTGTTGCTCCTGAGCTTCGTCCTAGGGTCGCCGGAGAAGAACCACCATCACCAGGGGTCTCCGTGGATCTGGTCTCTCCACCAGCCGATGTCGTGGGTACAGCTTTCCTTCTGCCTGAGGCCATTGTGTGGGTCCCTCCACAGGCTGAGTCTCCGTGGGTGCGGCACTCTGGTTTGGGACCCTCATGGGGGCTGCACCCCAGGGTTAGCCCGACGTGGTTGCCGCGCTCCTGCATGGACCCATCATGGACACCACGCTCCATGCCGGAGTCCACAGCGGGTGCAGCAGAGCTCCAGCCGGAGTCCACCGCGGGTGCAGCGGTGCTCCAGCTGGAGTCCACCACAGGTGCTGCAGAGCTCCAGCTGGAGTCCACCGCGGGTGCTGCAGAGCTCCAGTCGGGAGCCACCGTGGGTGCAGCTTTGGCCCGGCCGGGGTCCACCGAGAGTAAAACAGTACCTCTGGTGGCCGGACCAGATCGCCAAACAGATTTAAGTGTGTCGGGTGGCCGACCCAGAATGCCAAACGGGCGAAGCAATCTCCCAGGTAGCCGATCCGCGTCGTTCAGCCACCAGGACCGCAGGGGAGAGCTCGGAGACGGCTTCCCTGTTGAGAGGGATAGCGAGGGAGAGCTGAGCCGATAACAGGCAATCCCAGCGGCCCCAGATGGAAGGGAAAAGGGGACGGGAAAAGGGAAAGGGACCAGTCCGGTGTTGATCAGCGAAGGATCTGCAGCTCCTTCTCTGAACCCCACACGGACTGGCGCTGCACTTCTGTTGGAACCCCATCGGGACCGTGCAGCACCCACGACGGACCCCGATTGGGCCGGAACCACACCCATGACGGACCCCGACTGAGTCAGAGCTGCACCCAGGACGGATCCTGATTGGGCTGGAACCACTCCCGTGACGGACCCTGACTGGGTCAGTATTGCACCCACGACGGACCCTGACTGGGCCGGAACCACACCCTCGACGGACCCCGATTGGGTCGGCGCAGCACCAGGGATGGCCTCCAAACCCAAAACTGGAACCTCCAGTACAGCGACTGGAATCAACTCTGCACCGGTGATCCTGGGAGAAGGCTCAGGAGAAGAAAGAGAACCGGGATCAGGATCACCGGCAGCGACAGAGCCCAGCGAGACAAGCTCGGGTGCAGCCTCGTCTCCCCGAGAGACAGGCAAAAATGCTCCAGAATTGATAAGAGAAAGACAAAATAGAGCACTTGCCTGATCTCGAGTTCTGTCACCATCCAGGACTTCGATGATCCGGGTTCAGAAGGAAGAAGGTCATTTTCAGGTTCCCACTCGGATATGGCGGGCTCCGCAACCGGCATGATGGTGTCCACAGTCCGGGGATTCCCTGACACTGACGTCCACGCCGAGGGCCCGCACGGCGTGGTGGCAGGGGATCCGTGACCTGCCGGGTTGGACTGTCCCTCCGTGGAGACTCATTGATGCTTGCTTGTCGGCGCAGGCTCCAGATTGAAGTCCACCCTCCTCCTTTGCCCATGACGTGGCTGCGGGGCCCGAACCAGGTATTCCAGGGCTGCAGGCTCCTTCCCCGTCCGACGTCGTAAATCTGGTGCCGAAGAACGCTCAGGCGAAAGAGACACAAAGGAAGCAGGTTCATGATTAATCACTGCAGCAGGTGGAAGGAGCTCAGGGGACTATGAGCCCCAAACTCCACCCCCAGGGGTCAGACAAGGCAATTCACCCCGTGAAGGACAAGAATGAAAATGTATTTGCCTGTTCCGCTGAGGACCAGTGGAAGCTGCTGCAGTGGGCTTGGTTCTTCCCTTTCCCCGCTGGATGGTAATGGAGGACCACCCAGGGAGACGAGAAGGAGCTGTTCAAACAGGATCGATGATGGGCATCGCTGGAGGAGGGCTCGTGGAGCTCACAACAGCTGGGGAGAGCATTGAGGAGGAGTGAGTAACAGCCGAGGCGAACCGGGAACGAGGAGCTGACGGAACAGCGGGGACAGATGACCCAGAGGCGGTGGCTGCAGTCATTCCCTTCCTACACTACCGTTCAAAAGTTTGGGGTCACTTAGAAATTTCCTTATTTTTGAAAGAAAAGCACTGTTTCTTTCAATGAAGATAACTTTAAAGTAATCAGAAATACACTCTAATATCTAATATACATGGCTAATGTGGTAAATGACTATTCTAGATGCAAATGTCTGGTTTTTGGTGCAATATCTACATAGGTGTATAGAGGCCCATTTCCAGCAACTATCACTCCAGTGTTCTAATGATACAATGTGTTTGCTCATTGCGTCAGAAGGCTAATGGATGATTAGAAAACCCTTGTGCAATCATGTTAGCACAGCTGAAAACAGTTTAGCTGGTTAGAGAAGCTATAAACTGACCTTCCTTTGAGCAGGTTGAGTATCTGGAAAAAATTATTATTTCAAATACAAATCATTATTTCTAACCTTGTCAATGTATTCTGTCATGTCAACTATATTTTCTATTCATTTTACAACTCATGGTGGTAAATAAGTGTGACTTTTCATGGAAAACACAAAATAATTGTCTGGGTGACCCCAAACTTTTGAACGGTAGTGTATGTGACGCAGGAGCATCAGCTGGCTGGGAGATAGAGTCCTTCTGGCGAACCAGTACTGGATCCGGACGGGGTTCTCACTGAGGATACGCCAGGAGAATCCCGGCTGATGTCCTTCTCTGCTGGGGGTGACCACTGGGTGGTGCAAAATCCTGGACTGGACGGGGGACAGGAATGGGATCCTGAGACAAGGAGCGAGGATGTCTCCTCTTCGGCTTCCTGCCGGAGTTTCCCTTCAGCCCACGGAGCTTCTCCCGGTGAGCAGAGATGTCCGCCATCCTTGCCGTGATCTCAGGGTGGTCGGCGTGGCGAGGATGGTGGTTAATAATTGCCTCAGCGAGGTCCAAGTACCAGCGCGAGCTGCTGGGGACGGGATGACTACGAGCGCTGGAGAGGATTCCATTGATCTCGATGAGAGCCATGACTAGCTCGTAGCCTAAGCTCATGGTATAACCCTTAGGTGGTGACGCCATCTCCCAGCAAGCTGGTATATGGAGAAGTGAGAAATCAAGCCCAAAACAAACTCACGGTAACCGGCATCTCCTTTGGCTGTGACCTACTGTTATGGTGCGGTCCTCGTGGACCGCTAATGACACGCTGTAGGCAGCTGATGAGTTTACACATTTATTGAATAAGGACATACTGTATACAACAAAACAATGAGCCTCGTGGGGCAAAACATAAATAAGGGCAAAGACACAACACTTACATATGATTAGCGAGGACGGAACCCAACGCTGAACAGAACTGGCTTCGGGCGTAGGGAAACCAGACTGGCAAAGGCGAGGTCGCAGCCCCGAGTGAACAGAGCTGCTCCCTTAAATAAGGCTGACAGATTAATCAGCTGATGAGAATGTCATCAGCTGATTGGAATCCAGCCGTCCTGTGGAGCTTGGCTCTGACAGCCGGAAGACACGCCGAGACAGCGTCACAATAAACGCCTGGAGGCCAAGTGGTGCGCCTGAGGAGAGAACGGGGAACTACCGGACAACCCGAGTGCAGACAGAGTCAGCGCACGGACCATGACAGGAGTATTTCTTCCTTTAGTTTTTGTTTAAATTGTCCAAGCGTTGTACAGGATTTTAATTCAGGTCCAAAAGCATTCCATAATCTGACTCCTTGCACTGAGACACAGTGTTGCTTGGTGGTAGTTCTCACTGAAGGTTTTTGAAATATACATGTTCCTCTGAAATGATATTGTTTCTCCCTTATTTGGAACATTTTTGGGATATTTGCGGGCAGTGATAGATTCTTCACTTTAAACATTATTACTGCAGTTTTAAAGTCAACCAGATCTTTCAACTTGAGAGCTTTTAATTTAAGAAAAAGTGGGTTTGTTGGTTCCCTGTAAGCAGCTTTGTTTATTATTCTAATAGCTCTCTTCTGGAGCATAAAGATTGGATATATGTTTGTTTTATATGTATTTCCCCATACTTCAGTACAATATATCATGTATGGGAGTATTAATGAATGATACAAAGTATATAATGTGGGTTAATTCAGCAAATATGTCACTCTGTGTAGTATTGCAATTGATTTAGATATTTTACCTTTAATATAATTAATATGTGACTTCCAACACAGTTTATTATCAATTATTACTCCAAGAAATTTAGTTTTGGATACCCTTTCAATCTCTACACCATTTACACTGAGTTTAGCTACTAAGTTGTTGTGATGATTGTTAAAAACTATAAATTTTGTCTTACTTAAATTGAACATTAATTTGTTTGAATCAAACCACAGTTTAAGCTTTCCTAATTCCTTTCCCTGTGTATCCAAAAGTTGTTCCAAATTGCTTCCACTGCATAATAAATTAGTGTCATCGGCAAACAATATTAAATTCATTTTTTTCTGAAACTTTACATATATCATTTACTGTATATACATATTGAATAACAGTGGCCCCAAAACTGAACCTTGTGGGACTCCACAACAAACCTTCAGTAACTGTGAGTTTTTGTTACCAACACATACATACTGATATCTATTCTTTGAGTAACTACATAACCAGGACAGTGCTACCCCCCTAATACCACAATTTTGTAGTTTCTTTAATAATAAATTATGATTCACTGTATCAAATGCTTTTGTAAGATCTAGGAATACCCCAACTGAATACTCTTTATTTTCAACGGCAGTTGATATTTTTTCTATAAATTCCATTAGAGCAAATGCAGTTGTCCTCTTGTGTCTGAACCCATATTGCTGCTCACACAATAAATTATTCTTCATTATGAAGTTGTCAATCCTCTCACAGAATATTTTTTCAAGTATCTTGGAAAATTGTGGCAATAGTGAAATTGGTCTATAGTTGGAAAATTCCCCTCTGTCACCCGTCTTGTATATCAGAATTACTTTAGCTATTTTCATTGCATTGGGAAATATACCTGTTTGGAGAGACAGGTTACAAATATACGTCAGTGGCTCCACTAAGCATTCAGTGATAGTTTTGAATAAGAGCATGTCAATACCATCACAATCCGTAGATGTTTTACTTTTAAACGATTTAACAATTTCAATGACCTCTCTCTCATCTGTGTTCTTTATGAAAATGGAGTCTTTTATAGCAATGTTTTTGCTTATTGTATCACCTGTAGGTGCCATAAAGGGTATTTCTCGAGCCAAATTAGGACCAATGTTAACAAAAAAGTTATTAAATTCATCTGCAGGTGAGACTGCATTCACACTCTGTCGTTTTTTTTTTTTTTCGTTTTTTTTTTGAAAGATTGGTTGGGTAGCTTGTATTTCTGTTTTTATTTCCAAGAATATTGTTTAGTATTGTCCATGTATTTTTAATACTGTCTCTGTTTTTCTCCAGTTCTTTACTGATATAGTCTCTTTTACTACATCTCATTATATATGTTAACTTATTTTTGTATGTTTTATACCGCTGCACTGCTTCTTTTGTCCTTTCCTTTAGAAAAGCTTTATATAATGAATTTTTCTTTTTACATGCCTTTTGTAATCCTTTGGTTAACCATGGCTTGTCGACAAATTTCTGTTTAAGCTTTATCTTTACTAATGGACAATTTTTTTCATAAAGAGTGGTTACAATGTTCATGAATGTGTCATAGGCTTCATTTACATCTGATACATAGACTTTTGTCCAGTCTTGCTTCAGCAAGTCTTCATTAAAAGAACTGATTGCATTTTGTGATTTGTATCTGAAAGATTTTAAAGTTTTTTGTTGTTTTTGTTTTTTTTGTATTGACCCCTGTGTGGCCATGGATAAGTGCAAAGACTGGCAAATGGTCACTTATATCATTTATCAATAATCCACTTTCCATTTTCTTATAAATAATATTAACAAACAGGTTATCAATAAGTGTAGCAGTGTGAACTGCGATTCTACTGGGATGTGTTATTGTGGGATATAGACTCATACTGTACATAGAATTCATAAACTCTGTAATTACATTTTGTTGAAATGGATTTGGTAAATCAATATTGAAATCACAAATTACAACCATTTTCTTACTAGTAATATTATTGTACAGCTCGACTAATTTATCTCTGAATGTCTCAATGCAAGTTCTCGACATTCTATATATACATACAACTTATAATTAGATTTTTTGTTTTATCTTGTTCAATCTCAACAGTAACACATTCCAAAATCCCTGGTAGTGCAAAGGACATTCCATTTACAAGTTTACACCTATACAGGTCATCAATATACAGTGCAACACCACCACCCTTTTTTTGAGATCTGTTAATATGAAACATCTGATATCCCTCTATTGCCATAAAAGGAGCCTGCTCTTCATTAAGCCAAGTTTCAGAGACTGCGATAGCTGTAAATTTTCTGTCTAGCTGTTTTAAATAGTCCTGAATTTGTGGACAGTTTTCGTTCAGACTTCTGCTGTTGAAGTGTATTATTAATAGTTTACCATCTAATTGCACTTGACTTTTGAATTGCTTTTCAGTATAATATTCACAATGATTATGAATATTATTGAAAAAGTAGTTATCAAAATTATTGAAAAAGTGGTTACTAAATGGTACAGGGTACCATTTGGTGTACCCTGTACCATTTTTGTATGTCTCCTTTCTTTAATAAATGTGTTTGTGGTGTAACCCAGCATGTAAATCCGTCATCCTTCTACTCTTCGGTGTGCTGCGTAAAAGCACACAGGGAGAACGTGACAGTTTTTGCACTCTCTTCCCTCCTTTTCTCCTTAATCAAACAAACTAATAATGACAAAAAATGTTAGAGTTTAACAACTTAAAAAAAACCTTTTATCTGTGTGCTTGTGGCAATTAGAGTTTATTTTATGGTGATGCTAGGAAATTTAACATTTCTCCTATAAAAGCATTTTATATTTTCCATTTTGTGTTACATTTTTTAAACGACCACACAACAGCTTTCTAAGGATTGTCTGCATGAAACAATTCTGTAAAACATCCCACAACTTGTACATGATATTTACCAACAGCTAAATTATTATTATTCATTCAAACCTTTTATCATCTGTTGTGATCTGAAAAAAAAAAAAAAAAAGTTTTTTCATAGCTTCTGGTGTTTTATAACTCTAAGGCAGAATTTTTTTTTTCAACCACTCATGACAACTTTAAATCAAAATTTGCAGAGTTTTGGCTATCTGCTTTTTTTTAACAACCTTCATTCTCATAAAACAAACAAACAAACAAAAAAACACAACAACAATCTCACAGTATTTTTACTTACTGGCATATGTAGTCCAAAACCTCAAGTGTACATAAAAAATGCTTCTGCATGAAAGAGAGGTAGGGTAGTACTTGAACACACCCTTTTCTCATTTTGACAGGTGCCACGCCCCCTGACCTGACCGTGACCCCACCCCCCATGACCCACGTAATTTAGGCTGTCAATCAGAAGTGTTTTGAAAACATGACCCGTGACCTGACCCGTGACCCGTTTAAATTAGGGTGTCAATCAGAAGTGTTTTGAAAATGTGATGTTTGCCTGGAACTTCTCATCAAACTGACAGATTGTGTTTTTAATCTGTTGACCATATGTGGGTTAGCATGAGAATGGGGTTAATGATGACAAGACTCCTCGTCAGAGTGAGAGCTTTGTAGTGTTTCAATTTGCAAAAAACACATCAGAATGTCTCTAAACACTTTAAAAAAGCACAGTCACACAAACACACACGGTCGTTTCAAGTTGATTTCAGCATTTGCTGTGGCAGTGTAAGGTTTCAGAGCACATCAGTCAGAGTGTTTCTAAATGCTTTTAAAAGAACGGCCCCCCGTGTCAGGCTTTGAAACCACCATTCTCTTGGCTAAAACAGATGTTCAATGGGGAGACCACATTTTGCAAAAACACAGACCTAAGATCTGTCTACAAAGCATGCACACACATTGACCCCGGGGAATAAAGGCTGTACACATGCTGCAGGACTTACGGCAGATATTTGTGTGACTGTGACAATACCACAAATTCTCCACAGATGTGGCTTATGGTGGAGGGTTGCAAGAAAAAAGCGATAGGAGAACGTGTTACTGTCACATGAGACAAAACAGGTCTATTTGGTCTTAATGACCCAAAGCACACTGAGGAAAAAAAACAAACAAAAAAAAAAACAGGTAAACATCCTCAGATGGCTTAATCAGAAGTCAGACTTATGCCTCACTGAAAATCTGGGGAATGAGGCATGTCTTTATGGGTCATTCTGTGCATGTACAACTGTAGTGAGACCTTGGTCTGCATTGCTGCCAATAAAACCGACACATTTGCTGCTGCTGCTGTTGTATAAGCAGAGGGAGATTGCTCATGGCGATTAATTCACATGACTCTTAGTGTTGCAATAGTTTACTTGTTAGGCTGACTGACTTTAGATAGGAGATGCAGATACAAATTCCACTTCTTAAACACATATTTTTCATTTCTGAGTGATTGTAGGATGTTTGCTGAGTCAGTAGGAGAAAAGGAGCAAATTTGTCTAGGAAAAAATTGCCAGAGGGGTGGGGTGAACCTTTCCTAAGCAGGTGCCACCGTGAAAACAAACATCTGAGCTCTGTCTACAAAAGCCACACACACACACACACACACACATACCACTGTTTTTATGCTGTGGCTCATCCACACTCCAAAGCCTGTTTTCCACAGGGGGTCTCCCCCCAGTGTAACATACAACTTTAAAAAAAACTTTTATCTGTATGCTTGTGACGATTAAAGTTTATATTGTGCTGATACTAGGAAATTTAAAATTTCTCCCATTGAGATTTTCCATATTTTGTCGATTAGAGTTTATTTAGTGCTGATACTAGGAAATTTATTATTTCTCCTATAAAAGCATTTTATATTTTGTGTTTACATTTTTACATGACCATACAACAGCCTTCTAAGAATTGGCTGCGTGAAACAATTTTGTAAAACATCCCACAACTTGTACGTGATATTTACCAACAGTTAAATTAGTTTTATAACTTTAAGGCAGAGTTTTTTTTCAACCACTCATGACAACTTTAAACCAGAATTTGGAGAGGGTTTTGCTGTCTGTGCATCTGCGTGTTCTTTTTTACCATCCCATATGACTTGAGCTTTTCTACAGGGTGGGTAATTGAAAAAAACAAACAAACATTTTAAATCAGTCTACAGATTTTCTTCAACATTCAAATCCCCTCCCTATTGTTCTGTCCAGCTTATGTGAAAGCTTATGTCAAACCGTCTGCAGCTTTACATCAAAATTTGTCAGGGGAAGATGTCATCATTTTTTTGCCACCATTGCAGAGCCTTGAAAAGAGGAACCTCTTGTTAAATTTGCTTTTAGATAAGACAAAACGGAACTTCATTTGCAACGGATGTTTCAATGTTTGTCGTCCTGCAGGGGAAAGTATTGTTTGCATCAGTGTTACACGTAAAAGAAAAATATCAAAAGAAAATAAAGGCCAATTTTTCACCAAATGTTGCTACTGTGGCTATTATCATTGTGTACTTGAAATGATGCTGAAGACTAAAGGTACTGTGTGGAATATTTGGAAACTTTGGCTTTTAGTAACATCTTGTTTTTCACTCAGCGGGCTGTAATCCCATTCGTTCTATTCATATAGTGCATTCCTTTTGTTAAGGCAAATCTGATTTAGGACTGTATTTCTAGTACTTCCTGTTATGGCCTGAGCACTGATTCTGTCCGCGCTCGGGTTGTCCAGTATTTTCCCTGTTCTTATCTCTGTTTTTTCATATGGCCGTTCAGGGCTTTTATTTTGACAGCGTCACGATGGGAATTCCGGCTGTCAAGCCGAGTCGCGTTGTGACAGCTGTTTGTGATTTCATTGATTACGTTCTCCTTTCCTGATTGGCCTTGTTAGAATAATTACCTCCACCAAGGAGGTTATGTTTTTACAGGGGTTTGTTTGTTTGTCTGTCTGTTACCAACATAACTCAAAAAGTTATGAACGGATTTTGATAAAATTTTCAGGAAAGGTGTGTAATGGCACGGGGAACAGATGATTAGATTTTGGCGATGATCTAAGAGTGCATACCTCCACCAAGGGCTTTGTTTGTATTTGTGCAGCATGAATCACCTTCAGTATTTACATCAACAGGAGTGCAAATTTTATCACCTCATAAATTGATTTTACTAATGTTTCAGTGATAATAATTATTTTACTACATATTGCATATGTTCCCAAGGATTTATTAAATTGAAAGGTAATGGTGATGTTATGATTCCTTGTTAATTTTGCAAATCTAATTTCTAGTGAAAAAGAAAAAACATTTTGTGAATGCTTTCCCTTTCCTGTTGAAAAACGAAGAATGAAGAATAGCAGAAAAACCTTTAAATTACACCTAAAGCTTCCACAATTTGAATGTTCTTTTGCTATTCACAGCAAGTATTCGATAAATACTCTGTGAATCAGTAAATGTTTGACCAATTGACATGGGTAATCACTAGTTTAGGATTATGTTTAAACAAAACAGTGTCATATGATAGAAGCCTTAAACCAATGCAGAAGTTAGAATTAGTAACTGGAAATGCAGGCCTCTTCTCTGTTTTCAGGAATTTATGGCACAGGACCACAATCCGTGGTCTGTGTGTTGTTTTTTTGTTTGTTTGTTTGTTTGTTTTTTGCTGATTCTGTCTGTTTATCTTATCTAGGTCAGCCTGACACAACTTCTCTCAGCTGACGGCTAATCAGTCTGAGTTTACCATTGAAATTAAATTCACTTTCTATATTTTACCAGAAATCTTGTGCTATTTCTGTCTCTTTTTTCTTTACCATCTCCTGACAATACATAAATTTGTAAATAATCAATAGGCGGTTTCCAAGTTCTGAGCCATTTATTCTCTTTCTGATCAGAAAAAGGAGGCAATCGGTCACAGCATAACGTGTCTCAGAGCTTGCTCACACCAACTCCCAATACTAAAAAATTTCATTCTCCTTTTGCTATGTTCTTTTAGGAGGGAAAAAGTCACAGCATGAACTGCTCTTGCGTTCTCCCCCCCCCCCTTTTTTTACATGGACAGGCCCAGGGTCAAAATGTAAATAAGATTGCATATGTCATTTATTAAAAAGTGAGTATAGTATTATTTAAACAAAGCAACAATATGACATACAATTACCAAGACCTCTGTTTGATAATCAGTAGTCTCTGGCAAATCATATGCACAAACACATTAACTATCAATCTCTTTTGAACCTCTATCCTTTGAATCATGTAATATATGGTATACATAAAGTATAATTTTTCTAACAGGCCTTTATTCATCATTTAAGGGAGCAGCTGAGATTCATTCCTACCTGCGACCTACACAACAGTACGTGTTCCTCCGCGTACGTGACTGGAGCCCCTAACCCTGACTCCAGTCTCCCTTATGTTTCATCGTTACCTGTAAGTGTATTCATCCTCTTGGTCTATTGTCTTGTGCCTTAGTCAATGTTCGTGTTTTGCCCCACATGGCTGTTTACTTTGTATCCCTCCTCAGAGTATTCAACCTTGAATCTTAGCCTTGTTCGTGTGTTTGCCCCACGTGGCTGTTTATTTTGTCATTGTGTCTTTTGTTAATAAAACATGCAACCTCACTGGTTGGCCTATAGCGTCTCAATGATGCCCCGCAAGGGACATCCATGACAGTAGGTCGCAGCCAAAACGAGATGCCGGTCACCGTGAGTTTGTTTTTGGGGGGGCTTGTAGCTTTTCCCCTTCTTTTTCTCCCCTTGATACCAGTGTGCTTTGGGAAGTGGCATCACCGAGAAAGGGGTATTCTCTGAACTTGGGCTATGAGCTAATCGTGTTTCTCATCGAGGTAGATGGCATCCTCTCCCAAGCTCGTAGTCACCCCATCCCCAGCGGCTCACGCTGGTACCTGGACCTTGCTGAGGCGACAATTAAGTGCAATCCTCGCCATGCCGATCACGCCGAGGTCAGGAAGAGGATGGCCGAAATTATGGCACTTCGGGAGAAGATCCGTGGACTGGAGAGGAGTCCCAGCAGAAAGCCGAAGGTGAGGTATCCCCGCTCCTCGCCTCGGGATCAGGTTCCTGTCACCCATCCAGCCCAGGGGTCTACATCACTGAAAGGCCGTTCCCTTCCACAGCGGAGGAGGAGGACAGCCAGGATTCCCCGTGAAGAGACACAGTGGGCAGCTGAGCTCATCCAGGGCCGTGTGGCTGAAGCTCGCTCTTCCTTCCACCCCAGCCAAATCCTGAAGCATGTGGTGGCGGCAGTTAGAATAGTGGAGGTCAATTCTGATCTTTATGATTTTCCTGAGTATGGCGAGCTGCTAGCCTCTGTTTCTGCACAACAGCGGCGCTTTCCAGATCTGACCTTAGCTTCGTCCTCTGCTGGCAGACGTCGTCACCCTGCTCGCAATTAGCCTCAGCGAGATCCCCGTCTGGATCCTGTTCCGGGTCGCCATCAGAACTCTGCCTCCCAGCTAGCTGTTTCCCCTGCGTCGCTAAGGAAGGGACAGACAGCAGCCTCAGCCTCCGGGTCATCTGTTCCCGCTGTTCTGTCAGCTCCTCGTTCCCGGACTGCCTCGGCTGCTCCTCCCTCCTCCTCGGCGCTCTCTCCAGCTGCTGTGAGCTCAATGAGTCCGGCCCCAGCTGCACCCGTCACCGATCCCGTGCGAGTGGCTCCTCTTCGTCTTCCCGGGGGGCCCTCCATCACCATCCATAGGGGAAAGGGGAGAACCAAGCCCGCTACAGCAGTCACCATCAGCTCTCAGGAGAACAGGCAAGTGCTGTTTCATTCTCTCACTCCCTATAATGAATTGCCTTGTCTGACTCCCGGGGGTGGAGTTCGGGGTTCACAGTCCCCTGAGCTCCCTCCACCTGCTGTAGTTATAAATATTGAACCTGCATCCTCTGTGTCTCCTTCCCCTCTCTGTGAGCATCCCCCGGTGTCAGGAATAGACCGCCGGATGAAGAAGGAGCCTGCGGCCCTGAAGAGCCTGGTGCCAGCCCCGCAGCCACGTCACAGGCAGAGGAGGAGGGCGGACTGCTGTTTGGAGTCTGCGCCAATGATCAAGCATCCCCGGGTCTCCGTGGAGGAGCGATCCGACCCAGCAGGTCATGGACCCCCTGCCACCACACCGTGCGGACCTTCGGCATGGACTTCAGCGCCAGGGAGTCCCCAGACTGTGACGACCATCATGCTGGCTGTGGAACCCGCCGCAGTTGAGTCGGAACCAGGAATGGACCTCCAGATCGGCGAGCCTGGATCGTCGGAGTCCTGGACGGCGGTAGAGCCTGAGATCAGGCAAGTGCTCTATTTTGTCTTTCTCTTTTCTGTTCTGGAGCATTATTGCCTGTCTCTCGGGGAAACGAGCCAGGCGCGGCCAATCGCTGCATCCGAGCTTGTCTCGCCTGGCTCTGCCGCTGCCGGTGATCCTGATCCCAGTTCTCTCTATTCCTCTGAGCCTTTTCCCAGGGTCACCGAAGACAAGTCAGCTCCGGTTATCATGGAGGTTCTAGGTTCGTGCTCGGAGGTCATCCTTGTTGCTGCGCCAGCCCAATCGGGGTCCGACGTGAATGCTGCTTCGGCCCAATCGGGGTCCAACGTGGGTGATGCTCTGGCCCAATCGGGGTCCGTCATGGGTGCTGCTCTGGCCCAATCAGGGTCTGTCATGGGTGTTGTTCCGGCCCAATCGAGGTCCATCATGGGTACTGTTCCGGCCCTATAGGGGGCTGTCATTGGTGCTGTTCTGGCCCAATCAAGGCCCACCAAGGGTACAGCGTCGGTTTGGTTCGAGGTCGGTGAAGGGGCTGCATATCCTCGGCCATCTGACGCCAGACTGGCTCCTCATCTTTCCCCCGATCTTCCTCCACCAGGTGCTGCTGGGGTCCCCCATATTCCACTCGGCTTCCCCTTGCTATCCCTCTCGGTAGGGAGGCCACCTCCGAGCTTTTCCCTCTGGTGTTGGTGGCCTAAAGACGCGGGTTGGCCGCCCGGGAGACTGCTTCGTCGGTTCAGCGTTCTGGGTTGGCCGCCCGAAGGACTGCCTTGTTGGTTCGGCGATCTGGTCCAGCCATCTGAGATACTGTTTCCCCAGATCTGGGACTTGGTTCGGCCGCCTGAACTGCCTTTTTTCTCTCTCAGTCAGGTGGAATCTGGACGCGGGTAGGCCTCCTGAACTGTCTTTTTTTTTTCTCCCCTCTCCGTGCTGTACCTGCTGGTATCCCTGTAGTGTTTTTTTTTTTCCCTGTGGGTTTGAAGGGATACTCCTCTCTTTTCCCGTGCCTGGGTTATAGTATTAGACGGTAGTTGTAGTTTGCTGACTTACCGTATTTTTTGGACTATAAGGCGCACTTAAAATCCTTTAATTTTCTCAAAAATCGACAGTGCGCTTTATAATCCGGTGCGCCTTATGTATTAATTCTGGTTGTGCTTACTGACCTTGAACCGATTTTATGTGGTACACGGCGCTCAAAAATCTGTCAAAAATGTTTTAGTACGACTTTGGTAAGTTACGAAGCCGAACCGCTTGAGGGATTTTCGGAGCATTACGGTAGTCAGGAGCCTGGCGGAGTAATATGTGCTTCAACATAATGGCCGGATGGCTTTTTCCACAAATCTCCATCCCTATTGATCTGCCACTCCATGCGTGCCCATCTCACCGATACTGTCAAAACCCAAGTGAAGCAAACTAATTCGGAGCTTGCCATCATTCCGGGTGGATTAACCAAAGAACTCCAACCGCTATATTGGTGTCAATAGGTCGTTCAAAGATAAATTGCTAGCGAGTTACGCCACTATCTGCCAATGGATCATGGATCGAAACTGCTCCTGTTTAGCTGTAATTAATATTCAAAAATGATATTTTCGGGACGAAAGAATTCAAGCGTCCCGGCATTTATTTGCATTGTTTACTTCTTGGGGCTGCCGCCGGAGAGCGAGCCGTATCGATTACTGAGCGAGTATCCTGGCGATGTAAACAGCCACGGACCAAAAACGTACATTTGCTCATGGAGCAGGTCATTCACACTGGCAGACAATCGCGCTATATGTGTCTATAATGACTATAGATAGGATTTTCTTTCCATGCACGCAAAAAAAATAAAATAAAATTCCCAGATCCGACGATACCCAGAAGCCGATGGTGTATAGAACACGTTTATTAGGATTTGTATGTGAAATTTCGGCATCAAAACGTAAATACGGCTATAAATACGTATTTACGGCAGTAAATACGGCTCGCTCTCCGGCAGAGAGCGAGCCGTATCGGTATCGTACTCGGTATCGAGTGCCGAGCGATATTCTGGCCAATATGGCGATGTAAACAGCCACGGACTAAAAACGTTCTGCCTGCTCATGAAGCAGGTCATTCATACTCGCAGACAATCGCGCTATATGTGTCTATAATGACTATAGATAGGATTTTCTTTCCATGCACGCAAAAAAAAAAAAAAAAAAATTCCCAGATCCGACTACCTCGCAAGGTAGTCGATACTACTTCACGAGGTAGTCGATACCCAAAAGCCGATGGTGTATAGAACACGTATATTAGGATTTGTATGTGAAATTTTGACATTGGGGCAGTAAATACGGCTGTAAATACGTATTTACGTCTGTAAATACGGCTCGCCGTATCGAGTACCGAGCGATATTCTGGCCAATATGGCGATGTAAACAGCCACTGGACTAAAAACGTTCCGCCTGCTCATGAAGCAGGTCATTCAACACTCGCAGACAATCGCGCTATATGTGTCTATAATGACTATAGAGAGGATTTTCTTTCCATGCACGCAATTTTTTTTTCCCCGTCTCCGACTACCTCGTTTTAATGTGCTTTATAATCCGGTGCGCCTTATGTATGAAATTAGACCATCAAATAGACCGTTCATTGATAGTGCGCTGAGTTTTTTTTTTTTCCCTCCCTTAGTGTTTACTGGGTACTCGTGTATTTTTGAAATATACCTGTATTTTGGTTACCTTGTTTCTTACCGGGCAGGATGTTATATATTATGGCGCATATTTAGGGCGCATATATGGTATTCATATTCCCCACACATACCTAGTAGGCATGACGGTGCATATTCTGGAAGCTTCACGTCTTAATGGCCAAAGAGGATCTGACCCTGCAGAGACCTACGGGAGGTGTGAAGTTGGTCTTGTAGGAAACGGGAAGTTGGAGAGAATGTCCCAGCAGGAGCCCCGGAGGCTAGAAGGATGAGAGACAATGGAGACGCCAAGGAGCCTTCTTCACTTCCGCCTCCCAAAGAGAGCAGACGCTTTTTCCTTCTCTCCAGCTCTGACTTTTTATCTCCTTCCTCCCCTAACTGACTGGATCCCAGCTTGCTATCATCTGTCTGCGTGTCTCTACTGCTGATTATCGAACGAAATTATGGATTTAATAAGCTGGGCTTTGAACGCAATTGACACTATTTTTTCAATGAGGAAAAGTGCCCCGGGGGAGGTAGTTTGCCCCGCAGGAACTGCGGCTGCGGGCTATTTGAGGGACACAAGTAATTGGAAACTCTTGTGCCTGTCTGATCTTTCTATCGAAGATGTCGAAGATTTGTACGTCTTCGTAGCAATGGTCATCGGGATCGTTCTGATTGGATCTGGGATTGTCCTGGTGTACCGTAAATTGATGAAGATGGGCATAGCCTATCAAAATGCTGGCCAGGCGAGGCTTAACCATCAAATTTAAAAAATGGAGAGGACTCTGACAGCGGCAAATGGAGAACTGTCTAGGAAAATGGATTACATCATGATCACGCTGAGAGCCGTCCATGAAGGATTCAACGTCCAGCACTGAAGGATTAAAGTACTGAATCTGTAAGAGAATATAAAGTTTCTTTCTCTGGGATCAGTACTATTCGACTAATCTGACCCCCTCACACAAGTCCTCCAGATTATCTGCAGTTTTTTGTTTCCAAAACATTTGAGCTGCATTGACTCTACGGACAGCCAGCTGCATGGCTCAAGGACAAATGCCAGCCGCTAAGACAAAACATCTCCTGCCAAAGAGACTTTGTTGTTCTTAACTGATACAAACACCTACACTCAACACTACACCCACACTGTCTCAAAAAAACTGATGAAAAAGATCATTCACTCACTGCTCCCTTTGTGTCTTTGTGTACATTCTTGTCTGCTAATTGTGCATTGAGGGCTTTTTTTCTTGTAATCATAATATTGATCATATATGACCGGTATTCTGACAATCAATGGTTTTTTGCTCTTTCCTATTGTGTTATCCTTTTCTTCCCTATGCATCCTGTACCCATCTGATGACAGGCGCGTTTTTCAGACGCTGCCGCGTCACCGGAAATGCAGGTTGTTTTCTGTGTCAAGTCAAATCCCTCGTATGTTATCAGTTGTTTACTGTTAATGTACTTGGCAATAAATCCTTTCTGAGTTCTGAGTTCTGAGTTCTGAGCCTCAGGGGCTGTATGTTTACTAAAGGACTGTGGGTTGGGGGTGTGTTATTTGATGTTGGGGGTTTATGACTTTGGAGAGTATAAGAACTGTGAAGGACGATTGTTCTGTCTCTTTCTGAGCTTCTGTGCTTGATAGAGGATGTAGCCTCTCAATAAACCAATCCTGAGAAATAAACTCAGTCTCGTCTGTGAAAGGCATCCTCTACACTGGTGACCTACGACAAATTATGGCCGGTGGCGACGATCTTCCTGCACCGGACTCTTCAGGAGCCAACCGGGTTAACGCAGCTACCACACTACAGCTGCCCGATTTCTGGCAACATAACCCGCGCTCCTGGTTTACCACTGTGGAGGCGCAGTTCCACCTTCGGGGAATCTCAGCGGATGCAACGAGGTTCTACCATGTTGTCGCGAAGCTGGACAGCCTCACAGTGCAGCGGGTGGAGAGCCTGACCAACCACCCGCCCCAGGACGACAAGTATGGCGCACTGAAAGCCGCCCTCATCTGAGCTTTCACCCCCTCGCAGGGAGAGCGAGCAGAGAAGCTTCTGGCGCTAACAGAAGGCGAAGCAGACAGGCCGGCAGATCTGATGGCGAGGATGATGAACCTGAGAGGCGAAGATGACAACAATTTTATCTTCGCCCACCTCTTTCTCAGAACACTACCGCCAGCAGTGAGAGTCACCCTGGCCAGCTCACAGCTGCTCAACAACCGTGACTACCACAGGCTGGGCCAGGAGGCGCAGCGGCTCGTCGACGCCCATAGACGACACGCAGCCACGACGGCGGCAACGGAGCTGAACGCATCCCCGCGAGACGAGGGGAGACCAGAGGCCGCAGCACCGGACCCACTGACGTCAGCAGCGGCAGAGGCCAGGAGAAGCGGAGCGGATGGCACCCTCTGCTTTTACCATCGACGTTTCACCGAGAGGGCGCGCAGATGCATCCCTCCGTGCCGATACAAGCGCCAGGGAAACGCTAAGACCGAGAGTCGGTAGAAGCTGCTGCTCTCGGCGCGAAGAACAAGCTGCTTTTCGTGACGGACGCGAATTCAGGGAAGGATTTCCTGGTGGACACAGGCTCCCAGCTGAGTTTTGTCAAGCCTTCCTACGCGGACCTGCTTGCGCCTTCCAGCGGACCCCTGGTGCTAGCGGCAAACGGCTCGACGATCAAGACCTATGGGGAGAAGACACTCCTCCTATCCTTCCACGGTCGCACCTTCGAGTGGACTTTCGTCGTAGCTGCAGTTAGCAACAACATGCTTGGTGCTGATTTTTTATGCTCAAATGGTTTATTAGTTGATCTTACTAATAGACGTATGGTAAATGTACTGTCTTTAAACTCTATCTCCTGTACAGCTCGGGTGGCCCCGCCTTCTGCACATCCCAATGTCACAGCTGCGGGTGGTAAGTTTCATGCACTACTCAATCAGTTCCCAGCACTCACGGTCCCAACATTTTCAGCGTCAGTAGCCAAACACGGGGTCGAGCACTTCATAACTACCTCTGGCCCCCCTGTTTTTGCGAAAGCTCGGCGCTTGGACCCAGCTAAACTGGCCATCGCGCGTGAGGAATTCGCCAACTTGGAAAAACTGGGCATCATTAGGCGCTCTAACAGCCCTTGGTCGTCACCGCTGCACATGGTACCTAAGGCCGACGGCTCATGGCGGCCTTGCGGTGATTTCTGCAGTTTAAATAATGCTTCAGCACACGACCGCTACCCGATTCCGCACATCCAGGATTTTTCGGCACATTTGGCGGGGGCGCGCATCTTTTCCAAAATAGATTTGGTGCGCGGTTATCACCAAGTTCCAGTCCGCGTTCAAGACATACCCAAAACGGCAGTAATAACCCCCTTTGGGCTTTTCGAATTTTTGCGCATGCCTTTCGGCCTCAAGGGCGCCGCATAGACGTTCCAACGCATGATGGATGCGGTGTTGCGCGGCCTCCCTTTCGTGTTCGTCTACTTGGATGATATTTTAGTAGCCAGTACATCCGAGGATGAACACGAATGCCACCTCACAGCAGTTTTTCAGAGGCTGACAGAGCATGGGTTAATAATTACCCCAGCGAAATGCCAGTTCGGGGTAGCGCAAATCGATTTTTTGGAGCACCGCATTTCTCCTGAGGGAGCGGTCCCGCTGCCCGATAAAGTACGCGCGATAACGGAGTTTCCCCAACCGCAGACTGTTAAAGCATTGCAAGAATTTTTGGGGATGGTCAATTTTTATAACCGTTTCCTCCCCAGCGCGGCACAGCTCATGCACCCACTGTACGCGGCACTAAAGAAGCAAAAACCTGCAAATAAGGTCCAGTAGTCCCCGGAACGGGAGCGCGCTTTCTCCCAGGTCAAGTCGGCCCTGGCGAACGCTGTGCTGTTAGCACACCCGGTGCCAGCAGCTCGCATGGCACTAACCACGGACGCTTCCGACGTAGCAGTTGGGGCGGTTGTCGAGCAACTGGTAGCAGGGAGCTGGCAACCGCTTGCGTTTTTCAGCAAAACATTGCGCGATAACGAGCGGAAATACAGCGTGTTCGATAGGGAGCTTTTAACCCTGCATCTGCATCCGCCACTTCCAGTTCTTGCTGGAAGGGTGCCGTTTCACCGCGTTTGTAGACCACAAACCATTAACATTTGCAGTGGCCAAGATTTCAGAGCCCTGGTTGGGCCGACAGCAGAGACAGCTGGCCGCGATTTCGGAGTTTACCACCGACATTCAACACATGGCGGGCAAACACGATGTAGTGGCAGATTGTCTCTCGCGCGCAGTTGCAATGCCAGGCCCCCAGGGGGCAGACACGGTGGCCGTGGACGTGGGTCAGGCTTGCGGCGCGGAAGCGCTCGCGGCCCCAGTCTGCGTGGGCTTAGATTATGCAGCCATGGCCGCCGAGCAGGTTAGCGATGCGGATGTGCGCGCGCTCCAGTCTGGGCCAACAGGGCTAAGGCTGGAGCACAGGGTGCATCAAATAGGTATGCCCCCTCTAATCTGCGATTTCTCCACGGGGCGCCCCCGCCCCGTGGTCCCAGCTGCATGGCACCGCCGCGTTTTTGATTTAATCCATTCGCTGGCACATCCGGGGGTTCGCGCATCGATCAAAATGGTGGGAGAAAAATTTGTTTGGCCGGGGCTGCGTAAACAGGTCAAAGAGTGGGCCGCAGCCTGCGCAGCGTGTCAAAGAGCAAAGATACACAAGCCACGCGCGAGCCCCCTTAGAACCTTTTCACATCCCGGCCAAACGCTTCGACCACGTGCATATCGACTTCGTGGGGCCCCTCCCGCTGTCGCAGGGGTTCACACACCTTCTAACCCTGGTTGACCGCACCACGCACTGGCCAGGAGCAGTCCCCCTGGCGTCAACTACAGCAGCAGACGTTGCGCGCGCGTTTTTAACGGCTTGGGTCGCGCGTTTTGGAGTCCCGTCAGACATAACATCTGACAGGGGTCCCCAATTCGTTTCCGAGCTCTGGTCATCCATGGCACTCAGTCTGGGGGTGAAAATTCACCGCACTACCGCTTATAACCCCCAGGCCAACGGTTTGTGCGAAAGCTTTCACCGGTCATTGAAAGCAGCCCTCAGAGCGGCTCTCACAGACACAAATTGGGTTGATAAACTTCCTTGGGTTTTATTAGGGTTGCGTTCAGCACCTAAGGAAGATTTGCAAGCCTCTCCGGCTGAGCTAGTTTTTGCCCAACCCCTCCGGTTACCGGGCGAATTCCTTCCAGAGAACCCCGCACCAAATCGCCCACCCGCTCAGCTGCTGCAGAGCGACACGGGATCAAACACCCTCCCCGGCCCAGTTCATCACAGTTTCCCACGCGTTTTTGTGCCTAAGACCTAAAGAACGCAGAATTTGTCTTTGTCAGACACGACGCTCAGAGGCCAGGTTTAAGACCGCCTTATGATGGACCGTTCAGAGTGTTGGAAACTGGGGAAAAACATTTTTTGCTCGATTTGGGTGACAGGAGGGAATTAGTCTGCATTAACAGACTCAAACCCGCTTTTGTGTTGGCTGATGAACGAGTGCAGTTAGCCAGGGCCCCCCGTCGCGGCAGGCCACCGGGGAGACACTGTCCTAAGCCTTCACAAGGATGTACTAACGACTCTAATCCACAGATGCAAGAAACAGCTACAGGCAGATCGAAACCTGCTTACAACAGATATGGCAGGAGGTTGAAGCCCAAGCAGTTGGAAGTGTGATATGTTGTGCCATTTTGCTGTTCTGTGTGATATGACATGATTCTATGCATATTGGGGTGTACTTTGTCCTTATGTAGACGTTTGGGGGGGGGGGTATATGGCGCATATTTAGGGCGCATATATGGTATTCATATTCCCCACACATACCTAGTAGGCATGACGGTGCATATTCTGGAAGCTTCACGTCTTAATGGCCAAAGACGATCTGACCCTGCAGAGACCTATGGGAGGTGTGAAGTTGGTCTTTTAGGAGATGGGAAGTTGGAGAGAATGTCCCAGCAGGAGCCCCGGAGGCTAGAAGGATGAGAGACAATGGAGACGCCAAGGAGCCTCGGGGGCTGTATGTGTACTCAAGGACTGTGGGTTGGGGGTGTGTTATTTGATGTGGGGGTTTGTGACTTTGGAGAGTATAAGAACTGTGAAGGACGATTGTTCTGTCTCTTTCTGAGCTTCTGTGTTTGATAGAGGATGTAGCCTCTCAATAAACCAATCCTGAGAAATAAACTCAGTCTCGTCTGTGAAAGGCATCCTCTACAATATATATTTTTGTCTATTCGATTCAACGGTGCTTGATGAGGTCCTTGTATGTTCTACCCTTGGTTTCTGTGAACTGTTTTTTTTTTTTTTTTCCCTTTCTCCGCTCTCTACCTGCCGACATCCCTGAAGTTTTTTGTTTTCTCCCTGTGGGACTATATCTATAGTTTTGGTTTGCCTACTCTGTAGCTTTTGAACTTTTTTTTTTCTCTGGTGTTTATATGGTACTGATATATTTTGTAGTGTACCTGTATTTTTCTTTCCTTGTTTCCTTACTGAGCAGTATATTACTTTTTTTTTTTAAATTCGATTCCATTGTGCCTGGGTATCCCTTTGTAGTGTTGCCTACCTTTGGTCATGTGTTTATATGGTGCAGATGTGTTTTGGGGTGTACCTATATTTTGTTTTTTTCCTCGTTTTTTCACCGGGCAAGACGTGCTTATATTTTTGTTTTTTTTGTTTCGATTGAACTGTGATTGAGGATTTCCTTGTAGTATGTTCTACCCTTGGTTTTCTGTGCTTAAGCCTCACCATTTTATGGTTGTTATTGTTGCCCGTCCCTTGTATTTTTTTTTTCTTGGTGTTATGGCGCATATTTAGGGCACATATAGGGCATTCATATTCACCTACATATACCTAGTAGGCATGACAGTGCATATTCTGGAAGCTTCACGTCTCAATGGCCAAAGAGGACCTGACCCTGCAGAGACCTACGGGAGGTGTGAAGTTGGTCTTTTAGGAGACGGGAAGTGGGAGAGAATGTCCCAGCAGGAGCCCCGGAGGCTAGAAGGATGAGAGAGACAATGGAGACGCCAAGGAGCCTCGGGGGCTGTATGTTTACTCAAGGACTGTGGGTTGGGGGGGTGTTATTTGATGTTGGGGGTTTTGTGTCTTTGGAGGGTATAAGAACTGTGAAGGATGATTGTTCTACCTTTTTTCTGAGATTCTGTTCTTGTTGGAGGATGTGACCTCTCAATAAACCAACCCTGAGAAATAAACTCAGTCTCGTTTGTGAAAGGCATCCTCTACACTGGTGACCTACGACAAACTATGGCCGGTGGCGACGATCTTCCCGCACCGGACTCTTCAGGAGCCAACCAGGTTAACGCAGCTACCACACTACAGCTGCCCGATTTCTGGCAACATAACCCGCGCTCCTGGTTTACCACTGTGGAGGCACAGTTCCACCTTCGGGGAATCTCAGCGGACGCAACGAGGTTCTACCATGTCGTCGCGAAGCTGGACAGCCTCACAGTGCAGCGGGTGGAGAGCCTGACCAACCACCCGCCCCAGGATGACAAGTATGGCGCACTGAAAGCCGCCCTCATTCAAGCTTTCACTCCCTTGCAGGGAGAGCGAGCAGAGAGACTTCTGGCGCTGACAGAGGGGGAAGCAGACAGGCCGGCAGATCTGATGGCGAGGATGATGAACCTGAGAGGCGAAGATGATGACAGTTTTATCTTCGCCCACCTCTTTCTCAGAACACTACCGCCAGCAGTGAGAGTCACCCTGGCCAGCTCACAGCTGCTCAACGACCGCGACTACCACGGGCTGGGCCAGGAGGCGCAGCGGCTCGTCGACGCCCATAGACGACACGCAGCCACGACGGCGGCAACGGAACTGAACGCACCCCCGCGAGACGAGGGGAGACCAGAGGCCGCAGCACCGGACCCACTGACGTCAGCAGCGGCAGAGACCAGGAGAAGCGGAGCGGATGGCACCCTCTGCTTTTACCATCGACGTTTCGCCGAGAGGGCGCGCAGATGCATCCCACCATGCCGATACAAGCGCCAGGGAAACGCCAAGACCGAGAGTCGGTAGCAGCTGCTGCTCTCGGTGTGAAGAACAAGCTGCTTTTCGTGACGGACGCGAATTCAGGGAAGGATTTCCTGGTGGACACAGGCTCCCAGCTGAGTTTTGTCAAGCCTTCCTACGCGGACCTGCTGGCGCCTTCCAGCGGACCCCTGGTGCTAGCGGCAAATGGCTCGACGATCAAAACCTATGGGGAGAAGACGCTCCTTCTATCCTTCCACGGGCGCACCTTCGAGTGGACATTCGTCGTAGCTGCAGTTAGCAACAACATGTTAGGTGCTGATTTTTTATGCTCAAACAGTTTATTAGTTGATCTTACTAATAGACGTATGGTAAATGTACTGTCTTTTCACTCTATCTCCTGTACAGCTCGGGTGGCCCCGCCTTCTGCACATCCTAATGTCACAGCTGCGGGTGGTAAGTTTCATGCACTACTCAATCAGTTCCCAGCACTCACGGTCCCAACATTTTCAGCGTCAATAGCTAAACACGGGGTCGAGCACTTCATAACTACCTCCGGCCCCCCTGTTTTTGCAAAAGCTCGGCGCTTGGACCCAGCTAAACTGGCCATCGCGCGCGAGGAATTCGCCAACTTGGAAAAACTGGGCATTGTTAGACGCTCTAACAGCCCTTGGTCATCACCCCTGCATATCGTCCCCAATTCTGACGGCTCGTGGCGGCCTTGCGGTGATTTCCGCAGGTTAAATGATGCTTCAGCACACGACCGCTACCCGATTCCGCACATCCAGGATTTTTCGGCGCATTTGGCGGGGGCGCGCATCTTTTCCAAAATAGATTTGGTGCGCGGTTATCACCAAGTTCCAGTCCGCACTCAAGACATACCCAAAACGGCAGTAATAACCCCCTTTGGGCTTTTCGAGTTTTTGCGCATGCCTTTTGGCCTCAAAGGCGCTGCACAGACGTTCCAACGCATGATGGATGCGGTGTGGCGTGGCCTCCCTTTCGTGTTCGCCTATTTGGATGATATTTTGGTTGCCAGTGCATCCGAAGTCGAACACGAACGCCACCTCACAGCGGTTTTTCAGAGGCTGACAGAGCATGGGCTGATAATTAACCCAGCAAAATGTCAATTTGGAGTAGCGCAAATCGATTTTTTGGGCCACCGCGTTTCTCCAGAAGGAGCGGTCCCGCTGCCCGATAAAGTACACGCGATAACGGAGTTTCCCCAGCCGCAGTCAGTTAAAGCATTGCAAGAATTTTTGGGGATGGTCAGTTTTTATAACCGTTTCCTCCCCAGCGCGGCACAGCTCATGCACCCACTGTACGCGGCACTAAAGAAACAAAAAACTGCAAATAAGGTCGAGTGGTCCCCGGAATGGGAGCGCGCTTTCTCCCAGGTCAAGTCGGCCCTGACGAACACTGTGCTGTTGGCACACCCCGTGCCAGCAGCTCGCATGGCACTAACCACGGACGCTTCCGACGTAGCAGTGGGGGGCGGTTGTCGAGCAACTGGTAGCAGGGAGCTGGCAACCACTTGCGTTTTTCAGCAAAACATTGCGCGATAACAAGCGGAAATACAGCGCGTTCGATAGGGAGCTTTTAGCCCTGCATCTGGCCATCCGCCACTTCCAGTTCTTGCTGGAAGGGCGCCATTTCACCACGTTTGTAGACCACAAACCATTAACATTTGCAATGGCCAAGATTTCAGAGCCGTGGTCGGGCCGACAGCAGAGACAGCTGGCTGCGATTTCAGAGTTTACCACCGACATTCAACATGTGGCGGGCAAACACAATGTAGTGGCAGATTGCCTCTCGTGCGCAGTTGCAACGCCAGGCCCCCAGGGGGCAGACACGGTGGCCGTGGACGCGGGCCAGGCTTGCGGCACGGAAGCGCTCGCAGCCCCGGTCTGCTTAGGCTTAGATTATGCAGCCATGGCCGCCGAGCAGTTTAGCGATGTGGATGTGCACGCGCTCCAGTCTGGGCCAACAGGGCTAAGGCTGGAGCACAGGGTGCATCAGACAGGTATGCCTCCTCTAATCTGCGATATCTCCACGGGGCGCCCCCGCCCCGTGGTCCCAGCTGCATGGCACCGCCACGTTTTTGATTTAATCCATTCGCTGGCACATCCGGGAGTTCGCGCATCGATCAAAATGGTGGGAGAAAAATTCGTTTGGCCGGGGCTGCGTAAACAGGTCAAAGAGTGGGCCGCAGCCTGCGCAGCGTGTCAAAGAGCAAAGATACACAAACACACGCAGGCCCCCTTAGAACCTTTTCACATCCCGGCCAAACGCTTCGACCACGTGCATATCAACTTGGTCGGACCCCTCCCGCTGTCGCAGGGTTTTCACACACCCTTCTAACCATGGTAAGACCGCACAACGCGCTGGCCCAGAAGCTGTCCCCCTGGCGTCAACTACAGCAGCAGACGTGGCGCGCGCGTTTTTAACGGCTTGGGTTGCGCGTTTTGGAGGGTCCCCAATTCTTTTCCGAGCTCTGGTCATCCATGGCCCTCAGTCTGGGGGTGAAAATTCACCGCACTACCGCTTATAACCCTCAGGCCAATGGTTTGTGCGAAAGCTTTCACCGGTCATTGAAAGCAGCCCTCAGAGCGGCTCTCACGGACAAACAAATGGGTGATAAACTTCCATGGGTTTTATTAGGGTTGCGTTCAGCACCTAAGGAAGATTTGCAAGCCTCTCCGGCTGAGCTAGTTTTTGCCCAACCCCTCCGGTTATCGGGCGAATTCCTTCCAGAGAACCCCGCACCAAATCGCCCACCCGCTCAGCTACTGCAGAGCGACACGGGATCAAACACCCTCCCCGGCCCAGTTCATCACAGTTTCCCACGCGTTTTTGTGCCTAAAGCCTTAAAGAACGCAGAATTTGTCTTTGTCAGACACGACGCTCAGAGGCCAGGTTTAAGGCCGCCTTATGATGGACCGTTCAGAGTGTTGGAAACTGGGGAAAAACATTTTTTGCTCGATTTGGGTGACAGGAGGGAATTAGTCTGCATTAACAGACTCAAACCCGCTTTTGTGTTGGCTGATGAACAAATGCAGTTAGCCAGGGCCCCCCGTCGCGGCAGGCCACCGGGGAGACACTCTTCTAAGCTTTCACAAGGATGTGCTAACGACTCTGATCCATAGATGCAAGAAACAGCTACAGGCAGATCGAAACCTGCTTACAGCAGATATGGCAGGAGGTTGAAGCCCAAGCAGTTGGAAGTGTGATATGTTGTGCCATTTTGCTGTTCTGTGTGATATGACATGTTTCTATGCATTTTGGGGTGTACTTTGTCCTTATTTAGACGTTTGGGGGGGGGTTATATGGCGCATATTTAGGGCGCATATAGGGCATTCATATTCACCCACATATACCTAGTAGGCATGACGGTGCATATTCTGGAAGCTTCACGTCTCAATGGCCAAAGAGGACCTGACCCTGCAGAGACCTACAGCAGGTGTGAAGTTGGTCTTTTAGGAGATGGGAAGTGGGAGAGAATGTCCCAGCAGGAGCCCCGGAGGCTAGAAGGATGAGAGAGACAATGGAGACGCCAAGGAGCCTCGGGGGCTGTATGTTTACTCAAGGACTGTGGGTTGGGGGTGTGTTATTTGATGTTGGGGGTTTTGTGCCTTTGGAGGGTATAAGAACTATGAAGGATGATTGTTCTACCTTTTTTCTGAGATTCTGTTCTTGTTGGAGGATGTGACCTCTCAATAAACCAACCCTGAGAAATAAACTCAGTCTCGTTTGTGAAAGGCATCCTCTACAGTGTAGTCATTTCTTTTTTTTTTTTTGGTTCTCTTCTTCCTGGCCTGTTCCCCCTCCGCCCTCCCTGGGTTGGTCCTGGTAGCCTTCTGGTTGGGGGTGGGGGCTTGGATGTCACGTTTGCGCCTGGAATGTGCCTTGTGAACAGGGGGTACTGTTATGGCCTGAGCGCTGATTCTGTCCGGGCTCGGGTTGTCCAGTATTTTCCCTGTTCTTATCTCTGTTTTTTCGTATGGTCGTTCAGGGCTCTTATTTTGACAGTGTCACGATGGGACTTCCAGCTGTCAAGCCGAGTTGCGTTCTGTTGCGTTGTGACAGCTGTTTGTCTTTTCATTGATTACGTTCTCCTTTCCTGATTGACCTTTATTCATCATTTAAGGGAGCAGCTGAGATTCATTCCTTGCTGTGACCTACACAACAGTACGTGCTCCTCCGCATATGTGACTGGAGCCCCTAACCCCGACTCCAGTCTCCTTTATGTTTCATCATTACCTGTAAGTGTATTCATCCTCTTGGTCTATTGTCTTGTGCCTTAGTCAATGTTCGTGTTTTGCCCCACGTGGCTGTTTACTTTGTATCCCTCCTCAGAGTATTCAACCTTGAGTCATAGCCTTGTTCGTGTGTTTGCCCCACGTGGCTGTTTATTTTGTCATTGTGTCTTTTGTTAATAAAGCATGCAACCTCACTGGTTGGCCTATATCATCTCAATGATGCCCCGCAAGGGACATCCATGACACTTCCAACTATGAAGTTGGCATTTTTGGCTCCTAAAGTTGCAAACTTTTTTCTCTGCCAGCAACTCAAATGTCACAAGATTTTGTCTCTACCTTGGGCTCAACAGTTTCTCAGACTGGGGACCTAAGGCCTAAGGTTGACCGACGACGTGTGCTGGTCTCTGATAACACCACATTTCACAAAGGACTAAGCTTCGCAATTTAGATTTCTTTTTGATTTTGTCTGTATTATGAGAAGCATGAACAAATAAAATGGAATTGTGGTCTATATTAATCATATATTCCATAACCTACATATGTTGAAGCATGTGAGAATGTTTGGTGATTACATATGTAAAGCGACTTCACACCTCAGAACAGGACAAAGAGTCTCAACCGCCAGTGAAGATCAAAGAGCTTCCCAGGCACTGCGGTGGAGACCGGAGGAGCTGCCCTGACCCCCCAGGGCCATGAGGAGGAGTACGAAGATAACGGGGGGGATTAAGATAATGAGGGATGTCAGCTTTTGATATGCATGTCTTTTGTTATGTGCAAGTATAAGTTCATAGAGCCGAAGGTGTTCGGTCTCTTTTTCCTTCTTCTGCTGCTGCACTAGGATGAGACTTGTTAGAGGAGCTGATAATAAACTTTGGTTTATATATCACATCGCCTCGTTCTTCCAAGCTCTTCTACAGGAATGATATTCTCAAGTGTGAAACAAAAGCAAAACTTGATTTAGCTTTTAGATTGGGCATCGTGTGTATAGTTTGTTGTTGTTTTTTTTTTTTTTCCTACAGAAATAAAATATTGCACAACCAACTTTGTCTCTACCTTGGGCTCAACAATTTCTCAGACTGGGGACCTAAGGCCCAAAGTTGTCTATAAAGCAGTGAAGGATCCTTCTGCTTGAAGAATTGTGTTACCGACACATTTTGGCTCAGAAAAAAACATAAACTGAATTCTGAAAGTATCGGTTTAACTAGTATAAGCTTTAAACAACTAAAAATGAACGCTTTAATGGATCAACATCTTGGATCTTCCAAAAAGTACTTCTGTCTATGTATTTTATCAATTTAAAATACACCGATTCTCTTTAAGATAGTCAGAGAGAATCAAGCTAAAGAGCCCTATCGACTTCTGCAATGGATTGCCTATGATCAAGACTTTACCCCCAATAAAACAGACACTAGATTTAAAGAGTGGAAAGAGAAAGGGCTGATAAAATATTACGATTTCTTTAAGGGGCAAACTTTAAGAAGTTTTGAAGATTTGAAAAAACAAGGTCTAATAAATCAAGACCTTTACAGGTTCTTTCAGCTTAGACACCACATAAACAATATACTTAAAAAGGAGGATTTGGAAAGGGCCAAGTCAGGTGTTCTGAAGGTCTTCTTAATGGCATATAAAGGGATCCCAGTGATCAGATACATTTCTAAAATATACCAAGGTCTTCAAGACTTAAAAGGAGACAACACATCATATATAAAAGAGAGATGGGAAAAGAGGGGAATTTCACTTTACAATTGGAAATATGGGAAAAGCTAAATAGACAGCAATGGAGAAGTACCTCATCCCTGCAGTGGAGAGAATTTGGATGGAAAAATTTGGTAAGATTTTTCAGAACACCTGCACAAAACAAATTTACCCATAAGGGGTTGAACTGTTGGCGCTTGTGTGGTGAAAAGACTGCAAATCATTTTCATGTGTTTTGGTCATGCCCAGTTATCCACCAATATTGGACCAATGTACAGACAATATTGGGGAAAATATTCAAAATAACAGTTCCCTTTTCTTTTGTAACTTTGTATTTGGGTTTACTACCGGACTCACCGGAAAGACGAGGAGATAAATACTTATTCAATGTTTTAATATTGGCAAGTAAAAAAGCCCTAACTAAAAAATGGATGCTGAAGGACTGTCCTACACCTGAAGATTGGATTAACGTGATTCAAGACATTTACTCGATGGAAAAGTTGACATTCGCACTGAGACAGGACATGGATGGGTTCATGAACTTTTGGCAACCCTGGATCGCATATGTGTCTTCCATTAGATCTAATCTTTGACAAATACCATTTCAATGATGGTCCCGCTCTTTGTTCCAATGCTACTCAGATGCTGTTTTACTTTTAATTACTTAATTTTCTGTTTGTTTGTTTTTTGCTGTTCTGTTTGTTTGTTTATTCGGTTTTTTTGTTTTTTGTTTTTTGTTTGTTTGTTTTTAATTTAATTCTCTTTAATTTCACTTTTTCTTTCACTTTAAAAAAAGGGGGTGTTGTAATAACTATTCTACCAATGTTGTCAAATAGCAAAATATAAGGGAACGTGCGATGAAAATGTAAACAATGCAATGCTGTAATGACCTGTATACCCTTTACAAAAACTTAAATAAAAAAAAAATACACCGATTCTATGTGCGCTGTTTAATAATTTTCAGATCTCACACCACTAACAAAGCCTCCCCTCCCTTCCCTCAGCAGCATCAGAACAGTGTCTCCTGGAGTCAGAAGGCCACTTGCATTTTTCAGCATCGGTCGGTCATTCAAACAGTTTTGTGTTATTTAAAAGTTTTTTTCTGATAACACAGAGATTTTTTTTTAACATTCCATTCAATTTTTTCCCAAAGATCCAAACAATATTTTTTCATTCTACAGTTGGTAAATGTAAAAGCGATTGATCAATAAATCAGACTAAAGTAAGTTGAGGAAAATATTCACAATTCTCGGTTTGGTTTCATAATACATAAAAATATAAGAAAGGGCATCCAGACGGTAAAACATTGTACATGATATTTATCAATGGGTAAATTATTTTATTCAATTTATTTCAAAAACTTTATCATTTGCAAATGTATTTACCGTGGCAAATTCTAATTTAAAAAACTTTATCTTTAAAAAAATAAGGTGATGACTTTTACCTTCTTTTCCAAGTTTCTAAGTCGGACTTTTAAAAAACTTTTAAAAAAGGATTTGACGCATTAGATCGTGCCATTTTACCATCTACATTAGAAAAATGTAGCAAGTGCCACCTTGCTACAGAGCACTCCGGGATTAGCACTTTGGCTGGTTCTTGAAGGCGTTAAACACTTTGCACCATACTGCATTACCGGCATTAGGGTTACCAGATTCTGAAAAAATTAATTTGTAATAACAGTGTACTTACTTCTTTGAATAAGAATAGTTTTTATCTTTCATAATAATGAATGGCATGTTGCACAGAGTTGACACAAACTCTGATTTTGAAACTAATATATTCACACAAAGTTGCTTCACTATGATTAATGTGGTTAAAAACATTCACTAGTTTCAAAAAAGAAACAGTGAAATAAGTATTTGTTTGGAAGAATGACAAAAAACATTTTATTTAGTTGTACAGAAGCATTTGAGGATAAACTAATTTGCATTATCTACCGTTAAACATTTAGCATTGAAAGGCAGTAGTAACTCCATCAGTTGTATGCTTGTTTCTCTGCATAACACCATTTTAGAGACCTCTTTTTTAATCACACAGGTGCATGTATAAAGTACATTTACATGTTTGAAGAAAGAATTATTAACTTCCTCATTTTTTGTAACATGTTGGCGCAGTTGTACTAATCGTTATTTATACATAGTGTAACGTCGGGGCTGTGTTAAGGGGGCGGGGATTCTCCCGGCATGCTTTGGCAGCGGAGGATTCAAAGGGTGTTATCATTCGTGTGTTCTGAAGTGTTATTGCTGTGTCATTATAACTGCGTTATAATGACACAGCAGTGTTATAGGAAGAGTCAGAGCAGTGACTGATCACGCGTTTGTGTCACCCTCAGTAAGACAGAGGTCTGTGTGAATGACCTCCCCTCCTGTCTGTGTTGAGGAGGTGTGTTTTAAATAAAGCCTGTTTCATCACAGTCATCTCTCCTTTCTTGTGTGAACCCTCACAACGTCACATTGGTGTCAGAACTAGGACTATGGATAAGATGGAAGCCAGGATCAGAGCAGAGAATCAGCAGCTGGAGCTGCTGATCCTCTGGAGCTGCTGAATAGACGACAGAGCTAGTACACGACCCCCAGAGTTGCTCGCCGGGATGGACGGAGCAGCGGACCCGACGGGACCAGCATACCCCGCCTTCTGCCATTCTCAAGGCAGGACGGGTTAAACAGAGCAAATCAACCCTGCTCCTCGCCCTTTTCAGTGCAGGACGGGCCGGCAATTCCACTGCGACCAGGGGGGCGAGCGACCAAGAGGCGACCGTCCCACCCATCTGGCAGCGGACCAAAGTTCCCCGCTTTAACGGTGAAACCCTGCTAGACGACTACCTGGTCCAGGTCGAGCTGGCTGCTGCGTCGAACGGCTGGCCACCCGAAGAGACTGCCATGCAGGTCACGCTGGCCCTGGAGGGAAGGGCTCTCTGCACGCTGTCCGATCTCCGGCCCAAAGAACGCCGCAGCTGGCCAGCACTGCAAGGAGCGCTCCTGAGGCGGTTTGGGAGAGCAGCCAATGCTGAGCACGCCGAGGAACAGCTGGCCAACCGCCGGCGAGGCAGCTGAGAGAGCTTGGGAGCCTAAGCAGTGGACATACGGCTGCTGACACAGCGTAGCTACCCAGATTTCGAGCCAGAGGTAGTGGAGAAGCTCGCCCTCCGGAACTTCATCCGGGGTCTCCGCCCAGCCCAGCTCCAGAGCCACATCGGGATTCATGCCGCGAGCAGCTGGGAGACGGCTGTGGCAGAAGCGGAATGGGTGGAACCGCTAATGGATTGTGCAGCTGATGCATCAGCACCGAGACAGAGAGCCTTCCAGGCCACGGCTGAGAGCGAGGAGGAGGAGGAGGAGGAGCTGTGCCGGACCACGGCGGTGTGCCGACGGAGAAGACGGCCATGGTGGCGCGAGGAAGGGTCCTTCCGCTGCGGGGAGCCAGGACACATCGCCCGGTACTGCCCGACACCCACCCCACGACAAACTGGCCCCTCACCAATGTTAAACTAGAGTGAGGTGGCATGGATGGGGACCTGCTGCCTCCCACAGACATTTTCCCCGATGAACTGTCACTGCGTGTGGGCCGAATTGGACACTCGCCAGCAATGTACCTACAGTGCAGCCTGGACAACACGCTGATCCAGTTCCTTGATCGACACCGGTTCTACCATCTCCCTGGTCCGACCCGGTGTGCTGCCAGGCACGGACGAGACAGAACCGCAGGGGTGGGAACCCACCAGGTGCTGCATCACCACAGCCACCGGTGAGCGCGCCAGACTGGGAGGGTAGTGAGTTCTTGTGGTCGGGGTGGCCGTCAGAACACAAACCACCTGTTCTGGCTGGCTGACATCCAAGACCCCTGCATTATTGGACTGGATCTGCTCGCAGCACGGAGCGCAAAAATTGATACTGCCAGATCTTCCCTGCTGCTGGGAACTCGGACCATCACGCTCTGCAGTGGGGCCCAGAGGAAGAACCTGGAGGCCTGCGTGATCAAGGGACCGCCAGGACAGGCCGAACTGGGTGGGTCACCGCAAGTACTGAACACATTGGCACCACCAGCACGAGCAGAGGGAGCGTGACCACCGATAAAGACAGCAGGGATGGGGCCACAGCGGAGCGGGACAGTGTTTCAGCAGAAACGCAGCAGGCGGTCGAGAAATTGTTCCAGCAGAGCTGCAGCAGACTGGAATCGGGACAGAGACGCCAGCTGCGGGAGCTGTTGGACTGCTACATGGACATCTTTGCTGCGAAGGATGAGGAATGCACCCGAACCAGCTTGGTGCAGCACGGGATCGACACCGGTGAGACCAGGCCGATCCGGCTCCACCCCCGCTGTCTACCTTTTTCAAGGCGGGCGGCAGCAGAACAAAAAGTATGGGAAATGCTGGAGGCAGACATTATTGAACCCTCCAGCATCCCCTGGGCGGCGCCGGTGGTGCTGGTTTGGAAGAAGGATGGTTCGTGGCGGTTCTGTGTGGATTACCGATGCCTGAATGATGTCACCTGCAAGGATTCCTACCCCCTGCCCCGCATCGATGACGTGCTGGATCACATCGCTGGCTTCAGCTGGCTCAGCTCACTGGACCTCCACAGCGGCTATTGGCAGGTAGAACTGTCACCTGAGGCCCGCCAGAAAACAGCCTTCTCCATCGGGCAGGGACTGTATCAGTTCAAGGCGATGCCATTTGGACTTTGCAACGCCCCGGCCACCTTTGAACGTCTGATGGAGCGAGTGTTGGCTCACGTGCCCCGGAGCCGCTGCATTGTTTATCTGGATGACCTGCTGGTTCACACAGCTGATTTTGACAGCACCCTGTCCAACCTCCGGGAAGTATTGGACGCCATCCGACATGCCGGGCTGCGGCTACACCCGCGGAAATGCCACCAATTTCGGCGGGAGACCACCTTCCTGGGCCACGTCATCAGCGCAGCGGGAGTCACCACCGATCCAGAGAAAGTGGCAGCGGTGAAAAACTGGCCAGTGCCGGGGGATGTGGGAGAGCTACGGAGTTTTCTCGGACTGGCCTCCTTTTATAGGAGATTTGTGAAAGACTTCGCCACCATCGCCAGCCCGCTGTATCAGCTGACACAGAAGGGCCGTGCGTTTCAGTGGAGTGAGAACTGTGCTGCTGCTTTTTCCCAGCTTCACTCTGAGCTCATCGGAGCCCCCATCCTGCAGTATCCCGAACCGAACCACCCTTTCATCGTGGACATGGACGCCAGCAACCAGGGCATTGGGGTGGTGTTATCCCAGGAGGGAGAACACGGAGAGCAGGCAGTTGCATTTTTCAGCCGCACTCTCAGCAGAACTGAAAGGAATTATTGCGTTACTCGCAGAGAGCTGTTGGCTGTCATCCAGGGGCTTCGCCATTTTTGCCCGTATGTGTAGGGGGGGAGGTTCCAGCTCAGGACGGATCATGCTTCCCTGACCTGGCTGCTGAACTTCAAAGAGCCGGATGGACAGTTGACGAGATGGCTGGAGGCACTGCAGGATTATAATTTTCAGACTGTGCATTGGACAGGCTGCCTTTGTGTCAATGCTGATGCGCTGTCTCGGCGTCCCTGTGCGGTGGAGGACTGTCGTCACTGCCATCGGGCAGAGGATCGAGACCAAGCCATCCCACGGGCTGCTGCTCTCCGGACCACTGTGAGCAGGAATAACACAGTGGCACACAGCTCCTCCTCGGATAATCAGGCAGCTCTCCCCAGTGATCACGTCACAAAGGCCCTCGGCGCGCAGCAACTGCAGAGTGAGCAGAATAGAGATCCGGTCAGTTCCCGGGTTCGACAGTGGCCGGACGTGTGCCAGCAGCCCGCCTGGGAGGCTGTGTCTGTGCTGGACCCAGAGACCAAGGCCCTACACTCCTAGTGGGCCAATCTCCACTGTCACGAGGGTGTTGTGTATTGGCAGTGGCAGACCCCAGCTGGGCAGCATCACGTCTGGCAGCTGCTGGTTCCCTGGTACTCCAGTTGGTCCACAGGGCGGTAGGAGTGGGCCACTTCGGGGTGACAAAGACTCTGCAGCGTCTTAAAGCCCAGTTCTACTGGCCCAGATGTCACCAGGATGTAGAGCTCCACATCCATCGCTGCAACACCTGTATGGCTCAGAAAGGGCCGACTCAGCGATCCCACGGCCCCTTGCAGCAGTACCGGGTGGGAGCACCGATGGAGCAGGTAGGGGTGGACATTCTGGGCCCTTTCACGACAACGGACCCGGGGAACCGCTATGTGCTGGTCGCAATGGATTATTTCACCAAATGGCCAGAGGCGTATGCGGTCCCTGATCAGAGCGCCGCCACCACAGCATCAAAACTGGTGGACAGGATGTTGTGTTGGTTTGGCGCACCAGAGGAGCTGCACAGCAATCAGGGATGGAACTTTAAGGCAGAGGTCTTCGCGGAGGTCTGCAAGCGGCTGGGCATCCGGAAGACCCGGACCACCCCGCTGCACCCACAGAGTGACAGCCTCGTTGAACGGTTCAACCGGACCCTTACCACCCAGCTCACTGTCCTAGTGGACCAGCGACAGCGAGACTGGGACCTGCATTTGCCCTTTCTTCTGTGGACGTACCGGACGGCAGCACAGGATTCCACCCGGTGCACTCCTGCAGCGCTGATGTTTGGATGCAAGCTGAGCACACTGGTGGATTTGGTATCCCACCCCCCCGGAGCCGGAGGTGGAGGGCAAACCGGGGTTGGATTATTTGTTTTGCTTGAAGGAACATCTCCACACGGTGCACGGACTGGCTCGGGAGGCCCTGGCAGCAGCGGGGAGCCGGCAGAAGCGGGCATATGACTTCCGCTGCCAGGGGAGGGACTTTGCACTAGGAGATTGAGTCTGGGTTTTCTGCCCAAAGCGAAAAAGGGGACTGTCACCAAAACTGGCGAGCCATTGGTCGGGACCATGCGAGGTCCTACAGCAACTGTCAGATGTGTTGTGCAGGGTGAGGCTGCAGAAAAGGGACCGACCGGGTCGTGGTACTCCACCTTGACCGTCTCGCCCCGTTCCAGCCATCCGCCCCGCGGTTGTTCGATTCGAGCCTTCACCTCGACCGGATACTCCGAACGAGGCACAGATGAACACTAGCAGGCCTGTGCGTGCTGGTTGTCAACAACGGAGGCCGCCCCGACACCTGGACGGATTTGTGTTGGACTTTTGAGCTTGACTTTTATTATTCTGGGGACAGAAACCAGTCCGGGGGGGACAGTGTCACATCGGACCTGTGTTAAGGGGGCGGGGATTCTTCTGGCACGCTTTAGCAGCGGAGAATTCAAAGGGTGTTATCATTCGTGTGTTCTAAAGAGTTATTACTGTGTCATTATAACTGTGTTATAATGACACAGCAGTGTTATAAGATGAGTCAGAGCAGTGACAGATCATGCGTTTGTGTCACCCTCAGTGAGACGGAGGTCTGTGTGAATGACCTCCCCTCCTGTCTGTGCTGAGGAGGTGTGTTTTAAATAAAGCCTGTTTTTCACAGTCATCTCTCCTTTCTTGTGTGAACCCTCACATTGTCACAGTATTGTAGTGTTTGGGTTCTCTGTCTGTTCAGGGGGAGGTCGTGGGGGGTAGGGCTGTGTGGAAGGGGGCGAGCATGAGGAGGAGGAGCGTGGATGTGTGAGGAGAGTCGGGAGAGACCCATAAGTTTTTCTTGTTGCTTTTTTGTTTTTTGTCGTGGTCACGGCCTACAGCGAGATATCCTGTTAAGAATAAAGGTATTAAATTGGCAACCTCTTTGTGTGTGTGTGTGTGTTGTTTTTTTTGTTTTTTTTTACAATGCGTCTGGTGAACGGGACAATATTGTAAAGGCAGACAAAGTAAGGTTAGCTCTATTTACATGTATAGTCCGCTGCCAATGGTGCACATACCTTGTCAGGGTGCAGCTACTGGAGGTCACCTCACCTCGTCCTGCACGACCAGGGGACGGGGAACGAGGAATGCTTCTGGCCGAAAAGAGATGCCAAAGGAAAGGAACGTCAACATCTTCCAGTGGAATGCAGAAGGAGTCTATAACAAAAAAATATCCCTTGCCGAAAGACTTCACTCAGAAGACATTGATGTCGCCTGCCTACAGGAGACACACCTGAAGGAAAACCAACGCTTCAGTGTTAGGGGATACTAGGTCTTCAGGAAAGACAGAAAAGGAAGAACAAAAGGAGGAGTGGCGATTCTTGTCAAAAACGCCATACCAGCGCAAGAGTTTGACGTCAGTACGAACAACCAGGCAGAAATCCATGGAGTTCGAATCATGGTTCACAATGAAAGCGTCACAATCTTCAATGTGTACTGCGCCCCCCCCCCCCCAAAGCGACAGCTCTCACTTGGCCAAATGGAACTCTCAGACCACCGATGCTTAGTCATCGGTGACTTCAACAGTCACTCAGAGGCATGGGGATACAGTGAAGCAGATAGAAGAGGAGAGGAGGTGGAAGATTGGCAAGTCAACAACAGTCTTCTGCTAATGAATGATCCTGATGATCCACCAACGTTCTTCTCCAGGGTATGGCTGAGTAACACCACGCCCGATCTTGCGTTTGCCACCAGCGACATGGCCAGGCTGGCAAAAAGAACAGTACTTGGCCAGCTCGGGGGAAGTGACCATAAACCTGTGAAGATCAGACTGGACATCAGCTACAAACCACAAGAAGCTAAGACATTCCCCAGGTGGAATTACAAGAAGGCCAACTGGGTGCGCTTCTCAACACTGGTGGACCGGTACTCTGCGGAGATCTGTCACAAGCAGCAGAACCTCAACAAGAAAGTCAGGGTGCTGAACCATGCTATTCTGAAGGCTGCAAATGAATCTATACCTCGGGGAGCCAGAAAGAACTATAGGCCTTACTGGACAGAGGAGCTCCAGCAGCTTGAAGACAGTGTGGCAGAGGCAAGCGAAAAAGTAGAAGCAGATCCTACAGTAGAAAACAACATTGCCCTGAAGGCGGCCACTGCAAAACACAGGCAGACCTTTATACAGCAAGCTCTAAAGAGATGGCAAGAAAAGACAGAGCAGCTCAACTTGGACAAGGACGGCAACAAACTTTGGAAACTGGCTCAAGCCCTCAACGACGAGAACAGCAAAAGCTCGCTGATCACAGTACAGGCAGATCAAGAACTGCTGACTGGCGAGAAAGCAGCAGACCATTTCATCAACCAGTATGCGAAGACGAGCCACCTTCAGATTCCACCAGAGAGAAGAAAGGATGTCAGAGGAGCCCAGCAAATTCATCAGAATGCACAGATAGAACCAGTGATGAACTCGCCATTCATTCTCAAGGAGCTGGAGGATGCAATGTCAACACTGAAGCTGAAAAAAGCCCCTGGATCTGACAAGATCACAAATGAAATGTTGCTGAACCTTGGCCCCAAAACCAAGAAGAAACTTCTGCAGCTTTTCAATGACAGTTGGAGATCAGGGACTGTGCCTCAGATCTGGAGAGAAGCCACAATGATTCCAGTGCACAAAAAAGGCAAAGATAAGTTGAAGGCTGAAAGCTATCGCCCCATAAGCCTTACAAGCTGCATAGGAAAGCTGCTAGAGTGTCTCATTAACACCAGACTCATGTGGCACTTGGAAGGAAAACAACACATTGGCCCAGAGCAAGCAGCCTTCAGGCAGAACCGGTCTACAGAGGACCAAATAACATACATCTCTCAAGCCATAGAAGATGGCTTCCAAGAGAAAAAGCACACCCTCACTGTGTGGATTGACCTAGATAAGGCATTTGACAAGGTATGGAAAGACGGCCTCAAGCTGAAACTGCGCCAGTGCTGTGTCGCTGGGCGCATATACAAGTGGATCGCCCAATACCTGCACAACAGAAGGGCCAGAGTCCAGGTCAGACAGTACTCCAGCAAGAAGAAGGTGTTGAGGGAAGGAGTCCCACAAGGAGGAGTGCTCTCCCCAACACTCTTCCTTGTATTCATCAAGGACATCATCCAGAGTTTGCCAAGGAATGTACAAGGTGCCATCTACGCCGATGACCTAGCTTTCTGGTGCCGTGAGGAAAGGATCGCGACTGCAAACTACAGATTGCAGCAAGTTCTCCGGCTGATAGAGGCATGGACCAGGTCATGGCTTGTGAGCTTAAATGAGAGGAAGACTACATACACCGTCGTGACCCTGTCCACCCAACCCTAGAAGGTGAAACTGCAGATCAACTCCCATGAGCTCCAGGCTGAATATGCACCCACATACCTCGGGATTACCATGGATCGCAGACTGACTTGGAAGAACCAGCTGCACAAGAACCAGGCAAGAGCAAAGATCAGGATGGCCCTAATGAAGAAACTGTCAGGAACAGACTGGGGTGCAGACCAGGGTGTCCTGAAGAAGCTCTATGTGGGGAGGATTCGGCCTGTTCTGGAGTATGGCATAGCAGCAACCTCAACAGCTGCCAAAAGCAACACTGAGAAGCTGGACAGACTCCAAAACCAAGCCATGCGAATGATGACAGAAGCCATGCGCAGTACCCCTATCAAAGCGCTGGAGACAACAACAGGCCTTGCACCACTGGAAGACAGAAGAAACGTCAAGGTACTGACCCAGGCCGCCAAATTCAAAAGACTGGAAAACCATCCCATGAAGGACAGACTGAGCAAGCCAACAAAAGGGAGACTTTAGAGATCGAGCTTCATCCACCAGAGCAGGACACTTGAAAGGAGAGACCCAGAACTGATGGACCACATACCCACACTAATACCACCCATAGCATCTGTTCCCTCCTGGAACCGACAGAACTTCCCAGCCATACGCACAGACATATCGGGCATTGGGAAGAAAGGAACACAGTCAGACCAAGAGAGGAAGTCGCTGGCCCTGGAGTTCATTCGGTCTGCCTACCCTGAAGAGCAGTGGACTCACGTCAATACAGACGGCTCTGCCATGGAAGCAACCAGGAATGGAGGAGGTGGCGTGTACATCAGGTACACTGACGAGGAGACCCACATTCCCATTGCGACTGGAAAGTACTCCACCAATTTCAGGGCTGAGGCAGAGGCCCTGAGAACAGCAGCGGCCCACGTCAGGGAACATCAAGAGAAGGCACACAAGCGGGCCGTCATCTTCACTGATGCCCTCTCTGTCTTGGATGCACTTCAGGACCCCCGACGCAAAGAACTGAATGAACTCGCCCTCACTCTGTCTCAACTAGCAACACAGGTGAACGTATCACTCCAGTGGATTCCTGCCCACTGTGGAGTCTATGGAAATGAGACGGCTGACAGACTTGCTAAGGAGGGTGGGCAGCAAGACCAGGAAGACAGGCAGGTTTCTTACAGTGAGGAGAAAACTATTATTAAGGCCCTGTCTCACAAGAAGTGGCAGCAACAACACCCAAACTTCTGCAAGGATGACAACTACTACAGTCTGAGCAGGGCTGACCAAGTCGTTCTGTTCAGACTCCGAACTGGACATAACAGAATGCATGCTCACATGCACCAGAAACTTAAAGTTGGACAATCGGACAGATGCCCATGTGGTACTGCCCAAATGACCAGCGAACACCTCCTCCAAGACTGCCCAGACCACGCTGCACTCAGACAAGCTATGTGGCCTGACCCCACATCGTTGAACCAAAAGCTGCACGGGGACCTCGGGGACCTCCGCAAGACGGCAGCATTCGTCAGGGCAGCTGGTGTGACCATCTAGCGATCGACGAAGAAGAAGAAGAAGAACATGTATAGTAATTATGGTGCAAGGATATGCTTTTATTTTGGTAACTTCCTCATGAGCGGAAGTCAGGTAATGGAAATCAACTTGACGTACAAAAGAAAGACGCAAAAAAAAAGCAAGAAAAGGTTAAGGGCAAAATGGAGAAAAGAGTACGGAAAAGGATAAAAACGGCAAAGATTTTAGCTTCAGTCGATAAGGGAACAAGGTTAGTGATTGTACAGAAAATTTTTATTGTAAAGTTGTAAATTAGTTATGCTATTAACCGTTACATAGTTATGCTATGTAACGGTTGAAACAGTCATATGGCAATTATTGTTAATTTTGTTCTTGCCATAGCTCTTACGTTGGTTGATGACATGGACGGCAATAAAGTCATTAAACCATCAGTTCTGGCCTTCTCAATATTGACTGGATGCTACAAATATATTAAATACCTGATATAAGTTTTGTAATCGCCAAACGTTCATGGTTTTCATCAGGTGCTTCTGCATACCTGGAATGATGCAGTCAAACTTATAAAGCAGCATTTTAGTCTATCACAGTGCTACGGTCAGTATTTTACAGTTTGTTTTCATGAATGCTGTGGCACACATATTTTGGATGCTTTGACCGCATATGTTTAGCACAGTGATTGAGATGCTTAAGACTGCATATGTATTTTGTAACCTCACGTCTTAGAAGGGACAATACGTCTGGACCTCCTGGGGATTACAGTAGGAGGTGGAGGTGCCTTTAGAAATGGCTCTGAAAAGACTTCCTGACCTCCTGGGGTCAGGTGGAGGAAGAAGAGGACTGAGGGAGAGTTATTGTCGATGGGGGGTTTGTTGACAATGTGATTCTGTTCTTTGATGTCCCAAGTATAAAAGTGGGGGTTTGGAGTTGTTCGCTCTCCATTCTGTTTGAGAGATTGTTGGAGATGTGAAGATGGTGAATAAACCTGAACTGAGAAATAAATTCAGTCTCTTCATTTCACGCTCTCCACATTGGTGACCTGAGGACGTAAGATGACCAGAGACAGTTCCCCCGAGCCAGACTTGCCTGGGACCGCTGGAGCAAGCGCGGTCTCAGTCAAGCTACCAGAATTCTGGCAGGACAACCCAGACTCGTGGTTCCTCCTGGCCGAAGCCCAGTTCGCGCTCGGGGGAATAACAGCAGATGACACGAAATTCTACCATGTCATCGACAAGCTCGACAACCGCACAGCCCGACACATGTGGAGCCTGGTGCAGCACCCGCCCGCTGGCGACAAATACAGCGGGTTGAAAGCTGCCCTCATCCAGCGTTTCACGCCCTCGGCCGAGGAGAGAGCTAGGAAGCTCCTAGCTCTGCACGACTTGGGAGGACGCACGCCTGTCGACCTGATGGAAGACATGCTGCAACTAAGGGGCTCAGACAACGACGATCTCCTCTTCACGCATATCTTCCTGAGACTCTACCATCGCAGACGAGGGCGACCCTGGCAGGCTCTCATTTTGTGACCCAGCGGGACTTCCGCGCGCTGGCCTAGGAGGCGCAGCAGATCTTCAACTCCAGCGAGGAGCACACGGCCACCGCAGCAGCGGCAGATCTCAGCGCGGCGACCGGGAGCAGCGGCAGGCCAGAGGAAATGGAGGCGATCCCACCAACAACGGCGGCAGCGAAGTCCCGACGCAGCAGAGGAGACGACTTCTGCTTTTACCATCATCGCTTCGCAGAGAGGCCGCACAAGTGTGTACCGCCGTGCCAGTTCAAGAGCTCGGGAAACGCCAGGACCGAGATTCGCTAGCAGCGGCGGCCCTCAGCGAACAGAACAAGCTGCTTTACCTGACGGATGTGCGCTCCGGGAGGCACTTCCTCGTGGACACGGGCGCCCAAGTGAGTTTCATCACCCCAACCTACGCTGACTGGCTGGCAGGCCCCCGTGGTGACTGAGCAACAGCGGCGAACGGCTCGAGCATTAAGACCTTCGGTGAAAGGACTCTGCTTCTGTCCTTGCACGGTCGCACATATGAATGGACTTTTATGATTGCGGCGGTGAGTTTCAATGTTAGGTGCTGATTTTCTGTGCTCACATGGGTTGTTAGTTGACCTTGCCAATAGGCGCCTAGTTAATGCACTCTCCTTTTACTCCATTCCTTGTGCAGCTCGAGTGTCCCCGCCACCAGCACAGACCAACGTCGCCACAGCAGGCGGTAAGTTTCACACACTCCTCACTCAGTTTCCAGCACTCACAGTTCCCACTTTTTCGGCAACAGTTGCGAAACACTGGGTGGAGCACTTTATCACTACCACTGGCCCCCCCGTCTTTGCGAAAGCTCAGCGCTTGGATGCAGCTAAACTGTCCATAGCGCGCGAGGAGTTCGCCAACCTGGGAAGGTTGGGCATCATCCGGCGTTCAAAGAGCCCATGGGCCTCCCCACTGCATATGGTCCCTAAAGCTGACGGCTCGTGGAGACCTTGCAGTGATTTCCGCAGGTTAAACAACGCCACAGCGCATGACCGCTACCCAATCCCACATATTCAGGATTTTTCGGTGCATCTGGCGGGGCGCGCATTTTTTCTAAAATAGACTTGGTTCGCGGTTATCATCAAGTCCCGGTGCACGCTGAAGATATTCCCAAAACAGCGGTGATAACTCCGTTTGGACTTTTTGAGTTTTTACGTATGCCGTTTGGGCTTAAAGGCGCCGTGCAAACCTTCCAGCACATGATGGATGCGGTGTTGCGCAATCTCCCTTTTGTGTTCGTCTACCTGGACGACATTTTGGTAGCCAGCGCGTCCGAAGTAGAACACGAAAAACACCTCACGGAAGTTTTCCGGAGGTTGGGAGAGCACGGGTTAATAATCAACCCAGCTAAGTGCCAGTTCGGGGTGGCGCAGATCGACTTTTTGGGGCACCGCGTCTCCCCAGAAGGGGCAGTTCCGCTACCAGACAAAGTGCGCGCAGTGGCAGATTTCCCCCAGCCACAAACGGTCAAAGCTCTACAGGAGTTTTTGGGAATGGTGAATTTTTATAACCGTTTCCTCCCCCACACAGCGCAGCTCATGCAACCATTATATGCCGCGCTTAAAAAGCAAAAACCCTCCAATGCAGTCGAGTGGTCCCCGGAGCGGGAGCGCGCATTCGCGGAGGTAAAAAAAGCCCTCGCAGACGCTGCGTTGTTGGCTCATCCAGACCCAATGGCCCGCATAGCGCTCACCACTGATGCGTCAGATGTGGCCATAGGGGCGGTAGTGGAGCAGCATGTTGCCGGGGTTTGGCAGCCGCTGGCCTTTTTCAGCAGGTCCTTGCGCGAGGCCGAGCGAAAATACAGCGCGTTTGACAGGGAGGTGTTAGCGCTCGACTTAGCCATTCACCACTTCCAATTCTGGCTAGAAGGTCGGTGTATCACCGCGTTTGTCGACCACAAACTGCTCACTTTTGCGATGGCCAAAATTTTGGAACCATGGACGGGCCGGCAGCAGAGGCAGCTGGCCGCAATCTTGGAGTTTACTACTGATATTCAACACGTAGCGGGTAAACTCAATGTAGTGGCAGACTGCCTCTCTCGCGCGATAACTGCACCAGTCCACGCAGAGGTAGATTATACTACCGCAGCCGCAGAGCAAAGTAACAGCGCGGAAGCGCACGCGGCCCCAGTTCACGTGGGGATAGACTATGTAGCCATGGCAGCGGATCAGGGTAGCGATGCGGACGTGTGCACGCTGCAGTCTGGACCAACAGCGTTAAGGCTGGAGAACAGGAGGCTGCAAACTGGTATGCCCCCCCTAATCTGCGATGTCTCTACTGGACGACTGCATCCAGTAGTGCCGGCCGCATGGCGCCGCAGCGTTTTTGACTCGATTCACTCCCTGGCGCACCCAGGGGTGCGCGCGTCTGTGAAAATGGTGGCAGAAAAGTTTGTTTGGCCGGGCCTGCGCAAGCACGTTAAAGAGTGGGCACGAGCCTGTATGGCTTGCCAGCGGGCCAAAATACACAAGCACACAAAAGCCCCTTTAGAGCCGTTTCACATCCCGGCCAAGAGGTTTGATCATGTGCATGTCGACCTCGTGGGCCCCCTACCATCGTCGCAGGGGTACACACATCTTTTGACAATGGTGGACCGAACCACGCGTTGGCCGGAAGTGGTCCCACTAGCATCAACCACAGCTGCAGAGGTGGCCCGCGCATTTTTAACGGCTTGGATAGCGCGTATCGGGGTTCCGTCGGATATTACGTCCGACAGGGGACCTCAATTTGTGTCTGAGCTTTGGTCAGCGATGGTCCACAGCTTAGGTGTGACTATTCACCGCACTACCGCTTACCACCCCCAGGCTAATGGTTTATGCGAGCGTTTTCACAGATCATTGAAGGCAGCCCTCAGAGCGTCGCTTACAGATGCAAATTGGGTAAACAGACTTCCATGGGTTTTATTAGGGTTGCGTTCTGCACCTAAAGAGGACTTGAATGCCTCCCCAGCAGAGTTGGTTTTTGCGCAACCTCTCCGGCTGCCAGGAGAGTTTCTGCCAGATAATCCGGCGCCAGGGCGTCCCCCTGCTCAGTGGTCATTGACCGACACAAGAGCAGACATGCTTCCAGGCCCCGTTCACCACACTTTTCCGCGTGTTTTTGTGCCCAAATCTTTAAAAAATGCCGAGTTTGTTTTTGTCAGGCATGAGGCTCAGCGCCCAGCCCTGCGTCCACCTTACGATGGCCCATATAGAGTGCTGGAAACAGGTGATAAGCATTTTGTGCTAGATTTGGGGGACAGGAGGGAAACAATTAGTATAGACAGACTAAAACCTGCTTTTGTGATGGCCGACGAGACTGTGCGAGTGGCGAGGGCTCCTCGACGTGGCAGACCCCCCAAGGGAGCATGCCCCAGAGACCCCGCAGGGGTCAACTAACAGTTCTCATCCTCAGATAGCAGATTCACAGCAAGATGGCGCTGCAGGAGCTGCGAAGCCCGCCTACAGCAAGTTTGGAAGGCGGTTGAAGCCCAGACAGCATATGGACTGATGTCGTGATTTTATCATGTTTTGTGGACTATGCTGTATTGTTTCATCTTCGACGTTTGGGGGGGGGGGTTATGTGGCACACATATTTTGGATGCTTTGACCGCATATGTTTAGCACAGTGATTGAGATGCTTAAGACTGCATATGTATTTTGTAACCTCATGTCTTAGAAGGGACAATATGTCTGGACCTCCTGGGGATTACAGTAGGAGGTGGAGGTGCCTTTAGAAATGGCTCTGAAAGGACTTCCTGACCTCCTGGGGTCAGGTGGAGGAAGAAGAGGACTGAGGGACTGCTGAGGGACTGCTCTTTGATGTCCCAAGTATAAAAGTGGGGGTTTGGAGCTGTTCGCTCTCTTTTCTGTTTGAGAGATCGTTGGAGATGTGAAGATGGTGAATAAACCTGAACTGAGAAATAAATTCAGTCTCTTCATTTCACGCTCTCCACACCTGCAACCTTTTTGCTGTTAATCGGAGGTGATGATAGAAAATACATGCTGATGTTTAATAAATTTACCACAAGCATTTTATATGCTGTACTGTTACACACAATTATATCGTTTCCATTGACACGCTTCAGTTTTTTCTTTGTTTGGATGCTTACAGAATTGTTTCATATAAGTATTTATTTAATGATGATTAACGTGAAAAAAACATCAGTACAATCCAAAGACATGCATGTTAGGTTAACTGGTTGTTAATTGGTTGTTAATTGGTTGTTCTAAATTGTCCCTAGTTATCTTTTTCCTATAGGCCCTTAAAATAGAGGGTTAGTACTAGTGAAAGCGCTTTGAGTGGTCTTTGTGACTAGAAAAGCGCTATATAAGTGCAGTTTAGTTAGTTAGTTAGTTAGTTACACCAGAATCTTAGTTGATTAGTTTGTAGAGAGACTGGGTTAATCATCTCAGACTGGATGCAGAGGGTAAACAGAGAAGGACAATAGCTAGGGAGATCATGGTGAGATAGCAGGAAGAAGGAGTTGGGGGGGGGGCGAAGGATTAATGTATTGTGATGTGAGATGTCATGCAGATGTGAGATGGGCGGTTGGTATAAAAGGAGAACCCATGATGTATTGAGATATGCTTTTTCTGTGTATGACTGATGAGAGAGTGAATAAAGTCGTCTGCTACATGAATCAGTCTTGTTATTTACACTCTCCACACTGGTGACCCTTTGACGAATTATGGAACACAAGGCAAGAACCCCGGAGTCGGCCCGGACGGGAAGCCCCAGCGATGCAGCAAGCATCCCAGAGACAGCCCGGACGGGAAGTCCCAGCAACACGTGCGCTGTTTCGGTCAAACTACCAGACTTTTGGCTGCACAACCCATGGTCTTGGTTCCACCACACCGAGGCTCAGTTCGCCCTCCGGGGAATAACGGCAGACGACATCAAATATTACTATGTGGTCACAGCGCTGGAGGCTCGCATGTCTCAGCAAGTAGCGAGCCTGCTCATACAGCCTCCAGCCCACAACAAATACGAGGCTCTCAAGGCTGCGCTGACCCGGCGCTACACGCTCTCGGACTGTGAGAGAGCAGAGAGGCTCCTGAGGCGCTCCGAGTTAGGAGACGGATCGGCGGTCGAACTGATGGAGAGGATGTTGGCGTTAATGGGCACGGACGACGGGCATTTTCTGTTTGCTCACCTTTTACTACGGAACCTCCCAAAAGAGGCGAGAGCGGTTCTTGCCAATTCGCCGTTGCTGGCCGCGCGTGACTACCGGGTGCAAGCCCAGGAGGCAGATCGGATTGTCCTTACCACCAGAGCCCTCACAGTGAACACGGAGGCGTCGGAACCCAGCGAGACGACCAGCGGAGGCGAGGAGCCACCGATGGTAGCGGCAGCGAGGGCCACGAAGAGCCAGAGAGACACGCTCTGCTTCTACCACTGCCGCTTCGGAGAGAACGCACGCAGATGCGCGCCACCGTGCCAATTCAAGCGCTCGGGAAACGCCAAGGCCGGCAGTCGGTAGCAGCTGCGACCGCCGGTGAAGAGAACAAGCTGCTCTACATGACGGACTCGAGCTTGGGGAGGCGCTTTCTCGTAGACACCGGAGCCCAGAAGAGCATCATCCTGCCGTCCTAAGCCAACCGGCTGGCAGGACCTAGCGGCCCCGGGCTGGTAGCCGTAAACGGCTCGGACATTAAGACTTTTGGTGAGAGAACACTGACTTTATCCCTACATGGCTGTATGTACGAGTGGACTTTGTCATAGCGGCACTGAGTTTCCCAATCCTGGGAGCTGATTTTCTGTGTGCACAGGGTTTACTAGTCAATGTTGCAGACGCCTGGTTAATGCACTGTCTTTTGATTCTCTCCCCTGTACAGCTCGAGGGGCCGGGCCAGTAACACAAGCCAGCGTCACAGCTCTAGGCGGTAAGTTCCACACACTGCTCACTCAGTTTCCAGCACTCACGGTCCCGACGTTTTCGGCGGCCATCGCTAAACACAGGGTGGAACACTTTATCACCACCACTGGGCCACCCGTTTTCACATGACCTCGGCGCTTGGATGCAGCTAAACTGGCCATAGCGCGCGAAGAGTTTGCCAACCTGGAAAGGTTGGGCATCATCAGGCGATCGAACAGCCCATGGGCATCCCCGCTACACATGGTTCCTAAGGCCGAGGGATCGTGACGACCGTGCGGTGATTTCCACAGATTGAATAACGCCACAGCGCACGACCGCTACCCGATTCCCCATATTCAGGATTTTTCCGTTCACCTCGCTGGAGCACGCATTTTTTCTAAAATAGACCTGGTCCGCGGTTACCACCAGGTCCCAGTGCGCGGAGGACGTACCCAAAACAGCGGTAATAACTCCGTTTGGCTTGTTTGAGTTTTTACACATGCCCAGGCACAGACATTCCAACGCATGATGGATGTGGTGTTGCGCGATCTCCCGTTTGTGTTCGTCTACCTGGATGATATCCTGGTGGCCAGTGCGTCCGAGGATGAACACGTAACCCACCTCAGGACGGTTTTCTGGAGGTTGGAGGAGCACGGGTTAATAATCAACCCGGCAAAATGCCAGTTCGACGTGATGGGGATTGATTTTTTGGGGCACCGCATCTCACCGGAGGGAGCGATACCCTTGCCCAACAAAGTGCGCGCCGTGGCGAATTTTCCCCGGTCTCAGACGGTCAGGGCGCTGCAAGAATTTTTGGGGATGGTTAACTTTTATAACCGGTTCCTCCCCCATGCAGCTCAACTCATGCAGTCATTTACGCCGCGCTAAAGAGACAGAAACTCGTGGATAGAGTCGAATGGACTCCGGAGCGAGAGCAGGCGTTCTCTGAGGTTAAAACAGCCCTGGCAAACGCCGCACTGTTGGCGCACCCAGACCCGGCAGCCCGGATAGCGCTCACTACCGACACCTTGGACGTGGCCATAGGGGCCGTCGTGGGGCAACATGTCGCCAGTTCTTGGCAGCTGCTTGCTTTTTTTCAGCAGGGCTTTGCGCGACAGTGAGCGTAAATACAACGCGTTCGACAGAGAGTTGCTGGCTCTCCACCTGGCCATATGCCACTTCCAGTTCTGGCTGGAAGGGCGCAGCTTCAACGCGTTCGTGGGCCACAAGCCGCTAACGTTCGCGATGGCCAAGGTTTCGGAACCATGGTCGGGCCGGCAATAGAGACAGCTGGCCGCGATCTCAGAGTTTACGACCGATATTCAGCATGTGTCGTGTAAACTGAATGTGGTGGCGGACTGCCTCTGGTGCACAGTAGTGGTGTATAGATTATACAGCCATGGCCGCAGAGCAGATTAGCGTTACGGACGTGTGCGCGCTCCAGTCTGGACCAACAGGGTTAAGGCTGGAGAGCAGAGTACTGCAAGACGGCAAGCCCCCCCAATCAGCGACATCTCCACGGGACGCCCACCCCCAGGGGTCCCAGTTGCTTGGCGCCGCCGCGTGTTTGAGTCAGTTCACGCTCTTGCGCACCCAGGAGTGCGCGCTTCAGTCAAAATGGTGGGAGCGAAGTTCGTGTGGCCAGGCCTGCGCAAACAAGTGAAAGAGTGGGCTGCAGCCTGCGTAGCGTGCCAACGAGCCAAAGTGCACAGACAAACGAAGGCTCCTTTGGAGCCGTTTCGTATACCGGCTAAGAGGTTCGACCATGTTCACGTGGACCTCGTGAGCCCCCTCCCGCCATCGCAGGGGTGCACACACCTTCTGACGGTAGTGGACCGCACCACACGCTGGCCAGAAGCAGTCCCGCTGGCCGCAACCACGTCCGCGGATGTGGCGCGCGCTTTTTTGACAACATGGGTGGCGCGTTTTGGAATCCCGTCGGACATCACGTCTGATAGGGGCCCTCAGTTTGTTTCCGACCTCTGGTCTGCGATGGCCCGCAGCCTGGGTGTTGCAATTCATCGCACAACCGCGTACAACCCACAGGCCAATGGGTTATGCAAGCATTTTCACAGGTCACTGAAAGCAGCGCTCAGGGCTTCGCTGACGGATGCAAATTGGGTAGACCGGTTGCCGTGGGTTTTATTGGGGTTGCGTTCCGCACCAAAAGAGGATTTTGAGGCTTCCCCGGCAAAGCTTGTTTTTTTTCAGCCACTGCGGCTGCCCGGGGAATTTTTGTCAGATAATCCCGCGCAGGACAGCTGTCCGTCTCAGTGTTTGCAGCATCGTGCAGACACAGGCACGCTGCCGGGCCCGGCCCACCACTGTTTTCCACACGCTTCTGTGCCAAAAACTTTGAAGAACGTGGCATTCGTGTTTGTCAGGCACAATGCCCACCGCCCGCCATTGTGCCCACCCTACGATGGCCCATTCAGAGTGCTGGAAACAGGGGACAAACATTTTTTGTTAGACTTGAGGGGTTGTGGGGAGAAAATATGCATAGACTTAAGCCCGCCTTTGTGGTGGCGGACGAGCAAGTACTGCTGGCTTGGGCCCCTCGGCGTGGAAGACCCCCACTGAGAACTCTCCAGGTAAACGATTCATCAGAGCAGCCACGCGGCCAAATCGAAGTCCCCCCCCCCCTCGCCACGGCCCACCCGCAGACAGACACACCCCCAGGAGCCCTCCACCGGCACAGCAGCGCCGCGGAGGCGGTAAACCCCCATTACAGCAGGTATGGGAGGAGACTGAAGCCAAAAGGACGTGAGGACTGAAACTCAGTCTGAGATTCGGGGGGGGAGGGGCTGTGTAGAGAGCCTGGGCTAATTATCTCAGACTGGATGCAGAGGCATCTGATCAGGATGCCTCCTGGACGCCTCCCACTTGAGGTGTTTCGGGCACGTCCCACTGGGAGGAGACCCCGGGGCAGACCCAGGACTCGGTGGAGAGACTATGTCTCCCAGCTGGTCTGGGAACGCCTTGGTATCCCCTCTGAAGAGCTGGAGCAGGTGGCTGGGGAGAGGGAAGTCTGGGCTTCTCTGCTTGAACTTTTGCCTCCGCGACCCGGACCTCCGGAAAAGTGGTAGAAGATGGATGGATGGATGGATGGATGCAGAGGGTAAACAGAGAAGGACAATAGCTAGGGAGATCATGGTGAGATAGCAGGAAGAAGGAGTTGGGGGGAGAAAGGATGAATGTATTGTGATGTGAGATGTCATGCAGATGTGAGATGGGTGGTTGGTATAAAAGGAGAACCCATGGTGTATTGAGACATGCTTTTTCTGTGTATGACTGATGTGAGAGTGAATAAAGTCATCTGCTACATGAACCAGTCTTGTTATTTACACTCTCCACAAGTTTACCTTTTCACACAACCTTTTTTTTTGTCAAAGTAACAGTAAATTATTTCATGAATAACAAAAAATTTCACTCCGTGTGTAGATGTCGGAGAAAGCCTGGTTTTAAAATTTCACTGAATGAGAAATGTAAGACAACAACTTTATACAAACGACAAACATCTCAGTTCAAACATCATTACTGCTCTTCAGATGCATAATGAAAAAAAGATTATCTTAAATATGAACCCAACATTACGACCTAACGCTGATGTGATGCGACAGATTCAGACGTGCGTGTTGTGTATTGGAACAATCTGACCGAGGTCTCTGACGGAGAACGGCAGAAGTAAATGACTGATCAAGGGCAGCAACTGATTAGTAGGTTACATCACGTGACCAAGGTTGTTGGACTATAACTTAAAAAAAGAAACTTTTATTCACTATTTATGACATGCACGGTGAAATGCTTGAAGACTTTTTTTTTTTTCATTTGATTCTGATTATCGTGATTATTGTGCAGCAGCCTTATCACCAGAAGCCTGATGTAATGAAGCCGTGCCAGACCTCTGTGATCAGTCTGTTATCAGGCTGCTCGGACTGGGACCCACTAGCCCAACATGAGTGGCTAACTTACAGCGGGTCCTTGTAATTTCTCCATGAGGATCAAACCGGAGCTCTCTGACCCTTTTATCCATAATCTTTGAGCGCTTTCCGGCGACTCCACCCAAAGCTGCAGTTTGGCCGGTGCGGAACCTTTCTTTACACCTACGCCACCCCGTCGGACCCATAACGGCACGCACGCACATCTGGAGGGGGTTCTTTCCCGGATACGTTTGAAAACAGTCCAATGATGCTTCGGTTCGCAAAACTGATAAAAAGGTGAGCTGTAAAATTTCGTAATGTGAAGCCACCTATAAAATGAGACTAATGTTTAAATGTAGTCATGGTAAGTCACGTGGCTCTCAGCAACAGCGGCTCGCAGGAAGAAAAAAAAAACGTCAAAGATGTAACAAAAAACTTTTAACAGCGTCTCCCATGAAGGGTTAAGTGAACTAATACGACATTTACGCATAGTAACAAGTCAGATTAACTTTTTGTTCTTCATTAAAATGACTTTGTATAAATATACCAAATCATTTAAACACACAAAAAACACAAAAAGTGCAAGCACTCATTCCCATCGTGATCCAATAAAAAGGTAAATAAAAACATGTTTAACAAGGGTATAATATTCAATACATTAACAAAAGATCATTGAAAAGTAATTACACATAAAAGGATTGGACTCTCGATCATTAGAACTTTGAAATAAGTATTTTTTGAGTAAAATTTTGAACGGACACTTGGTTGTCTCTTTCGATATGGCGAGGCAGTTGATTCGAGTGTCGTGTACTAGAATAACCAAAAAGATTTACCATCACGATTGACTTGAGGTACACGGAGAGACGTGGGACTGGATCTTGTGGGCTGATTTGATGCAAGTCACAAATGGTTACAAAAAAGAAGATAATCTGGAGCAGCGCCATGAACTCATGTTGTAGACTAGACTGAGTTTTTAGTTGGTTGATGCGTGATTTGTAATTTAGTTAGACATCTTCAAAATGATTTGCAATCTTCTTTGCACACAGTAATGTTAAAGGCATTCACTTTTCCACAATATTCTAATTTATGCAGCAGGAGAGCATGACAAAAAGGTTGTGTGAAAAAATAAGATTCTGGTGTACTGATGTTTTTTCACGTTAATCAGGTTGAAGCAACTTTGGTTGAATACAACAAGCAGGAGAATTAAATAAATACTTACATGAAACAATTCTGTAAGCATCCAAACAAAGAAAAAACTGAAGCGTGTCAATAGAAACGATATAATTGTGTGTAACAGTACAGCGTATAAAATGCTTGTGATAAATTTATTAAAACATCAGCATGTATTTTCTGTCATCACCTCCGATTAACAAAAAAAAAAGGTTGCTGGCATGAAAACAAACTGTAAAATACTGTGACGTTGTGAGGGTTCACACAAGGAAGGAGAGATGACTGTGACAAAACAGGCTTTATTTATACACACCCACTCAACACAGAACGGAGGGGAGGTCATTCACACAGACCCACGTCTCACTTATGGTGACAGAAACACGTTATAATGACACAGCAATAACACTTGGAACACACGAATAATAACACTCTTTGAATCCTCCGAGGTGCAATCATGCCGGGAGAATCCCAGCCCCCTTAACACAGCCCCGACATTACACTGTCCCCCCCTGGACTGGTTTCTGTCCCCAGAATAATAAAGTCCAGCTCAAAAGTCCAACACAAATCCGTCCAGGTGTCGGGGCAGCCGTCGTTGTCGGCGACCAGTACATACAGGGCCGCTAGTGTCCATCTGTGCCTCGGCCGGAGTATCTGGTTGGGATGAAGGCCCCAGCTTGACCACCCGCAGGGCAAATGGCTGGTACGGGGCGAGACGGTTACGGTGGAGTACCACGACCCGGTCCCTTTTCTGCAGCCTCACCCTGTACACTATATCCGACAGTCGCTGTAGGACCTCGCACGGTCCCGACCAATGGCTCGCCAATTTTGGTGACAGTCACCTTTTTCGCTCCGGGCAGAAAACCCAGTCTCAATCTCCTGGTGCAAAGTCCCTCCCTTGACAGCGGGAGTCATATGCCTGCTTCTGCCGGCTCCCCGCCGCCGCCAGGGCCTCCCGAGCCAGTCCGTGCACCATGTGGAGACGTTCTTTCAAGCAAAGCAAATAGGTCAACCCCGGTTTGCCCTCCACCTCCGGCTCGGGGGGGGAAGGGGGGGGGCAAACACCAAATCCACCGGTGTGTGCAGCTCGCGTCCAAACATCAGCGCTGCAGGAGTGCACTGTGTGGATTCCTGTGCTGCCGTCCGGTATGCCCACAGAACAAAGGGCAGATGCAAGTCCTAGTCTTGCTGTCGCTAGTCCACTAGGACAGCGAGCTGGGTGATAAGAGTCCGGTTGAACTGTTCAACCAGGCCGTCGCTCTGTGGGTGCAGCGGGGTGGTCCGGGTGTTCCGGATGCCCACCCGCCTGCAGACCTTCCCGAAGACCTCTGCCTCAAAGTTCTGTCCCTGATCGCTGTGCAGCTCCTCCGGTGCGCCAAACTGACAAAACATCTCATCCATCAGCTTTGATGCTGTGGTGGCTGCGTTCTGATCAGGGACCGTGTACGCCTCTGGCCATTTGGTGAAGTAATCCATTGCGACCAGCACGTAGCGGTTCCCTCGGTCCGTGGTCGGGAAAGGGCCCAGAATGTCCACTCCTACCCGCTCCATTGGTGCTCCCACCTGGTACTGCTGCAAGGGGGCGTGGCATTGCTGATTCGGCCCTTTCTGAGCCGTGCAGGTGTCGCAACGATGGACATGGAGCTCTACATCCTGGCGATATCCGGGCCAGTAGAACCTTGTCCCGAAGATGCTGCAGAGTCTTCGTCACCCCAAAGTGGCCCGCCCCCACCGCCCCGTGGACCAGCTGGAGTACGTTGGGCCGGAGCCACCGGGGAACCAGCAGCTGTCAGACGTGATGCTGCCCAGCTGGAGCCTGTCACTGCCGATACACAACACCCTTGTGACAGCAGAGATTGGCCCACTGGGAGTGTAGGGCCTTGGTCTCTGGGTCCAGGGCAGACACAGCCTCGCAGGCGGGCTGCTGGCCCACGTCCAGCCACTGCCGAACCCGGGAGATGACCGGATCTCTATTCTGCTCGCTCTGCAGCTGCTGTGCACCGAGGGCCTCTGTGACGTCATCGCTGGGGAGAACTGACTGATTATCCAAGGAGGAGCTATGTGCCGCTGTGTTATTCCTGCTCACAGCGGTCCGGACAGCAGCAGCCCGTGGGACGGCTTGGTCTCGATCCTCTACCCGCTGGCAGTGCCGACAGTCCTCTGCAGCACAGGGACACCGAGACAGCGCGTCAGCGTTGGCATGGAGGTGGTCTGCCCAATGCACAATCAGAAAATCATAATCCTGCAGTGCCTCCAGCCATCTCGCCAACTGTCTGTCCAGCTCTTTAAAGTTCAGCAGCCAGGTCAGGGAAGCATGATCCGTCCTGAGCTGGAACCTCCCTCAGTACACATACGGGCGAAAGTGGTGAAGCCCCTGAATGACAGCCAACAGCTGTCTGCGAGTAACGCAATAATTCCTTTCAGCTTTGCTGAGAGTGCTGCTGAAGAAAGCAACTGCCTGCTCTCCGTGTTCTCCCTCCTGGGATAACACCGCCCCAATGCGAAGGACCGTTCTTACCCTCTGCATAAACACTTTGAACTTCTGCCATCTGGCAAACGATTCCGGAGCATCAGAGGCAGAACCACCAGGCTGATTAACAGCTTCCTTCCACAAGCTGTTAGGATGCTGAACAGTTGATCCGGAATCTCTCGTATACACTACTGCACCTACGGACATTATGTACATTATTTGTATATTATAGTTAGTTAGTTTTTTTTTCCAAGTATGTCTCAGGGATGCGTAAATGGATGTGGTGGGGTGGGGGGTGAAGATATGTGTGAGTGTGTCTTAAATCATGTTCTTTAACTTAGATGGATGCCGAGAGAAACGCAATTTCATCTTGCCTGCACTACCGTTGTATGTACAGCAATATGACAATAAAGGCTGATTTGATTTGATTTGATTTGATGCCCTGGTTGCTGGCATCCGTGTCCATGATGAAGGGGCGATTCGGGTCAGGATACTGCAGGATGGGGGCTCCGATGAGCGCTGAGCAAAGCCGGGAAAAAGCAGCAGCACAGCTCTCACTCCACTGAAACGCACGGCCCTTCTGTGTCAGCTGATGCAGCGGGCTGGCGATGGTGGCGAAGTCTTTCACAAATCTCCTTCTTGGCCAGTCCGAGAAAACTCTGTAGCTCTCCCACATCCCCCGGCACTGGCCAGTTTTTCACTGCTGCCACTTTCTCTGGATTGGTGGCGACGCCCGCTGCGCTGACAACATGGCCCAGGAAGGTGGTCTCCTGCCGGAATAAGTGGCATTTCCGCGGGTGTAGCCACAGCCCGGCCTGTCGGATGACGTCCAATACCTCCCAGAGGTTGGACAGGGCACCATCAGAGTCAGCTGCGTGAACCAGCAGGTCATCCAGGTAAACGATGCAGCAGCTCCGGGGCACGTGAACCAACACTCACTCCATCAGATGTTCAGAGGTGGCCGGGGCATTGCAAAGTCCAAACAGCATCACCTTGAACTGATACAGTCCCTGCCCGATGGAGAAGGCTGTTTTCTGGTGGGCCTCAGGTGACAGATCTACCTGCCAATAGCCGCTGCGGCGGTCCAGCGAGCTGAACCAGCTGGAACCGGTGATGTAATCCAGCGCATCATCGATGCGGGGCAGGGGGTAGGAGTCCTTGCGGGTGACGTCATTCAGGTGCCGGTAATCTACACAGAACCACCACAAATCGTCCCTCTTCCTAACCAGAACCACCAACGCCGCCCAGGGGCTGCTGGAGGGCTCAATAACATCTGCCTCCAGCATTTCCCATGTTTTTTGTTCTTCCGCCGCCCACCTTGAAAAAGGCAGACAGTGGGGGCGAAGCCGGATCGGCCTGGTCTCACCGGTGTTGATCCCGTGCTGCACCAAGCTGGTTTGGGTGCACTTCTTATCCTTGGCAGCGAAGACGTCAATGTAGCAGTCCAACAGCTCCCGCAGCTGGCGTCGCTGTCCCGATTCCAGTCCGCTGCAGCTCTGCTGGAACAACTCCTCAACCGCCTGCTGCGTTTCTGCTGACACACTGACCCGCTCCGCTGTGGCCCTCCCCCTTGCTGTCTCTATCGGTGATTGTGCTCCCTCTGCTCGTGCTGGTGGCGCCGTTGTGTTCAGTTCTTGCAGTGACCCGCCCGGTTCGGTCTGTCCTGGCGTCCCCTCGATCATGCAGGCCCCCGGGTTCCTCCTCTTGGCCCTACTGCAAAGCATGATGGTCCAAGCCCCCAGCAGGAGGGACGATCTGGTGGTGTCAATTTTTGCGCCCCATGCTGCGAGCAGATCAAATCCAATAATGCAGGGGTCTTGGATGTCAGCCAGCCAGAACGGGTGGTTTGTGTTCTGGCCAGCCACCCCCACCACAAGAACTCACCACCCTCCCAGTCTGGCGCACTCACCGGTGGCTGTGGTGATGCAGTGCCCGATGGGTTCCCACCCCTGCGGTTCTGCCTCGTCTGTACCTGGCAGCACCCCGGGTTGGACCAGGGAGATGGTAGAACCGGTGTCGATCAGGGCCCGGATCAGCATGTTGTCCAACCTGCACTGTAGGTACATCCCTGGTGAGTGTCCAATTCGGCCCACACGTGGTGACAATTCATCGGGGAAAATGTCTGTGGGAGGCGGCAGGTCCCCGTCCATGCCACCTTGCTCTAGTTTAACGTTGTCGAGGGGGCGGTTTGTCACAGGGGTGTGTGCCGGGCAGTACCGTGCGATGTGTCCTGGCTCCCCGCAGCAGAAGCACCCTTCCTCATGCCGCCGTGGCTGTCTTCTCCTTGGCCGCACCGCTGTGGTTCAGCGCAGTTCCTCCTCCTCCTCCTCGCTCTCAGCTGTGGCCTGGAAGGCTCTCTGCCTCGGTACCGACGCATCAGCTGCACAATCCATTAGCGGTCCCACCCGGTCCACTTCTGCCACAGCCGTCTCCCAGCTGCTCGCGGCGTGAATCCGGATGTGGCTCTGGAGCTGGGCCGGGTGGAGCGCCCAGATGAAGTTCTGGAGGGCGAGCTTCTCCACTGCCCCCGGCTCGAAATCCGGGTAGCCCACCGTGTCAGCAGCCGTATGTCCGCTACATAGGCTCCCAGGCTCTCTCGGCTGCCTCACCGGCAGTTGGCCAGCTGTTCCTGGGCGTGCTCAGCATTGGCCACTCGCCCAAACCGCCTCGGGAACACTCCTTGTAGCACTGGCCAGCTGCAACGTTCCTTGGGCCGGAGATCGGACAGCATGCGGAGAGCCCTTCCCTCCAGGTCCAGCACGACCTGCATGGCGGTCTCTTCGGGTGGCCAGCCGTTCAACGCAGCAGCCAGCTCGACCTGGACCAGATAGTCGTCCAGCAGGGTTTCGCCATTAAAGCAGGGAAGTTTGGCCCGCTGGCAGATTGGTGGGACGGTCGCCTCTTGGTCGTTCGCCGCCCCTGGTCGCAGTGGAATCGCCGGCCCGAAGCGGGGCTGATCTGCTCTGCTTAGCCCGCCCTGCCTTGAGAAGGGGAGAAGGTGGGGTATACTGGTCCCATCGGGTCCGCTGCTCCATTCATCCTGGCGAGCAACCCCGGGGGTCGGTGTACCAGCATTATAACCATAATGTGCCATTACGGTGTGCCATTATAACGCAGTTATAATGACACAGCAATAACACTTAGAACACACGAATAATAACACTCTTTGAATCCTCCACGGTGCAAGCATACCGGGAGAATCCACACCCCTTAAAAGTTTTTGTCAACAGAAAAAGCATAATTGTGTATGGCACGACATGGACAATGTTATGCTAGATTCCACAAACATGAACACCAATGTATGTTGTACAAAACAAATTTTTACAATTGTTAGCCCTGATTTCTTTGTATGGAAGCTCCAAGAACAAGCCGGAGAATTCTTCAGTTCGTAGGTACAACATTTATTCAGGTCACATGTAAGGCAAGCAGTGCTGGGCTCAGTGAGATGTGGCTCTCGAGGAACGTAGTCAAAGTGAGCCCCGACTTCCAGGTGCAACCTACATTTATCTTCTTGGGTTGGGCCAGCCCTGTACAATGGGACGGACTTGTTTGCAACCGCCTGATTGGTCAGCTTAAATTGAACATAAACGGGTCATCCTCCGCTCACGTATACTATTCACTAGAATGTATTATGAAATGTATGTGAGTGTTGTTTTGGGTGTGTATCTAATACAACAGACCTGACTGATAGAATGGATAGGGCTGTACGGCTACCCCTGGTCCCTGTTTATCAGATTATGGTTGTTTAACACTTCAGATTATGGTTTAACACTTTTAATATATTTGTTCATAAGAACACAGGCACAATATGTGCAGAGCATAATGGGAGATTACCCGCAGAATTATTATTTTGCCAATCTAGCTTTTCATGACCCTTTCATTTACCCCGTTTGACATGATTTTATCATGTCAACCATATATCGCATGAGGTACGCTAGCAATCAGCAGATGGTAAATAAGGTAGGTCCCTACATTGTGTGTCAGCCCAGTCAGTCAACCCAAGACAGGTTTTCACCATTGGTCCCAGTACCCTTGCTTCCTCCCCTGTGGACACCCCCAGTGTGGTGCAGCAGTATCCAAGAGGGCATACAGAGGCAACAAGTCCTTGTCCAGATGAACTGCAGCAGCGACTTCTTGTGAATCCACATAAATGTCCTTGCTCACCAAGTCCTGTACCCCCACCGAAGTCTCCCACTGATCATCACGTGGATAGTTCATTGTACAGTGGTGTGGATCATGTGGGGGTCATGAAGTTGAACACAGTCAATCCATGGAGCCCATGAAGTATATTTGTCCACCAGTTGACCTTTGCCAGGGCTCACATCATTCAGCTGCAGCCACCACGCAGTTGCAAAGGAGGTTGGATCTTCCTCTGTGTCTGCTTCCTGTATTCGAAACTGTGGAGCATAGTCCCATCTCGTAGACACACAACAGTTCCAACAGAAGCAAAATAGATGTGTGCCCTCCCCCTCCGAAGCACACTTCCTCCTATAAGATCTACAGGACAGTCTGGTGGATACAGAAAGAGTGAGCAAAATCCAGTCCAGCCAGTGAACAGTTCAGTGATACTGTCCCAGAGATGTCAACCACCGATGTATAATTAGTGGACCGAGGCAGAGAAGTTGGTATTGATGAAAAGCGAGCCCCTGTGCCCACCATGACTTCATAGGCCTTGTCTCCCACTGTGAGGGATAGCATTGGATCAGAAAGTGCTATCTCCTCCGTGCGGCTGATCTGACCACACCTCAGGTGCTGGAGGTGGGGTGGGTGTGTATGGGCACCAGTCAGTCCCTCTTCCAGGGGCTGAAGCTGTACAGTCACAAGCCCAGTGATCTCTTTTATCACACCTCAGGCACGTCTCCAGGTGGGCGTGATGGTCTGATGCCTCCCCTGTATGCACCTCTTCCACACCCTCTTTGTGATGGGCGTGGATATCTTTGTTGGGGTGCCAACACAAAGGGCTCAGCCGGGACAGGATCAATAATGGCCTGAGGGGTTGTCTCATTCAGTGAAATTTAAAAACCAGGCTTTCCCAAACATCTACACACGGAGTGAAATTTATTGCTATTCATGAAATAATTTACTTTTACTATGACAAAAAGGTTGTGTGAAAAAGTAGACTAATCAAGTAAGATTCTGGTGTACTTATGTTTTTTTGTTTTTTTTTCACTTTTATCAGGCTGAAGCAACTTTGGTTGAATACAACAAGCAGGAGAATTAAATACTTACATGAAACAGTTCTGTAAGCATCCAAACAAATAGAAAAAACTAAATCATGTCAATAGAAACAATATAATTGTGTGTAACAGTACAGCATATAAAATGCTTGTGGTGAAGAGAGAGGATGAGCAGGCGAGGTGGTAGCTGGAGCAGAGCAGACTTTATTAATCTCTCTCTATCATCATTCCACAAGGAGAAGAAGAAGCATGAACCAGGTTGTGGGCATCTCTCTTTTTATACCATACAACTCGCCCAGCGACCTGGGGTGTTTGCATTAGCATGCTTACATTTACTATGACAATTTCCTTTGTCACTGTTTGCATTAACATACATACATTTACAATGACAATTCCCTTTGTCACCCAGCCTGTCACCACATTATTATGCAGACCGGAGGAGAATGCATATTATCATGCGGTCTTAAAGAGAAAACCAGACTGCCTTGCATATCCGTTTCTCAGCTTTTACGCATCTCCTCCTGCCATGCCATTCAGTATTCATTCAGCAGAGAATGTACTGACTGGGTCCCCCACACCGCCCCCCCAGGAACTCAGACTGGGTCTTAACCCTCATGTCCTGTGGGCTTCAGCCGCCGTCCGTAGCGGCTGTAAAGGGGGGTCACTGGCTCCAAGGTGCTGCTGTGCTGGTGGAGCACTCCTGGAGGCGTGTCCGTCTGTGGGGGGACATTGGGGGGGGGGACATCTTCAGCATGCCATTGTGACTGAACTGACGAGTCATTTACCTGAGGCGTTCTCAGTGGGGGTCGTCCACGCTGAGGAGCTCGGGCCAACATCACCTGCTCGTCTGCTAATACGAAGGCGGGCTTAAGCCTGTCTATACAGATTGTTTCTCTGTGTCCCCCAAAGTCTAACACAAAATGTTTCTCCCCAGGTTCCAGCACTCTGAATGGGCCGTCGTAGGGCGGGTGCAACGGGGTCCGGTGGGCATCGTGCCTGACAAACACGAACGACGCATCCTTCAAGGGCCTTGGCACAAAAGTGCAGGGAAAACAGTGGTGGGCCGGGCCAGGTACCGTCCCTGCCTCTGCGCTATGTAGTGAAGGCAGGGATGGATCGGTGTTCGGCGCGGGGTTGTCCGGCAAAAACTCTCCGGGGAGCCGCAGCTGCAGGGAAAAAACCAGCTCTGCTGGGGAGGCCGCCAAATCCTCCTTCGGTGCTGAACGCAACCCTAATAGAACCCATGGCAACCGGTCCTCCCAATTTGCATCCGTAAGCGAAGCCCTGAGCGCTGCTTTACGTGACCTATAGAAACACTCGCATAACCCATTGGCCTGGGGGTTGTATGCGGTTGTGCGATGAATTGTGACACCCAGGCTCCGGGCCATCATGGACCAGAGGTTGGAAACGAACTGCGGGCCCCTGTCGGATGTGATATCCGAAGGGGCACCGAAATGTGCCACCCATGTTGTCAAAAAAGCATGTGCAACTTCTGTGGACGCAGTGGAAGCTAGCGGGACCACCTCGGGTAAGTGTGTGGTGCGGTCCACCACTGTCAGGAGGTGTGTAAACCCCTGCGATGGCGGGAGGGGGCCCACAAGGTCCACGTGAATGTGGTCAAACCTCTTAGCTGGGACATGGAACGGCTTCAAAGGGGCCTTTGTGTGCCTCTGCACCTTGGCTCGTTGGCATGCTATGCAGGCTGCAGCCCACTCTTTCACCTGTTTGTGCAGGCTCGGCCAGACGAACTTTGCTCCCACCATTTTGACTGATGCGCGCCCTCCTGGGTGCACCAGGGAGTGAACTGACTCAAAAACGCGGCGGCGCCAAGCACGTGGGACCACTGGGCGTGGGCGGCCTGTGGAGACATCACAGATTGGGGGGGGGGGGGAGCGTCTTGCTGTATTCTGCTCTCCAGCCTTAACCCTGTTGGTCCAGACTGGAGTGCGCAAACGTCTGCATCGCCGATCTGCTCGGTGGCCATGGCCGTGTAATCTATCCCTACATAGACTGGGGTCACTAATGCGTGCAAGAGGCAGTCTGCCACCACGTTGAGTTTTCCGGCCACATGCTGAATATCGGTCGTAAACTCCGAGATCTCAGCCAGCTGTCTCTGCTGCTGGGCTGACCATGGTTCCGAAACCTTGGCCATAGCGTACATTAGCGGCTTGTGGTCCACAAATGCAGTGAAGGTTTGCCCTTCCAGCCAGAACTGGAAGTGGCGTATGGCCAGGTGGAGCGCCAGTAACTCCCCGTTGAACGCGCTGTATTTATGCTCATTGTCGCGCAAAGACCTGCTAAAAAAGGCGAGCAGCTGCCAAGAACCGGCGATGCACTGCTCCACGACGGCCCCGATGGCCATGTCCGATGCGTCGGTAGTGAGCGCTATCTGAGCTGCCGGGTCCGGGTGTGCCAGTAGTGTGGCGTTTGCTAGAGCTGTTTTGACCTCGGAAAATGCCTGCGCTCGCTCAAGAGTCCAGTCGACTCTGTCCACCGGTTTCCGTTTCTTGAGCACGACGTACAACAGCTGCATGAGCTGGGCTGCACCGGGGAGGAAACAGTTGTAGAAGTTAACCATCCCCAAAAACTCCTGCAGCACCCTGACCGTCTGAAGCCGTGGAAAATCTGCCACCGCGCACACTTTGTCCAGTAAGGGTATCGCGCCCTCCGGTGAGATGCGGTGGCCCAAAAAATCGATTCCCGTAACCCCGAACTGGCACTTCGCCGGGTTGATTATTAACCCGTGCTCCTCCAACCTCTGGAAAACTGTCCTGAGGTGGGCTGCGTGTTCGTCCTCGGATGCGCTGGCCACCAGGATGTCGTCCAGGTAGGCAAACACAAACGGCAGATCGTACAGCACCACATCCATCATGCGTTGGAATGTCTGTGCCGCGCCTTTTAACCCGAAAGGCATGCATAAGAACTCAAAAAGACCAAATGGGGTTACTACTGCCGTTTTGGGTATGTCCTTCGCACGCACCGGGACCTGGTGGTAACCACGGACCAGGTCTATCTTGGAAAAAATGTGTGCCCCGGTGAGGTGGACGGAAAAATTCTGAATATGGGGGATTGGGTAGCAATCAAGCGATGTGGCATTGTTTAATCTGTGGAAATCTCCGCATGGTCGCCATGATCCCTCGGCTTTAGGCACCATATGTAGCGGGGATGCCCATGGGCTGTTTGAACGCCTGATGATGCCCAACCTTCCAAGTTGGCAAAGTCCTTGTGCGCACTGGCCAGTTTAGCTGCATCCAGGCGCTGAGGTTGTGCGAAAACGGGCGTCCCCGTGGTGGTAATGAAGTGCTCCACCCAGTGTTTAGTCACGGCCGCCGAAAACGTCAGAACCGTGAGTGCTGGGAACTGGGTGAGTAGTGTGTGGAACTTACCCCCCAGAGCTGTGATGTTGGCTAGTGTTGTGGGCCCAGCTCCTCTAACTGTACAGGGCAGAGAATCAAAAGACATTGCGTTAATCAGGCGTCTGTCAGCCACATCGACTAATAGTCCGTGTGCACACAAAAAATCTGCGCCCAAAATGGGGAAGTTACATGCCGCTATGATGAATGTCCATTGGTAAGTATGGCCGTGCAAGGATATAGTCAGTGTCCTCTCACCAGAAGTGTTAATGTCTGAGCCGTTTGCGGCCACCAGCTCAGGGCTGCTACTTCCCGCCAGCTGGTCTGCGTAGGACGGCAGGATGAGGCTCTTTTGGGAGCCGGAGTCCACGAGGAACCGTCTCCCCAAGCGTGAGTCTGTCACATAGAGCAGCTTATTTGTGTCACCGGTGGTCGCAGCTGCTACCGACTGCCAGCCCTGGCGTTTCCCGAGCGCTTGAATTGGCACGGTGGCACGCGTCGGCGTGCGTCTTCTCCAAAATGGCGGTGGTAGAAGAAGAGCGTGTCTCTCCGGTGCTTCTTGGCCTCCGCTGCGGCCACCGTCGCTGGCTCCTCGCCTCTGCTGGCCATCTCACTGGGTTCCGACGCCGCAGCGTTCACAGCAAAGGCTCTGGTAGTGAGGATAATCCGATCTGCCTCTTGTGCTAGCGCCCGGTAGTTGCGCATGGCCAGCAGTGGCGAATTGGCAAGGACCACTCTGGCTGCTGTCAGGAGGTTCCAGGGGAAAAGGTGGGCAAAAGAGGAAATGGCCATCATCTGTGCCCATCAACGCCAACATCTTCTCCATTAATTCGAACACCGACCCGTCTCCCAACTTGGAGCACGTCAGGAGCTTTTCCGCTCTCTCGCAGTCCGAGAGCGTGTAGCGCCGGGTTAGCGCGTTTTTGAAAGCGTCGTATTTGTCGTCGGCTGGGGGCTGTTGGAGCAGGCTCGCCACCTGCTGTGTTGTGCGTGCGTCCATTGCTGCAACCACGTAGTAGTATTTGGTGTCACCTGCTGTCACTCCCCGGAGTGCGAACTGGACCTCGGTGTGGAGGAACCAAGACTTAGGGTCATGTAGCCAAAAGTCTGGGAGTTTGAGTGAAACGGCGCACGCGGTGCTGGCGCCCCCAGTCCGGGTCGTCTCCGGGGTGTTCGCGTCAAGTTCCATTGTGCGTCAAGGGTCACCAGTGTAGAGACAGGAATGAGCAGGCGAGGCGGTAGCTGGAGTAGAGCAGACTTTATTAATCTCTCTCTATCATCATTCAACAAGGAGAAGAAGAAGCATGAACCAGGTCACGGGCATCTCTCTTTTTATACCATACAACTCGCCCGGCGACCTGGGGTGTTTGCATTAACATGCATACATTTACCATGACAATTACCTTTGTCACTCTTTGCATTAACATACATACATTTACAATGACAATTCCCTTTGCCACCCAGCCTGTCGGCACATTATTATGCAAACCAGAGGAGAATGCATATTATCATGCGGTCTTAAAGAGAAAACCACAGACTGCCTTGCATATCCGTTTCTCAGCTTTTCCGCATCTCCTCCTGCCGTGCCATTCAGTCTGAAGAGAGAACTTACTGACTGGGTCCCCCACAGTGGAAAATTTATTCATGAAATAATTTTCATGAATTATTTAGCATGTATTTTAGCATGTATTTTCTATCATCACTTCTGATTAACCAAAAAAAAAAGGTTACAGGCATGAAAACCAAATGTGAAATACTAACCGCAGCGCTGTGATAGACTAAAATGATGCTTTATAAGTTTGACTGCATCGTCCCAGGTATGCAGAAGCACTTGATGAAAACCATGAGCATTTGGCGATTACAAAACTTATATCAGGTATTTAACATATTGTACCGTCCACCAGACGCGTTGTAAAAAAAAAACACACACACACAAAGAGGTTGCCAATTTAAGACCTTTATTCTTAACAGGATGTCTCGCTGTAGGCCGTGACCACGCCAAAAAAAACAAAAAAGCAACAAGAAAAACTTCTGTGTGTGTCTCTTCCAACTCTCCTCACACATCCACACTCCTCCTCCTCCTCCTCATGCTCGCCCCCTTCCACACAGCCCTACCCCCACAACCTCCCCCAGAACAGACCGAGAACCCAAACGTTACAGTATGTATAATGTTTAGTACCACTGCGCTGACATGTTACAAAAAATGAGGAAGTTAATAATTCTTTCTTCAAATATATAAATGTGCTTCAGGCATGTACTTACAATTTAGATTAGATTAGATTAGATTCAACTTTATTGTCATTACACATGTATGAATACAAGGTAACGAAACACAGTTTAGCATCCAATCAGAAGTGCAAAGGATAGCAGTGCAGTATATACGGTAATTAACAGTATGTGCAATTTAAGCAAATATATGCAAATATATGCAGCAGTGCAGAAAGTTAAAAGTACTGTTATGTGCAAATAATGTGCAATAAGTTAGATGTAGTTATGTAGTTATGCAGTTATGTACAGGTGAGGATGGTAAAAGATGATTGTAAGAGAGTCAGCGGGGAACTAAGTTCAATAACGTGACAGCTGTTGGAAAGAAACTGTTCCTAAACCTGCTTGTTCTAGTCCGAAGGCTTCTGAAACGTCTTCTGGAGGGGAGAAGCTGGAACAGTCCATGAGCAGGATGGTTGGAGTCCCTAAGAATGCTGCGTGCCCGGCGCAGACATCTTTTCCTGTAGACGTCCTCTATAGCTGGAAGTGGAGTCCCTGTGATGCGTTGGGCGGTTTTCACCACCCGCTGCAGCGCCTTGCGGTCAGCTACAGAGCAGCTCCCATACCAGAGTGTGATACAGTTGGTCAGGGTGCTCTCTATCACGCAGCGGTAGAAGTTGCCCAGGATGTCAGTTGACAGATGGTTCTTCTTCAATGTCCTCAAGAAGAAGAGGCGCTGATGGGCCTTCTTGATCAGGCTGGTGGTGTTAACTGACCAGGACAGGTCCTCCGAGATGTGGGTCCCCAGGAATTTGAAGCTGGGGACACGTTCAACAGCTATGCCATTGATATGGATGGGGTCATGTGTCTCTTCCCTCTCCTTCCTGTAGTCCACTATGAGCTCCTTGGTTTTGCTGGTGTTAAGGAGCAGGTTATTGTCAGCGCACCAAGTAGCCAAGTGCTCAACCTCTGCCCTGTAATCTGACTCGTCGTCCCTGATGAGTCCAATCACCGTGGTGTCATCTGCGAACTTTATGATGGAATTGGATCCATACATAGGCCTGCAGTCATGGGTGTAGAGGGAGTAGAGGAATGGGCTGAGCACACAGCCCTGTGGTACACCAGTGTTGAGTGTGATGACGGAAGAACGGTTGGGGCCTGGCCTAACATGCTGGGGTCTGTTGGTCAGAAAATCCATGATCCAGTTGCAGGTGGAGGTACTGATTCCCAGGTCCCCAAGTTTGGTGAGCAACTTGGAGGGGATAACTGTGTTGAATGCTGAGCTGAAGTCAATAAACAGCATTCTTGCGTAGGTGTTCTTGTCATCCAGGTGTGAGAGTACATAGTGCAGCGCTGTAGAAACCGCATCCTCTGTACTCCTGTTGCTCCGGTAGGCGAACTGATGAGGGTCCAGTGTAGGGGGCAGGCCTTTTTTGAGCTGTGCCAAGACCAGTCGCTCAAAGCACTTCATGACTATGGGCGTCAGTGCCACAGGGCGATAGTCATTTAGGCACGATGGTGTTGAATGTTTCGGCACTGGTACTATTGAAGTGGTCTTGAAGCACGCTGGTACCACGGCCTGGGCCAGGGACAGATTGAAGATGTCTGTGAAGACCCCAATGTGTCTTCAATGAAGAAAGGTTGTTATTGTGAATACATATGCTGAGTACTCACACTCAACACTGGCAAAAATATGCTTATTGCACAGTAAATGCAAAACATGTCCAAATCACTCAGTAGACACCATTTATACAAACACAACAGAAAAAAAACAGTTTTTCTGTATTTTTTTATTGTTTTTTACTTGAAAAGGATCCAGAGTCAGGCTGACATCCCAAGCATCACAAGCTCACTGTGGTGATCCCGAGCATGGGTCTATCTGCGCTCGAGTCATTTATTATTTTTCCTTTTTTCTGTCCGTTTAGTCGTTTGTTAGGGAATTGACTTTGGGCTTTTATTTTGAAAGCACCGCAGCAGCACTTCCTCCTGTCAGGCTGCTGGCGGACTGTCACACCTGCGGGCTCTTAATCCCTTATTTGTCTCACCTGTTTGTGGTTTGGTGTATGCACTATTTGAGATCACAGTGGAGATTCATTCTTTGCTGCGATATCTGCGCCGGGCACGCAGCATTCTTAGGAACTCCAACCATCCTGCTCATGGACTGTTCCAGCTTCTCCCCTCCAGAAGACGTTTCAGAAGCCTTCAGACTAGAACAAGCAGGTTTAGGAACAGTTTCTTTCCAACAGCTGTCACGTTATTGAACTTAGTTCCCCGCTGACTCTCTTACAATCATCTTTTACCATCCTCACCTGTACTTAACTGTATAACTACATAACTACATCTAACTTATTGCACATTATTTGCACATAACAGTACTTTTAACTTTCTGCACTGCTGCATATATTTGCATTTATTTGCTTAAATTGCACATACTGTTAATTACCGTATATACTGCACTGCTGTCCTTTGCACTTCTGATTGGATGCTAAACTGTGTTTCATTACCTTGTATTCATACATGTGTAATGACAATAAAGTTGAATCTAATCTAATCTAATCTGTTATTGATATCATTATTACTAGAATTATAGTGTTAGGATTGTTGTTGAAATGGAGCTGTTTGGAGTATTGTATAGGCCAGGTGGTATTATTATTGTTGTTATAATAACTACCATATGGCTACCTATTATTATGGTTATTATTATTATATGGTTACTTATTGCGCCTGGGTATTGTAAGCCATGTGGGGGTATATGGTGGTATATATGGTGATTGTGATGATGATGGTGTTGTCTATGATTGTATTGAACATACCAGAAGTATTTATTTATTATTGTTCCAGTTATTGGTGGATGTTGGTATTGTTGTCAATATGGACTGTCGTTGTATCATTTCTGTTGCATAATTTGATTATGGGGTGTATTATGGTGTTGTATGGTGAATGTGGTTGTGGGATGAATGATGACTAGAGTGATGTTGTAATTTGTTGGGTATGGAAAAGGGGTGGAACTATATAAGCAATGGCTTCTTCCCACTCCTTTTGAACATTTTATTTTTTTGGTTTTGATTTTTGTTTTAAATTCTTTTTTTTTCTTTTTGTCTGAATGTTTAAATAAAATCAGTCAATCAACCAATCAATTAATCAAACACGAGTCAGTCAAAATGTTCTTATGCAAAGGAGTATACATATAACAAAAGTAGTTTCTACCGCCTCCGATCAACAAAGTTTTAGTTTTGTTGTTTGCAAATCACTTTAGCCTAAAAAATGTGACATGTTTTGGGTAACATAGCTGACTATACAAACTAAACAAAATGTTTGTTTTCGTAATTCTTCCAAAGACATACTTGTTTCAGATGTTTCTTTTTGAGAAAACTAGTGAAGGTTTTAACCACATGGACCATGTTGAACTACGTTTGCATGAAAATAACAAAGCAGGTGAGTGAAATAAATTCGTGAAATTTGTACATTTCAATTTGAAGAACACAGTTTTATCTTCATGTAACCATTTAAAACAGTTTTTGTCAACAGAAAAAGCATAACTGTGTATGGCACGACATGGACAACATTATTCAATTCAATTCAATTCAACTTTATTTATATAGCGCCATTTCACAACAACAGTCATCTCATAGCACTATCAACTGTAGGGAGGACCCCCACAGTTGCAGAAAGACCCCAGCAATCAGGCGATCCCCTGTGAGCAGGCACTTGGCGACGGTGGAGAGGAAAAACTCCCTTTTAACAGGAAGAAACCTCCAGCAGAACCAGGCTCAGGGAGGGGCAGTCATCTGCTGCGACTGGCTGGGGGGTGAGGGGATAGAGAAGAAGAAAAGAACAGACATGTAGAGAGCAAACAGCACGATGGGGACTCAATCTATGGGAGAGAACAAACAAATGTTAATGACCAGCAAAAAAAAAATATTTCATAGAGAGTGAGGAAAGGAGTGAGGCCCAGTGCATTACTGGAGGTCCCCCGGCTGACTAAACCTATTAGCAGCATAACTAAGGGAGGGTTCAGAAAACACATGATCCCTCCCTAATTGTAGGCTATATCAAAAAGGTAGGTTTTAGCCCTATTCTTAAAAACAGAGCTCGAGTCTGACTCCCGAATCCAGATTGGCAGCTGATTCCACAGGAGAGGAGCTTGATAACTGAAGGCTCTGCCTCCCATTGTACTTTTGGAGATTCTAGGTATTACAAGTAAACCTGCATTTTGGGAGCGTAGTGCTCTGTTAGGATGATACGGTAGTATCAGATCTTTTAAATAAAAAGGAGCCTGATTGTTTAGAGCTTTGTAAGTAAGAAGAAGGATTTTAAACTTAATTCTAAACTCTATGGGAAGCCAATGAAGGGAGGCCAGAACCGGAGAGATATGATCTCTCTTTCTAGTACCTGTTAAAACTCTTGCTGCAGCATTTTGGATCAGCTGAAGACTTTTTAAAGATGTTTTAGGACAACCTGATAATAAAGAATTACAATAATCTAATCTCGAGCTAACAAAAGCATGGATCAGCTTCTCAGCATCACTCTGAGACAAGATGCTCCTAATCTTGGCAATATTACGCAAATGATAGAAGGCAGTCTTAGAAACAAATTTAATATGTGAATTGAAGGACAAATCCTGATCAAAAATAACTCCAAGGTTCCTCACAGAGCTATTAAGAGAAAGAGTAACTGCATCCAAACTGAAAGTTTGATTTGGAAAGGAATTTCTAAGGTTTTTTGGACCAACAAGAATGACTTCAGTCTTATCTGAATTTAATAGCAGGAAATTACAAGTCATCCAAACTTTGATTTCCTTAAGACAGGCTTCTAACTTGGCTAATTGATTAGTATCATCTGGCTTCATTGACAGGTATAATTGTGTGTCATCTGCATAACAGTGAAAATGTATACAGTGCTTTCTAATAATGTTGCCTAACGGAAGCATATATAAACTAAAAAGAGTAGGGCCAAGCACAGATCCCTGTGGAACTCCATGACTAAGCTTTGAGCTGAGAGAAAACTCATCATTTACATGAACAAACTGGAACCTATCAGATAAATAAGATCTAAACCACTGCAACGAAGTTCCATTAAGTCCAACATAGTGTTCTAATCTATCAAGTAGAATATTATGATCAATAGTATCAAAAGCTGCACTAAGATCTAAAAGGACAAGTACAGAAACTAGTCCATTATCAGATGCAATGAGGAGGTCGTTAGTGACCTTCGCTAAGGCTGTTTCAGTGCTATGATGGATTCTAAACCCAGATTGAAACTCCTCAAATAAACCATTTCCCTGCAGGTGGTCAACTAATTGCGTAGCAACAACTCTTTCTAAGATTTTTGAAATGAAAGGGAGATTAGAGATTGGTCTATAGTTAGCTAAAGCTCCTGGATCTAGCGTTGGCTTTTTGAGTAAGGGTTTAATTACAGCCGTTTTAAAAGCCTGCGGTACATGGCCTGAAGTTAATGAAGAATTGATTATATGAAGAATAAAGCTACCAATAAGTGGGAAGACTTCTTTAAATAACCTGGTAGGAATAGGGTCTAAAAGACAAGTTGAAGGTTTGGATGAGGAAACTATTTTGTCTAACTCACAAAGGTCGATTGGAGTAAACTCATCAAGACAGACATCAATAGAAGGAGTTGTAGTAGTTACAGTATTTAAGTTAACTGTGGGAAGAATCTGATTGATTTTATCTCTGATGGATGAAATTTTATTATTGAAAAAGTTCATAAAGTCCTGACTAGTAAGCTCTAAGGGGATGCTAGGATTGACAGAGTCCTGACTCTTTGTCAACCTGGCTACAGTACTGAAAAGAAACCTGGGATTATTCTTGTTCTCTTCTATTAATGCAGAGTAATAACTCGTTCTAGCTTTTCTAAGAGATTTTTTATAAATTAAAAGATGATTTCTCCAAGCTAAATAGATTTCATCTAAATTAGTAGAGCGCCATTTTCTTTCTAATTGACGAGTCTTCTGTTTTAAGCTACGAGTTTCTGTGTTGAACCAAGGAGTTAAAAATCTCTAAAATCTCTAATCTCTAAAAATTATGCTAGATTCCACAAACATGAACACCAATGTATGTTGTACAAAACAAATTTTTACAATATTGGAGTTTTTTTGGTCTAACTTTAGCTGTGATTGTAAGAACAAAATAAATCTGTTCCATTTACTCAAGTATGGATTACTTCTTTTTTTCATCCAAATTATTCAAAAAATGGATAAATAGTTGAGAATTTTGTTGTTCCTTTGGCCTTGTCTTTTATTTTGCTGCAAAAAAATGTGTGTTGAAAAAGGTGTTCAACTGAACCGTTGAATTTTACCAAATTCCTTGTGACTCAGGTTTTCATTGTTGATGATATTGATTCAAAAATTTAAAACCAGTTACAAGATGTTCGAAAAGTAAATTAGAGTCAAGTCCACCAAGAGGAAAAGAAAAATCTCTCATCTACAACAAATCTGTTATCCAAAAACGGGTTAGTGAAATATTTTAGTGTTACTACAACAAAAAGGTTGTGTGGAAAAAGAATCAACTAAATCAAAAGTTAGTCATCAAGTAAGATTCAGGGGTACATATATTTGTTCACATTACACATTACACATTACACGTTAATCAGGTTGAAGTAACTTTGTTTAATGTAGTTTCATTTGATTCAGGTTTATTTTCATGTAGCATTTAAAAAAGAGTTTTTGTCAACAGCAAAAATTGTGTATGACACAACATGGACGGCGTTATGCTAAATTCTTCAAACACAAATATACCAGATGGTGTTTAGTTTGTACAAAAACACCTAAAAAACTGCAACCACAAGAAAAACAGGGTGATGTCGACCCTTTACAAACTTGTATCAGGGGTTTAATAAACAAATGTTTAGTTCAAGTGGAGTAAGTTGTTACAAAAAAATAAGGGAGTTAAAAGTTCTTTCTTCAAACATGTAAATGTACTTCACACATGTACTTGTGTATGCGGAGAAACAAGCAAACAACTGATGGAGTTACTACTGCCTTTCAATGCTAAATGTTTAGGGGTAGATAATGCAAATTAGTTTATCCTTAAATGCTTCTGTACAACTAAATAAAATGGTTTTTTTTGTAATTCTTCCAAACAAATACTTATTTCACTGTTTCTTTTTTGAAACTACTGAATGTTTTTAACCACATTAATCACAGTGAAGCAACTTTGTGTGAATATACTAGTTTCAAAATCAGAGTTTGTGTCAACACTGTGCAACATGTCATTTGTTATTACAAAAGATAAAAACTATTCTTATTCAAAGAAGTAAGTACACTGTTATTACAAATTAATTTTTTCAGAATCTGGTAACCCTAATGCTGGTAATGCAGTATGGTGCAAAGTGTTTAATGCCTTCAAGAACCAGCCAAAGTGCTAATCCTGGAGTGCTCTGTAGCAAGGTGGAGACGGGTGTCTCGCTGATCAGATGAAGCTGGCTCGGCCTCTTAGTCATGGTGGAGTTTTTTTCTGTCTTTTTCCCAAAGTTTGTTTCATTTTTCCGATTTCAGGCTACTTATTTTTCCAATTTTCACACGCTCCACCCTTGTAGTTTCATCAGTCGACGGTAGGGGCCCGCCTGTAGACCATTATAGGGGGAGGACTCTCCCTCTCCATTCATTGGATAGAACGACCCCGCGTTTGTTGTGTAGATGGGTGGGTTCTTATACCGCATTTTTCTAATGTAGATGGTAAAATGGCACGATCTAATGCGTCAAATGCTTTTTTAAAAGTTTTTTAAAAGTCCGACTTAGAAACTTGGAAAAGAAGGTAAAAGCCATTGCCTTGTTTTTTTTAAAGATAAAGTTTTTTTTAAATTAGAACTTGCCACGGTAAATACATTTGCAAATGATAAAGTTTTTGAAATAAATTGAATAAAATAATTTACCCGTTGGTAAATATCGTGTACAATGTTTTACCGTCTGGATGCCCTTTCTTATATTTTTATGTATTATGAAACCAAACTTTTTCCTCAACGTACTTTAGTCTGGTTTATTGATCAATCGCTTTTACATTTACAGACTGTAGAGTGAAAAAATATTGTTTGGATTGTTGGGGGAAAAAACTGAATGGAATGTTAAAAAAATCTCTGTTATCAGAAAAAACTTTTAAATAACACAAAACTGTTTGAATGACCGACCGACGCTGAAAAATGCAAGTGGCCTTCTGACTCCAGGAGACACTGTTCTGATGCTGCTGAGGGAAGGGAGGGGAGGCTTTGTTAGTGGTGTGAGATCTGAAAATTATTAAACAGCGCACATAGAATCGGTGTATTTTAAATTGATAAAATACATAGACAGAAGTACTTTTTGGAAGAACCAAGATGTTGATCTGTTAAAGCGTTCATTTTTAGTTGTATAAAGCTTATACTAGTTTAAACCGATATTTTCAGAATTCAGTTTGTGTTTTTCTCTGAGCCAAAATGTGTCAGTAGCACAATTCTTCAAGCAGAAGGATCCTTCACCACTTTTTATTGACAGCAATGCAGACCAAGGTCTCACTACAGTTGTACATGCACAGAATGACCCATAAAGACATGCCTCATTCCTCAGATTTTCAATGACGTATAAGTCTGACTTCTTATTCAGCCATCTGAGGATGTTTACCTGTTTTGTTTTTTTTTTCAGTGTGCATTGGGTCATTAAGACCAAATACTGTAGGCCTGTTTTGTCTCATGTGACAGTAACACATTCTCCCATCACCTTCTTCCTGCAACCCTCCACCATAAGCCACATTTGTGGAAAATTTGTGGTATTGTCACAGTCACACAAACGTCTGCCTGAAGTCCTGCAGCATGTGTACAGCCTTTGTTCCCTGGGGTCAATGTGTGTGCGTGCTTTGTAGACAGATCTCAGATCCGTGTTTTTGCAAAATGTCGTCTCCCCATTGAACATCTGTTTTAGCCAAGAGAATGGTGGTTTCAAAGCCTGACACGGGGGCCGTTCTTTTAAAAACGTTTAGAGACACTCTGACTGATGTGCTCTTAAACCTTACACTGCCACAGCAAATGTTGAAATTAACTTGAAACTACCATTTGTGTTTGTGTGACTGTGCTTTTTTAAAGCGTTTAGAGACACTCTGATGTGTTTTTTGCAAATTGAAACACTACAAAGCTGTCACTCTGATGAGAAGTCTTGTCATCATTAACCCCATTCTCACACTAATCCACATATGGTCAACAGATTAAAAACACAATCTGTCAGTTTGACAAGAAGTTCCGGGCAAACGTCATATTTTCAAAACACTTCTGATTGACAGCCTAATTACACGGGTCACGGGGCGGGGTCACGTCAGGTCAGAGGGCGTGGCACCTGTCAAAATGAGAAAGGGGTGTGTACAAGTACTACCCTACCTCTCTCATGAACACCTTAAGTTGTCACTTTCACAGCTTATGATGATCAATGAGTCGGAGAAAAGGCATAGGATCCCTCCCTCCCCTCTCCACCTGACAGGGGGGCAACAGATCTGACTAGAAGCAACTTTAACTTAACTTACTCCCCTGCATTTAGGAGATGTTTTAAAGTCTGATCAGCCATGACCAAAAAAAACAAGGTTATGGAGACATTTTTGGTGCTTCTATTCAAAATTGACGGGAGCTATGTGTGTTTCTCAGCAGAGCTGATAACTCCCTGCTCCCCCCCTTCCCCCCCACTGGAGGATAGACCCGTTTGGCTCCTTTAGGGAAGTTGGCTTATGGTTTTTTCAAAGCCACCCAAAACGCTATTTCCAAATTTTGTGGTAAACTGTGTTTATTCCGTAGCCTTTTTGAGGAGGAGAGTGTTTTTGGTATGCGATTTAAAGAATTTAGCAAATTCACCACCCAATCCCGAAAAGACGTTTATTAGTTAACATTTTCCCTAATCTATTTTCACTACAGGAACAATCCTTTGTTTTTTTAGACATTTATCATCTTTCTAATCATTCAAAAACATTTTTCATACTATGAATTATTGACACAACTCGCAGAAGCATTTTACATTCAATAAAATTAAGACACTGCTTTGCAGCATGTTACTTTTTTCAGACTTACAGAATTGTTCCAGTTACATTAAAGGGTACCTGTGGTGGTCGTGAAAAAAAAGATATTATATTGAGCCCCTGTCTCACGTTCTAGTTCAAGTTTAAGTTGAAATTCATGTTCAAAGCAATTTGATATAAATCCATAGCTGATGTGCTGGTTCAGCTATGTCAGCAAAACATGGGTGCAGCCATACTAGCGGCTACATGGCCTGCCAGGACGCTTCCTGTGACGTAATAAAGTGGGCACCGCGATCTGGATCAATATTGGCTGAGCCTGGAGTGCCCGGATGAGCAGTGGCTTTCGGGATATTCAAATTCAAATTCAAACGTTTATTTCAAACTCAGGGTTCATATTAAATGCAGAACTAAAATGAGTAGAAAATAAATAAATAAATGCTTAAATTCAGCGGGTCGTCTCCTCTGATCTGAGGTCCTAACTGCCGCAACACGGCAGATGATTCGGCTCCTCCCTCGCCACTATACAGAGTGGCAGACACTCGGCGCGTTGCGTTGTGTGTGAGGACCAAAATTCAAACGTTTATTTCAAACTCAGGGTTCATATTAAATGCGGAACTAAAACAAGTAGAAAATAAATAAATAAATGCTTAAATTCAGCGGGTCAACTTGTCTGATCTGAGGTCCTAACTGCCGCAACACGGCAGATGATTCGGCTCCTCCCTTGCCGTTATACAGAGCAGCAGACACTCGGCACTCTTGTTAAAACAAAAACATACAATGTGATATGGATATCGCAACATGGCGGAATGTAAAGCCTTTGGATGTCTCAATAATAAGCGAAAAAACAAAGATAAACACTTCTTTTGTGTACCCAAACCCAGCTCACCTTGTCAGAAGAGCATAGAGGAAAAGTGATTGCGCAATCTCGGAACAGGGCACAGGTGAATCCTTTCAGACGAAATTGCGTTGTGTGTGAGGACCACTTCGTCACTTTAACCCTCAGAAGACCTTTCTGGCTCAAACCTGTAGCCATGTTGGACGAATTCTTCCTCAGAGTCAGAAAATTCAGCCATAATAGAACAAAAACAACGGACAACAGCACCGTAGTCGCGGTGAAACGCTGAGTATTGTCTTTTCAGTAGCAACGGTATGACGTCACTTCCGCATATGTCATGGCGGTGCCCATAGTTTTCATTGGCTGGCCATGCCCACGGTCCTATTTCAATATATCTCAGGTGGTATATGGCTGGCAACAATTATTTACCCAAATAACAAATACCTTTTCCTAATGTTTTCAAGTTAAATGCGTCTTCACGACCACCACAGGTACGCTTTAATCAAACCTCTAGCAAATATAAAACCACATTTCTTTTTCTTTTTTTTTTTTGTATTTGCACAAAACATAGATTTACTCTTTTCAAAAACTTTATCATTTACAAGCCAAGAAGTTTGGAACAGTTTAACTTAAAAGTGTGCTTTATTTTGTGGTAGTACCTCTGGGTGACACCCCCCACCCACCAGACAAACAGTCACCAGCCGAAAGTGCTTGATGGTGACCCATCTCCATTTGTCTGTCTGCCCACCACTCAAAAAGTGTTTAATGTTGACACACACACACAAAAGTTCAGATGCTTAGCTGCCGACACATGGGTGTTTTTGTACAAACTAAACACCCTTTGGTATGTTTGTGTTTATGTTTGATGAATTTAGCATAACTAAAACACCTAATACAAGTTTGTAAATGGTCAGCATCACCCTGTTTTTATTGCGGTTTGAGTTTTTTGGTGTGATTTGTGCAAAGTTACTAAACAGTGTTTGGTATATTTGGTATTTTTTGTTGTACAACATACAGTACATTGGTGTTCATGTTTGTGGAATCTAGCATAATGTTGTCCATGTTATGTTATACACAATTATGCTTTTCTGTTGACAAAAACTGTTTTAAATGGTTACATTAAGACAAAACTGTGTTCCACAAATTGAAATTGACAAATTTCTTGTATATATTTCACTCAGCTGCTTTGTTACAGACGTGGACAAAATTGTTGATACCCCTCTGTTAATGAAAGAAAAACCCACAATGGTCACAGAAATAACTTGAATCTAACAAAAGTGGCAATAAATAAAAATTCTATGAAAATTAAGCAATGAAAATCAGACAATGCTTTTGAATTGTGGTTCAACAGAATTATCTTAAAAAACAAACTCATGAAACAGGCCTGGACAAAAATGATGGTACCCTTAACTTAATATTTTGTTGCACAACCTTTTGAGGCAATCACTGCAATCAAACAATTTCTGTAACTGTCAATGAGACTTCTGCACCTCTCGGCAGGTATTTTGGCCCACTCCTCATGAGCAAACTGCTCCAGTTGTCTCAGGTTTGAAGGCTGCCTTCTCCAGATGGCATGTTTCAGCTCCTTCCACAGATGTTCAATAGGATTTAGATCAGGGCTGATAGAAGGCCACTTTAGAATAATCCAATGTTTGGCTCTTAGCCACTCTTGGGTGTTTTTAGCTGTGTGTTTTGGGTCATTATCCTGTTGCAAGACCCATGACCTGCGACTGAGACCAAGCTGTCTGACACTGGGTAGCACATTTCTCTCTAGAATACCTTGATAGTCTTGAGATTTCATTGTACCCTGCACAGATTCAAGACACCCTGTGCCAGATGCAGCAAAGCAGCCCCATACATAACATAACAGAACCTCCTCCATGTTTCACAGCAGGGACAGTGTTCTTTTCTTGGTATGCTTCATTTTTGCGTCTGTGAACATAGAGCTGATGTGCCTTGCCAAAAAGTTCCAATTTTGTCTCGTCTGTCCATAGGGCATTCTCCCAGAAGCTTTGTGGCTTGTCAACATACAGGTTGGCAAATTCCAGTCTGGCTTTTTTATGATTTGTTTTTAACAGTGGTGTCCTCCTTGGTCGTCTCCCATGAAGTCCACTTTGGCTCAAACAATGACGGATGGTGCGATCTGACACTGATGTACCTTGACCTTGGAGTTCACCATGAATGTGGTTAGAGGTTGTTCTGGGCTCTTTTGTTACCATTCGTATTATCCGTCTCCTCCTGCGGCCACATCCAGGGAGGTTGGCTACAGTCCCGTGGATCTTAAATTTCTGAACAATATGTGCAACTGTAGTTACAGGAACATCAAGCTGCTTGGAGATGGTCTTATAGCCTTTACCTTTAACATGCTTGTCTATAATTTTCCTTCTAATCTCCTGAGACAACTCTCTCCTTTGCTTCCTCTGGTCCATGTTTAGTGTGGTACACACCATGTCAACAAACAGCACAGTGACTACTTGTCACCCTTTAAATAGGCCGACTGACTGATTACAAGTTTGTAGACACCTGTGATGTTAATTAGAGGACACATCTTGGTTGAACATGTCCCTATGGTCACATTATTTTCAATCTTTTCTAGGGGTACCATCATTTTTGTCCAGGCCTGTTTCATGAGTTTGTGTTTTAAAATAATTCTGTTGAACCACAATTCAAAGCATTGTCTGATTTTCATTGGTTAATTTTTATAGAATTTTTATTTATTTCCACTTTTGTCAGATTCAAGTTATTTCTGTGACCATTGTGGGTTTTTCTTTCATTAACAGAGGGGTACCAGCAATTTTGTCCTCGTAACTTGCTTCACCATGATTAATGTGGTTAAAATGTTCACTAGTTTCAAAAAGAAATATTGAAACAAGTATTTGTTTGGAAGAATTACAAAAAGCATTTTGTCTAGTTTGTATAGTCAGCTACAGTTAGGCACAAAAATATTTGGACAGTGACAGAAGTTTTGTTATTTTAGCTGTTTACGAAAACATATTCAGGATACAATTATATAATCAATATGGGCTTAAAGTGCAGCCTCTCAGCTGTAATTTGAGAGTATTCACATCCAAATTGGAGCAAGGGTTTAGGAATTGCAGCTCTTTAATACGTAGCCGCCTCTTTTTCAAGGGACCAAAAGTAATTGGACAATTGACTCAGAAGGCTGCAAAAAAAAAAATAAATAAATAACAAGGCTGCATGGGCTCTTCCCTCGTTAACCTGTCATCAATTAAGCAGTTAAAAGGTCTGGAGTTGATTCCAGGTGTGGCGTTTGCATTTGGAAGCTGTTGCTGTGAACACACAACATGCAGTCAAAGGAGCTCTCAATGGAGGTGAAACAGACCATTCTGAGGCTGAAAAAAAAAAGAAGAAATCCATCAGAGAGATAGCAGAAATGTTAGGAGTGGCCAAATCAACAATTTGGTACATTCTGAGAAAAAAAAGAGTGCACTGGTGAGCTTGGGAACTCAAAAAGGCCTGGACGTCCACGGAAGACAACAGTGGTGGATGATCGCAGAATCCTTTCACAACCCCTTCACAACATCCACTCAAATGAAGAACACTCTCCAGGAAGTAGGTGTATCAGTATCTAAGTCTACCATAAAGAGAAGACTTCATGAGAGTAAATACAAAGGATTCACCACAAGGTGCAAATCATTAATCAGCCTCAAAAATAGAAAGGCCAGAATTGGCTTTGCCAAAAAGCACCTGAAGAAGCCAGCCCAGTTCTGGAACAGCATTCTTTGGACAGATGAGACTAAGATCAACCTGTACCAGAATGATGGGAAGAAGAAAGTTTGGAGAAGAATTGGAACAGCTCATGATCCAAAGCACTACATCTTCTGTAAAACATGGTGGAGGCAATGTGATGGCATGGGATGCATGGCTTCCAATGGCACTGGGTCACTTGTGTTTATTGATGATGTGACAAAAGACAGAAGCAGCCGGATGAATTCTGAAGTGTATAGGGATATACTTTCTGCTCAGATTCAGCCAAATGCAGCAAAGTTGATTGGACGGCGCTTCACCAATGATCCAAAACATACTGCAGAAGCAACCCAGGAGTTTTTTAAAGCAAAGAAGTGGAATATTCTGCAATGGCCGAGTCAATCACCAGATCTCAACCCAATCGAGCATGCATTTCACTTGCTCAAGACAAAACTTAAGGCAGAAAGACCCACAAACAAGAAACAACTGAAGACAGCTGCAGTAAAGGCCTGACAAAGCATCACAAAGGAGGAAACCCAGCGTTTGGTGATGTCCATGGGTTCCAGACTTCAGGCAGTCATTGCCTGCAAAGGATTCTCAACAAAATATTGAAAAGTAACATTTTACTTAGGGTTATGTTTATTTGTCCAATTACTTTTGAGCCCCTGAAATGAGGAGCGTTTGTATAAAAATAGCTACAATTCCTACATGTTTAATCATATATTTTTGTTCAACCCCTTGAATTAAACCTTAAAGTCTGCACTTCAATTCCGTTGTAGTTGTTTCATTTCAAATCCAATGTGGTGGCATGCAGAGCCCAAATCATGGAGACTGTGTCACTGTCCAAATATTTCTGGGCTTAACTGTATGTTACACAAAACATGTCACACATTTTTAGGCTAAACTGATTTGCAAACAACATAAATAACAAAACTAAACTTTGTTCGTTGGACGGGCTAGAAACTAGTTTCGTTATATGTGCACTCCTTTTTGCAAAGACCATTTTATTGACCTTTTTCTTTTAATCCGTAAGCACATGCGTGAAGTACATTTACATGTTTGAAGAAAACAGTTTTTAACTCCCTTATTTCCGTAACAAGTCAGTGCATTTGTACTAAACATTTGTTTAGTACAAAAACACCTAACACAAGTTTGTAATCACCCTGTTTTTATTGTGGTTGCAGTTTTTAGGAGTTTTTTGTACAAACTAGACACCCTTTGTTATATTTTGTAGCGTGAGTGCAAGAAAAATTGCTTTACCGTATTTTTGTTACACAACATATACTGTATGGTGCTGATGTTTTGATGAATTTAGCATAATGCTGTACATGTCGTGTCATACACAGTTATGCTTTTCTGTTTACAATCTTTAAATGTTTTTGATGGTTACATTAAGATAAAACTGTTCTTCAAATTGAAATTTACAAATTTCATGTATTTATTTCACTCAACTGCTTTGTTATATTCATGCAAACTTGCTTCACCATGATTAATGTGGTTAAAACCTTCACTAGTTTGATCAAAAGAAACATTGAAATGAGTATTTGTTTGGAGGAATTACAAAAAAAAACTTTTTGTTTAGTTTGTATAGTCAGCTATGCTACACAAAACATGTCACACATTTTTTAGGCTAAACTGATTTGCAAAAATAACAAAACTAAACTTTGTTGATTGGATGCACTAGAAACTAATTTCATTATTTGTACACTCCTTTTTGCATAAGACCATTTTAGTGACCCCTTTTTTAATTCGTAGGCACATGTGAAATACATTTACATGTTTGAAGAAAGAATTTTTAACTTCCTTATTTTTTTCATAACATGTCACTGCAGTTGTACTAAACATTATTTATACATACTGTAACATTTGGGTTCTCTGTTCTGGGGGAGGTTGTGGGGTTGTGCTGTGTGGAAGGGGGAGAGCATGAGGAGGAGGAGGATGATGGATGTGTGGGGAGAGTTGGGAGAGAGAGAGAGAGAGAGACAGACACAAGTTTTCTTGTTGCTTTTTTGTTTTTTTTGGCATGGTCCCGGCCTACAGTGAGCCATCCTGTTAAGAATAAAGGTCTTAAATTGGCAGTCTCTTCACGTGTTTTTGTTTTGTTTTTTTTACAATGCATCTGGCGGACAGTACAATGTATTCAATGCCTGATATAAGTTTTGTAATCGCCAAATGCTCATGGTTTTCATCAAGTGCTTGTACAAACCTGGGATGATGCATTCAGACTTATGAAGCATCATTTTAGTCTATCACAGTGCTACGGTTAGTATTTTACAATTTGTTTTCATGCCTGCAACCTTTTTTTTTTTTTTTTGTTAATCAGAGGTGATGATAGAAAATACATGTTGATGTTTAATAAATTTACCACTACCATTTCATATGCTGTACTGTTACACACAATTATATTGTTTCTATTGACACACTTCAGTTTTTTCGATTTGTTTGGATGGTTACAGAATTTTTTCATGTAAGTATTTATTTAATTCTCCTTCTTGTTGTTTTCAACCAAAGTTGCTTCAACCTGATTAACATGTAATGTGAAATAAAACATAAGTACACCAGAATCTTACTTGATTAGTAACTTTGATGTAGTTTACTTTTACACATAGTTTTACCTTTTTGTCACAGCAACAGTAAATTATTTCATGAATAGCAATAAATTTCACTCCGTGTGTTGATGTTGGGGAAAGCCTGGTTTTTTTAAATTTCACCAAATGAGAAATGTAAGACAACTGTCACGCCGCGCCATTCATCAGCGGCGCCACCTGCTCACGCACCTGACAATCATCAGCGGCGAGGGATAAAGGCCGTCTCGCCCAGAGGCTCGGCCTGAAGCCGTCAGACTTCGTCCCTCACCGTTGTGAGCTACTTCTCTTCAGCAAACATTATTTGGGTAAGAACCCTTACCTCTCTTTCCCAGTCTGCTCCCCTGTGCACAGGTGGATTCCCCGGCGGCGGACATCTCCACTCCATCGCCCAATCCTCGCTGCTGTACGGAGCTCTCCAGGTGGCTGTCTTCCGGGCTTCGCCCCCTTGTTGTGCCAGCTATCCTGACAATCCAAGGTTGCTCGGCTGAACGGTCACCTGCCTCTGTGCCTGAAGCAGACGCCATCACCAACACATTTACACCCCGCAGACACGCACTCATTCACTCCTGCTGTTAATAAACTCTTTGAACTACTCTAAGCCTGTGTGTGTGCGTCTCCTGAGCCGTGGGTTATGTCAGTACGGCTTCAGCAGAGCGGCTCGGCGGACGGCGGGCTCGCACACCGGTTTACCACTCTCGAGGCTAGAGTGGATCAAATTGCTTATCAACAGCAGGTTATCCTAAATCAATTATTAAACTTAACTAACCGGTTGGGCCGCTTGGATCCTCAACAGCCGTTCTCCCCGGCTCGTCAGGGTGGCGCGGCTCCTGCTGTTCCAGCGGCCGTCCAGCCGGCTCCAGTGGCACCGGTTCGGCTCACACCGATTCCGACCCCCGCCCGCTTTAGCGGTAAGCTCGGCGGAGCGCGGGGGTTCATTATGCAGTGTGAGTCCGTGTTCCACCGTGTGCCCGGAGATTTTCCCTCGGATCACAGCCGGATTGGTTACATAGGGAATCTTCTGGAGGGGCGTGCGTTAACTTGGACCTACGCCGTAATGGCGAGGCCCAGTTATGCCACCCTCACCTATGACCAGTTCGTGAGGCGCTTTCTGGAGGTCTTTGACCATTCTCAAACCGAGACGGTCCAGGTCGATCGGCTTCTCGCTCTCCAGCAGGGAGGCCGGAGGAACGCTCCCTCTGTGGCCTGTTCCTCCGCAGCCTCAATAATGATCTGAGGGATGAACTGGCTGGACGGGATATCCCTGGGACGCTAGCGGAGCTGACATCCTTAGCGGTAAGTTTGGATAACAGGCTGCGCGAGCGCTCCTCGGGGCGGAAGTCTTCTTCTTCTCGCCCTCGTGGAGTCTCGCCGCACCTGTTCCAAGCTCGCCCCCTGGCGGCGCCGCCAGCATCATGCCCCGAGGAGTCGGAGCCGATGGTGACGGGCTGGACCAAGCTTTCCCCTGCGGAGAAACAACGCCGCCGTGAGTTGGGCCTCTGCATGTATTGCGGAGGTGACCAACACACTGTGGAGCGTTGCCCGCGGAAAGCCAGTCGGCGGGGTCCGCGAATCGCTGTAGGGAGCCTCGCGGATCTCAACCGGTTAGACACCCTCACCCAATTAAAGCTGCCCATCCGTTTCTGCCACAATCCCACTGGGCACCTCACCCACGCACTGGTGGATTCGGGCGCAGAGGGCAGCTTCATTTCACAAGGCCTGGCAACCCGATTGGGCATCCGCTGTCAGGCATTAAAACACCCCATCTCCCTGGTCCATCTCTCCCGTGCCTCCCTTGGGAGAGTTTCTCACCAAACCATGCCTGTCCCAGTCATCATCTCAGGGAACCACCGGGAGGAGATGGTATTTTACGTCCTGCCCAACTCTGTATCGCCCGTCATCCTGGGGTATCCCTGGCTACACCTCCACAACCCTGTCCTGGACTGGAGGTCAGCTGGGGTATCGGCGTGGAGTACCTTCTATATGGGCACCTGCCTTCAGTCCGCTGCCTGCTCCCCGTCCGCGGCTCCCCCTGTGGCGGATACAGCACCTCCGGACCTGTCGCTGGTGCCTCCAGAATTTCACGACCTGGGTATGGTATTTAGTAAATCGAAAGCTATGTCTCTTCCCCCGCATCGACCCTATGACTGTGCTATCAACCTCCGCCAGGGGGCTCCCCTGCCTTCTGGTTGGCTCTACAGCCTGTCAGCGCCGGAGAAGGAGACTATGAATACTTACCTGAAGGAATCACTGAGCGCTGGGATTATTCGCCCATCGTCGTCACCCGTGGGGGCAGGGTTTTTCTTTGTCGGGAAAAAGGACGGATCCCTCCGCCCCTGCATAGACTACCGAGCGCTAAATGACATCACTGAGAGGGACTGTTACACCCTGCCCCTCATGGACACTGCCTTTCACTCCCTCCAGGGGGCGACCTGGTTTACCAAGCTGGATTTACGCAGCGCTTACCACCTCGTCCGGATCCGGGAGGGAGATGAATGGAAAACAGCCTTCCGTACCCCGAACGGCCACTTTGAGTATCTTGTCATGCCGTTCGGGTTGACCAACGCTCCTGCCGTCTTTCAGCGCCTCATTAATGACGTCCTCCGGGATTTCATCGGCCTCTTCGTGTTCGTCTACCTGGATGACATCCTTATCTTCTCCAAGTCCAGGGACGAGCACCAGGTCCATGTGAGGCGGGTCCTCCAAAGACTGCTGGAGAATCGGCTCTACGTGAAGGCTGAAAAATGCGAATTCTACGCTAGGACCACATCCTTCCTGGGATTCATCATCGCTCAAGACCAGGTGCTCCCAGACCCAGAGAAGGTGAAGGCGGTGGTGGAGTGGCCTACTCCCGCATCCCGGAAGCAGGTGCAACAATTTGTTGGCTTCGCCAATTTTTACCGCCGCTTTGTCCCGAATTTCAGCTCGATCGTCGGACCGCTGACCCGCCTCACGTCCCCGAAGGTCCCGTTCCGCTGGACCGAAGAGGTCGCTGCTGCCTTTAAGGCGCTGAAGGCGGAGTTCTCCTCCTCCCGGGTCCTTCGCCAGGTCGACCCCGCGCTGCAGTGCATTGTGGAGGTGGACGCATCGGACACGGGAGTGGGAGCAGTATTATCCCAGCGGTCACCTGACGATGGCGCCAAACGACCATGCGCTTTCTTCTCCCGGCGCCTGTCCCCGGCGGAGAGGAACTACGATGTGGGTGACAGAGAGCTCCTGGCCATTAAACTCGCCTTACAGGAGTGGCGCCACTGGCTAGAGGGGGCGGACCTGCCGTTTGTGGTCCTGATGGACCACAAGAACTTAGAATACTTACGATCTGCCAAGCGCCTGAATGCCCGCCAGGCGCGCTGGTCTTTGTTCTTCGCCAGGTTCCGCTTCTCAATCACCTTCAGGCCGGGCTCCAAGAACGGCCTGCCTGACGCCCTCTCTAGACAGTTCACCCCCGTGGAGGCTGAGGAGACGCCCCACACTATCCTGCCTAGGTCGTGCGTCGTGGGAGCCATCTCATGGGACATTGAAGACAAGATCCGGAAGGCGCATGAGGTGGAACCTGATCCTGGCGGTGGACCAGAGGGAAGACTGTTCGTCCCATCTACGGTCCGAGGAGAGGTCATCCACTGGCTCCACACCTCCCGGCTCACCTGTCATCCCGGCACCTCTCGGATGATCAGCTTCCTCCAACGGTCCTTTTGGTGGCCAGGCCTGCGGAGGGATGCAGCCCGCTACGCCCGGGCTTGCCCAATCTGTGCCACCAGCAAGTCGGGAAATGCCCCTCCAGCGGGTCTGCTCCAGCCTCTGCCCGTCCCCGGCAGGCCCTGGTCGCACATCGCACTGGATTTCGTCACCGGACTCCCCGTTTCCAACTCCTTTGACACCGTCCTGACCATCGTGGACCGTTTCTCCAAGGCGGCACACTTCGTCCCCCTGCGAGGTCTCCCTACCACCCTGGAGACGGCGGGCCTCCTCGTCCAACACGTGGTCAGGCTGCACGGGATTCCGGTGGACGTGGTCTCGGACCGGGGCCCCCAATTTTCATCCGAGGTTTGGAAATTCTTTTGTAACGCCATCGGAGCCAAGGTGAGCCTCTCCTCCGGCCATCACCCCCAGTCTAACGGGCAGTGTGAGAGGACCAATCAGGAGCTGGAGGCTGCGCTCCGCTGTGTTACCAGATCCAAGCCGACGTCCTGGAGCAACCATCTCGCCTGGGTGGAGTATGCCCACAACACCGCCCGCTCTTCTGCAACGGGGATTTCCCCCTTCAAGGCGTCCCTGGGTTACGACCCCCCGCTGTTTCCAGCGCAGGAAAGCGAGGTAACTGTCCCCTCTGTTAGGGCGCTCCTTAGGCAGTTCCGCTCCACCTGGGCTGCCGCGCGTCATGCGCTTTTACGCACAGCGGAGCGCAACAGGACCGTGGCGGACCAGCACAGACGACCTGCCCTGGCGTACAGAGTTGGGCAACTCGTGTATGTGTCTACCCAGGACGTCACATTAAAAGGCGAGAGGAGGAAGCTGGCACAGCGGTTCATGGGTCCCTTCCCCATCACCCGGATCATCAACCCGGTGGCTGTGCGCGTGGCTATTCCCCCCTCCCTCCGCATCCATCCCACTTTCCACGTGTCGAAGGTGAAACTGGCAGTCACCGACCCCCTTTGCCCTCCTCCTGCAGCGCAACCCGTGCCCCGGATGATTGGTGGCCATCCGGCCTGGTCCGTCTCCTCCATCCTGGACTCCCGGCGCCGAGGTCGTGGGTTGCAATACTTGGTGGACTGGGAGGGCTATGGGCCCGAGCATCGACAATGGGTGCCCCCGTCGTTTGTGTTGGACCCATCGCTCATCGCGGACTTCCACCGAGCGCACCCGGATAAGCCATCGCCAGGAGGCGCTGCTAGAGGGGGGAGTACTGTCACGCCGCGCCATTCATCAGCGGCGCCACCTGCTCACGCACCTGACAATCATCAGCGGCGAGGGATAAAGGCCGTCTCGCCCGGAGGCTCGGCCTGAAGCCGTCAGACTTCGTCCCTCACCGTTGTGAGCTACTTCTCTTCAGCAAACATTATTTGGGTAAGAACCCTTACCTCTCTTTCCCAGTCTACTCCCCTGTGCACAGGTGGATTCCCCGGCGGCGGACATCTCCACTCCATCGCCCAATCCTCGCTGCTGTACGGAGCTCTCCAGGTGGCTGTCTTCCGGGCTTCGCCCCCTTGTTGTGCCAGCTATCCTGACAATCCAAGGTTGCTCGGCTGAACGGTCACCTGCCTCTGTGCCTGAAGCAGACGCCATCACCAACACATTTACACCCCGCAGACACGCACTCATTCACTCCTGCTGTTAATAAACTCTTTGAACTACTCTAAGCCTGTGTGTGTGCGTCTCCTGAGCCGTGCGTTATGTCAGCAACGACTTTGTACAAACCACAAACATCTCAGTACAAACATCATTACTGCTCTGTTGGTGCATAAATTAGGGTATTGTGGAAAAGCAAATGCTTTTTACATAACACTGTGTTATCAAGATTGCAAATCATTGTGATGATGTTTAAATTGCAAATCCTGATGTGAGACAGTATATGTATGTAGATGCAGTAGACTTACAGTCTACACAGCAGACTCAGAGTACTGCCCCCACTGAGGGGAGTGGGGGGGAGCAGGGAGGGGGCGGGGTGAGGGGTGTGGAAAAGGGTGGTGGGCGGTGGGGGCGTGGGCTGGGTGTGGGTGGGGTTTTGTGCGGGGCTAGGGGTGATAAACCTGTCAAAAGCAGTTTGATGGAAGCTGCCCTATGTTATCTTCTACGGTGCCATTAGCATAGTTAGCTCAGCTCTTCAACTTGGCATGTTCATGGCAGTTTTCTGCTGAAACAGGCAACCCATTTGTCCAAATACCCTATCAGGCCACTAGCATTAATTTAGCTAGGATCTTCTACGGATATTATTATACTCATCTTTTTGTGACATTTTTGTTGTAATTACGCAGTTATTTTTCCTCATAAATTTGCTTTTTAAAGTGAAATTAGTAAGTCTAAAGTTTTTTTTTTCTTCAAAATGTGCTTTTTTTACTGAATTTGTGAGATGTTTTGTGGTTATATTTGCAATTTTTGTTCTGAAGGAAATCTGCATTTTGTTTATTAATTTGCTGTTTTTTACCTAATTGGTTCCTGGATTTTTCTGTTAATTGTAAATATATAATTTAATCTATTGGGGCAGCTCGGTGGTCACGGGATCGATTCCACACTTGACCATCAGGTGACCCTTCTGTGTGAAGTTTGCATGTTCTCCCCATGTCTGTGTGGGTTTTCCCCTGGTACTCTGGTTTCCTCCAACAGGACAAAAACATGCAGGTTAGGTTAATCGGAGGCTCTAAAGTGGCCCTAGGTGTGAGTGTGTGTGTGAATGGTGAGGGGATTGGTGCCGTACCGTGGATGCCTGTAATTTCCCTCTGGGGATTAATAAAGTATAGAAAATACAAAAAAATATTCTTGAAAATTTGCATAATAGTCACATAAATTTATCATGTAAATTAAAAAAAAAAATCTTTTTTGTCAAAAAAAAATGCATAAAGAGCATTTCTAGATTTCTGGTTTAATCTAGTAGCAACGTGGATTTGATTATGTTTTTGAAATTCTCTTCACAGTTGACATGGCCATGAAAGTGGTGATCCGTCAGTTCCGTCCCTCAGACCTGGACTCAGTTCAGCGCCTGTTTATGATTGGACAGCTGGAGCAAATCCATCCATCATTCATCAGAGCAATGACCAGCCCTCTCTATGTCACCATCACCCTGACTCTGTCTATAACTGGTTACCTCCTTGGGTCCATTTTTGGGGCCGTCCTGCTGCCAGCAGCCTGGGTGAGCCTCATCTACTACAGCTGTCACACGGTATTTAATTTCTACATGAGGATGACGCTCCAGGCCGACATGGGGGACATCAGTGGGTTTTACCTCAGCAGACCTGACCACTGTTTCTGGGTGGCCGAGGCTGAAGTCAATGGCAGGGCTCAGGTCGTTGGAATGGTGGCTGTAGTGGCCAGAGAAAATGGTGGAGAGAAATACGGGGAGCTGTCCAGGCTGGTGGTCTCTCCGCAGTGCAGACGTCTGGGTCTGGGCTGTCAGCTGATCCAGACTGTGATGGATTTCTCTAAGGACCGAGGCTTCTCTAAGGTAGAGCTGGACACCAGCTCCATCAGGGAGGAGGCTGTCGCTCTCTATAAAAAACTGGGCTTCAAACACGTGCTCACACATGTGCCGCCAGAAATTCCATTTCATCTTCTGCTGACCAGGATCAGATGTATGATCATGGAAAAACATCTCTGACCCAAATCAGCTTCAGTTTTCTCTGACTTTGTCTCAGAATGGTTTACTGTGTTTGTCACATTCCGTCCAACTCTGGTCTCATGTTGCCGATAAGATAAGATAAGATAAACCTTTATTAGTCCCTCAATGGGGAAATTACAGGATTGCAGCAGCAGAAGGATAGCAGCACTCAGAGCAATAATAACTAAGATAATGAATAAGATAAAGAAATGGGAAACACAAACAGTAAACATACATACTGTATATACACAGTTCAAGAGCAATGCAGCTAAATAGTATTTACAGCATTACAGTTACTTAAATAAATTACTTGGCAATATATAAACATAAACGTGCATTGGAAGGGAATGATCTCTACTGTGCAAAGTAGTGGTGTTATGTACAGTCTCTACAAGCAGCACAGATTACATTATAAAGTATGACAGCAGCCGGTAGGAAGGACCTGTGGAACTTCTCTCCCAAGCACTTAGGATTGTGCAGCCTGAGCTCCTCATTGCGTTCAGCGCGTCCCACATGGGGTGGAACTTGGACTCCAGCTGAGATGACAGCTTAGTCACCTTCCTCCTCTCTCATATCTCCTCCACTGGGTCGAGGTGGCGCTCCAGAACAGAGCTGGCTTTTGAATCAGCCTGTTCAGTCTCTTCCTGTAGGCTGCCTTGATGCCGCTGCCCCAGCAGACCACTCCATACGTGATTACTGATGCCACCACTGTCAAGAGTCTGAGCCAGAGCTAAGACTCCCTTTGTAGTTTTGAGTATTTTTCTGTCTGTTATTATTTTAATAGCAAAAGTAATACCATTATTCAAGCGAGGAAATAAACACCACTACACAAACTACAGACCAGCATCGCTCCTCCCACAATATTCAAAGATTCTGGAAAAACTCTTCAACGACAGATTAGAAAAATATTTGAATATACATGATCTGCTTAATCAGAATCAGTATGGATTTAGACCAAAGAGTACAACATCGTTGGCAATAATGGAAGCAACAGAGGAAATAATAAATGCATTAGATCAAGGAAAATATAAAACTGGTGTATTTATAGATTTTAGAAAAGCATTTGATACAATAAATCATTCAGTATTTCTTGATAAACTGCAAATGTATGGTATTAGGGAAATGGCTCTGAAATGGGTTACAAGTTATTTATCTGAGAGACAACAGTTTGTGAAGATGGGAGAATATCTATCTGGATGTATGGGAATTGCCTGTGGGGTCCCCCAGGGGTCAGTATTGGGCACCAAATTATTTAACATATATATAAATGATATATTCCAAGTTTCTAAATTATTAAAAATAATATTATTTGCTAATGATACTAATATATTTTATTCTGGAAATAATTATAATCAACTAATCCATATGCTAAATAATGAATTAAATAAGCTTAAAAATGGATGGATTGTAATAAATTATCACTAAATATAGATAAAACTAAGGTAATGATATTTGGTAATTGTAAAAATAAAGAAGATATGCATATTCATATAAATAATGTTATTATTGAAAATGTTAAGGAGATCAAATTTTTAGGTGTAATACTAGATGATAAAATTAGTTGGAAACCACATGTCAGATACATACAAAACAAAGTCGCAAAAAATATTGCAGTTATAAATAAAATTAAGCAAGTCCTAGATTACAAATCGCTTCATATCATGTATTGCTCATTAGTACTTCCATACTTGACCTATTGTATAGCGGTCTGGGGTAACAATTATAAAAGTGAACTTAATTCATTGCTAATATTACAAAAAAGGGCAGTCCGTGTTATACACAAAGTCGGGTATCTTGAACATACTAATTTATTGCTTTTACATTCAAAGTTATTGAAATTATGGGATCTGGTTGATTATTATACAGCACAATTGATGTTTAAAGTCAGTAAAACTTTTTGCCACACAATGTACAAAATCTTTTCAGTGAGAGAGAAGGGAAATATAATTTACAGGGAACACAAAATTTAATATGCACTTAGTAAGATCTACTAGGAAAGGTTTTTGTGTGTCTGTGTGTGGGGTAAAATTGTGGAATGGGTTGGGGGAGAAACAAAGGCAATGTCCAAACATCCATATATTTAAATCAACATATAAAGAAATGATTTTTGAGCAATATAAAAATAAAGAACAGTAACACTACAATGTGTCTTCAATGAGTTCATCAATCAATCAATCAATGGGCTGCACGGTGGCGCAGTGGTTTAGCACTGTGGCAGCACAGTTTTACCCTCGGCCGGGGGATCGCGGGGATCATGAGATCGTGGGTTCGATCCCAGCCCCCGACCAACAGTGAGCTGTGTGGAGTTTGCATGTTCTCCCCGTGTTGCGTGGGTTTACTCCGGGATTTCTCCGGTTTCCTCCCGCATACCAAAAACATGTAGGTTTAGGGCGCTCGCGCACGCAGCGACCGGCAGCCAGTGGCTTGTCACCAGACTGCAAACCAAGTCTACCTACGGGTACAAATAAGTAACAAAAAAAAAAAAAAAAAAAAAAATGAAGAAAGGTCATTATTGTGAATACATTTGTGAGTACTGTTATTATTGATATCATTATTACTAGAATTATAGTGTTAGGTTTGTTGTTAGGATGGAATTACTTGAAGTATTATATAGGCCAGGTGGTATTATTATTATTATTATTATTATTATTGTTGTAACTACCATATGGCTACCTGCTATTACAGTTCTTCTTATTATATGGTTACTTATTGCGCCTAGGTATTGTAAGCCATGTGGGGGTGTATGGTGGTATACAGTATATGGTGATTATGATGATGATAATATTGTCTGTAATTATATTAAATATACCAGAAGTATTTATTTATTATTATTACAATTATTATTAGATGTTGGTATTATTGTCAATATAAACTATCATTGTTGTATCATTTCTATTGCATAATTTAATTATAAGGTGTATTATATATTATGGTATTATATAATTTTTTTAAATTTTTTTTTTAGATTTAGTATACTTTATTGATCCCCAGAGGGGAAATTGAGGGCATCCACCACCTGGATGGATGAAGCAGCCACGATACGGCGCTATCCCTTAACCATTCACACACACATTCACACCTAGGGCCACTTTAGAGTCTCCAATTAACCTAACCTGCATGTTTTTGGCATGTGGGAGGAAACCGGAGAAATCCCGGAGTAAACCCACGCAAACACGGGGACAACATGCAAACTCCACACAGATCACTGTTGGTCGGGGGCTGGGATCGAACCCACGATCCCACGATCCCCTGGCCAAGGATAAACTGTGCTGCCGCAGTGCTAGCCACTGCGCCACCGTGCAGCCCAATGAATGATGTAATGATGTAATGCTGTAATGAATGTAATTGTGGGATGAATAAGGACTAGAATGTTATTATAATTTATTGGGTATGGAGAAGGGGTGGGACTATATAAGAGCTGGCTTCTTCCCACTCCTTTTGAACATTTTTTTTTTAATTTTTTTTTTTAATTTTTTGTCTGGATGTTCAAATAAAATCAATCAATCAATCAATTTTCTTATCAGTTTGTTATGTTGGTTGTGTGACACGAGCCTCTTTCCTTCTCTCCCAGACACACCCACCTTTCACTCACAGTTTGTTTTCCAATTCCCAGCTGTCATTGCACCTGCTAGTCTCCCACTCACTGCCCCCAGTCTGCTTTCCTATCAGCTGGGAGCAGCTACACAATCAGCTCTGCCAGCTCAGCTCTTACACCTGCGTCTCAGCTACTTTCATGTATGTAAGGACTGCTGTCTTGTCTCTAATTGTGTCTGCATTGTCTTTCCTACATGGACTGCATTGTCTATTACCTTTGTACTCCATTCAAGGTCAACTCCTGCGTTCACAGAGCGATTCAGGCTCTGGAACAGCATTTGTAAGTTTTTTTCCTTATTTGCATTTTTGTATGTAGAGGACATGCTAATACAGATGAACCTGAGATGGCTCAGACATGTTGAGAGGATGGACCACCAGCGTCTCCCTCGGCAGTTACTCTACTCACAGTTATGCAAGGGCAAATGCAATCAGGGTAGACCAAGGCTCAGATTTAAAGACACTGTAAAAAGAAACTTGAAGTTGGACATAGACAGGAGTTCCTGGCAGCAGAAGGTTAAGGACAGAGCTGTGTGGAGGAGTCTGATCAGACCTAAATGAAACAGTCATTATCGCCCACGACAGACTGCTATGATGATGATGATGATGATGTCTAACACAGTTCTTGGACTTCTGTTCTCTTAATTAATGTCACCAACAGTCCAGTGCATGAGTCTGTCCCTCCACCCCGCGGGGCGTTCATGACAACCACAGAGTCGTAGAAGGTCTTCAGGAGCATCCTCTGCACTCCAAAAGACCTGAGTCTCCTCAGGAGGAACAGCCTGCACTGTCCGTTCTTGTAGAGCACGTTAGTGTTGTGTGACCAGTCCAGTTTATTGTTCAGGTGATCATGGGGTTAAAAGGAATCCCTCTCTTTGCTCTCATTCCCTTTAATAAACTGGGGTGCTGTAGAGGGCATAAGGAAAGGATGTGGAGGCGAGGCATGAGCGTAGGTCGACACAGGTTTTTTATTGACCCTCTAACACAGGGGTCTCCAATCATGTGCCACAGAGGGCCAAGACCCTGCAGGTTTTCTCTTCTACCCAGTCTCTTCAGCAGGTGTTTTCACTTATCAGCAATCAGTGGGAAGAAGTTCAGTGAAATCTGCAGTTGAAGACACTGGCTGGAGGGAAAACCTGCAGGGTCTTGGCCATCCATGGCACATGATTGGAGACCCCTGCTCTAACATAAATACAGCCGGTGGACCCCAGTGTTGCCCGCTGGGGCCGTGTGTCTGGCAGGAGAGTTTTTGCATTTTGAGGCATGTATAACAAGCTCTTTTATACAGTTATACAGACAGAGAGAATGCATGGCACATTAGTGTGGTGATTGTCATCTCATACATATCAGTCAATACATATCATTCGCATGACATCAGCTGGCGCCCGGATGTTTCCGTTGTCCGAGGACATATACAGTACATAACAGTCCATTGTTCTGCCCCTCTTCCTGCTTCTGGGTGTGAGAAGAACGTCCACCCGCTGTGTCTAGTGTCCCCCACACACAGCCCCCCCCAAACACCCAGAAAGGGCTGTGACCCCCCCTGTTGTTTGGGCTCAAGTCGACGCCAGAGGAGGCTGCAGCGGGGGGTTGCCGCTCTGGTCGAACTGTCTGCTGGTGAGGAGTGTCAGAGGGCATGTAAGTCTGTGGGGGGGAAGGGGGAGGGTGGAAAAGACAGTGTGCTCCACTCCGAGTTCCAGCACGTTGAACGGCTGTGGATCGTGGGTGCACGGGGCCAGTGCGCGTCGTGCGTAATGGAACAAAGCGGCGATCGGCCAACTTTAGGGAGTGAGGTGCGGGAAGAACGATGTGGAGGAGGAGGGGGAGGTGGATGGGAATAAGTGAGTGCCGACCCGGGATGTCAAAAGTGTCTGGGCCGCGCAAAAATTGCGTGTGGATCCGCCATGGTGAGGGACTTTCCTGGTAAACCTGGTGGTGATCTGCAACGGCTGCAACGGCTGTGAAAAAAATTAAGTCTCTTACTCCTCTTGCGGCTCAGTCCTGCGAGGATGTGGGGAAGGTGAACGGCCAAATTCCCTGAGGATGCGTAGCGGCTGTGAAAAAAACTGAAGCTGTGTGAGGCACTTGGCAGTTTGGCTTTAGGTGTGGTAGCAGCCCTAAAGTCATCAGGGAAAGCAATCGGCTAAATTCCCGTTATGCGCCGTGGCTGAGAAACCCATACAAAGTCCCGTGTGCGGGCTACATGTCTGCTTCAGGTGCGTGAGCAGCCCTAAAGGTTCCGAGGATGGCAATCGGCCGTGTTTCTTGGGCATGTTCAGCAGCGGAGGACGATGTATAAGTCTGTGGAGCTGGTTTGTCCCTGGTGCGTGGCGCGCGCCTGGCGCAGTGACCACATAGCTGGAAGCTGCGCTGTCCTCGTAATCCTGCGGTGTGTGCGCGGGGCTTCTGTGTGCAGAAAGTCCGCTGTTGGGAGGTGAGTCAGGGTCGGGGAGCTTGATGTACTGTAAATCAACGCAGACGGCGCCGATGATCTTCCCCGTTCAGGCTGTTTCTGTGCGTTGCTCGTGTCGCTGATCCTCGTGCGTCTCGGTCCCAGCGCCACACTCTTCGTCCGACCCTGGAGGTCGCCATCGTGGAGAGAGGATAAGGCGCGCGTGCTCCAGTGAGGATGCTAAGGATGTAGGCGATCCCCAGTCTCTGCAATCCACAGCGCGGTGAAAGGGAGCAGACGGTCATTCCACATCAGGTCATCATGTGGTGTGTGGCGTAAGGGAGAGACGGTTTATCTCCGTCAGGTCACCAATGTGGAGAAAAAGGAATCCACAGCACGGCAAAAGGGAGAGATAGTCCATTTCACGTCAGGTCATCAATGTGGAGAAAATGGCATAGTTGAGAAACACACCATGCACGTCCAGGGTCACCAATGTAGTGGGTGTAAGAAAAGCACATGGAGGCGAGGCACGAGCATAGGTCGACACAGGTTCTTTATTGACCCTCTAACATAAATACAACCGGTGGACCCCAGTGTTGCCCGCTGGGGCCATGTGTCTGGTAGGAGAGTTTTTGCGTTTTGAGGCATGTATAACAAGCTCTTTTATACAGTTATACAGACAGAGAGAATGCATGGCACATTAGCGTGGTAATTGTCATCTCATACATATCAGTCAATACATATCATTCGCATGACATCAGCTGGCGCCCGGATGTCCTCTCCGTCATCCGGGGACATATACATAACAGTCCATTGTTCTGCCCCTCTTCCTGCTTCTGGGTGTGAGAAGAATGTCCACCCGCTGTATCTAGTGTCCCCCACAGTGCAAAATTAAATGCCGAATACTAATATGACAGTGTTTAAATGGGAGGAGAAATCATTTTTGCGCTGAGGACAATGTGGGCTCATTCACAAAGTGAAAATGTGTTTAAGGGCAAAGAGCTTTTAAGGAGATTTTGAACCTCCTTCTCCACAGTGCTGCTTGCACTGGGGAGACTAGATCATATTTACACAAACTTCATTCAAATTTCTTTTTTAAACTGAGAAAGAGGGAGCTGTTCATCTCTTCCTTAGATCCGTTAATCTGCTCTGCTGAATGCAAAATTGTGTTTAAACTCAAAACAATTGTCAGGATACTTTCATTTTCAATCATTCTGTTAAAAGAATGACAGTGAATGAGGTTAAAAGCAGTTTTTAAAAAGCTGTCATAATTAGATAATGATGAATATCGGTTTTGCACGCACCTGTCGGATCCTCTCCAGGATGGTGGTGACAGCTCTTTTCCTGGTATAGGGCAGTGTGCTGGATTTTTGTATTTACCATAAAATGTCCCTTTTATCTGGTGAATAAAAAGGCTGTAATCCTAAAGATGCATTTTCGTAATTTATTTTAGTAAAAAAAGGATAGGCACGTAAAGATACATTTCAGTCAGCACGAGACGGGAGAACTTTCTCTGAGTGCATGGGAGAGAGTTTTAATACACTCCGGACAGAGTAGAAAAGCCGGAATGCAAAGTAATCAAAATACAGAGTCTAACTGTCTGTGAGTTAACCTGGGGTGCAGGATGGCACAAAAACATGATGTACTGTGTTTCAGGATATCTGGGACCAAGTGTAAAGGAATTAAAAAAAAAAAAAAATCCATGACACTATCAACTTCTGATCACACTCTGTGATCACTATAGTGCTTAAATAATCAGATTGTAAAGCCCCAATGCCAACATTTCACAGCTTGCTTCCACATATAGGAGTGAAATCCCTGGTTTATATTTTATCGATACCTGTCTTTGCACAGAAAAATTCCCACAGCTTTGAATCAGGATAACTGGACTTCCTTATTTTATCTTGTCAATCACCCTTACACAACAACACAATGCTTCAGCAAGACTATATCAATCATCCCCTAAATATGGCTTCACAATCTTAATGGAGGAATACTCATAAAAGTAAAAAATCTCATCAGTTTAGATAAAAGTATCGGAATTACTGAAAAATGAATGGAAATATGCGAGTATTAGGAAAACTGTGAAATTAAGAATAAAAATCAATAGAAGTAGCAAAAGGGAAAATCAACAATTCAGTTAAAGTATCTTATATAAAAAGAATTAACCTTAACTCATAGATCAAAAAATTATTTTATCCCACATCAATATGAAACAAAATTCAAGTTTTATCATAAATTTAGCCAAAGTCAACACGTTGGAATGGGAAGATTCAAACATTTCAAAATATTTGGCATTTGTTAATAAACTATTGTTTACTGGCCTAATCTCAGATAAAGAACATAAAATATATAAGCATGGCAGTTAGTTTATAAGCAGTGTATCTTTCTGTCTAATCTTATCTGTACCTGTTATCTCTAAGGTACAGGTCTATGTGTAAGATGGCAGCACAACCAGTTTTTATTAACATTATGTGTAAAGATTTGTATGACTGATGTTGCAGTTCAAGTGTCATCTTTCTCTGTCATACTCGCACTCAAATTATTGCTTATTGAAATGGACCTCTCAGCACAATCACAATATCCCCATGATGGCAATCTGGGCTCCTTCTTATCTGCCTCAGTCTCTCCTTCTACACGCTGCCTGAGATTTAAGAAAGGGAGAGAAAAATAGAAAAGGACAGAAAAAAAGAAACATGAGTTTCATTCACAGTGTCAAAAAGTGGGGTTAGGAGAGACTCACAGAGAGTGGTGCTGTTGTGAACATGAACTTCATTACACACAGCAATACAGTACACATGCAGACTGGCTGAGCACTGAGCTCCTATGTGGCTACGTATCGAAAGAGAGCCTAAGATGGCCGGGTCTCCCTTACTTATAGACTGGTGTGATGACATCACCAGCCAGCTGCGTCATCATGCCACTACCTGTTATAAATCCCCTTTATAACGTTCACACCCCATTTCCTCCCGGAAAAACACAGAACACTTTAATAGTTGTAACCCTCCCCAATTTGGTAACAACAATAATTGTAACTAGGGTCAGTGGGTGGACCGCTGCTCAACTCAGCACGGCTGACTGGATTATTCTGCCACTCATCCTGACAGCCGCGCTCCTATCTAACCACTCCTTTTTTACAGTCTTCCATGGGAAAGGCGGTTCTTGTAGCGGGCTCGGGGTGGATGTGCCCCTGGCGGTGCCAATTTCAGCAGGGTCAGGTGCCATCTCTCTGGAGCCATGGCACGCCTGTCAACAATGTCCCAGCCTGGATCCCACACCAGCTGGATCAGCTCCAACGCCACATCCCAATCTGCAGCAGCTGCCCTCACCTTCTACGGATGGCTGGCCCGCCGTCCCGATCTTGTTCTCAGCTATGCCGCTATCTTCTTACATGCCGGTGGTGGTGACAATGTAAAGGCCGACTGTCAGCCCGGTCGCTTAGTTCCACGGGCCTGAACCCAGTTCATCACAGGGAGTGGCACTCTTTACGGCTGCATATGGCGTTGTTGTTCTAATGGTGTGGTACTCACGTTTGCAGCAGGGCATCCACCAGGCTGTGGTGGCTCTGCTACATCCTGTTGGGTCACACGGACTCTTCACCCAGCGCTACAGTGGCACTCCCTGGAGGCCAATGCTGGTCGTGAATCTTGAAGTTGTCTGGGATCTCTCCTGTATTATTTACGGTCAGAAACTATTCACCCAGCGGCTCAGCCGTGGCTCCTGTAGACTGGCCCTAAGCGAGGATTCTGAAGCAGTGTGGTTCTTTCTGGGCTGCACGGTGGCGCAGTGGTTAGCACTGCGGCAGCACAGTTTACCCTTGGCCGGGGGATTGTGGGGATCGTGGGATCGTGGGTTCGATCCCAGCCCCCGACCAACAGTGATCTGTGTGGAGTTTGCATGTTCTCCCCGTGTTGCGTGGGTTTACTCCGGGATTTCTCCGGTTTCCTCCCACATGCCAAAAACATGCATGTTAGGTTAATTGGCTGTTCTAAATTGTCCCTAGATATCTGTTTCCTATAGGCCCTTAGAATAGAGGGTTAGTATTAATGAAAGCGCTTTGAGTGGTCTTTGTGACTAGAAAAGCGCTATATAAGTGCAGGTTAGTTAGTTAGTTAGTTAGTTCTTTCTCACTTTTGTCTGGTGCTGCCTTAGGTTGGGGTGATGTGTTGTTATCTTCATAGCTAACATCCGTATCGGGGTGGTTTGTCTCTGGATTCCATGTGTGCATGGGCTCCCTCTCCTGCAGCTCCGCAGCGGCTTCCGTGGGCTCATGCTGGGCGAGGATCTGAGGTGAGTCCGGCCATTGTCCCCCCTCCGGGCAGTGCTCCTCCTGCATACATGGGACGGTTGTTCTCTTGTCGTCGGTCACTGTTCCCGCTCTGTGTTGTGTTCGTTCTCTGCACCGTGTTCACCCACTGTGCTGTGGTCACTCTCTGTGCTGCATTCTCCTCTAGCGCTGCATTCACTCTCTGTGCTGTGCTCTTCAGTTAGCTTGTCACAGATTAGCTTTGTGGTGCCCTGCTGTCCCACGGTGTCTAACTCGGGACCCTCCCAAAATGGTGTGGAGTCAGCGGGCTCAGCAACTGGGGCAACCGTCTGCACCAGCAAAACAAGCTGCAGGAAACACGGGTGTGGTCCCGCCAGTCGCACTGCTACCTGGGCTGTCATCTCCAGCTGAAACACCAATTCCATTGCCTCCGACACCGATAGGTAGTGCACGAACTCTGGCAGTGTCTTCTGCAGTTTCCTCACCATGTCTGCAACCAGCTGCTCCCCCAGTAGAGCACACATCACCAAACTTGCTGTGAAGCACTCCAACTGCAACCTTATCAGTCTGTCCTCCACGTGTCCAAACTCACATGTGCTAGCCAAACAGTGAAGGGCGTCCACATACTGTATGAGTGACTCACCTTCTCACTGTCGGCGCTGGTAGAACATGGACCTCTGGACCATCACATTCTCCGGAACATCGAAGTGTTTGGCTAGCAAACCAGCATACACATTGTAGTCTTTGTAGTGTGAGGCGCTGTGGCTAGCTAGCCGCTTGACCACCTCGGCACACGTTACTGTTGATCTCACCATAAATACATCTGCCTTCCATGCCCAGATAGTGATACAGTAGAGCTGACTTTTGTACCTCATTTATCTCATCTGGGTCAAACGCTGATAAGTAGGTGGTGAAAGCATCAAACCAGTGTGGCCAAGAAACAAATGGCTCACCGGGGTCTTCTAGAAACGATTTCAGTGGCCTCATGCACACCTCCATGGTTTAACTCTCATCGCCAAATGTTGTGTCTGGAAACCTGGAGAGACTCACAGAGAGTGGTGCTGTTGTGAGCACGAACTTTATTACACACAGTAATATAGTACACATGCAGATTGGCTGAGCACTGAGCTCCTATGTGGCTATGTATCGAGAGAGAGCCTAAGATGGCCGTGTCTCCCTTACTTATAGATTGGCGTGATGACGTCACCAGCTGTCTGCGTCATCACACCGCTTCCTGTTATAAATCCCCTTTGTAACACAGTTCTTATCAACAAAAGCAATACTGGCCTGTTCTTTTGCCGTGCCATGTTGTCCCACACTTCAGTCACCTTCTTCTTCTCTCGTGTATCGCATTCAGATGTTCAGCTTGGTGGTGTAAAGCCACGCCCTTGTCTCAGGGTCCACTTGAAAGAAGCCGGCCTCTGAAGGTGGTCTGTACAGCCTGCAGGTGGTAATGATGTGGACAGCTGTCTGCTCAGGGTCCCAACGCTCGCATGCTGCGTTGTTTGTCAGGCCTCACTTCTTCATGGTTGATTTGAAGCAGCCGACACCTGTACATAGATGGTTCAGCAGAATCCATTGATGGCGAGGAAGACGAATTCCTTCTAAGCCATCCTCCGGGTCCCAGATGTAGTGGTCAATACGCAAGGGCCCAGTGACTCCCACTCCTGTTTCCAGGATGCTGCCAGCCAGTCGCTTGTTGACTGGTTCTCAGGGATGGAGCAGAGCAGCTCTTGTGCTGCCCTGTTGTAGGGGTGGCGGGACTTGAGTCTGCTTGGGGGCACAGCTGTTGTTGTGGTATTATGCAGGATATGCCAGTCATGTTTCTGGGCTTTCCTTGCTAGGGCAAGGGTAGCAGTCTTTCACCTGAGGCCAGGTGGGGTGATTCCTGAGAGGACTGGCAGGAAGGAGACAGAGGTGGATCTTAGGCAGCCTGTTATGGTCCTGAGTGCGATGTTGATGGCAGCATCTACCTTTTTGACGCGTGGGCTTCTACACCATGCTGATGCACAGTATTCGGCTGCTGTGAAGACGAGAGATCGAATGGAGGTTTGTAGAGTCCTGGCTGCTGCTCCCCAGGAAGTACCAGCTAGGCGTCGGATAAGTCAGTCTCTTGATGTCACCTTGGCCCTCACTTCTTCGGTTACCCACTGGTGACCATCAAAACGGTTCTTAGTCAGTTGTGTGATGGAGAGCTGCTCCTGTCATGAGTGTTCTCCACTCATCTGCCGTGCTGGAAGGATGCTGTGTGCACACATTGTAATCTGTTTTTGAGCCATCGCCAGTGGATCAGATTAAAGTTCACCAAGGAGGAGTGCATGCTTTATTGCTGGTTGATGGACGGACTGAAGTCATACAGGCTTGGTGATGGAGTTGGTGGTGATACTGGGTGATGATGCGGTGATCAGGGTTTGTCAGTGGAGATAAGACAGTGCTGGTCTGTCATGGGTCACTTCACCCTAAAAAAATAATACAAAGGAGAAAAAGATTCCTGAGATGTACAGTGGGGAAAATAAGTATTAAATACGTTGTGGAGAGAGGAATAATCGGGCAAAGCATTCAAAGCAGACAAACTTTATTCACTCGCTTACATCTCTCAGAATCAGAAAACATTGACCTCATGTGGCAGGGTCTCTCCTTTATATTACAACACTCACCCCCCCTGCTACCTGAGGTCTTGCATCACAATACATTCTCACATCACAATTCCTATTGTCCCCCAGTTGCTTAATCCCCATGCTCTTCCGGCAGAGGAATTTACTGCCTCAAAACACAAAACAAGAGCAGCGAGTATACATATGTACATATAAATATAAATATATATATACAGACACACAGTGCGGAGCATTGTAGCTAGATGGGATAGATATATAAATATATAAACACAGTGCAGAGCATTGTAGCTGGATGGAATAAATATATGAGTATATAAACACAGTGCGGAGTATTGTAGCTAGATGGAATGAATATGTGAATATATAAACACACAGTGAGGAGCATTGTAGCTAGATGGAATAAATATGTAAATATATAAACACACACAGTGCGGAGCATTGTAGCTAGATGGAATAATATGTAGATATATAAACACACAGTGCGGAGCATTGTGTGTTTGTGAATATGGGGGATCGGGTAGCGGGCGTGCGCTATGGCACTGTTTAATCTGCGGAAATCCCCACGAGGTCGACGCGATCCCTCGGCCTTAGGGACCATATGTAGTGGGGATGCCCATGGGCTGTTTGAGCGCCTGATGATGCCCAGCCTTTCCAAGTTGGCAATCTCCTCGCGCGCTATGGCCAGTTTAGCTGTGTCCAGGCACTGAGGTCGTGCAAAAATGGGTGGCCCGGTGGTGGTAATAAAGTGCTCCACCCCGTGTTTAAGATAAGATAAGATAAGATAAGCCTTTATTAGTCCCACAACAGGGAAATTCCAGGATTGCAACAGCACAGGGATAGCAACACTCAGAGCAATAATCAGAAGGCAAGAAAAAACAAGCAAGCAAGAGCAGCTAATATACATATGTACATATTACTATAAAATATATATATACACACACACACACACAGACACATAGTGCAGAGCATTGTAGCTGGATGGAATAAATATATGAATATATGAACACAGTGCAGAGCATTGTAGCTAGATGGAATAAATATGTAAATATATAAACACCCACAGTACGGAGCATTGCAGCTAGGTGGAATAAATGATGTTTAATGATGGCCGCCGAAAACGTCGGGACCGTGAGTGCTGGGAACTGGGTGAGCACTGTGTGGAACTTACCACCTGGAGCTGTGACGTTGGCTCGCGTTGTTGGCCCGGCTCCTCGAGCTGTACAGAGGAGGGAATCAGAAGACATTGCATTAATCAGGCATCTGTTAGCAACATCGACTAGTAGACAGTGTGCACACAAAAAATCAGCGCCTAAGATTGGGAAACTGCATGCCGCTATGACAAATGTCCACTGGTACGTACGGCCGTGTAGAGATACAGTCAGTGTCCTTTCATCAAAAGTCTTAATGTCCGAGCCGTTTGCAGCCGTCAGCTCAGGGCCGCTGCCACCCACTAGCCGGTCGGCGTAGGACGGCAGGATGAGGCTCTTTTGGGAGCCGGAGTCCAGGAGGAACAGTCTCCCCGAGCACGAGTCTGTCACGTAGAGCAGCTTGCTTTCTTCACCGGCGGTCGCAGCTGCTACCAACTGCCGGTCTTGGCGTTTCCCGAACACTTGAACTGGCACGGTGGCACGCATCGGCGTGCGTCCTCTCCAAAATGGCGGTGGTAGGAGCAGAGCGTGTCTCTCTGGCGCTTCCTGGCCCCCACTGCTGCTACCACTGCTGGCTCCTCGCTTCCGCTGGCTGTCTCGCTGGGTTCCGACGCCGCTGCGCTCACTGTGAGGGTTCTGGTGGTGAGGATCATCCGATCTGCCTCCTGGGCTAGCGCACAGTAGTCATGTGCGGCCAGCAACGGCGAGTTGGTAAGGACCGCTCTGGCCTCCGTTGGAAGGTTCTGGAGGAAAAGATGGGCAAACAGAAAATGCCCGTCGTCCGCGGCCATCAACGCCAACATCTTCTCCATCAGTTCGACCGCCGACCCATCTCCTAACTTGGAGCACGTCAGGAGCCTCTCTGCTCTCTCACAGTCCGAGAGCATGTAGCGCCGGGTCAGCACGGCTTTGAGAGCCCCGTATTTGTCGTGGGCTGGGGGCTGTTGGAGCAGGCTCACTACTTGCTGAGTCGTGCGAGCGTCCAGTGCTGCGACCACATAGTAATATCTGGTGTCATCTGCCGTTATTCCCCGGAGTGCAAACTGGGCCTCGGTGTGGAGGAACCAAGACTTCGGGGTCGTGCAGCCAAAAGTCTGGTAGTTTGACCGAAATGGCACATGCGTTGCTGGGGCTTCCTGTCCGGGTCATCTCCAGGGTGTTTGCCTCGTGTTCCATTATTCGTCAAGGTTCACCAGTGTGGAGAGAGGAATAATCAGGCAAAGCATTCAAAGCAGACGAACTTTATTCACTCTCTCACATCTCTCAGAATCAGAAAACACTGACCTCATGCTGCAGGGTCTCTCTTTTATATTACAACACTCACTCCCCCTGCTGCCTGAGGTCTTGCATCACAATACATTCTCGCATCACAGTTCCTATTGTCCCCCAGTTGCTTAATCCCCCATGCTCTTCCGGCAGAGGAATGTACTGCCTCTCCCTTCTTTCCAGTCTGAGATGAATATCACAGCATGGGTCCCCCATAACGTCAACATTTTTCTCATTAAACATATTTTTGATAGAGCCATTGACCTGAGATTTTCATGAGATATCAGTAACAGCCCAAGTAATCCATATATACAAAGAAATCAGGGCAACTGTGTTCACAAAACAAGTTACATATTATAAAGTGGAATGCCACAGGGAATAAATATTGAACACATGAAGAAAAAGCCAAGAAACCAGCTGAAATCCATCAGAATTTAGGAAGATATCCAGTCCCCATCAGTGCAAATTAATTTCAGCTGATTTAGTGCTGACTGATAGCTTTTAAAAAGGTCTGTGAAGATCAGATTGTCACACCACAAAGAACTCATGATGGGTAGAAGCAAAGAGCTCTCTCTTGCTCTTCACAACCTTATTGTTGCAAAACAATGATGGCACTGGTTACAGGCACATTTCTAAACTACTAAATGTTCCAGTGAGCACTGTTGGAGCCATCAATCGGAAGTGGAAATGAACATCATTTTACCATAAACCGGCCACGACCAGGAGCTCCTCGCACGATTTCTGACAGAGGAGTCAAAAGAATTATCAGAAGAGTTATCCAAGAGCCAAAGACCACTCGTGGAGAGCTCCAGAAAGACCTGGATTTAGTAGGTACTGTTGTTTCAAAGAAAACAATAAGTAATGCACTCAACCAGCATGGGGTCTATGCCCGCTCACCTCGCAAGACTCCATTGTTTAAGGAAAATCATGTTGAAGATTGTTTAGAGTTTGAGTTTGCTGCACAACATTTGGGCAAGCCAGTAAAATATTGGAAGAATATAGTCTGGTCAGATGAGACCAAAAACTGAACTTTTTGGATGCCACAACACACAGCATGTTTGGAGTAGAAATAGCACTGCTATTTTTTTTTTTTTATTTCTGCTATTTCACCCCCACACCATCATGGTGTGGGGGTGTTTTTCAGCACATGGTACAGGCAGACTTCATATTGTTATGAATGCTCCTTGCAGGGCATTAATGAGACGCCAGATGCCAAACAGTAAGTTTGCTCATTTATTTACAAGATGATGAAATGACAAAATAAACAGCCACGTGGGGAAAAACACCAACATATACTGTGATACAAAAATAATGAACTCTGACGATAAACTAGGAGGGACAGCAAGGACGGAGCCTGCGCTGTACAAAACACTTACAGAGCCATGCAGCAAAGAGCTCAAGACACAGGGGAAGACTGGAGTCGGGAGTAGGCGCTCCAGTCCATAGACACGACGAGGTAAGGTTGTGTAGGTCACAGCGAGGAGTGAGCCTCAGCTGCTCCCTTAAGTACAGGGCACAAGCAAATCAAAAAAGAGGCACGGTGGCGCAGTGGTTAGCACTGCGGCAGCACAGTTTACCCTTGGCCGGGGGATTGTGGGGATCGTGGGTTCGATCCCAGCCCCCGACCAACAGTGATCTGTGTGGAGTTTGCATGTTCTCCCCGTGTTGCGTGGGTTTACTCCGGGATTTCTCCGGTTTCCTCCCACATGCCAAAAACATGCATGTTAGGTTAATTGGCTGTTCTAAATTGTCCCTAGATATCTGTTTCCTATAGGCCCTTAGAATAGAGGGTTAGTATTAATGAAAGCGCTTTGAGTGGTCTTTGTGACTAGAAAAGCGCTATATAAGTGCAGGTTAGTTAGTTAGTAAAGTAATTAACAAAATGATAAAAACGCTGTCACGGCACCGGCTCGGCTTTGACAGCCGGAAGTGCGGCCGTGACGCTGTCACAATAAAAGCCCCTGAGCAATCCAAATAGCAAACCCCGGAATCAACAGTGGAAAAGGAGAAATACAGACGTGGACAAAATTGTTGGTACCCCTCTGTTAATGAAAGAAATACCCACAATGGTCACAGAAATAACTTGAATCTGACAAAAGTGGTAATAAATAAAAATTCTATGAAAATTAACCAATGAAAATCAGACAATGCTTTTGAATTGTGGTTCAACAGAATTATTTTAAAAAACAAACTCATGAAACAGGCCTGGACAGAAATGATGGTACTCCTAGGAAAAAAAAAAAAAAAAAACCACAAGGAACGGATAACATGGATAACATAAAGTAGCGTGGTATAACACAGAAATGATCAAAACTAAATCAAGAGCAACCGGATGACTAAACAAAATACAGGAACCCTACCAACACACATAAGCACCATATAACATACAAACTGGCAAAAATACCGTGTAACAGAAAAGACAAAAAAAATAAATAAATAGATAAAAAAAATATGTGAGGTACAGCCCGACCAAACAAATGAGAGGAAACCAAAATACAGGTACATTTCCAAATCCCCAAGTACCCAATAACACATTAACTAGGCAAAACCCCTTAAAATACTACAGAATAAGCAAAAGAAGAAATGTGGTGACTGAGTCTGTAAAAAAAAAAAGTCTGCCTGAGGGAAGCTGTGGATTACAGAAAACTAGTGGGGCTCTTACACAAAACTTTGAAGACGTAATTGTAACTGTGTGATCCAGTAGTGTCAAAGGTACAGTAGGTGCGAAATCCCATGGGCCGAAGAAGACAGAAACTAGTTACCCTTACTCCACTCAACCTCACAAAACTGCACCTTGAAAAGCTTTACCACACAGCACTCCTACTACTTATAAAGACAATGTGCTTCTAATCAAGTATTACTTTTGATTTCGCCGATTTGAAAAGCAGTCAGAAATGTTCTCATCTGTGTAGTAATAAGTAAAGCATTTATAGTCATTTTAGTGAATATATAATTTTATGTTGAAATAGTTGCAAAGTACAAAAGAAAGTTACAAAGTTCAGCAAAAAATGTGGGAAATACACCTGCAGGTTTAGAAGAATCACAAATTTAAAGAAGACGGGAAAAAAACAAACAAAACACAGAACTCCCAGACCGACAAGAGTAAGGACACAAATTTACCAATGAAATGGTATAACTAGACAGGAGAAAAAAAAAAACACTAATTAAGAAGAAAAAATATATAAACAAGAGTAAAGTTGTAGCGAATATGCAGGTAACCTTCTTACTAGACCAGTATTCCCTCTTATTCAAGCAAGTTTCTGGGGGGGGGGGGGGTCTACTCTCGCGTGTACTTGCGTAAGTAGCATCAAAAGATAATACCAGTTTTACACGAGTATGCTCCAGGCAAAAAGAAAATCAGCATGATACACACGACAACTCGGGCAAGGAACAGAGAATCCCACAGTATACCTGGAACATACAGAAAAAAAAAAACACCACTACTTTGGGCAAAGAATTGAGAGTCTTTCAATATACATGGAACCAAACAAAAAAACAAAAAAACAAAACACAATTTCAAGGGCGTCAGCTAGTGGAAAGCAGAGAACGGAAAAAAGAAACAGTTCAGGGGGGTCTACCAAAGTCCCAGACCCGGGGAAACAGTACCTCAGGCAGCCGGACCAGGTCGCCGAACCAACAAGGCAGTCCTTCAGGCGGCCGACCCATGACGCAGAACTGGTGACCCAGTTTTTCCGGCGGCCGAACCAGGTCACCGAACCAACAAGATGGTCCTTCGGGCGGCTGACCCAGAACGCAGAACCAGCAAACCAGTCTCTCGAGCGGCCGAACCAGGTCACCGACCCATCAAGACGGTCCGTCAGGCGGCCGACCCATGTCCTTAGACCACCACGACTGGAGGGGGAAGCTCGGAGGTGGCCTCCCTACCGAGAGGGACAGTGGGGAAGAGCCGACCCGAATAAAGGGAACCCCAGCAGCACCCAGTGGGGACAAATAGGAGGGAAGATGAGGAACCAGTCCGGCGTCCAGCATAAGGGAAACCATAGCTCCTTCACCGACCTTGACCCGAACCGGCGCTGCACCCATGATGGGCCCTGATTGGGCCGGCGCAGCACCCACGATGGGCCCCCATTGGGCCGGCGCTGTACCCTCGATGGGCCCTGATTGGACCGGCGCTTCATCCTGGATGACCTCCGAACACCATCCCGGAGCCTCGATAATGATAACTTCAGCTGATTCGTTTCCGGTGACCCTGGGAGAAGGCTCACAACGACAAAGAGAACCGGGATCAGTCAGGATCACCGGCAGCGGCAGAGCCCGGCAAGACGGGCTCGGATGCAGCGGTCGACTGCACCCAGCTCACCTCTCCGAGAGACAGGCAAGAATCCTCCTGAATGGAAAGTAAAAAGACAAAATAGAGCACATGCCTGATCTTGGGCTCCACCGCCGTCCAGGACTCCGACAATCCAGGCTCAATGATCTGGAGGTCCATTCCGGGGTCCGGCTCGACTGCGGTGGGCTCCGCAGCCGGCATGATGGTCATCATAGTCTGGAGACCCCCGGCGCTGAAACCCACACTGAAATCCCTCACGGCATGGAGGCAGGGGTTCTGTGCCCTCTTGGGCCTGACTGCTCCTCCACGGAGACCTGGGGACGCTTACTTGTCGGCTCAGGCTCCAAACGGCAGTTCGGTCTCCTCCTCTGCCCATGACGTGGCTGTGTGGCTGGAAGCAGGCTCTCCAGGGCTGCAGGCTCCTCCCTTGCCCGACGGTCAATTCCAGGCACCGGGAGACGCTCAGAGAGAGGGGAAGGAGACACAGAGGTAGCAGGTTCAGTGTTAGTGGCTGCAGCAGGTGGTGAGAGCTCAGAGGACTGTGAACCCCGAGCTCCACCCCCAGGAGTCAGACAAGGTAATTCATTATACTGAGAGTGAGAATGAAACAACACTTGCCTGTTCTCCCGAGGGACGATGGTGGCTGCTGCAGCGGGCTTTGTTCTCCCCTTTCCCCTGAAGATGGTGACTGAGGGCCCCCCGGGGAGGCGAGGAGGAGCCCCTCTTTCGGGACCGGCGACGGGAACAGCCGGAGCAGGACTCGCTGGACTCACTGCAGATGAAGAGGGCACCGAGGAGGGGGGCAGAGCAGCTGAGACAGTCCGGGGACGAGAAGCTGACGGAACAGTGGGGACCGATGACCCGGAGACTGGGGCTGCTGTCTTTCCCTTCCGACGTGACGCGGGGACCACTGCTGGCTGGGAGGCAGAGTTCCCTCGGCGGCCCGGAACAGGATCCAGACGGGGATCTCGCAGAGGGGGATTACGGACTGAGTGATGGCGTCTTCCGGCAGAGGGCGAGGCTAAATTCAAGTCTGGAAAGTGCCGCTGCGGCATAGAGATGGAGACCAGCAGCTCGGTGTACTCAGGATAATCGCTGAGCACGAGATTGACCTCCAACAGTCTAACTGCTGCCACCACATTCCGTAGGATCTCGCTGGGATGGGAGGATGACCGTGTTGCAGCCACGCGACCCCTGATGAGCTCAGCTGCCCACTGTGTCTCTTCACAGGGGGTCCCGGCTGTCCTCTTCCTCTGCTGCGGACGGGGACGGCCCTTTTGTGACGCAGAACCCTGGGCTGGATGGGTGGCAGGAACCTGATCCTGAGGCAAGGAGTGGAAATGTCTCACCGTCGGCTCTGGCTTTGGCTTCCTGCCGGGATTCTTCTCAGGCCCACAGATCCTTCTCCGAAGCGTCGCAATTTCGGCCATCCTCTCCTTGCCCTCAGCGTGATCAGCAAGGCAAAGATTGCGTTTAATTGTCGCCTCTGCGAGATCCAGGTACCAGCATGCGTTGTCGGGAGTGGCGAGCCTACAAGCGTTGGCGAGGAGGTCATCTACCTCTATGAGAGCCATGATCAGCTCGTAGCCCAAGTCCAAGGATTAACCAGTCTTAGATGACGGCATCTCCCGAAATCACACTGGCACACGAAAAAGGGGAAAAACTCAAGCCAAAAACAAATTTACTGTGGCTGCCGTCTCATTTGCCTACGACCTACTGTTATGAATGCCCCTTGCAGGGCATTAATGAGACGCCAGATGCCAAACAGTAAGTTTGCTCATTTATTTACAAGATGATGAAATGACAAAATAAACAGCCACGTGGGGAAAAACACCAACATACTGTATACTGTGATACAAAAATAATGAGCTCTGATGATAAACTAGGAGGGACAGTGAGGACGGAGCCTGCACTGTACAAAACACTTACAAAGCCATGAAGCAAAGAGTTCAAGACACAGGGGAAGACTGGAGTCGGGAGGAGGCGCTCCAGTCCATAGACACCACGAGGTAAGGCTGTGTAGGTCGCAGGGAGGAGTGAGCCTCAGCTGCTCCCTTAAGTAAAGGGCACAAACAAATCAAAAAAGAGGTAAAGTAATTAACAAAATGACAAACAGCTGTCACGCTGCCGGCTCGGCTTTGATAGCTGGAAGTGCTGCCGTAATGCTGTCACAATAAAAGCCCCTGAGCGATCCAAACAGCAAACCCCGGAATCAATGGTGGAAAAGAAGAAATACTGAGCAACCTGAGCGTGGACGGAATCAGCGCTCAGATCACAGCACATATAATTGAAAGAAAGATGAATAGACAAATGTACAGAGACATCCTTGATAAGAATCTGTTGTCATCTGCCCAGATGCTGAAGATGAAACGAGGGTGGACATTTCAGCAAGACAATGATCCCAAACACACAGCCAAGGAAACTCTCAACTGGCTCCAGAGAAGGAAAATAAAGCTGCTAGACTGGCCCAGTCAGTCACCTCACCTGAATCCAATTGAAAGTCTATGGAACAAACTAAAGGTCAGTGTTCATATAAGACATCCACAGAGCCTTCAAGATTTGAAGACAGTTTCATTTCATTTCACTGAACCTGTAACCACGTGACACCGATCCTCTGGGTAGGAGCATTATACCAAATTAACTGCACTTGTGGATGCACATCCTACACCCTGTATCTATATCCTGTACCCTCTGCATCCACTCCCTCTTCCTCTTTCTTTCCTCCTGGTACGGTAAGAGCTTTTAGCGGTCTGTTTAACATTGTGTTTTGTGCTGTGCGGGCTGCCTTTGCTTGGGTACGCCGCGCTATGTTTTAAGACTGTTGTGTTTTCTGCTCAGAGTGAGAAGGTTGTTGCAGCTGTGCAGCGTGGCCTGCCCCGTCCGTGTTTGCTTTTCGGTATGTGACATACATTTATCTTCTTTCAGCCAGGACGGTAGCAGTTTAGCAGCATGAGGTATGTGCTTCCCTTACCTGGTTAAAGTTGTGATGTTTTGTCTTGTGAACTTTCTCTCAGGCAGAAAACTGCTGACAGCTTAACAGCACGTGATATACTTTGTCTGCTTGGGTACGTGATACATTTTACCTTCAAGCGGGGTTTGTTGATAGTTAACAAGCGGTGTAAGTTGCCGTTAATTCTGTATTATCTTTTTTCTTCTGACTAACAGTCGTTTAAAAAAAAAAAGAAAAGAGGAAGAAGGGAAAAAGAAGGCATCTTCTTTCTCTAGGTGCAGGCTGCTTCTGTGTTTAGCACACTCTCACCACCTTTGGTGGGGGAGTGGTACTGCATATAGCTGGGAGCGATTTCTGTTGTTGGTACATTGTCTTCTAGCTAAGGTGCCTGTACCTCTTGAACAGTCCCGTGGCCTGTTCATGACAATAATAATGACTGTTTTTTCTCTCTTCTATTGTTCTTGGAGGAGTAATGGCTTCATCAAGAAGTGGAGAAGGAGGCGTAGCCCGGGGAATGACATGCCTCCAGCCCAGGGCTCTATTCCTCCAGCTTTGGCTACTCCAGCTGGGACTGGGAAGGCCAGCAGGAAGCAGAAGCGGATTGAAGAAAGCCAGCTGCGCGACCCACGAGTGAACCTCATGCAGAGGCAATTGGAGGTGATGCGTAAGACCATGGAATGTATGGCAGCAAGTCAACATTGCCTTTTGGGTATGCTGCTTCAGGCTCCCGTATGTGCCCAGGGACTGCACCCTGATGCTTTGTCCCTCGTGGCCTCTGATAACTTGGGTAAGATCACCAGCTCCAGCAGTGACTCCAGTCGGCAAGTGGATGTCTCTGAGCACCAGGCGGTGCCACTGGATCTGTTGCATACTCGACCCCTTCAGCGGTGGTTCATGCTTCAGGATGTGGTTTTGCCAGAGACAAGAGGAGGAGGCTAGTCCTCTCCAAGAAGGGCCTCAAGGTTCTCAGGTGGTGGAGCCACTCCTCAGCCATCTAGGATGGTTTTCCCCTGGGCCAAGTGGGCTGCAGGGTGACTATTACAACCGATGCCTCCCTAACAGGCTGGGAGACAGGCTGGGGTGCAGTCTGGGAAGGCAGGTTTGTTCACGGGCATTGGACTCTGGCTCAGCAGTCTTGGCATATAAACCACCTCGAGATGGAGGCAGTGTGTCTGGTGCTAAGGCATTTCCTTCCGGTCCTTTACGGCAGGGAAGTTCTGGTGCAAACGGACAACACAGCTGTGGTGTTGTATATCAACCAGCAGAGTGGTCTGAAGTCCCCCTCTCTGCATGCTAGGGCGTACAGTCTGCTCCTGTAGGTTCAGGGTATATCCCTGAGGGCTTTTCACCTGCCGGGGCCCCAGAACAGGGCAGCATGCACACTTAAAAGCATATGCTAGTTGTGCTTCTTTGTAATTTTTTCTCATAAATTTTCACCTGTTATTAAATTGTGACTTTTGCACATTAGTTTGCTGCTCACACATTTTCCACTCTTAACAACTTTTAATTTATTAAAAAAAAGGTTTTAAACAGTATTGTAATTTAACAACCACACATTTGAGGCAAAAATTGCACACCCACTAGTGACTAAGCGGCTCTCTGTAGTTGCACAATTGCAGATAAAAAATATGGACCTAATTAAAACCTCGAAGCCCCTCACCAAGAAAAATTGTATGATGTTCTCTCATGTATAAATTAATAATTTTTAAATTAACTTGTAAACTCTGAATAGTTTAAGCTCTAGAAAGTGAGAATATTTATTTCCGATGAATTTTCAATATTTCCGATGTCCCATGGCGAGGAGTCAATCTTCGCCATGTCGTCATGGTAACACTTACCTATTAGGGATGTGTTGGTGACCCACATGGGACTCCAGATGACAGTCACCCTCCCCATAATGCGAAAGTTCACCATTTATGTGGACAGATCCAAAGAGAGTAACAGCTGCTCCAAGAACTATGAGTCTGAATGAGTGTATTAAAGATCTTTGTCTCTTTAAAATGGAGTCCTCTAAAAACTCCTTCAAAATGGGAGAAAACAGGCCACTGTCTCATTTACAAACAGCAGAATCCACAATACCTCCGCTGCAACAAAGTTCAGACTCCTCAGCCTCACAGCAACCCCATTTTAATGACCAAGCACCTCCCACTGGACATATCATTCATGGAAAAAACAGTTCAATAAATATTTCTATAAAAACAGTTTACAGTTCACTATCTTCCAATATACAATATCTCACAAAAGTGAGTACACCCCTCACATTTTTATAAATATTTTATTATATCTTTTCATGGGACAACACTGAAGATATGACACTTTGATATAATGTAAAGTAGTCAGTGTACAGCTTGTATAACAGTGGAAATCTGTTGTCCTCTCAAAATTACTCAACACACAGCCATTAATGTCTAACCTGCTGGCAACAAAAGTGAGTACACCACTAAGTGATAGCCAATCATAGGACAACATTTGGACCAACTTTGACTGACATTTTGCCAAATGAAAAGACTGATAACATTAACAAACATTGCACATTGATTATTGTCCTTTGTTTTCTTTTAAATCACCACATGTGAGTAGGAACCTCTTTTTATAACTACACATTCCATTACACACACATATCAGTCAAACAAAAATTTCTAGGAGAGCTAAGGATGCAAAAAGCACCTACTTCAAAGCTTGAGTAATGACTTCAGTCTTGAAGGTTTGAGGTTCTTCTCCAAAATTTATAACAATTTTCTTATCATTTTCTACTTTTCTCTGTAAATTAATATAAATTTGAAACCATTTTCTTCAAATTTGTAATTTCCCCTTGTAAAATTGACTGTTATTGTACATAAAGTTTATACATTTGTGGATTATTTTATCACTAATTTTTGTCTATTTTTTAAATAAAATTACTGGGGTTTTTTAATACATTTGAAACAGATTGTGATAAAATTTTGACTTTTTTTCCTTATACAGTTTACAATTTTGACCATAATTTTGCAGAGCAACAACAGAACAATAATTTAACTGCAACTGGAATGGTCACGCGGGCGGGTTGCTTCTGAAGTTTGTGCGGATGCCAGGTCACTGATATCTAGGAAACTCTCAAATTCTCAGTTTTCTTTGCTGACCTTCACGCCACCTGTAGAGAAAAATAAGAGCAGTTAATTACAGCCGTGGACAAAATTGTTGGTACCCCTCTGTTAATGCAAGAAAAACTCACAAAGGTCACAGAAATAACTTGAATCTGACAAAAGTGGTAATAAATAAAAATTCTATGAAAATGAACCAATGAAAATCAGACAATGCTTTTGAATTGTGGTTCAATAGAATTATTTTAAAAAACAAACTCATGAAACAGGCCTGGACAAAAATGATGGTACACCTAGAAAAGATTGAAAATAATGTGACCATAGGGACATGTTCAACCAAGATATGTCCTCTAATTAACATCACAGGTGTCTACAAACTTGTAATCAGTCAGTCGGCCTATTTAAAAGGTGACAAGTAGTCACTGTGCTGTCTGGTGACATGGTGTGTACCACACTAAACATGGACCAGAGGAAGCAAAGGAGAGAGTTGTCTCAGGACACAGGTGTCAAACTCATTCCATGGAGGGCCAAGACCCTGCAGGTTTTACCTCCACCCAGTGTCTTCAGCAGGTGATTTCACTGAATTTCTTCCCACTGATTGCTGATCAGTGAAAACACCTGCTGATGACACTGGGTAGAAGCAAAACATGCAGGGTCTTGGCCCTCCATGGATTGAGTTTGACACCCCTGTCTCAGGAGATTAGAAAGAAAATTATAGACAAGCATGTTAAAGGTAAAGGCTCTAAGACCGTCTCCAAGCAGCTTGATGTTCCTGTGACTACAGTTGCACATATTATAGAGAAATTTAAGATCCACGGAACTGTAGCCAACCTCCCTAGATGTGGCCGCAGGAGGCGACGGATAATACGAATGGTAATAAAAGAGCCCAGAACAACTTCTAAACACATTCATGGTGAACTCCGAGATCAAGGTGCATCAGTATCAGATCGCACCATCTGTCGTTGTTTGAGCCAAAGTGGACTTCATGGGAGACGACCAAGGAGGACACCACTGTTGAAAACAAATCATAAAAAAGCAAGACTGGAATTTGCCAAACTGCATGTTGACAAGCCACAAAGCTCCTGGGAGAAGGTCCTATGGACAGACAAGACAAAACTGGAACTTTTTGGCAAGGCACATCAGCTCTATGTTCACAGATGCAAAAATGAAGCATACCAAGAAAAGAACACTGCCCCTACTGTGAAACATGGAGGAGGTTCTGTTATGTTCTGGGGCTGCTTTGCTGCATCTGGCACAGGGTGTCTTGAATCTGTGCAGGGTACAATGAAATCTCAAGACTATCAAGGTGTTCTAGAGAGAAATGTGCATCAAACCGTACAGGTTTGAGCCATGCCAAGTGGGCACTGTGCCTAGCGAGTCAGACTCAGTGACAGTCAGCTGTTCATGTTTTGTGTGCATCATCTGCCGTGTTGTCAGTCAGCCAGTATTGGCAACACTATCACGATGTGTTAGCCACTCCACACAGCCGTGGTTCTGTTGTGCCCTTGTAGCAATGTCGGCTCTGGGGCACAACCGTGGTTAACATGTTTCCTCTCCATGTTTGCTGGGCGATGTTGGCCCCGAACGCCTACTGTTTGTGTTTCTGTGTATTTTTGTAAGTCTTCACCTTTTGGGATCAGTCTTTATATTCAATACATGTGCTGTGGTGAATCCTGCACGTAAATCCATTCATCATAGCCCTCCATGCGCTCTTATGCAGGGCACAGAGAGGGAGGATGAAATAACGAGGATTTACGTGCAGGGTTCACCACAGCACATTTAATACAGAACGACAGACAATTCCCAAAAAGGTGAAGATGTACAAAAAACACAAACACACTTACTGATGGCGATAGCACGTCCCCCTCAGCATCGGCGGCCGTTTAGTGGAGAGAGTAGAGAACATCAAGTTCCTCGGAGTGCAGATCTCGCAGGACCTGACCTGGAGCAAGAATTCCTTGGAGATCAGGAAGCGAGCTCAGCAGAGACTACACTTCTTGAGGAAACTCAAACAGGCCTCTCTCCCCATCTGCATCCTCAGGACCTTCTACAGAGGTGTGGTGGAGAGTGTTCTGACGTACTGCATTGCTACATGGTACTCCAGCTGCAGTATGTCAGACAAAAAAGCCCTGCAGAGGATAGTCAAGGGGGCGGAGAGGGTAATTGGAGTCTCCCTCCCCTCTGTCCAAGAACTTTTTCAGAACCGTTGTAGGAGCAGGGCACTGAACATTGTCAAGAACCGTTCTCACCCTCTGCATAAACACTTTGAACTTCTTCCATCTGGTAAACGATTCCGGAGCATCAGAGGCAGAACCACCAGACTGATCAACAGCTTCCTCCCACAAGCTGTCAGGATGCTGAACAGCTGACCCGGAATCTCACATACACACTACTGCACCCATGGACATTTTGTATATTATAGTTATTCTTTTTCCCCAAGTATGTCTCAGGGATGTGTGAATGGATGGGGGGGTGGGAGCTATGTGGGAGTGTGTCTTAATCATGCTGCTTCTTATATGGATGCCGAGAGAAACGCAATTTCATCTTGCCTGCACTACAGTTGTATGTACAGCAATATGACAATAAAGTTTGATTTGATTTGATTTGATTTGATTTGATTTCAGGGGCCGGCATCACCCAGAGAACAAATGAGAGGAGACGTGTTAGCCACAGGTGCGCCCCAGAGCTGACATCACTTCAAGGATGCACGAGGACCACGGCGAACATAAAGTGACTAACACGTCGTGAGAGTGCTGAAAATGCTGGCAGACTAACACCAAAGATGACAATACTATGGACCAGCAGTGTGTTACTGGCAAACGGCCACGAAGTACAAGCACTGCTGGTGATGGTATGATGAGAAGCACCTGGGCGAGGACCGGGAAACATGATCAGCGGGAGGGGAATCAGCTGGTGATAATGAGAGAGGGGACATGGCCGGACCGGCAAGAGTCCGCATGCGATCACAGAAAGTAGGTCAAAGCTGCGCGTAAATCCATTAATCCTTCCCCTCCTCCAGCGTAAAAATGCACGAGGAGTGCACGAGGAGGCTTATGACAGTTGGAGCTGAAGTGTGTGATGTGGTCTTTCATGGCCTGCTGTTTATCTAAGCCTGTGACACAATGCAAAGGCATAGCTGTAAAATTAAAACAAGAAACCAGGGAAACTGTGAGCTACAAAGCTGCTGTCATTCCAGTCAACAACACCGGAGTCTGTTCTGTCACTGACGTCATGGGGATGCCTGCCCTTAATTCGGTGGGCGGCACCACAGTCCAGTCAGCAGCTGCGGTTTTTTGATGATAACTAGTCTGCGCAGGCGTGGTTGTAAATATTATATTGATCATCGAGAATGACTTTTGGGTTTACAAAACATTCTAAAAAATGTCAAAATCATGTCATCAGCCCTTTAAATAAAATGCAAAATGTGAACCTGTGGTGGACACACATATGGGACCTGTTTTGTGACTCACATTTTAGGTCAGAACAAAGGCAGGAAGCTGCAGGAATCTTAGCCTTGGTATGCAAGGCTTGAGACTGTGGGGGGTTCAATTAAAGGATTAAGGAAGGGATGCATTGGAGACAGTGGAAGTGATATCATGAAGAGAAATGCATTGTGACTGTCTTTATAATGCAAGGTGGTCTGTGTGACATGTGATCTGTGAAGTGTGAAGTTCCTGATATTTAAGGACGAGAGTTTACTGTGTCATTCTCTTTCTCTGCTTTGAGATGATGGTGTTGTGAATAAAGCTGACTTTGAGAGAGAACTCTGCCTCGTCATTTTCACATCACCACACTGGTGACCCGAGACGTATCATGCAAGAAGAAAATTCCCCCGGGCCAGCCGCGTCAGGAGCCCCCAGCCAAGCGAATGCCGCTACAGTCCAGCTACCGGACTTCTGGCAGAACCATCCGCGCTCCTGGTTCAACGCGGTTGAGGCGCAGTTCAACCTCTGGGGGATATCAGTAGATGCCACGAAATTCTACCACGTAGTCGCAAAGCTGGACGACAACACGGCCCAGCATGTGGAGAGCCAGATCGACCAGCCGCCGGATAGCGACAAATACGGCACGTTGAAGGCTGCACTCATCCAGCAATTCACCCCCTCGGCGGAGGAGCGAGCAGAGAGGCTCCTGGCGCTGACGGAGGGGGAAAACGACATGCCCGTGAGCCTGATGGAGAAGTTGTTGAGGTTGAAAGACTCTGACGATGATCACTTCATTTTCACCCACCTCTTCCTCAGTACTCCACCGTCAGCAGTGAGAGCGACCCTGGCCAGTTCGCCACTGTTGGCCCTACGGGACTACTGCGCGCTAGGCCGAGAGGCACAGCGGATTGTCAACGCCACCAAGCAGCGCGCAGCCACGGCCGCTGCAGCGGAACTCAATGCGACAACCGGAGACGACAGGGGGCCAGAGGCAGTGGTGCCAGACTCATCGACGACGGCGGCGGCAGGGGCCAGGGAACGTGGACCGGACGTCCTTTGTTTCTACCATCGCCGCTTCACAGGGAGGGCACGCAAGCGTGTACCGCCGTGCCAGTTCGGGCATTTGGGAAACACCAAAACCAGGGGTCGGTAGCAGCCACGGCCCTCGGGGAAGAGAACAAGCTGCTCTACTTGTCGGACGCACACTCGGGGAGGCAGTTCCTCATCGACACAGGCTCCCGGTTGAGTTTCATCACACCTTCCTACGCAGACAGACTGGCTGGTTCCGGAGGTCTCCGGGTGACGGCAGCGAACGGCTCGGAGATTAAGACCTTTGGTGAGAAGACTCTGCTTCTGTCTCTACACGGCCGTACATTTGAGTGGACTTTTGTTGTAGCAGCAGTAAATTTCAATATGTTGGGGGCTGATTTTTTGTGCTCACATGGTTTGTTGGTTGATCTCGCTAACAGGCGCCTGGTTAATGCACTTTCTTTTGATTCTATCCCCTGTACAGCGCGAGTGGCCCCGCCAACAGCACAAGCCAACGTCACAGCAGCAAGCAGTAAGTTCCACACACTGCTCACTCAGATCCCAGCACTCACGGTCCCCACATTTTCGGCAACAGTCGCTAAGCACGGGGTGGAGCATTTTATTACCACTACTGGACCGCCCGTTTTTGCAAAAGCTCGGCGCTTGGACGCAGTTAAACTGGCCATAGTGCACGAGGAGTTCGCCAACCTGGAGAGGTTGGGCATTATCCGACATTCAAACAGTCCGTGGGCTTCCCCCCTACACATGGTCCCGAAAGCTGACGGATCATGTCGCCCTTGCGGGGATTTCCGCAGGTTAAACAACGCAACAGCGCACAACCGCTACCCAATCCCACATATCCAAGATTTTTCCATTTATTTGGCAGGGGCGCACATTTTTTCTAAAATAGACTTGGTCCGCGGTTACCACCAAGTCCCAGTGCGCGCTGAGGACATACCCAAAACAGCGGTAATAACTCCGTTTGGCCTATTCGAGTTTTTACGCATGCCATTCGGACTTAAAGGGGCTGCTCAGACGTTCCAACGCATGATGGACGCGGTGCTTCATGATCTCCCTTTTGTGTTCGTCTACCTGGACGATATTTTAGTAGCCAGCGCGTCCGAAGACGAACACGAAAAACACCTGGCCACAGTTTTCCGAAGGTTGGGAGATCACAGGTTAATAATCAACCCAGCGAAGTGTCAGTTCAGGGTGGCGCAGATCGATTTTTTTAGGACACCGCGTCTCCCCCGAAGGAGCAGTTCCGCTGCCTGACAAAGTGCGCGCGGTGGCAGATTTTCTCCGGCCGCAGACGGTCAGGGCATTGCAGGAGTTTTGGGGAATGGTGAATTTTTATAACCGGCTTCTCCCCCGCGCGGCGCAACTCATGCAGCCGTTGTATGCCGCGCTCAAAAAAAAGAAACCCGCAGATAAGATCGAGTGGCCCCCGGAGCGGGACCAAGCGTTCTCGGAGGTGAAAGCAGCCTTGGCAAAGGCTGCGTTGTTGGCACACCCAGACCCAACGGCCCACATAGCGCTCACCACTGACGCATCAGAGGTGGCCATAGGGGCGGTCATGGAGCAACATGTAGCCGGGGTTTGGCAGCCCCTCGCCTTTTTCAGCAGGACCTTGCGCGATAGCGAACGTAAATACAGCGCGTTCGACAGGGAGCTGCTCGCTCTCCATTTGGCCATTCGCCACTTTCAGTTCTGGCTGGAAGGACGCGCTTTCACCGCGTTTGTTGACCACAAACCGCTAACATTCGCGATGGCCGAGACAGCTGGCTGGGATATCAGAGTTTACTACTGATATTCAGCATGTGGCGGGCAAACTCAATGTAGTGGCAGATTGCCTCTCGTGCGCCGTGGCGGCCCCAGTCAGCGTAGGGGTAGATTATGCAGCCATGGCCGCGGAGCAGGTTAATGACGCAGACGTGCGCGCGCTCCAGTCTGGACCAACAGGGTTAAGGCTGGAGAGCAGGGTGCTGCAAGACGGTATGCGCCCCCTAATCTGCGATGTCTCCACTGGACGGCTGCGTCCAGTAGTACCGGTCGCATGGTGCTGCCGCGTCTTTGACTCGGTTCATTCTTTGGCGCACCCTGGAGTGCGCGCTTCGGTCAAAATGGTGGGAGAGAAATTTGTGTGGCCGAGCCTCTGCAAACAAGTCAAAGAGTGGGCAGCAGCCTGCACGGCGTGTCAACGAGTCAAAGTACACAGGCACACGAGGGCTCCTTTGGAACCGTTTCACATTCCGGCCAAGAGGTTCGATCACGTTCATGTGGACCTCGTGGGCCCCCTCCCACCGGCACAGGGGTGCACACACCTTCTGACAATGGTGGACCGCACCACGCGCTGGCCTGAAGTGGTCCCGCTGGCATCAACCACGGCCGAGGAGGTGGCGTGCGCGTTTTTAACAGCTTGGATGGCGCGCTTCGGCGTTCCATCGGACATTACGTCCGACAGAGGCCCTCAATTTGTGTCCAAGCTTTGGTCGACAATGGCCCGCAGCCTGGGTGTCACAATTCACCGCACAACCGCGTACAATCCGCAGGCTAACGGGTTATGCGAACGTTTTCATAGGTCATTGAAAGCGGCTCTCAGAGCATCACTGACGGGTACAAATTGGGTTGACAAGTTACCGTGGGTGTTATTGTTGTTGCGTTCTGCGCCTAAAGAGGATCTAGAAGCCTCCCCAGCGGAGCTCGTGTTTGCGCAGCCACTCCGGCTGCCTGGGGAGTTTCTCCCAGATAACCCTGCGCCAAACGCCTCCCTGTCTCAGCTGTGGCGGAGTAACATAGAATCAAGCAGGCTGCCCGGCCCCGCGCACCACAGTTTTCCGCGCGTTTTTGTGCCTAAAACTTTGAAGAATGCAGAGTTTGTTTTTGTTAGAAACGATGCGCATGAACCCCGCTGCGACCGCCTTATGACGGACCATTCAGAGTGCTAGAAACAGGGGACAAGCAGTTTTTGATAGATTTGGGGGGTAGGAAAGAGAGAATTGGCATAAACAGACTCAAACCCGCTTTTGTGGTGGCAGATGAGCAGGTGCTGTTGGCGAAGGCTCCGCTGCGAGGTAGACCACCGCGGGGGGCTTCACAGAGTAATGTTTCCCCAGAACACCGACAGGTGCTGACAAAAGGTTTCCACACCCAGATGGCAAACCCCCAGGACAGCCCTGCAGAGACTTTGAATCCCAGCCACAGCAGATACGGCAGGAGGCTGAAGCCTATACAGCATGTGGACTGATGTGTGTTGATACTATCACGGCATGCATGTGGTTATTCTCTTGTTGTTCTGTTTGTCTAAAATGTTGGGGGGGCTTTGTGTGGTGGACACACACATGGGACCTGTTTTGTGACTCACATTTTAGGTCAGAACAAAGGCAGGAAGCTGCAGGAATCTTAGCCTTGGTATGCAAGGCTTGAGACTGTGGGGGTTCAATTAAAGGATTAAGGAAGGGATGCATTGGAGACAGTGGAAGTGATATCATGGAGAGAAATGCATTGTGACTGTCTTTATAATGCAAGGTGGTCTTGTGACATGTGATCTGTGAAGTGTGAAGTTCCTGATATTTAAGGACGAGAGTTTACTGTGTCATTCTCTTTCTCTGCTTTGAGATGATGGTGTTGTGAATAAAGCTGACTTTGAGAGAGAACTCTGCCTCGTCATTTTCACATCACCGCAAACCACAGAATGATTCTGAAAAAAAATCAAAATCAAAACCGGCAAAAAGGGTGTGTCTAGGAGTGAAAAATAAAAACCAACAGAAGAAAATGCATTCATAGAAAAAAGCCACCCAAAGGGCCTTAGTTTCTGTCTTTATTTATCAGTCCTTCCAGGATTTTGTAGGATGTTTGTATAATTGAATCGGTGAATTCCAAAAGGGCCCAAGTCCACACTTTTTCAAAACCCAGATATTACATGTTTAATGAACTTTAAGAGACAAGCTATCTGATTATGTGCAAAAACGTCCCAAGTCAACTTTAATGCATTGACTATTCACAGCATTGTTTATGCATTGAGTGCAAGAGAGACCCAAGTCCAGGACTTGGGCCCTTCCTGCATGGATTAAACTTAAAGTGGCAGCACCAGTCATCCAAGATGGCAGCGCCAATGCAACATGAGTTTGACTCAAGTGATGAAGAGGTCAGGCCAAAAAGAAGGCGTAATGAAGAGGAATGGGCCAGAAACAAACAAAAACGATTACGCGCTGAAGGCAAAGAATATGTCAATACCAAAAAAGAAGTGAAACCAGCAAGGAAAACGGGTGTTAACTGCAGATAAGGGTTCCCACTTATCATGCTGTGTCAATGCAATACCTGTATACTACTAAGTGCTTTGTACATGGTGTGTCTTTTGTACAAAATGAAGTGTGTGATGGCATGCCTGCAGTGGAATTTGCTGGCAGTTATCAAAACAATAGTTTGAATATAAAGTGATTATAAAAGGTGTTCAAAACAAGGCATAATTTAAAAAAACATTTAACATGTGAGAAATACGTAGATGTTATGCGCTTCTTTTCATATGTTCTTATTGTTTAATTCAAGAAGGGCCCAAGTCCAGGGACTTTAGTTTGCCAATCCTCTGAAATTAAAAAAGTGAAATGCTTCATATTATAGCATTTCTAAGCTATGGCCTTGTGCTATATCTGAGTAAAGTATGAACCATCTGGCATAGACTACCTTTGAGATATGCAATTTATTTGATTTCCTGCAAAAACATATTTCTTGGACTTGGGCCCCTTTTGAATTCACCGATTCAATTGTTGCGGCCCAAAAAGCCTGAATTTGCGGGAGTGAACATGTGACCAAGGGGTAATTAAAAACATAACTTCAGGTTCTTTTGAAACCAGGTGAAGAGTCACAGGAAGCAATCAAAGTGGAAACTTTTAAAATGAGGATGTTCAAAGGAATTTTATTTACAATAAAATATGTACAAATAAATGCCCACAAAGATAAAAAGCCTAAACTAAAGCCTAAGAATTAAAACTATCTAAGAAACTAAAATAGGATAAAATACTGCCTATAAACTAAGCTAAAAAACAAAAACTAAAAGTGGGCTAAAAAAAAACAAACAATAAAAGTCCCTAAAATGTTGAGGAGGAGGATTCGCTCTTCAGGCACCGTACTCCTTCTGCCACCACTACACAGATGCCCTCAGGAAACCTATACAAGGGAAGACACTTGCCCACAGTATATCCATATTTCTCCACGTCATCATCATCAACGTCGTGTGCTGCTATCTGGAAACTAGGATACTTGCAGTCCAGGCAGAGCTCCTCACTCCGCCCCTTGCCATCTTTTGCCTGCAGCACCCCAACTAATCCACAAAGAAGTGTCCTTCTCCAAATGCGTGGTCCTGGGCCATTACTGCTCCTCCTCCTCCTCAGTCACGCCCTCCTTCAGCCATTTTCCTGGGACCAGTAGCATCCTCTTGTCCAGCAGAGCTCTCATCTGGCCGGCTGTCCTGGCAGGGCTCTCCTCCAGCTGGGGTCTCTCCTCAAGCAGGGCTCTCCTCCAAGCAGGCCATCCTCTGGCCAGGCTTTCTCCTCCAGACAAAGCTCTCCTCCAAGCAGGCCCTCCTCCAGCTGGGGCCTCTCCTTAAGCAGGGCTTTCCCTCAAGCAGGCCCTCATCTGGCCGGGCTCCCCTCAGGCAGGGCTCTCTCCTGGATTGCCAGAGCATTTTTTATATCATGTGCAGCCACAGGTGCTGCACATTCCCAATCAACACGGGTGCTGCTGATCAGTAATCAGGGGAAGCACAGGGTGGAAGTAGACAACATTTCCAATTTAAAAAACACACTGATTACAATATAAAAACTACAAAAAATGCAAACTATAAATAAACATGCAACATAAATTTAAAAACCCTATAAAATAAAAAAAAACACAATAAAATACTTCCACCCCATGACAGGAGCTTTTTTAAAAGTTGCAATAAAAGTTGTGATGATCTGAGAGGCATTTTTGCACTAAAAATTATGGGAAGAATTACAAATTTTAAAGCAGATGTGTTTTTTTTATCATAGTTTACTACAATGATATTCCATAACAATACAAGAAAAGCACAAGATAAAGCACACTCAGCATGCATTGAATCCTTTGCAGTTTGCCTACAGGCCTCATAGAGGAGTAGAGGATGCCACTGTCACTCTGCTTAACATGCTTTTTAAACATCTGGATTTTAATGGGACACATGCCAGGCTTTTATTTGTGGACTTTTCTTCTGCTTTTAATACAATCCAACCTCATATTTTAGTTGAAAGACTCCTGCAACAATTTGATTTGAGTAATAATCTGGTGGGTTGGATTCTGGATTTTTTAACCAACAGGACACAGAGTAAGGGGTCAACAGTACATTGTCTGACCAAAAGTGTTCTTCTACTGGCTCTCCGCAGGGGGGGGGGGGTGTGTTGTCACCACTACTCTTCATCCTGTACACAAACATGTGTCAGAGCAGACATGACAACAGACACATTATAAAGTATGCTGATGATTCAGTTATTGTCAGTCTCCTTCAGGATGGTGAGAGTGGCCACGGCCCAATAGTTGATGATTTTGTTCACTGGTGTGGGGATTCCTACCTGCAGCTGAATACGACAAAATCTAAAGATATGATTATTGACTTTAGGAAGAAAACTCCCAGGCACAAAGTCACTGTACTAAAAGGCCAGACCATTGAATGTGTGCAATCTTACAAATATCTTGGAATGATTATTGATAGTAATTTAAACTTTGAAGAGAACTGTGAAAGGGTGTGCAAAAAGGGTCAGCAACATTTGCATTCTTTAAAGAAACTCGCACACTTCCACATTGACCGAACCATAATGACAATGTTTTATCGGGTTTTTATTGAATCTGTTTTATCCTTTTCTTTTTAGTGTAAATCCTTAGACCAAGTAGTTAGATGGTCCAGTTGTTTGCTTGGTGAGTCACAGCTGAGCCTGACGTCCCTGTACACCAGACAGGTACAGAGGATTGCTACCTCCATTTTAAATGATGACTCCCACCCTTTGCACTGCCACTTTCAGCTTCTTCCCTCCAGATGGAGGTTTGTTGTCCCAAAATGTAAAACCCAGCGCTACAAAAACAGCTTTGTTCCTGCTGCGGTCAAAGAGTTGAACAAGATGTAACAATATATTGCATATACAGTAATTTAGCTATCTATTTATGAATTTTATTTTATATTTATTTATTTTTTGTAGGTTTTTTATTTGGATTTTAAATCTTTTATTGGGTTTTAGACTTTAATTGAGTTTTTAATCTCTTTGACTTAGTTTTTAACTTTTTTAATATGACCCTTCTCTCTTATCGCTTTGATTTTTCGTTTATCTCTTCGTCTTATGTCCTGATCAGTGGAGCCTTGAGTACTTCTATCATGTTCATAGTTAGCTTCATGTGTTCCTGTGTTTGCGTTCATGTTGAATGTAATTGTGGTTTGTAAATATGTGTCTTAAAGGATGTCATCTGACTGCAAAACAAATTACCTATGGGTACAAATAAAGTAACCTGAACCTGAACCTGAAGATTGTCAAAAATGTCCTATTAAACATTGATTTGTAAATTAAGCAGAACATTCTGTGATACAGAAAAAACTCTGATCCCTGAGAGCAAGCGCTTAGCGACGATGGAGAGGAAAAACTCCCTTTTAATAGGAAGAAACCTCCAGCAGAACCAGGCTCAGGGAGGGGCAGTCATCTACTGCGACTGGCTGGGGGATGAGGGGATTGAAAAGATGAAAAGAACAGACATATAGAGAGCAAACAGCACGATGGGGACTCATTCTATGGGAGAGAACAAACAGATGTTAATAACCAGCAAAAAAATAAAATATTTCATTGAGAGTGAAGAAAGGAGTGAAGCCCAGTGCATTATTGGAGGTCCCCCGGGTGTCTAAACCTATTAGCAGCATAACTAAGGGAAGGTTCAGAGACACATGATCCCTCCCTAAATATAGGCTATATCAAAAAGGAAGGTTTTAACCCTATTCTTAAAAACAGAGATCGAGTCTGATTCCCGAATCCAGATTGGCAGTTGGTTCCACAGGAGAGGAGCTTGATAACTGAAGGCCATTGTACTTTTGGAGATTCTAGGTATTACAAGTAATCCAGCATTTTGGGAGCGTAGTGCTCTGTTAAGATAATAGGGTAGTATCAGATCTTTAAAATAAAAAGGGGCCTGATTGTTTAGAGCTTTGTAAGTGAGAAGAAGGATTTTAAACTTAATTCTAAACTCTATGGGAAGCCAATGAGGGGAGGCCAGAACCGGAGACATATGATCTCTATTTTTTTAAAACTCTTGCTGCAGCATTTTGGATCAACTGAAGACTTTTTAAAGATGTTTTAGGACAACCTGAAAATAAAGAGTTACGATAATCTAATCTAGAGCTAACAAAAGCGTGGATCAGTTTCTCAGCATCACTCTGAGACAAGATGCTCCTAATCTTGGCAACATTATGCAAGTGATAGGGCAGTCTTAGAAATGAATTTAATGTGTGAATTGAAAAACAGATCTTGATCAAAAATAACTTCAAGGTTCCTCACAGAACTATTAAGAGAAAGAGTGACCACATCCAAACTAAGAATTTAATTTGGAAAGGTATTTCTAAGGTTTTTTGGACCAACAAGAATGACTTCAGTCTTATTTGAATTTAATAGCAGGAAATTACAAGTCATCCAAGCTTTGATTTCCTTAAGACAGGCTTCTAACTTGGCTAATTGATTACTATCATCTGGCTTCATTGACAGGTATAATTGTGTGTCATCTGCATAACGATGAAAATGTATACAGTGCTTTCTAATAATGTTGCCTAATGGAAGCATATATAAACTAAAAAGAGTAGGGCCTAGCACAGATCCCTGTGGAACTCCATGACTGAGCTTTGAGTTGAAAGAGAACTCATTATTGACACGAAGAAACTGGAGCCTATCAGATAAATAAGATCTAAACAACTGCAATGAAGTTCCATTAAGTCCAACATAGTGTTCTAATCTATCAAGTAGAGTATTTTGATTGATAGTATCAAAAGCTGCACTAAGGTCTAAAAGGACAAGTACAGAAACAAGTTCATTATCAGATGCAATAAGGAGGTCATTAGTGACCTTCACTAAGGCTATTTCAGTACTATGATGGATTCTAAACCCAGACTGAAACTCCTCAAATAAACCATTTCCCTGCAAGTGGTCAAATAATTGCGTAGCAACGACTCTAAGATTTTTGAAATGAAAGGCAAATTAGAGATTGGTCTACAGTTAGCTAAAACTCCTGGATCCAGCGTTAGCTTTTTGAGTAAGGGTTTAATTACAGCAGTTTTAAAAGCCTGCGGCACACGGCCTAAAGTTAATGAAGAATTGATTATTTGAAGACTAGAGCTACCAAAGTTCCAAGGTTGTCATAGCCAGGAGCGGCACTGGGGTTAAGCTCCCAGTGCTCATAAAAGGCTCCTTACGGCGTGCGTCTCGAAAAGCCTCTGACAACTAAGTCCAACTCCTAGCCTGCCCGTGTGGTTTAGTCTCTAAGCCCGGCGGAACTGCTTTTACTAATAGCAGAAGGGGTGAGGGCAGATCTCTGGCGCCTTAAAACCAGATGCTTCGGGTAGATGGTGGCTCGCCAACCTGGGAAGGTAGCCCATCTAGGGGAAGGTAAACCCTGATTTCAAACCTCCGCTGCCTTGCGGCACACCCGGTCACGGGAAAGGCTTCGGGAGTCAACCCTGAGGAAAAATCCGGAGTTGGAGTCCCTAAGGCAGTTCTCTGTTGTGCTCAACATCGTTCTGGCAGCTCCTGCGACGGCGCTGGTGCCAAACTATAGCAGCCCTGCTGTTCCTTTGGATTCATCAGTGACATGGAGAGGGGGGACATGCTGCATGGGCAACATCTTGTCCTCCATATCTTCCTGCTCAGGCTTGAATCCTACCAACGCCCAACGCTGGAAGGTAGAACACCGGTGTGCATTGGCCTGTTCAGCCACAGGCGGTGCTGTTCCAGCAGAGTAGACGTTTAGGATTCTCTTCCATGGTCATCATAGACCGACGGAGGCCGACGAAAGAGCTACCAATAAATGGGAAGACTTCTTTAAATAACCTGGTAGGAATAGGGTCTTAAAGACAAGTTGAAGGCTTGGATGAGGAAATTACTTCACCAACCAACCATAATGCTCTGCACTGTGTGTCTATATATATATATACATTTATAGTAATATGGACATATGCTTACTAGATGTTGTTTTTTCTTGCCTTCTGATTGTTGCTCTGAGTGTTGCTATCCCTGTGCTATTGCAATCCTGGAATTTCCCCATTGTGGGACTAATAAAGGCTCATCTTATCTTATCTTATCTTAAATCAGCTAAGAATTCGGCAAACTCGGATAAAAACTCGGACAATAAACTATGGCAAATAAAATTTGGTTTAACCTAAAATTACTAACATGCCCCATACTGAAGACCAGTTCCTCAAAGGAATTATAATGTGTTTTTTTGCTTTACTTTAACTAGTAATTTGGAATGGTAAATTGTTGCTACTCCTCCTCCACGACCAGAACTTCTGGGATTTTGACAGTTTAAATAACCAGAGGGAGTTGATTCATTTAAACCAACATCCTCTTGCCCTAATCAAGTCTCTGTGAGGGATATTAAATCAATCTGATGATCAATTAACAGCTCATGGACTAGCAGAGACTTGGGAGTTAGAGACCTAATATTTAACAAACCACATTTCATTTTTAAATTATGAGGAGGAACAGAGGCCAAATCATTAAATTTAGAGACTTCATGTTTAATTTGAGTTTTACCAACTTTTTGTTTAATCACTTTGGGATGCTTATACATTATATTTTTATTTACTTTGGAGGGAGCAGACAATGATTCTCTGATGGGGAAGACAGGTGCTAAGTTGAGGGGTGGCGGATGAAGAGGAGCTGCAGAAAGGCGTGTAAGACTACAACTCTGCTTCCTGATCCCAACTCTGAGTAGTCAAGGTTTTGGAAATTTGGATAAAAATGATGCCAGATTGTTAGGTAAAAGAGACGCACCATTCAAAGTGGGATGGATGCCATCTCATTCAATAAGACCAGGTTTTCCCCAAAATGAGTTCCAATTGCCTATGTAGCCCACATCGTTTGCAGAACACCACACAGACAACCAGCGGTTGAAGGATGACAACCAGCTAAACATGTCATCACTGCTCAGATTGGGGAGGGGCCCTGAGAATACTACAGAGGCAGACATCATTTTAGCAAAGTTACACACCGATTCCACATTAAGTTTTGTGACTTCCAACTGCCGGAGTCGGATGTCGTTAATGCCGGCATGGATAACAATTGTGGAGTATTTACAGTTACTTTTAGCCAGCATTTTCAAATTTGACTCGATGTCGCCTGCTCTGGCCCCAGGAATGCATTTGATTATGGCCGCTGGAGTCTCTAGGTTCACATTTCTGACTATAGAGTCGCCAATGATCAGGGTTTTTTCCTCAGCGGGTGTGTCGCTGAGCGGGGAAAAGCGATTAGAAACATGGACAGGTTGGTGGTGAACCGGGGCCTTGCAGCTAGGCTTCCTTCTCACCGTCACCTACCCAGTCTCCTCGCTGCTAAGGAGGACCGGAGGACTGCTAGCAGGCCGCCTTATGCTAGGGAGCTCCACTGCAGCTAAGGGACGTCCGTCATTATTAACTGGTGCAGACGATGTTTCAGTACAGCGGAGCTGTATTTCCAAATCAGACAACCTCGCCTCAAGCGCCTCAAAAAGACAACATTTATTGCATTTACCGTTATCACTAAAAGAGGCAGAGGTGTAGCTAAACGTCTGACAGAGAGAGCACACCAGAGGTGAAGGGGAAGGAGAGCTAGTAGCCATAGCTAGAGGCTAACCCGAAGCTAACACAAACACTGATGAAAGGTGAACAGAAGGCTAAAGAGGGTGATTAGGTAACACTGAGTGCACACACAGGTGCAAGAGGCTTTTTAAACAGAATTGAGAGTTGACAGTAGATGGAAAAAAAAGGATTAAAATACAATTAAAGGCAATCCACTGCAGTTCGCCTACCAGCATGGCATTGGGGTGGAGGATGCAGTGATCTTCCTTCTTCACTGTTCTCTGTCCCACCTGGAGAAGCCCGGGAATTCGGTGAGGATCATGTTTTTTTGACTTCTCCTGTGCTTTCAACACCATCCAACCGATGATCCTGAAGGACAAGCTGCTGTGCGCTGGGGTGGACCAGCACCTGTCATCATGGATCCTGGACTACCTCACTAACCGGCCACAGTTTGTGAGAACCCGGGACTGTGTGTTCGACACGATCATCGGTAGCAGGGGGCCCCCCAGGGAACGGTTTTGCTCCCTTCCTGTTTACCCTTTATACTGCGGACTTCTCACACAACACAACACACTGCCATCTACAGAAGTTCTCTGACGACTCTGCGATCGTCGGCCTCATCTCCAATGGAGATGAAGCTGAGTACAGAGGACTTATCCAGGACTTCATGGACTGGTGCCATCGGAACTGCCTCCAGATCAATGCAAGGAAAACTAAGGAGCTGGTGGTGGACTGCCGCAGGCAAGGACAACCCCTCACAGCACCAGTAAACATACAGGGAACAGACATTGAGATGGTGACATCCTACAAGTACCTAGGTGTTCATCTGAACAATAAACTAGACTGGTCACACAATACCGACGCACTCTACAAGAAGGGACAGCGTAGGTTGTTCCTACTGAGGAGACTCAGGTCTTTTGGTGTACAAGGGGCGCTGCTGAAGACATTCTACGACACGGTGGTGGCATCAGCCATCACTTTTGGAGTGGTCTGCTGGGGCAGTGGCATTACAGCAGCCGATAGGAAGAGACTGAACAAACTGATCAAGAAAGCTAGCTCTGTCCTGGGGCAGCGCCTTGACCCAGTGGAGGAGATAGGAGAGAGAGAAGGATGGTGGCTAAACTGTCATCTCTGCTGGAGTCCGAGTCCCACCCTATGCAGGACATACTGAACGCACTGAGGAGATCATTTAGCAGCAGACTACATCATCCTCGGTGCACAACTGAGAGGTTTCGCAGGTCCTTCCTACCTACGGCTGTCAGACTATATAACCTAAGCAGGGCTGCTCGCGGTGTTCTACCTTCCAGCGTTGGGCGTTGGTAGGATTCAAGCCTGGACAGGAAGATATGGAGGACAAGATGTTGCCCATGCAGCATGTCCACCCTCTCCACGTCACTGATGAATCCAAAGGAACAGCAGGGCTGCTATAGTTTGGCACCAGCGCCGTTGCAGGAGCTGGTGCAGGAGCTGGTGAGCTTTTCCTCAGGGTTGACTCCCGAAGCCTTTCTTGTGACCGGGTGTGCCGCAAGGCAGCAGAGGTTTGAAATCAGGGTTTACCTTCCCCTAGATGGGCTACCTTCCCAGGTTGACGAGTCACCATCTACCCGAAGCATCTGGTTTTAAGGCGCCAGAGATCCGCCCTCGCCCCTTCTCCTATTAGTTAAAAGCAGTTCCGCCGGGCATAGAGACTAAACCACACGGGCAGGCTAGGAGTTGGACTTGTCAGAGGCTTTTTGAGACACACGCCATAAGGAGCATTTTATAAGCACTGGGAGCTTAACCCCAGTGCCGCTCCTGGCTATGACAACCTTGGAACCAGGGCTGCTCGCAGAGATAGCAAAAAAACGTGACGACCTAATAGTATTGAATGCAAAAGACACAATAGACTTACACAATGGTCCCCTCCAGTATGCAACTAGGACAATATCGGTCGCTACGGAGGGTGACAATATGTATGGGTACATATTCATACTATGTAGGATAACTAAGCAGATGGTTATGCTGTTTATTCCATCTAGCTACAATGCTCCGCACTGTGTGTATATATATTTATATATTTATTCCATCTAGCTACAATGCTCCACACTGTGTTTATATATTTATATATTTATATGTACATATGTATATTCGCTGCTCTTGTTTTTCTTGTCTTCTTGATTGTTGCTCTGAGTCTTGCTATCCCTGTGCTGTTGCAATCCTGGAATTTCTCCATTGTGGGACTAATAAAGGCTTATCTTATCTTATCTTATCTTAAAAATCCTCAGGACATTGAGGAGAGCAAACCACACCAACAACCAGCAACACAGGAAGTGACGATACGTGCTGTGGTAATCTCTCTTTCCATGTCTGACTCCTACTTGTCTATCTGCTGTGCATCTTGACACACATACTGATCTTTCATTTTGGGGGAGGGGGTTAATCCATTTCCAGACTGGAGATCCACAGTTTTAAAGCTCATTCACAAGATGTAGTAATGATTTTACCTCTAAATGTGTATAAAATGTTCAAACACTGGCTGTAGTGTTAATTTGCTCATTTGTTTGTGGTTTTACGGCGTCTCTCCTTACGTGCGCTCCCACGACAGGGTGGTTTTGAGGCAGGCAGATGTTTTACAAGACAAACCCAGCACTTCATACACCCTACGCATCTATGTATAGTAATGCTACCCGTAGTACAAATAAAGGTAAAAATACAGCAATCCTCTGTACAGTAAACTGTAATACCAGTAAATTCCAAATTCTTTTTTTTCCTTTTCCTTTCAAGAAGCTAGGTGAGCAGAACAGAAATCTGCTTCCCTCATTGTGCCAAACAGATTTATTTTGCCAAAAGGAGCTTTATACAGTACACATATATGTATTGTATATCTGTACTGTATATTATTCACAAACTCCTCCTGTAATAGCTTTTAATAATTTATTTAAATTGTTTTACCCATGAAGGACCCGACCGGGGCGGGGGAGGAGGGGTGAGGAGGGAGGGAAGAAAAGGGAGAGGAACAAACAGAAGACAAACAGACTAACACAACTGAAACAAACAAGACAAACTGTTCCTTCTACTGAAAAGGTCTCGTCACAAGTCTGGTAACTGCACCTGTTAAAGGAGAGACATATGTGTGTGTGCATGTGTGTGCATGTCTATGAGAGCGCACACAAAGTAAGTGTGTGCATGTGAGTGGTTTGCCAGGAAACATACAAAGAGTGTAGCAGGTCACAGCAACACCCCCCCCCCCCCCGGAAACCCCGAGTAAGCAAGACAGCACTACCAACCCCCACAGAGTGCAAATGTCGGGAGACCAGCAAGCCCCAGGACAACCAGGCATCCACCCCAGGAGGGATGACCGTGGGGAGGCTGGGCCACCAAGCGGCCGGCACGGTGCACCCCTGCCCTCGGACCAGTCAGCCCCCACTCCCCAGTAGGGCCAACGGCAGTTCCTGGGCCCCAGGTGCCAGAAGGCCAGTACCCCCCAGCACTGGCGCCCCCCTGCTGGCCCAGGTGCGAGCCCCCCCAAAGACCCTGACAGCGGTCCCGACCCACCCCAGCACCACCGACGCACCCCCCGGGAGCCCTCGTGCCCCCTCACCAAAGGAATGCAGCAGCAAGGCACAGGAGCCTCATGGGGGGCCAGCCCCCCCAGTCCAAGAGAGCCCACGTGGCCAGGAGGTGCCAGGAGACGCCACCCCCTCAGTCCAGCACCCCCCGACCAGCACATACACTCATTCATGCTCTCATACACATCCACTCACACACACTCACACGCATTCACTCACTCTCACTCTCCCTCTCCTTCATACAATTCCACACTCACACTCCCATACCAAGACCTATGCACTCTCTCCCACTCCCATACCACTCAATCTTGCGGCTACTCCCACTCACCCTCACAGTCACCCGCCCACACCCACCCACCCACCCACCCACACACACACACACACACACACACACACACACACACACACACACACTCTTATTCACGCTCCAACTCACTCATACCTACTCGTGCTCTCCTCCACATACTTACCCACACTCACTCACCCTTATCACTTGGGGTGGCTGCGGCGCAGATGTGGCGGGCATGAGTGTGCACCAACGCCGGGGAAGACCGCCGGCGCGGACCAGCAGCCACACCCTCGCCAACCCGTCCCAGGGTGGCCACAGCCACAGAAGCAGACCACCACCACCAACGCCCACCCAGAGCAACCGATCAATGGGCCACCGTAAACACTCCAAGACGCCACCCGACACGCAAAGCACCACACAAATCCGACCCACCACCACCATCTCCACTCATCACTCCCTCGCTCTCACTTACTCACTTGCTCACTCACTGTCTCACTTGCTCACTCCCTTGCTCACACCCATTCATTCTGCAGCGCCCAGGAATGGCAACATGACAGGCCCCAGGTCACCAGCCAGAACCCCAGGACCCCGGCAGAAGGAGGGCAGCAGGGGTGGGGAAGAACCCCTTCCTCCATCCCCCATGCCCAAATCATGATGAGCGAGTGTTAGTTGTGTGGTGTGTTTGTGTGCAGGTGTGTGAACTACCAAAGTGCAGTTAAAATTGCGGGTGTATCGTATTAGGGCACCTCTAGTCAATGCTATTGGCAGCGGGGTTCCCATCCACCCAAGCCCTCTGTGTCTACAGTGCAATTAAAATTGAGGTGAGTGTGGCCCCACTGCGCAGTAGACAGGGGGATCCTCTTCACCAACACAGTTCGGCACAGCCCCTCCCCAAAGCCCTAGGTGTATCCAATAAGATGTATGTTCAATCCAGAATTGGAGGGATGTGTGTGGGGGGGGGGGGGGGGGGAGAGGTAAGACTGGGAGGGAGGCGGTCCAGAAGACAGCCCCCCTCCCCCAGAAACCAGCTCCCAAACTGCCTCTGGAGGCCACCCACTGCCCCTAGATCCCATCCCAGGGCAAGGGCCACCAGGCCAAGCAGCCCATGACCCACCAGCATTGTACCCCAGTGCTTACCAGCACCACAGGCATGATGGGGCAGCCACACTTACACTTACTCTCATGCATGTTGTACACACAAACAAACATAATACTAATAATAATAATGGATAATGGGCTGGACACATACGGTGCCCCACATGCCACGCGACACCCCAGAGCATCCACTGCGAGCCCACCAACCACCTCCCCCCAGACAGACATCGACAGCAGCAGGCCACCCTGCAGCCACAGCCACCCTGGGGCAAACCGATGGAAACACAGCCGCCAACTCTTGCCAGTGGCCCACCCGGCCATCCCCGTGCACCCACACACGCCCATACCTGGCGCCACAGACATTGGAGGTAAATGGCAAAGCACCCCACCCTGGGACACAATGGCAGGATGGCTGGCAAGGGGAGGACCCAAAGCACCCCCTCCCCCAGGCCACCAGATGGCCCACCCTACCCCCCACCGCCCAACAAGGACTTCCCGTTCACATACACATCCTCCACCCCCACATGTCCATCCGCAGTTACTTGCGCCCACACATACACACACACATACGCCCACACTCATATGTACACACAACGCACATACTCATACATTCACACACACATGCACACACCCATATCCACACCCACATATATACACACAAACCCACACACATACGCCTGAACCCAAACACACCCATACTCATGCACACCTCCACTTATACCTGCGTACACACACTCACACACGCATGTGCACACATGTATACACGCATACCTACACCCTTAGGCCCCAGAGAATGGGGGGAGTGAACCCCCTGGGATGCAGGCACTAGCCCCCGGAGTGCCACCAGGGCCCCAGGGAGGGCACGACCCTGCCGCGCTGGCACGCACCAGGGCCGGCCCACACCACCGGCAAATATCTGACCCTGACCGAGAGGGGGAGCAGCACCCCCAGCACCAGGCTGGCCAGCCCGGGGTCGCGGCAAACCCTGCAGCCCCCCCATCCAGATGTACAGTGACCCCAGGAAAGGTGCCCCAGACACCGGCTCTAGTGGGTCACAAAAACCCCTCACAGTCAGAGAGCAGCCAGCCACCAGAGATGCCAAGGAGAGCGAGCCACCGCCCACCACCCCTCAGATTATAGACTCAATAAGCAGGGACCAGAGAGAACTGAATTCAGCCAGTTGGTTTTTAGAGGAGGCAGACATTCTCTCCAAACTAATATAATCTAATAGGAGGTTCTTATAGTGAGTTGTACATAAATTATTTCTTGATTTCCAATTCATGAGGATAGCTTTCTGTGCGATGGATAAGTCAGTGAGAACCATGTGTGACACTTTTACCTCTATATTCATTTCACCTAGTATGCAATGTGTGGGAAAGGTTAGGTAGGAATAGATATTTGTGTGACTCTGGCCCAATTTGAACAGCCTTTGTCCTGTGTAATGAGATCTATGTAGAACTTTGTATTCTATGAGTTGTAAATTAGAGTTTTTAGTCACCTTAAAAGTGTTTAAACATATTTGTGTCCAGGAGCTTTCATCTTTATTAAATGAAAGGTCTGTCTCCCATTTTAATTTCAGAAGAGATATCCAGTTTTGATAATAGTCCATGTATTTTCGATATCAATTTAGGAGAACGAAGATTTTGAAACTCTCTCACCTTGTCATGGGTGGCGAGAGCGCACCCCCTCCTTCCTGTCAGGAAGGACCTGTCATCTCTCCTCAGGTCATCAACGCACCTGAGTGAGAGGACACACCTGCGCCCTCTCATCCGCAAGCGTTCATAAGGAAGCGTCCTTCAGTGATTCAACGCTGGATCGTCTGGGTATTCTGCCTTAAACAAAGACAAGCAAGTATACGATTCACACAGGTGAAGAAATTATTAACCTCTGTGCTTTCTCTCCTCAGGTTGCTGCCATCGTGCAGGTGTGTCTCCTGGGCTGCGCTCGCTCTCCTGCCACACCATCAGCCACCAACTGCATTCAATCTCCACCCGGTCAGGTGCCACCAGCTCATTCCCCTCACCCTGCTGGTTCGTCTATTCCCTGCTGGGGCCCTGCTGGTTCTCCCTTGGAGGCTCATGTAAGTGGTAATTTGGCCAGCCCATTTTCCCTTACTCTGTTCCTCCACTCACGGCTCTCGTCTTCTCTCCACAAGGTGTTTCCTCTGGCGAGTGACTATTTCTGTAGCTATGCGGTGATTTTGATATTTAATAAAATTCTTAAACGTGTGTACTGTTTGATTGTCCATTCTTGTTGCTGCATCACGCACGTGGGTTGATTGCTAACAACAATCATGACAGAACGAGCCAGCCATGACCTTGGCTCAGCAGGTGCAGCTGTGGAGCAATCAGCTCTGGATCACTTAGAAGCGACCGAGCATCAAATTGCCGTGATGGCCCAGCAGCTGCAGACTATGATGCAGCAATTGGGTACCATCACACAACATTTGGCCAATGCAGCTCCACCGACTCCTCCTCCTCAGCCTGCTCCCATTGTTCAACCTCTTGTGCACCGTACCACCTCTGTTCCCACACCTGCCCCGTACGAGGTAAGGTGGAGAAGTGTAAGGAGTTTCTCCATCAGGTACGGATGTATTTGGAGCAGGTCGGGGGTGGGGGTGGGGTACCCGGGGGATGTTGCAAAAATTCAGTTTTTCACATTACTGCTATGGGACCGAGCCCTTAGTTGGGCTCGGGCCATGGCAGACAGCCCGGAAGGGCAGGATTACACGTTTGAGCAATTTGTGGTCGCTTTTTCCCGCGTGTTCGACCACACTGAGAGTCAAGGGAACATTATGAGCCACCTTATGACTCTCCGTCAGGGCATTCGGTCCGTGGCCGAGTACTCGGTGGAGTTTCGGGTCGAAACAGTGGACTCGGGGTGGAATGAAGTTGTGTTACGCAGCATGTTCCTCCATGGGTTAAACGCCAACCTCTGTAACGACCTGGCAGTTTATGCGGTTCCCGACACTCTCAATGGTCTTATCGATCAGGCTGTGGGCTTAGATAACCGCTACTGTGAGCGCGAGAAGGAGCAACAGTCCTCCTCTTGCCTGTTTGCCGAGTGGGTGCCCACCGTGTGGACTGACACTGGGAAGGCTGGTCCTCCTCCCGAGCCGATGGACCTCAGTTGGTTCCAATTGACCGACGATGAGTGCCGGCGAAGGAGGAGGACTGGCGCGTGCATGTACTGTGGTTCTGCGAAGCACAGTCGGGGCGAGTGCCCCCAGCGGCCAAAAGATGCAGCCCGTCAGTAACTGTGGGGGGTCTGGCGGGCGGGACCAAGTTATCTCCCTCGGTAATTTCTCAATTTCGGTCTCATGCAATTGTCGGGGGTCGAGAGTAGGACGATGGTGCTTGTGGATTCAGGGGCAGAGGGCAATTTTGAGTCGGCCCAGTTCGTTTGGACATGGGTATTCCCACACTCACATTGCCCCAACATCAAAGAATTACCACCATATCTGGCCGTGAGGTTGCAGTAGTCACCGAACGCACTGCGCAGATCGCCATCCTTCTATCCGGGAGTCATTGGGAGGAACTCACGTTCCTAGTCCTCCCAATTTCATCTTCTCCGATGATTCTAGGTTGTCCGTGGCTCCAGAAGCATAACCCCATTATTAACTGGGGCCAGAATTCCATCTCTTCCTGGAGCCCTTTCTGTTTGGCTAACTGTCTACATTCAGTTGAATGTTCCCCATCTCTCCCCGTCTCTCTCCTTCCGGTCGAGCCGCCACACCTCAGCCTCGTTCCTTGGGCTTACCACGATTTGGGGGAGGTCTTCAGCAAGTCGAGAGCGCTGTCACTTCTGCCTCATCGTTCTTACGACTGTGCTGTGGACCTCATCCCCGGGGGTGAAGCTGCCGTCCAGCCAGCTCTATAATATTTCTGGTCCGGAGAGTGAGACGATGGAGAAATATATTAAGGAATCACTGAACGCTGGCCCCATTTGGCCATCTCAGTGGGAAAGAGTCAATAATTACATACACATCCTCTCTTCTGACCAAATTCAGCTGTAAATCAGGTTATGTGTCTGTAGTACTTTACCAATTTTCTCCAAAGTTTTAGAAAAAAAGTGTTGCTAGACAATTTTATTGGGGTATATTATGAGTCTAATTACTTAAACATCCTATAAAAGTCTATAGATCAAGGTCTGGTTGTAGGTTGTGGGAGCAGTTTTGGACCGACAAAATTTTGTGATGCAGTGAATCATGATTGTAGTTAAAAAATATTTAGACACATTTTGGTAATCCAGCCATGCTATGTTTCCATGTTACCTGTGTGTAATGGTAAATAATGAAAAATCTTTCTTAACCAAAATTCTACTTTTCCACCCTGGAAAATTGGCAGGAATGCTAAGGGGTTAAGAAAAAGTAAAAAAAAAAAAAGTGTTTGCATCATGATTTTCTATTTTGTCTGTTAAGACACCGGTGTGAAAAGAGTCAACAGTACAAACCATTTGTCAGTGACTTTGAAAATAATGGCTCATTGTTAAGAAAAAGTAACCAAAAACAATTATTTTATTTACTGAAGACTGTATTGTTAGATGTGCCAGTGAAGAAGACACTGCACACTTTAATGATAGTACCAGTATATGAAGGAATTCTGGGCCATATTAGCATCTGGATTTCCTAATAATGGGTTAGGGCAGGGGTGTCCTGACATAATGCACGGCCCAGGAGACACACACGCAGGCTCAGGATAGATTTAACAGCTTTATTAGCAACAAGGAAGTGTATGGCTGCGTGTCTGTGGAATAAGAATGTATTGGTGGTGGCGTCTGCGTCAGGCACGGGGGCAGGAGGCCGTACAGCCGGACAACCCTGTGGGAGAGAGCAGAGGGAGAAGGGTAACGGGCACCACACCAATACAGGGAATAATGATGGTAGCTGGCTTACTTGGTTGTGACAGGTGGCTGGCGTCGACAAGGGCGAAGCCCGGGAGACAGCGACCTGCGGTACCTGTGGCAGCAGCGTGGAGCCAACGGCGAGATGATGAAGTCCGCCGCCGGGAATGTCCACCTGTGCACAGGGGAAGGCTAGAAGAGAGAGGTAAGGGGAGCTTACCCAGGATATCTTCACTAGTCGGTTTGAGATCCGTAGTAGCAAAGGGGCCGAAGTAGAGAGACGGCTTCAGGCCAAAGCCCAGGGCAGAGTGGATTAAATACCTCGCCGCTGATGAGGAGCAGGTGTGCGCGCGGCTGGCGCCGCTGATGAGCGGCGAGTCATAACAGTACTCCCCCCTCTAGCAGTGCCTCCTGGTGATGGTTTTTCCGGGTGCGCTAGATGAAACTCAGAAATGAGTGACCGGTCCAACACCAGCGAGGAAGGCACCCACTGTCTCCACTCGGGTCCATAGCCCTCCCAATCCACCAGGTACTGCAATCCGCGACCCCGGCGTCGGGCGTCCAAGATGTCAGCGACGGTCCAGGCCGGATGGCCACCAATCATCCAGGAAGCGGGGTGCGCCGCAGGTGGAGGGCAGAGGGGGTCAGAGACCACCGGTTTAATTTTGGAGACGTGGAAGGTGGGATGGATGCGGAGGGAGGAGGGAATAGCCACACGCACAGCCACCGGGTTGATGATTCTGGTTATGGGATAAGGGCCGATGAACCGTTGGGCCAGCTTTCTCCTCTCACCCTTTAGGTTTACGTCCTGTGTGGATACCCAAACTTGCTGTCCCACCTGGTAGGCAGGTGCAGGTCTCCTATGTCGGTCCACCGTAGACTTATTGCGCTCCGCCGTGCGTAAAAGCGCATTACGCGCCGTGGACCAAAGGGAACGGCACCGCCTCAGATGTGCCTGGACAGAGGGGACAGCCAACTCGCCCTCCTGCGCGGGGAACAGGGGTGGATCATAGCCCAAGGATGCTTTAAAGGGTGACATCCCGATGGCCGTAGAGCAAGAGGTGCTGTGGGCGTACTCCACCCAGGCGAGGTGAGAACTCCAGGACGTGGGTTTGGATGACGTAACGCAGCGGAGCGTAACCTCCAGCTCCTGGTTAGTCAGCTCACACTGCCCGTTAGACTGGGGGTGATGGCCGGAGGAGAGGCTTACCTTGGCTCCCAGGGCGTTGCAAAATGACCTCCAGACGTCCGAAGAAAACTGGGGGCCGCGGTCGGAGACCACGTCAACCGGGATTCCATGCAGTCTGACCACGTGCTGGATGAGGAGGTCCGCCGTCTCCAAGGCTGAGGGAAGTCCACGTAGGGGCACGAAGTGGGTGGCCTTGGAAAAACGGTCTACAATGGTCAGAACTGTGTCAAAGTTGTTGGAGACAGGGAGCCCGGTGACGAAGTCCAGAGCGATGTGCGACCAGGGCCTGCCAGGGACGGGCAGGGGCTGGAGCAGACCCGCAGGGGGAGCGTTACCTGACTTATTGGCAGCACAGACGGGGCAGGCCCGGGCGTAACGGGCGGCATCCTTCCGCAGGCCTGGCCACCAAAAGGATCGCTGGAGAAGGTCAATCATCCGCGAAGCTCCAGGATGGCAGGTGAGCTTGGAGGTATGGAGCCAGTGTATAACGTCCCCCCGGACGGCAGATGGCACGAAGAGCCTCCCCTCCGGTCCGCCGCCAGGGTCCGATTCCGACTCCTGCTCCCTCCGGATCTTGTCTTCTATGTCCCATGTAACAGCCCCCACGACGCACGACCTGGGCAAGATGGTGTGAGCAACGTCTTCTGCGGCCTCCAGGGCAAATTGCCTGGAGAGGGCGTCGGGCAGGCCATTCTTGGAGCCAGGCCTATATGTGATGCTGAACTTAAACCTTGCAAAGAACAGGGACCAACGCGCCTGGCGGGCGTTCAGACGCTTGGCAGATCTCAGGTACTCTAGGTTCTTGTGGTCAGTGAGGACCACAAAAGGCAAGGCTGCCCCCTCCAGCCAGTGACGCCATTCTTGAAGGGCAAGCTTGATGGCAAGAAGCTCTCTGTCCCCCACGTCGTAGTTTCGTTCCGCCGGGGACAGGCGCCGAGAGAAGAAGGCGCAGGGTCGCTTGACTCCATTGGCTGGGGACCGCTGGGACAACACCGCCCCCACCCCCGTGTCCGAAGTGTCCACCTCCACAATGCACTGCAGCGCGGGATCGACCTGGCTGAGGACCCGGGAAGAGGAGAACTCCGTCTTCAGCGCCTGGAAGGCCGAAGCGGCCTCTTCAGTCCACCGGAACGGGGTCTTAGGAGAGGTGAGGTGGGTCAGGGGCCCGACGATGGCTCCAAAGTTTGGGACAAAGCGGCGGTAGAAATTGGCGAACCCGATGAATTGCTGAACTTGCTTTCGAGAAGTTGGTGTGGGCCAATCCACCACTACTTTGATCTTCGCTGGGTCCGGAAGCACCTGGTCATGGGAGATGACGAACCCCAGGAAGGAAGTTGTTTTGGCGTAGAATTCACATTTTTCCGCCTTGACGTACAGACGGTTCTCCACTCATCTCCCTCCCGGATCCGGACGAGGTGGTAAGCGCTGCGGAGATCCAGCTTAGTAAACCAGGTCGCCCCCTGGAGGGAGTGGAAGGCAGTGTCCATAAGGGGCAGGGTGTACCGGTCCTTCTCCGTGATATCGTTGAGAGCTCGATAGTCGATACAAGGACGAAGAGATCCGTCCTTCTTTCCAACGAAGAAGAACCCTGCACCTACTGGAGAGGAGGACGGTCGGATGATCCCAGCACTGAGCGACTCCTTCAGGTAGCTGTTCATTGCCTCCTTCTCCGGCGCTGACAGACTATAGAGGCGTCCTGAGGGTAAGGGCGCCCCCTGGCGGATGTTAATGGCGCAGTCGTAGGGCCGGTGAGGAGGCAGAGACATTGCCTTGGACTTACTGAAAACGGCACCCAGGTCGTGGAACTCTGAGGGCACTAGGGTGAGATCCGGGGGCGCGGTGTCCTGAGCTGTGGGAGGCGAGGACGGGGCGCAGGCCGCGGATTGGAGGCAGGTACCCATGCAAAAAGTGCTCCACGCTGAAACCTTCCCAGTCTTCCAGTCCAAGGCGGGGTTGTGGAGGCGGAGCCAGGGATAACCGAGGATGACAGGAGTTACTGAGGTGGGCAGGACGTAAAAGGAGATATCCTCCCGATGGTTTCCAGAGATGATCACCGGGACAGGGGATGTTTGGTGAGTTACTTTTCCCAGGGAAACTCGGGAGAGATTAACCAGGGCGAGAGGAGTGTCGAGGGGGTGACAGTGGATGCCCAGTCGGGTTGCCAGGCTTTGTGAAATAAAGCTACCCTCCGCGCCTGAATCCACCAGTGCATGTGTGAGGTGCCCAGTGAGGTTGTGACAGAAGCGGATGGGCAGCGTCAAATGTGCGAGGGGACTTAACCGATTAGCGTCCGCGAGGCCCCCTACAGTGACTCGCGGACCACCTCGTTTGGCTTCTCCGGACAATGCTCCACCGTGTGCTGGCTACCTCCGCAATACATGCAGAGGCCCAGGTCACGACGGCGCTTTTTCTCCGCCAGGGGGAGCTTTGTCCAGCCCGTCACCATTGGTTCCGACTCCTCGGAGACCTCCGGCGGCGGCAACGCCAGGTGGCGAGCATGGGGCAGACGTGCAGAGGCGCCCCGCGAGCGAGAAGACTGCTTCTGCTCGGAGGCGTGCTCGCGCAGCCTGTTATCCAAACTGATGGTGAGAGAAATCAGCTCCGCCAGCGTCTCCGGGGTATCCCGTCCAGCCAACTCATCCCTCAGACCGGAATTTAGACTGCGGAGGAAGATGCCGCAGAGCGCACGCTCTTCCCAGCCAACTTCCTCCGCGGTAACCCGGAAGTCGATCGCGTAGTCGGCCGCCGATCGGCTCCCCTATTTGAGTCCGAGAAGGCGGTCGACCTGGACACTGTCCAAACGCGAATGATCGAACACTTCCAGAAATTGTCGCACAAACTGGCCATAGGTGAGGGTGGCGTAGCTGGGCTTCACCATAATGGCGTAAGCCCAGGTAAGCGCACGACCCTCAAGGAGATTACCTATATAGCCAATTCTGCTATGGTCTGAGGGAAAATCTCCGGGAACGCGAAGAAACACGGACTCACACTGCATAATAAAACCCCGAGCTCCACCCAGCTTACCGCTGAAGCGAGCAGGAGTGGGGATTGGTGTGAGCCGTGTTGGCGCACCCGGAACAGGCTGGACGGCCACCGGAGCCGCAGGAGCCACGCCACCCGGACGAGCCGAGGGGAACGGCTGCTGGGGGTCCAAGCGGTCTAATCGGTTAGTAATGATAATTAATTGATTCAATATCACCTGTTGCTGATGAGCTATTAAATCCACCCGAGCCTCAAGGGTGGAAAGACGGCGTGCGAGCCCGCTGTCTGCCGAGCCGCTCTGCTGAAGCCGTACTGACATAATGCATGGCCCAGGAGACACACACGCAGGCTCAGGATAGATTTAACAGCTTTATTAGCAACAAGGAAGTGTATGGCTGCGTGTCTGTGGAATAAGAATGTATTGGTGGTGGCGTCTGCGTCAGGCACGGGGGCAGGAGGCCGTACAGCCGGACAACCCTGTGGGAGAGAGCAGAGGGAGAAGGGTAGCGGGCACCACACCAATACAGGGAATAATGATGGTAGCTGGCTTACTTGGTTGTGACAGGTGGCCGGCGTCGACAAGGGCGAAGCCCGGGAGACAGCGACTTGCGGTACCTGTGGCAGCAGCGTAGAGCCAATGGCGAGATGATGAAGTCCGCCGCCGGGAATGTCCACCTGTGCACAGGGGAAGGCTAGAAGAGAGAGGTAAGGGGAGCTTACCCAGGATATCTTCACTAGTCGGTTTGAGATCCGTAGTAGCAAAGGGGCCGAAGTAGAGAGACGGCTTCAGGCCGAAGCCCAGGGCAGAGTGGATTAAATACCTCGCCGCTGACGAGGAGCAGGTGTGCGCGCGGCTGGCGCCGCTGATGAGCAGCAAGTCATAACATGTCCAATCATGTGCCATGGAGGACCAAGACCCTCCATGACACACTGACTGCTGATCAGTGAAAACACCTGCTGAAGAGACTGGGTAGAAGAGAGAACCTGCAGGGTCTTGGCCCTCCATGGCACATGATTGGACACCCCTGGGTTAGGGTTTAAAGGGATTTAACATTTTAACACAAACTGCTTTATGGCTCATAATTCTGTTGACAGATTTACACCAAACCAAAAGTGATTTCTCAAACTGCTGGATTGTTCTTAGACAGCTTTTCCAGTCTTTTAGTATTTTAATTTATGTCACTTGGTGGTAACCTTAACACATAAAAGTCGAGACAGATATACAAAAAGTACAAAGGTTTATTGTCAAAATTCCCAGTGCAATACTACATGAATACATGTATAGTGCATTGTTGAAGCGGAGAATATATATTTATACAGCATCTACCTGTATCTATCCAGTAAATCAAGTATTTTCCATGGAACCTTGTGACTGCATTATTTTAAGTGTTTTTAATCCTAGATCAAGTTTGTTTTGGCTTAAAATGAATCATAATTGTTAAATATATCTTATTATACCTAACTCAGTACTATTTACCTGTTGAAATATATATTTTGTGGCTCATATAATCCCATAACTACAATATGGCATCTGGCGATCAAGTTTTGGCAGCTGATCACTTTTTGCCATGACGCCACCACAGACTCGGTGCTGCTGGAGCAAGTACAACCCATGATGTCTCAACAGTCTGTGATTTTCACACAGCGATAATTTTTTCACACATAAGGAGTTGTTCAGAACTCCTTATAAGAACTCCTTATACAAAGATATAGAGCGATGATAATCAAGTCAGTGGCGGTAATGCACCTGTCAGATGGTTGCCAACCGCCTGTCAAATCTAAAAGAAGAAGAAGATCAGAGTAATTTGTTGCACAGGAAGCTAAACATTTCTACAGATATTCTTAAGTTCTGTAACCACTGATCGTTTGTGAAGCTGGGGTGACATCAGTGAGAGCCTGTGTTGAACACCTGGACCCATGGTTTGAAGCAGTAATTTTGCCACAAGAGAGCCATCTGAAACACACACACACACACACACACACACACACACACACACACACACACACACACACACACACAGCATACATATTTTAGTACCTAACAGCGATAACTTGAGGACATTACAATGTAGTACGGCAGACTTGAAGCAAACTAGCATTAGCAATCATTAGCTTACAGTCATATGTGATCTAGTTCATATCCTCATGTCTTCGGCTCTATGGCTTCCTAAAAGCTCCAGTACTTTTCCAGAGTGTTTCGTCTCGCTGCCTGTACCCTTCTCTGGCTCTCCTTTGTTGCCTTTACTCTGACAAAAAGCCAGAAACCAAGCAGTCGAATCGCAAGCCGCCATGTTGTGTTTTGCTTGTGTTACGTCACGGGAGTGTGGTGCCGCCTTGCTGTAAAAAAAAAAAATCCCCCCACTCCAGGTGGTACTCAGCTGTAATGGAAAAAAAGCAAACTGAGTTGAGTAAAGCCAAGTCGAAGTGAGTAGGGCCAAACAGGTCCTAGTGGAAAAGGGCCAGTTGTCCCTCCAACCTGGAAAAAAGGGAGACCTGTCAAGCCAATATCATCATAAACCTTCCTATATGTTACATAATTTAATAACATGGCTTTGAACCACCTGTTGTAAGCAGAAAGGAGAAAAAACCCTTACTGACTTTTTCCTCATAAATCTGCAACTTTCTTTCTCATAAATTTGCATTTTTTTCCTCTAAATTTTCAAGGGTTTTTTTTTTTGCAATTTTTTTCTGAATTTTTTTTCTTTTTATCCTAAATTTGAAAAGTTTTCTTCATAAATTTTCAACTTTTTTCCTTGTAAATGTGGACCTTTTTAGTAGATTTGTTACTTTCTCATAAATTTTTAGCTTTTTTCTCAAAAATTTGCAATTTTCTTTCCTGTAATTTTTCAACTTTTTTCTTGTAAATTTGCAGCGCTCATCTGGATACTGGTTACATTTTTTTGTTCTGTGTATTTAAATTATAATTTGGGACATTAATTTCTCAATAGGCAGCATTTATTCATTGAATGTTTATTCTTGCAAATTTGTACCTGATTTACATTTATACATTTGTACCTAATGGTGAGTTGGTGACTACCCCCCAGCCTCCTTGATGCCTGTCAACCACTGAAGTCACACACCCCTGTATAACACTGATGCATTATTTAATTCACACTTTAATACACAGTTTACTTTACTAGGCTCAGCAGTAGCCAGCAGCGCTTGGGCATTTAAAGAGACATGCACTGAAGCGGGTTGTTCTGAGGAAGGCTGCAAAAGATGATGCTGCAATAATCAAATAATTAAAAAAAATTGACCATTTGAACATAAAACATAAAACCAGTGGGGCTGTGGGAAAAGTGCGGGGGAGGGACCCCCTGCACCCCCTGTGCTGAAAAAATGAGAGTCCCAGACTCACCAGAAACTCGTCACAACAGCGACATTTATAATATAGCCACGAATGCTGCAACAAACACTGCCAGACTGTAGCCACAATCAGATATAAACTGCTTAGAAACGTTTGACAGCCTTGCAGAACTGCAGTCAAGTTGCCGTCTGACCACGGCAGGAAGGTGTGGCCACAAGCAAAAACAAAACACGTGCTGACATTTTTAAGCAGCTTCCGCTCCGTAACTAGGAGCTCTGCAGGGTCAAGTTTCCACTCTACTAATGCTGACAGTAAAGATAAATAAATAATAATTAAAAGCTCACAAGCAAAGAGAAAAAGAGCAGAGACGGGGAGGAAGGAAGGCTGCAGCACTCAGCCAGGCTGTTGGTGGACGAGTCCATGATGTGGAGTGAAGACTGAGATGCTCTACACTGTAGGAGCAGTTTTCCATGCTCTCTCTCTCTCTCTCTCTCTCTCTCTCTCTCTCTCTCTCTCTCTCTCTCTCTCTCTCTCTCTCACACACACACACACACACACACCTCAACTGTCAGCTGCAAGGCAATTCCACCAGAGTGAGCGCAACAATCTACCATCTGTGGACTCACACCCCCATCTACTGACAGAATCTGGTACTGCACTACAGATGAGCTCAGGCTGAAGACCACAATTAATAAGCGACTTTCGCATTACGAGTGTGCATGTGCGGACTATGTGAGTTCAAAGCTCACGACCATCAAACATTCCGGTAGCCGCCTTGCTTTTGTATACAGACAGTATGGTCACACTTGAACAATTGCCGTTTAAAGTCTGCTTCAAGCTCTCAATCGTCGTTATGCCAGGTGCACATTGTGCCGTAGTGAAGTGTGGAACGGCATGTATCATCTAGAGCGGTGGAAAAAGAAAACTTGCAGCATACATGCGTGTAACTTCGGGACCAGCGTGTGTACATGCCCGCCGCCATTCACGTTATATGCATTCCCCACGGAGCTGAAGGATCCGGACAGACGTAATTGTTGGATTAAAGCACTAAGTCTATATTATAACATAATTAAATAGTGTTGTGTATCGTTCAAGTGTCTAAACCCTGAAGTAGTAGGTACAGGCAGGCAGGCCTGGATCTAGGATCTAGTTCTTTGTATATTGGTAATGAAGCTTGATCTACACACATGTAATTAAGGCCATTGATAAGTAGGCTGGTATAAAATAAAATTGCAAATCATTGAAAACGTTTGGTACTTAAACTATAGTAGTACTGACCTATAGATCTAAGTAAACAGGCTATGCCGTGTAGTGAAATTTACTCAAAATGACAAAACCAAAGTTGAGCTGTCCAACCACTCGCTTACCTTCTTTGTAGTCGTTTTGGAGTCTCGCAAGTAAGGGTGCTTGGTCCTTTGACAGCAAAAGATCTGCTATGTCAGCGTACATACAGGGGGGCCATTTTGGCCAATTTCTGCAAGGTGGCCGCGAATACCCGCAACTAGTTTATCCTTGCATTTGCAGGTAACCGGGAAGACCCCTACGCATACAATGTGCTCGTAGATCAGGAACTTTCCATAAATTAAATGTATTGATAGAGCATGTTTAGTAGCCATGTTCCCATGATGCTTTACACGAGCTGAGATGCAAAAGTCGCTTATTCACTTCAACTGACATAAATCTAAGAATTTCATGGGGGGGGGGGGTAATATTTTATAATATAAGTACAAACTAAGTTATAGTTGTGGGCCAATATAACCAAAATTGTGGCCTAATATAACTATACCGCCACACTACTGAGGAAATGTTTGTAAACATGACTTTCAAGAAAGTAATCTCAAAAAATGAGAAATCAGGGAGGGGGCAAACAGTTTTTCACACCACTGTAGGACAATACATACAGATTATAAGAAATTGCTCATATCTGATGAGAAAAATCTCTCCTGTTATTAATATTGACGGGCCTACATTTTATAGCTCAAATGCATTTTGTGGCTCAGTGCACATTTGTTCTTTTTTTTTTAAAGATTGGTCAGATTTTTCTGTAGTTGGGAAGAGACCCTGGGGCAGACCCAGGACTTGCTGGAGAGACTATATCTCCCTGCTGGTCTGGGAACACCTTGGTATCCTCTCTGAAGACCTGGAGCAGGTGGCTGGGGAGAGGGAAATCTGGGCTTTGCTGGAACTGCTGCCTCCATGACCCGGACCTCCGGAAAAGCGGTAGAAGATGGATGGATGGATGGTAACAGGTGATATTTTATACAGTGTCACTATTTAGTGTTAGAATAGAATTGACTTTGGTTGGTAATTTATTCTAATCAGTCGGTGATGTGAAGGGGATGAGGGGGGACGTCATCCCCGCTTTAGCAAAATGAGCCCAAATCCTCCCCCTTGTTCACCTGCCACCCCATCCCCGTTCATCATCAACCCTTCATATCATCTTACACAACTGAAGCAAATGACTTGGAAGCACCAATTTGAAGCAGAAATATCAAAAAATCTGATAAATTTCCATCTTTTCTTGTGTTTGTGACTAAATTTGTAACTTTTTACCTCTAATTTTTTATGTTATAATTTGTAAATTTTAAATTTTTTACTTGTAAATTTACATTTTTTTTTCCCAGCACATTAGCATCTTTGTTCCGGTAAACTAGCAACTATTTTTGTGGAAATTAATAACTTTTTTCCTGCAAATTAGTAACTTTTTCTTGTAAATTAAAAACTTTGTTCATTTTAAATTAAAAACTTTTTTCCTCATTTTTTTTTTTACTATTTTTCTCATAAATTTGCAGTGTTCATCTGGATGCTGGTTTTTTTTTTTTTCCACAATATCTTTATTGAACCTTTTTTTTTTTTTAACAAACATGATACAAACAATCAAACACTAACACTAAAGTACTACAAAAAAAAAAAATGCACTAAAAAACCCAACAACCACCCAAAAAAATCAAGTCTTCAACAATGCTCCTCTGTTTAGTCTAGACAATCCAATACATTAGTATACATATTATATTCACCAGTTTGGAATTTACAAGGTTCCGCACATATCATTCACCTTCTTCTTCAAGAGTTATGTTTAAATTTTTACATAATCAATAAAAGGTCTCCATATATTCTCAAACACAATTTCCTTTGATTTCAGTATATATGTTATTCTTTCTAATGGAAGGTTTGTTAACATCTGTCTTAACCACTGAGTCACATCTGGTCTATAAGTCTTTTTCCATAATAGTGCAATACATTTTTTGGCATTAAGCAAACTGAGGTCTATGAATGTTCTTTCACTTTTATTAAAATTATGCTTTTCTGGGTACAGACCCAACAAAAACAGTTTAGGATTCAATATGATTTGTTTTGAGATTATTTTTTTCAATTGTTACCCTCACCTCTTCCCAAAACATTCTTATTAATCTACATTCCCATACACAATGAAATAGAGTTCCTTTACTTTCCATACATTTTGTGCACGTATCTGGTATATTTTTGTTATATATATTTAACTCCTCCGGTGTAACATACATCCGCATTAACCATTTGAAGTGTATCAATTTAAGGCGTACATTTATTGATTTGGTTTGAGCTTCTGTACAAGCCAATTCCCATTGTTCCTCTGGAATTTCAGATTGCAGATCTTCTTTCCAGTAGTTTAATTTTTTCAGTGAGTTTTCACTTGAAAATAGTGTCAATGAGTTATAAAACTCTGAAATAATACCCTTTCTTTTACTATCTTTCATCAACATTTTTTCCAAGGATGAATAAATAGGTCGAGTGAGAGCTTTATTTTGATTTGATCGAATAAAGTTTCTAAGTTGAAGATATTTAAAAAAATGTGTTCTATTGAGATTAAATTTGATCCTCAACTCTTCAAAAGACATTATGTTTTCTGCACATGGCAAATATAAATCCTGAATCTTTTGTATCCCTTTTAAATTCCATACTTTAAATACAGCGTCCGCTCTCCCTGGTTTAAAATATTGATTACCCCATATTGGACTAAATTGTGACAATAACTGTGGTTCTTTTTAAATAGTTTTTAGCTTCACACCATATTTTGATCATATGCTTTAACAAATGGATTTTTAACTTGTTTTTGTAATTTTTTTTGGCCGAATCTGAGTATATGAATATGTGGAAGAGGTAAAGGTAAATTGTATGATTCCATTTCAGTCCAGTGAGGGAGATCATTGAAGAAAAAATAATATGTCATAGACCTCAGTTGTGCCGACCAATAATACAACATAAATTTGGACAATTCAGACCTCCCAGATCAATGGTAAATATAATAAAGACAGACGTAATCTAGCCCTCCTGTTGTTCCATATAAATTCCACTAACTTTTTTTTTATTCTTGAGAATAAATCTAAAGGTGGTGGTAGGGAATGTATTGAATAAACAAGAAGTATTTTAGGTAAAATATTACTTTATAAGTATATTTAATTTCCCGATCATCGACAAGTGGTAGAGTGACATCCATCTCTGAAGTAACTCATCAATATCTGTCATTAAGGCTTCATAATTGACACTGGCGCGTGATTCTAGCTTAGGCACCATTTGATTCCTAAATATTTAAACTGATTTACAACATTGAATTGATTTACCTCGGGGGCTGGGTAATTTTCTCTGGGTCTCATTTAGGCATTAATATTGAAGATTATAGTTTTTATTTATTTATATCCTGATTATATCCCGCTAATTCTTATTAAATTCAACAAGGTCGGAATTGATTTTTTAAGATTCGACATAAACAAAATTATGTCATCGCATACAGGGAGATTTTATGTTCTGTTGGTCCAACTTTAATTCCATATATTTGTGACTGTAGGCGTATCGCCATCACTAAAGGTTCAATTGCCATAGTAAACAGTAAAGTAAAAGTAAAAGTATTTTCCTGTGCTGATGCAATCCTGGTATTTCCCCGTTGTGGGACTAATAAAGGCTTATCTTATCTTATCTTATCTTAAAGGTGAAAGTGGACAGCCTTGTTGACATCCTCTATTGATTTTTATTGATTTTGAAATATTGTTATTTGTTAGAATTTCTGCAGTAGCATTATTATATATTATCTGAACCCATTTTATAAAATTATTTCCAAGTCCAAACCTTTGTAAGACTTCAAAAAGAAAGGGCCATTCAACTCTATCAAAGGCTTTTTCGGCATCCAGTGATAAGAGAGCTGTATCTGGTGCTTCTTTATTAGAATAAATAATATTAAATAGTCTTCTTACATTATGGAAGCCTTGTCTTCCCTTTATAAAGCCATTCTGATCTCGATTAATAATATTTGGTAAAATTTCTTGTATTCGTCTTGCTAAAATTTTACAAATTATCTTAAGGTCGGCATTTAATAGGCTTATTGGTCTCATATTTTCACATTTATTAGAGGGCTTACCTGGTTTTGGCAACAGTATAATTAAGGCATTATTCATATATGATGGTAAATTACTATTTTGAAATGCTTCTAAAACCATTTCCAAAAAAGGTTTTGTTAATTTATTCTTAAATTTTTTATAAAGGTCAACTGGAAGACCATCTGGTCCTGCACTTTTTCCTGATTTCATATTATCAATGGCTAGTCCAACTTCTTCTTGACTAATTTTAGACTCCAGTATCTCCCTATTTTCATTTGGAATACACGGTATAAATAGTTCATTCAAAAACCCATGTAGTTTTGTTAAGTCAGATTCATTTTTGGTATCATATAATTTTTCATAGTAATCTCTAAAGGCTCTATTAATTTCTGAAGGATCTATAACTACCTGTCCGTTACTTATAATACTGGTAATTGGTGTTTTAGATTCTAATTGTTTAATCTGCCATGCCAATAACTTTCCTGATTTTTCACCTTGTTCATAAAAAGATTGTTTCAATCTTAGAAGACTCGAGGCAGCTCTATTCGCTGATTTTTTGTCATATTCAGCTCTCAAAATCAGTAATTCGTTCTCCAACCTTGGATCTCTTCCTGCATATACTCTTTCTTGAAGAATTTTTATTTTATGTTCCAATTGGACTCTCTCCTCTCGAGTCTTCTTAGATTTTGAACCTGTATAACTAATAATGTGTCCCCTAATAAAAGCTTTGAAAGCCTCCCACTTTACACATGCTGATGTTTGTGTAGTATTGATATCAAAGAACTCATCTATCTGTTTTTCTATATACTTAACAAATTCCTCATCCTGAAGCCATTTATGCTGAAATTGCCATCTACCTGGTTCCTTTGTCAATTTCTTATCTACATACATTAGACAGCAGGGTGCATGATCAGAGATCACGATGTTATCATAAAAACAGTTTTGAATCTTGGACCTTAATTCTGTGGAGATCAAAAAATAATCTATACGTGAGAATGTCTTGTAGGTATTGGAATAACAAGAGTATGCTTTAACTTGTGGTTTCATTTCTCTCCATATATCTATCAATTTCAATTCTTTCATAAAATGATTAATGGTCATCCTACATCCATTGTGCGTACAGTCCAGTCCTGTGGATCTATCTATACTGGGATTCAATGTACAGTTAAAATCCCCTGCTATTATACTGTATGTTGCCCTGTAAGTGATGATAAGATAAGAAATAAATTGGCAAAGAACTTTTGATCATCTATATTGGGACCATATAAGTTCACCAAATTTATGTTTTCTAATAGCAAAGATCCTTGAATGATTACATATCTTCCAAATTTGTCTCCAATTACATTTTTCACTTGAAATGGGACTGATTTATGTATGAGAGTCATAACTCCCCTGGCTCGGGATGAAAATGATGAGGTGAAAACATTTCCTTGCCATCTACTCCTAATTCTTTTTACATCTTGCTCTATTAGATGAGTTTCTTGTAAAAACACAATTTTTGAACCCATGTCTTTTATTTAATTCATAACTTGTTTAAGTTTTTTTTAAATTTTGTAGACCTCTGCAATTCCATGAAGTTAAATTAAGATTAACGCTTTGATTTATAATCAATAGGGAGTTTGGGATTACCTTGCAGTGTAAACATGCTCAAACAGAAAAGCAAAAAAATGAGTGGTTGAACATTCACCCTACAAACTACACACAAACAAATTCCCCCTTCCCACATTTGTGGCAATCCCCCCAAAAGCAAAAGAAAAATTCCGTCTCCCGATATTGCCATCGACCGTTCCACACCCACGAGGAACAGCCAAAGCCACTCCTTCTTCATCCTCCCAATCACCCTAACTCTACTGCTTTTAATAACGTAACATTAACTCTCTTCTGTAATTTTCCAATTTAACTCCAAATTTTTTTTTCAATTTTGTACTTTTTTTTTTTTGTTTTAATATGTAATACATTCTATATTTTGTAATCTTGTTATATGCTTCTAATCAGTTAAATGCTCAAATATTCTACCCTATATTCTGTTCATGCTTAGCTCCCACCAGTCTCTTCCTGGATCTTCTTGATGAGCTCCTGCGCCTCCTCGGGGGTCTTGAAGATGCGTGTTCTGCCCTCATATGTGACCAGAAGTCTTGCAGGGTGAATCACTCCATGACGAATCTCAAGGTTGCGCAGTTCTTTGCGGATGGGGTCAAACTGCTTCCTTAATTGTTGGATTCCTGAGGCCAGATCTGGGTAGAACCGCACCTGCTGATCTTGGTATTTAATTTCTCCTTTGGCCCGCACCGCGTTGGAGATCGTCATCCTGTCTCTGTAGCTGAGAAACTTCATAATTAGCGTCCTCGGTGCTGCCTTGTTACCTCTCGGTGGGCCAATTCGGTGGGAGCTTTCCAAGACGACTGATGATTTTAGCTCCGCGTTGTTCAGCGCCTCCGGGATCCACCCCTCCAAAAAGGAGCATGAATCACGACCTTCGGCTCCCTCCGGTAAACCCACCAGCCTCAGGTTGTTCCTTCTGGACCGAGATTCCAAGTCCAGAACACTATTTTCCAGATCTTTATTTTTTTTTTCCAAAGTGCGCACCTTTATTTGAAGTCCGCTAATTTCATCCTCCGCACTTGAGACACGAAGCTCCGCCTGCGTCACTCGCTCCACGCAGTCACCCAACTCCTTTCTCATTGCATCCAACGCTGCCATAATCCCATCAAGTTTAGCGGAAAAGTCTGCTCTCATTGAGCTAATGGCAGCCAGCACTGCACCTGTGCCGTCATCGTCAGCAGCAGCAGTTACCGCACCACCGCTAGTTTCATCCGCCATATCCGCAGCTTTTTCTACTGCGCCACAAACTTTAAAGTCCGTTAATTTGGACTGCTTCGGCGATTCAATTTTTCCCCCTCCTGATTTCCCAGCCTTAGTCTTCACCGGCATATCCTCACCCAAACGCTGGGAAAAGTTCTGTTCCAAATGAGAGAGTTATTTGCCGAATTTTTATTTCCAAGGGCAGAGCAGAGTGATACGTGTCCTTCTAGGCGGCCGCCATAACCGGAAGTCCGATCTGGATGCTGGTTAATTTTTTTTTATTCTGTATAATTAAATTGTAATTTGCAACTTTTTACCTGTAAATGTGCATCTTTTTCTCCTCTTTATTTTGTAACTTTTTACTTGCAAATTTGCAATTTTGTTCCTGGAAATGCAATTCTTTTCCTTTAAATGTTTATACAATTAAACTGTAATTTGCAACTTTTTTACCTGTGATTTTGCAACTTTTCCCTTCTAAATATGCATTTTTTTTCTTGTAATTTAGCAACTTTTTCCTGTAAATTTGCCACTATTTATGTAATTAAATTTTAATTTGTGACTTTTTAAATTGGCATTTTTTTTAATCAAGTTTTTGCTCCTGTTGTGTTGCAAACTTGTATCTAATTTACCATCCCACTTGTTAAAAAGTAAGAAGTGGCCTACTAATTCTAATCACTATGTAAATCTAATTAATGCCATATTTCTCTCCTGGTTATTGCTGTCTCCCATCTGCAGTAGCTGTGTGCATTATTCAAACCATAGCAACAGAATGATGTCATCAGCCAGTCTATATCAGCACATGCATGGGTTCTCTCGGCCCTTTCTGAAGACAGCAGCAGAGCTTTCAGCAGAGATTTCACCAACTACTGATCCACACTGAAGTTTTCCAGCAGGAGATGAGAGGATGACCTGTCATTGGACAGAGGAACCCCTACCAAAGCTTCCAGGATGACCAGCAGCTGATTAAAGCGGAGAACTAACAGCCACCAGTAGGAAACTCCTGAAATGATCCAGTGATATTAACTCTGTAGGTGATCCATGTTGCTGCTATACATCCATACAAACTTTAAAATGGTTTTCACTTCAAACAAGTAGAAGAAAATGGTTGATTTAACGGCTTTTCTGTCACATTTTCAGTGTTTTGTTTGACAAACAGAGGCTGGCAGTGAAACTGTCTGTAGTTGGTTTTGCCACCTGGAAATTAGCAGGAAACGTTTCAAGTAGTTTAACAGTGGTGGAGGGATTCAAGAAAGTGCTGACTTTGGCTTGAAGGTATTGATTTGGGGGCGTTAGCGCCAAAATGTGGAAATGGCGCTCTTTGTTTGTTAAAGTATTCCTTGGTTATCATGGTTAGAAGGTGGCAGGGTTTTAGAATGTTTTAAAAAAAATGCATGTTTGGTTACCATGGCAACTTCTAGACGGTGACAGCTGTGTTTAAAACGCTCCCTCATGAACTCCATAGGAGACCATAGTGAGTCAGACATTTTGCAGAGCTGTTCTAAATGTAACCCCTGGGTTATTGTTATAAGTGCGCACATAACTTCTAAATAACCCTTGCATAACATTAAATACAATTCATTGTAATATTTTTCACCTATCTACAGATGTAATACTACATTAGTATTATTTTTCATGTTCACAAATAGTGTAACATTCTTGGGGTTTTTTTGTTTGTTTTTTTGTTTTTTTGTAATATAGGCTCTACATATAGTGTTTTAGTCTTTTTCTCGAATTTTCTGCAGACACGTTTACCAGTGCACGTAATTGGGTCATTCTCTAACTACCTCCTATTGGCTGCCTACTGGTCAGTCAAGGACAATATTAGTGTTTCATTGTTGTGATTGGCTTTTGCTGTTGGGGGGCGGAATTGTGTAGTGGTTCATGAGAGTTAATGGTTTTTTTCTTCGGTATGTGGTTGGTCAGCGACTGCTCCTGAAGTAAGCTGTGTCTCTTGCTGCCTGTGGACGCTGACTGTTGGACCTGCTAAGCTAGCTAAAGCTGTTTTCCCAGAGCTTTGGCTTACTGCAGAGACTCTTTTGGCTTTTGGCTGCCGTCTAGAGCGCCTTGTCAAAGGGAGCTGCTCTTCTGTGATCTCTGCTTTGTGAACTGTTCAGTGGGTGCCATGTTCCCACCAAACCGGAAAACTGGAGTCGTGGGTGGGGTTTGGGTTTGGCCAAATTCCCCACAACTGAGGATCTCTGCCAATGCTGAGGACAGTGCTGGATGTTTTTTTTCCTCTCAATCCAGCAACATGAGGATGTTGCTGGATTTGTCCCTGAGCCACCTTATCGTTTTTGCACCATGTTTCTTCGTCCCCTGAGACTGCTCTCTGCTGTCCGCCATTACAGATGGTAACTCTGGTATGAGTGAATACCACGCTTCACTCCACAAGGTTGTTAATGGCGGCCACCGTTTTGTATTAGCTGTTGGAGTGGCGTTTTAATATTAGAACAGACCTGCAATGTCAGAGACCTCTTTATTACCACTCGGTACCTAGTAGGGACCTATATTTAATATATCTAATTCATTCATTCATTCATTCAAACAGAAGAAGGACTTTCAGGGCTTTTGTGGCGATATTTGGATATTCTGCTTTGACTTTAATCCAGAATGCAAAGAGGTTTGAAGTTGTCTCAAACATGACTTGTAGGTCACCATCATTTGCAACCTCAAGCAATTGTTCCTCTTTAAATGGTAAATGGTGTTCACTTATATAGCGCTTTTATTCTCATCTCTTGATGACCAAAGCGTTTTACAGATCCTGCCATCCACCCATTCACGCACACAGTCACACACTGATGATGGCATGCTGCCTAACATGGCGCTTCCAGACCCACCAGGAGCAACTGGGGGTGAAGTGTCTTGCCCAGGGACACAACGGCAGGATACTGGGGGGAGCGGGATTCGAACCGCCAACCATGTGGTTATTGGACGACCTGCTCTACCTCCTGAGCCACTGCCATCCCCCGTCTTCAAGTAGAGATAGGGTTGATTCACCTGGCTTGTTCACAAATGGGTTACAGATCCATTTCTTTCCCATTCCAAGGTCTTTTGTGATTGGGAAGTAATGTTAAAACTCTTTTGAAAGCTGTGACAAGTGGTCATGCACCAGCTGGGAGAATGAAGGTCCAACCTCAGTCTCTTCTTTAATCCCTGCTACTGTGTGAAACATGTCAAAAACCCCCGTGTTCACTCTCCGTCTCCATAATTCCAGTTTGGCTTTGAAAGCAGCAATCTTATCTGATAACTTGAAAACAGTTGTCATTTTCCCTTGAAGTAAGAGATTGAGTTCATTGAGCAGGTTTAAAAATGTCACACAGGTAAGCCAGTTTCAAGACCCAATCAGTATTGCAGAAAAACTCTACTAGTGGCGGCTGTTTTTCTAGAAGAAATCTCTGCAGGGGCTCTCGTAACTCAAAAACTCTAGCCAGCGAGTTGCCTCTTGAAAACCATCTAACGTCTGTGTACAAAAGAAGGCGTCTATGTTCTGCATCCATCTCTTTACAGAGCTGCTCAAACAGATGTGAATTAAGGGCATGTGCTTCGATGTGGTTAATAACTTTAACCACATCCTGCAAAACACTGTTAAGCTCAGGTGACAGTTTTCGGCTTGGCAGCATTTGCTTATGGATGACACAGTGTGTAGACTCACATTCAAAAGCGACCTCCTTTATCCGTGTTGTCAGACCCGAAAGCCGTCCAGTCATCGCAGCCGCTCCGTCTGTGCATACGCCAACACAAAATGACCAATTAAGTCTTCCCGATGTGTAATCATTCAAGGACTTATAGTTCGGCAGCTGTGGTGTTGGTTGGCAAAAATAGTGCACATAATAAATCCTCATGCACATCCTCTTGAAAAATATATTGCACAAAAACAAGCAATACTGCCTTGTTGTCAATATCAGTAGATTGGTCCACCTGAATAGCGTACCATGGTGACTCATTTATCCTCTCTAATAACTGCACCTCAATGTCCTCCGCTATTTCATCGATTCTTCTTGTTATTGTGCTAGCCGAAGGAGGGACATTTGCTACCTTTTTCACGGCAGCCTCTCCAAAAAGTTCACTGCATATGTCCTTGGTAGCAGGGAGAATCAGTTCTTCCCCAATAGTAAAGGACTTCTTAGCTTTTGCAATGCGAGCCGCAACTAAGAATGCTTTTAGTGCAGACACATTTGCTGAAGTGTTGGCCCTCAAGAACTGTTTTTGTCCTTCATGTTCACGTTTTTTTCTTTCAAAAAATTTCAAGGGCTTGTCTTTTAATGTGGGGTGTTTTGTCTCAGTGTGCCGAAGCAGTTTTGAAGATTTCATGGCTTCATTAGCTAGTCGGTCACTGCAAATTACACATAGCGGGTGTGGAGCTTCTGTGTCACCTGTTGCGATGAACCCGTAACTTAGGTAGGAATCGTGGTATTTTCTTTTAAATGCAGCTTTCTTTTTGCAGGCAGTCTGTGACCCTTCTGCAGCCCCATCGTTTGTTCGTTTCTTCCTGAAAAAGGTTTCCAGTGAATTTTGTTTTCGGCTCATTTTTTCAAGAGTTAGCTTGTGTCACTGATGTGTGAAACGTCGTGCCAGAGTCAAGAGTGGTTGTGAGGCGAGGGCGGAAACGGTTGTTTTTCAAAATAAAATCTCTGTAAGACTGATGGAAAAAAATAGCTTTAATATTAACTACATTTTTTTTTCTTTGCGGCCCGGTACCAAATGATCCATGGACCGGTACCGGTCTGCAGACCCCTGGTTTACACTGTACACCCTACAGTTTTAAAGCTACCCTTCACCATTTTCACACACAACCTACTCTTGATTAAAGTAGCCCTTTATGCACTCTGCTTATTCTGTAGGCTAGTTATTTGTATTTACACTGGTTTAGTTGGCCTAGTCTACAAGTTGGAGTGTAAGTACACGAACTTGGGCGCTGTTCATAGCGGTAAAGCGGAGCAGGCGTTACATAAAAAAATGGAGGCACCGCTGGGATCTACAGTGTGATTGGTGCTACAATCAAGACCAGAAGTGTAATTAAAAACAAGTTATCAAAATGGCAGACCTTACCTGTCTACTATCACTATTTGAGCTCCTAACCTGGTGCTGTGAAGAAAAGGCTAATCCAGCCCATGCAGTTGTTGTGAGTGGTGTGCCAAGCAACACAAATATTGCTGATGTTGGAAGAGGTGGTTGAGACCGTCAGAGCTCAAAAGTCCAGCCCACAAGTTAAAGGTGACATGATGTTGTGTGAAACCCACAACAAAGTCAAACCAAGCCAAGCTCCCCCTGATATACTCCCACCTTCAGGTGAGTCACCGTGGAAGCTAACCCTGATTGTTGAAAATATTGACAACAAACCTGACGAGTTTTCTACTAAGCTACTGAGTCTACTTGCAAGTGAAGGTGTCACGTCTGGCCCTCACGAGCCAGCATAAGATGCCACAGACCAGTAAAGTTGCGCGAAGGTTTATTTATAGTCCAAGGCAAGGGAAGACCACGATAACTAGCCGCGTGGGCAGAGTAGCAAGATTATCCATTACCATAACAATGATAGATGACGGCTGCGACGAAGAACGCTCGCTCACCGTCAGATAAGGAAAGGCAAGGAACACAAACGATAACTACAATGATAAACACTTACATCAACAGAGAATCGTGGATGAACACAAAGAGACGAATGATGACACGAACATTGACAAGAATGCTTGACAAGACAGCCGCAAGATGCAGCCGCTGGCGCCGGCATTTAAAGCCGGCTGCTAACGACCGCAAATGCATCACAGCTGCTCAGGCTCTGACAGCAGGGAACTCCCAAGCGTTTGACCAATCAGAGCCCGGGGAGCCAGAATGACAACACCGCTGTCAAAGCCTGACAGGAATGATGTGTAGCCTGAGCGCGGACAAAATAGCGCTTGGGATATGACAGAAAGCAAAACCCTTGCAGATATTGAGCCACTACTCACTCAAGCTAAAACTTTCAGTTCAGAGGACACTTCATCCATTATGTGTGCTGTTGGAGACCTGCTGGAGAAAGTAAGGCCCCCTCAAGAGAGCAATGCTTTCTGCTGCCTGCGTGTCTTTTCTGGCGTTAACCCGACACCTGCTAGTGAAGAGACCCTTGACACCTGGCTGGAACAGGCGCAGCTGATGTTGGATGAATGTGATTGCTCATCAAAAGAAAAGAGAAAACGGATTGTGGAAAGTTTAAAGGGGCCAGCACTTAAGATAATCCAAGCCATCCACTGCAATGATCCCAATGCAACCCCTCAAGCCTACCTTGCTGCCATTGAAAATGTATTCAGTATTTCAGAGTCTAGTGAAGATCTATATTTCAAGTTCCGCTCCATGCAACAAAAACCAAATGAAAGACTTTAGATTTTGTGCCATGACTGGAGACACAGTGCTCACCAAGAGCTGTTCAAAAAGGTGGCCTTTCCTTTTCCTAGAGATCGTGCACGTGTTGAGCAGTTGCTGAGAGGAGCAGTTGAGTCCGACATTATGTTGCTGCAACTACGCCTCAAAGAAAGACTCAACAACCCCCCTTCATTCATGACTCTAAGTGAAATAGGAGCCGAAGAGGATCAGAAAATGACAAGACAACATACAAGTACAAGTGTGAGACAACTTAGTGTTGCGGACACAAAGACAGAAAACGTGGAAGTTGACAATCTCAAGCTCCAGATCCAAGATCTCCAAAGTCAAGTGCAGCAGTTAACTGTCAAAACGCAAGACTTGCTCAAACCCACTCAAAGAGCCCTTGCCACTCTTGCTTCCCACTCAGATCCCTGATGTCCATGCCCTCAAAGAACAAGTCAGCAGCCTACAACACCAAATTAATTAACCAATTACCAGTTAAGTGAAAACATATGACTAGCAATTGGATTCACAATGATAGGATTAGTGGTTCAGTAGTTATTGACGAAAATAGCATTTTCCGTAATGGCGGTTTAACGCGACAGTTCCCCCCATACAGTGTTTGTGTGTACGTTTTCAGATTCTTTGACCATGAAAACATCTGACTAGCAATTGGATTCACAATGATAGGATTAGTGGTTCAGTAGTTATTGACGAAAATGGCATTTTCTGTAATAGCGGTTTAGTGCCACAGTTCCCCCCATACAGTGTTTGTGTGTACGTTTTCAGATTCCTTGCCCATGAAAACATATGACAAGCAATTGGATTGACAATGATAGGATTAGTGGTTTAGTAGTTATTCACGAAAATGGCATTTTGCGTAATGGCGGTTTTCTTGTGGACGGTGATCCAGATCACCACCAAAATCTAATCATCTGTAGGATACCCCATTTCTGACAATCTGTGGAAATTTCACGAAAATCCGTCCATAACTTTTTGAGTTATCTTGCTAACAAACAAACAGACAGACTTAGACAGACAAACAGACAGACAAACAGACAGACAGACACAAACCAACGCCGATGAAAACATAACCTCCTTGGCGGAGGTAATAATAAATTCAGGCGTCATTAAAGAGTAGAGATTTGGAAATTATTAGCAGCTCCTTCATTTGTAAACTGTTATCTTCTCATGCAGAAATGCTTGCTTACATGGATATGTACTAGTTTACATTAATATATAAACAAATGAATCATAAGCCTGATCACCATGGTTACTGTTGCTTTGGAATAGTAAACATTCCATTTCAGTTCATAGAATGCCTTTGTGACATCATCAGTAACAGCATCACAGAGGCTCCTCTGTTGTCACATTAGAGCAGTTGGTGACATTAGGGCACTGTGAAGCAGGCTTGCTGAATACCACACCTCACCTTACAGCCAATACAAGGTAAAAAATATAGATTTTTCTCTTTTGTTGTATATGAGATTTGTCTTGAGAACTCAGTCCACACTGACTGTATAAATTTCAGCACAAGTCGAGGTTGATTTTTGAATAACTTACTGTTTGTTTTAAACAGAAGTGACGTAAAGGAAGCAAGATGTCTAAGCTCCCGTTAGCCAAGACACGTTGGCGCTGAATAGGGAGAAGGTGACGTATATGGAAGCAAGCATTTTTAAGTTTACACTTTAGATTTAGGCATTTTGAGCTAACCCTACCAACATTAAGGCTTATTTTTGCTGTTATGCTAAACTTTTTCAAGTTTAGACTGTTTAAGCATGTAAGCTAGCATTTTGGTCCCGCGTAAAGGCTCAAATTTAGCATGTTTTCAGCTATTTCTCAGCTTTGTTAGCCTATTCAGCAAGAAAGACCTAGTCAGATATTTTACAGCAGTTGTTCTAACGCAGTTACAGCTCGTGATTTTAGCAGCAGTCCAGCTCCAGGTTGCTTTCAGCACTTTTAGCCTTTCAGCTAAAACTGTTCAGTAGTTTTATCTAGTGTTATAGCACTTCAGCAAATAATTTAGCAGTGATGTTGCTTCTTGATCCTCCTGTGAATAACATATTTAATGAGCTGAGATAGGTTTCTACGGGTATGCACTAGTTCTTAAAAATAACAAGCATTAAATCTGTATTTCAAAGGCCTTCATGAGATCTTTGACTGCAAAATTGTGTTTTTGTGGGTTTTAACCCTCTGAAATGTGTCTATTGGTCACATGATTATTAAAAAAACCTATCCCAATGTACAGCCTTTATATTGTTTTTGTCTCTGATGTTTTAACCCTTTCGGTTTTTTATGTAACTCATAAAAATGGCAAGCAGCCTTGATATACATCCGCTGCTCTATTGGCCAGCTGAGCTATCAGTCTGCGAATGCCCAAGCTTCAGAGCTAACAATTCTAGGGAGTTAGCTTACCAGGTGTGATTTATATTATTTCTTTTTGATTTTAGTTACTCTAATAGATATCCCTGTGTGGATCATGGTGAATGAGACTTTCATACTGGACTGGTCGAGGCACTGGTTAATGACGACCGCCACCAGTGCTGTTAACTGACAGGGTGACTGTAGAAATTGGGCTACTTTTGGTTGAAGATCAAGGTGGAGGAGAGGAGGAGGGCCTGTTAGGAGGGAGAGAGAGAAAAGGAAAGGTAGAAGTGTGGAGGTGAGAGTAGGGACGGTAAAATGTAGGGACTATGACTGGGCAGAGAGTTGCCTGATATGAATGGAGAGTAAGAAAAAGTAGATATGCCGGGTTTGGTGTTCAAGAAACCAGATGGAAGGGAAGCAAGGCTAGTGAGCATTGAGGTGTATTTAAACTGTTCTACCTATGGGTGTAGATAGAAAGAGAACCGGAGTAGGAGTAATCTTGAAGGAAGAGGTATGTGAAGAGTGTTCAGGAGGTAAAGAAGGATTCAGACAGAATCATGAGTTTTGAAGCTAGATGTCAGAGGTGGTGGATGTTGAATGTTGTCAGTGCGATGCCCCACAAGTTGAATGTCAGGTAGAAGAGAAAGAGGAATTCTGAAGTAAGTTGGATGAAGTGGTAGGGAGTGTTCCCAGGGGGGAGAGAGTGGTAATTGGAGCGGACTTTAATGGACATGTAGGTGAAGGGTCACCCCCGACAGACTGCTATGATGGTGATGATGAGGTGAAGGGAACAGAGGTGATGAGGAGGTCCTGGGTAGGTATGGTCTTAAGGAGAGAAATGTGGAAGGACAGATGGTTGTGGGTTTTGCTAAAAGGATGGAAATGGCTGTGGTGAACACATACTTCAAGAAGAGAGAGGGACATAGGGTGACTTACCCTGGCCTCATTCACACCTTCACGGGCTACCTCAGCTTCTGTGTGGACAAATCCGTTCCCACCAAGACCATACGGCGTCACTCAAACAACAAACCCTGGATCAACCCTGAGATAAAAACACTTCTGAGAGCGAAGAAGAGGATCTTCAGGTCGGGGAACAGGGAGATGCTGAAGTCCGTACAGAGGGAGCTGAGGAGAAAGATCAGAGAAGGCAAGGACAGCTTCAGGAAGAAGATGGAGGACAAGCTGCAGACAGAGCGACATCAGCGGGGTCATGGTGAAACCTCAAAAACCATCTCGGGGCTCCAGAATACATACCCCCAGGCCAGCGGGGGGCAGGGAGTGGGCGAACAACCTGAATCTGTTTTTCAATAGATTTTGACCAACCGCCCTCCCCCCTGTCTGCACAACACCACTGCTGCCTCTAGAAGATCAAGTCCTGCTACCCACTCCCCACTCCACCGACACCCCCCCCCCACTCCCAACACACAGCCCCCCCATCCTGACCCTGACCAAGACCCAGGTGAGGACGGAGCTGAGGAAGATCAAGGCGAGGAAGGCGTCGGGACCGGACGGCAATCAGCGCAAAGCTCCTCAAGTCCTGTGCAGACCAGCTGTGTGGGATTGTGACGTATATCTTCAACATGAGCCTGAAACTGGGGAGGGTACCACAGCTGTGGAAAACATCTTGTGTGGTACCTGTACCAAAAACTTCCCACCCCAAAGACCTGAACAGCTTCAGACCGGTGGCCTTGACGTCCCACTTGATGAAGACCCTGGAGAGACTGCTCCTTGCTCATCTCCGCCCCCTGGTGGAACCAGCGATGGATCCACTCCAGTTTGCCTACCAGCATGGCATTGGGGTGGAGGATGCGGTGATCTTCCTCCTTCACCGTTCTCTGTCCCACCTGGAGAAGCCCGGGAATATGGTGAGGATCATGTTCTTTGACTTCTCCAGTGCTTTCAACACCATCCAACCGATGATCCTGAAGGACAAGCTGCTGCGCGCAGGGGTGGACCAGCACCTGTCATCATGGATCCTGGACTACCTCACGAACCGGCCTCAGTTTGTGAGAACCCGGGACTGTGTTTCCGACACGATCATCAGTAGCACGGGGGCCCCCCAGGGAACGGTGCTGGCTCCCTTCTTGTTCACTCTTTATACTGCGGACTTCTCACACAACACAACACATTGCCATCTACAGAAGTTCTCTGATGACTCTGCGATCGTTGGTCTCATCTCCAGCGGAGATGAAGCTGAGTACAGAGGGCTTATCCAGGACTTTGTGGACTGGTGCCATCGGAACTGCCTCCAGATCAACGCGAGGAAAACTAAGGAGCTGGTGGTGGACTGCCGCAGGCATGGGAAACCCCTCACAGCACCAGTAAATATACAGGGAACAGACATCGAGATGGTGACATCCTACAAGTACCTGGGTATTCATCTGAACAATAAACTAGACTGGTCCACAATACTGACGCACTCTACAAGAAGGGACAGCGCAGGCTGTTCCTGCTGAGGAGACTCAGGTCTTTTGGTGTACAAGGGACGCTGCTGAAGTCATTCTATGACACGGTGGTGGCATCAGCCATCACTTTTGGAGTGGTCTGCTGGGGCAGTGGCATTACTGCAGCCGATAGGAAGAGACTGAACAAACTGATTAAGAAAGCTAGCTCTGTCCTGGGGCAACGCCTTGATCCGATGGAGGAGATAGGAGAGAGAAGGACGGTGGCTAAACTGTCATCTCTGCTGGAGTCCGAGTTCCACCCTATGCAGGACATACTGGATGCACTGAGGAGCTCATTTAGCAGCAGACTACATCATCCCAGGTGCACAACCGAGAGGTTTCGTAGGTCCTTCCTACCAACGCCTGTCAGACTGTACAACCTAAGCAGGGCTGCTCGCAGAGATAGCAAAAAGACGTAACAAACTAATAGTTTTTTTTTTTTTTTTTTTTTGAATGCAAAAGATGCAATAGACTTACACAATGGTCCTCTCCGGCATACAACTAGGAACATACCGGTCGCTATGGAGGGTGAGAATATGTATGGGCACATAATCATACCATGTAGGATAACTAAATAGACGGTTATGCTGTTTCATCCCACCTAGCAACAATGCTCTGCACTGTGTGTGTTTATATATTTACATATTTATTCCATCTAGCTACAATGCTCTGCACTGGGTGTGTTTATATTTATATATCTATATATTTATTCCATCTAGCTACAATGCTCCGCACTGTGTTTTTATATATCTACATATTATTCCATCTAGCTACATTGCGCCGCACTGTGTGTGTTTATATACTTGCATATTTATTCCACCTAGCTGCAATGCTCCATACTGTGGGTGTTTATATATTTACATATTTATTCCATCTAGCTACAATGCTCTGCACTGTGTGTTCATATATTCATATATTTATTCCATCCAGCTACAATGCTCTGCACTGTGTGTCTGTGTGTGTGTGTGTGTATATATATATTTTATAGTAATATGTACATATGTATATTAGCTGCTCTTGCTTGCTTGTTTTTTCTTGCCTTCTGATTGTTGCTCTGAGTGTTGCTATCCCTGTGCTGTTGCAATCCTGGAATTTCCCCGTTGTGGGACTAATAAAGGCTTATCTTATCTTACAAGGGTGGAGGAAGGTGCACACAGGTGGACTACATTTTATGCAGAAGGAGAAATCTGAAAGAGATAGACTGCAAGGTGGTGGCAGGGGAGAATGTAGCTAGACAGCATCGGATGGTAGTCTGTAGGATGACTTTGCAAAGCAAGAAGAGGAAAACAGTGAAGGCAGAACCAAAGATTAAGTGGGGGAAGTTACAGAAGGAAGAAGGTCACACAGAGTTCAGGAAGGAGTTGATACATGCTCTGGGTGGTAGGGAAGAATTACCAGATTACTGGGAAAGTACAGTAAAAGTATTGAGGGAAACGGGTAGAAAGTTATGTGGTGTATCCAGTGGACAGAGGAAGGAAGAGAAGGAGACTTGGTGGTGGAATGAAGAGGTTAGCAAAGAAAAAGTGGGATAGTCAGTGAGGTGACGAAAGTAGACAGGAGTATTTGGAATCTAGGCGCATGGCAAAGAGAGATGGCAAAGGAAAAGGCTTATAGTGAGTTGTATGAGAGGCTGGACACTAAAGCTGGATCCATCCATTGTTGTTGCTACAAAAAAAACATGCTTCACTCTTGTGTTTCATAGCCCGTGAACAAACTGGCATGTTAGCACATTTACGCTACCTGTAGGACTGGGGCAAAACTACAAATAACAGCTGTGCACATGCGTCAACTGCTTGGCGTGGTAGATGAAAAAAAAAAAGTGAGCATGTACAACGCCGCGTGCGCGCCGGGCTCGTCCAAAGCACATGCGGACCAAAGCGGACTAGAGGGGAATTGCAGCATGAATAAGGCTTCAGGAAGGAGAAAAGGACTTGCATTGATTGGCTAGACAGAGAGATTGAGCTGGAAAGGATGTGCAGCAGGTTAGGTTGATTAAGGACAGAAATGGTAATCTACTAACAAATGACGAGTGTGTGTTGAGAAGGTGGAAGGAGTACTTTGAAGAGCTGACAAATAAAGAAAATGAGAGAGAGGAGGGTGGATGAAGGAAAGACAGTGAACAAGGAAGTCCCAAGGATTAGCAAGGCGGAAGTGAGGGCAGCTTTGAAGAGGATGAAGAATGGAAAGGCGGTTGGTCCAGATGACATATAGTACCTGTGGAGGTATGGAGACGTTTAGGAGAGATGGCAGTGAACTTTTTAACCAGATGGGTTCACACAATCTTGGAGAGTGAGAGGTTGTCTGAGGAGTGGAGAAGTGTTTTGTACCAATTTTCAAGAACAAAGGTGATGCTTAGAGCTGTAGTAGCTACAGAGGCATAAAGTTGATCAGCCACACTATGAAGATATGGGAAAAAAGTTATTGAAGCCAGGTTTAGAGGAGAGGTTACAATCAGTGAGCAGCAGAATGGTTTCATGCCAAGAAAGAGTACTAAAGATGCAATGATTGCTTTAAGAGTGATGGAGAAGAATAGAGAAGATCAGAAGGAGTTGCACTGTGTCTTTGTGGATCTAGAGGAAACATATGATAGGGTTCCAGGAGAGGAAGTGTGGTACTGTATCATGAAGTCAGGAGTGGCAGAGAAGTATGTGAGGGTGGTGCAGGGCATGTATGAGGACAGTGAGATGGTGGTGAGGTGTGCTGTAGGAGCGACGGATGGATTGAAGGTGGGGGTGGGATTACATCGGGGATTGGCTCTGAGCCCCTTCTTGTTTACCATGGTGATGGACAGGCTGACAGACGAGGTCAGGCAGGAGTCTGTGGACCATGATGTTTGCAGACATCATTGTAATCTGCAGTGAGAGTAGGGAGCAGGTGGAAGAGAACCTGGAGAGGTGGAGCTATGTTCTGGAGAGAAGAGGAATGAAAGTCAGTAGAAGCAAAACAGAATACATGAGTGCGAATGAGAGGGAGGCAGGTGCAGCGGTGAAGATGGAAGGAGTAGCAGTAGTGAAAAGAGATGAGTTTAAATACCTGGGGTCAACCATCCCAACCAATGGAAAATGCACAAGAGAGGTGAAGAAGAGAGTGCAGGCAGGGTGGAGTGGGTGGAGATGAGTGTCGGGTGATTTGTGACAGAAAGGTAGCAGCAAGAGTGAAAGGGAAGATTTACAAGATGGTAGTGAGACCTGCTATGATGTATGGTTTGGAGATGGTGGCGCTGACAAAAAGACAGAAGGTGGAGCTGGAGGTGGCAGAGCTGAAGATGCTAAGATTTTCATTAGGAGTGACAAGGAGCGACAAGATTAGAAATGAGTATATCAGAGGGGGACAGCCAAGGTGGAGCAGTTTAGAGACAAAGTAAGAGAGTCAAGGCTGAGATGGTTTGGACGTGTGCAGAGGAGGGATAGTGGAGATATTGGACAAAGGATTTGAAGATGGAGCTGACAGGCAGGAGGAAAAGAGGAAGACCATAGAGAAGATTCATGGATGTAGTGAAGGAGGACATGGAGGGGGTTGGTGTTACAGAGGAAGATGAAAGGGATAGGGTGAGATGGAGGCAGATGATCCGCTGTGGAGACCCCTGAAGGGAACAGCTGAAAAAAAAGAAGACGACCCAAATAGACATCCTTGTTTCCACCTGGTTCACTAATCCATGGTCTAATATATCTCATGTCGTTTTGGCTTATTTTGTTGTATTCTCGCCGTGATGCTATGTCAAACTGTTAGCATTATTTTCTTTAAAGGGGGTTCTCATTGAGAATCCTAAAATAAGCATATTATACCTCTACTGAAAGCTGAGAACATAATAAATATGAATATAGTACTTTTGTAGCCTTAATTTTGTCTAGAAAGAAAAGAAAATGGATTTTTTCCAATCATTCTGTGCACCCACGTCGAGGCTCTGACTTCCGTATTTGCTGACTGAATTTGGTGACGTCACCAGTTGAACAAATTAAAAGCTCAACAGCACCAGCGGATCCAACCCGCATTTTTGATTATGCACTTAAATTGTAGAAATACACAAATATTGCAGACAGCAATCCTTGTGACAAAATATTGTTTGATTGTTGGATAGTTTACAATTTATGCCTTCCATCCTTTTCCCCATAAACCTACAACTTTCTCATATTGACTTTTTTCACATAAATTTGACTTGCTCAAGTTTGAAACTTTTTGTTAAAATTTGTTTTTTCCCCATAAATGTTTTTTTAAACCTTATAATTTTGTGAATATTTTCATGTATGTGATTTTTTTTCATAAATTTGTGACTGATTAAGAAATCTGTTATTTTTTCATAATTTTTTTTGCGATTTTTTTCTCTGAAATTGGTGAGATTTTTAACTCTGTTTTCCCCTCATATGTTGTAAATGGGTGGAAAAGGCTGCATGGGTACTAGTTGGTGCATTAGTCAACTATGAAATTAGTTGTTGAATATTTTTTCTGTTGATTAACTGTCATTAATTGACTCATGGTTGCAGCACTAGTGCCCACTTATCTGAGAGTTGATATAAAGACGTTTTTGCTGTTATTGACATGTGTGTGTGTTTTGGGCCACCAGGGAAAGTCCTGTGGGCCCTGAAGAGAAGCAGCTGCTGGATCTGAGAGGTTCCACACCTGAGCACACTGCTGCCACTTCCAACCTGTCCCAGCACTGCTATGGCCAATCAAGGAGACGACTGCTACTTTTATTACTATTCCTTCTGCACTAACGTAAGAATTGACTTTAGTTATCGCAGTATAAAGCCATTGGTGACCAGAGGGAAGCGCATGAGTTTTTTCCTGTCCGCTCGATTCCGCAGGGAGACAGCTGCCCGTTCAGACACTGTGAGGCAGCTGTGGGCAGTGAGTCCGTCTGCAGCCTCTGGCAGGAAGGATGCTGCTTCCGTCCCTTCTGCAAGTTTCGCCACATGGAGATCACAGTGAGCAAAGTTTAAGCCAAAGTTCTTAAATTTAAGCTAAGAAGAGTCTCCTTCAAGCTTTGCCCACTAAAGGCCGTCTGTGTCTTGAGTGTCCATTAGAGAAGGGTAGAATCTCCCTGTAGACTGGGTCAGGAACTGCACTCCTGACTCTGGATCTGTGGGGAGAAACACAGACGACATTGGATAAACAAACTTTGTATTTCCTTTTCAGATTACTTAAAACTGCTATAGCTTAAAATCCAGGATGTCAAATTCAATCTTTATGAGGGTTCTGGCTAAAACCAGATGCTGGGGATTCAAAATGTAATAAAAAAAAATGTTGCATCCATGCAGAAAAGTTGAAGAAATGTTTGCAAGTATTGGGGGGGCACAAATTAGGAGAAAGGGACAAATCACAAAGGTGTAATTGAGTCACAAAGCTGTACATTCACAATGGAGAAAGTTGTGAATCTATTAGAAGGCTGTGAAATCTAGTGGAGCGCCGTATCTGGCCCCCTGCCTTGTCATATTCACACCTGTGCTTTAAATATTTGCTACAGAGAAAGTGAAAGGTTGTAAAATTCGATTAGATTAGACCGTTTTAAAGACAAGGCAAGAACTGAGGAATGCTGAGTCCTTTGCCTTCATTACAGAAAAACCAGAAGGGGATCCTGTGTTACTGGGAGAATCAGCCGGTGGGCTGCCAGAAGCCCCACTGTGCCTTCTACCATGAAAAGCCCCGCTGCATCAAAGGGGTGTTTGTCCCACCTGATAAAAGTGAGTTGGCTTTTTTCTCTCCCACACAAAGAACAGGGTGTCTGAGGGTTGTTAAAATTCCTATCAAGCCTTATAATTGTTGATCTAAATTTAAGGCCTTAATTATCCTGAACAAAATGACCATTAACAGATGTGATTAACTGATAGTTATGTTTTCTTGTATTTATGTGGGAAAATTCTGTGAATTTTTACCTCCACCCAGCAGGTTATAGTTTCCTTATTTGTAGTCCGTCTGTTAGTGGAATTAACGACAAAACTGCTAGATGGATTTTGATGACATTTTCATCAGCAGTGGCTCTCGATCAAAAGATGAACCAGTTAGATTTTGGGTCTAAAATTTGCAGTAATTTCCATCCATCTTCTGCTGTTTTATCTGGGGTCTGGGTCACAGGTGCAACAGTATAACAGAGAAGCCCAGCGTACTGCCCAGTTCACATAGCACCATGATCCCTGTGAACCATCCTACCGGTGGTGAGCCCACTGCAGAGTGGATCCATGTGGATCCCAAATCGGGTGGGGTACACTAGAATTTGGGAGACCCCACCAGGGGCAAATTGCCCAAAACAGCATAGCTCCTGGCATTAAGGAATGCAAACCCCCACCCCCACGATAAAGTGGTGATCCATGGCGGAGCGGGAATTTCAGTTCCTGTCAATATTTGGACATGGCTAATTGTAATGTGCCATTTTACCAATGCTAGGTTGGCCTGTCCTTGCCACTGATAATACCTCTATCTGCCAAGAATGTGCCACTAATCCAGCAAAAGCTAGCAGTACTCAAATACTTTGCAATCAGTTTCATGAAATGGTCAGTCAGAAAGCAACTCATACCAGCTCGGACGTTGCCCGGGTTAACAAGGTCAAGAATTCCTGGCAGCAGAGGGCGAAGGACAGAGCTGTGTGGAGGAATCTGATCAGACCTAAATGAAAGTCATTGTCGCCTCCGACAGACTGCTATGATGATGAGGAGGTCTTAAAAAGTCTTAATTTTACTTCCCTAAGGTAGTAGCTCACTGGGCTGTGACAGCTGGCGACAAAAAAACCCCCCCAAAACTTGTGATGAATGCATGAATTAGTGACAATTTTCACTTGGAATCACACCGAATTGGCATGTCACATGAACTCCTGGCAAATTTTGCATACATGCTATGTGGGTGACAACATTATGCATTTTTTTTTTTCTGGCACTTACAGTGCATCCAGAAAGTATTCACAACACTTCACTTGTTATGTTACAGCTGTTACAACCCATTTTCTGGGCCAAGGCCAGAACCACCTTTTTCTCCCAGTCTGGGAACACAAAGTCCACCTCAACCCCCATGTCAAGGTGGACCAGTTCATGGTCACCCTTATCCCCACTGGCCAGGGAGACTCACTTAGATGGCCTCTTTTTGCACACAGCAAGGCAGACCTACACCTATGTCCCAGGCTGGGATTTGAACCCATGACACCATGGTCTTAACACCTCCAGCTCTAACACTGAGCCAAAGAGGAATTCCTCACTCACTCTTGGCTAGTAGCGGAGGTGTACTCTGTGGTGTCAGGACCTGCACCACTGACCAATTACCCATGGGGGGTCAGTCACACAGCCTTATTCCAAATGGGATTAAATTCATTTTTTTTCCTCAAAATTCTACACACAATACTCCATAATGACAATGTGAAAAAAGTTTTTTTTTGAGATTTTTGCAAATTTATTAAAAATAAAAAACTAAGAAATCACATGTACATAAGTATTCACAGCCTTTGCTCAATACTTTGTTGACAAACCTTTGGCAGCAATTACAGCTTCAAGTCTTTTTGAATATGATGCCACAAGCTTGGCACACCTACCTGTGGGCAGTTTCACCCATTCCTCTTTGCAGCACCTCTCAAGCTCCATGAGGTTGGATGGGAAGCGCTGGTGCACAGCCATTTTCAGATCTCTCCAGAGATGTTCAATTGGATTCAAGTCTGGGCTCTGGCTGGGCCACTCAAGGACATTCACAGAGTTGTCGTGAAGCCACTCCTTTGATATCTTGGCTGTGTGCTTAGGGCCGTTGTCCTGCTGAAAGTTGAACTGTCGCCCCAGTCTGAGGTGAAGAGCGCTCTGGAACAGGTTTTCATCCAGGATGTCTCTGTACATTGCTGCATTCATCTTTAACTCTATCCTGACTAGTCTCCCAGTTTCTGCCGCTGTAAAACGTCCCCACAGCATGATGCTGCCACCACCATTAGCCTGGTTATGAGTGGTGCCTGGTTTCCTCCAAACATGACACCTGGCATTTACGCCAAAGAGTTCAATCTTTGTCTCATCAGACCAGAGAATTTTGTTTCTCATGGTCTGAGAGTCCTTCAGGTGCCTTTTGACAAACTCCAGGCAGGCTGCCATGTGCCTTTTACTAAGGAGTGGCTTCCATCTGGCCACTCTACCATACAGGCCTGATTGGTGGAGTGCTGCAGAGATGGTTGTCCTTCTGGAAGGTTCTCCTCTCTTCACAGAGGAACACTGGAGCTCTGACAGAGTGACTGTTGGGTTCTTGGTCACCTCCCTGACTAAGGCCCTTCTCCCCAGATCGCTCAGTTTAGACAGCCGGCCAGCTCTAGGAAGAGTCCTGGTGGTTCTGAACTTCTTCCATTTACAGATGATGGAGGCCACTGTGCTCACTGGGACCTCCAAAGCAGCAGAAATTTTTCTGTACCCTTCCCCAGATTTGTGCCTCCAGACAATCCTGTCTTGGAGGTCTACAGACAGTTCCTTTGACTGCCTGCTTGGTTTGTGCTCTGACATGCACTGTCAACTGTGGGACCTTATATAGACAGGTATGTTCCTTTCCAAATCATGTCCAGTCAGCTGGATTTACCACAGGTGGACTCCAATTAAGCTGCAGAAACAGCGCAAGGATGATCAGTGGAAACAGGATACACCTGAGCTCAATTTTGAGCTCCATGGCAAAAGCTGTGAATACTTATGTACATGTGATGTCTTAGTTTTTTATTTTTATTAAATTTGCAGAGATCTCCAAAAAGCTTTTTTCACTTTGTCATTATGGGGTATTGTGTGCAGAATTTTGAGGGAAAAATGAATGTAATTCCTTTTGAAATAAGGCTGTAACATAACAAAATGTGGAACAAGTGAAGCGCTGTGAATACTTTCCAAATGCACTGTATATCTGTCTTACAGCAGCCACATAAATCTCTTGCAGCACTCACGACAGTTAGCTGTAACAATTGTGAAATCATGACCGTATCTCCCCATTCCATCCGCCAGTCATTTTATCATCAGACGTCAAGTGAGGTTGACCACAGAGAAGAAGTACAGACTGCTGGCTGAGGAAGGTGTCTGGGTCCTCCTCATCAGACACAGCAGCACAGGGACCGGCCCCACTTCCTCTGTAAGGGCTTGTCGGGCAGGGACAGCAGGCTTCCTATCCCTAGCCTTTCTTTTTCTTGCCCTTATGTGGCATGGTGACACTGTCTGTTGCAGTTGGGTCAGCGTATGCCTGTCTCGCAGAATGTTTTGTCCTTTTTGTTTCCAATCAGTCATAATGTAGTTTCATAGGTCCCCAACCCCTCACAAAGTTGTCTAACTTTTCTCACTTTCTGACTCACTGAAACTAAATTGAGAGCGGTTCTAGATGGGTTTGACACACTCATGACAACTCCGTGACTATTTTGAGAGAAAATTTGTCACTTAATTTTTTGAAACATGTTCAAAATTCCTGTGATACGAGAGGGAGACCCTGTCAGTCGCAAGAGGAATTTGTGAACCCCCCGCAAATATTGGGAGAGATTTTGTAAACTCCTCGCTAACGCCGTTCTCCAACCAATTACCAGCTGTTGCAGCCCAGTGAGATGCTACCTTTAATGTTGTCAGATACACTGAAAGAATAACCAAGTATAGTAGAAATTTGAAGATTTGTATATCCTCCTGTGAAAAAGAGGAATGCTAATTTGTGTAATTCTACCAGGTGTGAACAAAAATGAGGAACGGCATTATGAAGAACTGGTCCTTCAGCCAACTGCTCCTCTACCCGCCACAGCAAATCCTCCGTTCAGAGGCGTCATCAAAACAGAAACTCAGGAGCCTGTACCAGGCCCCGCCCACCCACCTGTGGTGGTCAACCCAGCAGACAATGGTGAGAATGAAGATGGTGAGCCGGATTTCATCTTAGGTGTTTGTCAACAATTTGAGACATGATTTTCCCTTCATTCTTCACCACTGGTGTTATTATGTTTCCAGACCAGTTCTCTGAGGAAAGAGAGGATGGCAAGGGTGGACCTTCTCTCAGGAAGCTGCCTAAATCAGGTGAGACTGCACAAATGTTCTTTTTCTTTTTTTGCTGGGGTCTTTCTGCAATTGTAGGGTTTCCCCTACAGTTGGAAGAGCTATGAGATGACTGTTGTTGTGAAATGGGGCTATATAAATAAAGTTGAATTGAACTGAATTGAATTAAAAGGAGTCCCAGTCTCTGTGCAGTGTTTCCTCTGGCTTAAAGACCTTGGTGCGGTGGCAACATATTACCAGCGGGTTAAAACCATGATAAATGCCTTCACTGCTTACATACCTTTTCTGATTTTTTTCTGCGTTTAAAGTACTTTAATAAGTACTGTCGGACAGCGGCGCTCGTAGTGAGACACTCTTCAGTGCTCGCTGACTGGAACACGTGGGCGGCACGCTTCTGAACTCCGCGTGGATGACGGTCACGAGCGTTGTTCATGTGTGCGCTTGCAGACCGTCATTGCTTCATATATTGTTCTTAAATTTATATTTCCTCATAGAATGGCGGAAAATTTTCAGGGGTGGCGGATCGCCACCCGGAAATGTTACCAGAGGAAGCCCTGAGTGTAGGTAGAAATGGTGTCCTAACTTTGCTCTTCTTGATAAATTAGGAAGGAAAATGCTGAGAATATTTATATATGGGTTTGAAATGTGTTTTTCAACTCAAAATGGGAAAAAAAACATTAAGTAACACAAAAAAACAAAAATTACATTTGTACAATGCTGTTTTCAGAATAGCTTGAATTAAACAAAATCAAAGTATAATATTTTTCCTTGAAAAAGTGGTCAGCAAATTTTCCAAAGGTGGTGTTGCAAAATTCAAAGGCAGTGGCACTTCTTACTACTTGAAGGCCTTTCTGCAGTTATTTCTCTAAGCAGTACCTCAGATAACAATAAATAACTCAATACAAAATGTTCATAAAAACGAAACGCATTTAGTGCTTTTATGGTGAACTGTGTAACATTATTTTTTCAGTAATCCCTCAACTTCCAAAGCATGTAGGACAGGTATCGGCAACCCGCAGCTCCGGAGCTGCATGCAGCCCTTCAGCCCCCATGCTGTGGTTCCCTGCAGTTAAAGCTCAAAACACATGGAAATTAATGAAGTTCATTGTAATCATTTTATTTTTCAAATTATTGGTTATTGGATACATTTCTCAATGGAAACACATACTTTAATGAATGTAATATATATTTAAATTATGTTGTCAGCCATGCGTCACATCCGACAGTGGCTCACATGCACAGACAGCGTATGTGGAGGGCACGGAGAGCAGCAGCTTCGTCCTTATTCTCCCCCACCCTCGGTAAGACATGAACAGATCCAGAAAAAGTCAACTCACAGAGGAAAATGATTCATTTGGGTTCATGTATGGTTGTTATGTAGTGAAAATTTCTCCACAAGAACACAAACAAAGAGAAAAACTGCTGCCTCATCAGTGTCTACAGGTCCATAAAAAGTATTAAATGTGATTATCTAAAATCAGTGCCGTAATTGTCCTTAAAAATGAGAAACAATCCTTGAATTCCTGCTCAATAACTTTAAAATTAGTTGCCTGTGCTATAAATCCTGGATTTTCTAGACGTGACCGAAGTCTGAATTAGTGTGATTTAGGGCTGCAACAAATGATTATTTCGGTAGTTGACTAATCTTAAACACTATTTTTTCGATTAGTCGACTAATTGCGACTATTTCTCTCATGTCCACCTGCACACCTGTGGAAATCACCTTGTTGTTAGTCCCTGCTTTAATGTAACATTTTATAAGCAGTTTCCAGAGCCAATTAAAATGACTCATGAAACACAAATTTGAAACTGAAGCTCAACAGCTTACTGATGTGTATTTTTAGTCAACTGATACAAATTGAAAGAGCAGTCTTGAACAAAAAAGGTAAAGTGCAAAAGCAAAAAAATAGCAGCTTCTGCTTAAGTCTGCACACCCAGTCTCTGTCTTAACATAAAATGAAAAAGGTATAGGACCGTGTGTGTGTGTGTGTGTGTGTGTGTGTGTGTGTGTGTGTGTGTGTACACCTTCCTGATTTCTCACATTTTTGTATGAGTGTCACTAAATGTTTCAGATCATCAAACAAATTTAATTATTAAACAAAGATTACACAAGTTAACACAAAATGCAATTTTTAAATGAAGGTGTTTATTATTAAGGGTACAAAAAATAATCCAAACCTACATGGCCCTGTGTGAAAAAGTGATTGCCCTCCATGTTTAAACATAAATTAACTGTGGTTTATCACATCTTTGGAAAGCTCAGTTCAGTTTCTGTAGCCACACCCAGGCCTGATTACTGCCACACCTGTTCTCAATCAAGAAGTCACTTAAATAGGACCTGCCTGACAAAGTGAAGTAGACCAAAAGATCCTCAAAAGCTAGACATCATGCTGCAATCCAAAAAAATTCAGGAACAAATGAGAAACAAAGTAATTGAGATCTATCAGTCTGGAAAAGTTTATAAAGCCATTTCTAAAGCTTTGGGACTCTAGCGAATGACAGTGAGAGCCATTATCCACAAATGGTGAAAACATGGAACAGTGGTGAACCCTCCCAGGAGTGGCCAGCTGACCAAAATTACCCCAAGAGCGCAGCGACGACTCATCCAAGAGGTCACAAAAGACCCCACAACAACATCCAAAGAACTGCAGGCCTCACTTGCCTCAGTTAAAGGCCAAATGTCACGTAATTTTTTTTTCTAAATGACAACGAATGTAGATAAAATACACATAGCTTAAACCAAATATTCATACCGGAGACCATATCACCCACCTGTATTTACATAATTGCACAAAATACACCAGGTGAAGGCCCCACCTTGCTTGCTGGCTTGTGACAGCCAGTCCAGACCACGCCCATGTTTTTGACATCACCAGTTGTACCCTGGCTGCCCTGCCTATCCACATTCACACTTATCAACATTGGACAATCATGACGGAAAGTGACAGCGATTGTGAACAAATTAGTTTAGTTTTGTCTTTTTTTTTTGTTTTTTTTTTGTCAGTGGTTCAGACAGTGACAGAGGCATAGAACCTTACAGGTTCGAGCCGTCCGAGACGGAATCAGATGCTTTGTCTGATGACAACAGTTCCAACGATGACCAGAGAGCAGAACCAGTGGAAAATGTCATTGAACTGGACATTAATCGCCTCCAGAATTGCAAAGCCGAAGGGGGTCTGTCGAGGGCGCCCCATAAATATTGATTTTTCGGAAGCTATTATTATTACAGTGGAAGAGAGCCGCTGCTGTCAAGAAATTGACCAGATCAATATGAAAATGGAGGCGCATACCTGTCAAGTGAGACGTTTTCGCCGTATTTTGGTGCCAAGCGCGGCTGTGGGGGACACTTTTCTGGGAAATGTTTTAAATGTAGTTCGTGTTGTTATTGTCAAATATTTTAAGGAAAATACGGGGAAAATGCAATTTTAGCAAAAACGGGCGTATTGCCATTTCTGTACGCCCAAAAGAAAAATATACTGGAAAAAAAATTGAGTGTCTTGAGGAGCACTCCTGTGTGTGATCCCCCACAGCTCGTGCTGGCAGATCGCTCAGCGTGAGCTATTATCACTACTGTTCGAAGTGTGGAGTCAATCATTAGTTTAATTGTCTGGGCAGGCTGATTGCTCAGTGTGAGCTATTATCACTACTGTTCGAAGTGTGGAGTCAATCATTAGTTTAATTGTCTGGGCGGGCTGATCGCTCAGCTTGAGCTATTCTCACTACAATGAGAAGTCATTAGGACAATGGTTTAACACGTTCAGCTGTGCAGTGGTTGCGGAACAGACAGAGATTGCCTGACAAATACAGAATTCTGCTTTTTTTTTTTTTTATTTTGCGCCGGACGCTGAGTTGTGTTGTTATTGTCAAATATCCATGAATCCTTAAAATATTTGACAATAACAACACGAGTTGCATTTGGGGCATTTCCTAGAGAGGTGTCCCTTGTTGCTCCGCCGTTCCTTATAGCCGCTTTTTACGGTGTTGAAGTACGGCGAAAACGTCTCACTTGACAGGTATGAAAACATTTCCCAGAGAAGTGTCCCTTATTACCCAGCTGTCCCTGATAGTCCCGTTTTAAGGTATGGGTGAAATATCCAATTTTTTCTTTCTTGTTGCTCACTTCAACCTTCCAGTCTCCATATAAACAATCAATTGAAATACCCCAAGCATCAAACTAGGGTACAATCGATTTCGTCACTTCCGCCTTCTTCCCCAGGCGATTCCAGGGGACGGCCAGGCCAAGCGCGGCAGTTTTAAATTAACGAATATTCCGTTGTTACTGAAGCATATGCACCAAGACCCGAACTGATCGGTTCCCTTTTATATCTAGTTTCAAGATATTTAAAGTACCCTGTTACGTGACATTTGGCCTTTAAGGTCAGTGTTCGTGACTTCACCATAAGAAAGAGACTGGGCAAAAATGGCCTGCATGGCAGAATTCCAACACGAAAACCACTGCTGAGCAAAAAGAACATAAAGGCTCATCTCAGTTTTGCTAGAAAACATCTTGATGATCCCCAAGACTTTTGGGAAAGTACTCTGTGGACTGAACGAGACAAAAATTGAACTTTTTGGAAGGTGTGTGTCCCATTACAGCCAGCGTAAAAGTAACAGCATTTCAGAAAATGAACATCATACCCACAGTAAAATATGGTGGTGGTAGTGTGATGGTCTGGGGCTGTTTTGCTGCTTCAGGACCTGGAAGACTTGCTGTGATAAATGGAACCATGAATTCTGCTGTCTAGCAAAAAATCCTGAAGGAGAATGTCCAGCCATCTGTTTGTGATCTCAAGCTGAAGTGCACTTGGGTTCTGCAGCAGGACAATGATCCAAAACACACCAGCAAGTCCACCTCTGAATGGCTTAAGAAAAACAAAATGAAGATTTTGGAGTGGCCTAGTCAAAGTCCTGACCTGAATCTGATTGAGATGCTGTGGCATGACCTTAAAAAGGCAGTTCATGCTCGAAAACCCTCCAATGTGGCTCAGTTACAACAATTCTGCAAAGATGAGTGGGCCAAAATTCCTCCACAGCACTGTAAAACACTCATTACCAGTTATCGCAAACGCTTGATTGCAGTTGTTGCTGCTGAGGGTGGCCCAACCAGTTATTAGGTTTAAGGGGCAATCATTTTTTCACATAGGGCCGTGTAGGTTTGGATTTTTTTCCCCCCTTAATCATAAATACCTTCATTTAAAAAATACATTTTGTGTTTACTTGTTATTTTTGTCCAATATTTAAATTTGTTTGATGATCTGAAACATTTAAGTGTGACAAACATACCAAAAAAATGAGAAATCAGGAAGGGGCAAACACTTTTTCACACCACTCTGTGTGTGTGTGTGTGTGTGTGTGTGTGTGTGTGTGTGTGTGTGTGTGTGTGTGTGTGTGTTAAATAAAATATGATAAACTCTGATGCACTAACATTCAGAATCAGGGCTAATAATAACGAAGATGAAAGAGATACTGCATTCAACACGTTAGCCATGACTTAAACAGCTCACCCCTCAGCAACCATCCTCCAAGAGCGCTGAACAGGTAAGCTAACATTAACAGCACGTACTAACAGTATAGTCATTTCTCTAAAGCTTGAAACAGTTGGCCATTGAATATAAGTGACGCTAACTTTCTTTACTCGCTAAAAGTTACCAAGCAGAAGCAGCTGTTAGCGTTGCAGCTCCAGGGTGTTTTTGTTTTAGATCCTCATGCATCATGGTAGTGCTGCCATGATAGAAAAAGTCTGCCTTGCAAGGTCTGCATTTTACTTGTTTCGGGGGGTTTTTGTTTGTTTTTTGTATGTTTTATGTGAAATGAAAAGCCCATCCAGGGACAAGAGTTGCAAATTAGCTAATAGCTATACACTCTATGTGCAACACATCAGATTGATTGTCTTTGATTAATTGTCTATGTTTATTGCACTGTCCCTGTCAAATAAACTAATCTACTACTACTAAAAGACTCCATTTTCATAAAGAACACACACGAGAGAGAGGTCATTGAAATTGTTAAATCGTTTAAAAGTAAAATATCTACAGACTGTGATGGTATTGGCATGCTCTTAGTCAAAACTATTATTGAATGCTTAGTGAAACCACTGACGTATATCTGTAACCTGTCTCTCCAAACAGGTATATTTCCGAATGCAATGAAAATAGCTAAAGTAATTCCGATATACAAGACGGGTGACAGAGGGGAATTCTCAAACTATAGATCAATTTCACTATTGCCGCAATTTTCCAAGATACTTGAAAAAATATTCTATGAGAGAATTGACAACTTCATACTGAAGAATAATTTATTGTGTGAGCAGCAATATGGGTTCAGACACAAGAGGACAACTGCATTTGCTCTAATGGAATTTATAGAAAAAATATCAACTGCCATTGAAAGTAAAGAGTATTCAGTTGGGGTATTCCTGGATCTTAAAAAAGCATTTGATACAGTGGATCATAATTTATTATTAAAGAAACTACAAAATTGTGGTATTAGAGGGGTAGCACTGTCCTGGTTATGTAGTTACTTAAAGAATAGATATCAGTATGTATGTGTTGGTAACAAAAACTTACAGTTACTGAAGGTTACTTGTGGAGTCCCACAGGGTTCAGTTTTGGGGCCATTGTTATTCAATATGTATATAAATGATATATGTAAAGTTTCAGAAAAAATGGACTTAATATTGTTTGCCGATGACACTAATCTATTATGCAGTGGAAGCAATTTGGAACAACTTCTGGATACACTCGGAAAGGAATTAGGAAAGCTTAAAGGCCAAATGTCACGTAACAGGGTACTTTAAATATCTTGAAACTAGATATAAAAGGGAACCGATCCGTTCGGGTCTTGGTGCATATGCTTCAGTAACAACGGAATATTCGTTAATTTAAAACTGCCGCGCTTGGCCTGACACGGCCCCTGGAATCGCCTGGGGAAGAAGGCGGAAGTGACGAAATCGATTGTACCCTAGTTTGATGCTTGGGGTATTTCAATTGATTGTTTATATGGAGACTGGAAGGTTGAAGTGAGCAACAAGAAAGAAAAAATTGGATATTTCACCCATACCTTAAAACGGGACTATCAGGGACAGCTGGGTAATAAGGGACACTTCTCTGGGAAATGTTTTCATACCTGTCAAGTGAGACGTTTTCGCCGTACTTCAACACCGTAAAAAGCGGCTATAAGGAACGGCGGAGCAACAAGGGACACCTCTCTGTGAAATGCCCCAAATGCAACTCGTGTTGTTATTGTCATATATTTTAAGGATTCATGGATATTTGACAATAACAACACAACTCAGCGTCCGGCGCAAAATAAAAAAAAAAACAACAGAATTCTGTATTTGTCAGGCGATCTCTGTCTGTTCTGCAACCGCTGCAGAGCTGAACGTGTTAAACCATTGTCCTAATGACTTCTCATTGTAGTGAGAATAGCTCAAGCTGAGCGATCAGCCCGCCCAGACAATTAAACTAATGATTGACTCCACACTTCGAACAGTAGTGAGAATAGCTCAAGCTGAGCGATCAGCCCGCCCAGACAATTAAACTAATGATTGACTCCACACTTCGAACAGTAGTGATAATAGCTCACGCTGAGCGATCTGCCAGCACGAGCTGTGGGGGATCACACACAGGAGTGCTCCTCAAGACACTCAATTTTTTTTTCCAGTATATTTCTCTTTTGGGTGTACAGAAATGGCAATACGCCCGTTTTTGCTAAAATTGCATTTTCCCCGTATTTTCCTTAAAATATTTGACAATAACAACACAAACTACATTTAAAACATTTCCCAGAAAAGTGTCCCCCACAGCCGCGCTTGGCACCAAAATACGGCGAAAACGTCTCACTTGACAGGTATGCGCCTCCATTTTCATATTGATCTGGTCAATTTCTTGACAGCAGCGGCTCTCTTCCACTGTAATAATAATGGCTTCCGAAAAATCAATATTTATGGGGCGCCCTCGACAGACCCCCTTCGGCTTCGCAATTCTGGAGGCGATTAATGTCCAGTTCAATGACATTTTCCACTGGTTCTGCTCTCTGGTCATCGTTGGAACTGTTGTCATCAGACAAAGCATCTGATTCCGTCTCGGACGGCTCGAACCTGTAAGGTTCTATGCCTCTGTCACTGTCTGAACCACTGACAAAAAAAAAACAAAAAAAAAAGACAAAACTAAACTAATTTGTTCACAATCGCTGTCACTTTCCGTCATGATTGTCCAATGTTGATAAGTGTGAATGTGGATAGGCAGGGCAGCCAGGGTACAACTGGTGATGTCAAAAACATGGGCGTGGTCTGGACTGGCTGTCACAAGCCAGCAAGCAAGGTGGGGCCTTCACCTGGTGTATTTTGTGCAATTATGTAAATACAGGTGGGTGATATGGTCTCCGGTATGAATATTTGGTTTAAGCTATATGTATTTTATCTAAATTCGTTGTCATTTAGAAAAAAAAAATACGTGACATTTGGCCTTTAAACTGTGGTTTGAGTCAAACAAATTAACGCTCAATTTAAGTAAGACAAAATTTATAGTCTTTAACAACCATCACAACAACTCAGTATCTAAACTCAGTGTAAATGGTGTAGAGATTGAAAGGGTATCTGAAACTAAATTTCTTGGAGTAATAATTGATAATAAACTGTGTTGGAAGTCACATATTAATTAATTAAAGGTAAAATATCCAAATCAATTGCAGTACTACACAGAGTGAAATATTTGCTGAATCAACCCACACTATATACCTTGTATCATTCATTAATACTCCCATACATGACATATTGTACTGAAGTATGGGGAAATACATATAAAACAAACATATATCCAGTCTTTATGCTTCAGAAGAGAGCTATTAGAATAATAAACAAAGCAGCTTACAGGGAACCAACAAACCCACTTTTTCTTAAATTAAAAGCTCTCAAGTTGAAAGATCTGGTTGACTTTAAAACTGCAATAATAATGTTTAAAGTGAAGAATCTATCACTGCCCGCAAATATCCAAAAGTTGTTCCAAATAAGGGAGAAACAATATCATTTCAGAGGAACATGTATATTTCAAAAACCTTCAGTGAGAACTACCACCAAGCAACACTGTGTCTCAGTGCAAGGAGTCAGATTATGGAACGATTTTGGACCTGAATTAAAATCATGTACAACGCTTGGACAATTTAAACAAAAACTAAAGGAAGAAATACTCCAAACATATATACAAGATGACATGTAAAATCACATAAGGATTGTCATATCCAGCCTGCGTTGTGTTGTAGCTTAGCTTTTTGTCACATTTTATCTTAGCTTTGTTCTGAATTGTAATCGCTCTTGTTTTGTTTTTTTTCTTTTGAATTCTTGGATGGAACTTGGGTGGGCAATATAAGCTGCGGCTTCAGCCATCACCCATTTCGGATAACTTATGTTGAACCGTATAATCAGAGGAGTTATTGTCTAATTTGACCTTGTTGGATTTTCTTTCCCCCTTTGTTATATTATTCAGTTTCTTTTAACCTGTACTTTTAATCTATCCAAAATAAAGATTCATTCATTCATTCATTCATTCAAAAAAAAATGTTCCCATACTACAGAAAGTTTGAGTCTAGTATTTTTTAGCTCTACTCTGACTTGACTCGTCTTTCTGCTTCACCATGCTGTACTCTTCTTCTTCTTTGCTGGAAATTGTCCACACATGCCAGGCAACAGAAGTGCTGCTGCCCACAGCAGTTTTGGTCGTGCATTGCAGTTACAACTGAACATTTCCACGCCATATCTGTAAACTTTAAAATTAAATGATGCGTTGATGATAAAATTTTACATCGACAAATTGATAAAATCAACGTTGTTGACAATGTCGAGTAATCGTTTCAGCCCTAGTGTGAATTTGTTTTCACTATCATAGCTCAATACTTCCTAAGTGGTGTAAAAATAAAAGCCCTTTATAGCAATTCAATTTTAAGAATGGTTGTGCTGCTTATGTGCTGTTATTACCTCCGCCAAGGAGGTTATGTTTTCATCGGCGTTGGTCTGTCTGTCTGTCTGTTTGTTAGCAAGATAACTCAAAGAGTTATGGACGGATTTTCATGAAATTTTCACAGATTGTCAGAAATGGGGTATCCTACAGATGATTACATTTTGGTGGTGATCCGGATCACCGTCCACAAGAAAACCGCCATTATGCAAAATGCCATTTTCGTGAATAACTACTAAACCACTAATCCTATCATTGTCAATCCAATTGCTTGTCATATATTTTCATGGTCAAGGAATTTGAAAACGTACACACAAACACTGTATGGGGGGAACTGTGGCGCTAAACCGCCATTACGGAAAATGCCATTTTCCTCAATAACTACTGAACCACTAATCCTATCATTGTGAATCCAATTGCTAGTCAGATGTTTTCATGGTCAACGAATCTGAAAACGTACACACAAACACTGTATGGGGGGAACTGTGGCGCTTGGCGGAGGTCTGCGCTCTCCGAGTGCTTTTCTAGTTGTGAAATGCCGACAACCGAATATATTTGTCTAAAATAAGACCTACAGCTGACAATTTTCCCTCGCAATTTGTAAATTTAGTTTATTCACACACACACATGACACATTATCAACAGCATGAATGATTTACGGTATGAATTATCAGCAGCTTGAATTACAGTATACAATAAGCTTTTTTCCACATTGATTAAGAGTGTGAAAGGGTCACCCTAGGAAAGCTATTTAAAGCTTTTGGTGATGGGCCCAGTTTCTACAATAAAATGAAAACAGATTAGATATTGGCCAGATGTCTTTTGTGTACAGCAACATACATACAAACATACTGTATGACAGACATATAACACGTAATCCCAGCATTTGTTTACATTAAGTTAGGTAAGGTCAAGATACATTGGCAAGTTATTAAAAACTAGTGGAGTGACATCAACATATAAAACAAAAATAACAATGGGGTGACAACTCATTTGTAAGCAGGTTTTGTGTAACAAATAATGGATTAATTATATAATGATAGGAGTTGCATTTTTAGTTTTTTTCTTGAAGATGGAGATAGAAGGTGACATTTTTAGATTCTCATCAAGCTCATTCCAAATCTGCGGTCCTCTGCACACAGTACTAAAGCTGGTGGATTTTAGTCTTCATTTTTTCCCAGTAATTTGGTTTTTATTTCTGGTGGTATAGGTATGTATGGGAAGGAAGGTTGGAATGAGGTCACATAATTCATAGCTGAGTTTGTGAACAACCTGATATATTATACAGGCATTCTGGAAGTAATTATGCTCAGCAAGTCTTAGGAGATTATAACGATGGAAAAGATAACTAGTAGGAGAATTATATTCAGACCATGATAAGGCACGTATGACTTTCTTTTGGAGAATTTCTAGCTTTTTTAGTTGAGTTGGAAATGTGTCACACCATATGATATAGCAATAATGTAAATGAGGCTGAAATAAAGTTTTATAAAGAGTGAGAAGTGCTGCAAGTGGTAGAAAATATCTCACTTTAAAAAAACAAAGCAGCGTGTTTGACTGTGGGTTTGACTGGGTTTGGGGACAAAAGGTCAAAGGTCAAGGTTAACATTCCCTATGCCTTATTACTGTACAACAAGTAAAGTTAGGGTCACCAAAACCGATGTGCAGGTTCACCTTGGGACCCTGACCTCTGACTATGGGTTTGGGATCAAAAGGTCAAAGGTCAAGGTTAGCATATCTTATACCTTATCACTGTACAACGTGTAAAGTCAGGGTCACCAAACTTGGTGCACATGCTCACCCTGTGACCCTGAAGTGTGACTGTGGTTTTGGGATCACAAGGTCAAAGGTCAACATCAGAATGCCTTATAACGTATATCTCAACAACAAAGAAAGCTAGGGCCACCAAACCTGGTACACAGGTGTGGTCCCTGTGTCACCAGACTTGCTGCACGGGTTCACCTCAGGATCCTGCCCTACAACTGTGCGTTGTATACTTTGTTGTATATTCGTGGATGATGGACTTATCATAATTTGATTCTGCCACAGTAATTATTTTGAAAAGTTGAAAACTGCTCTCGGTCAGTAACTATTGGGATCGTCAAGGAAAATGGAGGTGGGGGATATTGCACTCACCTCAGAGGGCTCTTATTTTTTTAAATTATAACCAACATTTAGCTCAGCAGAAGGTATTTTTAAAGTGGTTTTTTTCACTCTGCTGTAATTATTTCTAATTGGCTTAATTTGCACCAAATGATTTTTAAAGTTGTGTTATTTAGAAAGTTCTTTAGAATTCTTTTTGTTTTGTTCCAAAATAAAGAAGAATATCAGACAACCAATCCACTAGTTTTCAAACTGAGTGTGGAGACCTGGTGAAGGACACAGATTTATAATGTGTTAATACATTTGAATAAGGAGCATTATGAGGAAACATAAAAAAGATGAAAAGTAGCTTATTCTAAATAAAACTTTTGTCTCTAATTTAGTAAAATATCAGGAACTAAAGCTGTGTCATCACTGTTGAAAGTAGGTTAGTTAATTCCCTTCCACAGCATGTGGGACACCATGTGGTGTATGGGGCGGCGCCAATCTCCGTTTCTCTGACCCTTGGCCACACAGCTACTGTGAGTAGTGACAGCTACATTGGGGGGTCAGTCCTCTGGTAGCTCTGTGCATTTACTTTCTACATTCTATTGTGCTGAGCACCAAGCTAAAAGGTGGAAAGTGCGGCGGCATGAAATAAAGCGGCGTTGTTGAAGGTTTTAAGTAGAGTTTATTAAATCACACCGCCGTCACAGGATCCCCGCTCCAGCCCAAGTGTGTGCAGGCTGGAGCGGGATCCTCAGGCTCTCAGAGAAGAGACACAAAGTGCGTGTCTGCAGCAGCAGTTGAAGTGAGAGTCACTTCAACTCAAACAATACATCAAAGCAGATTCACAGCAGTTGGTCTGATCAAAGGGACTGCAGAACAGGCATGAGACATTTGCATTTGTATGACCTACATAACAATAGGCAGATGCAGCCTCTGCTCCAGCTTGCAGAACAAAGAGGTTACAAGGCACATCTACATATTGAACTGTCTCTAGGTCACAGTAAGGACAGGACGCATGAACACTATACATGAATGGCACATTACATCACGATACATGCATGGCACATTGCATCACAATACATGCAGGGCACATTGCATCACAATACATGCGTGGCACATTGCATCACAATACATGCAGGGCACATTGCATCACAATACATGAATGGCACATTACATCTCAGTAGTGCAGCGGGAAAAACCAAGAGAAAAGAGCTGACTGTCCTGTGTGTTGTGGGGGGGTTGAGTCAACCCGCCACAGAAAGTACCATTTTTATATGGTCTTTTAGTGATGTGCTGATAATTGAAAATTGTAGTATGAATTCATTAATGCCACTTAATATTCAGAGCTACGCATACAGAAAACTTTATAAGCAGCATAATCTTTATTTTTAAGGTCAAATTGCTGTTGCGGCCCTCAACCACTTCTATTTTAGTCGGAGACGGGCAAAATAGCTTCTCAGTTGCCAAAGGTTGCAGGCCCCTGACGTAGGAGAACTTACAGAAGTAATTTCTGTAATTAAAGCTTGGCATTGTAATTAGGGCTGTAATCATACAAAGTATTGCGGTTCAGATTTAAACAGGCCTGTATAAATGTTACTTTGTAAGCAGTAGTGTGCAAACTTACATATTTGAATTTAGAAATAAACCAAATTGTCCTTGATGATAAGACTCCTGAAGCCATAAGTTTAAGAAAAAGTTAAATGTAATTGAAATTGTACTACAGATCATTCAGGTGCATCTCAATAAATTAGAATGTCAACAAAAAGTTGATTTATTTAGGTAAAAATTAAACTTCTATATTATATAGATTCATTACGCTGAGAGTGATATATTTCAAGTGTTGATTTATTTTAATTTTGATGATTATGGCTTGCAGCCCATGACAACCCCAAATTCACTTTCTCAAAAAATTAGAGTATTACATAAAATTAATTTTACAAAATAGTTTTTTTAATAGAAATGATGGCCGACTGAAAAGTATGTCCATGTACACACTCAATACCTTTTGGATTAATTACTGTATCAATGTGGTGTGGCATGGAGGTGATCAGCCTGTGGCACTGCTGAGGTGTTATGAAGGTCCAGGTTGCTTTGATAGTGACCTTCAGCTCGTCTGCATTGTTGGGTCTAGTGTCTCTCATCTTCCTCCTGACAATCCTCCATAGATTCTCTATGGGGTTTAGGTCAGGAGAGTTTGCTGGCCAATCAAACAGTGATGCCATGGTCATTAAACCAGGTTTTGATACTTTTGGCAGTGTGGGGGGGTACCAAGTCCTGCTGGAAAATGAAATCTGCTTCTCCATAAAGCTTGTCAGCAGAGGGAAGCATGAAGTGCTCTTAAATTTCCTGGTAGACGACTGCGCTGACTTTGGTCTTGATAAAACACAGTGGACCAACATCAGCAGATGACCTCTGTTCAGATAAAAAGTAAATTTTGCATTTAATTTGGAAATCAAAGTCCCAGAATCTGGAGAAAGAGTGGAGAGGCACAGAAACTAAGTTGCTTGAGGTTTAGTGTGAAGTTTCCACAGTCAGTGATGATTTGAGGAACCATGTCACCTGCTGGTGTTGGTCCACTGTGTTTTATCAAGACCAAAGTCAGCGCAGTCGTCTACCAGGAAATTTAAGAGCTCTTCATGCTTCCTTCTGAACAAATCAACTTTTTGTTGACATTCTAATTTATTGAGATGCACCTGTATTATTTGTTGCCATAATCATTGAACATTGAAAGACATTATGGTGGTCAAATATGGGCTCTACTCTGTAATCAGAGTGATTATAAAACAAATCAAAGTTAAGATTTTATGCTGCATTAAATTTCAGAATTCAGATTGCCTCAAAATTTTACACCTTGTTCCTTCAGGTCCTCAGACTTATCATACTCATCATACTCATCACTTAGCATCTAACTGTCAGCTACAAGGGCTGGACTGTAATGATGACCAGCGCTAACCGCCGCATGCTAACAGTTATTTTTAGTTGGCGTTAGCTGCTTGTGTCTGGGCAGCAGAAGCTGCAGCTCTGGGTATCTGCCAGTAAAATACAAATCTGCATGCTGGGTGGCCATGTAATTTTATCAGACTCAGGACACACACAAACAATAGCTAGCCATGTTGGCAGACACACAAGCAGATTTATTTCAGTTCAGTTACAAATGGTAGCCTCTTTTTCTTTCATATATTTGTACAAGCTGACATCTCAGTTGTGATTAGATTAATTGTGCAGCATTGAGCTGTTGTAACATTTGTGACATCATGCTGTGTCATTACAGATAATTGTCTGAACTTTGGAGTGAGCACTTTGGAGGAGATTCGGCTGAGGAAGGCCCTGGAAGCCAGCATGAAGAGAGCTTGGTCCCCCATCCAGAGTGCTGAAACGTCTGCCAGCGGAGAGAAGGAAAACATCCAGTTACTTTCTCGACAAGCCCTTTTGAGTTCCGCAGATGGTAAAAAAATAAAATAAAAATGCTTACTTAACATTTAGCTAGACTGTCATGGCTAAACCCTCCATTAGGTTAAAAAAGGGAGGGTGGTTGGGAATCACCAGAGACCTCACGATACAATATGATTGTGATACTTGAGTCACAATGCAATACTATCACGATACTATGATTCAATAATACCACTGTATGGGCTGTAATAGACCTGTGAAACTCAATGAAACGTATGTCTGACTCCCAGTTGTTGCCTGACTTCTTTTAATATTACTTTGTATGCGCAGAATCCCTCGGTTATTGATGTTACCATTACTGTTATTGATATTAGCATAGTTAGTTTCTAGTTGCTAGTGTGTGTATTTATTCTCGTAATAAACTTTGACTCTTTCCTTGTAACATTGCATGGACTTAATGAACGTGAATGAGCTCATGTAAAGACTTTGCACAATACATGCCCATTATACAGGTCTGTTAGAACCCATGCAGTGGTATTTGGAATGGAAGAGACATAAACAACCCGATAGCTGCGAGCTGCTAAGCTAACTGGTGGAACTATTAAACAGCTCAGTATGTTTACAAAAATGATCAAAATGTGAAACACGAACTTTATAAAGAAAAAATGATATGCCACAACATTTCCAGTATGTACGATGATAAATGAAAGTGGTTAAATTGATTTATTGACAAGAAAGCACCAGGAAATGAGGAAATATAATGGAAGCTGGAATGCAGAAGTACGTTACTTTACATTGTGCAAGAGGTCCATTCCGATGAAGTTGTGACATTGTGTAAGACGTGAATAAAAACAGACTACAATGATTTAAAAATCCTTCAACCTACATTCAGTTGAATAAACTCCAAAGATGAGATATTTAATGTTCAAACTGATAAACATTACTGTTGCAAATATTCACTCATTTTGAATTTGATTGCCTGCAACACATTCCAGTAAAGCTGGGATGAGGGCAAGAAAAGGCTGGGAAAGTTGAGGAATGCTCAAAAAAAACCAACACCTTTTTATCCCCCGCCAGTCGAAGCCCAAAGGGGTCAAAGCGCTTCGGTCTTCGACCGGCACGAGATTATGTTATGGGTCCATCTGTTCGTCTGTCACACTTTTGTAAAATCAACTCCTCCTACAGTTTTGGTCTGATTGTTTTGAAACTTGGTACCATGGTTTGATATAATCTGATGATGCACATATTGCAATTTCACTCTCATCGCATGACCTTGAAGTCAAAGGTCAGGTCAGATTTTTTTCCCTAAATCTTGTAAACACAGTAACTACTGAAAGAAACGATGTAGGCTTTTCAAATCGATACAGTAGTTGTCTCTAATACACATCTTGGATGACTTTCACCCTGACCTCACTATGGGTTTGGGGGCAAGGGGTCAAAGGTCAAAGTTAACATTCCAATTGCACTATGGCAAACGGTAAATGCTAATTTACTATTACTTTAAAACGAGTAAAGCTAGGACCACCAATTCTAGCACTATTGGTGGCAGACTTCTCTGAAATTCTGATGGGCTCTGTGGTGGCTGTGAAAACTGGATTTGCACATGTAGGGTGAATTGCCTATAAAAATATTTGTCATAAGGTACAGGAATTATTTATTTTATTTAATAGTGGGTGTGAAAGGGGGCGGAGTTAAACCGTCACTTCTACACCCGCTAAATTAAATAAAAGCACTCGTAAAAGGGGCACCAGTCCTAACGGACAATAATATTAACTTTAATTTTAATTAACTTTGTACCTTAAATTACTTAATGAATCAGTCTCAAAGTTTCAGTGAGTTTTTGTCCTGCCGTGATTAGGAAACCTGTATATGCGAAAGGAAAACGCTTCAACTGCTCTCATTCATCCCTTTTATTAAACTCATTCAGTTTACATGGCATAGCGTTCAAATGATGAATAAACAGATTCAGATGATGGCAGCGTAAAATATCACATCAACTGATATTGGGTTCCTGAACATAAAATCCAGCGTTACACCTCTGTATAACCAAGGAGAAACTAGACTTATGTTTCAACGGTAAATGAGGCTGGAATGTTTTAACAAAACAACGCAATTTTATGGGGAAAATTCATAAGCTAATTATCTAAAAATGACTCCTGAATTAATCTACAAAAATTTAAGGGCAGTTACTTAAAAATGACTAAGAGTTTTCCTTCAGTTTACAGCTTTACCCTGCGGCTGAGAGACTAATTGAGCCCTGAAATACGGGCCGTATTCAACTGTAATTTAATTGTTAGGACATCACGTTTCAACCCAGCAGATAGGAGAAATGAGAGTTTCACTCACACAACAGCCGTAGGTCCACGTTTCCGCGGGTCGGTACCGCTGGGTTTTGAAGTTAGGACATCGGAGGAAGCGGCTGCTGTCCTCACTCACAGCCGTGGAGGTGATAACTCAGCTGGGGGCCCTTCAAGCAGACAGTTGCAGCCGTGGATAGTTTGTCTCAGGGCGGCGTGAAAAGTCCTTTGAAAAAGAGTCCAAATTTGGGGTCTCTTGTAGTGGGATCGACCCAAAAACTGAAGGAAAATCTTCTCAGTCTCTGTTCACTTTAAACTAGGCAAATTAAAGGTCCACTTTAATGGCGTGAAAAGTCATGAAAAAAAAATGTTAGAAAAACATTTACTAGGATAAGAATGGCTTCTGAGGTGAAGGAAAAAGTTTGAGAATTTGATTCTCTAAAAGGGACGAGCTCTAAAGAAAAATGGTTTCTCCTCAGTGACCAGAATATAACGAAAGACTTGACAAACACACAGAGAATAAAATAAAACTTCCCAGGGCCTTGAAACGGTGGAATAAAATCTTCTTCTGAGATCTAGATTACTATTCTGCTTCTTTAATCTTAATTTAGTTCCTAATCCTTCTCAAAATCTCTTTCTTTCTTCTTTCTGTGTTCTAATTCTTAATCTTATCACCGCTTTCTATTTTGCTTCTTTCTAATCTTCCTGCCTGTTGTCTCTTACTTTTTCTACCCTTTTTCAACTCTGCTGATCTCTAACTAAACTCAAATCTACTTCTCTCTTTTAAAGTTACCTCGCCAGGTCGTAAAACTGATGATGTCAGTCGCGAGACTAACCAATCGACTTTTTCAGAAGCAGTTTGAAATGGCTGCTGTCCAATGTGAGAACACTTCTTTGTTTGAGAGCAGCCAATCAAATGAAGACACAATCCCATGAAATTTCAGAGGGAAAATCAACACTCAGTCAGTTCTTATAAATAAATGCTCAATATAAAATCTAACTAAATTAAATGACTTAGCTAATATTTGGTGATCATGCATTTATACCACTACTCCAATAACACTCATGAATATAACATTTCTTATACATAATTATAATACATGCATTCACATTTAGATCAAAATCCAGCAAAACATGCAGCAAACCATGGTTGGTGATAAAAGAGGGATGATTTTCAGTGTCCTTAGGATCCAGAGGATAAGCTGAAAGAAACTTAATGTTTACAACAAATTAAAAGTCATCCTACATACTGAAAACACATTCCATAGGTATCCGCTAGGAGGTACTGTTGAGCTGTAGATGATTTCCTTTAGTATCTGGGCGAAGAAACCTGGACAGCATCGGCTATAAACCCGTCAGATTAAGTGGTTTATGACTCTTCTAAGAACATTGGTTTCCTGTGAAAAGGTACGTTATCAAATGCAGTGTTCACGTTGAGAGGTCTGGTCTTCTGAGTTTTATGTTCCTTTGAGCCTTTAAAAGCAAATTCTGATCCTTACAATCTCTGCAAGAGGCAACTGTTTACATTGGGGTCCTGGGAAAGCAAGCATCTTTGGTCAGGCCTGGAAGAAGCCTGCATGAGTCGACATAAAAGCCAGTGATATTCCTGAAAAGGCAGAAAAGTGATATTCCTGTGTAATGAATAAAATGAGATTCCTGTAAACTGGAGAGAAGTGATCTTCTGTCTTGGTTTGAGTAGACGATGATGCTACAGTTCCCCCCTTTGTAGCAATGGTGAGCGCCGGTCAGCGTTGGTACACACCCATGGCAGCTTCGTCTCCTTGGCAACACTTGACCTAAATACTGGGTTAAAAAGGTTTTTGTGATGTCCATACACACTAGCATGCAAACAGTATCTATTACTAAGTACAGATCTTTGACTTTGGTTAACTGGAAGGACTTCCATGAATTTCCAAAAATAATTTGAATATGGACAAATGTAGATTATAAAATTGACTTGGAGTAGTACGCTAAGGCATAGGTCTTGAAATGACTCAAAAATTCTAGCTACAAAAATAAGTGCGTAGTCTTACATACCTGAGGTAGGAATTTTGGTTCACGATGAAATAGCTATCATAGTTGTTTAAAAAAATAGTTTGAATGGGTACAAAAATCAAAATGGAGTGCAAGAGCTATATATAAAAATATAGGTTTGTATATAAGCATGCATATAACTTCAAAAATTCTAAAAATAAAGAAAAATAAAAGTCAAAACAAAGAATGCAAAACAAAAATGTATTGCTTATCTGAGGTAGATGTTTAGGTTAAGCAATATTGAGTTAATTCAAGGAGGTTCGAACTGAATTGGTTTAGCTGGACTAAACCATGGTTCCACAGAGGTCTTACTCAGAGGGTGTTTGAGACCTTTGTTCTGGAAGACTGAGCAAACATGGAAAGTCATCATTGTTCTTTGAGTGGCAATGAGGAATAACTTTGTGACATCTGAAACAGGGGCAAGAAGCGGTGAAGGCAGACTCGTTGTCAAAGTGTTAGCTGAAAGTCTAATATTTCTAGCTACCTTTCGAAGAAACACAGGCATTAGATGTGGGTGAGCAGGGTCACCCTCTAACATGAAGAGTGACAAGTCCAAGACCTTGTTGAGTTTGAATGAGGCTTTGGAGCAAACATTCAAAACCAACACAGTATCTTGCAAAGTTTTGGTAACAGTTGGTGGTTCAACTATCTGGCATTTCAGTGTAGCGGTGTTGACTGATTTAACAGTAGACGTGCTAAGGCTAGCAAGGGGCCCTAATGATGAGGCCGTGGTTGAGAATCTACCTAAGGATTGTTGACTTCTTGTCTGGACTCTGTCCAGTTCTAACTGGGCGAAAGTAGGTGAGAGTGCTAGGTAGAGGGCTAAACTGAAAACAGGAGGGCCATCGTCCTGGCCAACGAATAGAAGTGAGTCATTTTAATCTTGAGCTTCTTGTCAGTTTTCCTTTTCTTGAGGTACCTGAGTGGTAGGTGAAAGTTATTCTTAGAGGTGGAACAACTTTGTTAGAGGCTGAGCTCTAAGCTATTAGTGTTTATCACCTTTAGAGGGTTTTGTGATTATTGACTTAAGCTAGTGATGTTGTTGATTTTGTTTGTACTACTTTGAAATAGTAACTTGATGATACTGAATGAAATTTTGCGGGGTCTTTTAAGGTTAGATTTTAAGGAAGTCAGTTAGTTTGGGTTAACTTTCTCCTTTTGAAGGTTTAATGCAGTTACCTGATTGAGGAAGAGAAATGCGACCGAGAATGTCTGAGGCTGATAGTCAGCTAACAGTTATCTATCGGGCGCAAACAAGATTTAGGTTTGTTTACTGACTTAATGGAACAGTGTTGTCCCCGACAAGTCCCATGGGGTTTTTGTAAGCTTTGATTTGATTACGATGGACCCATTTGGAGATGGGGTCCTGGCGACCTTTGCTTATTTTGATTTGGTAAACGACCGGAGAGAGTTTATCTGTGATCGTGTGTGGACCTGTCCACCTGGGGAGGAACTTCCGAGCGAGTTTTCCTGCTCGTGTGTTGGTCTGTCCTGTCTGAGGAATGAAAGCATAATAGAAAACCTTGTCTCCCACTTGGAGTTCGTCATGTGATGCTTTCTGATCGTAGTAGGCTTTGTGTCCTTCAGCTGATCGGTCCAAATGTTTTTGGGCAAAGGCAAAAGTCTGTCGGAGATGTTTGGTCAGGTCAGTCATGTACTGGTGAGTAGTGTAAGCTGTAGCAACACTGGCTTCTCCAGGTTGGTAGAGTAAATGCAGGGGCAAAGTCATTTGCCGGCCTGTCATCATTTCAAAAGGTGACACCCCCGTAGCTTCATGGGGTGTGGCTCGGATGGCCATTAAGACCAGCGGGAGTTTTACATCCCAGTCTTTTTGGTGTGGTGAAACATACTTCTTCAGTATGTTGATCACAGTTCGGTGGGTTCTTTCAACCTGTCCGGAGGATTGTGGGTGGTGACTAATATGGAAGTTAGCTTTAACTCCCAAGGTTTCCCACAGTTGTCGCATGACTTCGGCGGTGAAATGAGTGCCGCGGTCAGAGTTGATTCGGCTTGGCAGACCAAACCTAGAGAATACGTGGTTCATCAACAAGTAGGCCGTGGTTTCTGCCGTGTCATTAGGAGCAGGCAGGCACTTGACCCATTTGGTGAAAGCACATGTGACTGTGAGGAAGTATTTGTTTCCTCTGGCTGACCGTGGAAGGGGACCTACCCAGTCAATTTGGAGGTCAGACCATGGGAATGAAATGCCTCTTTTCTGTAGGGGTGCTCGATGCATCGGGTTGGTTGGTTGAAACTGGCAACATACGAGACATCCCTTGATGTAGTCGGCTACATCCTTTCGCATGTATGGCCAATATGCCACTTGTTTGAGCGCGTTGTACGTCGCTTTGACGCCTTTGTGTCCTGCAGTTGGGAGATCATGGGCATGAACAATCAGCACCCCCCTCTGGTTACGAGGGACCACAAGCGCAGGCGTAGGGAGTTCATCGGAAACATGAACTAGAATGCCATTTCGCAGCTGCATGGATGATCGTGCGGCAAAAAGTGGCTTCAAGTCTGGAGTGTCAGCGAGATCCGAGTCGGATGGTGCATTAAGTGCAGGATCTGAGATGTATTGTATCATTTTATGGACCGCAGGGTCAAGGTTTTGAAGAGAGATAAGGTCAGCGTCAGTGAAAACAGGGTCAACCGCAAGGGGACCTGTGGTTTGTGTCGTGTCTTGGGCCCTGTTAGTCTGGGCCCTAGTGACTGCGCAGACTGTAGGGGTGGGTGGGTGGGACTGTGAAGTCGGCACCTGAGCAGAATCAAAGGACCAGGGTGTGCCTTGTATAGCTCCTTGTTTTGCAAGTGAGTCCACAAGGTCATTCCATTCTTTGTCCTGACCTGGTGTGCGCGAGTGACCTCTGACCTTTTTCCAGTACACCTGGAGGTTGTTGGAGGTGACCAGGTGATCACATGCCTTGAAAAGGTCTTGATGTTTAACCGGTTTGCGGTTGGAGGTTACAAAACCTTTGGCCTTCCAGAGTGCTAAATGACAAGTGAAACTGAGGCGTGCATAGTTGGAGTCAGTGCAGATGACCAATGTGCGAATGCCATGGTCTATAGCAAGTTGCAGTGTAATGAGCACACCTGCGATTTCCGCATACTGAGATGATTGGGAACCCAGTTGATAGTTGTGGGGTTCACAAGGCTGATTGTTCAGCCATGCCACACCCACACCAGCACAAATGTGAGTTTCATGGTGAAAAGAACAACCATCGACATAGGCGGTGACCATATCTTGACAGATGTTCTGGTCAAAGTAGTGATGGTTTGGGTCTTCAGTGACTGTAGGTGGCTCTGCACGAATGGATGGTCCTGGAGTGTCCTCAGAGCACCGTTGGCAGGCAGCCAAGTCTGTGCCGAGAGGGCTTCTCAACTTTTGTGCGTAGCGGACCTCCACATCAAAGCTTTGTAGAGCCATCAACCAGGAGGCTATTCTGGCATTTGTTACAACACCTTCTCTGATGCGTTGACTGTTAAGGAAGACCACTGGTTGGTGGTGAGTCTCAACTGTGATTCTCTGACCTCCTACATAGTTGGAGAAATGTTTGACTGCCCATACAGTGGCCAGAAGGGCTTTTTCGCAGTCCGAGTATTTCAGTTCCTGGACCAGAGAGGGTTTTGCTGGCATAGGCCACGACTCGTTTGTCGTGGTCGTAGATTTGGTATAATCCAGCACTTAAGCAGTTGGCAGAGAACCCCACTTGTAAGAAGAATGGCTGGTCGCAGTTGGGATAGGCCAAACATGGTGCTGTGCATAACTTTTGCTTCAACGCTAGCATAGCCTGTTCTTGAGCCTCAGACCAAATGAAAGGGGTGTCCTTTCGTAGGAGGTCTGTAAGGGGTTTTGCCAAGTCTGCATAATCCTCCATGAACTGACGTGAGTAATTGCATACCCCTAGGAAGCTCCGGAGTTCGGAGATGTTGGTAGGGGCTTTGATGTTTAACACACCTTGAATTCGTGCCGTTTGTGGTAGTACCCCTTTGGATCCTACCAAGAGACCGACATAGTTGACTTTGGTTTTGCACCATTGGCATTTGGAGAGAGAAATTTTGGCTCCAGCTCGCATGAGCTGGCCAAGGACACGGTCAATTTCAGTGAGGTGGGTGTCCAGAGTTGGACTCCGAATGAGAATGTCGTCAACATAGATGAGGTTACCTCTGTCTCGGGCGTCTGGACATGCTTTGTTCAAGAAAATGTTGAACTCTGCAGGAGAGTTGGCATAACCGAAAGGGCATCGGGTGAATGTGTATTGGCGATTTGCGAACGTGAAGGCCAGTTTGTGTTGGTCTTCAGCTTGGACAGAATAGTCCAAAAACCAGAAGCAATGTCCAGTGTTGAGAAGTATTTGGCATCTTTGACTCTAGGGAGTTCTTGCTCCAGTTGAGTCATAGGCCACCTAGAGAGAGGAACTTGAGTGTTCAATTTCCTGTAATCAATGGTGAGTCTCCACTTACCATTGGGCTTTAGGACAGGCCATAAGGGAGCCGAGTAGGTACTGTTGCATGGCCTGATTATGCCACGGTCCAGTAAATCATCGATTATTTCTTGTACTGGGCCGTACGAGGCCAAGGGAATCTTGTACTGCCTGACGTAGGTTGGAGGGGCGTCAGGTGGTGTAGGAATACGTACTGAGTGGATTGTGGTCAGTCCACAGTCCAAGGAGTCTTTGGAGAAGGATTGTTCATACTTAAGAAGAACTTGGTGAAGTTTTTCACGTTCTTCGTCAGAGGTTAGGGCATCAGCATCAGCTACCACCTGTGCAATCTCTTCAGCGATAGTGAGGACTGGTTTCGGCGGAGCATCGCTGGGATTGTCATTGGTTTGCTGATCGGACTCCGATGGAAGGAGTTCAATGGCTTGGACAAGCATTTGGTCATTGTTAGTCAAGTCGATTCGTCCCACTGACTCTTTGTCAGGGGTTGGTATTGACACAAGAGCGATGGCCTTAGAAGGCTTAGTGTAAATGACTGTAGGTTCAAGAGAGTCGGCCCAAAGAGAATCAGGGAGGCCGCCTAGCACAGGAACAGTCAGTTCAAAATCGTGGAAATCTGTGGTGATGAGCCAGCCAAGAGGAGTGGCCTTGGGCAGGACGATGGTCTCTGCCGTGGGATTGTTAACCGGTAATGTGGTGGTTCTGTATTCTAGGCTTAGAAGGGGCATGGCCTCCAGAGTTAAGCCTAGATTGTCAAGCAAAGGAGCCGGTTGGAAAAATGCTTGTGGATGCACAAGTTTCTGTCCTGTTTGAATGCATAGTTGGACCGGGTAGCACGTGACATTAGCAGGTATGAGACAATGTTGAGTGTTCAGTACCTGGCAGGCCTCAGGGATGGTCTGGCCTGACTTTAGAGTGTCAAGATCTGGTTTAGAGTGAGCTGTCTCAAACTGAGGTGAGAGACCATAAGACATTGTTTATGGTATCAACCTGGGTTCCAAGTCTCACAAGAAGATCACTGCCGATGTAGACTGCATGTGGCAGGTCGGGAACGACCAAGAAGGGATGCGTTAGCAGTCTGTGGTTCCACTGAAGGTGGAGGGCGCAGATACTTCTGGCGACCAATGTTTTGTTTGATTTGGTCCCAGCAGGGAAATGAAAAGACTTGTTAGTGACCATAAGGTCAGGGTATTTCTCGTGTAGAGAGTCGAAAAGTGTCTGGCTGATTGCAGATTTATCAGCCCAGAGAGCCAGTACCACGTCTTCTACGTGGGAGCTTTGGATAGCTAGTCCTTTGACCACTTGGGGGCAGTACTATTCATCGACTGCCCCTGGTTTCAGGGTGCAAAGAAATGAACTGTGTTCATTTAAGGTTGGGTTGTCAGATGTGGTGACCTGAAAAGGGGTGCCTGTTTCAGCCTGGTCCCCAAGGTCACCTTCCGTCAAACTTTAGCCTGTTTTCCACTAGCCCAGCACACCTCGGTATGGCTCGATTCACTTCAGTACGGCTCGGAATGCTTCTGTCTCCATTGGTGTTGTGCTTGTGCTGTGATGGTTTGTTAGGAGGTTTTAGAAGCGGGGCAGCAGCAGATTCTGAGCGAGGCGGGGCCACACTCCCGTGAGGTTGCGCACCCGACTGAGTCCTTATTTACACGAGACAAAAAAGGATTCAAGGATTATTGCCTTGCTCGCTCTGTGGATTTATCTCACAATTAATTTTATCTCATAATTAAGCTGCAACAACACAAGTCACTTTTGTTTTGAATTAATTGCCAAATGACCTAGAAATAAAGAGCTGAAACTTGTTTTTATTCGTATTAAATAATGAGACTGTGGCACACTGGCCTACACCAAATTATTATTTTTTACATCCTAGGGCATTTTGGATGTACTGAATTAAAAAAAAATTCATGTTTTTCACCTTCAGGTCAACGTTTGGAACAACAGTATTATTATTTTCCGTTTAGATGATGCTACACTCCTTCTAAAGTATTGTAATTCTCTGAATTTGGAATGCCGATAGAACATTCAATATACATATACTTACTTTTTTACATACTTTGACTTGTAAGCTTGATCAGTCTCTCCTGCTGCATTTTAAAGTCCAACTGTGCAACTTCTTATAAGTTAACATAAAAAATGTACCCAAAGTTTAGAACTGGATCATGTGGGGCTAATTTTTTATGATATTTCAATAAAAAGAACAGAAAGCTTACAAAAACATTTGTTTTTTGGTCTAGTTAAAAATTACATTACCTTTACAATGGTTGACCCTGACAGGAAGATCAGTATCATTTTGATCAGATTAGGCAATGGAATTTCTATGAAATTATACTATTTTATAATTCAGTGTTATAACAGACAAACCACACTTTCCAAAACAATTCCATTTTATTATATACAAAATATTAAAAGAAAAAAAAAAAACTTTGCAACACAACATGAAGGTTAATCGACATTTTATACACGCCGACCACTGAGTGCCTCTACACCAGCTTCCCAAACTGGGTCACGACTCGGATGAATGAAGGTGTCTCTGCCAGCTGTGGGTCAGGATGGCTCGGTTGAATAATCTGGATGGGCTGTCGCGGCGGACGCGTGGGATGATTCTACAAGGAAAATGCACACAATAAAATACAGCACAATAGTTTTTAACAAGAATACATAAGCTTATTTCAGCGTATTGTTCACATGAATAATTAAAATAAAAGCTTGAGTCCGCAGTGTGCTGCAATTAAGCAGCGATCCATCCACAAATGAACAGCTTTTTTATTGCATAAATAAACTGAGCGTCTTACCGAATATATTTGCGAAAAAACGCACAATAAAAAAAAATTAAAACTCACCGTTAAAGGACTCCGATGTCGAGACCTCCCGGTATATTTTTTCATTCCGGGCAGCTCCGTCTAACTCGCGCTGCATACGTTCGTCTGACAATGCAGTGAGCAGACACTGCAGCTCCTTACTGGTCCATGGAACACCCTTATTACGCGAAGCCATTTTTGATAGACAATAAATGAAAATAGCACAGCAATACACTGAAAGGAACCGCCAACAGTGGTTGCGTGCTGAGTAAAGGCGGTCGTGAAGATTCTTTTTTTTTTTTTTTTTTCCAAAAACTTTATTGAGAAGGTCGTGAAGATTTGGTAGATGAGGAGGAGGAGAGGGGCGGTTACAACCTGACCAATCAGCGCCGGTTACGACCTGACCAATCAGCGGCGACCAGTCTGTTAACGTCACAACACGGCACAGCTCAGCACTGCTGTACCCTGCCCTTCAGCGGGGCTGAGAATTGCGGCTGTTTAAACCGTTGTTGGGGCTTGTGGAAAAGCGTACAAAGCGTGCTGAGCCGTCGCGTGTCGCGCTAAAGCGTGCTAGTGGAAAAGGCACTTTTGTTGGGTCAGCAGTGCGAGTGGTTTGACTCCTGGAACATCCAAGGTGTCAAGAGTGTAGCACTGTGATCCGGTTGCTTCAGGTAGAGTGGTTGGAAGAGGTTGTCGAACTTGAGCCCATAGCTTGAGATTCTTGAAGTCTATCAGAGGCTCAAAGCGATTAAGTAGATCCTTGCCTGTCAGCAATGGAATTGAGTTGAGATTGGACACATAGACCGGGTGGATCAAGGTCATGGGCCCAATGGAGATTTGTATCAATGACATGTGTGACACAGTCGTGTTTGAGGGTGCATAAGGTTGAATAGCTAAGGAGCAAGGTCTTAGTTTCAAGTCTTTGTGCGCGAGGTTAGCAGTGACACGTAGGTGTTCGAAAAGGTCACGCGACATGAGTGTGATGTCCGCTGCAGTATCCAGTAGGGCTTCGTGCGTCATCACATCTTCCAAGGTCAATGACAGAAAAAATTTTCGTGCAACCCCCCTCTCGGTTAAATCACACAGGAATTCTTGGACCGGTGGTTCAATGCAGATTAAAGAGTTGCCGGTTTTGGGCAAGTGAGGTTTCCCAGGTAGCTGGACTACCAAAATGGCACTGGGTGGCGTTGCATTTTGGAGCTCCTCCTGAGTTTCGGGTGGAGGATGCTCGGTTGTGTCTTCGGTGTCCTTCCCCTTTGTAGTAGGAGAATCCTCAGGGTTGACTTGTGGCAAACCTAAAGGATCGTTTGGGGTGGTTACAATATTTATGGCTAGGACATCTGGTTTCTTGTCCTCTTTTGCCTCCTTTTTCCTCTTCAGTTCGTCAAGTATGCGTTGGAGAGTCTCCAGGTCTTCTTGGCTGAAAATGGGCTTTTCTTTCTTCTCCCAGGGTTTGGAGTTAAACTTTCCAGGGGGAGGTCTTGCTTCCCTGTTGAAGTTTTTCCGGCGGTACGAAGGAGGTGACCACCTCCCGTGATTATGCGAGTTTCGAAATCGATATCTGTCATCCCGGGTATCCGTACCGTATTCTCGTGACTTACCTGGTGGACTCAGTCTCCGACGGTAGTCAGGTTTTGGTGATGTTGTCTTGGAACTTGGTGTCAAAAAATTTTCCGAGTCATGACTCGACTTATCTTGACTAGAGGACAGTCGTCGTTTTATTTGTGACCGAGATGCTGGAACAGGGGCTGGCCTTGGGGCGCCCTCTAGGTCCAGGGTGTCTGATACGGTGTTGACAGCTAACACCGCGGTAGACTCGGTATGCTTCTGATTGCTTTGTCGCTGTTTCTGGAATGCATAATGTGCGAACTCTCTTAGCTGGTTTATCGAGTTTGTCTTTGGGTTAGCCATGACTCCAAGGTGGTGTCCAATCGTGGGATGGAGATTCTGAATGAACAGAGCCTTGAAATTGTGGTCTTCTTCCATCTCAGGCGTGTTTTGAGATCCGAAATATGTGCGCAGGAGTCGCTAGGTAGTATGCCTGTGGGGGCTCTAAGCGACCCTGCTTCACAGCTAGGGCTGTCGCTAGCCCTGACTGTAAGGAGTCGTCGGAAAACTCTCTTTCGATGGCTTCATAGAGTTTCCGGTGGTTCATCTTGATGTCAAATGGTTGCCGATCTATAAATTTTGATACCGACCTGTTGGATGTCAACTTGATCAAATAAATGCGGTCGTCAACAGTAGCATCAGGGTATTTACGCAAGTAGTAGTCGATGTCTTGCAAATAAGCCCTGGTATCAGGTGACCCACTGGTTGAGGGGTGAAATTTCGTGACGTGGCGAGCGATCTTATTGAGATCTCCATCGGATGGAAGTTGCACACGTCTTTCACGTTGCCGTTCGGGTCTGAACGGGTCAGGTGAGTGTGAGCCGGGGGAGTCCCCATCCCATGAGGGGATGCCCCCCTTTGTCGAAGGAACCGGCCTGTTCATGGATTCTGTTCTCAGATCCCTTTGTTTGCGGTGGTCTTCCAGCTCTTCTTGGACGTCCTGACGACCTTGTTGTGCTTCTCGTAGGAGCAGTTTGCATTTCCCATAATCGGAGCTTGTTTCATCCAATTGACCTTCAACTTCCTTGAGTTGATTCTCTTTGTAAAGCAGGGCGGTTCTCAGTTCCTTGTTTTCTTGCTGAAGTGAGGTATTGTTGTCTTCTAGTTGTTGCTTTTCTTCCTCTGCTTGTTCCAGATTTAGCAACGTCTGATCGAGCGTAGCTTGGGTGTCTGTTTTCTCTATGCGAGCTTGTTCCTGCTTTTTCACAAGGGATTTGTTCTCTTCCTGAAGAGAAAGGATGGTTGTTTGTTGTTTCACCAGTTCCTTTTCAGCGTAGAGTACTTGGGTTTCAGCTCGTTTTAGCCTTGCAACTAATGCTAGTGCAAACTTTCCTAACACACCGGGGATTTCCTTTGCTTTTGGTGGGTTAGCTTCGCATTCATCCGAAAGTTTTTTCGTGATTTGCTTCAAATCTTTTGGTGGAGTATCCCGAACTTGTTTGGAGAAACCGGGTATAAAGGTCGGAAGCCAACTCTTCCAATATTACTTGAAGGTCATTTAATTCGTCAAGTGGACTCGACATGTTTGACCGTTTGTGTAACGCTTAGCTTGAAATCAATTCATTGATTATAGCTAAAGTTGTGCGTCAAGAGTTAACCTTGAGTGTCGTTTTACAGTGAGGGTAATTACAAGCTTCTTTTTGGAGTTTGTTTCAATTTCCAGGCTTGTAAGAAGGAAAGCAAATATTTTGGAATTCTTTAGAAATGTGGAATACGTGTTAGTTTATTTGTTGACACTGTATTTTGATTTGTATTTCACAAGACAAAAGCAAAAAAAAAAAAAATTTGTGTCGATTGACTTCTTTCAGTTCAGTTATCAAAGTGTAGTTTTGGAATAGTCCTCAACTAAGTTGTGAATTTTTTGTTGAATCTCACTTGAAAGTAATGATTTTATTTACAAAAGAAAAAGAAAGCAACAAAAATAGAAAAGGTTAAATGCTTTAAGGCTTTAGGGTTACAGTATAAGTCTTCACTTTGTTTTAAAGTTAGAGCTGGCTTTGTTCTATTTGTTAAAGCTTATCTTCATTTAAAGCCTTTCAATGTTTTAATATTTACAAGTTAGGAAACAAATGAACTGTCTTTGCATATTGTCACTAAGGCTTCCTTAGGATTAAAGTTAATGATTATTTAAAAAGAGAAGAAGGAAAAAAAAATGTTTTACAGACTAGTCAAAGTTTTCACCTTTTGACTTATTTCAAATCCTGGTGAGAAATAGTGAGTTGGTTAAATGTTTTCCTTCTCCTGGGGAGGAAACATGAATCAAAAGCAACACTGACTATAAATAAGCTAAAGCTTTCAAGTGTAATTGCTGGATGTGGTTTCCTAATTTTGGAGAATTTTGGTTAAATATTTAGTAAATCACTAAATCCTTTACCAACATGCACAGGATTAACATTAACTTGAGTTTAAATGAACATTGTCATTTATTTGAGTCCCTAAGTTGAATGGCTTCCTGTGAAAGAAATCGCACAAAGTGATATTTAAAAACAAAACACATATATATAGCTTAAAAAGTTTGCAGACTTTTAGCGTAAGATGTGTGAATATATGCTTTTAACTAAAAAGATTAAAATATGTGGTTAACATATGTGAGTAAATACAAAGTCTATGCTTTTATGTTCTTTCAGTGTGTATATATGCAGTCAAAAGCTCTTCCACCAATGAGAACAAACTTCAAACCCACAAGTTTCCTTTTCCTTTTGGTTCTTGGGATCAAACTTTGAATTGGGTTTAAACTTAGATTGTTCTGGATAATTCGGATTGATTTAAAGTTAATTTGGAAGCTCTGTTTGATTATAAATCAGCTTAATAGATTTGCTCTGCTTTAATCCGAGTGTGCATTCATGCAAGAAATGCAACTCCTATAGTTGACCACACGATGGAGGCAGTTGTCTCTGCCCTCCCAGGGGGAGGAGACACTGGTGACGTCGCTCTGGGCGGGTCTACCGGTCTCACTCAAAATGGCGGCTAGGGTGACTCCCTCTTAGCGCCTTCAAAATGGCGTCTGCACGTTTACTCTGCTCATGTGCAGTTTTTCGTGCACGCCTTTCGGTCACGCGCGCGACTGTGCGTGTTCATGTGACACGTGATGCGGGTGCGAGTCTCAGCTACAACGCCACGCCTTGCTTTTCAAGATGAGAGTTTAATCTCCAACTTTCACAAATAATGTTCCCCCTTAATTCCGGGTATAGCTTAGCGCTACTTCCCCAGCGGTTTATTCAGTGACCAGATCAAACCGTGTCCAGCTTAATCTGACATCACCACGCTTGGGTAATTACATTACAGAACTGGCCAGTTTAATTACTCCTTTCGGGATAATCGCCGGAAGGTTAAACTGGCGAGAGACAGGACGGTTTTCTTCGCGTTTCTGTCACTCTAGGCCTCTATGTTTCTTAATCCAGCATATAATAATATTGTTTAAACTTCTTTGCATGCATCAAAAACTGTTGACTTTAGTGGGTGAATCACTCACCCCCCCTTTTGCAGCTATCAGCCCCCAGCCTCCTCAGCGGGAGGTTAGGTAAACAAGCACAGCAGACAGATAGGCAGGAGGAGACTCAGGCCTCTCAGTCTCCCAAACAAACACACAGACTCGCCAAATAGTGGATCAATATTTGCAGGAAAAAAAATTATGATTTCAATGAATTTTCTTTTTGCATATACGTTTCCCAATTACAGAGGCCTCACAGCGGGCACACCATTAAACTGTAGGGTGAATTGCCTATAAAAATATTTGTCATAAGGTACAGGAATTATTTATTTTATTTAATAGTAGGTGTGAAAGGGGGAGGAGTTAAACCATCACTTCTACACCCCCTAAATTAAATAAAAGCACTCGTAAAAGGGGCACCAGTCCTAACGGACAATAATATTAACTTTAATTTTAATTAACTTTGTACCTTAAATTACTTAATGGATCAGTCTCAAAGTTTCAGTGAGTTTTTGTCCTGCCGTGATTAGGAAACCTGTATATGCGAAAGGAAAACGCTTCATCTGCTCTCATTCATCCCTTTTATTAAACTCATTCAGTTTACATGGCATAGCGTTCAAATGATGAATAAACAGATTCAGATGATGGCAGCGTAAAATATCACATCAACTGATATTGGGTTCCTGAACATAAAATCCAGCGTTACACCTCTGTATAACCAAGGAGAAACTAGACTTATGTTTCAACGGTAAATGAGGCTGGAATGTTTTAACAAAACAACGCAATTTTATGGGGAAAATTCATAAGCTAATTATCTAAAAATGACTCCTGAATTAATCTACAAAAATTTAAGGGCAGTTACTTAAAAATGACTAAGAGTTTTCCTTCAGTTTACAGCTTTACCCTGCGGCTGAGAGACTAATTGAGCCCTGAAATACGGGCCATATTCAACTGTAATTTAATTGTTAGGACATCACGTTTCAACCCAGCAGATATGAGAAATGAGAGTTTCACTCACACAACAGCCGTAGGTCCACGTTTCCGCGGGTCGGTACCGCTGGGTTTTGAAGTTAGGACATCGGAGGAAGCGGCTGCTGTCCTCACTCACGGCCGCGGAGGTAATAACTCAGCTGGGGGCCCTTCAAGCAGACAGTTGCAGCCGTGGATAGTTTGTCTCAGGGCGGCGTGAAAAGTCCTTTGAAAAAGAGTCCAAATTTGGGGTCTCTTGTAGCGGGATCGACCCAAAAACTGAAGGAAAATCTTCTCAGTCTCTGTTCACTTTAAACTAGGCAAATTAAAGGTCCACTTTAATGGCGTGAAAAGTCATGAAAAAAAAATGTTAGAAAAACATTTACTAGGATAAGAATGGCTTCTGAGGTGAAGGAAAAAGTTTGAGAATTTGATTCTCTAAAAGGGACGAGCTCTAAAGAAAAATGGTTTCTCCTCAGTGACCAGAATATAACGAAAGACTTGACAAACACACAGAGAATAAAATAAAACTTCCCAGGGCCTTGAAACGGTGGAATAAAATCTTCTTCTGAGATCTAGATTACTATTCTGCTTCTTTAATCTTAATTTAGTTCCTAATCCTTCTCAAAATCTCTTTCTTTCTTCTTTCTGTGTTTCTAATTCTTAATCTTATCACCGCTTTCTATTTTGCTTCTTTCTAATCTTCCTGCCTGTTGTCTCTTACTTTTTTCTACCCTTTTTCAACTCTGCTGATCTCTAACTAAACTCAAATCTACTTCTCTCTTTTAAAGTTACCTCGCCAGGTCGTAAAACTGATGATGTCAGTCGCGAGACTAACCAATCGACTTTTTCAGAAGCAGTTTGAAATGGCTGCTATCCAATGTGAGAACACTTCTTTGTTTGAGAGCAGCCAATCAAATGAAGACACAATCCCATGAAATTTCAGAGGGAAAATCAACACTCAGTCAGTTCTTATAAAATAAATGCTCAATATAAAATCTAACTAAATTAAATGACTTAGCTAATATTTGGTGATCATGCATTTATACCACTACTCCAATAACACTCATGAATATAACATTTCTTATACATAATTATAATACATGCATTCACATTTAGATCAAAATCCAGCAAAACATGCAGCAAACCATGGTTGGTGATAAAAGGATGATTTTCAGTGTCCTTAGGATCCAGAGGATAAGCTGAAAGAAACTTAATGTTTACAACAAATTAAAAGTCATCCTACATACTGAAAACACATTCCATAGGTATCCGCTAGGAGGTACTGTTGAGCTGTAGATGATTTCCTTTAGTATCTGGGCGAAGAAACCTGGACAGCATCGGCTATAAACCCGTCAGATTAAGTGGTTTATGACTCTTCTAAGAACATTGGTTTCCTGTGAAAAGGTACGTTATCAAATGCAGTGTTCACGTTGAGAGGTCTGGTCTCCTGAGTTTTATGTTCCTTTGAGCCTTTAAAAGCAAATTCTGATCCTTACAATCTCTGCAAGAGGCAACTGTTTACATTGGGGTCCTGGGAAAGCAAGCATCTTTGGTCAGGCCTGGAAGAAGCCTGCATGAGTCGACATAAAAGCCAGTGATATTCCTGAAAAGGCAGAAAAGTGATATTCCTGTGTAATGAATAAAATGAGATTCCTGTAAACTGGAGAGAAGTGATCTTCTGTCTTGGTTTGAGTAGACGATGATGCTACACACATAAGCCTTTATTAGTCCCACAGTGGGGAAATTGGTGACATGTAGACACATAGACTAAAATAAGTGTTTAAATCAATTTAAAAGAGCTATTTATCCATAGAAGTGTAGAAAATGGTTCATTGTAAAAACTGACAGCATTCGTACCCACTGTGTGATTTGTCTCTGGTCCAGGATCAAGTGCCTTTGATGAAGCCAGACCAAGAATCAGTGTGGTTGAAAGTCTTGGAAGGAAGATTCCCAATGATGGTAGATATGCACTGGTGCTGCAGAGCTCACCCACTGCAGCTTATATTATTATAACAGTCTGAGTTGATGGCATGTGTTTGTTGTAGATGCAAGAATTGGTAAAGGTTTCCCCCTGAAAAGCAGTCTGGCTGAGTGTCTGGGCAAAGTCATAGATGATGACCAACCATTACTGCCCAATCAGAAAGGTAAGCATCATGACCTGAAAAACTGGCCTAGACAAATTAGTTGGGCTGTGGCTTTATTGGCTGCTTTATTGCAAACTGAACTTCCATCTTTGTTCTTAAGGTTTTAAATTTGTAAAAGAAAGACTTGGACTTTCTGCTCCTGTTACATCCACTCAGGATGGTAGGATGTCTGAAGGGAATAATCATTCCATAACATGGTTCACGAGATGATAATCAAGTGGATCATCATTTTTTTGTTCCTGCATTACAGCTGAGACCAATGACGTCACAGTGCCAAGTGCTGAGCAGATTCGCATCAAAACGCTGGAAGAAATCCAACAGGAGAAGGTGGCAAAGTCCCAGTCATCTCAGAGCCAAACGGATGCACCAGAAAAAAACAAAATCATCACCACCAAAGTCACCAGGGGCACCAAGCGATCCATCACTGTGAAAGACGTCTCTGTTGCTCATGTTGAAACGTTCCTTCAGGCTAAGAAGAAAAGACAAAAGGAGCAGCAGGGGCAGAACCCCATTCCTCAGAAGGCCAGAGCCACAGTGGAGAAAGCTCCCTGCAAGAGGCAGAGGGAGTCAGACACATGTGGACCTGGTCCTGAGGTCACAAGTGTGGAGGAGGTCAGGGTCAAGACCCTGGAGGAGATCCGCAGAGAGAAGGCAGCAAGAATTCAGGCTCAGCAGGCTAGCGGAGCAGAAGACGAGAAGGGCTTAGATGAAGAGGAGAACAGTGGCAAAAAGCCCCGACTGCTTTGCATCAAGAAGCTGGCACCACAGAGTAAGGCAGCGTGCTGTTTTTTTTCTGGTTTGGCTTTCTGTATTAAACAAGAAGTGCATGCAGAGTTAATATTTGACCTCTAGTGTCAATGTTTGCCCTCATATTTAAGCAATTTATAACATTGACATAAATGTTTACCTTGAACAGGCAACGTTACAGTAGAAAAGGTCGCCGATGGACCATTAAGCACTGCAGCTGCTGCTCCAGAGGTATGATCCACAAGAAACAACACTGCTACCTGTCTGTCAAACTGTCAGTCAGTGGATAATCAAAAGTCTGATTAAAACACTGAGAGTGTAAACCCAGTGAAAACTTGGACTGTCCTGAATACCAGTTTTGGGCTCCAAATATTCACGAGTGATTCAGAGTGAATATTCAGATGTTGTTATGCAAAATCTTTTTCTCCCTCGGTGGACTGCATCAACATCAGTATTTATCAGGAATGTGACGTTGCTTTTTTGAATGTTTTTGAATCTTTTCATACGAGTTTACAACTTATGTCATAAATTTGTCACCTTTTTTCTCATATTTACTACATTTTTGTATTAATATAAAATGTTTTAATTTATTTTGAACTTGCAAACATATTCATTTAAACTGAAGAGGTTTTTATAAATTTTGTCACTTTTATCATCAAGTTATAAATTTTTAGCTCATTGTGACAAAGCTGAAAGGAGCTAATGCAATGACGTGGCGTCCGTCCGTCCACATTTCACAGGAATCGTTACTCCTCCTAGGCATTTGCCCTGATAGTTATCAAACTCGCTCACAATGACCCTCAGGTAGGTCTGCATCCACGTTGAGGTCAAGGTCATTGTCAAAGGTCAAAAGGTGTGGGCATTTATGATTTCAGGAAAAACCTTACTCCTCATAGGTCACTGACCTTGACTTTATGCACATCCTAGATGGGTCTGTATCTAGGCTGTGCTTAATGTCAACGGCTGGGAGATTGGAGCACTCCCAGGGTAATTCCTTCAGGTAGCAATTAACTACTCAGTCATCGATGGTCTGGTTCCTTGTGAATTTGCTAGCATTTTGCAGTGGTTCTCCTATAAAATTAACTAGTTAGGGGTTAAAAAAAGCTTACATCTGAATCCCAAATTTCAAAATTCAGGACCAATGTAAGTCTGAAATATCCGGATAATCACATAGTTGAGTAAAGCCCTTCTTAAAATCTATTAAAATATATTTTTGTTTTGCATGTATAGATTTGTAATGAACCAGTTTTGGTTTGTGAGGGAGGGAGGGAGGCCTGGCTTATCTTGAACATAAGCAAAAGGGCCTCCAAGGAATAACGGTTGGGTACAACTGCTAGAAGTGATCAATCAATCAGCTTTATTTATGAAGCATGTAAAGCGTACCTGTGGTGGTCGTGAACAAAAAGATATTATATTGAGCCCCTGTCTCACGTTCTAGTTCTAGTTTAAGTTCAAGTTCAAGTTCAAAGCAATGTTATATAAATCCATTGCTGATGTGCTGGTTCAGCTATGTCAGCAAAACATGTGAGCAGCCATACTAGCGGCTACATGGCCTGCCAGGATGCTTTCTGTGACGAAATATCGTTGGCACCGCGATCTGGATCAATATTGGCTGAGCCTGGAGTGCCCGGATGAGCAGTGGCTTTCAGGATATTCTAATTCAAATTCAAACGTTTATTTCAAACTCAGGGTTCATATTAAATGCAGAACTGAAACGAGTAGAAAATAAATAAATAAATGCTTAAATTCAGCGGGTTGTCTCCTCTGATCTGAGGTCGTAACGGCCGCAACACGGCAGATGATTCGGCTCCTCCCTCACCGCTATACAGAGCAGCAGACACTCAGCGCTCTTGTTACAACAAAAACATACAATGCGATATGGATATCGCAACATGGCGGAATGTAAAGCCTTTGGATGTCTCAATAATAAGCGGAAAAACAAAGATAAACACTTCTTTTGTGTACCCAAACCCAGCTCACCTTGTCAGAAGATCTTAGCGGAAAAGTGATTGCGCAATCTCCGAACAGGGCACAGACGAATCCTTTCAGACGAAATTGCGTTGTGTGTGAGGACCACTTCGTCAATTTCACCCTCAGAAGACCTTTCTGGCTCAAACCTGTAGCCATGTTGGACGAATTCTTCCTCAGAGTCAGAAAATTCAGCCATAATAGAATAAAAACACTCACAACAGCACCCTAGTTGCTCATACAGGCGGAGTATTAGCAACGATATGACATCACATCCGCATGTGTCATGGCTGCGTGTAGAGTTTTCATTGGCTGGCCATGCCTGCGGTCGTATTTACATATTTCTATGGAGGTATATGGCTGGAAATAATTATTTAACCAAATAACAAATACTTTGCCTAATGTTTTCAAGTTGAATGTGTTTAGACGACCACCACAGGTACAGCAGCGCTTGCTACACAAAGTGCTGTACAACACGAAAGCACATAAAAACATAAAAGCAAGAAGCAGGACACTAACACAAAAACAATATAAAACTATGCACGAGCAGAAACCACAGTCAATAAAAACAATAAAATAAAAGGTAAAATAAGTGAATAAATAAATCAAAATCCATTTCATTCAATAAAATCAATGTCTCACACTGGGTCGAAGGTCAGGGAGTAAAAGTGTGTTTTAAGACAGGTTTAAAGAAATGTGATGATAAATATTCTGTCTTTTCAGACAAGCAACAGCATCAAGGTCAAGACATTTGAAGAGATCCTGAAGGAGAAACGGCTCCGAACGCAGGAAATGGAGCAGCAGGCCAAAGCAGGAGCAGCCAAAGCCGAACCTTCTCACAACCAGGTGGCTGGTGGTGCCCTGAAGAGGAACATTCCCGCTAAAGTCAGCCTTCCATCACCAGACTCTTCCTCAGTCTCCTTCACAACAAGAGTCCCTGACTCTTGTGCTTCCAGCCAGAAAGTCTCTGTTGGTAAAGTGATCACCCACAGATCCAGGGCTGCCTCACCTCAGGACAGCAGCGCTGACCCTGAAACATCAGCTGCAGCTGTTCCTGGTGTGCCCTCAGTCCAAGTGAGCCTGAGCTCTTCACCAGCACAAGATAAAACTGAAACTTGGAGCAGCCAAAACACCAAACTGCCGTCACCAGTCAAACAGGTGAGAGCGGCTACTCAGAGTCCTCCTGGAAAACCCACATCTGCTGATACAACGCTGGGCAATCATCAGAATAAATCCCCTGAAAAGGCGGCAGATACCAAAGGTAACCAGAAGGTGATGGGTGGGATTCGTTATGGAACCTGTGTCTCTGTTTGGTTCAGCCCACTTTAGACTTCACTGGGGGAGCTAGAGCCCACATCAGGGCTGGGTGATATGGCCTAAAGTGAAAGTTCCTGTTTTGTGTTTTCCATACCACATTTGATTTCCAATTTTAATAGTTTTTTTTTTTAGCTACAAGGAATACATTACAAGGAATTTCCTTAGATGCATTCTTTTTATTTCAAACAAACATGAACAATTATTGTTTCCTTGTGGGAATAAAGTGCAAAACTGGCTTTAATCAAGCCTTTTTTTTACATGTTTGATCAAAGATGAACCCAGAAAAAAAAACCCTCCTAGGCAATTGCTGTAATAATTATTACAATACCCTCAGCAATGGAGTTGCAGAAGGTATGTTTTTGACCCGAGTATTCCTTTGTTTGACATTTTATGTTGTCACCACCATAACTTCTGCATTTCTGATCGGATTCGCTTCAGATTTACACATCTGATGATGTTGATGACAGTTGTCATTAGGGGCCCCTGATAGGCAGACGTGTGGGTTATGGAGCTTGCTCACTGAGGTTCTTTAATTCTCAACAAACCCACTCACAATGATCCTCTAGTGAGCCCGCATCTAGGCCAGGGGTGTCAAACTCATGGCATTCCGGGCCAAGACCCTGCAGGTTTTATCTCCAGCCAGTGTCTTCCACAGGTGATTTAACTGAATTTCTTCCCTCTGATTGCTGATTAGCAAAAACACCTGCTGAAGATACTGGTTGGAAGTAAAATGTGCAGGGTCTTGGCCCAGAATGGATCAAGTTTGACATCCCTGATCTAGGCTCTTCTCAGGGTCAAAGTCAACGGTCAGGAGATCTCAGCACTCTGGATGATTCATCAGGCTGTAATGTGCTACTCTGTCATTGGCTGTCTGGTGAACTCATTCTGGCAAACTCAGCAGGAGCTAATGTGATAGCATCATGTCCAATAGGTTGTCCGTCCATCTGTCCACATTTCACGGGAATTGCTACTCCTGCTAGGCAGTTGCCCTGATGTTCACTAAACTTACTCAAAGTGATCCTCAGGAGGATTTGCATCCAGGTTGTGCTCAAGGTCAGGGTTAAAGGTCAGAAGATCGGACCACTCACAGCATGATTTCATCAGGCTACTCCATCATTGACAACCTGGTTGTTTCTTAGACTGAACTAAAATAAATAATTGCACAATTGTGGCACGTGCAAAAGTCTGGGAACCCAACACAAGTGTTATATCAATTTTTTTAAATCACCAAAATATGCTGTATGTCATGTGCAACCAAGTTTTGGCAGACCACTCTGCATGTGTTCAAGTCCTTTGAACAGAAAATGAATAAAATGAGTTGAAACACTCTTATTAAAAAAAAACAAACAAACTGTGTTTTCTTTTCAGGGAGGCCTAAACTGAATGTGAAGCCATCTGTGAAGAAACCTGCAGCACAGGTGAAGCCAGGCCGGAAGAGGAGGAGATCAGAGCGGTCCGCTGTAGCTGCTCTTAAACCTCTGAGCACCACCTCAGTGCAGGAGCAGCCTCAGCAGGACACTACCTGCACAGACACACAGGTGGGGAGGGTGGATGCAGTGTTTGTTTAATGTTGGATTTCATTTGATATTCATAATTTTTTACTCCACCCAGGAGCTAATGTGATCGGGGCGGTTTGCCTGTCTGTTGGCGTGATTACACAAAAACTATTGGATGAATTTTGATGAAATTTTCACCAGAGGTGACCGTTGGGCTGTGGATGAACCCTTTGCATCTTGAAGGTGATCTGAGAGTGCATAATGCCATGTGCCCTGTCTTTCATTGTTGAAGTGAAAAAGTGATCCAGAATCTGCATCCTGACCAGATCACCTCGAGCTCTGCCCTATATCAGTCAATCAAACTTTATTTGTATAGCACTTTACAAACATTGGATGCTGTGCAAATTACATAAAAGCAGTAGACAGATTTAAATACACTAGTACACACCCGTCCATGCCCGTAGAAACCAAGTATAAGCAAGTATTTCTGCATGCTCGTTGCTGAAGGGTCTCCTCCTGTCTGAGACGGTTGTGTTGTTCACAGTCATGCCCGCGGCGTACTGCTGGAACCTGAGGTGTTCCGTGTTCACGGCATCTTTTCTGACGTGCAGCAGTTCTCCTCATTCTATTGCTCTCCATCTGGTGGATCTTCTTCTTCTTCGTTCAGACCACTGGTTGAGGGATTGGTGCGTCGTAATTCCAGTTCATGGGCAGGGTCATGAAAATAGATCTGAGCAAAAAGTGTCTTTCGACCCTGTTCAGGAAGGCCCATGCATGCCTGTAGAAACCAAGAAACTGGAGCACCCAGAGAAAATCAACACTTTGCTTGTTGGCATTTTACACATTTGTAGTGTAGACTGGCATTCTTCAAGGTTACACATTTTTACTGTGTCAGCACCTCTTTAAAAACGACATTGCTGAGAAAGCGACCCTTTGGCTTAGTTTCTTCATCTTGAGCAACAATACGAAGACTGCTTGATCTGGCAACTCTGCTCGCGGCAACGTAGAATTGGCCATGGCTGCAGAAATCTGTTGTGCAGAAAACACTAAATGCACTGTAAAGACTGGTCCTGTGACTTAATCACCTTGGCAATTTTGAGCCATGACATCATAAAGACACATTAGTCTAGGCATCGTGAGTGGTGGTCTATATGACATCATAAAGACACATTTGATGGCATCACGAGTCCTATGCTGCCTGATATCATCGGATCATCATAGGACATCATGCAGACGTCATAGGGCATTGTATGATGTGCTATGTCTATATGACGTCATATAGAGATCATTTAGGGTCATCGTAGGACATCGTGCATCATAGGACATCAGGCAGACATCATAGGCCGTCCTATGATGTCCTATAAACGTGACAGACACACACACAAATAAACATGACAGACACACACAGACACACAGAGATTTCTTGAATTTGAAGAGTGAAGTGATGATAGTGAGATATTTGCACAATACATCCCACCCCTGCAAACCTCTCTCTCTCACACACACACACACACACACACACACACACACACACACAAACAAAATAGAAGAGACTCTAGTCTTGTATATGTTCCTGCTTTCATTATTTAAGACATACTGTGCAAAATGCTTTTATAGAAGAACATCCACACATATGAGGAAGTGTAGATGACCTTTGTTGACTCTGTCATCAGGTGAACTCATCCTTCAGCGTAGAAGTTCAGCTGAACTCTTCGGTCTCCTGTACTCCCACCACCTTCCAGGACTCTGGCTCCAACTCCAGCCCAGAGAAAGAGGAGCTCCAGACTGTTCCTGTCTTCAAACAGAGTCCTGGCCAAGCAACCGAGCGGGTCACCACTACTGCTGGTGCTGCCAGAGAGACCTGTGCTGTTCCTCAGAGGTAAAGACCTACAGCACACACTCAAAGTCAAAGTGCCTTTATTGTCATTCCATTGCTAATAATTGCTCAGCAGTTGAACCTGGACAGCTTTAGGCCTAATAGATCTCCAGGCAGGTGAGAAGACTTTTATGTGTTGATGTGAAATAGATCACTTACTATGGGATATAATCTCAAAGGATATTTAAAAGAAATTGTGAGCAAAAGTTTGGTTAATCAACCAATTGTGTTTTGAGTCCACTAGATGGTGCAAAAGTAAGAACCCAGTCAAGTGAAATCATAGCTTGTCTCACAAGATTTGCTGCCAGCTTTGAAAGTTAGGAAGCAGTTAAGTATAGAAGTTAGCTGAAACAGGGAAAATGATTTGGCCTGGGGGAAAATTTTCAGTCAAAAGAAATCTTTTTGCTTTAATCCCTGTTAGCATAGCTGACTCCATTCATCTTCATTTGAACTCAGCCATGCAACTTGTCTCTGGTCTGCTGCTCATGCATGATGCGGCTGGGTGCATTCTGCCCAGATGCTGCAACACTGACGTGCTGTTGGGGCTTTACAGCAGACACACTATGCAGCGTTTTCCTTCCATTTGAGCTTGAAATGATCCCAGGTTCCCCATCGCTCTGAATTTATGATATTGCCCCATTAAACAAGCTTGTGTCTTGTTTATATAACGTGACAGGAAGAAGGTTATATAGATTGGAAGTGCTGTATTAAATGAAGCCTTGATTCAAAGAATTTAAATTGATCATTTTTTTAAATCAAGCTACTCAGTTTATTCAAGTAATTGTTTCAGCCCTACACATAACACTCCATTTTTGGATCTATTGTGTATATTTCAGTGTTTGATACAGATGTTTTAGTGTTTGTCAGCATGTCCACATATCTCCATGTCAGAAAAACATGTTATTATTAAAACCCCTTAGATATTGAGGCAGCTCTGAGCTGGTGCCATACTGTAAGTAAATAATACGGCTCTTCTGTCCATCTCAGCCCAGTCCTGAGGACCCTCACGCAGCCCAAAACATGCAGCGCCAGCACGACAGGGTCTGGCAGCACCTTCATCTCCAGTGCCACAGCGGCCACCTCTGACACGGACGACTTCAAAGAGCTGCTTGACGAGTTCATTGACGACGATTTAGAGTTCGACTTTGACCCTAGTATCCCGCTGGACGTCCTGATAGAAGAACTGTATGAATTAATAAAGAGCTGTGACTAACACAGTCAGTCCACTGTCATAACTCCTCACACACTATGTGATACCATGAAGTGTTTCACAGACAGTTTGTTCTTAAAGTATATTCATGGCTTTGTGTTCATGTGTTTCAACACCTTCTCTCATTTACAACCGTTCCTTTCCTGCCCATGTGACGTGTGGCTGCAGGGTTCTCATCATCACAGCTTTGACTTTTTAGGCTACATAAATAAATAAAGAGTGTTGCAAGAAGTCATCCTGAATATGTTCTGCAAGAATCCTGGGATGATGTAACCGATGGGCATGTGTTGTTCTAGAGAGAAATCCTATCTGTATACTGTGTATGCAAACACCAGCAGGTCGGCTATAGAAATGAATTCTGCTGCCCTTCAGTGGCCTGCTGATGGGTCTGTTAACAGGTGTGAGTGGACAGCACTGCTGTGCTCAGCTAGTTTACACATGCAGTGTTTCCTCTGGCTTAAAGACCTTGGCACGGCGGCAACACATTTTTCCGGGGGGGGGGGGGGGGGCAGCAGTAAACATACCGAAATATGTTAATTTTATACTATGTATTTCTTTTTTAAATTTGACACAGTAACGTTGCATATGGAACTTACCATTTTAAGTATTGTACAACCGAGGCTTGAATATTGGGCCAGTTGGGGTCCCACCCAGACGTCCTGTGTTTAGACTTTTTACTGGTGTCATCCTTCTCTCCTTCCTCTGCTCTCACCTCTCCTGGACCCTCTGCCTGAACACTTTCCTCTCCCTGGCTCCTCTCTTCTGTCTCATCTTTCCCTCTCTGAGCTCTGTCTAATTCAGGTTCTTTCTTTGTCTATGGTGGTATACAAACAGGTTAGAAAATATCAAGTGTCATGTTTGGTCCTGCAGGATTTTTTTGTCATGGTTTACATAAATGACAAAAATACGTGTATTTTTTGTATTTTTATTCTAGTGTTTCTATTTTTTCCCATTGAGAGAGCAGGGAAGGGAAAGAAACATTCATAATAGTAATGTACTCATACTTAAATTATATGATCATGTGGGTATAGTAACCAGAAATTATACTCCTGTAAAAGCAGTGCTATGAAATTAATAATTAAAAGTAGACAACCAAAAAATTCTAGTTGAGTTAAGGGTACCAAGAGCAGCCACTTAAAAACTTGAGTAATGACTTGAGTTTTGATTTGAGGTTTTTCTCAAAAATTTATAACAATTTTCTTGTAGTTTTCTACTTTTCTCTGTAAATTTATCTAAACTTGAAACCATTTTCCTCAAATTTGTAATTTCCTCTTGTAAAATTGACTTTTCTTGTACATTTGAAACTTTATTATAAATTTTTGGACTATTTTATCAACAATTTTTCTGTTTTTTAAAAAGTACTGTTTTTTTAAATAAATTTGAAACAGACTAGTAATTTTTTTCCTTTTTCCTTAACAATTTACATTTTTGACTATAATTTTGCAGTCAGAACAGAACAATAATTTAACTCTGATTACAAAGACAAAATATTAATAAAATTGTATTTAATGAAATAAATTAACTGAAATGACCAAGGATGCCGTTATTTCTAATATAATATTTATTTATAGTTGTTTTTTTTATATAAATCTCACCACCACCCAGACAGCAGGAAAAACCTCCCTTATTTTGAAATCCAAATGTTGGCACGTTTAGTTTGAAGGCTGCAAAGTCATTGACTTGGTAAATTTCAGTCATCTTACAGCCGTGGACAAAATTGTTGGTACCCCTCTGTTAATGAAAGAAAAACCCACAATGGTCACAGAAATAACTTGAATCTGACAAAAGTGGTAATAAATAAAAATTCTATGAAAATTAACCAATGAAAATCAGACAATGCTTTTGAATTGTGGTTCAACAGAATTATTTTAAAAAAACAAACTCATGAAACAGGCCTGGACAAAAATGATGGTACACCTAGAAAAGATTGAAAATAATGTGACCATAGGGACATGTTCAACCAAGATGTGTCCTCTAATTAACGTCACAGGTGTCTGCAAACTTGTAATCAGTCAGTCATCCTATTTAAAGCGTGGCAAGTAGTCACTGTGACATGGTGTGTACCACACTAAACATGGACCAGAGGAAACAAAGGAGAGAGTTGTCTCAAGAGATTAGAAAGAAAATTATAGACAAGCATGTTAATGGTAAAAGCTATAAGACAATTTCCAAGCAGCTTGATGTTCCTGTGACTACAGTTGTACATATCGTTCGAAATTTAAGATCCACGGGACTGTAGCCAACCTCCCTGGATGTGCACGCAGGAGGAGACGGATAATACGAATGGTAACAAAAGAGCCCAGAACAACCTCTAAACACATTCATGGTGAACTCCAAGGTCAAGGTACATCAGTGTCAGATCGCACCATCCGTCGTCGTTTGAGCCAAAGTGGACTTCATGGGAGACAACCAAGGAAGACACCATTGTTGAAAACAAATCATAAAAAAGCCAGACTGGAATTTGCTAACCTGCATGTTGACAAGCCACAAAGCTTCTGGGAGAATGTCCTATGGACAGACGAGACAAAACTGGAACTTTTTGGCAAGGCACATCAGCGCTATGTTCACGGACACAAAAATGAAGCATACCAAGAAAAGAACAGTGTCCCTACTGTGAAACATGGAGGAGGTTCTGTTATGTTCTTGGGCTGCTTTGCTGCATCTGGCACAGGGTGTCTTGAATCTGTGCAGGGTACAATGAAATCTCAAGACTATCAAGGTATTCTAGAGAGAAAGGTGCTGCCCAGTGTCAGACTGCTTGGTCTCAGTCGCAGGTCATGGGTCTTGCAACAGGATAATGACCCAAAACACACAGCTAAAAACACCCAAGAATGGCTAAGAGCCAAACATTGGACTGTTCTAAAGTGGCCTTCTATGAGCCCTGATCTAAATCCTATTGAAAATCTGTGGAAGGAGCCGTCTGGAGAAGGCACCCTTCAAACCTGAGACAACTGGAGCAGTTTGCTCATGAGGAGTGGGCCAAAATACCTGCTGAGAGGTGCAGAAGTCTCATTGACAGTTACAGAAATCGTTTAATTGCAGTGATTGCCTCAAAAGGTTGTGCAACAAAATATTAAGTTAATGGTACCATCATTTTTGTCCAGGCCTGTTTATTGAGTTTGTTTTTTAAAATAATTCTGTTGAATCACAATTCAAAAGCATTGTCTGATTTTCATTGGTTAATTTTCATAGAATTTTTATTTATTACCACTTTTGTCAGATTCAATTTATTTCTGTGACCATTGTGGGTTTTTCTTTCATTAACAGAGGGGTACCAACAATTTTGTCCACGTGTGTTAACTTGTCAGGTACATAATAGGGAACATAACTTAATATTGTAGTGGCTGGTGAAACATATCCTCAGCAATTCATCAGTCCCCCTTGCCTTTCCCTTCATATGAAGTGGCTGCAAATGAATTCTAACCACATCTCTTAGCTAAGCGACTCTTCCATTGCTCCCGTTTCCAGCGGGTTAAAACCATGATAAACACCAGTGTTTACATACATCTTCTGATTTTTTTTTTCTGCGTTTAGAGTATTTTAATAAACTCTTGTTTCTCTCAGACAGTCACGCTAGCGAGACTCTCTGCCTGGTGACTGACTGGAAAGCTCGCGTGGGCGGGCGAGTCTAAAGTCTGCGCAGATGACGGTCACGCATGTTATTCGTGTGCGTGCTTGCAGAAAGTCATTGCTTCATATAATTTTCTTTAATTTATATCTCTCATAAGCGTGGCGGAAATTTTTCTGGTGTGGCGGTTCGCCACCCAGAAATGTTACCAGAGGAAACCCTGACATGACTACATTCATGTGGATCAGTTCTAATGAAACCAGGACCTCAGAGGGATTTTGTCATGTTACTCTTATCATTTATTTTATGGATATGCTTTGTTGATAAATTCCACCCCTGCCTCACACTGTCCTTCAGTTTATTATTATATTGCTAAAATAAAATGGGTGTAATTATCTTTAACATTTTTTTTTTAAATTCTCTGAACCAACTAGTCTGGCATTCATGTCTGAGAATGTTCTGGTCTTTTTCATGTACAGCTCAGGGACTCATTGTGAGCTGTCTGTTCTTGATCGTACTGATGAAAAAAAGTTTAATTTCAAATAATGCTGCCTAGAGGTTTTTTATTTTTATTTTTTTTACTGGTTTACCACTCTGTTTTGTTGTTCTCCAGTTTTACCTTGCATTTGCTCCATCCTGAAAGATTTCCCCAAATGACTGTTCAAATCAACTCCTGCCCAGTACCATGTAAATTAGAAAAATGCTTTTAATAATGAGCTGCCTGTTAGATTTCACGTTCATTAGGTAGTGAGAGGTCAGTAACAAGTGCTGTTTTCAAACACCACCATTTGATTTCGCAATAAAATCAGTGACTGGTGTGACTAGGCACAGTAACCGAACTGGAAACTAACTGGGAGCTGGCTGCATAAGTCTGCACACCCTTAAACTAATACTTTGTTGAAGTGCGGCGGCATGAAATAAAGCAGCGTTGGTGAAGGTTTTAAGCAGGTTTATTAAATCACACCGCCGTCACAGAACTCCGCTCCAGCCCTAAGTGTGAGCAGGCTGGAGCGGCGTCCTCAGGCTCTCAGAGAAGAGACACAGCGTGTCTGTGTGTCAGCAGCAGTTGCAGGAAAGAGAGAATGAGAGACAGAATCGTGCAGCATATATACCCAGTTACAACAATATATGAAAGAGCATTCACAGCAGTTGGTATGGGTATTGATCTCAGCCTCTAGGTCACAGTAAGGACAGGACGCATGAACACAATGCATGAATGGCACATTAACATCACAATGCATAAATGGCACATTACATCTCAGTAGTGCAGCGGAAAAAACCAGGAGTAGCGAGCTGTCTGTCCTTAGTCTGTTGTGGGGGGTTTTCCAAACCCGCCACAGAAGCACCTTTTGATTTTATGACAACATTCAGTCTTATTGGTTAGGAGCCTGCCAGCACTGCATAGCTTGATTTAGCAAACTCACACCTTGTAAAGGTGCTCCAAATATGTCCGAGTTTGTGGGCATCTCTGAAGCATAGACCTCTTTTTCAGAAAGCCAACCTTATTGTCATTCAATCTATACAGAGCAAAGCATGTACAGTACAACAAAATTGCATTTCTTTGAATTTTCTTCTAGTGAAGCCATTCTTTTCCTGATTTGGATGTATGCGTGGAAAAATTTGTAAGTTTTATTTCAAAGTCTCAGGGATACGGTGGTTATGGGTAACTGAGCTGCAGATTGTAGATCCCCTATTAACTTTGTCCCTCATGTGTTATGACCAGTCATTATTATTAATCTCATTTTATGTTTGGCTGCTTGCTTTGGTTCTTGCATTCATCACCTTTTCAGTCATGATTGGTCGGCAGAGGTGGGTAGTAACTAGATGTGTGTACTCAAGTAACTTTCACAGAATTTCACAGAAATATTACTACAGTAGATGCCTCTCAGATGTTGTTACCAAATTTATGCAGATTGTTTCCTCTATGCCATGTGTCAACACAATGGAAATAAACTAAAGACACCTTGCTCCTTCTGTAATTGATAGCATGGTAGTGTTGCAGCTTCTCTGCATCAGACTCTAGACTAGGTGGCCCCTTTAAAAAAGAAAAAGTCTAATCAGAGATTTCTAACTCCTTGGTTCAACACAGAAACCCATAGCTTTAAACAGAAGACTCGTCAATTAGAAAGAAAATGGCGCTCCACTAATTTAGATGAAATCTATTTAGCTTGAAGAAATCATCTTTTAATTTATAAAAAATCTCTTAGAAAAGCTAGAACAAGTTATTATTCTGCATTAATAGAAGAGAACAAAAATAATCCCAGGTTATCTTTTCAGCACTGTAGCCACGCTGACAAAGAGTCAGGACTCTGTCAATCCTAGCATTCCCTTAGAGTTTACTAGTCAGGACTTTATGAACTTTTTCAATTATAAAATTTCATCTATCAGAGATAAAATCAGTCAGATTCTTCCCACTGTTAACTTTAATACAGTAACTACTACAACTCCTTCAATTGATATCTGTTTGGATGATATCTGTTTGGATGAGTTTACTCCAACTGACCTTTTAGAGTTAGACAAAATAATTTCCTCATCCAAGCCTTCAACTTGTCTTTTAGACCCTATTACTACCAGGTTATTTAAAGAAGTCTTCCCTTTTATTTTTAGCTTTATTCTTCAAATAATCAATTCTTCATTAACTTTAGGCCATGTACCGCAGGCTTTTAAAACTGCTGTAATTAAACCCTTACTCAAAAAGCCAATGCTGGATCCAGGAGTTTTAGCTAACTATAGACCAATCGCTAATCTCCCTTTCATTTCAAAAGTCTTAAGAGTTGTTGCTACGCAATTATTTGACCACTTGCAGGGAAATGGTTTATTTGAGGAGTTTCAGTCTGGGTTTAGAATCCATCATAGTACTGAAACAGCCTTAGTGAAGGTCACTAATGACCTCCTGGTCGCATCTGATAATGGACTTGTTTCTGTACTTGTCCTTTTAGACCTTAGTGCAGCTTTTGATACTATCGATCATAATATTCTACTTGATAGATTAAAACACTATGTTGGACTTAATGGAACTTCGTTGCAGTGGTTTAGATCTTATTTATCTGATAGGTTCCAGTTTATTCATGTCAATGAGTTTTCTTTCAACTCAAAGCTCAGTCATGGAGTTCCACAGGGATCTGTGCTAGGCCCTACTCTTTTTAGTTTATATATGCTTCCGTTAGGCAACATTATTAGAAAGCACTGTATACATTTTCATTGTTATGCAGATGAAACACAGTTATACCTGTCAATGGAGCCAGATGATCGTAATCAATTAGCCAAGTTAGAAGCTTGTCTTAAGGAAATCAAAGCTTGGATGACTTGTAATTTCCTGCTATTAAATTCAGATAAGACTGAAGTCATTCTAGTTGGTCCAAAACACTTTAGAAATTCCTTTCCAAATCAAACTTTTAGTTGGGATGTGGTTACTCTTTCTCTTAATAGCTCTGGTAGTAACCTTGGAGTTATTTTTGATTAAGATCTGTTTTTCAATTCACATATTAAATTTGTTTCTAAGACTGCCTTCTATCATTTGCATAATATTGCCAAGATTAGGAGCATCTTGTCTCAGAGTGATGCTGAGAAACTGATCCACGCTTTTGTTAGCTCTAGATTAGATTATCGTAACTCTTTATTATCAGGTTGTCCTAAAACATCTTTAAAAAGTCTTCAGTTGATCCAAAATGCTGCAGCAAGAGTTTTAACAGGTACTAGAAAAAGAGATTGTATCTCTCCAGTTCTGGCCTCCCTTCATTGGCTTCCCATAGAGTTTAGAATTAAGTTTAAAATCCTTCTCACTTTCAAAGCTCTAAACAATCAGGCCCCTTTTTATTTAAAAGATCCGATACTACCCTATTATCCTAACAGAGCACTACACTCCCAAAATGCTGGATTATTTGTAATACCTAGAATCTCCAAAAGTACAATGGCAGGCAGAGCCTTCAGTTATAAAGCTCCTCTCTTGTGGAACCAGCTGCCAATCTGGATTCGGGAGTCAGACTTGATCTCTGTTTTTAAGAATAGGGTTAAAACCTTCCTTTTTGATATAGCCTACAGTTAGGGAGGGATCATGTGTCTCTGAACCCTCCCTTAGTTATACTGCTAATTGTGGGGAGCGTGAAATAACGAAGCTGAATTGGTTCTTAATTCAGGTTTTATTCAAGCACTTCATCCCCAGCCTTCTCTCAAGAACAAAAGAGGAAGAGCTGCATCAGACCTTCACATTTATACCTCTCACACAAATGGAGAATCACATATCCCTGTCAAAACCCCCTATTGACATTAACTCCCCCTCCAGTCTCTCAGTCCTCCACCTGTCTCCCAGGAGGTCGGGAAGTCCTTTCAGCCCCTTGCCGCCATACCTCCGTCCTCTTGTTGTTAACCGTAGGTGGTCCAGACATATTGTTCCATTCAGGACGTGAAGTCAATCCACACATGCAATCTCCAGCATCCTCTTAATGCTTAAGCATATGTAAGCAAAAATACATGGGCTACACTAATAGGTTTAGACAGCCAACCCAAACGTCGAAGAATGGACAATATATTAAAATTAAGAGAACATGTTAATATCAACAGCACAGTCTATACCAAATGACCACATCAAAAATCAGTGATAACATCAATAGCATAGTCTATACCACATGATCACATCAAACATCAAACACCAAACAGTCAGTCTGTACGCCGTCTGGGCTTCAGCCGTCTTCCGAATCTGCTGTAAGCAGGTCTCGGCGTCCCTGCGGCACCGTCCTGCAAAGAATCTGCTGACTGAGGAAGAGAGTGGTTATTTGATCCCTGCGGGGGCTCCGGGACGCGTTCCCTGGGGGGTCTGCCGCGTCGAGGTGCCCTCGCTACCTGTACAGACTCATCGTTCATCACAAAAGCAGGCTTTAGTCTGTCAATACTGACTGTCTCTTTTCTGTCTCCCAAATCTAGCACAAAATGCTTATCACCTGTCTCCAGCACCCTATATGGCCCATCATATGGCAGTCGGAGGGTTGGTCTTTGAGCCTCGTGCCTGACAAAAACGAACTCAGCATTTTTTAAAGCTTTGGGAACAAAAACGCACGGAAAAGTGTGATGAACGGGGCCCGGGAGCATGTCCGCTCCCGTGCCGATCAGTGGTCCAAGAGCCGGGAGGCGTCCCGGTTCCGGATGCTCTGGTAGAAACTCACCGGGCAGCCTGAGAGGTTGAGCAAAAACTAACTCTGCTGGGGAGGCATTTAAATCCTCCTTAGGCGCAGAACGCAACCCTAATAAAACCCATGGTAGTTTGTTTACCCAATCTGCATCCGTAAGCGATGCTCTGAGGGCTGCCTTCAAAGACCTATGAAAACACTCACACAAAACGTTAGCCTGAGGGTGATAAGCGGTAGTGCGGTGAATTTTTGCTCCTAAGCTGCTGGCCATCGCTGACCACAGCTCAGAGACAAATTGAGGCCCTCTGTCGGACATAATATCCGATGGGACCCCAAAACGCGCTACCCAGGCCGTCAAAAAAAACGCGAGCCACCTCTGCGGCCGTGGTCGATGTCAGTGGGACCACTTCCGGCCAGCGTGTGGTTCGGTCCACCATTGTCAAAAGATGTGTGAACCCCTGCGACGACGGTAGGGGGCCCACTAGGTTGACGTGCACGTGATCGAATCTTTTGGCTGGAATGTGGAACGGTTCTAAAGGTGCTCTTGTGTGCTTATGAATTTTGGCCCGCTGACAAGCCATGCAGGTCCTCGCCCACTCTTTCACGTGCTTGCGCAGGCTCGGCCAAACAAACTTCTCCGCTACCATTTTCACAGAAGCGCGCACCCCTGGGTGTGCCAGGGAGTGAACCGAGTCAAAAACGCGGTGGCGCCACGCGGCCGGAACTACCGGGCGGCCATGCCCGGTTGACTCATCACAGATTAGGGGGGGCATACCGGTTTGCAAACACCTGCTCTCCAGCCTTAACCCTGTTGGTCCAGACTGGAGGGTGCGCACGTCCGCATCTCTGCCCTGCTCCGCTGCCATGGCTGCGTAATCTATCCCCACGTGAACTGGGACCGCGTGCGCTTCCACACTGCTATTTTGCTTCGCGGCTGCTGCAGTATAATCTGCCTCTGCGCGCGCCGGTGCTGTGGCTGCGCGAGAGAGGCAGTCTGCTACTATGTTGAGTTTACTCGCTACGTGCTGAATATCAGTGGTAAATTCCAAAATTGCGGCCAGCTGCCTCTGCTGTCGGCTCGATCACGGATCTGAAATTTTGGACATCGCGAAAGTGAGCGGCTTATGGTCAACAAAAGCGGTGAAACGCCGACCTTCCAGCCAGAACTGGAAATGGCGGAAGGCCAGATGGAGCGCTAACAGCTCCCTGTCATACGTGCTGTATTTCCGCTCAGCTTCGCTCAAGGATTTGCTGAAGAATACTAGCGGCTGCCAAACACCGGCAACGTGCTGCTCTATAACTACCCCGATGGCCAAATCTGATGCGTCGGTAGTTAGCGCGATGCGGGCCGATGGGTCCGGATGAGCTAGAAGCGCGGCTTCAGCCAAGGCTTTTTTTTACCTCCGTGAACGCGCGCTCCCACTCCGGGGACCACTCGATTGTTTTGGAGGGTTTTTACTTTCTGAGCGCGGCGTATAATGGCTGCATGAGCTGCGCTGCGTGGGGTAGGAAACGGTTATAAAAATTTACCATTTCTAAAAATTCCTGCAATGATTTGACCGTTTGTGGTCGGGGAAAATCTGCTACTGCGCACCTTATCCGGCAGCGGAACTGCCCCTTCTGGGGACACTCGGTGGCCCAAAAAATTGATCTGCACAACGCCAAACTGGCACTTGGCTGGATTAATTATTAAGCCGTGCTCTCCCAACCTCCGAAAAACCACAGTGAGGTGTTTTTCGTGTTCTTCCTCTGAAGTACTGGCGACCAAAATGTCGTTGAGGTAAACGAACACGAATGGAAGATCACGTAACACGGCATCCATCATGCGTTGGAATGTTTGTGCGGCGCCTTTAAGGCCAAACGGCATGCGCAAAAACTCAAAAAGTCCAAAAGGGGTTATAACCACCGTTTTAGGAATGTCCTCCGGCCGGACTGGAACCTGATGGTAGCCGCGAACCAGGTCTATTTTAGAAAAAATGCTCACCCCCGCTAAATGCACTGAGAAATCCTGGATGTGTGGGATGGGGTAGCGATCGTATGCCGTGGCGTTGTTTAGCCTGTGGTAATCGCTGCAAGGTCTCCAGGAGCCATCAGCTTTCAGGACCATATGCAGCGGCAAAGCCCATGGGCTTTTCGAACGGCGAATAATGCCCAGCCTCTCTAGGCTGGCGAACTCCTCGCGTGCCATGGAGAGTTTAGCAGCATCCAGGCGCCGAGCTTTCGCGAAGACGGCGGGGGCAGTTGTAGTGATAAAATGCTCCACCCCGTGTTTTGCAACTGTTGCCGAGAATGTGGGAACCGTGAGTGCTGGAAACTGGGTGAGTATTGTGTTAAACTTACCACCTGCTGTGGTGACGTTGGTCTGCACTGGTGGCGGGGACACTCGAGCTGCACAGGGAATAGAATAAAAAGAGAGTGCATTTACCAGCCGCCTATTGGCAAGATCAACTAACAAACCATGTGAGCACAGAAAATCAGCACCTAACATGTTGAAACTCACCGCCGCTATGACAAAAGTCCATTCATAAGTGCGGCCATGTAAGGACAGAGACAAAGTCCTTTCCCCGTAGGTGTTGATGCTCGAGCCGTTCGCCGCCGTTGCCCCGTTTCCACGGGGGCCAGCCACCCGGTCAGCATAGATTGGGGTGATGAAACTCACTCGGGCTCCGGTGTCTATAAGGAACTGCCGCCCGGAGCTCGTATCTGTGATGTATAGCAACTTATTTCTTTCGCCGAGAGCCGAAGCTGCTAACGATTCTCGGTCCTGCCGTTTCCCAACTTCTTGAAGTTGCACGGTGGCACACACCTGTGCGCCCTCTCTGCGAACAGCCGATGATAAAAGCAGAGATCCTCTCCTCCGCTGCGTCGGGGCCGCGCCTCTGCCGCTGGGCCATCACCTCTGCAGCGTCGGGGCCGCGCCGCTGCCATTGTTGGTAGGTTCGGCTCGGCTGTCTCCGGCTCGTCGCTGCCTCGGGTCGCCGCCATGGTTGCCTGCTCGCTGCAGGAGCTGAGGAGCCTCTGCGCCTCTTGGGCCAGGTCACGGAAATCCTGCTGGGTGTCACAACGCACGCTGGACAGCGTTCCTCTCATATGCGTCGGGAGGTTAGTCAGGAAGATGTACTTAAAGAGGAAATCATCGTCGTCTGACCCCCTCAGCTGCAGCATATCTTCCATCAGGGCGACTGGCCTGTGATCTCCTTGGTTGAGCATAGCCAGGAGCCTCCTAGCCCTCTCTTCGGGTGAGGGCGTGAAACACTTGGTGAGGGCAGCCTTCAATCTGCCGTATTTGTCTTCGGCGGGTGGCTGCTGTACCAAGCTCCCCACGCATCAAGCTGTGCAGTTGTCGAGTCTAGCGATGACATGGTAGAACTTAGTGTCATCTACCGTTATGCCTGCAAGCGTGAACTGTGCCTCCGCCTGGAGGAACCACGAGTCTAGGTTGTCCTGCCAGAATTCCGGCAGTTTGACGGCGATGGCGCTCGCTAGGGCAGACTCCAATGAGTCCTGATCGTGGAGAGCATTTCCAGGCATTCTCACACGTCACTGGTCACCAATGTGGGGAGCATCAAATAACGAAGCTGAATTGGTTCTTAATTCAGGTTTTATTCAAGCACTTCATCCCCAGCCTTCTCTCAAGAACAAAAGAGGAAGAGCTGCATCAGACCTTCACATTTATACCTCTCACACAAAGGGAGAATCACATATCCCTGTCAAAACCCCCTATTGACATTAACTCCCCCTCCAGTCTCTCAGTCCTCCACCTGTCTCCCAGGAGGTCGGGAAGTCCTTTCAGCCCCTTGCCGCCGTACCTCCGTCCTCTTGTTGTTATCATCCCCTTAATGCTTAAGCATATGTAGGCAAAAATATATGGGCTACACTAATAGGTTTAGACAGCCGGGGGACCTCCAATAATGCACTGGGCTTCACTCCTTTCTTCACTCTCAATGAAATATTTTTTCTTTTTTTTTTTTTTGCTGGTCATTAACATCTGTTTGTTCTCTCCCATAGATTGAGTCCCCATCGTGCAGTTTGCTCTCTACATGTCTGTTCTTTTCATCTTCTCTATCCCCTCACCCCCCCCAGCCAGATGCAGCAGATGACTGCCCCTCCCTGAGCCTGGTTCTGCTGGAGGTTTCTTCCTGCTAAAAGGGAGTTTTTCCTCTCCACCATCGCCAAGCGCTTGCTCACAGTGGATCGCCTAATTGCTGGGGTCTTTCTGCAATTGTGGGGGTTTCCCCTACAGTTGAAAGTGCTATGAGATGACTGTTGTTGTGAAATGGCGCTATATAAATAAAGTTGAATTGAATAGAATTGTACTTTTGTGAGTTTTATTGGATTTGTTTTTACTCATGTACTGTACTTTTTTGAAGCAAGACCCATACTGAAGTGCATTTATTTGTTCTCTGGGTAAATGAACTGATTTGAATTTTGTTCTCATCTGTTTTTCTTGTCAGATTTGAAGTCATTGATCTGGCTAAGTAAATATTTGTCACTGTTGCAATATATGATTTGTGTTACATGGCACATGCGACTTATTTATAGAGAGTCCATCTCTCACTGGGAATGACTCCGACCGTGTGTTGGCAATACGAACCAAACTCTCACAATGGTCGTACAGAGACCGAATAGCTCGTAACAACAAGCCCGATACCCCATACTCCCGAAGCACCCCCCCAAAAAATCCACGAGGGATGCGGTCAAATGCCTTCTCCAAGTCCACAAAACACATGTAAAGTGATTGGGCAAACTCCCACGAACCCTCAAGAATTCTCGAGAGGGTAAAGAGCTGGTCCGATGTGCCACGGCCAGGATGAAAACCACATTGCTCCTCCTGAATCCGAGGTTCGACCAACGGCCGGACTCTCCTCTCCAGTACCTTGGCATAGACCTTCCCAGGGAGGCTGAGGAGTGTGATCCCTCTAAAGTTCATCCAATTCAATCCAATTATGAAAAAAAAAAAATCACTTGTGTTTTTGCTTTCAAGTAGATGCTAAATTAAGTCGAGAAAGTTAATTTGACTATAACACATAAAATAGGTATAATTTTAGGTATGATGCAAATTAGCGAAAACAGGCATCTATGGTAAAAAAAAAAATGGTAAAAAAGCACCTGTTCCCATCTCAAGTATGACGAATCTTTTATTTATGCAACTAAGTTATTTTCAGTATTTTCAACTCTCATGACTGCCAAACTATAACCCTAACCCTAACCCTAACCCAAACCCTAACCCTAACCCTAACCCTAGCAATCAGGAAATGGATGGTGATCCATCTCTGACCGTTCCTAGGAGAAACTAATGCTTGCAAAAGGTTCCTAGGTATGTGTTGGAAGTGCTCCAATCGGAAGTGGAGGAATACAGACGGTATTTTGGTTGCATTTGGAGCGGAAGTGGTTTGATGCGAATTCGTGACAACAGGCGTCAAGGGGTTAAAACATGCACACATCACTTTTGGGGTCTTATATATCGATTCTGTCTTTGAGCAGCTGATGTAACGCTTCTGGATTTTTCCCTGTATATCAGAAAAATGCCCACTGCTCTCTTATTGGCCAGCCAAGCTGTCTGCTGCAAGCAAGATGAGCTGGGAGCCAAAGGTGTTGGCTTCAGAGATAACAGTGCTACTAGGGAGTTAGCTTACCAAGCATGATTTATATTGTTATTTTCTTTTGATTTCTGTCACCCTAATAGACATCCTGTTTCCACCTGGTTCACTAATCCACACTCGTTCTGGCTGATTTTTTAAATATTTTTACCACGTTACTATCAGCTTGGCTTGGTTGGAGTTGGTCAGTTTAACCTAGTGATGGGATCCACAGTTCACTAAACCGTGCTGAGTCACTTCAGGTTCTTTTGCTAAAATTATCCATTTAAAATGTTTGTACACTGAATTACTCACTGCCATACTGGAGCTCCAACTGCCTGCCGCTCACTGAACTGGCAGTTGGCTGAACGGAGTGGGTGGGGCTCGTTCACTGTTTAGGCGGGTGATCCCTGGCCTCCGGTACAGTTCTGGTAATGATTCAGTACAGTACATTCAAACAAATTGTTTGAAAACGTCACAGCACTAGTTTAACCACATTAGCGCTCCCCTCAGCAGGTAGCTGCTGACCAGCAGCCCACCTGGCATTAGCTTAACTGCAGTAGTAGCTTGTATGTGAGCCTACTGAGGAGTAGGGTTGCCAGCTTTCTCACAGCCAAATAAGGGACAGAGGGTTTAAACTATTGCTTGGTGCCACAATGTTGTGAACATTAGTGTTGTCATAATACTGGGATTTTTTTTATTTTTAACCTTGATAACACCTTAAAAAATATTGGTATTCAATGTCATGTTTAATACAACAAGGAAAAAAAGTACTTCACTGTATACCTAGAAATTCCAGATTTTTATTATAAGGCCCATGTGTCAACTTGCTGACAGAAGACACTGGGAAAGCTGCAGCTGGTATCAACACATCTATGGTGGTGTGAAAAAGTGCTTGCCCCCTTCCCGATTTCTCATTTTTTTGTATGTTTGTCATACTTAAATGTTTGAGATCATTAGACAAAGATAACACAAGCAAACACAAAATGTAGTTTTTAAATGAAGGTGTTTATTATTAAGGGTAAAAAAAATACAAACCTACATTGCCCTGTGTGAAAAAGTGGTTGCCCCCCTGTTAAAACACAAATTAACTGTGGTTTATCACATCTTTGGAAAGCTGAGTTCAATTTCTCTAGCCACACCCAGGCCTCACTACTGCCACACCTGTTCTCAATCAAGAAATCACTTAAATAGGACCTGCACGATAAAGTGAAGTAGACCAAAAGATCCTCAAAAGCTACACATCATGCTGCGATCCAAAGAAATTCTGAAACAAATGAGAAACAAAGTCATTGAGATCTATTAGTCTGGAAAAGGTTATAAAGCCATTTCTAAAGCTTTGGGACTCCAGCGAACCACAGTGAGAGCCATTATCCACAAATGGCAAACACATGGAAAAGTGGTGAACCTTCCCAGGAGTGGCTGGCTGACCAAAATTACCCCAAGAGCACAACGACGACTCATCTAAGAGGTCACAAAAGACCCCACAACATCGAAAGAACTGCAAGCCTCACTTGCCTCAGTTAAGGTCAGTGTTCATGACTCCACCATAAGAAAGAGACTGGGCTAAAATGGTCTGCATGGCAGAGTTCCAAGGTGAAAACCACCGCTGAGCAAAAAGAACATGTGGCATGACCTTATAAAGGCGGTTCATGCTCGAAAACCCTCCAATGTGGCTGAATTACAACAATCCTGCAAACATGAGTGGGCCAAAATTCCTCCACAGCACTGTAAAAGACTCACTGCCAGTTATCGCAAACGCTTGATTGCTGTTGTTGCTGCTAAGGGTGGCCCAACCAGTTATTAGGTTTAGGGGGCAATCACTTTTTCACACAGGGCCATCTACAGTAGGTTTGGATTTTTTTTCCCCCTTAATAATAAACACCTTCATTTAAAAGCTGCATTTTGTGTTTACTTGTGTTATCTTTGTCTAATATTTAAATTTGATGATCTGAAACATTTAAGTGTGATAACCATACAAAAAAAAAAGAGAGAGAGAGAGAGATCAGGAAGGGGGCAAGCACTTTTTCATACCACTGTATTTACCTCCGTGTCTCGCAGCTTGCGGGGGGAGGGGGGCAGTTTGCTACCCTTTGCTGGATGTTTTTACGGTTGGAACCAGTTCTTGTCACAAAATTTTTTGAACATGTTCAAAACGAGAGAAGCTGCTGAAGTCTTGCCAAAAAGTGATGGGCCACCAGAAACTGATCGGCTCACTGCAGGAGCACACCTCGCTCAGCTAAAGCCATTTCTCTTCTGATTCTGAGGCCAACGGTTGCTTTTGAGCAAAGCGGACAAAACTTTTTGACCATGCAATTAGCAAAGGTATGTCTGTGAACATTTAATGCGCTGAGGGATTAGTCATAATTTTAGACCCATGAGATTTGTGTTCAGGAGTATGGAGTATCGGGCTTGTTGTTACGAGCTATCCAGTCTCTATATGGTGTGTTGTGAGAGTTTGGTTCGTATTGCAAACACTCGATCAGACTCATTCCCAGTGAAAGTTGGACTCTGCCAGGGCTGCCCTTTGTCACCGATCCCATTCATAATTTTTATGGACAAGATTCCTAGCCACAGCCAAGGATCGGAGGATGTCATGCTTGGTGACCACAGGATCTCATCTCTGCTGTTTGCAGATGATGCTGTCCTGTTGGCTTCATCCAGCAATGACCTACAGGTCTTAGTGGGACAGTTTGCTGCAGAGTGTGAAGCGGCTGGGATGAGAATCAACACCTCCAAGTCCGAGTCCATGGTCCTCAGCTGGAAAAAGGTGGATTATCCTCTCCGGGTTGGGGACAAGTTCCTGCCCCAAGTGGAGGAGTTTAAGGATCTTGGGGTCTCATTCATGAGTGAGGGGAGAATGGAGCGGGAGATTGACAGATGGATCAGAGCAGCATCTAAAGTGATGCAGACATTGTACTGGACTGTTGTGGTGAAGAGGGAACTAAGCTCTAAAGCAAAGCTGTTGATTTACCGGTCAATCTAAGTTCCTACCCTCATCTATGGTCATGAGCTTTGGGTAATGACTGAAAGAATGAGATCGCGGATACAAGTGGCTGAAATGAGCTTTCTCCATAGGATTGCTGGACTCACCCTTAGAGATGGGGTGAGGAGCTCAGTCATCCGGGAGAGGCTCAGAGTAGAACCGCTGCTCCTCCACATGGAAAGAAGCCAGTTGAGGTGGTATGGGCATCTGATCAGGATGTCTCCTGGACACCTCACACTTGAGGTGTTTCGGGCACGTCCCATTGGGAGGAGACCCAGGGTAGACCCAGGACTCGCTGGAGAGACTATGTCTCCCAGCTGGTCTGGGAACATCTTGGAGCAGGTGGCTGGGGAGAGGGAAGACTAGGCTTCTCTGCTTGAACTGCTGCCTCGTGACCCAGACCTCCAGAAAAGCAGGAGAAAATGGATGGATGGAGGTTTGTGCTAGAATAATCAGATGTGACATTTTATCCTGTAACAGCTTTTAATGTTTTGCCTTATTTGTTAAGAAAATTGTGCTGAAATTAACAAAATCTGTGTATAATGATGTAAAAGTCAATAAAGCTTTTTTTTTCTTTTTTTAGAATCCTTTATTAATCCCACAGTAGGGAAATTACAGGGCATCCATATGAGTGGATGAGGCAGCCGCTGATGCGGTGCCCAACCCTTTCACCTTTCACACACATTCACACCTGGGGCCACTTTTAGACTCTCCAATTAACCTAACTTGCATGTTTTTCCCCATGAATACTAGTGTTTGTCCATTATTTACCTCCTGTAATTATTCACTGTAAGTAGAATCTATAAACTGTATGCTTCATCTGCCAAAAATTCATTAAGGCTCCCAATTTGGATTTGATTTGGTTCTTCAAGGTTGAATTGTGAATATTACAATATAACATGTTCTGTCCAACTTGTGAATAGTCTCAAAAGCCTGTTATAGCTTATAAATACAGTATCTCACAAAAGTGAGTACGTCACATTTTTGTAAATATTTTATTACATCTTTTTATGGGACAACACTGAAGATATTACACTTTGATACAATATAAAGTAGTCAGTGTACAGTTTGTATAACAGTGTAAATTTGCTGTCCCCTCAAAATAACTCAACACACAGCCATTAATGTCTAAACCGCTGACAACAAAAGTGAGTACACCCCAAAGTGAAAATGTCCAAATTGTGCCCAAAGTGTCAATATCTAGTGTGGCCATCATTACTTTCCAGCACTGCCTTAACTCTCTTGGGCATGGAGTTCACTAGAGCTTCACAGGTTGCCACTGGAATCCTCTTCCACTCCTCCATGACGACATCATGGAGCTGGTGGATGTTAGAGACCTTGTGCTCCTCCACCTTCTGTCTGAGGATGCCCCACAGGTGCTCAATAGGGTTTAGGTCTGGAGACATGCTTGGCCAGTCCATCACCTTTACCCTCAGTTTCTTTAGCAAGGCAGTGGTCATCTTGGAGGTGTGTTTGGGGTGGTTATTATGTTGGAATACTGCCCTGCGGCACAGTTTCCAAAGGGAGGTGATCATGCTCTGCTTCAGTATGTCACAGTACATGTTGGCATTCATGGTTCCCTCAATGAACTGTAGCACCCCAGTGCTGGCAGCACTCATGCAGCCCCAAACCATGACACTCCCACCACCATGCTTGACTGTAGGCAAAACACACTTATCTTTGTACTCCTCACCTGGTTGCTGCCACACACACTTGACACCATCTGAACCAAATAAGCTAATCTTGGTCTCATCAGACCACAGGACATGGTTCCAGTAATCCATGTCCTTAGTCTGCTTGTCTTCAGCAAACTGTTTAGAGGCTTTCTTGTGCATCATCTTTATAAAGGGCTTCCTTCTGGGATGACAGCCATGCAGACCAATTTGATGCAGCGTGCAGTGTATGGTCTGAGCACTGACAGGCTGACTCCCCACCCCTTCAACCTCTGCAGCAATGCTGGCAGCACTCATACACCTATTTTCAAAAGACAAGCTCTGGATAGGCAGCACGGTGGCTCACAGCAACTCACCCTTGGCTGGGGGATCCTGGGTTCGATCCCAGCCCCCGACCAACAGTGATCTGTGTGGAGTTTGCATGTTCTCCCCGTGTCTGCGTGGGTTTACTCGGGGATTTCTCCGGTTTCCTCCCACATGCCCAAAACATGCAAGTTAGGTTAATTGGCATCAAAAAACTGGGGATTCTAAATTGTCCTTAGGTATGACTGTGAGAGTGAATGGTTGTCTGTCTCTCTGTGTTGGTCCTGCAATGGACTGGCGATCTGTCCAGGGTGTACCCTGCCTCTCGCCCAAAGATGCTGGGATAGGCTCCAGCCCCCCGTGACCCAAAAAGGATTAAGCGGAAGAAGATGGACGGAAACTCTGGATATGACGTTGAGCACATGCAGTCAACTTGTTTGGTTGCCCATGGAGAGGCCTGTTCTGAGTGGAACCTGTCCTGTTAAACCACTGTATGGTCTTGGCCACCATGCTACAGCTCAGTTTCAGGGTGTTGGCAATCTTTTTTATAGTCTAGGCCATCTTTATGTAGAGCTACAATTCTTTTTTTTTCAGATCCTCAGAGAGTTCTTTGCCATGAAGTGCCATGCTGAACTTCCAGTGACCAGTATGAGAGAGTGTGAGAGCGATAACATCAAATTTAACACACCTGCTCCCCATTCACACCTGAGACCTTGTAACATTTACAAGTTGCATGACACCGGGGAGGGAAAATGGCTAATTGGGCACAATTTGGACATTTTCACTTAGGCGTGTACTCACTTTTGTTGCCAGCGGTTTAGACATTAATGGCTGTGTGTTGAGTTATTTTGAGGGGACAGCAAATTTACACTGTTATACAAACTGTACACTGACTACTTTACATTGTATCAAAGTGTCATATCTTCAGTGTTGTCCCATGAAAAGATATCATAAAATATTTACAAAAATGTGAGGGGTGTACTCACTTTTGTGAGATACTGTAACTTTGACCTTTTGACCCCAAACCCATCATCAAGTCAGGCTGTAAGTCATCAAAGATTGGTCTTAGATGCAACTATGGCATGGATTTGAAAACCCTACATCATTTCTTTCGGTACTTATTGTTTAAAATATTAAGGGAAAAACTGACCTCTGATCTTGACCTCAAGGTATATAATTCCTGCAAAAATTATCCAGTTGGAGTTAAACTGCAATATGCACATCATCAGTGTATATCAAACCCTGGTACCAAGTTTCAAAACAATTGGAAAAAAAACTGGAGGAGTTGATTTCACAAAACTGGGACAAACAGATGGACAGACCACCCTATACCATAATCCCCCTTTGGTCGTTGTCCAAAGGGGTCTTGGTTGTTGTGTCAACCCCTTTGTGTTCCAATCTATAAAATAACTCTTCACTTGGAAGAAATTATTTCACCCAAAAGTCTGGTCAATAATTGTTTTCTTCACCTAAGCACCACAGCTTGAAAACACATTCCATGGTAAAAGGAACGATAAGGATCCAATTTCGTGCCAGGAACGGATTAGTCTGCAATCATAAATTCCGGAATTTCCTCCCCAGCCAGGAAGTCTTATGCTTGAAGAACTGTTTGAAACATTCCAGATATATTGACCACATTCCACAGATCTCTAGGAATTATCCACAGCTCAACATTGCCCCTTTGGACAGCTCAGGAATATGTTTGCATTACTTCTGTCAACTGTTGGACTGTTTTTTTGACTGAACATTAACTCTCTCTTCAAGTTTTCATTCCTCAGGATAATTCTCAGGACACTATGGGAAGAGATGACCAACTCTGTGATGAACAATCATGGTTTAAAATGTTTCATTAATCATTGGTTTAAATGTATTGCATATTTGAAAATGCTTAAATGAACCTTATTTTAATGCATGCTTAAGGAAGTAGTAATGAAAATTAGTTATGAATCACTGAAGTTAGTTTAGCTTATATATATAAAAGGTGATTCTTTGTATTTTTCTTTTAATCAATATGTGTTCTTCATATTCAAAAACATACGCAAGTCATCTGACTGGCTCAGCCAATCACCAGCCAGTCTCTGTTGGACAATGACCCCTTTCATTCTATTGGTCGGTTACAGACAAAGCACTGCTTTCTTATTGGACCAGAGTTCATTCAATTCTCCTGCGATGGGACACAATTGGGTCCCTTTCATGTCAAAGTTTTTTCCTTTGAAAGTGATCAGTTTAGGGAAGAAATGCCCCAGTTCGTCAGTTCTTTCTGTAAGTTTGTAAAAGTTGTCCGTGTGTCCTGTTCAGTTAAGTTCCGGCCTTGAATTCCCTCTTTTCTTTAAACGTCTGGGAAAAATACTTTTTCTCCTGTTTGAGCTCAAACTTCTCTTTTATATGGAGTGAAACTCCATGTTCTCAGACATGTTTTTCTGTTTTATTCTGTTAAACTTTTTCTGTTGATTTTTCTTAACTCACCGTGTTTTAAAGTCAACTGATGTTTTCTTTTTTTTCTTCCTCACACTGGAAGCTGTTTTCGCCAATCCCCACAACATCTGAAGAACTCGGATTTCGTGGCTTGAATCTTTTTTATTTTTTTTTTAAATTTTTTGTCTGTTCGATTCTGTGGCTTTGTTCAGACTTTGAACTATCTCATCAATTTATTTGGACCCGGGAGAGCCGCTAAAAAAAAACCCTCTCGTGTTGTCCACATGACATACTACTTCAGTGGCCAGCAGCCTATCATCACCGTCGCCGGATCTCAGCTCCTGAGCCTCGGGGAAGAAATATCTGCTGGGAGATATTTTTCCAGTATCATCAAATAAAGCTTCAGCGAAAGATTCAGCTGAAAGCCAACGCAAAGGTCACGTGAGCAAAATCCCTTTGTTTTATCTCCTGGGTTAATGTGTTCATTGCCTTAAAGTATATCATAATTTGTCTCAGGTTTAAAACTAGTTCAAAACTGATCGGAGCTATAGAATTAGGGAGAAATACAGTGCATCTGGAAAGTATTCACAGTGCTTCACTTTTTCCACATTTTATGTTACAGCCTTATTCCAAAAGTGATTAAATTCATTTCTTTTTTAATTCATTTTTAAATTCATTTTCCCCCTCAAAATTCTACATACAATACCCCATAATGACAATGTGAAACAAGTTTTTTTTTTCAAATTTATTAAAAATAAAAAAACTCAGAAATCACATGTACATAAGTATTCACAGCCTTTGCTCAATACTTTGTTGATGCACCTTTTGCAGCAATTACAGGCTCAAGTCTTTTTGAATATGATGCCACAAGCTTGGCACACCTATCTTTGGGCATTTTTGCCCATTCCTCCTTGCAGCACCTCTCAAGCTCCATCAGGTTGGATGGGAAGCATTGGTGCACAGCCATTTTCAGATCTCCAGACATGTTCAACTGGATTCAAGTCGGGACTCTGGCTGGGCCACTCAGGAACATTCACAGAGTTGTCCTGAAGCCACTCCTTTGATATCTTGGCTGTGTACTTAGGGTCATTGTCCTGCTGAAAAATGAACCATCGCCCCAGTCTGAAGTGAAGAGCACTCTGGAGCAGGTTTTCATCCAGGATGTCTCTATACATTGCTGCATTCATCTTCCCCTCTATCCTGACTAGTCTTCCAGTTCCTGCCGCTGAAAAACATCCCCACAGTATGATGCTGCTATTAACATTGGCGTGGTTATAAACAGTGCCTGGTTTCCTCCGAACATGACGCCTGGCATTCACGCCAAAGAGTTCAATTTTTGTCTCATCGGACCAGAGAATTTTGTTTCTCATGGTCTGAGAGTCCTTCAGGTGCCTTTTGGCAAACTCCAGGCGGGCAGCCATGTGCCTTTTACTAAGGAGTGGCTTCCATCTGGCCACTCTACCATACAGGCCTGATTAGTGGATTGCTGCAGAGATGGTTGTCCTTCTGGAAGGTTCTCCTCTCTTCACAGAGCAACACTGGAGCTCTGACAGAGTGACCATCGAGTTCTTGGTCACCTCCCTGACTAAGGCTCTTCTCCCCCGATCGCTCAGTTTAGACGGCTGGCCAGCTCTAGGAAGAGTCCTAGTGGTTCTGAACTTCTTCCATTTATGGATGATGGAGGCCACTGTGCTCATTGGGACCTTCAAAGCAGCAGAAATTTTTCTGTACCCTTCCCCAGATTTGTGCCTCCAGACAATCCTGTCTCAGAGGTCTACAGACAATTCCTTTGACTGCATGCTTGGTTTGTGCTCTGATATGCACTGTCAACTGTGGAACCATATATAGAAAGGTGTGTGCCTTTCCAAATCATGTCCAATCTGTCATGAACCTGGGTTTGGCGGTCCCAAACCCAATTCTGACCCCAGGGCTATTTTGGCCTGCTTCATTATTTTCCATCAGGCACTTCAGGGAGCTCTTTGGGTCTTCGCTCCCTGACAGCTCGGGCATGCCTCCTCCTCCTGTCAGTATCACCACCTGTTTCTTATTATTGGGGGTTTCACACACATGCACACACACACTTCATTCATTCCCATTTACACGCTCAGACACTCACTCATGCACACATGGGATCAATTACGTCCAGCCCACACATCTCCACACCGGCGGTCTCTTCCCTCATTAATGATATGATTACTTTAACGCTGTGTTAGTAGGAAGAGACCGCCGGAGCATTATGTGCTTCATTCACGACAGCGTGTACCTCCGTGAATGTAAGTTATCATTACCTACGTTTATTTTCAGCCTGATGAAAGTCATCTTCTCTTGCACTACATGACTGTCTTAGTTTATTGGTGTAAGCGGCGGTTCCTGCCTTTTTTCCCATCCACCGGACTGCACGGACTGCCCCAGATTGCTCCAGCACCATATGCTCATGTTTGCCTAAGTCCCCGTGCCGACAGCAGCTCTGCGGCACTAGGCATTCCTTCCCTCGGGCTGTTGAGCATCCAGGTGGTGTCCCTGTATGTCTGGTGGCCTTAAGCAGTCATTTCAACTCTCTGTTCACTGTGTGAGTTTGCTGGACTTGTTATTTTTGGGGTTTTGTCAATAAATTGCACAAACCCATCTCTGCTCGTGGGTTTTCATTCTGCCCTCTGTGCATTGCGTAATGGCACACGAGGGATTATAACACAATCAACTGAATTTACCATAGGTGGACTCCAATTAAGCTGTAGAAACATCTCAAGGATGATCAGTGGAAACAGGATGCACCTGAGCTCAATATTGAGCTTCATGGCAAAGGCTGTGAATACTTATGTACATGTGATTTCTTAGTTTTTTAAATTTTTAATAAATTTGAAAAATCTCAAAAAAGCTTTTTTCACATAGTCATTATGGGGTATTGTGTATAGAATTTTGAGGAAAAAAATGAATTTAATCCCTTATGGGATAAGGCTGTAACAGAACAAAATGTGTAAAAAGTGAAGCACTGTGAATACTTTCCGGATGCTCTGTAGTATCCCTCTTTACATTAAATTCCGTTTTTACTTTTTAGAGTAACCCAGAATTTCTTTCTTCCATATATTCAGCTTTTATCATTTTCTTCATAAAACCTGTGTCTAATTTTCTTCATGCTTTGGTTACAGTTATTTCAGTCTCCATTTTCATCACAGTTACAAATTCACACTAAGGTTTTCTTGGTTCCACAAATGTGATTACACTCTTTTGCTCAATAATCAGTTACAAGTTGAATGTGATGCTTGATACTTGATCATTTCACCTTACCAACAAGTCCGTTGAATGTAATGTCATTTAATCTGAGTCTGATCATTAAAACTGTAAACGGCATATGGAAGTTTCTGTTGATTTATTTTTCCTGTGTCTGTTTCTGAAGTCACCAAGGATAATTCATGAATATTTGAGACTGATTGATTGAAGGTATAAAGATTAGTTATTAATAAATTGTTCAATTTTTGGACTGGTGCCCCAAAAATGAGTTTTGTTGTGTGTGTGTGTGTGTGTGTGTGTGTGTGTGGACCCAAAGTAAACCTTCGTGTCCACACACGTATAGGTATAAATTAAATAATCTTTGTACCTTATAACCAATTTCCCCTCCATAGTCTTTAACCAGAAGGAGATAAAACAGTCAGACACACAATCAAAACATGGATCATCTCTGCTTTTAAATGAAACGTTCTTGGTACAGACATTTAAGGGATTTCAATCCAGTGTAGCCTGATCTCAAGGTTTCTAAATTTGAACCTGTAACCAGAGAAGGAGCTTCCTGTCTCACAAAAGATCAAAGTCTCTGTGAAAGGTACTGTATCTCACTTTTAGCTCCAGTGTGGATCACTCCATGTGATTTTGAGATGCAAGTAAAAACCTTCCCACATTCAGCACATGGGTTTAATTTACTTTATTGTGGGTGAGTTGATGTCATCCTAAGGTACCTTTCAGGGTAAATGCCTTTCCACACTGACCACACACAAACTGTTTAACTCCAGTGTGGATGAGTTCATGTTTCCTTAAAAGGAACTCCGATTATATTGGCATGTTAGCTCTATATGCTTTATTTTGATGTTAGTAACATAACTATAATATAATTTTTTTGAAAATAATTCCCAGTTTTATATTTTTTTAAAAAACTTTATTACAGTGTAAATCGCCATTTTTGTTTATGTCGCAATGCATTCTGGGTAGTGACGTAGATTGGGGGTGCCCAGTAGCAGCAGCGGTCTGTAAACAGCGATGAGCTCTTCTGTTCAGCCTTTTCAGTTCGAACCAGTGCGAAGCCAAAGCAATAAAGACAATGACAAAAGACACACAAAGTGAAAATGGACTTGAGAATGAAGACAGCAGCCGCGAGGAAGCTAGAGCTGGTCATGTTGGACGGTGTTTTTGTGGCAAATGTTCGCCAATGCCGATGTTCCCAATTCCAGGGTCACCAGTGTGGAGAGTGTGGGAAATGAGGAGGCAGGTTTACGAGCAGACAAAGTTTATTACACTCCCACATCAGTCATACACAGAAAAAGCATGAAACAGTCAAGCACGGTTTCTCCTTATAAACCCAACAGCTCATCTCACATCTGCAAGACATTTCACATTCACATCACACTGCATGACATTTAACATCACAATACATTCTCTTCCTGCCAACTCCCCATGATGTCCCTGACTATTGTCCTCCTATGTTTAACCACTGCATCCTGACTGAGACGCTGTCTGCTGACTCACCCAAGCCGGGCACAGGCGTCCCGTGGAGACGTCGCAGATTAAGGGGGGCTTGCCGTCTTGCAGTACTCTGCTCTCCAGCCTTAACCCTGTTGGTCCAGACTGGAGCACGCGCACGTCCGTATCGCTAATCTGCTCTGCGGCCATCTGCTCTGCTCTGCGGTCTCTGTTCCTCTACAGTAATCTATAAAGAAAAAGTTATAGCTTTTAAATATAACAAATCTGGTGATTTTTTTTAATGTTTGTGTAAATTTATCTTTCTGAAAATGTTACTCTATACAGGACAGAAACTTCAAAAACTATTATTACCAATCATCAAATTGTTATGTATGTACCTCTGCCTAGGAGGTAATGTTTTTACTGGGGTTTGTCTGTCTGTCTGTTAACAACATAACTCAGAAAGTTATGAACGGATAGGAAAGGTGTGTAATGGCACGGGGAACAGATGATTACATTTTTACATTTTGGTGATGATCTCAGAGTGCACACCTCCACCAAGGGCTTTGTTTGTATTTGTGCAGCAGGATTACTACTGGATGGATTTGGATGAAATTTTCATCAGAGGTGGTTCTTGGACTAGAGAGGAACCCATTATGTTTTGGTGATGATCTGAGAATGCATACCTCAGCCAAGGCTGTTATCTTCTCACAGTGTGTTAGCAACAATACTCCAAAACTGATGGACAGACTTTGATGCCATTTTCACTACAAGTGGCTATAGGCCTACACACAAACCCATTACATTTTGGAGGTGATCCATGAGAAACGGAAGAAGCCTTGGTGGAGGTATGCGCTCTATGAGTGCTTTTCTGGTATTACGGATGTTTTTGTCAGAGTCCCCCTGCCCCCAAATAAATAAAAGTCTTTTTAAGCATTTATCTCATATTTGGATATTCTGTCCAACTACATTGATTTAAAGCATCAAAGGAACTAATCTATAAAATAATGATTTTATAGATATGTGTGACTAATGTGATTATAATCACATTAGTATCACAACTGTCTTTCTCAGCAGTCTGTGTGTAAAATAATAGTTTTTTTTCTGAACTAGTCCATACCTGTGCATGCTCGTAGAAACCAAGTATAATTCTGCATGGCCGTAGAAAGCAGGTGTAAAGCAGTCGTGAGTGATGACTGCCTTTGATCTTTGATGATGTCATAGTGAGTCCTGTGATCTTTGATGATGGCATAGCGAGTCCTAAGATGCCTGCATTTGATCTTTGATGATGGTGTAAACCTTGCCTTACGTTAATTAGGTAAGGGAAATTATTAAGTGTAGACCAGTTGCTAGGTTCGTAAGGATTACAATAGGGAATTAAAATGAGTGTGGGATGAAATAGCTGGAGGCAAGAAATGAGCAATTCATGGCTGTTATTATTAAAGATAAAGAGAACAAAATATACAAACAATTTACAAATATACAAATATAACAACGGCCGGCATGAAATAGAACCCCAAAAATGTCCTTCTGAGCTCAGTGTTTGTTTGTCTTTCTGTTTTAGTTGTTTGACCAGTCAAGATATCTTGTGTTTCCAGACTCAGGTTTCTTTTCCTCTTTTAAAGCGACGGCTTGAGTTGTTACCACTTTGAATTTTGGGCACTGGAGAGAGGAAGGATGTTCCTCAATCGAGATCTTGGTTCAGATCTCGGTTCAGTCTTGGTTCAGGTCTTGGGTCAGGCTCGCTATCTCCATTCGGAGAGAATCCAGGATTCAGAAGGTTCTTAATCAGCAACCAAAAAACCTAGCCTGCACAACAATAATGGTATTATTGTTTACAGTTAGAGTAATTCATTTTCCAATCTCTTCTTATATAACACTATAGCTTAGTGTTTAAATTCTTCCTTCATATTACTATTGTTACAATCCAGTAATATAGTAATATCTTACAATTCACATTTCACATCTTACATCTTACATGCATGTGTTCTTTTCTCACAATCTCTCTGGTAGTACATGAAATACTTTTTTTTCTCATGTAACCAATTAAATGAATTTCTCTTTTTATCTCTACATCATTTAACCATGAAATTATGATTAATCCTTTTTAACCTTGTGTTTGTAAATCATGAAATGAATTACAATTAATTTATCACATGACCAGGGAATATACTGTCCCATTACTTCCAATATCCCCTTTTAAAATCAGTAAAACCCTGTCTGAGCTACTGGGTTTAGCATAACCTATGAATTTACATAGGAAACCAACACAATGTGCTTTTAGCATCAAACTACACATTACATTCAACAGAAATAGTGCAAAAGAACTAAAAGTACTTCAGCATACTGTTGTGAACTGAAATCACATTTAGGAAAACCATACAGACACAAAAATAGCCTTTTCCATTGCTTTTAAACAGGAAAAATCCACTCGCGATTAGCATTAGCATAACGCTAACATTAGCATGGTGTTAGCATGCTTCATTTAGTACACACTCGGTTTTCACTCACCAAGATGAGATTTCAGCATGAACACAGCAAAAGTCACAGCCTCACGGCCTCTCAAGCTCGTGCTCCCATCAACTTAAGACAATAAAGGTTTCAAATTAGCGTTTGGACAGTGTTTAGATCCGTTATAGCACCTTTCAGTAGTAACTCACCAAGAAGACCCACAGGCCTCCACACAGATCGTCCACAGCCTCTCTCATCCGCTCTCAGATCACAAAAGACCGAAAACCCGGGTGTGCGCCTCGGCACTCTGCTCGGAAGGTGGGGCTAATATCGCTCTTAACGAATGAAAAGACCGAGATCACCCAACGTGACCATGAAACGGGAATTTAAAAGTTGGATAACGAGGATCACACTTCCTCTTCCCAAAATAATCGTTTTTCAAAATAAAATCACACAATTGTATTAATACAAATGAAATCTGAGAAAAAGGGTCATTTTCTCAGCTGGGTTACAATGGCATAGCGAGTCCTGTGATCTTTGATGATGGCATGGCGAGTCCTAAGATGCCTGCATTTGATCTTTGATGATGGCATGGCAAGTCCTAAGACGCCTGCATTTGATCTTTGATGATGGCATAGCGAGTCCTATGAGCTTTGATGATGTCATAGCGAGTCCTATGATCGTGAGTGATGACTGCCTTTGATCTTTGATGATGGCATAGCGAGTCCTATGATCTTTGATGATGTCATAGCGAGTCTTATGATCGTGACTGATGCCTGCCTTTGATCACACACAGACACACGCAGATTTTTTTGAATCACTCTATATACTATGTTTATATGACATCATATAGACATCATAGGCAATCCTATGACCTTTTAGGGAGTCCTATGGTTGTGACAGTCACATCGTCACATCGTTACAGAAATTTCTTGAATTATATATAGACTGATGTTATTTTGTTACGGCCAAGATATATAGAGTGATGATATAGAGTGAAGTACGTGGGGGTAATGCACCTGTAAGCTGGTTGCCAACCAATCAAATCTAAAAGAAGAAGAAGAAAATAAATCACTCACAGCCGAATAAACTATCTGCAAAGGGCTGATAATTTATCTCTGACACTTTATTTGGTTCTTTCTTCCATACCTGCAAACTCAAAAGGGGTGAAAAAGGTCACAATCTAAACCCCTGTAGGGGGGTCGGGGGGGTCAGGGAACATCCCCCCCCCCGAAAAAGTTTGTGATTTTAACACGTAAATTAAGGATTCTGGTGTACTCTTAAGAAGAAAATTAAGGAGAAAGATAAGACTTGCTTCAGGTAAAGTGCATTTATTAACAGCGTTTAACACACTTAACACTTAAAACTAATTTTTTCAATCTTTCAATGCTACACATTAATGTAGCAGTAAAATTAATCTATAAATATCCTATAAAATAATGAAACACTGTTTTACACAATGACTACTTTTACTTTAAGGTTTTTGCATAAAGTAAGAATGAACTTTTTTTTATATTTCAAACTTACAGTCATTTAGTTGAAAATACTTGCATACTTATGCAACTGAAGTTTTGAATGGGGAACAGGGGTCATATTTTGGCTGGTTGTGGTCAGCATAGTGCACACTTTATGCCTATGTGCCTCAGTTTGGCAGTGTGCCAAAACAGCATGACTGTGGCGGGTTGATTCAACCCCCCCACAACACACAGGACACTCAGCTCTCTTCTCTCGGTTTTTCCCGCTGCACTACTGAGATGTAATGTGCCATTCATGTATTGTGATGCAATGTGCCACGCATGTATTGTGATACAATGTGCCATGCATGTATTGTGATGCAATGTGCCATGCATGTATTGTGATACAATGTGCCATGCATGTATTGTGATGCAATGTGCCATTCATGTATTGTGATGTAATGTGCCATTCATGTATAGTGTTCATGCGTCCTGTCCTTACTGTGACCTAGAGGCTGAGATCAATATGTAGATGTGCTTTGGTGTAAACCCCCACAAACAGACTGGTCAGACACAGCGCTCGGCTAGAGCAATTAACAGAACAGTGAAATGTGTATTAATGTCTACAGACAGACTCGTTTCTTCTGGCTCACTTCTGTGATGTTAATGTTGCCTTTCATGCATTGTGTTCATGCGTCCTGTCCTTACTGTGACCTAGGGACTGAGATCAATATGTCTCTCAAATGCAAATGTCTCATGCCTATTCTGTTATCTCTTTGATCATACCAACTGCTGGGGAATGCCCTTTGATGTATTGTTGTAGTTGGGTATATATGCTGCAACTCTGTAACGCAAACCCTCTCTCATTCTTCCACTTCACCTGCTTGCGGACTGGAGGCACAGGGCTCGCTCCTGCGCGCGCTCACAGCGCAGGGGCGAGTTTTGCCCTGCCTTATTTTTTATCATCCGCTGCACTGGTAACCCCGAAGACGCACACGTTTTGTGCGACGCAGCCTTCTGGTCTGGACATCCACGCTGAACCGGCCGAGGGACACAAGACGTCTCCTCCCTCTCGCCGCCCCAACGCACCATGACCTGAAGGCAGAAGCGAACACAGCAGCCTGACGCAAACGAGCTGCTCTCCCTTCGGCTTCAGGGAGACCTCGACGTGGAACCAACACAGGCGAGCTGTTCTCCGGACATCACCCACGACCGGGAAAACTGCAGAAAACGTCATGGCGCGACCCTCGCCTGAGATCGGGACGTCCACGCTGGACCAGCCGAGGGACACAGAACGTTTTGCTGCAGGGTGGCGCAGTGGTTAGCACTGCGGCAGCACAGTTTACCCTTGGCCGGGGGATTGTGGGGATCGTGGGATCGTGGGTTCGATCCCAGCCCCCGACCAACAGTGATCTGTGTGGAGTTTGCATGTTCTCCCCGTGTTGCGTGGGTTTACTCCGGGATTTCTCCGGTTTCCTCCCACATGCCAAAAAAAAACATGCATGTTAGGTTAATTGGCTGTTCTAAATTGTCCCTAGATATCTGTTTCCTATAGGCCCTTAGAATAGAGGGTTAGCATTAATGAAAGCGCTTTGAGTGGTCTTTGTGACTAGAAAAGCGCTATATAAGTGCAGGTTAGTTAGTTAGTTAGTTAGTTAGTTAGTTAGTTAGTTTTCTCCCTCTCACCGCTACTCCTCCCTCTCAGCGATCCTACTCATCTACCCGAGCCTGAGGAACAAAGATCGTCTATTCCCTCCCACCGCTCCAACGCATCTGCACGAGCCTGAGGGACAAAAGATCGTCTATTTCCTCTCACTGCTCCAACGCACCATGGCCAATCTGCAGCCACAGCTCAACCTGGATTTTATTGGCGCCGTCTGCGCCGATCTCCGCCAAGATTCTGCACCCTGACTCGCCACTCCAGCGGCCCACCCAAGCACAGAACCCCCGCGCGTGCACCGGGGAGTTACGAGGACGGCACACCACGCATGGGACAATAATGGCTTCACTGACCGCCTTCCTTCTGCTGCACACTGGCCCTTCAGGCTTGCTTATACACCTGAGGTCCGCAGCTTGCTCACTGGATTTTATGGTCTTAGCCACAGCACACAAGGGGAATTCAGCTGTCTGCTGTTCCCGAGGCTTTAGGGTCGCGCCTGCCCTAAAGTCAACACGCCAGTCCCTCTGCTTTTATTTTTTTTTTCTTACAGTGCTCCTGCTTTTCTTCATGGCCACGAGAGGAGTCAGAGACAAATTTTTCTTCTTGTGATCTCCGCACGCGCAACAGGACAGCCCCTCGACGTCGCGGAGCAGCAAGCAATTTTTGCGCGGCTCGGACGATTTCACCGCCCCTGCCGGCACTTACTACCCCTCCCCTCCCTCCCCCTCTGCCTGCAGCGAGCTTCTCCCACAGCTCGCTCCCATAGATGGATTATCGAGGTCTCGGCCCCCTGCCGTGCCCTCTGGGGGGGGAGCGTGTGGCGGGTTGATTCAACCCCCCCACAACACACAGGACACTCAGCTCTCTTCTCTTGGTTTTTCCCGCTGCACTACTGAGATGTAATGTGCCACGCATGTATTGTGATGCAATGTGCCACGCATGTATTGTGATGCAATGTACCATTCATGTATTGTGATGTAATGTGCCATTCATGTATTGTGATGTAATGTGCCATTCATGTATAGTGTTCATGCGTACTGTCCTTACTGTGACCTAGAGGCTGAGATCAATATGTAGATGTGCTTTGGTGTAAACCCCCACAAACAGACTGGTCAGACACAGCGCTCGGCTAGAGCAATTAACAGAACAGTGAAATGTGTATTAATGTCTACAGACAGACTCGTTTCTTCTGGCTCACTTCTGTGATGTTAATGTTGCCTTTCATGCATTGTGTTCATGCGTCCTGTCCTTACTGTGACCTAGGGACTGAGATCAATATGTCTCTCAAATGCAAATGTCTCATGCCTATTCTGTTATCTCTTTGATCATACCAACTGCTGGGGTATACCCTTTGATGTATTGTTGTAGTTGGGTATATATGCTGCAACTCTGTAATGCAAACCCTCTCTCATTCTGATTCTGCAACTGCTGCTGCAGGACACAGACATTGTGTCCTCCTTCTCTGAGAGCCGTGGGCTCGCTCCTGGCGCGTATGCACGGAGCCGGGAGCGGAGCTCGTGACGGCGGTATGATATAATAAAACTTCCTTAAAACCTTCAACAACGCTGCTTATTTTTTATCATCCGCTGCATGAGAGCCATAATTGATTTCCTTTGTACAAAGGCTGCATTTTGCATACTCGCCTTGTCAATTTAAAAAAAAAAAAAATTGTGACAGCGGGAAGCTCCTTTGACTTCTGTTTTAACCTCAAGCTTTAACCAGGCCCAGCTCCACCTACATCTCTGCCCTGACTCAAGCCTTCCCAAAATTGTTCGCTTTGAACTGAGTGATACTGTAGGCTAACGTTAACACACAATTCACGGATGTTAACTGACCCCTTAACAAGCAGACAAGCTTTCAGTTCAATTCATTTTATTTTGAACGTGTAACCATACAGTGAATTTATACCAAAATTATAATTTTACATATCGTATACTGAAATGCCAAAAATAGTAATAAATAAACAAACAGAACAAGACAAAATAAACAAAGCAAAACAAACAAATCTTAATAAAAAAGTTAAAAGTTAAACATGATAAAGTTAAATACGTTGGAAAATGTGCCGTTAGAGAAAAGGCTCATGACACACTTTATCATTGTTAAGTTACACAGACAGTGTTTCCTCTGGCTTAAAGACTTTGGCGTGGTGGCAACATGCATATATACATTTTTTTTTTGGGGGGGGGGGGGTGTATGTGAATATGAGAAAACACATGACACCCAAAGGGGAAAAAAAAAATCCTAATACTGTAGTAATTAACTCACACTATAGCAGACACAAAATGCATATTGTAGACTTGTAGAGGCTTGGTTGAGTCAGACAGCGTCTCAGTCAGGAAGCAGAGAGTAAACAGTAGATGGGGGGTTTAAGGGTGAGGGTATTGTGATGTTGGATGTCATGCAGTGTGATGTGGAATGTCACGCAGATGTGAGATGAGCGGTGGGGATATAAAGGAGAACCGTGCTTGAATGCTTTCATACTTTTCTGTGTATGAATGTTGAGAGAGTGTTAATAAATTTTGTCTGCTCGTAAACTGGCCTCCTCATTTCCCACACTCTCCACACTGGTGACCCTGGACGTATTATGGAACACGAGGCAAGAACCCCGGAGTCGGCCGGGACGGGAACCCCCAGCAACGCGTGCGCTGTTGCAGTCAAGCTACCGGACTTTTGGCAGCACAACCCGCGCTCTTGGTTCCACCACACCGAGGCCCAGTTCGCCCTCCGGGGAGTAACATCAGACGACACCAAGTTTTACCATGTGGTTGCAGTGCTGCACGCTCGCACAGCTCAGCAGGTAGCGAGCCTGCTCGACCTGCCCCCAGCCCACGGCAGATACGAGGCTCTCAAAGCTGCCCTGACCCGACGCTAAACGCTCTCGGACTGTGAGAGAGCAGAGAGGCTCCTGAGGCGTTCCGAGTTAGGAGATGGTTCGGCTGTTGATCTGATGGAGAAGATATTGGTGTTAATGGGCACGGACGACGGGCATTTTCTGTTTGCCCACCTTTTCCTCCGGAACCTTCCAACAGAGGCGAGAGCAGTCCTGGCCAATTCGCCGCTGCTGGCCACGCGTGACGACCGTGCAATAGCCCAGGAAGCAGACCAAATCATCCTCACCACCAGAGCGCTCACGGTGAATGCGGCAGCGTCGGAGCCCAGCGAGACGACCAGAGGAGGCGAGGAGCCACCGACGGTAGCGGCAGAAGTGGCCAAGGAGTGCCAGAGAGACACGCTCTGCTTCTACCACCACCGCTTCGGAGAGAACGCACGCAAATGCGCGCCACCATGCCAATTCAAGCACTCGGGAAATGCCAGGGCCTGCAGTCGGTAGCAGCTGCGACCGCCGGCGAAGAGAACAAGCTGCTCTACGTGACGGACTCGCGCTCAGGGAGGCGTTTCCTCGTAGACACCGGAGCCCAGAAGAGCATCATCCTGCCGACCTACGCCGACCGGCTGGCAGGACCCAGCGGCCCCGGGCTGGTAGCAGTAAACGGCTCGGACATTAAGACCTTTGATGAGAGAACACTGGCTTTATCTCTACACGGCCGCACATACGAGTGGACTTTTGTCATAGCAGCACTGAGTTTCCCAATCCTGGGAGCTGATTTTCTGTGTGCACATGGGTTACTAGTTGATTTTGCTAACAGGTGCCTGGTTAATGCACTGTCCTTTGGCTCTCTCCCCTGTACAGCTCGAGGGGCCGAGCCAGTAACACAAGCCAACGTCACAGCTCCAGGCGGTAAGTTCCACACACTGCTCACTCAGTTTCCAGCACTCACGGTCCCGACGTTTTCAGCGGCCATCGCTAAACACGGTGTGGAGCACTTTATCACCATCACCGGGCCGCCTGTTTTCACATTCAATTCAATTCAATTCAATTCAACTTTATTTATATAGCGCCATTTCACAACAACAGTCATCTCATAGCACTATCAACTGTAGGGGGGAACCCCCACAGTTGCAGAAAGACCCCAGCAATCAGGTGATCCCCTGTGAGCAAGCACTTGGCGACGGTGGAGAGGAAAAACTCCCTTTTAACAGGAAGAAACCTCCAGCAGAACCAGGCTCAGGGAGGGGCAGTCATCTGCTGCAACTGGCTGGGGGGTGAGGGGACAGAGAAGATGAAAAGAACAGACATGTGGAGAGCAAACAGTGCGATGGGGACTCAATCTATGGGAGAGAACAAACAAATGTTAATGACCAGCAAAAAAAAATATTTCATAGAGAGTGAGGAAAGGAGTGAGGCCCAGTGCATTACTGGAGGTCCCCCGGCTGACTAAACCTATTAGCAGCATAGCTAAGGGAGGGTTCAGAAACACATGATCCCTCCCTAATTGTAGGCTATATCAAAAAGGTAGGTTTTAACCCTAATCTTAAAAACAGAGATCGAGTCTGACTCCCGAATCCAGATTGGCAGCTGATTCCACAGGAGAGGAGCTTGATAACTGAAGGCTCTGCCTCCCATTGTACTTTTGGAGATTCTAGGTATTACAAGTAGTCCTGCATTTTGGGAGCGTAGTGCTCTGTTAGGATAATACGGTAGTATCAGATCTTTTAAATAAAAAGGAGCCTGATTGTTTAGAGCTTTGTAAGTAAGAAGAAGGATTTTAAACTTAATTCTAAACTCCATGGGAAGCCAATGAAGGGAGGCCAGAACCGGAGAGATATGATCTCTCTTTCTAGTACCTGTTAAAACTCTTGCTGCAGCATTTTGGATCAGCTGAAGACTTTTTAAAGATGTTTTAGGACAACCTGATAATAAAGAATTACAATAATCTAATCTCGAGCTAACAAAAGCGTGGATCAGCTTCTCAGCATCACTCTGAGACAAGATGCTCCTAATCTTGGCAATATTACGCAAATGATAGAAGGCAGTCTTAGAAACAAATTTAATATGTGAATTGAAGGACAAATCCTGATCAAAAATAACTCCAAGGTTCCTCACAGAGCTATTAAGAGAAAGAGTAACTGCATCCAAACTGAAAGTTTGATTTGGAAAGGAATTTCTAAGGTTTTTTGGACCAACAAGAATGACTTCAGTCTTATCTGAATTTAATAGCAGGAAATTACAAGTCATCCAAGCTTTGATTTCCTTAAGACAGGCTTCTAACTTGGCTAATTGATTACTATCATCTGGCTTCATTGACAGGTATAATTGTGTGTCATCTGCATAACAATGAAAATGTATACAGTGCTTTCTAATAATGTTGCCTAACGGAAGCATATATAAACGAAAAAGAGTAGGGCCTAGCACAGATCCCTGTGGAACTCCATGACTAAGCTTTGAGTTGAAAGAAAACTCATTATTTACATGAACAAACTGGAACCTATCAGATAAATAAGATCTAAACCACTGCAACGAAGTTCCATTAAGTCCAACATAGTGTTCTAATCTATCAAGTAGAATATTATGATCGATAGTATCAAAAGCTGCACTAAGGTCTAAAAGGACAAGTACAGAAACTAGTCCATTATCAGATGCAATGAGGAGGTCATTAGTGACCTTCGCTAAGGCTGTTTCAGTACTATGATGGATTCTAAACCCAGATTGAAACTCTTCAAGTAAACCATTTCCCTGCAGGTGATCAAATAATTGCGTAGCAACAACTCTTTCTAAGATTTTTGAAATAAAAGGGAGATTAGAGATTGGTCTATAGTTAGCTAAAGCTCCTGGATCTAGCGTTGGCTTTTTGACTAAGGGTTTAATTACAGCTGTTTTAAAAGCCTGCGGTACATGGCCTAAAGTTAATGAAGAATTGATTATATGAAGAATAAAGCTACCAATAAGTGGGAAGACTTCTTTAAATAACCTAGTAGGAATAGGGTCTAAAAGACAAGTTGAAGGTTTGGATGAGGAAACTATTTTGTCTAACTCACAAAGGTCGATTGGAGTAAACTCATCAAGACAGACATCAAAAGAAGGAGTTGTAGTAGTTACAGTATTTAAGTTAACTGTGGGAAGAATCTGATTGATTTTATCTCTGATGGATGAAATTTTATTATTGAAAAAGTTCATAAAGTCCTGACTAGTAAGCTCTAAGGGAATGCTAGGATTGACAGAGTCCTGACTCTTTGTCAACCTGGCTACAGTACTGAAAAGAAACCTGGGATTATTGTTGTTCTCTTCTATTAATGCAGAGTAATAACTTGTTCTAGCTTTTGTAAGAGATTTTTTATACATTAAAAGATGATTTCTCCAAGCTAAATAGATTTCATCTAAATTAGTAGAGCGCCATTTTCTTTCTAATTGACGAGTCTTCTGTTTTAAGCTACGAGTTTCTGTGTTGAACCAAGGAGTTAGAAATCTCTGATTAGACTTTTTCTTTTTTAAGGGGGCCACCAAGTCTAGAGCCTGATGCAGAGAAGCTGAAACACTATGACCTCGGCGCTTGGACGCAGCTAAACTGGCCATAGCACACGAGGAGTTTGCCAACCTGGAAAGGCTGGGCATCATCAGGCGCTCAAACAGCCCATGGGCATCTCCGCTACACATGGTCCCTAAGGCTGAAGGGTCGTGGCGACCGTGCGGCGATTTCCGCAGGATGAATAACGCCACAGCACACGACCGCTACACAATTCCCCACATTCAGGATTTTTCCGTTAACCTCGCCGGAGAACACGTTTTTTCTAAAATAGACCTGGTCCGCGGTTACCACCAGGTCCCAGTGCGCGCGGAGGACATACCCAAAACAGCGGTAATAACTCCGTTCGGCTTGTTCGAGTTTTTGCGCATGCCATTCGGATTTAAAGGAGCGGCACAGACGTTCCAGCGCATGATGGACGCAGTGCTGCACGATCTCCCGTTTGTGTTCGTCTACCTGGATGATATCCTGGTAGCCAGTGCGTCCGAAGACGAACTCGTAACCCACCTCAGTACGGTTTTCCGGAGGTTGGAGGAGCACGGGTTAATAATCAACCCGGCGAAGTGTCAGTTTGGCGTGACGGGGATTGATTTTTTGGGGGCACCGCGTCTCACCGGAGGGAGCAATACCCTTGCCCGACAAAGTGCGCGCTGTGGCGAACTTTCCCCGGCCTCAGACGGTCAGGGCGCTGCAGGAATTTTTGGGGATGGTTAACTTTTCTAACCGCTTCCTCCCCCGCGCAGCTCAACTCATGCAGCCACTGTACGCCGCGCTCAAGAGACGGAAACCCGCGGATGGAGTCGAATGGACTCCGGACCAAGAGCAGGCGTTCTCTGAGGTGAAAGCAGCCCTGGCAAACGCCGCACTGTTGGCGCACCAGACCCGGCAGCTCGGATAGCACTCACTACCGACACCTCGCATGTGGCCATAGGAGCCGTCGTGGAGCAACGTGTCGCCGGTTCTTGGCAGCCGCTCGCTTTTTTCAGCAGGGCTTTGCGTGACAGTGAGCGTAAATACAGTGCGTTTGACAGGGAGTTGCTGCCTCTCCACCTGGCCATACGCCACTTCCAGTTCTGGCTGGAAGGGCGCAGCTTCACCTCGTTCGTGGACCACAAGCCGCTAACGTTTGCGATGGCCAAGGTTTTGGAACCATGGTCGGGCCGGCAGCAGAGACAGCTGGCTGCGATCTCGGAGTTTACGACCGATATTCAGCATGTGTCAGGTAAACTGAATGTGGTGGCGGACTGCCTCTCGCACGCAGCTGTGGCCCCGGTCTGCGTAGGGATAGATTATACAGCCATGGCCACAGAGCAGATTGGCGATGCGGACGTGTGCGCGCTCCAGTCTGGACCAACAGGGTTAAGGCTGGAGGGCAGAACACTGCAAGACGGCAGCCTCCCCTAATCTGCAACGTCTCCACGGGACACCCGCGCCCGGTGGTCCCGGTCGCGTGGCGCCGCCACGTGTTTGAGTCAGTTCACGCTTTGGCGCACCTAGGAGTGCGCGCGTCAGTCAAAATGGTGGGAGCGAAATTTGTGTGGCCAGGCCTGCGCAAACAAGTGAAAGTGGGCTGCAGCCTGCGTAGCGTGCCAACGAGCCAAAGTACACAGACACACGAAGGCTCCTTTAGAGCCGTTTAGTATACCGGCTAAAAGATTCAACCATGTTCACGTGGACCTCGTGGGCCCCCTCCCACCGTTGCAGGGGTGCACGCACCTTCTGACAGTCGTGGACCGCACCACACGCTGGCCAGAAGCAGTCCCGCCGGCGGCAACCATGTCCGCGGACGTGGCTCGGCTTTTTTGACAACATGAGTGGCGCGTTTTGGGATCCCGTCAGACATCACGTCTGATAGGGGCCCTCAGTTTGTTTCCGAAATTTGGTTCACGATGGCCCGCAGCCTGGGTGTTGCAGTTCACCGCACAACCGCGTACAACACACAGGCAAATGGGTTATGTGAGCGTTTTCACAGGTCACTGAAAGCAGCACTCAGGGCTTCGTTGACGGATGCAAATTGGGTTGACCGGTTGCTGTGGGTTTTATTGGGGTTGCGTTCTGCACCAGAAAAGGATTTGGAGGCTTCCCCGGCTGAGCTGGTTTTTTCTCAGCCACTGCGGCTTCCCAGGGAATTTTTGCCAGATAATCTCATGCCAGACAGCTGCACGTCTCAGCGTATGCAGCGTAGTGCAGACACAGGCACGCTGCCCGGCCCGGCCCACCACTGTTTCCCACGCGTTTTTGTGCCAAAAACTTTGAAGAACGCGGAGTTCGTGTTCGTCAGACACGATGCCCACCGCCCGCCATTGCACCCACCCTATGATGGCCCGTTCAGAGTGCTGGAAACAGGGGACAAGCATTTTTTTGCTAGACTTGGGGGGGCGTCAGGAGAAAATATGCATAGACAGACCTAAGCCCGCCTTTGTAGTGGCGGACGAGCAAGTGCTGCTGGCCCGGGCCCCTCGGCGTGGAAGACCCCCACTCAGAACTCCCCAGGCAAATGTTTCACCAGGACAGCCACACGGGCAAAGCGGTTTTCCTCCCCCCCTCGCCATGGCCCACCCGCAGTCAGACGCACGTCCAGCAGCCCCCCGCTGGCACAGAGACCCCCGTTACAGCAGATATGGGAGGAGACCGAAGCCCAAAAGACGTTGTGACTGAAACTCTGTCTGGGGGGGGGGGGGGGGTAGCAGACACAAAATGCATATTGTAGACTTGTAGAAGCTTGGTTGAGTCAGACAGCGTCTCAGTCAGGAAGCAAAGAGTAAACAGTAGACGGGGGGTTTAAGGGTGAAGGTATTGTGATGTTGGATGTCATGCAGTGTGATGTGGAATGTCACGCAGATGTGAGATGAGCGGTGGGGATATAAAGGAGAACCGTGCTTGAATGCTTTCATACTTTTCTGTGTATGAATGTTGAGAGAGTGTTAATAAATTTTGTCTGCTCATAAACTGGCCTCCTCATTTCCCACACTCTCCACACTGGTGACCCTGGACGTATTATGGAACATAAGGCAAGAACCCCAGAGTCGGCCCGGACGGGAACCCCCAGCAACGCGTGCGCTGTTGCAGTCAAGCTACCGGACTTTTGGCAGCACAATCCATGCTCTTGGTTCCACCACACCAAAGCCCAGTTCATCCTCCGGGGAATAACGTCAGACGACACCAAGTTTTACAATGTGGTTGCAGCGCTGGACGCTTGCACAGCTCAGCAGGTAGCGAGCCTGCTCGACCAGCCCACAGCCCACGGCAGATACATACATACATACAGATATATGATCAGAGGTGCGTAAACACCACATTCGAAATTATTATACAAATGATATTTGTCTGATTTTCCTAGTCAATGCAAATGACAGTCAGTATAATTTTCAAGTCATCAACCATTGAAGCATAATTCAAATTTTATTGAACAAACCTCCCAATGATAACAATTTTTGCAAAAATAAAAAAAACACCAAATGCACTGTTCCAAATTATTATGCACAACAGAGTTTCAAAACATTTTATTGGTTGTAAAGAACTGAAAATGGTCATTTGTCGAATTTGCAGCATTAGGAGGTCATATTGACTGAAATCAAAAGCTATTTCAATAAAAAAAAAATCTTAACAGGCCAAGTTACATGTTAACATAGGACCCCTTCTTTGATATAACCTTTACAATTCTTGCATCCATTGAACTTGTGAGTTTTTGGAGAGTTTCTGCTTGAATTTCTTTGCAAGATGTCAGAATATCCTCCCACAGCTGCTGTTTTGATGTGAACTGCCTCCCATCCTCAAAGATCTTTTGCTTGAGGATGCTCCAAAGGTTCTCAACAGGGTTGAGGTCAGGGCAGGATGGGGGCCACACCATGAGTTTCTCTCCTTTTATGCCCATAGCAACCAATGACAGAGGTATTCTTTGCAGCACGAGATTGTGCATTGTCATGAAGATAATTTTGCTACTGAAGGCACAGTTCTTCTTTTTGTACCATGGAAGAAAATGGTCAGTCAAAAACTCTATATACTTTGCCAAGGTCATTTTCACACCTTCAGGGACCCTAAAGGGGCCTACCAGCTCTCTCCCCATGATTCTGCCCCAAAACATGACTCTGCCACCTCCTTGCTGATGTGGCAGCCTTGTTGGGACATGGTGGCCATCCACCAACCATCCACTACTCCATCCATCTGGACCATCCAGGGTTGCATGGCACTCAACAGTAAACAAGACTGTTTGAAAATGAGTCTTCATGTACTTCTGGGCCCACTGCAACTGTTTCTGCTTGTAAGCATTGGTTAGGGGTGGCCAAAAAATAGGTTTATGTACAACTGCAAGACTCTGGAGGATTCTACACCTTGAGGTTCGTGGGACTCCAGAGGCACCAGCACTTTCAAATACCTTTTTGCTGCTTTGTAATGGCATTTTAGCAGCTGCTCTCTTAAGCCAATGATTTTGTCTGGCAGAAACCTTCCTCATTATGCCTTTATGTGCACAAATCTGTCTGTGCTCTGAATCAGCTACAAATTTCTTCACAGTATGATGATCATGCTGAAATTTTTGTGAAATATCTAATGTTTTCATACCTTGTCCAAGGCATTGCACTATTTGATGCTTTTTGGCAGCAGAGAGATTCTTTTTCTTTCCCATATTGATTGAAACCTGTGGCATGCTTAATAATGTGGAACATCCTTTGCAAATAGTTTTCCTTTAATTGGGCTCACCTGGCAAACTAATTATGGCAGGTGTCTGAGATTGATATCAGTGATCCAAAGAGCCCTGAGACACAATACCATCTGTGAGTTTAATTGAAAAACCAAAAATTGAATGTTTATGACATGAAAATCCTATTTGCATAATAACTTGGCGCACGGTGTAGTAGCCAGAAATTGTACTCATGTAAAAGCAGTGTTGTTTTATGAAATTAATAACCAAGAGTAGACATCCAAAAAATTACTAGTTGAGTAGAGTACTAAAGCACTTATTTTCAAAAAAATACTTGAGTAATGACTTAGTTTTGAAAGTCTGAGGTTTTTCTCCTAAATTTATAACCACTTTTTTCTCTGTAGATTTGTTTTTACCTAAATTTGCAAGGGGACGCTTCCTGTGGTAACATATCGTCACTTCCTGTATTGCTGGCTGTCCGTGAGGTTTGCTCTGTGGTTAGCTCTCCTCAATCTCCTGAGGATTATTACCTTTAATTGTATTTTAATCACTTTTTCCATCCACCGTCACCTCTCTCTTCTGTTTATCAAGCCTCTTGCACCTGTGTGTGCACTCAGTGTCACCTAATCACCCTCTTTAGCCTTCTGTTCACCTTTGTTTGTGTTAGCTTCGGGTTAGCCATTAACTATGGCTACTAGCTCTCCTTCCCCTTCTCCTCTGGTGTGCTCTCTCTGTCAGATGTTTAGCAACACCTCTGCCTCTTTTAGTGATAGTGGTAAATGTAATAAATGTTGTCTTTTTGAAGTGCTCAAGGCGAGGTTGTCTGATTTGGAATCCCGGCTCCGCTGCATCGAAACACTGTCTGCGCCGGTTAATAATGACGGACGCCCCTTAGCTGCAGCGGAGCTCCCTAGCATAGGGCGGCCTGCTAGCGGTCCCCCAGTTCCGACGTCTCCTGAGCAGCCGGGAGAGATTGGGTGGGTGACGTGAGAAGGAAGCTTAGCCGCAAGCCCCTGGTACACCACCAACCTGTTCATGTTTTTAATTGCTTTTCCCTGCTCAGCGACACACCCGCTGAGGAAAAAACTCAAAATCATTGGCGACTCTATAGTCAGAAATGTGAACCTAGAGACTCCAACGGCCATAGTCAAATGCATTCCTGGGGCCAGAGCAGGCGACATCGAGTCAAATTTGAAAATGCTGGCTAAAGGTAACTGTAAATACTCCACAATTGTTATCCACGCCGGCATTAACAACATCCGACTCCGGCAGTCGGAAGCCACAAAACTTAATGTGGAATTGTTGTGTAACTTTGCCAAAATGATGTCTGCCTCTGTAGTATTCTCTGAGCCCCTCCCCAATCTGACCAGTGATGGCATGTTTAGCCACTTGTCATCCTTCAACCGCTGGGTGTCTGTGTAGTGTCTTGCAAACGATGTAGGCTACATAGACAACTGGAACTCATTTTGGGGAAAACCTAGTCTTATTAGACGAGACGGTATCCATCCCACTTTGGATGGTGCATCTCTTTTATCTAACAATCTGGCATCATTTCTATCCAAATTTCCAAAACATCGACAACTCAGAGTTGGGACCAGGAAGCAGAGTCGCAGTCTTACACCCCTCTCTGCAACTCCTCTTCATCCGCCACCCCTCATCTTAGCCCCTGTCTTCCCCATCAGAGGATCATTGTCTGCTCCCTCCAAAGTTAATAAAAATATAATGTATAAGCATCCCAAAGTGATTAAACAAAAAGTTGGTAAAACTCAAATTAAATATGAATCCTCTAAAGTGAATGATTTGGCCTCTGTTCCTTCTCATAATTTAAAAATTAAATGTGGTTTGTTAAATATTAGGTCTCTATCTCCCAAGTCTCTGCTAATCCGTGATCTGTTAATTGATCATCAGATTGATTTCAATATCTCTTACAGAGACTTGGTTAGGACAAGAGGATTATGTTGGTTTAAATGAATCAACTCCCTCTGGTTATTTAAACTGTCAAAATCCCAGAAGTTCTGGTCCTGGAGGAGAAGTAGCAACGATTTACCATTCCAAATTATTAGTTGATGTAAGGCAAAAAAAAAAAAAAATGTTATAATTCCTTTGAGGGCTTGGTCCTCAGTATTGGGCATTTTAGCAATTTTAGGTTAAATCCAATTTTATTTGCCATCATTTATAGTCCTCCCTCAGTTTACTCAGAGTTTTTATCTGAATTTGCTGAATTCTTAGCCGATTTAATGCTGAAATCAGATAGAATAATTATAGTAGGGGACTTTAATATACATATAGATGTAGCTAGTGATTGCCTTAATATGGCATTTAACTCAATATTAGACTCGATGGGGTTTTCTCAGAGAGTAGGAAATTCTACCCATTATCGCCACCACACGTTGGACCTTATTCTGACATATGGCATAGAAACAGAAAATCTGGTAGTGTCTCCTCATAACCCTGTTCTGTCAGACCATTGTCTGTTAACCTTTGATTTTACTATTTCTGACTATTTGGCTCCTAAAGAAAAAAAAAATTACTACAGTTGATGCCTCTCAGATGATGTTACCAAATTTATGTAGATTGTTTCCTCTATGCCACGTGTCAACACAACGGAGATAAGCTATGGATAGCTTGCTCCTTCTTTAATTGATAGCATGGTAGATAGTGTTACAGCTTCTCTGCATCAGACTCTAGACATGGTGGCCCCTTTAAAAAGAAAAAGTCTAATCAGAGATTTCTAACTCCTTGGTTCAACACAGAAACTTGTAGCTTAAAACAGAAGACTCGTCAATTAGAAAGAAAATGGCGCTCCACTAATTTAGATGAAATCTATTTATCTTGAAGAAATAATCTTTTAATTTGTAAAAAATCTCTTAGAAAAGCTAGAACAAGTTATTATTCTGCATTAATAGAAGAGAACAAGAATAATCCCAGGTTCATTTTCAGCACTGTAGCCAAGCTGACAAAGAGTCAGACTCTGTCAATCCTAGCGTTCCCTTAGAGCTTTCTAGTCAGGACTTTATGAACTTTTTTCAATAATAAAATTTCATCTATCAGAGATAAAATCAGTCAGATTCTTCCCACCGATAACTTAAATACAGTAACTACTACAACTTCTTCAGTTGATATCTGTTTGAATGAGTTTACTCCAACTGACCTTTCAGAGTTAGATAAAATAATCTCCTCATCCAAGCCTTCAACTTGTCTTTTAGACCCTATTCCTACCAGGTTATTTAAAGAAGTCTTCCCATTTAATGGTAGCTCCATTCTTCAAATAATCAATTCTTCATTAACATTAGGCCATGTCCCGCAGGCTTTTAAAACTGCTGTAATTAAACCCTTACTCAAAAAGCCAACACTGGATCCAGGAGTCTTACCTAACTATAGACCAATCTCTAATCTCCCTTATATTTCAAAAATCTTAGAAAGAGTTGTTGCTACACAATTATTTGACCACTTGCAGGGAAATGGTTTATTTGAAGAGTTTCAATCTGGGTTTAGAATCAATCATAGTACTGAAACAGCCTTAGTGAAGGTCATTAATGACCTCCTTATTACATCTGATAATGGACTTGTTTCTGTACTTGTCCTTTTAGACCTTAGTGCAGCGTTTGATACTATTGATCATAATATTCTACTTGATAGATTATAACACTATGTTGGACTTAATGGAACTTTGTTGCAGTGGTTTAGTGCAGTGCTATTCCTACTGAGGAGACTCAGGTCTTTTGGTGTACAAGGGGCGCTGCTGAAGACATTCTATGACACAGTGGTGGCATCAGCCATCACTTTTGGAGTGGTCTGCTGGGGCAGTGGCATTACGGCAGCCGATAGGAAGAGACTGAACAAACTGATCAAGAAAGCTAGCTCTGTCCTGGGGCAGCGCCTTGACCCAGTGGAGGAGATAGGAGAGAGAAGGATGGTGGCTAAACTGTCATCTCTGCTGGAGTCCGAGTTCCACCCTATGCAGGACATATTGAATGCACTGAGGAGCTCATTTAGCAGCAGACTACATCATCCTAGGTGCACAACCAAGAGGTTTCGCAGGCCCTTCCTACCAACGGCTGTCAGACTGTACAACCTAAGCAGGGCTGCTTGCAGAGATAGCAAAAAGACGTGACAACCTAATAGTTTTGAATGCAAAAGACGAAATAGACTTATACAATGGTTCCCTCCGGCATACAACTAGGAAAATACCGGTCGCTATGGAGGGTGAGAATATGTATGGGTACATAATCATACCATGTAGGTTAACTAAGTAGACGGTTGTGCTGTTTCATCCCATCTAGCAACAATGCTCTGCACTGTGTGTGTTTATATATTTACATATTTATTCCATCTAGCTACAATGCTCCGCACTGTGTGTGTTTATATATTTACATATTTATTCCATCTAGCTACAATGCTCCGCACTGTGTGTGTTTATATATTTACATATTTATTCCATCTAGCTACAATGCTCCGTACTGTGTGTGTTTATATATCTACATATTTATTCCATCTAGCTACAATGCTCCGCACTGCGTGTTTATATACTCATATTGTGGTCTATATTAATCATATATTCCATAACCTACATATGTTGAAGCATGTGGAAATGTTTAGTAATTACATATGTAAAGGACTTCACACCTCTGAAAGGACAAAGGCTCTCAACCGCCGAGTGAAGAACAGAGACGTTCCCAGACGAGGCGGAGGAGACCGGAGGAGCCACCCTCACCCCCTAAGGCGAGGAGAGGAAATACCAAGACTATGGGGGGATTAAGATAATGAGGGATGTCAGCCTTTGTTATGCATGTCTTTTGTTGTGTGCACGTATAAAGCCAGTGAGCTGGAGAGATTCTGTCTCTTTTTTCCCTTCTGCCATTCTGCACCAGATGAGACTTGTTGGAAGAGCTGATTAATAAACTTTGTTTATAAATCACATCGCCTCTTCATTTCCAAGCTCTTCTACACTGGTGACCCTGACGCGAGTATGGACCTGAGGCGTTCCCCCGCAATCGACTCATCCGTGGCGACCCACGCAGACGAGGGAACAGATGGACAACTGTTCCCCCCGGCAGAAGAGATTGAGAGGGCTCAACCGAGCACCAGCACCACCGTGAGAGCCGAGCCAAGGCACTCTCACCCGGCGGGCACAGCAGTGATGGTATGCACGAATGCCGTCGCCGTCAAGCAGCCAGACTTCTGGCAAGAAGACCCCGCCTCTTGGTTTCAGCAGGCTGAAGCCCAGTTTACACTGGCGGGCATCACGGCTGACGATACAAAATTTTACCATATCGTCTCCAAACTCGACGCCGCCACTTCGGAGTGTGTGCGGAGCTTGATCCGGCGACCACCGGCCCGGGACAAATATGAGACGCTCAAAGCAACCATTGTGGCGAACTACGTCCCATCAGCGGAAGAGAGAGCCGAGAAGATCCTGGCGGTCTACGGCCACAGAAGGTGCAAACCGAAGGCCCTCATGGAGGATTTGCTACAGCTCAAAGAAGAGGACAATGACAACTTCCTCTTCCAGTTTATATTCCTCAGCACGCTGCCGCCACACATGAGAGGGACACTCGCCAGCATGAAATGCAACAACCACCAAGACTTCCGCGCACTGGCCAACGAAGCTCATCGGCTCGTCAATGCCTGCAAGGAGCGGACACCCACAGCAGCATCCGCAGACCTCAAAGCTGACGCCCCGAGCCACGAGGAGCCACAACCCATTGAGCAGACCCAGCCCACGGTGACAGCGACACGGCCAAAACTTAGCAGACAGAGCGACGCCTGTTATTATCACCACCGCTTCGCCGAGAAGGCCCACAAATGCGTTCCCCCTTGCAAATTTGCGATTTCGGGAAAACGCCAAAGCCGAGAGCCGTTAACGGCAGCGGTTCTCGGCGAGAAGAATAAGCTGTAGTACGTGACGGATGGACACACAGGCAAGCAGTTCCTCATCGACACAGGAGCCCAGATGAGTTTTGTCATGCACTCCCACGCAGATCGAGCCACGGGCACCCGGGGCAACGGAGCCGTGGCAGCCAACGGCTCTAGCATCGACACGTTCGGCGAAAAGAGCCTGCACCTTCTCATCCACGGCCGCAGCTACAGATGGACATTTGTTGTAGCGGCGGTGAGTTTTAACTTATTAGGCGCGGATTTTTTGTGTGCACATGGGTTATTAGTAGATCTAGCAAATAGGTGCCTGGTTAATGCACTGTTCTTTGCTTCTATTCCATGCTCAGCCCGAGTTTCTCCACCACCTGTGCAGGCCAATGTCACCACGGCAGGAGGTAAGTTTGAGCAACTCCTCACCCAATTTCCAGCACTCACAATTGCCAAATTCTCAGCCACTGTGGCTAAACACGGGGTTGAACACTTCATTCCCACAACGAGACCTCCCGTTTTTGCCAAAGCGCGCCGCTTAGACGCGGCCAAGCTCAACATAGCACGGGACGAGTTTACAACTCTTGAAAAATTGGGCATTGTTAGACGCTCGAAGAGCCCCTGGGCCTCACCACTTCACATGGTTCCGAAATCCGACGGTTCTTGGAGACCGTGCGGAGATTACCGCAGATTAAACAACGCTACAGCGCATGACCGTTACCCAATTCCTCACATTCAAGATTTTTCACTACATCTAGCGGGTGCGTGCATTTTTTCAAAAATAGACTTAGTCCGCGGTTATCACCAAGTCCCAGTCCGAGCAGAAGACATTCCTAAAACAGCGGTAATAACCCCTTTTGGCCTTTTTGAATTTCTGCGAATGCCTTTCGGCCTCAAAGGCGCTGCTCAAACTTTTCAACGAATGATGGACGCGGTCCTACGCGACCTTCCTTTTGTCTTCGTCTACCTCGACGACATGCTGGTAGCCAGCTCGTCTGAGGAAGAACACGAGCAGCACCTCACTACGGTTTTTCAGAGGCTAGAAGAGCACGGGCTAATAATCAATCCAGCCAAATGCAAGTTCGGCGTGTCACAAATTGATTTTTTAGGACACAAAGTCTCTCCGAAGGGGGCAGTTCCACTTCCAGACAAAGTTCACGCGATAGAAAGTTTCCCACGGCCACAAACAGTCAAATCGCTACAGGAATTTTTAGGGATGGTTAATTTTTACAACCGCTTCCTCCCCCACGCAGCTCAACTCATGCAGCCCCTATATGACGCGCTCAAAAAAAAGAAGGCTTCCAATGCGGTCGAATGGACCCCGGAGCGCGAACGCGCTTTCGCGGAAGTAAAAAGCGCCCTAGCTAACGCCACATTGTTAGTTCACCCAGATCCCTTGGCCCGCATCGCGCTAACCACAGACGCTTCAGACCTAGCTATAGGGGCAGTTGTAGAACAACTTGTCAGCGGGGTCTGGCAACCTTTAGCATTCTTCAGCAAATCGCTAAATCAAACTGAGCGTAAATACAGCACTTTTGACAGAGAGCTGCTGGCGCTTCATTTATCCATCCGCCACTTCCAGTTCTGGTTAGAAGGGCAGAGTTTCACGGCTTTTGTAGACCATAAACCGCTCACCTTTGCTATGGCTAAAATTTCAGAACCATGGTCAGGCAGGCAACAAAGACAGCTAGCTGCGATTTCAGAGTTCACCACAGACATTCGACACGTGGCAGGCAAACTTAACGTAGTAGCAGACTGTCTCTCTTGCGCTGTGACACCTCCAGAGTGTGAGGAGACAGATTATACTGCCTCAGCAGCAGAGCTCTTCACTAACGCAGACACATACGCAGCACCTGTCCATGCAGGGATAGATTATGCAGCCATGGCGGAGGAACAAAGCGGTGACGCGGACGTGCGCGCACTCCTGTCTGGACCAACAGGGTTAAGGCTGGAGAAAAAGGGTTTACGCGACGGCGTACCCCCCCTAATATGCGATGTTTCAACCGGCCGACCTCGCCCGTTAGTACCAGCTACATGGCGCCGCCGTATTTTCGACACAATTCATTCCCTCGCGCACCCAGGTGTGCGCGCCTCGGTTAAAATGGTCGCCGAAAAGTTTGTGTGGCCAGGCCTGCGCAAAAACGTAAAAGAAAGGGCGAAAACTTGCATTTCTTGTCAACGCGCCAAAATACACAGACACACAAAAGCCCCTCTGGAGCCTTTTCCAATCCCTGCTAGAAGGTTCGACTACGTTCATGTCGACCTTGTGGGGCCACTACCTTCCTCCCAAGGTTTCACACACCTGTTAACAATGATAGACCGCACCACGCGCTGGCCAGAGGCAGTCCCTCTAGCGGCAACCACAGCGGAGGAAGTCGCTCGCGCTTTTTTGACAAACTGGGTGGCACGTTTCGGCGTCCCATTGGACATCACGTCCGATAGGGGGCCTCAAGTCGTCTCAGAGCTCTGGTCAGCCATGTCCAACAGCTTAGGGGCAACAATTCATCGCACAACCGCTTATCACCCTCAGGCTAATGGGTTATGCGAGCGTTTTCACAGGTCTTTAAAGGCTGCCCTCAGAGCCTCACTAACGGACACAAATTGGGTAAATAAACTTCCCTGGGTTTTATTGGGGTTGCGTGCTGCACCTAAAGAGGACCTAGACGCCTCTCCCGCAGAATTAGTCTTTGCACAACCTCTCAGGCTTCCAGGTGAATTTTTACCAGAGAACCCAGAGCCAGGGCACCTTCCAGTCCCAAGGTTTTTAGGCAGCAACGGACCGGGCTCTCTCCCCGGTCCAGCTCATCACTCCTTCCCATGGGTTTTTGTCCCTCAAGCTTTAAAGAACACTGAGTTCGTTTTCGTTAAGCATGAAGCTTTAAAACCAACTTTCCGACCAGCATACGATGGGCCATTCAGAGTGCTGGAACATGGTGATAAACACTTTGTGCTTGATTTTGGGGATAGAAAAGAAACAGTCAGCATTGACAGACTTAAACCTGCCTTCCTGTTGAAAGACGAGCCTGCACAGTTGGCGAGAGCACCTCGGCGGGGTAGACTCCCCAAGAGAAAAAACTCAACCCCCCGGCAGTGAACAGTTAACCTCTCTCCTTCCCACACTGCAGATTCCTCACAAGAAGGTCCCAGCAGGGCGCCTAAACCAACCTACAGCAGTTTTGGGAGAAGATTGAAACCCAGACAGCACAGGGACTGATACCAACCACTCCACAATTGTTCACTAATTGTACTGCAACAGTTTAGGACTGACTTATGATTTTACTATGCTGTTATGATTACCACTGAACTCTCTTAGAAGCATGGCTGCTAGAAAGTTTCTTCTGTGGCAAGAGATGTAACATTTAGTATGTCATAGTAACTATCCTAGACTGTGAACCGTTCTATTGTCCTTTCTTAGTTGTTTGGGGGGCCTGTGGTCTATATTAATCATATATTCCATAACCTACATATGTTGAAGCATGTGGAAATTTTTAGTAATTACATATGTAAAGGACTTCACACCTCTGAAAGGACAAAGGCTCTCAACCGCCGAGTGAAGAACAGAGACGTTCCCAGACGAGGCGAAGGAGACCGGAGGAGCCACCCTCACCCCCTAAGGTGAGGAGAGGAAATACCAAGACAATGGGGGGATTAAGATAATGAGGGATGTCAGCCTTTGTTATGCATGTCTTTTGTTGTGTGCACGTATAAAGCCAGTGAGCTGGAGAGATTCTGTCTCTTTTTTCCCTTCTGCCACTCTGCACCAGATGAGACTTGTTGGAAGAGCTGATTAATAAACTTTGTTTATAAATCACATCGCCTCTTCATTTCCAAGCTCTTCTACACATATATTTATTCCATCCAGCTACAATGCTCCGCACTGTGTCTATATATATATATATATATATATATATATATATATATATATATATATATATATACTTGCTGCTCTTGTTTCTTTTTTTTCTCTTGCCTTCTGATTGTTACTCTGAGTGTTGCTATCCCTGTGCTGTTGCAATCCTGGAATTTCCCCATTGTGGGACTAATAAAGGCTTATCTTATCTTATCTTATCTTATTTAGATCTTATTTATCTGATAGGTTCCAGTTTGTTCATGTCAATAATGAGTTTTCTTCTAATTCAAAGCTCAGTCAAGGAGTTCCACAGGGATATGTGTTAGGCCCTACTCTTTTTAGTTTATATATGCTTCTGTTAGGCAACATTATTAGAAAGCACTGTATACATTTTTATTGTTATGCAGATGACACACAATTATACCTGTCAATGAAGCTAGATGATAGTAGTCAATTAGCCAAGTTAGAAGCCTATCTTAAGGAAATCAAAGCTTGGATGACTTGTAATTTCTTGCTATTAAATTCATATAAGACTGAAGTCATTCTTGTTGGTCTAAAAAACCTTAGAAATACCTTTCCAAATCAAACTCTTAGTTTGGATGCAGTTACTCTTTCTCTGAATAGTTCTGTGAGGAACCTTGGATTTATTTTTGATCAAGATCTGTTTTTCAATTCACATATTAAACTTGTTTCTAAGACTGTCTTCTATCATTTGCATAATATTGCCATAATTAGGAGCATCTTGTCTCAGAGTGATGCTGAGAAACTGATCCACGCTTTTGTTAGCTCTAGATTAGATTAGTGTAACACTTTTTTTTTTAAATCAGGTTGTCCTAAAACATCTTTAAAAAGTCTTCAGTTGATCCAAAATGCTGCAGCAAAAGTTTTAACAGGTAGTAGAAAGAGAGATCATATCTCTCCGGTTCTGGCCTCCCTTCATTGGGTTCCCATAGAATTTAGAATTAAGTTTAAAATCCTCCTTCTCACTTACAAAGCTCTAAATAATCAGGCCCCTTTTTATTTAAAAGATCTGATACTACCCTATTATCCTAACAGAGCACTACGCTCCCAAAATGCTGGATTACTTGTAAAACCTAGAATCTCCAAAAGTACAATGGGAGGCAGAGCCTTCAGTTATAAAGCTCCTCTCCTGTGGAACCAGCTGCCAATTTGGATTCGGGAGTCAAACTCAATCTCTGTTTATAAGAATAGGGTTAAAACATTCCTTTTTTGATATAGCCTGTGGCTCACATATTTTTGACTACATATGTATAAGCACAAGGTGAGATGCTTAGGACTGCATGTGTTGATTGACCTCACGTCTGGGATGGAACAATACGTCTGGACCGCCTGTGGATAATGGCAGGAGGACGGAGGTGCCGTGATAAGACTCTGAAAGGACTTCCTGACCTCCTAGGGTCAGACGGAAAGGACTCGGGGGGAGAATTATTGTCAATGGGGGATTTGACGACATTGTGTGATTCTGCCTCTGATGTGACATGTATAAATGTGGGGGTTTTTATGCAGCTCACTCTCTTCTTGTCTTGAGAGAAAGCTGGGGATGTGAAATCTGCATTAAACCTGAATTGAGAAATAATTCAGTCTCTTTATTTCACGTTCCCCACATTGGTGACCAAAGACGTGAAATGCCGAGAAGCGATTCCCCCGAACCAGACTCGTCGGAGACCGCCCGAGCGAGCGCCGTCTCGATTAAGCTGCCAGAGTTCTGGCAGGACAACCTGGACTCGTGGTTCCTTCAGGCCGAAGCACAGTTCGCACTCGGGGGAATAACGGCGGATGACACAAAGTTCTACCACGTCATCGCCAAGCTCGACAACCGCACAGCTCGATGCGTGCGGAGCCTGGTACAGCAGCCGCCCGCTGACGACAAATATGGCGAGCTGAAGGCTGCCCTCATCCAGTGTTTCACGCCCTCAGCCGAGGAGAGGGCTAGGAGGCTCCTGGCTCTGTACGACCGAGGAGGATGCAGGCCAGTCGACCTGATGGAAGACATGCTGCAGCTGAGGGACACAGACAACGACGATTTCCTGTTCAAACACATCTTCCTGAGAAACCTCCCGATGCAGATGAGGGGGACCCTGCCCGGCATGCATTGTGTGACCCAGCGGGACTTCCGTGCGCTGGCCCGAGAGGCGCAGCGGCTCCTCGACTCCTGCGTTGAGCAGATTGCCACCGCGGCAGCGGCAGACCTCGGTGCGGCGACCGGGAGCAGTGAAGGGCCGGAGACAGCGGAATCAATTCTACCAACTATGGCAGCGGCGCGGCCCCGACGCAGCGGAGGAGATGGCCTCTGCTTTTACCATCGGCGTTTCGCAGAGAAGGCACACAGATGTGTGCCACCGTGCCACTTCAAAAGCTCGGGAAACGCCAGGACCGGGAGTCGTTAGCAGCTTCGGCTCTCGGCGAACGAAACAAGCTGCTCTACCTCACGGATACGAGCTCTGGGCGGCACTTCCTCATGGACACCGGAGCCCAATTGAGTTTCATCACCCCGACCTATGCTGACCAGCTGGCAGGCCCCCGTGGTGACGGGGCAACGGCGGCGAACGGCTCGAGCATCAAGACCTTCGGAGAAAGGACTCTGCTTTTGTTCTTGCACAGCCGCACTTATGAATGGACTTTTATTATAGCGACGGTGAGTTTCAACATGTTAGGTGCTGATTTTCTGTGCTCACATGGTTTGTTAGTTGATCTTGCCAATAGGCGGCTGGTTAATGCACTTTCTTTTTATTCTATCCCTTGTGCAGCTCGAGTGTCCCCGCCACCAGTTCAGACCAACGTCGCCACAGCAGGCAGTAAGTTTCACACACTCCTCACCCAGTTTCCAGCGCTCACAGTTCCCACATTTTCGGCAACAGTTGCGAAACACGGGGTGGAGCACTTTATCACCACAGCTGGCCCCCCCGTCTTCGCGAAAGCTCGGCGCTTGGATGCAGCTAAACTCTCCATAGCGCGTGAGGAGTTCGCCAACCTGGAAAGGCTGGGCATTATTCGCCGTTCAAATAGCCCATGTGCCTGCCCACTGCATATGGTCCCTAAAGCTGACGGCTCGTGGAGACCTTGTGGTGATTACCGCAGGTTAAACAATGCCACAGCGCATGACCGCTATCCAATCCCACACATCCAGGATTTTTCAGTGCATCTGGCGGGGGCGCGCATTTTTTCTAAAATAGACCTGGTCCACGGCTATCATCAGGTCCCAGTCCGAGTCGAGGACATTCCTAAAACAGCGGTAATAACCCCGTTCGGACTTTTTGAGTTTTTACGCATGCCGTTTGGCCTCAAAGGCGCTGCGCAAACCTTCCAACGCATGATGGATGCCGTGTTACACGATCTCCCTTTTGTGTTCATTTACCTCGACGACATTTTAGTCACCAGCACTTCCGAGGAGGAACACGAAAAACACCTCACTGCAGTTTTTCGGAGGTTGGGAGAGCACGGGTTAATAATTAATCCAGCCAAGTGCCAGTTCGGCGTGGCGCAGATCAATTTTTTGGGGCACCACGTTTCCCCAGAAGGGGCGGTTCTGCTACCGGAAAAGGTGCGCGCAGTGGCAGAGTTTCCCCGGCCACAAACGGTCAAAGCATTACAGGAGTTTTTAGGAATGGTAAATTTTTATAACCGTTTCCTACCCCACGCAGCTCAGCTCATGCAACCATTATATGCCGCACTTAAAAAGCAAAAACCCTCCAATACGATCGATTGGTCCCCGGAACGGGAGCACGCGTTCGCGGAGGTAAAAAAAAGCCCTTGCAGACGCTGCACTGTTAGCTCACCCAGACCCAACGGCCCGCATAGCGCTCACCACTGACGGGTCAGATTTGGCCATAGGGGCGGTTGTGGAACAGCATGTTGCTGGGGTTTGGCAGCCGCTGGCCTTTTTCAGCAGATCCTTGCGCGAAGCCGAGCAGAAATACAGTGCGTTTGACAGGGAGCTGTTAGTGCTCCACTTTGCCATTCGCCATTTCCAGTTCTGGCTGGAAGGTCGGCGTTTCACCGCGTTTGTCGACCACAAGCCGCTCACTTTTGCGATGGCCAAAATTTCGGAACCTTGGTCGGGCCGGCAGCAGAGGCAGCTGGCCGCAATTTCGGAATTTACTACTGATATTCAGCACGTAGCGGGTAAACTCAATGTATTGGCAGACTGCCTCTCCCGCACGGTAACAGCACCAGTCCCCGCGGGGGTAGATTATACTACCGCAGCCGCAGAGCAAAATAGCAGCGCAGAAGTGCACGTGGCCCCAGTTCACGTGGGGATAGATTATGCAGCCATGGCAGCGGAGCAGAGTAGAGATGCGGACGTGTGCGCGCTCCAGTCTGGACCAACAGGGTTAAGGCTGGAGAGCAGGAGTTTGCAAACCGGTATGCCCCCCCCTAATCTGCGATGTATCTACCGGGCGGCTGCGCCCGGTGGTACTGGCTGCGTGGCGCCGCCGCGTTTTTGACTCGGTTCACTCCCTGGCACACCTGGGGGTGCGCGCTTCTGTGAAAATGGTAGTGGAGAAATTTGTTTGGCCGAGCCTAAGCAAGCATGTGAAAGAGTGGGCAAGAACCTGCATGGCTTGCCAGCGGGCCAAAATTCACAAGCACACAAAAGCCCCCTTAGAACCGTTCCACATCCCGGCCAAGAGATTTGACCATGTGCATGTCGACCTCGTGGGCCCCCTTCCGTTGTTGCAGGGGTTCACACATCTTTTGACAATGGTGGACCGAACCACATGCTGGCCGGAAGTGGTCTCACTGGCATCGACCACGGCTGCAGAGGTGGCCCGCGCATTTTTTACGGCCTGGGTAGCGCGTTTCGGGGTCCCGTCGGATATTAAGTCCGACAGAGGACCTCAATTTGTGTCTGAGTTTTGGTCAGCGATGGCCAGCAGCTTAGGGGCGACAATTCACCGCACTACCGCTTACCACCCCCAGGCTAATGGTTTATGCGAGCGTTTTCATAGGTCTTTGAAGGCAGCCCTCAGAGCGTTGCTTACGGATGCAGATTGGGTAAACAAACTACCATGGGTTTTATTGGGGTTGCGGTCTGCGCCCAAGGAGGACTTGAATGCCTCCCCAGCGGAGTTGGTTTTCGCGCAGCCTCTCAGGCTGCCCGGTGAGTTCCTGCCGGAGCATCCAGCGCCGGGGCGCCCCCCGGCTCTGGGGCCACTGATCGGCACGGGAGCAGACATGCTCTCGGGCCCCGTTCATCACACTTTTCCGCGTGTTTTTGTTCCCAAAGCTTTAAAAAATGCCAAGTTTGTTTTTGTCAGGCACGAGGCTCTGCGACCAAGCCTGCGCCCGCCATACGATGGTCCATTTAGGGTGCTGGAAACAGGTGATAAACATTTTGTGCTAGATTTGGGGGACAGAAAGGAAACAGTTAGTATTGACAGACTAAAGCCTGCTTTTGTGATGAACGACGAGTCTGTACGAGTGGCGAGGGCCCCTCAACGTGGCAGACCCCCCAGGGAGCATGTCCTGGAGCCCCCGCAGGGATCAAATAACCATTCTCTTCCTCAGTCAGCAGATTCACTGCAGGACGGCGCCACAAGGGCTGCGAGGCCTGCTTACAGCAAGTTTGGAAGACGTTTGAAGCCCAGACGGCGTACGGACTGATGTGTGATGTTATCATGTTGTGTAGACTTGCTGTTGATTTTGGCATGTTGTGTGAACTATGCTGTATTGTCCATTCTTCGACATTTGGGGGGGTTATGTGGCTCACATATTTTTGACTACATATGTATAAGCACAAGGTGAGATGCTTAGGACTGCATGTGTTGATTGACCTCACGTCTGGGATGGAACAATACGTCTGGACCGCCTGTGGATAATGGCAGGAGGACGGAGGTGCCGTGATAAGACTCTGAAAGGACTTCCTGACCTCCTAGGGTCAGACGGATGAAAGGACTCGGGGGGAGAATTATTGTCAATGGGGGATTTGACGACATTGTGTGATTCTGCCTCTGATGTGACATGTATAAATGTGGGGGTTTTTATGCAGCTCACTCTCTTCTTGTCTTGAGAGAAAGCTGGGGATGTGAAATCTGCATTAAACCTGAATTGAGAAATAATTCAGTCTCTTTATTTCACGCTCCCCACATAGCCTACAATTAGGGAGGGATCATGTGTCTCTGAACCCTCTCTTAGTTATGCTGCTAATAAGTTTAGACAGCCAGGGGACCTCCAATAATGCACTGGGCTTCACTCCTTTCTTCACTCTCAATGAAATACTTTTTCTGGTCATTAACATCTGTTTGTTCTCTCCCATACCTTGCATCCCCATCATGCTGTTTGCTCTTTACATGTCTCTCTTTTTGTCTTCTCTATCCCCTCAGCCCCCAGCCAGTCGCAGCAGATGACTGTCATTCCCTGAGCCTGGTTCTGCTGGAGGTTTCTTCCTGTTAAAAGGGAGTTTTTCCTCTCCACCATCGCCAAGCGCTTGCTCACAGGGGATCGCCTGATTGCTGGGGTCTTTCTGCAATTGTGGGGGTTCCCCCTATAGTTGAAAGTGCTACAGACGTGGACAAAATTGTTGGTACTCCTCTGTTAATGAAAGAAAAACCCACAATGGTCACAGAAATAACTTGAATCTGACAAAAGTGGTAATAAATAAAAATTGTAAGAAAATTAACCAATGAAAATCAGACAGTGCTTTTGAATTGTCGTTCAACAGAATTATTTTAAAAAACAAACTCATGAAACAGGCCTGGACAAAAATGATGGTACCCCTAGAAAAGATTGAAAATAATGTAACCATAGGGACATGTTCAAACAAGATGTGTCCTCTAATTAACATCACAGGTGTCTACAAACTTGTAATCAGTCAGTCGGCCTATTTAAAGGGTGACAAGTAGTCACTGTGCTGTTTGTTGACATGGTGTGTACCACACTAAACATGGACCAGAGGAAGCAAAGGAGAGAGTTGTCTCAGGAGATTAGAAAGAAAATTATAGACAAGCATGTTAAAGGTAAAGGCTATAAGACCATCTCCAAGCAGCTTGATGTTCCTGTGACTACAGTTGCACATATTATTCAGAAATTTAAGATCCACAGGACTGTAGCCAACCTCCATGGACGTGGCCGCAGGAGGAGACAGATAATACGAATGGTAACAAAAGAGCCCAGAACAACCTCTAAACACATTCATGGTGAACTCCAAGGTCAAGGTACATCAGTGTCAGATCGCACCATCCGTCGTTGTTTGAGCCAAAGTGGACTTCATGGGAGACGACCAAGGAGGATTCCACTGTTGAAAACAAATCATAAAAAAAGCAAGACTGGAATTTGCAAAACTGCATGTTGACAAGCCACAAAGCTTCTGGGAGAATGTCCTATGGACAGACGAGACAAAACTGGAACTTTTTGGCAAGGCACATCAGCTCTATGTTCACAGACGCAAAAATGAAGCATACCAAGAAAAAAACACTGTCCCTACTGTGAAACATGGAGGAGGTTCTGTTATGTTCTGGGGTTGCTTTGCTGCATCTGGCACAGGGTGTCTTGAATCTGCAGGGTACAATGAAATCTCAAGACTGTCAAGGTATTCTAGAGAGAAATGTGCTGCCCAGTGTCAGACGGCTTGGTCTCAGTCGCAGGTCATGGGTCTTGCAACAGGATAATGACCCAAAACACACAGCTAGAAACACCCAAGAATGGCTAAGAGCGAAACATTGGACTATTCTAAAGTGGCCTTCTATGAGCCCTGATCTAAATCCTATTGAACATCTGTGAAAGGAGCTGAAACATGCCGTCTGGAGAAGGCAGCCTTCAAACCTGAGACAACTGGAGCAGTTTGCTCATGAGGAGTGGGCCAAAATACCTGCTGAGAGGCGCAGAAGTCTGATTGACAGTTACAGAAATCGTTTGATTGCAGTGATTGCCTCAAAAGGTTGTGCAACAAAATATTAAGTTAGGGTACCATCATTTTTGTCCAGGCCTGTTTCATGAGTTTGTTTTTTAAAATAATTCTGTTGAACCACAATTCAAAAGCATTGTCTGATTTTCATTGGTTAATTTTCATAGAATTTTTATTTATTACCACTTTTGTCAGATTCAAGTTATTTCTGTGACCATTGTGGGTTTTTCTTTCATTAACAGAGGGGTACCAACAATTTTGTCCACGTCTGTATGAGATGACTGTTGTTGTGAAATGGCACGATATAAATAAAGTTGAATTGAATTGAACTATTTTCCTCATAAATTTGTAATTTCCTTTTGTAAAATTATGACTCTTCATGTACATTTGACTTTACCATTAATTTGTGGATTATTTTTTGGCTAATTTTTGTCTGTTTTTAAAATGAAATTACAGTTTTTCTAATAAATTTTAAACAGTTTACAGTAAAAAAAATATTCACATAATTGAAACTTTTGATCATAATTTATCAGAGCCAGAATAGAACAATAAATTCAACTCTGATTTCAAAGAAATATAGAAGTATTAATAAACATAGATTTAATGATGTAAAATTAACTAAAATGACATTCTATTTCTATATATTCACAATTTTTAGAACACTCCTCACCAACCAGACAACAGGAACAAGAGCACTCTGAGGCAAGTGCAATATTCCCCACCTCGGTTTTCTTTGACGATCCCAATACTTACTGACAGAGAGCAGTTTTCAACTTTTCAGCTTATCATCCACAAATATACAACACAATATACAATCCATAGCTGTTGGTCAGAATCCCAAGGTGAACCCATTTAGCAAGTATAGTGACCCAAGAGAGCATTACACTTTCCATAGTAAGAGATCATAGGGAGTGGTAGTGGTTCTTTTTTGTTGAAAATATAGTTTATAAGGCATTTTGATGTTTAGCAAATGATGATTAGCATACAGGCTGACATACTACATCACTCCTACCCACAACCTGTTGAGTCCTCAGCTAGGAGCCCCCAGTGGTTTCGGCCCATTATTCCTAGTACCACTATGAAATGGGGGTGGGCCCATGTCACCCACATCTGGGGACGTGCTCAACTGGTTGGCTACACTGCAAGCACTGCTTCTTACTCCTTCCACCAAATCCAGGTGGATCCTGCTTCAGCTGCTTCTTCCAGGTTCTTACACACAGCTCTCTTCTTCTGGCCTTCTATCCCTAGGCATTGTTAGAATGCCATCATGGAATGAGCCACAAACTCTCAACAACTAACTTCAAAGGGATAGCAATATGGCTTCCACCATCTTTCCGAGTACTGTAACACCAGCTCTTTATATTTTTTCCTTCTTCCTTTCATAAGCATCTTCAATGTTATCTTCCCACGGGACTGTTATCTCTCCAGTGATCACTGTTCTTGTCATTCTAGATGTTATCACCACATCAGGCCTCAGCCTTGTGAGAGCAATTTCTACTGGGAACTGAAGTGCCTTGTCCAGGTCTACTTGACACTGCCAATCGTTTGCTTCTTGTAGGAGGCCCCTTGCCAGACACTGACGAGGAGCCTGACATCTTAGCCCAGTCCCAGTTGGAAGGAAGTGGATCTTTTGGGTGGCAGTATGTGACAGTCACACTTCAGGGTAACAGGGTGAACCTGTGTACCAAATTTGGTGACCCTAACTTTACTCACACAGTAATAAGGCATAGGGAATGTTAATCTTGACCTTTGATCTTTTGACCCCAAACCCATAGTCTGAGGTCACGATCCCAAGGTGAACCTGTGGATCAGATTTAGTGGCCCTAGCTTTACTTGTTTTATAGTAATAGTAAATGTAGCATTTACCATAGTGCAACTACAATGTTAACTTTGACCCCTTGACCCCAAGCCCATCGTTAGGTGAGGGTATAAGTCATGCAAGATGTGTTTTAGATATAACTACTGTATCGATTTGAAAAGCCTACATCATTTCTTTCAGTAGTTATTGTATTTTGAAGATTTAGGAAAAAAAGCTGACCTCTGACCTTAAGGTCATCCGATGAGAGTGAAATTGCAATATGCGTATCATCAGAGTATATCAAACCATGATACCAAGTTTCCAAACAATCGGACCAAAACTGTAGAGGAGTTGATTTCACAAGACAGTTACTGTCTATGAGGTGAGGTGAAAGAAAAGGTCATAGGGCGGGGGCTACAATTCCCGCAAAAATCCTGCAATCAGAACCAAATTACAATAAGACCATCCTCAACGCATATCAAAGCATGGTACCAAGATTCAAAACTATCGGACCAAAACTGTAGGAAGAGTTGATTTCCCAAGACAGTTACTGTCTATGAAGTAAGGTGAAAGAGAAGGTCATAGGTCAGGGGCTACAATTCCCGCAAAAATCATCTGATCAGAGACAAATTGCAATATGCACATCTGCAGTATATATCAAACCATGGTACCAAGTTTCAAAACAATCGGACCAAATCTGTAGGAGCTGATTTCACAAAAGTGGGACAGACGAACGAACGGGCAGTCGGACAGACTGACCCATAACATAATTCCCCTTCACCCAAAGGGCTCTTCGACTACTTTGGGGTTCGACCAGCGGGTGATAAAAACCTCCCATATTTTTAAATCTAAATGTTGGCAGGTTTAGTTTGTCTGAAGGCTGGAGGGTGTTAACGGATTTAAGCCACTGACATTGTGAATTTCGGTCATTATAACTTGCCAGATATATAAAAATGAACATAACATGGGCAGCACGGTGGTGCAGTGGTTAGCACTGTTGCCTAACAGCTAGAAGGTTCCAGGTTCGAATCCCCAGGCTGGCAGCGGTAGGAACCTTTCTGTGTGGAGTTTGCATGTTCTCCCTGTGCTGCATGGGTTTACTCCGGGGGTTCCGGTTTCCTCCCACAATCCAAAGACATGCATGTTAGGTTAATTGGTTGTTCTAAATTGTCCCTAGATATCTGTCTCCTATAGGGGATTTTCATGTGACGTCACGGATCTAGGTCACAGGCCGGCGCCGCCATGCTGCCGGTCAAGCGCTGGCGGGCATAGTACACAAGCTTGTGTAAACAAACCACTTTCACACGTTTTCTAAGCCCTGTCATCGCCATTTTTGTCGTTGTTGTCATGCCGGAGACGTGTCGTGCTGTTCACTGCCATAATAGGCGTGGACAGAAGGAGAATGTGAGCTTCTACAGGATTCCTGCACTGAGTCAAGAGCCTGACCGTAGAAACATGTGGATTGCTGCAATAGACAGGAAAGGCTGGACTCCCACAGAGTACATTCGCTTGTGAGTCTCGCTTGGTCTTGTGAGCCTCAAAATTCTCCAGACTGTATGGTGAAGGGTGCACGATCAGGTAAATCATCAAGTCACTGAACTCAAAGTCTGGCAGTGTGACATCCTCAGCTGTGATGGAGGAGAACAACACGCCAGGCGCAGTGTAAGGATCACAGCCTCCTAGAATGGCTATTTTATCCTGATACCGCTTCAATTCGATGCCAGAGAGGTGTTTGGTCTGTTCACTCAGACCTCCTTCACGTTCAGACATGATAAATAGTGATAAACTACCAGCTAACCTGTCCCACACTTCCAGAAGACTCAGAAGTTTGCAACACTCACGATCTTTGTTATGTAAACAAGCCTGGCGGGCGTCGCGCTTGACCGGCAGTATGGCCGCCGGCTGCATCGCTGGGCGCGCGGGTCACGTGACTGAAAAACCTGAATAGGCCGTTAGAATAGAGGGTGAGTACTAGTGAAGCGCTTTGAGTGGTCTTTGTGACTAGAAAAGTGCTATATAAGTGCAGGCCCTTATCCCTTACAAATTACTTAATATTGTAACGTCGGGGCTATGTTAAGGGGGCAGGGATTCTCTCGGCATGCTTGGGCCACGGAGGATTCAAAGAGTGTTATTATTTGTGTGTTCTAAGTGTTATTGCTGTGTCATTATAACTGCATTATAATGACACAGCAGTGTTATAAGACCATTTAGCGTTGTGATTGATCATGTGTTTGTGTCACCGTAAGTGAGACGAGGGTCTGTGTGAATGACTTCCCCTCCTGTCTGTGTTGAGTAGTTGTGTATAAAATAAAGCCTGTTAGAATAATTTTGAGCTTAAATTATTCAGAGTCAAAGAATTAGGCAGAAAGTTGGATTTATGTACATTTATTCACCTCAGTGGCCATTTGAGGGAGAGACTACAGAGCATGGCCTACAGCACACTGTCACCGAAGTCGCTGAACAAACATTCTCTAAGCTCAGTATTTATAACTATGGGTAAACAAGGAGGAGGAGGAGGAAAGAAGGGGGAGAGCTATCTGCAGAACCATCCAGGGACATTTCAGAGACAGACAGAGTGTCTATAAACCTAATCTACATGAACTTGAAGCTTCAGCACATTCCTTGGACACAGAAGAGCAGGGCATACCAAAGACATTATCAGTGTAGACGTCTGACCCTCAGTCTCACACACATCCTCTGAAGGCCACAGTTACACAATAATTGCTCACAGACATGAAAGAATAATACAGAGGAATATATGAACTTATTCTACATGGAATGCACATATAAACATCAGATATGCAATGGAAAAGGCATGATACAAAATAATAATAATAATAATATAATAATAAAATGGATAATATGGAATTTGTCCATCATATCCCCCTTGATGCTTAATAAAGCATCATGATTAAAAAAAATAAAACTAGTAATAAAATAAAGTGAATAAATTAATGTAAGGATATGTGTAAGAATTTTGCGTGCTGTTGTGCATCTTTACAAATTAAATATGTGTGCAGAATATATCATTAAGGGTGAATATGTGCAATGTGATCAAAATTAATCTCAGTGTCAAATAAGAACATAGAAAATAATATGAAAGCACTCGAAAACAGCCTTAAACCATATTGCATCCTTCAAGCTCCTTAGTACGATCCCTTTCACCATCCTCATCATCTGCAGCAGTTGTATGAAGACATACTGTATTACTAAGTTTACAATAACCAGCCTTATCATCATATTAAGGACTCACACAAGAAAAGTCCGAAGTTATCACTACAAAATCATTACCAAGTTTATGATGAAACTTCTCCATGAAGAGAAACACTAACTTAATTAGTTTCGTTATCATTGCCTGCAAAGCAATGAAGCTGTGTGTATCCTCTGTGATAATTTTGTAAATGACTGTAGTCTACAATTAAGTGTTTTAATCCCTAAGGTATTTTGTTTCCACTCAAAGAAACAATGAACAAAAACCTCACTCCTGTACTTTCCATCTGAAATTGCATTCATGCTTCATAAATGGCATCAAGTGGTAGAATAGCATCTCTCTTCACCCTGCCCACCTGCCCTGCCGACATGATGAGGGTACGGTCAGTTGTCAAAACGGGGTACACAGATCTGCCCAGTCCTGACCAAATGCAAATATGTCCAATGACCCAATGACCTTTGACAATGTAGATCCTTAGTATAACACTTGCTCACTTCGTTGGTCAAGCAGGGTAGCAGTACAGGGGAGAGACACACTGTAAGCCGTTGCATACTAAGAGAGTATTAAGCTGTCGGACAGGGGACATCACCACTTCAAAAAGAGGAGTTCCCTGATGAAGTTAACCTTGTATTCACAGAGTAAGGAGTGTCATCATGTTTCTAGTCAGTGGAGTGATGTGTTGTGTCAGGTGTGATTCAAAATGAAGTTTGCTATGTTATTTCTGTATATGGCTATGCTGCCTCCATGAATTAGTTGGGCAGTTCCCATTACAGCATTTCATGTAAGTGAGTTTGGTTCCCTCTAGTGGTGTAGTGAAAGCATTGTTTTGAACTGATACACAAAGTGTTGCACATGCGCAGTAATGATATAACGGGAGACCGGTCAGAGCGTCACTCAATGTACGAACGCTGTGAATGTTGTTTAATTATCGGCGCCTTGGACATCATTAGTCCGTGAGTATCCTACATGGTTTGACAGTGTTAACAGCTACAATGAGAACTGCATGGTTGCATTGGTGTATTTTAAGCGACTGTCTAGTCCGTTGCCAACATTGTTACCAGCTAAGTTAGAGCTAATGCTAACATGTGCTAAGCTAAACACGGTGATCATATCATTGACGGCGTGTATATGTTTACTTTGTTGCAGTTTTACACGGCTGTAGGAACGAATGTAAACGGATGTAAAACCAAAAAGACGAGTGCACATCATGTTGAGTTCTTTGTGGGGTAGCTTCAATAGACGAGATAAAAGGAAACATCTTGTCATCATTGAGGCCTGCACCACACGTGTTAGCTTGCTGTCTACCAGTCGATAACTGGGAAACTCGATGGGAGGGCAGTAAAGTAAAAGGACTATAGCGCGGCGGACCCAATAAACAAACAACAAGCAGCAAATGAGCCTCAGGGCAGGTGAGCAGCACCAGCCAACTCCCCAACTCAGAAGTGAAGTTATGGAGACGGAAAACACAATTCCCTTGGCTACAGCTGTACAAGGTAGCTCGTTATATTCACGTAGCTCCAAGTCAAGCAAGGCTTCTTCAGCTACCTCCTCAGCCATAAAGGCTAGAGCCAAAGCAGATGCTGCACGGGCTAAATTAGCTTATTCAGAGAAAGAAGCAGCCCTCATCACGAAGAAAGCTAATCTTGAAGCACAAATGCACATTTTGAACCATCAGAAGGCTGCTGCAGCTGCAGAAGCTGAAGCTGCGGCCTATGAAGAAGCAGAGGAATGTGCAAGAAGTGAATTCAGTCAAGCATTAATGGACTTGCCAGTTGGCTCAGCACAACACACATCTGAGTATGTACAGAAACACTTTGATGTGCGCTTTGAGGAAACTCCACTTAAAACTAATCCAGCCACCCCCTCTAAGATCCAGTGTGAACAGTTTGAAATGGCCACAAATGTACCATTCATCTCATCCAGTGCTGTAGATGGTAAGAGTAGGGTCAGTGTCAACATGAAGGAGGAGTATGGAGCTGCAGAGACAATTAATCCCCCGACGTTACGACCCTATTATGCCCCCGCAACACATTACGCGGAAGCACAAAGCATTCAGGATCTGACCAAATACCTCACACGCCGGGAGATGTTGAGCACGGGACTCCTACAGTTTGATGACCTCCCAGAGAATTATTGGGCATGGAAGGCATCTTTCCAGAACGCCATTCAAGACCTCAGCCTCCCACACCACGAGCAATTGGATCTGATGATAAAATGGCTTGGCACAGAATCAGCAGAACAAGCAAAGAGGATCCGCTCTGCACATGTGTTCAACCCAAAAGCAGCCCTCAACTTAGTCTGGGAAAGGCTAGAAGAGTGTTATGGGTCACCCGAAGCAATAGAAAATGCACTGTTAAAAAAGCTTGCTCATTTTCCCAAAATCAGCAACAAAGATGCACTCAAGCTGAGAGAACTTGGTGACGTTCTACAGGAACTCGAATGTGCAAAGGATGGCGGATACCTACCTGGGCTCGCATACCTGGATACAGCCCGTGGAGTGAATCCTGTTGTCGAGAAACTGCCCTACAGCCTACAGGAGAAGTGGATTGCAGCAGGCGCCAAATACAAAGAAACACACAAAGTCGCCTTTCCTCCTTTCAGCTTTTTTTCCATCTACGTCAGACGACAAGCCAAAATAAGAAACAACCCAAGTTTCAGTTTCTCTCCACTGGCCCACATGAACACCAGAGTTGAAAAGGCCCCCAAGTTCGCCAGCAAGCACCTCATCAGTGTCCACAAAACGGACATCCCACCAGCTTCACCCGCAGCTAAAGGTAACCACACACATCAAAGAACAGAAGGCCCAGATAAACAATGTCCCATACACAGAAAGCCACACCCATTAAAGAAATGTAAAACGTTTAGAGCAAAACCAATAGAAGAACGCAAACTGTTCTTGAGAGAGAATCACATCTGCTTTAAGTGTTGTGGGTCCACTCAGTATCTGGCAAAAGACTGTAAACAGGCAATCCAGTGCTCTGACTGTGGTAGTGATAGACATGTAGCAGCACTACATCCCGGCCCCTCTCCTCCTCCCATGGAACCTCAGGAAGCTGAGACGGATCATGGCGGGGAGTCCCATGATTATGAGGGCACACTAGTCACGTCTAGATGCACAGAAGTTTGCGGTAATGCAGAAAACCCACGATCCTGCTCAAAAATTAGCCCTGTGTTAGTTTATCCTGCAGGACACAGAGAGGAAGCCCAGAAAATGTATGCAGTGCTCGATGAACAAAGCAACAGATCACTCGCTAAATCAGAGTTTTTCCAGCTGTTCAACATTAGAGCACCTTCCGACCCTTACACACTGAAAACGTGCTCAGGGGCTACTACGGTTTTGGGGCGGAGAGCTTCAAACTTCATGATAGAACCAATGGATGGAAAAGTACAGCTCCAGCTTCCAAACTTGATCGAGTGTGACATGATCCCCGATGACAGGAGGGAGAGTCCATCTCCAAAGGCCGCACTTGTGCATCCACACCTGAGAAAAGTCGCAGACAAGATTCCACCTGTAGATGAACATGCTCCCATCCTCCTACTGCTGGGAAGAGACATCCTACAGGTACACAAGGTGAGAGAACAAATAAATGGGCCCCACAGTACTCCCTATGTACAGCGCTTGGACTTGGGATGGGTTATTGTGGGAGAAACGTGTTTGGAGACAGCACACAAGCCTTCTACTGTTAACGTGCTAAAGACACATGTGCTCTACAATGGTCATGCATCATTCCTCAGCCCATGCCCAAACACATTTCTTGTCAAAGAGGTTTCAGGTTGCTCTACCTCACGCCCCAACAGCATACTACCATACGCCTTGCAGGGTGAGAGAGACACAGACCACTTAGGAAACACAGTCTTTGATAAAACAAAGGACGACGATAAACCAGCGCTGTCAATAGAAGATCAAGTTTTTATTGACATCATGGACAAAGAAGTAAGAGACTACAGAATGAAAGTGCATGTGTTCGGCAATAGCCCTTCTCCAGCCGTGGCTGTTTACCGCATGAGACGTGCTGCAGCTGAAGGTGAGAAAGAGCATGGACATGACACAACACAGTTCATAATGAGACATTTCTATGTAGATGATGGATTAGCCTCCACAGCCACACCAGAAGAAGCTGTTGACATCCTGACAAACGCACAAAAGATGTTAGCACAATCCAATCTCAAATTACACAAAATAGCATCTAATGACTACAGGGTCATCGAAGCCTTTCCGGCGAATGAAAGAGCTAAGGACTTAAAAGACTTAGATCTCAAACGTGACGAGCTCCCACTACAATGCAGTTTAGGGGTGCCTTGGAATCTTGAAATTGACAGTTTTGTGTTTCAGGTGTCCATCAACAGGAAGCCCTGCACACGAAGGGGAGTCTTAGCGACGGTCAACAGCCTGTATGATCCTCTAGGGTTTGTGGCGCCTATCACGATGCAGGGGAAGAACCTCCTGCGTGAACTGTCAACAGAACATGGCGACTGGGATGAACCACTTCCCGCTGAGAGAGAAGAGGAATGGAACAAATGGAAAGATTCCCTGAAAGACCTAGAAGACCTATAGATACCAAGGTGCTACCTGCCATTGTCGCAGCCTTCTGTTCGAAAAAGAGAGTTATACATTTTCTCAGATGCACCAATCTTGGCAATCGGAGCAGTAGCCTACCTGAGAACCAAGAACAACGAAGATCAGTGCCACTCAGGGTTCATTACGGGTAAAGCTAAAATAGCACCACGTCCTGCACACACCATCCCTCGTTTGGAGCTATGCGCAGCTGTTCTAGCTGTTGAGATGTACGAGCTGATCAGGGATGAGATAGACACTGCAATGGATGCTGTCAGGTTTTATACAGACTGTAAGATTGTTCTTGGATACATTAACAATAACACAAAAGGGTTCTACGCATATGTGGCAAACCGTGTAACCCGCATCAGAAAGTCAACACTTCCATCACAGTGGTATTACATAGCAACCAGCAACAGATGGGCTCTACTTTTCACATGCATGTCAACAAGAGCTGTGCACATCCAACTGACTGAATCAATGTCAACGTCCAGTTTCATAAATGCTCTGAGAAGATTCTTCTCCATTCAGGGACCTGCACAGCTTCTGCGATCTGATAGGGGCACAAACTTTATCGGGGCATGTAAGGAACTGAGAATTGAGCGCAGTGACGCAGCATTAACGAGTTACCTACAAGAAAAGGGTTGCCAAATGGTTTTTTAACCCACCTCATGCATCACACATGGGTGGATCCTGGGAAAGACTCATTGGAGTTGCCAGGCGGATTTTAGATGCACTACTTCTCAAGAACAAACTACGGCTCACACACGAGGTACTGAGCACCTTAATGGCGGAGGTTATGGCAGTGATGAATGCAAGACCACTCATGCCGGTCTCAACAGATCCTGACAATCCAACCATCCTAACCCCAGCAATGCTACTGACCCAAAAAACCAACCCCTTGACAGCACCATCGGGAACTTTCGTTGCGCCAGAACTTCATGCATGTCAGTGGAAACAAGTGCAGGCTCTTGCGGACAGTTTTTGGAAACAATGGAGACAAGAGTATTTTGTGACTCTTCAGAGCCGAAGAAAATGGACTGATGAGAAACCGAACATCAATGTTGGAGATGTCGTTTTGCTCAAGGATGGGCAAACACACAGAAATGACTGGCCCATGGGGCGGATTGTGAAGACATTTCACGGAAAGGACAATAAAGTACGAAAAGCGGAGGTGAAGATAATGAGAGATGGGACTGTTAAAGTGTTTCTGAGACCAATTACAGAAATGGTTTTACTGATAGCAGATGGGGAATAATAGATAATGATATGGTTAACATTGTTATGCACTGTTGTTTGAAATGTTGTAAGGCTAAATAGTGGTACAATGTTATTGCACCAGACGGGGAGTATGCTGCCTCCATGAATTAGTTGGGCAGTTCCCATTACAGCATTTCATGTAAGTGAGTTTGGTTCCCTCTAGTGGTGTAGTGAAAGCATCGTTTTGAACTGATACACAAAGTGTTGCACATGCGCAGTAATGATATAACGGGAGACCGGTCAGAGCGTCACTCAATGTACGAACACTGTGAATGTTGTTTAATTATCGGCGCCTTGGACACCATTAGTCCGTGAGTATCCTACATGGTTTGACAGTGTTAACAGCTACAATGAGAACTGCATGGTTGCATTGGTGTATTTTAAGCGACTGTCTAGTCCGTTGCCAACCTTGTTACCAGCTAAGTTAGAGCTAATGCTAACATGTGCTAAGCTAAACACGGTGATCATATCATTGACGGCGTGTATATGTTTACTTTGTTGCAGTTTTACACGAATGTAGGAACGAATGTAAACGGATGTAAAACCAAAAAGACGAGTGTACATCACGTTGAGTTCCTTGTGGGGTAGCTTCAATAAACGAGATAAAAGGAAACATCTTGTCATCATTGAGGCCTGCACCACACGTGTAAGCTTGCTGTCTACCAGTCGATAACTGGGAAACTCAATGGGAGGGCAGTAAAATGGCCTTTCTCTTAAAAAAACAAACAGCCTGTAGTAGCTGCATTATTTTAACAATAAAAGATATTTTTTCCAACTGTTAATGTTATTAAGGAATAAACATTCTCTACAGTGTAAAAGCAATGGAACAACTTGATAACCAATATTAAGTATTACTAGAGGATGATGAGGATGATAAGGTAACGGTGTGGCACATATGTTGGGTTCATATTTTCCACAAATGTATTACTGTATGTGTATTGGGTGCTTCACGTCTCGCAGGACAAAGAAGGTCTGGATCGGCAGAGATCTGCAGGAGATAACGAGGAGGTGTGAGATTTGGCCTTTTGTCTCAGAGAAGATGCCCCAGAAGGATTTCCGGATCATTGAAGAATGAGAGACAATGGTGACAGATCAAAGAGTCACATTGTGACTGGGATTAAGTACCATGTGACTGTATGTTTGCTAAAGCACCATGTGACTTAGGTTTCGATGCTCCAGGAGTATAAAAGTGTGATGTTACATTGATCAGCCTCTTTTCTTGTTGAGAGGTTGATAGAGCATGTGTTCTGACAATAAAGCTGAACTTGAGAAATAAACTCAGTCTCATCCTTGAGCACATCCTCTACACTGGTGACCTTACGACAAATTATGGCCGGTGACGATCTTCCCGCACCGGACTCTTCAGGAGCCAGCCGGGCTTATGCAGCTACCGCAGTCCAGCTGCCTGATTTCTGGCAACATAGCCCGCGCTCCTGGTTCAACACTGTCGAGGCACAGTTCCATATTCGGGGAATTTCGGCTGATGCCACGAAATTCTACCATGTAGTCGCAAAGCTGGACAGCCTCACAGCCCAGCGGGCGACGACAAGTATGGCGCACTGAAAGCCGCTCTCATCCGTGCTTTCACCCCCTCGCTAGGAGAGCAAGCAGAGAAGCTCCTGGTGCTGACTGAAGGAGAGGCAGACAGGTCCGCAGACCTGATGGCGAAGATGCTAAGTCTGAGCGGTGAGAGTTACCCTGGCCAGTTCACAGCTGCTGGCCCACCGAGATTACCACAAGCTGGGCCAGGAGGCGCAGCGACTCGTCGACGCCCATAGGCGACACATGGCCACGACGGCAGCAGCAGAGCTGAGCGCAACGCCCGGAGACGGTAGGGGGCCTGAAGCTGCAGCACCAGATTCGCTGACGTCAGCAGCGGCGGAGGCCAGGGGACGCGGAGCGGACGACGCCCTCTGCTTTTACCATCGATGTTTCGCCGAGAAGGCACGCAAGTGCATTCCACCGTGCCAGTTCAAGCGCTGGGGAAACGCCAGGACCGGGAGCCGGTAGCAGCTGCGGCTCTCGGTGCGAAGAACAAGCTGCTCTACCTGACGGACGCGTGATCAGGGAGGGAGTTCCTTGAGGACACAGGCTCCCAGCTGAGTTTCATCACACCTTCCTATGCTGACCGGCTGGCGCCTTCCAGCGGACCCCTGGTGTTGGCAGCGAACGGCTCGACGATCAAGACCTTCGGGGAGAAGACCCTCCCCCTGTCTTTTCACGGCCAGGCATTCGAGTGGACTTTCGTCATAGCGGCAGTCAGTTATAACATGTTAGGTGCTGATTTTTTGTGCTCGAATGGTTTATTGGTTGATCTTGCTAATAGACGTCTAGTTAATGCACTGTCTTTCCACTCTATTTCCTGCACAGCCCGGGTGGTCCCGCCTACTGCACAGGCCAACGTCACAGCTGCGGGTGGTAAGTTCCAAGCACTACTCTCTCAGTTCCCAGCACTCACAGTCCCAACGTTTTCGGCGTCAGTGGCTAAACATGGGGTGGAACATTTTATCACCACCTCCGCCCCCCCCCCCCCCCCGTTTTTGCAAAAGCTCGGCGCTTGGATTCAACTAAACTGGCCATAGCGCGTGAGGAATTCGCCAACCTGGAAAAGCTGGGCATCATTAGACGCTCCAACAGCCCCTGGGCTTCACCGCTACACATGGTCCCAAAGGCTGATGGCTCGTGGTGGCCTTGCGGTAATTTCCGCAGGTTGAATAACGCTTCAGCACACGACCGCTACCCGACTCCGCACATCCAGGATTTTTCGGTTCATTTAGCGGGGGCGTGCATTTTTTCTAAAATAGATTTGGTGCGCGGCTACCATCAAGTCCCAGTACGCGCTCAGGACATACCCAAAACAGCGGTAATAACTCCTTTCGGGCTTTTCGAGTTTTTGCGCATGCTGTTTGGACTCAAAGGTGCCGCGCAGACTTTCCAGCGCATGATGGATGCAGTTTTACGTGACCTCCCTTTCGTGTTCGTCTACTTAGATGACATTTTGGTAGCCAGCACGTCTGAAGACGAACATGAAAGCCACCTCACAGCGGTTTTTTGGAGGCTGGCAGAGCATGGGTTAATAATTAATCCAGCGAAGTGTCAGTTTGGGGTGGCACAAATTGATTTTTTGGGGCATCGCGTTTCGCCAGAAGGAGCGATCCCTCTGCCCGATGAAGTTCGCGCAATAACAAACTTTCCCCAACCTCAGATGGTCAAAGCATTGCAGGAATTTTTGGGAATGGTTAATTTTTATAACCGTTTTCTCCCTAGCGCAGCGCAGCTCATGCAACCATTGTACGTGGCACTTAAAAAGCAAAAACCCACAAGTAAAATCGAATGGTCTCCGGAACGGGAGCGCGCATTCTCCCAAGTCAAATCAGCCCTGGCAAACGCGGTTTTGTTAGCACACTCGGTGCCAACGGCCCACATGGCGCTCACCACGGACGCTTCTGATTTAGCGGTGGGGGCGGTTGTTGAGCAGTTTGTAGCAGGGAGCTGGCAGCCGCTGGCGTTTTTCAGCAAAACCTTGCGCGATAACGAGCGAAAATACAGCGCGTTCGACAGGGAGCTTTTGGCCCTGCGTTTGACCATCCGCCATTTCCAGTTCTGGCTGGAGGGGCGCTGTTTCACCGCGTTTGTGGACCACAAGCCGCTAACGTTTGCGATGGCCAAGATTTCAGAGCCTTGGTCGGGCCGGCAGCAAAGACAGCTGGCCGCGATATCGGAGTTCACCACCGATATTCAGCATGTCGCGGGCAAACATAATGTAGTGGCAGACTGTCTTTCGCGTGCAGTAGCAGCACCAGGCCCCGTGGGGGCAGGCTCGGCAGCCGTGGCCTTGGGCCAGGGTTGTGGTGCGGAAGCGCACGCAGCTCCGGTCCGTGTAGGTTTAGATTATGCAGCCATGGCCGCGGAGCAGGTTAGTGACGCGGATGTGCGTGCGCTCCAGTCTGGACCAACAGGGTTAAGGCTGGAGCACAGGGTGCAGCAAACAGGTATGCCCCCCCTAATCTGCGACGTCCCCACGGGGCGGCCTCGCCCCATGGTTCCAGCTGCGTGGCGCCGCCGCGTTTTTGACTCAATCCATTCTCTGGCCCACCCGGGGGTACGCGCATCGATTGAAATGGTGGGGGAGAAATTTGTTTGACCGGGGTTGCGTAAACAGGTCAAGGAATGGGCAGCAGCCTGCGTAGCGTGTCAGCGAGCCAAAATACACAAGCACACTAGAGCTCCTTTGGAGCCTTTTCACATTCCGGCTAAGTGTTTTGATCATGTGCATGTGGACTTGGTGGGTCCTCTTCCGTTGTCGCAGGGGTGCACACACCTTTTGACGATGGTAGACCGCACCACGCGTTGGCCAGAAGTGGTTCCTCTGGCGTCAACTACAGCAGAAGAAGTTGCACGCGCGTTTTTAACAGCTTGGGTTGCGCGTTTTGGAGTTCCGTCGGACATAACGTCCGACAGGGGTCCCCAATTTGTTTCTGAACTCGGTCATCGATGGCCCACAGCCTAGGGGTGAAGATTCACCGCATTACCGCGTACAACCCTCAGGCTAACGGTTTGTGCGAACGCTTTCATAGGTCATTGAAAGCAGCCCTCAGAGCGTCTCTTACGGATACAAATTGGGTGGATAAACTTCCATGGGTTTTATTGGGGTTGCGTTCTGCACCTAAGGAGGATTTGCAGGCTTCCCCAGCTGAATTAGTTTTTGCACAACCCCTCCGTTTGCCAGGGGAATTCCTTCCCGACAATCCCGCGCCAAATTGCCCCCCTGATCTACTGTTGCAGAGAGGCACAGGTTCAAACACCCTTCCTGGCCCAGTTCATCACAGTTTTCCATGCGTTTTTGTGCCGAAAGCTTTGAAAAATGCGGAGTTTGTTTTTGTTAGACATGATGCACAACGCCCAGGTTTGCGGCCGCCTTAAGACGGGCCTTTCAAAGTGTTGGAAAGAGGGGAGAAGCATTTTTTGCTAGATTTAGGAAGCAGGGAAGAGTTGATTTGCACAAACAGACTCAAACCCGCTTTTGTTCTGGCTGATGACCACGTGCAGTTGGCGAGGGCCCCCCGCCGTGGCAGGCCGCCGAGAAGGCATTCTTTGGACCCCCCACAGAGATGTGCTAACAGTTCTGATCCACAGGTGCAGGTGGACGCTGCTGAAGGAACAATGCCGGCTTACAGCAGATATGGCAGGAGATTAAGACCTAGGCAATTGGTGGATTGATTTTTGATATGTGGTTATGTTTTCTGTCATACATTGCTGATGATGTTTTGTCCCTTAGTAGATGTTTTGGGGGGGGGGGTTATGTGGCACATATGTTGGGTTCATATTTTCCACAAATGTATTACTGTATGTGTATTGGGTGCTTCACGTCTCGCGGGACAAAGAAGGTCTGGATCGGCAGAGATCTGCAGGAGATAACGAGGAGGTGTGAGATTTGACCTTTTGTCTCAGAGAAGATGCCCCAGAAGGATTTCCGGATCATTGAAGAATGAGAGACAATGGTGACAGATCAAAGAGTTGCATTGTGACTGGGATTAAGTACCATGTGACTGTATGTTTGCTAAAGCACCATGTGACTTAGGTTTCGATGCTCCAGGAGTATAAAAGTGTGATGTTACATTGATCAGCCTCTTTTCTTGTTGAGAGGTTGATAGAGTATGTGTTCTGACAATAAAGTTGAACCTGAGAAATAAACTCAGTCTCATCCTTGAGCACATCCTCTACAATGGCACTAACCACACTTTTCTTTTTTTCCCTTTGTCATGATAAAGAAACAGCCTGCATCTCTATTAGCAGAGGTTGTTACTGGACGCAAACACCATCAGTTGACACTTGCATAGAGAAACAGTTAAACAGTCATTTGTTGTCTTTTTTTAAAAAAAAAAATAAGTATATAATTTAAATTAAACAGTCTCTTGCTGAGGGTTTCAAGTGGAGTAGAGGTTAAATGCACCCAAGTGCCACATCCTTCATTTTCCACAGCTGTTTAGGTCAGCAGGATAACCTTTGTGCTGTCCTTGCCAGGGAGTTTTGGTCAAGTTTCCCTTGATGACCAGATCCCCTGGTTTGCCCAAGAGATGGGTGCATCTCCCACGGTTCCTTCATCACATGGTCCCTCCTGGGAAGGGCAGCATGGATAACATCACTGTTAGTTGTCATCCTTTACATGTATTCACCCAGAAAACCTTCCTCATCACCAAAGTTAAATGGCTTTAATAATAGGGTTTGTCATTCACAATTTCCTTATTTTCCTTATTTGTGTATTATACTGATCCTGTAGATTGTTGATGGTAAGCTAAATGGCTTCCTGGGTAAATGTTTTGTCCTAATAATTTGGGAACTGTAAATCAAATCATGTCACATTTAAGTGCAAAGTGTATTCCATTAAATGTTCTCCATTATTTAAGTAAATCATTTCAGCTATTTTAAATCTTGGTATTGTCCCAGTTAAGGGTTTCAGTGTCACCATAACAGTATTTAATTTAGTGTAGGGGAAAGTCTTTGTATATTCAATAAGTGTGTAAATAGTTTCTAAACATTTTTATCTCCACTCTTATTTAGCTCAATGAGACTCATGCAAGGGTTTTGAAAAAAACTAAGTTTATACAGGGAGGATCAGATTATTTTGCTTTGAGCTCCCTAAAGCATTGCTCCCTTAATTGAGTAAGAATCTGTATTGTCTTTGTAGTAGATTCTAAATCAAGTCCCACAGTAAGCATAAATTAAGGATAAATTAGACCTTTCTTAGACATTTGGAACTCTTCTCATAAATTTGCATAGTTTCCTTCTTCCCTATCAGTTTACCTTGTTTCTTATAAACATGATATTCTTTTTTTTTTTTTACAATAATCTGCAAATATTTTCTTAAATATCTGGACATTTATTGATGTAACTTTTAACTTCTCCTATTGAATGTTGTGATTTAATTACCAAACAGTTTAATTTATATTTTTCTCTTCATTATTGATCATTTATTGATCATTTTTTATGTATCATCTATTTTTCTGAGGATTTTTCTAATTATTTTTCTAATTAATTTCTTTGGTACCCCCCACCCCTTTGGTGCATGGAGACGCACATGCATCAAAGTTACAGGGTATTTGCTTGATGGGTAGTGTCTTTTTACCAGAAGGAAGTGTGTTACCACTTTTTATATATTACACACAGTTAATTTAGATGAAAATTTGTGAGTAGTATAGCTCCTTCAAAATTAGGTTTCAATAATCATGGCTTCTTTTGTGCCATCTCTTGGAATAATTTACAAATTCCATTCAGGAAAAAGCAATATAGCTGTCTGTGCAGATTTGATATGATTTAACATTGATATCCAAGATCAGTTTGTCCAGTTGAACACAAACAGGTTGAATTTGTGTAAGTGAATCCTTGTGAAAGGTTGTGTCACACTCCTTCAGTCAATGGAAAGGTGGACATATTGCCTAATTATAATTTGGCTTAATTTTGTACAAGGAATGTCTCATTTTATATATTCCTTGGTAAATTATAGGGTGGACCGTAGTCCTGAGGCCCAGCTCGGCCACGGCTGAGCACTGGGAAAACACATTCCTTATTACCATCACATTTCTGAAATGTGATATTGCTATACCATTATGTGGTGAGTGGCATCAGCTGTATCTTGCAGTGTGAAGTCATATGAACACTACATTTTTAAAGTCAGAGTCATTCAAATTGTTATGCTTTATGTCATTTGCAATGTCATTTGTTCTACTTAGCTTCAAAAAATGCTTGTCAACTGAGAGGTCCTTTCCCCTTGTGGTCACTGTCGCCCCTTCCAGCCAATGAGCCTGTCACCCACACACCCACTGTCCAGCCTCCCTCCATCTCCCACAAAGATCAAATCTTGGTGCCATCCTGCAAGGAGAAATTTGGAGAAAGCCTCACGGCTTCCCAGTCTGCACATCAGTGTTTACATCAACAGGAGTGCAAATTTTATCACCTCATAAATTGATTATACTAATGTTCCAGTTGTAGAAGAGCTTGGAAATGAAGAGGCGATTTGATTTATAAACCAAGTTTAATAATCAGCATAATCAGCTCTTCTAACAAGTCTCATCTGGTGCAGAGAGTGGCAGAAGGGAAAAGAGACAGAATGTCTCCAGCTCACTGACTTTATACTGGCACACAATAAAAGACATGCATAACAAAGGCTGACATCCCTCATTATCTTAATCCCCCCATTGTCTTGGTATTTCCTCTCCTCGCCTTGGGGGGTGAGGGTGGCTCCTCCGGTCTCCTCCGCCACGTCCGGGAACGTCTTTGTTCTTCACTCGGCGGTTGAGAGCCCTTTGTCCTTTCAGAGGTGTGAAGTCCTTTACATATGTAATTACCAAACATTTCCACATGCTTCAACATATGTAGGTTATGGAATATATGGTTAATATAGACCACAGGCCCCCCAAACAACTAAGAAAGGACAACAGAAAGGTTCACAGTCTAAGATAGTTATTATGACATACTAAGTGTTACATCTGTTGCCACGGAAGAAATTTTCCAGCAGCCATGCTCCTAAGAGAGTTCAGTGGTAATCATAACAGCATAGTAAAATCATAAGTCAGTCCTAAACTGTTGCAGCACAATTAGTGAATAATTGTGGAGTGGTTTGTATCAGTTCCTGTGCTGTCTGGGTTTTAATCTTCTCCCAAAGCTGCTGTAGGTTGGTTTAGGCACCCTGCTGGGACCTTCTTGTGAGGAATCTGCAGTGTGGGAAGGAGAGAGGTTAACTGTTCCCTGCTGGGGGGCTGAGTCTTTTCTCTTGGGGGGTCTACCCCGCCGAGGTGCTCTCGCCAACTGTGCAGGCTCGTCTTTCAACAAGAAGGCAGGTTTAAGTCTGTCAATGCTGACTGTGCTTGATTTTGGGGATAGAAAAGAAACAAAGTGTTTATCACCATGTTCCAGCACTCTGTATGGCCCATCGTATGCTGGGCGAAAGGTAGGTTTTAAAGCTTCATGCTTAACAAAAACGAACTCAGCGTTTTTTAAAGCCTGAGGGACAAAAACCCGTGGGAAGGAGTGATGAGCTGGACTGGGGAGAGAGTTCGGTCCGTTGTTGCCTAAAAACCTTGGGACTGGAAGGCGCCCTGGCTCTGGGTTCTCTGGTAAAAATTCACCTGGAAGCCTGAGAGGTTGTGCAAAGACTAATTCTGCGGGAGAGGCGTCTAGATCCTCTTTAGGTGCAGCACGCAACCCCAATAAAACCCAGGGAAGTTTATTTACCCAATTTGTGTCCGTTAGTGAGGCTCTGAGGGCAGCCTTTAAAGATCTGTGAAAACGCTCGCATAACCCATTAGCCTGAGGGTGATAAGCGGTGGTGCGATGAATTGTTGCCCCTAAGCTGTTGGACATGGCTGACCAGAGCTCTGAGACAAATTGAGGCCCCCTATCGGACGTGATGTCCGATGGGACGCTGAAACGTGCCACCCAGTTTGTCAAAAAAACGCGAGCGACTTCCTCCGCTGTGGTTGCCGCTAGAGGGACTGCCTCTGGCCAGCGTGTGGTGCGGTCTATCATTGTTAACAGGTGTGTGAAACCTTGGGAGGAAGGTAGTGGCCCCACGAGGTCGACATGAACGTGGTCGAACCTTCTAGCAGGGATTGGAAAAGGCTCCAGAGGGGCTTTTGTGTGTCTGTATATTTTGGCGCGTTGACAAAAAATGCAAGTTTTTGCCCATTCTTTTACGTTTTTGCGCAGGCCTGGCCACACAAACTTTTCGGCGACCATTTTAACCGAGGTGCGCACACCTGGGTGCGCGAGGGAGTGAATTGCGTCGAAAATACGGCGGCGCCATGTAGCTGGTACTAACGGGCGAGGTCGGCCGGTTGAGACATCGCATATTAGGGGGGGCACGCCGTCGCGTAAACCCTTTTTCTCCAGCCTTAACCCTGTTGGTCCAGACAGGAGTGCGCGCACGTCCGCGTCACTACTTTGTTCCTCCGCCATGGCTGCATAATCTATCCCTGCATGGATAGGTGCTGCGTATGTGTCTGCGTTAGTGAAGAGTTCTGCTGCTGAGGCAGTATAATCTGTCTCCCCGCGCTCTGGTGGTGTCACAGCGCGAGAGAGACAGTCCGCTACTACGTTAAGTTTGCCTGCCACGTGTCGAATGTCTGTGGTGAACTCTGAAATCGCAGCTAGCTGTCTTTGTTGCCTGCCTGACCATGGTTCTGAAATTTTAGCCATAGCAAAGGTGAGCGGTTTATGGTCTACAAAAGCCGTGAAACTCCACCCTTCTAACCAGAACTGGAAGTGGCGGATGGATAAATGTAGCGCCAGCAGCTCTCTGTCAAAAGTGCTGTATTTACGTTCAGTTTGGTTTAGCGATTTGCTAAAGAATGCTAAAGGTTGCCAGACCCCGCTGACAAGCTGTTCTACAACTGCCCCTATAGCTAGGTCGGAAGCATCTGTGGTTAGTGCGATGCGGGCCAAGGGATCTGGGTGAACTAACAATGTGGCGTTAGCTAGGGCGCTTTTTACTTCCGCGAAAGCGCGTTCGCACTCCAGGGTCCATTCGACCGCGTTGGAAGCTTTCTTTTTTTTTGAGCGCGTCATATAGGGGCTGCATGAGCTGAGCTGCGTGGGGGAGGAAGCGGTTGTAAAAATTAACCATCCCTAAAAATTCCTGTAGCGATTTGACCGTTTGTGGCCGTGGGAAACTTTCTATCGCGTGAACTTTGTCTGGAAGTGGAACTGCCCCCTTCGGAGAGACTTTGTGTCCTAAAAAATCAATTTGTGACACGCCGAATTTGCATTTGGCTGGATTGATTATTAGCCCGTGCTCTTCTAGCCTCTGAAAAACCGTAGTGAGGTGCTGCTTGTGTTCTACCTCAGACGAGCTGGCTACCAGCATGTCGTCGAGGTAGACGAAGACAAAAGGAAGGTCGCGTAGGACCGCGTCCATCATTCGTTGAAAAGTTTGAGCAGCGCCTTTGAGGCCGAAAGGCATTCGCAGGAATTCAAAAAGGCCGAAAGGGGTTATTACCGCTGTTTTAGGAATGTCTTCTGCTCGGACTGGGACTTGGTGATAACCGCGGACTAAGTCTATTTTTGAAAAAATGCGCGCACCCTCCAGATGTAGTGAAAAATCTTGAATGTGAGGGATTGGGTAACGGTCATGTGCTGTAGCGTTGTTTAATCTGCGGTAATCTCCGCACAGTCGCCAAGAACCGTCGGATTTCGGAACCATGGGAAGTGGTGAGGCCCAGGGGCTCTTCGAGCGTCTAACAATGCCCAATTTTTCAAGAGTTGTAAACTCGTCCCGTGCTATGTTGAGCTTGGCCGCGTCTAAGCGGCGAGCTTTGGCAAAAACGGGAGGTCCCGTTGTGGGAATGAAGTGTTCAACCCCGTGTTTAGCCACAGTGGCTGAGAATTTGGGAATTGTGAGTGCTGGAAATTGGGTGAGGAGTTGCTCAAACTTACCTCCTGCCGTGGTGACGTTGGCCTGCACAGGTGGTGGAGAAACTCGGGCTGAGCAGGGAATAGAAGCAAAGGACAGTGCATTAACCAGGCGCCTATTTGCTAGATCCACTAATAACCCATGTGCACACAAAAAATCTGCGCCTAATAAGTTAAAACTCACCGCCGCTACAACAAATGTCCATCTGTAGCTGCGGCCGTGGATGAGGAGGTGCAGGCTCTTTTCGCCGAACGTGTCGATGCTAGAGCCGTTGGCTGCCACGGCTCCGTTGCCCCGGGTGCCCGTGGCTCGATCTGCGTGGGAGGGCATGACGAAACTCAGCTGGGCTCCTGTGTCGATGAGGAACTGCTTGCCTGTGTGTCCATCCGTCACGTACAACAGCTTATTCTTCTCGCCGAGAACCGCTGCCGTTAACGGCTCTCGGCTTTGGCGTTTTCCCGAAATCACAAATTTGCAGGGGAGAACGCATTTGTGGGCCTTCTCGGCGAAGCGGTGGTGATAATAACAGGCGTCGCTCTGTCTGCTAAGTTTGGGCCGTGTCGCTGTCACCGTGGGCTGGGTCTGCTCAGTGGGTTGTGGCTCCCCGTGGCTCGGGGCGTCAGCTCTGAGGTCTGCGGATGCTGCTGTGGGTGTCCGCTCCTTGCAGGCGTTGACGAGCCGATGAGCTTCGTTGGCCAGTGCGCGGAAGTCTTGGTGGTTGTTGCATTTCATGCTGGCGAATGTCCCTCTCATGTGTGGCGGCAGCGTGCTGAGGAATATAAACTGGAAGAGGAAGTTGTCATTGTCCTCTTCTTTGAGCTGTAGCAAATCCTCCATGAGGGCCTTCGGTTTGCACCCTCTGTGGCCGTAGACCGCCAGGATCTTCTCGGCTCTCTCTTCCGCTGATGGGACGTAGTTCGCCACGATGGTTGCTTTGAGCGTCTCATATTTGTCCCGGGCCGGTGGCCGCCGGATCATGCTCCGCACACACTTCGAAGTGGCGGCGTCGAGTTTGGAGACGATATGGTAAAATTTTGTATCGTCAGCCGTGATGCCCGCCAGAGTAAACTGGGCTTCAGCCTGCTGAAACCAAGAGGCGGGGTCTTCTTGCCAGAAGTCTGGCAGCTGGACAGCGACGGCATTCGTGCATACCATCACTGCTGTGCCCGCCGGGTGAGAGTGCCTTGCCTCGGCTCTCACGGCGGTGCTGGTGCTCGGTTGAGCCCTCTCAATCTCTTCTGCCGGGGGGAACAGTTGTCCATCTGTTCCCTCGTCTGCGTGGGTCGCCACGGATGAGTCGATTGCGGGGGTATGCCTCAGGACCATACTCGCGTCAGGGGTCACCAGTGTAGAAGAGCTTGGAAATGAAGAGGCGATTTGATTTATAAACCAAGTTTAATAATCAGCATAATCAGCTCTTCTAACAAGTCTCATCTGGTGCAGAGAGTGGCAGAAGGGAAAAGAGACAGAATGTCTCCAGCTCACTGACTTTATACTGGCACACAATAAAAGACATGCATAACAAAGGCTGACATCCCTCATTATCTTAATCCCCCCATTGTCTTGGTATTTCCTCTCCTCGCCTTGGGGGGTGAGGGTGGCTCCTCCGGTCTCCTCCGCCGCGTCCGGGAACATCTTTGTTCTTCACTCGGCGGTTGAGAGCCCTTTGTCCTTTCAGAGGTGTGAAGTCCTTTACATATGTAATTACCAAACATTTCCACATGCTTCAACATATGTAGGTTATGGAATATATGGTTAATATAGACCACACAGTGATCATAATTAGTTTTGTGTCCCTTAAATGTTTATCCCAGTTGTTTATTATAACGTGTAATGTTAAGAAACACAAGTGAATTATTGGTTGTTTTTTTTCATTATTTTATTACATATTGCATATGTCACCAATGATTTATTAAACTGAAAGGTAATGGTGATGTTATGATTCCTTGTTAATTTGGCAAATCTAATTCCTGGTGAAAGCTACAAAATTTTGTGAATGCTTTCCCTTTCCTGTTGAAAAACGAAAAATGAAGAATAGCAGAAAAACCTTTAAATCACACCTAAAGCTTCCACAATTTGAATGTGAGTTGGCTATTCACAACAAGTATTCGCTAAATATTCTGTGAATCAGTAAATGTTTTACTAATTGACATGGGTAATCACTAGTTTAGATTATGTTTAAACAAAACAGTGTCATATATTAGAAGCCTTAAACCAATGCAGCAGTTCGAATTAGTAACTCCAAGTGCAGACCTCATCTCTGTTTTCAGGAATCTATGGCACAGGACTACAATCTGTGGCCTGTGTGTTTGTTTGTTTATTTTTCCCCTTTGAAGGCTGATTCTGTCTGTTCTTATCTAGGTCAGTCTGACACAAGCTATACACAGCTATTTGAATCATGTAATATAATGTGTACACAAAGCCTTCAGTGATTAGGCATTATCAAGTGACAGCATGATATTGTAATATTCAATTAATTTCATCATTGTCATGCTGGTAGCATTGATTAAGATGCAAGCATTTGTCCTTAACTTATTGTTCTATGTGCCTGTGGTCACGTCGAGGGAGGCATGGACAGTGGCAAGGCTGGGTCCCAGAGGCTGGTTGTTTTGGCAACAGTGGGGAAATCATTAGTCCTGTGTCCTTTTTCCCTGTAAAGTTCACTGTTATGCTTCAGTCAGAGAAATAAGGCAATCGAGTAAATAAAAGTCAGTGATACGGCAAAAAATTGGCTTTAAAAAATATGTAAATAGTTCATCACGTACGCAACATTAGAGTTAAAAACCCACAAAGTTAGATTGAAAAAGTAAAACCCCCAAACTTTGCAAAAATACCCATATATAGATTACTTCTCTTTTACTCCCCTGTCACACAGGTCAGCACCCACACAGCCTGTTTTTTTAATTCTCCTTTTTTCTCCCTCTCACACACACACACACACGTGCACGCGCACACACACAGACACACACAGGGCCCACACAGAAATGCTCCTTTCTCCGTTATCTCCACAAGGTCGGACATACACACATACACTGTTACTGCAGCGTGAAGGTCCTTCCATTTTTTCGACACTGCTGTGACACACACACACACAACACTAGGTGACAACTTTTGCTCAAAATTCACAAATACCAGAAAAAATCACAAACAACAATTTTACAACCTGCTCTTTCCACCTCCGCGGAGAACTCACTTTTTTTACACCACAGCAGATTACACAGAGACAAAACAAACCAGACTGCAGTAACTTTTATCTAGCGCTTTCAACAAATTCTCAAAATAAAATATTTCAACGGTCACGTTAACCCCTCCGCTGTGTGCCGAAAGCCCAAAGTAAGACCACCTCCCCCAGCATCTTGCAATAGCTCACCGTAGCGGGGAAAGTCCCATGGATGATAAGCAGACCCGGTAAGGGCACGAATCTTCCGTGAAAAAAAAACTTTTTTTTTTCTTCAGGGTCACGTAACCTTCCACAAATGCTGAAGGTCCAGACACCTGGACAATAAGCAGATGTGGCCAAAAGGCACGAATCTGTCCCTGAGAATCTGCTTTTTTTGGGTCACGTAACCCCCCAACGATATGCTGAGAGCTTAGTTTTTAAGCAATAAAGCAGTCGTGGCTAGGGGCACGAATCTTCCCTACTTGCGCGCAACTTCCGTGACCTCCACTGCACTTAACAGGGCGTAGAGAGCGGCGGATTTCTAAGAATCACCCCGGATCTTGCGATAACAGTCACCGTTTGCAGAGGAAAAAACCTCGTTCCTCCTAAGGGATTATTACGATATTGCTCACTGTGGGTAAAAATAACCCAGCAATCTGGCCGCTAGTTTCACCCCTTCCGCAATGTACAGTCGGTCTGAGCAATCTCACTGTTTTTATCCGTAAACAACAACAAATGTACTTACATCCAAGCCGCCTGTAGGATTCTCAGATACGTCACCCAGTCAGTCCCAGCGCCCCGGTCTAAAATGCCTTCACTGCAGTAACACTGAGCCTTTTTTACTCAGCCTGGGAAGGTCTTTTATCGGCTGTGCACTTGCTGAAATCAAGCAGAGGTGCTGGAAAGATGGGGATCTGTGGATCCGCTGTTCGGAGCGCCAAAATGTTATAATAATTTTGAGCTTAAATTATTCGAAGTCAAAGAATTAGGCGGAAAGTTGGATTTATGCACATTTATTCACCTCAATGACCATTTGAGGGAGAGACTACAGAGCATGGCCTACAGCACACTGTCACCGAAGTCTCTGAACAAACATTCTCCAAGCTCAGTATTTATAACTATGGGTGAACAAGGAGGAGGAGGAGGAAAGAAGGGGGAGAGCTATCTGCAGAACCATCCAGGGATATTTCAGAGACAGACAGTGTCTATAAACCTAATCTACATGAACTTGAAGTTTCAGCACATTCCTCGGACACAGAAGAGCAGGGCATACCAAAGACATTATCAGTGTAGACATCTGACCCTCAGTCTCACACACATCCTGTGAAGGCCACAGTTAGACAATAATTGCTCACAGACAGTGTGGAGTGTGTAAATGAAGAGGCAGATTCATGACAGACGATTTATTACACACTCACATCTCACAAGCACAGAATGGACTGAATGGTTACAGCAAGCTCTCCTCTCTATATCCCAAGTCACACTTCACAAGTTTCCTGGCACTTCACCTCACACAGCATGATATTTACACTACACTGCATTCAACCCCCTCTTTCCTTCCTGGGCATTGTTCTCCCATGCTTATTCCCTGTCTCTGTCTGAGGTGCTAAATAACCTGACTTCCCCAAGGTCCCAACCCCCCCCCCCCCCTCCCCAGCATCTAAGACAGACATTAGTCCACATTCGCTTTTGGCTTCAGTCTCCTCCCATATCTGCTGTAACTGGGGTTTACCGCCTCCGTGGCGCTGCTGTGCTGGTGGGGGGCTGCTGGGAGCGTGTCTGACTGTGGGTGAGCCGTGGTGAGGGGGGGGGGGACTTTGTTCTGCCCGTGTGGCTGCTCTGGTGAATCGTTTCCCTGGGGAGTTCTCCGTGGGGGTCTTCCACGCTGAGGGGCCCCAGCCAACAGCACTTGCTCATCCACCACTACAAAGGCGGGTTTGAGTCTGTCTATACCAATTTTCTCCCATCTACCCCCCAAGTCTAGCACAAAATGCTTATCCCCTGTTTCCAACACTCTGAACGGTCCATCATAGGGTGGGCGCAATGGGGGGCGGTGGGCGTCCACCAATAATTGCTCACAGACATGAAAGAATAATGAACAATGAATAATGAAGGAATCTATGAACTTATTCTACATGGAATGCACATATAAACATCAGACATGAAATAGAAAAGGCATGATACAAAATAATAATAATATAATAATAAAATGGATAATATGGAATTTTTCTATCAGCCTGTTTCGTCACAGCCATCTGTCCTTTCTTGTGTGAACCCTCACAACGTCACACTAGTGTCAGAAGTGGGATATGGAGCAGATGGAAGCCAGAATCAGAGCAGAGATTCAGCAGCTGGAGCAGTTCATCGCTCAGCTGGGAATGGATGACAGAGCTGGTACACCGACCACCGGAGTTGCTCGCCAGGACGAATGGAGCAGTGGACCCAACGGGACCAGCGTACCCCACCTTCTGCCTTTCTCAAGGCAGGATGGGCTAAGCAGAGCAGATCAGCCCCGCTCCCCGCCCTTTTCAGGACAGGATGGGCCGGCGATTCCACTGTGACCAGGGGCGGCGATCAACCAAGAGGCGACCGTCCCACCCATCCACCAGCGAGCCAAACTTCCCCGCTTTAACAGTGAAACCCTGCTGGACAACTATCTGGGCCAGGTCAAGCTGGCTGCTGCGTTGAACGGCTGGCCACCCGAAGAGACTGCTGTGCAGGTCGCGGTGGCCCTGGAGGGAAGGGCTCTCCGCATGCTGTCCGATCTCTGGCCCAAGGAACATCGCAGCTGGCTAGTGCTACAAGGAGCACTCCGGAGGCTGTTTGGGGGAGCGGCCAACGCTGAGCACGCCCAGGAACAGCTGGCCAACCGCTGGCGAGGCAGCCGAGAGAGACTGGGAGCCTATGCAGCGGACATACGGCTGCTGACACGGTGTAGCTACCCGGATTTCGAGCCGGGGGCAGTGGAGAAGCTCGCCCTCCGGAATTTCATTCGGGGGCTCTGCCCAGCCCAGTTCCAGAGCCACATCCGGATTCAAGCCGCGAGCAGCTGGGAGACGGCTGTGGCAGAAGCGGAGCGGGTGGAACCGCTAATGGATTGTGCAGCTGATGCGTCGGCACCGAGGCAGAGAGCTTTCTAGACCACGGCTGAGAGCGAGGAGGCGGAGGAGGAACTGTGCTGGACCACAGCAGCACGGCCAAGGAGAAGATGGCCACAGCGGCGTGAGGAAGGGTGCTTCCGCTGCGGGGAGCCAGGACACATTGTGCGGTACTGCCCGGCACCCACCCCCATGACAAACTGGCCCTCGCCAACATTAAACTAGAGCGAGGTGACATGGACGGGGACCTGCCGCCTCCCACAGACATTTTCCCGATGAGCTGTCACCACGTGTGGGCCGAATTGGACACTCACCAGGGATGTACCTACAGTGCAGTTTGAACAACACGTTGATCCGGGCCCTGATCGACATCGGTTCTACCATCTCCCTGGCCCGACCCGGAGTGCTGCCAGGTACGGACGAGGAAGAACCGCAAGGATGGGAACCCACCAGGTGCTGCATCACCACAGCCACCGGTGAGCACGCCAGACTGGGAGGGTGGCGAGTTCTTGTGGTGGAGGTGGCCGGCCAGAACACAAACCACCCATTCTGGCTGGGTGACATTCAAGACCCCTGCATTATTGGACTCGATCTGCTCGCAGCATGGGGCGCAAAAATTGACACTGCCAGATCGTCCCTCCTGCTGGGGACTCGGACCATCATGCTCTGCAGCGGGGCCCAGAGGAGGAACCCAGGGGCCTGCGTGATCAAGGGGCCACCAGGACGGACCAAACCGGGTGGGTCACCGCAAGAACTGAACACAACAACGCCACCAGCACGAGCAGAGGGAGCGCGATCATTGATAGAGACAGCAAGGGGGAGGGCCACAGCGGAGCGGGTCAATGTATCAGCAGAAACGCAGCAGGCGGTCGAGGAATTGTTCCAGCAGAGCTGCAGCGGACTGGAATTGCGACAGAGACACCAACTGCGAGAGCTGTTGGACTGCTACATGGACGTCTTCGCTGCCAAGGATGAGCAGTGCACCCGAACTAGCTTGGAGCAGCACGAGATCGACATTGGTGATACCAGGCCGATCCGGCTCCACCCCCGCCGTCTGCTTTTTTTCAAGGCGGGTGGCGGCAGGACAAAAAATACGGGAAATGCTGAAGGCAGATATTATTGAGCCCTCCAGCAGCCCTTGGGTGGCACCAGTGGTTCTGGTTAGGAAGAAGGATGGTTCGTGGAGGTTCTGTGTGGATTACCGGTGCCTGAATGACGTCACCCGAAAGGATTCCTACCCCCTGCCCCGCATCGACAACACACTGGATTACATCACCGGCTCCAGCTGGTTCAGCTCGCTGGACTTCTGCAGCAGCTATTGGCAGGGAGAGCTGTCACCTGAGGCCCGCTAGAAAACAGCCTTCTCCATTGGGTAGGGACTGTATCAGTTCAAGGTGATGCCGTTTGGACTTTGCAATGCCCCGGCCACCTTTGAACGTCTGATGGAGCGAGTGCTGGCTAACGTGCCCCAGAGCCACTGCATCGTTTACCTGGATGACCTGCTGGTTCATGCAGCTGACTTTAATGGTGCCCTGTCCAACCTCCGGGGGGTAGTGGACGCCATCCGACAGGCCGGGCTGCAGCTACACCCGCGGAAATGCCACTTATTCCGGCGGAAGACCATCTTCCTGGGCTACGTTGTCAGCGCAGCAGAGTTACCACCAATCCAGAAAAAGTGGAAGCGATGAAAAACTGGCCAGTGCACAGGATGTGGGAGAGCTATGGAGTTTTCTCGGACTGGCCTCCTATTATAGGAGATTTGTGAAAGACTTTGCCACCATTGCCTGCCCGCTGCATCAGCTGACACAAAAGGGCCGTGCGTTTCAGTGAAGTGAGAGCTGTGCTGCTGCTTTTTCCCGGCTTCACTCAGCACTCATCGGAGCCCCCATCCTGCAGTATCCCGACCCGAACTGCCCTTCCATCGTGGACACGGACGCCAGCAACCAGGACACCGGGGTGGTGTTATCCCAGGAGGGAGAACATGGAGACCAGGCAGTTGCTTTCTTCAGCCGCGCTCTCAGCAGAACTGAAAGGAATTATTGTGTTACTCGCAGACAGCTGTTGGCTATCATCCAGGGGCTTTGCCATTTTTGCCCATATGTGTACGGGGGGAGGCTCCAGCTCAGGGTGGATCATGCTTCCCTGACCTGGCTGCTGAACTTTAAAGAGCTGGATGGACAGTTGGCGAGATGGCTGGAGGCACTGCAGGATTATGATTTTCTGATGGTGCATTGGGCAGGCTACCTCCATGCCAACGCTGACGTGCTGTCTCGGCGTCCCTGTGCTGCGGAGGGCTGTCGGCACTGCCAGTGGGCAGAGGATCGAGACCAAGCTGTCCCATGGGCTGCTGCTCTCTGGACTGCTGTGAGCAGGAATAACACAGCGGCGAACAGCTCCTCCTCGGATAATCAGTCAGCTCTCCCCAGCGATGACATCACAGAGGCCCGAGGCACGCAGCAGCTGCAGAGTGAGCAGGACAGAGATCCGGTCATTTCCCAGGTTTGGCAGTGGCTGGATGCGGGCCTGGGAGGCTGTGTCTGTGCTGGACCCAGAGACCAAGGCCCTACACTCCCAGTGGGCCAATCTCCGCTGTCACAAGGGTGTTGTGTAACAGCAGTGGCAGACTCCAGCTGGGCAGCATCACGTCTGGCAGCTGCTGGTTCCCCGGTCGCTGTGGTCCAATGTACTCCAGCTGGTCCACGGGGTGGTGGGGGTGGGCCACTTTGGGGTGACAAAGACTCTGCAACGTCTTCGAGCCCGGTTCTACTGGCCTGGATATCGCCAGGATGTAGAGCTCCATGTTCATCGCTGCAACACCTGCACGGCTCAGAAAGGGCCAACTCAGCAATCCCACGCCCCCTTGCAGCAGTACCGGGTGGGAGCACCGATGGAGCAGGTAGGAGTGGACATTCTGGGCCCTTCTTCTTCCGGTATTCAGAGAGAGCAGACGCTTTTCTCCCTCCTCTCCCTCCTAATCCTCTCCCTTCTCATCCTAGCTTGCAATGTTGCATTTTTGTCTGTGTTTAGTCGCTCTTCTTCTGCTGAATCTTAATCTAAACGGAAATTATGGATCTGGAAAGCAGCTTAAATGTGATTGTCACCACTTTAAAAGAAGATCGGGTCAGGGGGGACCCAAGGGGAAGACTCATGGACATTGGGAACTCATGCGTCTGTATGATTCGACTGGAGATGCGGAAGACATCTATTGGCTATGATCATAGGACTTCTACTTTGGCTTCTGGAGTTTCATGATGTTTCAGAAATTGAGGAAGGTGGAGAGCTGTTCAAATGCGGACCCAGGCTAGCTCCTTCACCAAATTCGACCAGTTGGGGAGTGCACGAGGCGGCATGGTGAACTGAATGGTAATTGATTCAGATGGTAGGAATGCATCTTGAGTCGCTAGTGCTCTCCAGGGAATGTTTTTTAAGCCTGTACATGGAAATTATGAAGCACAGAATCGCATGAGAGAGGAAAATTCTATTCTCTGAGTGCACTGTGCAGATTTGACCTTGTTTTTTTTTTGGTGCCCTGTTTACATTCCTCCTCGATGAAGCTAAGGTGGAAGAGGCGGCTCTGCTAACCCAAACAATCGACAAACAATTGCTGTTGTTTCAGCAGACTGAACTCTTCAAGGACAGTGTTACCATGTGTCTTCAAACTCTGCCATCTGCAAGCACGAGAGAGATAGACTCTGGACTTGCTTATAGATCACATGATTATAACATCCATCCACTGCCAGGAGGCGCCCTCTGCTGTTCACTAGCAACTGACACACCCACACTACACACTGCATACAACATCACATGACTGATACATACAATGACACATATACACACACACTGTCTCTCTCAACTTTTGTTTTTGTGTGATCTATTGTCTGCTAATTGTGCATTGGAGAGTTTTTTTCTATGTAATCACAATTTTGGTCATAAAATGAGCTTTATTTTGATTAACAATGTTTTTTTCTCTCTGCCCATTGTGTCACTTCCCTTTCCCCTCATTCCCTTCTTTACCCTCTACTGCTGACAGGCGTCTCCATGGCTGCCGCGTCATTGAGATGCGCTTATTCAGCACGTCCAATGTCAAGTCAAATTCCTAGTATGTTTATGTTTTTTATGTAAACATGCTTGGCAATAAAGCTTTCTGATTCTGATTCTGATTCTTTCCCAACCACGGACCAGGGGAACCACTACGTGCTGGTCGCAATGGATTACTTAACCAAATGGCCAGAGGTGTACGCGGTCCCTGATCAGAGGGCCGCCACCACAGCATCAAAACTGGTGGACAAGATGTTTTGTCAGTTTGGCGTACCGGAGGAGCTGCACAGCGATCAGGGAGGGAACTTTGAGGCAGAGGTCTTCGGGGAGGTCTGCAAGCGGCTGGGCATCCGGAAGACCCAGACCACTCCACTGCATCCACAGAGTGACAGCCTGGTCGAACGGTTCAACCAAACCCTTACCACCCAGCTAGCTGTCCTAGTGGACCAGCGACAGCGAGACTGGGACCTGCATCTGCCCTTTGTTCTGTGGGCGTACCAGATGGCAGCACAGGAATCCACCCGGTGCACTCCTGCAGCGCTGATGTTTGGACGTGAACTGCGCACACCGGTGAATTTGGTGTTCGGCCCCCACCCGGATCCGGAGGTGGAGGGCAAACCGGGGTTGGATTATTTGTTTTGCTTGAAGGAACATCTCCACACAGTGCACGGACTGGCTTGGGAGGCCCTGGCAGCAGCGGCGAGCCGGCAGAAGCGGGCATATGACTCCCGCTACCAGGGAAGGGACTTTGCACCAGGAGATCGAGTCTGGGTTTTCTGCCTGGAGTGAAAAAGGGGACTGTCACCAAAACTGGCGAGCCATTGGTTGGGACCATGCGAGGTCCTACAGCGACTGTCGGATGTAGTGTACAGGGTGAGGCTGCAGAAAAGGGACCGGGTCGTGGTACTCCACCGCGACCGTCTCGCCCTGTACCAGCCATCTGCCCCAAGGATGGTCGAGCCGGGGCCTTCAACCCGACCAGATACTCCGGCCGAGGCACAGATGGACACTAGCGGGCCTGTACGTACTGGTCACAGACAACGACGACCGCCCCGACACCTGGACGGATTCATGTTGGACTTCTAAGATGGACTTTATTATTCTGGGGACAGAAACCAATCCGTGGGGGACAGTGTAACGTCGGGGCTGTGTTAAGGGGGCGGGGATTCTCCTGGCATGCTTGGGGCGCGGAGGATTCAAAGAGTGTTATTATTCCTGTGTTCTAAGTGTTATTGCTGTGTCATTATAACTGTGTCATTATAACTTTTTAATAATTATGTATTATAATTAGGGCTATGCGACACACACACACACACACACACACACACACACACACACACACACACACACACTATACTGTATATTGAATGATAATATAAAAACAATGATGATATAAAAACATCAATCTTTTCATAAAATACTCCATTGTTTATATTATGATTTAAAATACACATACTCCTGTTTCTTGAGCAAAGCTCCTCACACACTACTTGTCAGCTCCCCACCTCTCCCCCACAGTGCCGTGCAGCAGAACAGGTGTGTGGTGGGTGGCTAGGCTTCATTCCAGTGAGTTGCTAGCTTCAAACTACCAGTTTGGTCAAATAGCTGCTACTCCTGTTTGCCAGGGATGTGGGACTATTTTCCATCATGCTGCGTCAGAGAGGATGGTCCACTAATCTCGTTTTTAATAGGAGGTAACTAAACACCATGTCTAATTATAAAGCAGCAAATGCTAAATGACGATACTAAGTTGTGCTAATTGGAAAGATTACAGTGTATCAGACCATTGTTTCTTTGGTTTAAATTACTGTTGAGTTTCTTAGTTTTGTCTGAAAAAAATTACTAGAGCTGGCAAAGTGCATGATGGTGGCACATACATGCAAATTTAATAATAAATAAGTTAAAATGGGTCGGAAGAGCAAATTGGCTCTTGATGTAATTTATTTGATTTCTAATAATTTTAATTAGTCAAGTAGCAATAATGAGTAAAGTTAAAGTCATCACATATATTTTATTACATTACCTTTTGTGTCTCTGATTTTCAGATAAAGGTCACTCTGAAATATTTTTACTAAGAAGCAAACAGGTTAAATCAGGCCAGAATGGCATCTTCAGGCTGCAGGTCCACATTTAAATTTTCATTGATTATAAACTTTTTTTGCTGGATTGCTGGTCACAGACAACGGCGGCCGCCCCGACACCTGGACGGATTCGTGTTGGACTTCTAAGCTGGACTTAATTATTCTGGGGACAGAAACCAGTCTCTTCCGACGGCTCTTCTGACCCGTTGCTTCATCCAGCAATGACCTACAGCTCTTGCTTGGATGGTTTGCCACTAAGTGTGAAGCAGCTGGGATGAGAATCAGCACCTCCAAGTCTGAGTCCATGATCCTCAGCCGGAAAAAGGTGGATTGTCCTCTCTGGGTTGGGGACAGGCTCCTGCCCCAAGTGTAGGAGTTCAAGTATCTTGGGGTTTTATTCACCAGTGAAGGGAAAAAGGAGCGAGAGATTGACAGACGGATCGGAGCAGCATCTGCAGTCATGCGGACATTGTACCGGTCTGTTGTGGTGAAGAGGGAGCTTAGTTCTAAGGTAAAGCTGTCGATTTACCAGTCAATCTACGTTCCTACTCTCACCTATGGTCACGAGCCTTGGGTAATGACCGAAAGAACATGATCGCGGATACAAGCGGGTGAAATGAGCTTTCTCCGCTGGACTCACCCTCTGAGATTGGGTGAAGAGCTCAGTCATCCGGGAGAGGCTCAGAGTAGAATCGCTGCTCCTCCACATTGAAAGGAGTCAGTTGAGGCGGTATGGGCATCTGATTAGGATGCCTTCTGGACGCCTCCCACTTGAGGTGTTTCGGGCATCTCCCACTGGGAGGAGACCCCAGGGCAGACCCAGGACTCGGTGGAGAGACTATGTCTCCCAGCTGGTCTGGGAATGCCTTGGTATCCTCTCTGAAGAGCTGGAGCAGGTGGCTGGGGAGAGGGGAGTCTGGGCTTCTCTGCTTGAACTGCTGCCTCCGCGACCCGGACCTCCGGAAAAGTGGTAGAAGATGGATAACAGCTAATTTAGCATCTAGCATCTAGCTGCAATGCTCCTGCACTGTGTATATAACTGTGTACATATGTACATATATTCATTTACTGCTTTGGAAAAGCAGTTCTGATTATCTTATTAACTATTGCTCTGAGTGCTGCTATGCCTTTGCTGCTGTAATCCTGGAATTTACCCATTGTGCGGCTAATAAAGGCTTATCTTATCTTAATTCATATTTGTAGGTGGCAGGGATGGGCAATTTTCTCATTTTCAGATTTTTTTTTTATGTGTTTTTTTTGTTTGTTTTTTTTTTGCTATTCTCTTCTGGCTCAGGACATATTTAACTTATTGATGTTTACTTTTTGACTCAAACTCATTTGATATGATTTAGAAGAAAAACCTCAAATTTATGAGAATCAAGTCTCAAAGGCACATTGAAAACTATAACAACACTGCAAAATTATGAGCGGAAAAAGGTGTATGTAAAAAAAAAGTTACAAAAGAGAGAGATGGTCCTTTTTATGTGCTTTAATAAACTGTAGAATTTACAGAAAATGTATGCCATGATATATATTGTTATCGTGATATAAGATTACTTGTATCCTGACATGAAATTGTGGTCATATCGCACAACCCTAATTATAATTAAAATGTTAATTGTGGTTTTGTCTCCGTTAAATAGTTTTATATATGTTCAGTTGTGCTATAAAACACCATTAATTAAAAACAAACAAATGCAAATTAGAATTTTTGGGAGATTTCAGACTTGACTAAGTTATTGACTCCTGAACATCTCTGTGATCTGATCGGTCATTTTTGAGGAATGTGATGTCAGTGTTGCAGCTACGCAAAATCCAACTGACAGTTATTGCAGCTATGTAATAGAAGGGGGCGTGACCTATGAGACCAGAAGAGGAGGTTGTTCATTCAGCAGCCTGACTGCTTGTGGGTAGAAACTATGGGCAAGTCTTGTGGTTTTGGTGTGGATGGATCTAAACCTTCTCCCAGAGAGAAGCAGATTAAAAAGGTGGTGTGCTGGGTGTGAGTGGTCCTGCAGAATGTTGGACACTCGGCACAGGCAGCGAGAAGTGTAGACAGTGGCGATCTCAGTCTGTTGTTCACCCTTGGTGCAGCTGCTAAACCACACGAAGGCTACATTCACACTGCAGGTTTTACTACTCAATTCCCATTTTTTTGCACAAATGTGACCCATATCTGATTTTTTGATGACAGTCTGAACGGCACAGATCCGTTTTGGTTTTTTTTCCCCACACACAGGCCACTTTCATATGTGGTCCTAATTCGGATACGTATCTGATATTTTCCAGAGGGACCTCAGTCTGAACGGTCATGTCGCATTTCATCTGACTTTTTCCTCACTGAAGTGAGACAGACCTGACAATTCTGCGGTGGAGGATGCAGCGAGCATGGCAGACACTGCTGATTTGTGCTCTCTTTCTTCCGTTTATCACTGGATTGTAATTTTGTCGGCTCTGACTGCACAATAACTTCAAATTTTTATTTTTTTTTTGGGGGGGGGGTCAGGACTGAAATCAGACATTACAGGTGCACAGTAACGGCACATTTACGGCCCTTTTTACTGGACGAAGCAAATTTTCTTTTTCCCAGTAAACAGCACACCGTGAGTCCCAGCTGCTGTAATATCTAAAATGTAAAGTTAATACCAACATGACTGTGGAGCAGAATGGCCAGATACGGAGATCCAGGACAGAGGAGTCTGTAGCGGCTTCTCCTTCCTGTGCGGGACAGGTGTACGCCGTCGGTACTAGCCGTGCTGTTTATTCGGGCACGAGCCATTGACAATGTCAGTGGGCAAGAGCCCTATTGTAATTGCTAGGATTATTCATTATTAACCTTTTTTCTACAGGTAATCCCATTGAGACACGGGGTCTCATTTTCAAGAGAGCTGTTTAATCGATCAGTTCTGTTAAAGCAGAGCTGATCACAGCGGTCATCTGGTGTGTAGAGGAATGAAGCTGGTCTCATTTATTTTGTGCATAATCATTTCTGAATGATTTTAACATTTTATTTTGCTGCGCTGCATCAAGGTGAAGAAGTTCTGTCCCCTTCAGTCTTCGGGCCTCATATTTACTTCCGTAAACACAACACTGTGTCTGACGTTATGTTTTCTTCTGTGCATGCGGGTCACTTCATAGCTGTAAACTGTTCACACTGGAGTCTGATGTGGGTCACATTTAAATTATAATGCGAATGCCCATACACACACACACACACACACACAAAAAAAAAATTGGATGTCAGCAAAAAATCCAAATTGAGCTTAAAGACCTGCAATGTGAATGTAGCCTAACAGTCCATGTATCAGCACACTTTCTATCACAAAATGATAAAAGTTCACCATGAACCTCTGGGGAAGTTTAGCTTTTTTAGTTCTTTGAGGTAAAAGAGGCACTGCTGAGCCTTCCCTATGGCTGAGGAGCTATTTTTACCCCAGGACCGATCCTGTGTCACAGTCAGACCGAAGAACTTCAAACCTGACACCGTCTTAACCTCCTCATTACCAATGAAGAGTGGCGAGCGGCTGAACTGACAGGTCTTGCTAAAGTCCACTATTATACCTTTCTCTTTAAGTTAAGAGCCAAGTTATGGTTATTTCACCATGCTGCCAGATGTTCAGTCTCCCTCCTGAATGAGGCCTCATTATTATCAGTAATCAGACCAAGCACCGTTGTATCGTCCACAGATATGAAGTTGTGATGTGAAGGATACCTTATTATATGAAACAAGTGTTGATGTGACAAGGATTTGTATAATTCATGAGAGTTTATCATTATAACAGCAATATGTATGACAGTCCTCATTCCCATTCACACAGCAAATTGGAAACCCAGAGTGTAAGGGGATATGCTGCTACATATAGCCATGAAACATGTATGGAATGTCACACAAATAGCTTAACCTTTTAAAGATGCACGCTGATGACTATAAATCCCATATTAAAACAAATCTACAGTGGTGTGAAAAAGTATGTTTGCCCCCTTCTTGATGTCTCATTTTTTTGCATGTTTATCACACTTAAATGTTTCAGATCAAACAAATTTAAATATTAGACAAAATAACACAAATAAATGCAAAATGCAGTTTTTAAATGAAGGTGTTTATTATTAAGGGTTAAAAAAAATCCAAACCTACATGGCCCTGAAGTGATTGCTCCCTTTACTGCCCTCCCATCGAGTTTCCCAGTTTTCGACTGGTAGACGGCAAGCTAACACGTGTGGTGCAGGCCTCAATGATGACAAGATGTTTCCTTTTATCTCGTTTATTGAAGCTACCCCACAAGGAACTCAACGTGATGTACACTCATCTTTTGGGTTTTACATCCGTTTACATTTGTTCCTACATCCGTGTAAAACTGCAACAAAGTAAACATATACACGCCGTCAATGATATGGTCACCGTATTTAGCTTAGCACATGTTAGCATTAGCTCTAGCTTAGCTGGTAACCATATTGGCCACGGACTAGACAGTCGCTTAAAATACACCAATACAACCATGCAGTTCTCATTGTAGCTGTTAACACTGTCAAACCATGCAGATACTCACGGACTAATGATGTCCAAGGCGCCGATAATTAAACAACATTCACAGCGTTCGTACATTGAGTGACGCTCTGACCGGTCTCCCGTTATATCATTACTGCGCATGTGCAACACTTTGTGTATCAGTTCAAAACGATGCTTTCACTACACCACTAGAGGGAACCAAACTCACTTACATGAAATGCTGTAATGGGAGCTTCAACTTACTTCATGGCAACAGAATACTCCCTGTCTGGTGCAATAACATTGTACCACTATTTAGCCTTACAACATTTCAAACAACAGTGCATAACAATGTTAACCATATCGTTATCTGTTATTCCCCATCTGCTATCAGTAAAACCATTTCTGTAATTGGTCTCAGAAACACTTTAACAGTCCCATCTCTCATTATCTTTACCTCCGCTTTTCGTACTTTATTGTCCTTTCCGTGAAATGTCTTCACAATCCGCCCCATGGGCCAGTCATTTCTGTGTATTTGCCCATCCTTGAGCAAAACGACATCTCCAACATTGATGTTCGGTTTCTCATCAGTCCATTTTCTTCGGCTTTGAAGAGTCACAAGATACTCTTGTCTCCATTGTTTCCAAAAACTATCCGCAAGAGCCTGCACTTGTTTCCACTGACATGCATGAAGTTCTGGTGCAGCGAAAGTCCCCAATGGTGCTGTCAAGGGGTTGGTTTTTTGGGTCAGTAGCATTGCTGGGGTTAGGATGGTTGGATTGTCAGGATCTGTTGAGACCGGCACAAGTGGTCTTGCATTCATCACTGCCATAACCTCCGCCATTAAGGTGCTGAGTACCTCATGCGTGAGCTGTAGTTTGTTCTTGAGAAGTAGTGCATCTAAAATCTGCCTGGCAACTCCAATGAGTCTTTCCCAGGATCCACCCATGTGTGATGCATGAGGTGGGTTAAAAAACCATTTGCAACCCTTTTCTTGTAGGCAACTCGTTAATGCTGCGTCACTGCGCTCAATTCTCAGTTCCTTACATGCCCCGAAAAAGTTTGTGCCCCTATCAGATCGCAGAAGCTGTGCGGGTCCCCGAATGGAGAAGAATCTTCTCAGAGCATTTATGAAACTGGACGTTGACATTGATTCAATCAGTTCGATGTGCACAGCTCTTGTTGACATGCATGTGAAAGGTAAAGCCCATCTGTTGCTGGTTGCTATGTAATACCACTGTGATGGAAGTGTTGACTTTCTGATGCGGGTTACACGGTTTGCCACATATGCGTAGAACCTTTCTGTGTTATTGTTTATGTATCCGAGAACAATCTTACAGTCTGTATAAAACCTGACAACATCCATTGCAGTGTTTATCTCATCCCTGATCAGCTCGTACATCTCAACAGCTAGAACGGCTGCGCATAGCTCCAAACGAGGGATGGTGTGTGCAGGGCGTGGTGCTATTTTAGCTTTACCCATAATGAACCCTGAGTGGCACTGACCTTCATTGTTGGTGGTTCTCAGGTAGGCTGCTGCTCCGATTGCCAAGGTTGGTGCATCTGAGAAAATGTATAACTCTCTTTTTCGAACAGAAGGCTGCGACAATGGCAGGTAGCACCTTGGTATCTGTAGATCTTCTAGGTCTTTCAGGGAATCTTTCCATTTGTTCCATTCCTCTTCTCTCTCAGCAGGAAGTGGTTCATCCCAGTCGCCATGTCCTGTTGACAGTTCACGCAGGAGGTTCTTCCCCTGCATCGTGATAGGCGCCACAAACCCTAGAGGATCATACAGGCTGTTGACCGTCGCGAAGACTCCCCTTCGTGTGCAGGGCTTCCTGTTGATGGACACCTGAAACATAAAACTTTCAATTTCAAGATTCCAAGGAACCCCTAAACTGCGTTGTAGTGGGAGCTCGTCACGTTTGAGATCTAAGTCTTTTAGGTCCTTTGCTCTTTCATTCGCCGGAAAGGCTTCCATGACCCTGTAGTCATTAGATGCTATTTTGTGTAATTTGAGATTGGATTGTGCTAACATCTTTTGTGCGTTTGTCAGGATGTCAGCAGCTTCTTCTGGTGTGACTGTGGAGGCTAATCCATCATCTACATAGAAATGTCTCATTATGAACTGTGTTGTGTCATGTCCATGCTCTTTCTCACCTTCAGCTGCAGCACGTCTCATGCGGTAAACAGCCACGGCTGGAGAAGGGCTATTGCCGAACACATGCACTTTCATTCTGTAGTCTCTTACTTCTTTGTCCATGATGTCAATAAAAACTTGATCTTCTATTGACAGCGCTGGTTTATCATTGTCCTTTGTTTTATCAAAGACTGTGTTTCCTAAGTGGTCTGTGTCTCTCTCACCCTGCAAAGCATATGGTAGTATGCTGTTGGGGCGTGAGGTAGAGTAACCTGAAACCTCTTTGACAAGAAATGTGTTTGGGCATGGGCTGAGGGATGATGCACGGCAATTGTAGAGCACATGTGTCTTTAGCACGTTAACAGTAGAAGAAGGCTTGTGTGCTGTCTCCAAACACGTTTCTCCCACAATAATCCATCCCAAGTCCAAGCGCTGTACATAGGGAGTACTGTGGGGCCCATTTATTTTTTCTCTCACCTTGTGTACCTGTAGGATGTCTCTTCCCAGCAGTAGGAGGATGGGAGCATGTTCATCTACAGGTGGAATCTTGTCTGCGACTTTTCTCAGGTGTGGATGCACAAGTGCGGCCTTTGGAGATGGAATCTCCCTCCTGTCATCGGGGATCATGTCACACTCGATCAAGTTTGGAAGCTGGAGCTGTACTTTTCCATCCATTGATTCTATCATGAAGTTTGAAGCTCTCCGCCCCAAAACCGTAGTAGCCCCTGAACACATTTTCAGTGTGTAAGGGTCGGAAGGTGCTCTAATGTTGAACAGCTGAAAAAACTCTGATTTAGCGAGTGATCTGTTGCTTTGTTAATCGAGCACTGCATACATTTTCTGGGCTTCCTTTCTGTGTCCTGCAGGATAAACTAACACAGGGCTAATTTTTGAGCAGGATCGTGGGTTTTCTGCATTACCGCAAACTTCTGTGCATCTAGATGTGACCAGTGTGCCCTCATAATCATGGGACTCCCCGCCATGATCCGTCTCAGCTTCCTGAGGTTCCATGGGAGGAGGAGAGGGGCCAGGATGTAGTGCTGCTACATGTCTATCACTACCACAGTCAGAGCACTGGATTGACTGTTTACAGTCTTTTGCCAGATGCTGAGTGGACCCACAACACTTAAAGCAGATGTGATTCTCTCTCAAGAACAGTTTGCGTTCTTCTATTGGTTTTGCTTTAAATGTTTTACATTTCTTTAATGGGTGTGGCTTTCTGTGTATGGGACATTGGTCATCTGGGCTTTCTGTTCTTTGATGTGTGTGGTTACCTTTAGCTGCGGGTGAAGCTGGTGGGATGTCCGTTTTGTGGACACTGATGAGGTGCTTACTGGCGAACTTGGGGGCTTTTTCAACTCTGGTGTTCACGTGGGCCGGTGGAGAGAAACTGAAACTTGGGTGGTTTCTTATTTTGGCCTGTTGTCTGACGTAACTGGAAAAAAAGCTGAAAGGAGGAAAAGCGACTTTGTGTGTTTCTTTGTATTTGGCGCCTGCCGCAATCCACTTCTCCTGTAGGCTGTAGGGCAGTTTCTCAACAACAGGATTCACTCCACGGGCTGTGTCCAGGTATGCGAGCCCAGGTAGGCATCCGCCATCCTTTGCACATTCGAGTTCCTGTAGAACGTCACCAAGTTCTCTCAGCTTGAGCGCATCTTTGTTGCTGATTTTGGGAAAATCATCAAGCTTTTTTAACAGTGCGTTTTCTATTGCTTCGGGTGACCCATAACACTCTTCTAGCCTTTCCCAGACTAAGCTGAGGGCTGCTTTTGGGTTGAAGACATGTGCAGAGCGGATCCTCTTTGCTTGTTCTGCTGATTCTGTGCCAAGCCATTTTATCATCAGATCCAACTGCTCGTGGTGTGAGAGGCTGAGGTCTTGAATGGCGTTCTGGAAAGATGCCTTCCATGCCCAATAATTCTCTGGGAGGTCATCAAACTGTAGGAGTCCCATGCTCAACACCTCCCGGCGTGTGAGGTATTTGGTCAGATCCTGAATGCTTTGTGCTTCCGCGTAATGTGTTGCGGGGGCATAATAGGGTCGTAACGTTGGGGGATTAATTGTCTCTGCAGCTCCATGCTCCTCCTTCATGTTGACACTGACCCTGCTCTTACCATCTACAGCATTAGATGAGATGAATGGTACATTTGTGGCCATTTCAAACTGTTCACACTGGATCTTAGAGGGGGTGGCTGGATCAGTTTTAAATGGAGTTTCCTCAAAGCGCACATCAAAGTGTTTCTGTACATACTCAGATGTGTGTTGTGCTGAGCCAACTGGCAAATCCATTACTGCTTGACTGAATTCACTTCTTGCACATTCCTCTGCTTCTTCATAGGCCGCAGCTTCAGCTTCTGCAGCTGCAACAGCCTTCTGATGGTTCAAAATGTGCATATGTGCCTCAAGATTAGCTTTCTGCGTGATGAGGGCTGCTTCTTTCTCTGAATAAGATAATTTAGCCCATGCAGCATCTGCTTTGGCTCTAGCTCTTATGGCTGAGGAGGTAGCTGAAGAAGCCTTGCTTGACTTGAAGCTACGTGAATATAACGAGCTGCCTCGTACAGCTGTAGCCAAGGGAGCTGTGTGTTCCGTCTCCATAACTTCACTTCTGAGTTGGGGAGTTGGCTGGTGCTGCTCTCCTGCCCTGAGGCTCATTTGCTGCATGTTGTTTGTTTATTGGGCCCACCGCGCTGTAGTCCTTTTACTTTACTGCCCTCCCATCGAGTTTCCCAGTTGTCGACTGGTAGACAGCAAGCTAACACGTGTGGTGCAGGCCTCAATGATGACAAGATGTTTCCTTTTATCTCGTTTATTGAAGCTACCCCACAAGGAACTCAACGTGATGTACACTCGTCTTTTTGGTTTTACATCCGTTTACATTCGTTCCTACATCCGTGTAAAACTGCAACAAAGTAAACATATACACGCCGTCAATGATATGGTCACCGTATTTAGCTTAGCACATGTTAGCGTTAGCTCTAACTTAGCTGGTAACCATATTGGCCACGGACTAGACAGTCACTTAAAATACACCAATACAACCATGCAGTTCTCATTGTAGCTGTTAACACTGTCAAACCATGCAGATACTCACGGACTAATGATGTCCAAGGCGCCGATAATTAAACAACATTCACAGCGTTCGTACATTGAGTGACGCTCTGACCGGTCTCCCGTTATATCATTACTGCGCATGTGCAACACTTTGTGTATCAGTTCAAAACGATGCTTTCACTACACCACTAGAGGGAACCAAACTCACTTACATGAAATGCTGTAATGGGAGCTTCAACTTACTTCATGGCGACAGAATACTCCCCATGAAGACATAAATTAACTGGTTTATCATATCTTTGGAAAGACGAGTTCAATTTCTCTAGCCACATCCAGGCCTGATTACTGCCACGCCTGTTCTCAATCAAGAGATCACTTAAATAGGACCTGACTGACAAAGTGAAGTAGAACATAAGATCCTCAAAAGCTAGACATACTGTGAGCCAATGAAATTCAGGAACAAATGAGAAACAAAGTAACTGACATCTATCAGTCTGGAAAAGGTTATAAAGCCATTTCAAAAGCGTTGGGACTCCAGAAAACCGCAGTGACAGCCATTATCCACAAATGGCGAAAACATGGAATAGGAGTGAACCTTCCCAGGAGAGGCCGGCTGACCAAAATTACCCCAAGATCGCAGCAACGACTCATCCAAGAGGTCACAAAAGACCCCACAACAACATCCAAAGAGCTGCAGGCCTCACTTGCCTCAGTTAAGGTCAGTGTTCATGACTCCACCATAAGAAAGAGACAGGGCAAAAATGGCCTGCATGGCAGAGTTCCAAGACTAAAACCACTGCTGAGCAAAAAGAACATAAAGGCTCATCTCAGTTTTGCCAGAAAACATCTTGATGATTCCCAAGACTTTTGGGAAAATACTCTGTGGACTGACGAGACAAAAGTTGAACTTTTTGGAAGGTGTGTGTCCCATTACATCCGGTGTAAAAGTAACACAGCATTTCATAAAAGAAACATCATAGCAACAGTAAAATATGGTGGTGGCAGTGTGATGGTCTGGGGCTGTTTTGCTGCTTCAGGACCTGGAAGACTTGCTGTGGTCTATGGAACCATGAATTCGGCTGCCTACCAAAAAATCCTATAAGAAAATGTCCACCCATCTGTTCGTTGTTGCAAGCTGAAGCGCACTTGGGTTCTGCAGCAGAACAATGATCCAAAACTCACCAGCAAGTCCACATCTGAATGGCTTAAGAAAAACAAAATGAAGACTTTGGAGTGGCCTAGTCAAAGTCCTGACCTGAATCCCTTCAAGATGCTGTGGCATGACCTTAAAAAGGTGGTTCATGCTCGAAAACCCTCCAATGTTGCTGAATTAAGATAAGATAAGCCTTTATTAGTCCCACAATGGGGAAATTCCAGGATTGCAACAGCACAGGGATAGCAACACTCAGAGCAACAATCAGAAGGCAAGAAAAAACAAGAGCAGCGAGTATACATATGTACATATTATATACAGTATATATATATATATATATACTGTATATAGACACACAGTGAGGAGCATTGTGGTTGGTGGATGTGCAGCAGAAAGTCTAAGCTCTCTCTCCGCGGATGCGGCGGGCCAGCTGGATGTCTTTGGCCATGATGGTGATCCTCTTGGCGTGGATGGCGCACAGGTTGGTGTCCTCGAAGAGACCCACCAGGTAGGCCTCGCTGGCCTCCTGCAGAGCCATGACGGCGGAGCTCTGGAAGCGCAGGTCGGTCTTGAAGTCCTGAGTGATCTCCCTCACCAGGTGCTGGAAGGACAGCTTACAGATGAACAGCTCTGTGGATTTCTGGTAGCGACGGATCTCTCTCAGAGCCACGGTACCGGGCCTGTAATGGTGAGGCTTCTTCACTCCGCCGGTGGCCGGAGCGCTTTTCCGAGCAGCCTTGGTGGCTAGCTGCTTCCTGGGGGCTTTTCCTCCAGTAGATTTACAGGCGGTCTGCTTGGTTCTTGCCATTGCTTTTTATTATTCTGTCTTATATTTCTTGCACGCCGCCTAAACTCCAGCCCGGCACCCGTGTCGTTTTCGCTTCAGTTCCCCGGTATGTCGAGTTTCTCCGTTAGCACCGGGTGGCGGTTGAGTGCTAGCTAGCTCTTCCCTGCTGTATCGTCTCCTGCTGTAAACAGTGGCTCCGTCCGCCGACTCGGGAGATCTTTGGGGCGATCTGTGTGTCCGTGATATATATATATAGAGTGAAAGGTGTAGAAAGAAGGAAGATTTAAAAAAAAAAAAAAAAAAAAAGGGCAGTTGCAAAAGGCAGTCAACTCGTGTGGTGCCGGAACCGGAAGGACAAAATTCCTCCACAGCGCTGTAAAAGACTCATTGCCAGTTATCACAAACGCGTGGTTGCAGTTGTTGCTGCTAAGGGTGGCCCAACCAGTTATTAGATTTAGGGGGCAATCACTTTTTCACACAGGGTCATTTAGGTTTGGATTTTTTTTCCCCTTAATCATAAACTCCTTCATTTAAAAACTGCATTTTGTGTTTACTTGTGTTATCTTTGTCTAATAATTAAATTTGTTTGATGATCTGAAACATTTAAGTGTGACAAATGTACAAAAAAATGAGAAATCAGGATGGGGGAAAACACTTTTTCACACCACTGTACATTGTCTAAAATGGAATCTTATGCCCCTTTTTCTACAATTTTTTTTTTTTTGAACTTTTGTCTTGTGTCAAAATCTTTTCACTCCCCTCCTCCCTAACGCCAGAATTGGTGACTAGACCCACATACCACAAGGTCAATAGTGGCTAGCACTACATTAAACAGCAATTCAATTCAATTCAATTTAATTTTCAATTCAACTTTATTTATATAGCGCCATTTCCCAACAACAGTCATCTCATAGCACTATCAACTGTAGGGGGAACCCCCACAGTTGCAGAAAGACCCCAGCAATCAGGCGATCCCCTGTGAGCAAGCACTTGGCGACGGTGGAGAGGAAAAACTCCCTTTTAACAGGAAGAAACCTCCAGCAGAACCAGGCTCAGGGAGGGGCAGTCATCTGCTGTGACTGGCTGGGGGGTGAGGGGATAGAGAAGAAGAAAAGAACAGACATGTAGAGAGCAAACAGCACAATGGGGACTCAATCTATGGGCGAGAACAAACAAATGTTAATGACCAGCAAAAAAAATATTTCATTGAGAGTGAGGCCCAGTGCATTACTGGAGGTCCCCCGGCTGACTAAACCTATTAGCAGCATAACTAAGGGAGGGTTCAGAAACACATGATCCCTCCCTAATTGTAGGCTATATCAAAAAGGTAGGTTTTAGCCCTATTCTTAAAAACAGAGATCGAGTCTGACTCCCGAATCCAGATTGGCAGCTGATTCCACAGGAGAGGAGCTTGATAACTGAAGGCTCTGCCTCCCATTGTACTTTTGGAGATTCTAGGTATTACAAGTAATCCTGCATTTTGGGAGCGTAGTGCTCTGTTAGGATAATACGGTAGTATCAGATCTTTTAAATAAAAAGGAGCCTGATTGTTTAGAGCTTTGTAAATAAGAAGAAGGATTTTAAACTTAATTCTAAACTCTATGGGAAGCCAATGAAGGGAGGCCAGAACCGGAGAGATATGATCTCTCTTTCTAGTACCGGTTAAAACTCTTGCTGCAGCATTTTGGATCAGCTGAAGACTTTTTAAAGATGTTTTAGGACAGCCTGATAATAAAGAATTACAATAATCTAATCTCGAGCTAACAAAAGCGTGGATCAGTTTCTCAGCATCACTCTGAGACAAGATGCTCCTAATCTTGGCAATATTACGCAAATGATAGAAGGCAGTCTAAGAAACAAATTTAATATGTGAATTGAAGGACAAATCCTGATCAAAAATAACTCCAAGGTTCCTCACAGAGCTATTAAGAGAAAGAGTAACCGCATTCAAACTGAAAATTTGATTTGGAAAGGAATTTCTAAGGTTTTTTGGACCAACAAGAATGACTCCAGTCTTATCTGAATTTAATAGCAGGAAATTACAAGTCATCCAAGCTTTGATTTCCTTAAGACAGGCTTCTAACTTGGCTAATTGATTACTATCATCTGGCTTCAATGACAGGTATAATTGTGTGTCATCAGCATAACAATGAAAATGTATACAGTGCTTTCTAATAATGTTGCCTAACGGAAGCATATATAAACTAAAAAGAGTAGGGCCTAGCACAGATCCCTGTGGAACTCCATGACTGAGCTTTGAGTTGAAAGAAAACTCATTATTTACATGAACAAACTGGAACCTATCAGATAAATAAGATCTAAACCACTGCAACGAAGTTCCATTAAGTCCAACATAGTGTTCTAATCTATCAAGTAGAATATTATGATCGATAGTATCAAAAGCTGCACTAAGGTCTAAAAGGACAAGTACAGAAACTAGTCCATTATCGGATGCAATGAGGAGGTCGTTAGTGACCTTCGCTAAGGCTGTTTCAGTACTATGATGGATTCTAAACCCAGACTGAAACTCTTCAAGTAAACCATTTCCCTGTAGGTGGTCAAATAATTGCGTAGCAACAACTCTTTCTAAGATTTTTGAAATGAAAGGGAGATTAGAGATTGGTCTATAGTTAGCTAAAGCTCCTGGATCTAGCATTGGCTTTTTGAGTAAGGGTTTAATTACAGCCATTTTAAAAGCCTGCGGTACATGGCCTAAAGTTAATGAAGAATTGATTATATGAAGAATAAGGCTACCAATAAGTGGGAAGGCTTCTTTAAATAACCTGGTAGGAATAGGGTCTAAAAGACAAGTTGAAGGTTTGGATGAGGAAACTATTTTGTCTAACTCACAAAGGTCGATTGGAGTAAACGCATCAAGACAGACATCAATAGAAGGAGTTGTAGTAGTTACAGTAGTTTAAGTTAACTGTGGGAAGAATCTGATTGATTTTATCTCTGATGGATGAAATTTTATTATTGAAAAAGTTCATAAAGTCCTGACTAGTAAGCTCTAAGGGAATGCTAGGATTGACAGAGTCCTGACTCTTTGTCAACCTGGCTACAGTACTGAAAAGAAACCTGGGATTATTCTTGTTCTCTTCTATTAATGCAGAGTAATAACTCGTTCTAGCTTTTCTAAGAGATTTTTTTATAAATTAAAAGATGATTTCTCCAAGCTAAATAGATTTCATCTAAATTAGTGGAGTGCCATTTTCTTTCTAATTGACGAGTCTTCTGTTTTAAGCTACGAGTTTCTGTGTTGAACCAAGGAGTTAGTCCTGAGGCAGAATTTGATGTCATCCACTCAGTCAGCAGCAGGCTGCAGACCTAGCAACCAAATGTTCTCCAGATAATTTCCGGTGACTTTAACCACACTTCTCTGTCCTCCACTCTGCCCACTTTCACCCAGTATTTCCCGTGCCACACCAGAGATAATAAAACACTCGACTTATTTTATGTAAACACCACGGAGGCATACACCTCATCACCCCCCCAGGAAACTCTAATCACAATTTTGTTCATCTCCTGCTCGTGTACAAACCCCTAGCGTACAGAAAACCTCCCGTTACCCTCACAGTGAAGAGATGGTCTGAGGAGGAAGAGGACGGTCTGAAGGACTGTTTTGAATGCACTGTGTGGGAGCAGCTCTGGGAGCAACATGGTGAGGACATCGACAGCCTCACACACATCGTCACAGACTATGTCAACTTCTGTGTGGAGAACACCATACCCATCAAGACCATACGGTGTTTCTCAAACAAAAAGCCCTGGATCAACCATGAGAAAAAGTCACTGCTGAAAGAGAAGAAAAGGATCTTCAGGTCGGGAAACAAGGAGGAGCTGAAGTCCGTACAGAGGAAGCTGAGGGGGAAGATGAGAGAGAGAAAAACAACTACAGGAAGAAGATGGAGGACATGCTGAAACAGAGTGACATCAGAGGTGTCTGGAGGGACCTCAAAACAAACTCTGGGCACCAGAATACCTCCTCCCAGGCCATGCAGGGTTTCCTCTGGTAACATTTCCATGTGGTGGGCCGCCATTCTTGAAGTTATACTGCCACGCCAAGGAAATATAAATTTAAGAAAAAATATGAAGGAATGATGCTCCGTAAGCATGCACACAAACAACGCGTGTGACCGTCATCCACGCAGAGTTCAGAAGCGCCCCACCCACGTGTTCTAATCGGCAGGCTGTTTCGCTACTAGCGTCACTGTCCGAGAGAAGCATGAGCTTATTAAAATACTTTAAACGCTGAAAAAAAGCAGAAGAGGCATGTAAGCAGTGGAAGCATTTATTGTGGCTTTAACCCATTGGTAAGGGGAACAATAATGAAGAGTCACTTAGCAAACAGGTGTGGTTAGACTTCATATACAGCCGGCTTCAAATGCAGGGAAAGGCAAGGGGAACTGATGAATTGCTGAGGATTTATTTTACCAGCCACGACAAAATTAACTATGTTCACTATTATGTACCTGGCAGGTTAAGATGACCGAAATTCACAAAGTCAATGACTTTAATCCGTCAGCAGCCTTCAGACAAACTAAACGTGCCAACATTTGGATTTCAAAATAAGGGAGGTTTTTTCTATTGTCTGGTTGGTGAGGAGATTTCTAAAAAACTATAAATATACAGAAATATTATAATGGAAAAAACTGAATCTTTGGTAATTTAAGTCAATTTGTTTCCTTAAACATAATTTTATTGATATTTACCTCCGCCAAGGAGGTTATGTTTTCATTGGCGTTGGTTTGTCTGTCTGTCTGTCTGTCTGTCTGTTAGCAAGATAACTCAAAAAGTTATGGACGGATTTTCATGACATTTTAACAGACTGTCAGAAATGGGGTATCCTACAGATGATTAGATTTTGGTGGTGATCCGGATCACCGTCCACAAGAAAACCGCCATTACGCAAAATGCCATTTTCGTGAATAACTACTGAACCACTAATCCTATCATTGTCAATCCAATTGCTTGTCATATGTTTTCATGGTCAAGGAATTTGAAAACGTACACACAAACACTGTATGGGGGGGAACTGTGGCGCTTGGTGGAGGTCTGCGCTCTCAGTGCTTTTCTAGTTTTTTCTTTGAAATCGGAGCTAAATCATTGTTCTGTTCTGGCTCTGCAAAATTATGGTCAAAAGTGTAAAGTGTTATAAGGAAAAAAAGTCAAAATTTTACCACAGTCCATTTCAAATTTATATAAAGAAAACCCCAGTAATTTTATTTAAAAAAACAGACAAAAATAGCCATAAAATGATCCACAAATATATAAGAAAGTCTACAAATGTACAAGAAAAGTCAATTTCACAAAATTACAAATTTGAGGAAAATGGTTTAAATTTAGATAAATTTACAGAGAAAAGTAGAACTCTATAAGAAAACTGTTATAAATTTGAAAAAAAAAAAAAAAAACCTCAAACCTTCAAGACTGAAGTCATTACTCAACTTTTGAAGTGGGTGTCTTTTGTATCCTTAACTAGAAATTTTTGGTTGTCTACTTTTAATAATTTCATAGCACTGCTTTTACATGAGTAGAATTTCTAGCTACTATACTCACCTCTGATCATAAAATTTAAGTATGCATGAGTAAATTAGTATAATGAATGCTTTTTCCTTTCCCTACTCTCTCAATGGAAAAAAAGAACCACTACAATAAAAATACAAAAAAAAAATACACACATTTTTGTCATTTATGTAAACCATGACAAAAAAATATCCTGCAGGACAAAACATGACACTTGATATTTTCTAACCTGTTTGTATACCACCATAAACAGAGAGAGAACCTGAAATAGAAAAGGCTCAGAGAGGGAAAGATGACACAGACAAGATGAGCAAAAGAGAGGAAAGTGTTCAGGCAGAGGGTCCAGGAGAGGTGAGAGCAGAGGAAGGAGAGAAGGCTACACCAGTAAAAAGTCCAAACACAAGATGTCTAGGTGGGACCCCAACTTGCCCAATATTCCAACATTCAAGCCTTGGTTGTACAATACTTCAGATAGTAAGCTCCGTATGCAAAGTTACTGTGCAAAATTGGAAAAAAAAATACTATAAAATTAACATGTTTCGGTTACAATAGTGTCATGTGTCCCCCCCCACTCTCCTCCGCAAAAAATATGTTGCCACCACGCCAAGGTTTTTAAACCAGAGGAAATACTGCCGTGGGCAGTAGGGACTGCATGAACGACCTGAACTTAAAAGATTTTATTTGTCAGTACTACTATACGTACAGGACATACAAGAGAATTGAAATGGTGTTTCTCTCTCTCTTCATTGGTGTGCATTATATAAAAAGAAAAAAGAAATAAGATTGGAATAAAAAGAAAACAACAACAACAGCAGTCTATGTACAGTAGTGCAACCCGTAGTGCAATTGGCGACAAAATAGACCCAGACCTCCCATAGTGCAAACAGAGATCAATGATTAACGATGATAAAAACCCAGCAATCCTATATACAGACAACTAGAGATGTAATACCCGTAGTTGCAGTTCAATGCGGTAGTGTGGGTGCCGACAGTAACAGATAGGACTGCACATGATCAGTATTGCATATGGCATTTGTGCAAATGGTTGCAGTTAAAGTGTAGAGACATACAGCAGCAATGTATTACTGTTGGTGTGCCAGTCTTTCTGTGCCAACAGCTGAGGTAGTTATTGTGCGGGTGAGTACATTACCATCCAGGGGGAAGGAAGTGGACAGAGTTCAGAATCTTGATGGCCTGATGAACAAAGCCGTTAAGCAGTCTTGTGGAGTGGGCCAGGAGGCTTCAGTACCTTTTCCTTGAGGGCAGGGGGCTAAAGAGGGAGTGTGAGGGGTGTGAGGTGTCGCCTGTGATGTTGATGGCTCTGTGGGTGAGGTAGATGTCTGTGGGTGGGGGCAAAGGGGCACCGATGATCTTGCTGGCTGCTTTCACTGTGCGTTGTAGTGTCTTCCAGCTGGAGGCTCTGCAGCTTCCATACCACACCGTGATGCAGCTGGTGAGGATGCTCTCAATGGTGCCCTGGTAGAATGAGCACATGATGGGGAGTGGGACACGTGCTCTCCTCTGTTTGCAGAGAAAATGGAGGCCAGTTTGAGCCTTCTTGTCCAGTGATGAGGTGTTGTTGGACCAAGAGAGGTCCTCAGAGATGTGCACCTCCAGGAGCTATACTTGGTGCTGCTCACTGTCTCCACAGCTGCACCATCGATGATCAGCGGGGGGTGTTGTGGGCAATGTTGGGCAAGTTACTAAAAAAATAGTAACTAGTTACAGTTATTAGTTACTTCTTATCAAAAGTAACTCAGTTACTTTTGAGTTACTGCATGATTAAAGTAACTAGTTACTTGGAAAAGTAACTTTCATGTTACTTTTAAATGCATATTTAAATCCTCTTGCACACACAGCAAGATCAAGGGCCCCTTGTCCTCATCAGAAAAAAGAAGAAAAAGAAAACTGATGGGGAAAAAAAGGCTCATCTTACAGAGAAAAAATGTCTCAGATTTACATAAACTATTGTAATCAGTAGAAAGTCAGAAATGTCTTCTTCATTTAGAGTTGATTGGCGGTTGGCAGTCAGCTTACAGGTACATTACCACTATGTCGTTCACTCTGTGTCATCACTCTATCTGGTCATAAAGCTGTAAAATTCACAGAGAAAATGTTGGACCCCCTGGTGGGCCGTTTTTGGCCCACGAGCCATATTTGACACCCCTGGACCAGCCCATTAAAAATGCATATTCAGAGGATTTACTTCCATGAAATAGTTGCATATCACAACAGCATGTAAATTAATAAGGTAAAATAAAACAGAAAGCACATAAATGAAAGTTCACCGCTTAGAAGAAGCTGTTCCTTACTGCAACAAATCACAGTCACTTTTTCTCTCTGCGTAAGAAAACTTTATTCATTCATTCATCTTCTTTCACTTAATCCTTTTCGGGTCGCGGGGGGGGGGGGGGGGGGGAGCCTATCCCAGCATCTTTGGGCGAGAGGCAGGGTACACCCTGGACAGATCGCCAGTCCATCGCAGGTCCAACACAGAGAGACAGACAACCATTCACTCTCACAGTCATACCTAAGGACAATTTAGAATCCCCAGTTTTGATGCCAATTAACCTAACTTGCATGTTTTTGCCATGTGGGAGGAAACCGGAGAAATCCCGGAGTAAACCCCCGCAGACACGGGGAGAACATGCAAACTCTACACAGATCACTGTTGGTCGGGGGCTGGGATCAAACCCAGGATCCCCCGGCCAAGGGGGAGTTGCTGTGCTGCCGCAGTGCTAACCACTCCGCCACTGTGCAACACATTTAATGCGAACATTAAATGCGAGCTGCTTGCTCAAAAAATACTCATGTTTAACTACAGAGGTAGGAGCTGAAAGGGATTACTCACCGCTGGGACAACAGGTGATCAGGGCTCGATATGAGAAGTCGCCACTGCCACAGCATTTCTTCCTACTGGGCTGCGACATGAACTGGGGCAGGACAGGAAACCGACCCAGGAAGGAGACTGACAGCTGTGCCAGCTATGGTGGGGTCAATTTATTTGCGCTAAAAATATCTATCCATATTAATGAAACGAGTAATGCGAGTAATGCATCTGATCAAATTTCAGTAACTGTAACGCATTACTGAATTTTTAAACAGTAATTTCGTTACACAGCACGTTACTTCAAAAGTAGTGGCGTTACAGGTTACTCCCAACACTGGCTGTGGGTGACCCCTCCTGAAGTCAACCACAATCTCCTTGGTTTTTCCCACGTTCAGGAAGAGGTTATTGTCATTGCACCACTGGACCGGTTTGCTTACCTCATTTCTGTAGTTGGCCTCTTCGTTGTTGGTGATGAGACCCACCACCATCTACAAACTTGATGATGTGGTTGATGTTGTAGGCTGGTACACAGTCATGGGTCAGCAGGGTGAAGAGCAGTGGGCTGAGCATGGTCCCTTGTGGGACCTCTGTGCTTAGTGGCTGAAAGCGGCTGAAATGAGCTTTCTTCGTAGGATCGCTGGACTCACCCTCAGAGATAGGGTGAGGAGCTCAGTCATCCGGGAGAGAATCAGAGTTGAACCGCTGCTCCTCCACATTGAAAGGAGCCAGTTGAGGTGATTTGGGCATCTGACCAGGATGCCTCCTGGACGCCTCCTACTTGAGGTGTTTCAGGCACGTCCCTCTGGGAGGAGACCCCGAGGCAGACCCAGGACTCGCTGGAGAGACTATGTCTCCCAGCTGGACTGGGAACGCCTTGGTATCCTCTCTGAAGAGCTGGAGCAGGTGGCTGGGGAGAGGGAAGTCTGGGCTTCTCTGCTTGAACTGCTGCCTCCGCGACCTGGACCTCCGGAAAAGCAGTAGAAGATGGATGGATGGATGAGGGCTGGATGGAAAGCAGCAGCGATGGCATCTTCTGTGGATCTGTTTGACCTGTATGCAAACTGGAATGGGTCGTGGGAGGGAGGGAGGATGGACTTGATGTTCTGCAGGACTAGCCACTCGAAGCACTTCATTATAATGGGGGTCAGTGCTACGGGCCAGTAATCATTGTAGCTGGATGGGACGGGCTTCTTTGGGATTGGTATTATGGTGGCAGTTTTGAAACGTGGGGACAACAGCTTGGCTCAGGGAGATGTTGAAGATGTCGGCCAGAACATTCTTGAGCTCCTCTGCAGTCCTTCAGGACACGACCCGTTATGTTGTCTGGACCAGCTGCCTTGTGTGAGTTGATCCTGCAGAGGGTCCTCTTCACGCTAGCCGGATCCAGACTCATGGCCTGCTCGTCCGGAGGAGGAGTGATCTTCTGCGCTGATGTTCCGTTTTGTGCTTCAAATCTGCCAAAGAAGTCGTTTAGGTTGTTGAGCAGTGTGGTGTCACTCATACAGGTCTGAGGTGGAGGTTTGTAGTTGGTGAGGGTCTGTATGCCACGCCAGAGAGAATGTGCATCTCTGGTGTTGCTGAAGTGTTCAGATATTTTCGTTCATATGTCGGTTTGCCTCCTTGATACCACGGGACAGGTTGGCCCTTGCTGTTAGTCCTGCAGTGTCGCCGCCCCTGGAGGCTGCGTCCCAAGCCCTCAGGAGCCTGTGGACCTCTGCTGTCATCCATGGCTTCTGGTTAGCACGAACGGTGATGGTTTTGCAGTGAGTGACATCATCAATCCATTTTGTTGTGTATGCCACAACAACCTCAGTGTACTCCTCTAGGTTTGTGTGTCCATTATGAGTGGCTGCGTGCTTGAAATTGTCCCAGTCTGTAGTACTGAAGCAGTCTTATAGAGAATCAGAGGCTCTTTCTGGCCACACACGTACCTGCTTTTTTGTAGGTCTGATTGTTTTCACCCTGGGTTTGTATGCCGAATTTAACAGGATGGTGACGTGATCAGAGAGACTCGGGGGGGGGGGGGTGTCTGTATGCTTTCTTATGAGTTGTGTACACCAGGTCCAGCAAGTTGTCTCCTCTTGTTGGAAAGTCTACCTGTTGATGCAGGATTTGGTGGGATTATTCTTCAACAGGTTTGACCAACCGCTCTCTCCTCCACCTGCCCAATAACTCCTGCTAACGCTATCTAAATCTAGTCCCCCGTCTACTGCCCCCCCACCCGCCTCCTACATCCCTCATCTCCCAATATACACCCCCTGCTGTTTTTCCCCCTCACAGGCCCAACACCCCCTCCTCCTAGTACACAGCCCCCCTGTCCCAGCCTGACTCTCACTAATGCTACATGTCCACTAGTCAGGATTTTTTGGAAAGGAATCCGGATACCGCGGAGGCACGTGTGAGGCACGGAAAAGGCTTGTAGCGTAGTTCTCGGCTAGGCGGAGTCGAGCAATGCGGGAGGAAATACTGGAATAGTCATTATTAACCATGACCAGATTGTTTTTGATAGTGCTTGTATATTTGCGCTACAAAAGGCGACATTGTTGTCGCCGCTGGATTTGGGTTCCCCCAATCCTTCACACCCACACAATGCATGTCGAATCTGACCACCTGGTTCGTGAGCTTCGGCTGGATGACCACATGTTCCACTGCTCTCCACACCTCATTCCCTTGTATGTTGTTTCTATATGATGACAAGGACTGGTCGTATAGTATCAGGTTGCTTGAAAAAGCGGTTATTAATTTCTCCTTCATGTCTTCACGACAAGTAATGTACAGATCTGCCCCCCCCACCGCCTTCTCCTCCTTGTCCTTAGTCTCCATATCTTTTAAAACAAACCAGCGAAAAGTGTTTCTAACATAAATTTGTGTGAGGAATAGTAGGTTCAGTTAATGAATCCCTTGCTATCGCTGGTTTAAAAGTTCAGGACATGAGTGCTGCCTCCGGTTCATGACCATACGGAAAAAATCATGACTAATGGTAATGTTTATGCAAATGAACTGTAGGGGAACCCACGGGTGACTCAGCACACCACAGTACGGTTTTCGACCGCTCCGCACGCAAATGCTTTCCACTGCATTTCCAATACACAATGAATGGAAAGCGTAAAAACGACAGAACCAGTGGGCAGGTACCATAAGACTCAAGTGAGATTTGAGCTGAAGAAGCTCAAAACAAAGAAGGCTGCAGGTCCGGACGGCACCAGCTTGAGGCTCCTCAAGTCCTGTGCAGACCAGCTATGGGGTATTGTGGGGCACATCTTCAGCCTGAAGCTGGGGAGGGTACCACAGCTGTGGAAAACATCCTGTGTGGTACCCGTACCGAAGACTCTGCACCCCAAGGACCTGAACAGCTACAGACCAGTGGCCCTCACATCACATCTAATGAAGATCCTGGAGAGGCTGCTCCAAGCCCACTTTCACCCCCTGGTGGGACCAGTGATGGACCTACTCCAGTTTGCCTACCAGCATGGCATCGGGGTGGAGGATGCAGTGGTCTTCCTCCTACATCGTTTCCTGTCCCACCTGGAGAAGCCTGGGAGCACTGTGAGGATCATGTTCTTCGATTTCTCCAGAGCTTTCAACACCATCCAACCAGTGATCCTGAGGGACAAGCCGCTGTGTGCAGGGGTGGACCAGCACCTGTCATCGTGGATCCTGGACCACCTCACAGACTGACCACAGTTTGTGAGGACCCAGGACTGTGTGTCTGACACCATCATGTGCAGTATGGGGGCCCCCCGGGGAACAGTTCTGACTCCCTTCCTGTTCGCCCTCCACAGTGCTGACTTTTCACACAACACACCACACTGCCATCTACAGAAGTTCTCTGATGACGCTATGATTGTCGGCCTCATCTCTGACGGGGATGACGCAGAGTACAGAGGACTTATACAGGACTCCGTGCACTGGTGCCTGCAGAACTGCCTCCAGATCAATGCAGGGAAGACCAAGGAACTGGTGGTGGACCGCCACAGGCGTGGACAACCCCCCCACCCACCCACCCACCCACCCACACACCCACCCACCCACACACACACACAACACAGGTTAACATCCAGTGAACAGACACTGAGATGGTGACACCTGGGTAGGGCTGTGGGATATGGCAAAAAATTCATATCACGATATAAGTCATCTTATATCATGATAACGATAAATCTCACAATACACATTTTCTGTAAATTCTACAGTATATATAATCATATAAAAAGGACCACCTCTTTTTTAACATGCACCATTTTCCCTCATAATTTTGCAGTGTTACAAAATAGTTTTGTAATGTGCATTTGAGACTTGATTCTCATAAATTTTATGTTTTTCTTCCAAAATATATATGAATAAAAAGTAAACATCCATAAGTTAAATATTTCCCGAGCCAGAGAAGAATAGCAGGAAAAAAAAAGTCTGAAAATGAGAAAACTATTCATGGCTGCCACCTACTCATATAAATTAGCTGTTAGTTTAAATCAGTGAAAATTTAAGTGTAGACCTGCAACCTAAAGACCGCCATTCTGGCCTGATTTAACCTGTTTGGTTCTTATTAAAATATTTCAGTTTGATCATGATTTGAAACTCAGACAAAAGATAATGTAATAAAATACGTACATGGAATGACTAATTTTTCACCTGTCAGGTGCAGGTGCGGCGCTGCTCTGCTGCGACCCGGGCTACGTCGTGCTGCTACTGTGTGCGCGTGTTTGTAGTACTCAGTTTGAAGGATCATAATAATGTTTTTGCTAAAGTTACTGCTTATGATCATGATGCTCGGGATAATATGCCACTGTACCCAAGTGGACCGGGGCATGATGCCGACGACGCTCCCGAGCTCCGGCTTCTTCGGTTCAGCCATGTCTCGGCACCCCTCCTACTCAGGGAACTGCCTGATTCATGCTACACCTCTGCTGTCCGCGTACGTGTAACCGGAAACCACGTGTGACGAAATTTACGTCATTGTCTCCACTCCGCCAGTGTCCGGAGTGCTCGACCGCGGACGACCGCGCCGCCTGCCCACGACCTGAACGCGTTGAAAAGCGCATGCGCAAGACTGAAAGTCCCATTCACGAGGTGGCAATATCGACACAGCATACATGAGTAGACGAAGAAGAAAACGAGGAGGCAGAAAACGAGAATAAAAACATATGAATCATACGTACATACTTTCTTTCACAGCGGCAGCAGCTTCTTTGTGGAAAAGGAGTGAAAACCGGGAAGTCAAACAGCAGAAATGGACTCTATATTTGAAGAGAAACTTTGTGAAGAAGTCCGCCGTTTCTTTGTTGGTGAAAATCCTGGCGCGTCAGCGCCTTGGCGCCCCCTTTCGGGCAGGAGTGAAACTAAAAATGATAGTTGTGCGCATGCGTCAACTGCTTGGTCTGGGTAGTTGAAAAAAGTGAGAATGTGCAGCGCCGCGTGCGTGCCGTGCTCGTCCAAAGCGTACGCGGACCAAGGCGGACTAGAGGGGAAATGGAGCATGAAGCAGGCTACAGAACCTGACAGGAGGTGCAGAGGCCAAACGCGGCAGAGTATGACAGACTTAAGAGGAGCGAGGACAGGCCGCCACTGCCTCCCATGTTGCGAGGACCGGGAGACACGCCTGCTGGTTTTCACGTAATCGTGGCTTCAGGAGGACGAACCTGACTCGCTCCTATCCGTGGACGGCTTCTGCCTGGTGCGGCAGGACAGGGACGCGCTCTCCGGTAAGACCAAAGGAGGGGGTATTTGTGTGTACGTGAAGAACAAATGGTGCTCACAGTTCACCACGAGAGAGTCGCTTTGTGCCCCGGAGCTGCCCAGCTTAAGCCTGAGGCGCTTTTATCTCCCCCGTGAACCTGGAAACATTTAATTTTGCGTCGTTTATATCCCGCCCAGCGGGAACGCTTTCAACGCGGCAGTGCTACTGCGGACCGTGTACAGTTGTACTGCGGACCGTGCACACAGACAAGTGGAACGACTCCTGAAGCACCTTGTTTGAGTTCAGGTGGTTTTAATCACTGCAAACTAGATGCGGCACTGCCTGGTTTTAGCCACTATAATGGGCGTCTTTCCACCAAACTGGTTCCAGTGCTTAACTGGAGCCAGAGCTTGATTGGCACCAGTTCTTTGGTTTTGCACCCCCTGAAGCACCATTCGCAGGCTGTCAAAGGTGGAGCTATCGTGGCTCCAACTCCTAGCTGGGCCAGCGGCAGCACCGGTTTACGTCGGTTACGTCCACAGCCGTGGGCGTGGTTAACTGACCAGCTTCAAAACATTACTGACCGCCATGTTGCTTTCCAAACAGCGGAGCAAGCGACGTATTCCAAAACCAAACAGATTTAGAGCGAAGAGGAGACGCATTTCTTGGCTCTATGGACATAAGCAGAAGCACAAGATCAGCTGGAGGGGGCCACTCATGTGATGAACTGTTTTGGGGGACAGGCCAGCCAGCCGGACCATCATCACTGCCGTGGATTAGTCCGTACAATAAGCTGCTTAAAACACGCTGGTAAGTGTATTGTCTTTAAAATGCCAGACGTTAACGAGTATATGTATACATATACTGTATATATCCGCTTGTACTTTTCCTACGACCAAACGTTTGTCCTCGCCATAAAGAAATGAACAGGTCGTCTCTGCTGACAAATGTTTATCGCCTGTGTTGATATGTAACGGCCAAAGTGCAGACATTTTTTTACTCACTCTTGTGGCTATACTGTTTTTGGTTAGCTATGCTAACAAGCTAACAGTGTTTTTACCACAAATGTTTCTCCTCGCCATGAAGAAATGCGCGTTTGAGAAACTAGAACAGAAATCTTAGCGTCTTACAGAATACCTTTTTTTTTTTTTTTTTTTTTTTTTTTATAAAGACATCCAGTGCAAAATGCGTTTTTTGTGGTATCAATACAGTGTATGAAAGGGTGCCTTGCGTTGTGTTATGGGAGATTTTTCTACCAGACACTAGTAACGTCGTCTTTTTTACTATTTTGGTAATATATTCCATAATCTTGGGCCATTTTTTTTTTTTTAATTTCACTCGTGTTTAATTGTGTGTTCTGTAACCATATTTTATCTAATCCTTCTCTTACTATATTGCGCAGTCGCCTGGTGGGACACCTACAATGTCATTGTACTGTACAACTGTACAGTGACAATGAAGCCTATTCTGTTCATATTCTTCTATTCCATAATCAGACATGTAAGCTTTGGTAACATTGATATTGAATAAAATTGCCTTCTATGTCTGCACATTTAATGGAAGGCTTAAGTTGTACACTGCACAAACTAAAACACTTTTTTTTTTTTTTTTTGTATTTACATACCTGTCAAGGCATACCTCATGCCTCCCTTATTGGGGGGGCTTTCACGCCTGTACTGAGTACTTGAAAACTGTATTTATCGGCAGATGAAAGAAAACTGAAGCAAAAAAAACAACAAAAAAAAACAAACAGCAACTGCAACATGAACTATTTCAAATTCATTCATTTATGCTGCCAATGCTGAAACAAAAGCAGAATGGATTTTTGTTTCATAAGTTAAGTATCAGAAATAATTCTCTTTGAAATTGTGTTAATAATAATAACAATGAAAATATCAATCTTATTCAGCCCTTTCAATATAATGCTATACATTCAGATGTACATTCTGCTGGGGGTTTCTTCCTGTTAAAAGGGAGATTTTCCTCTCCACCGTCACCAAGTGCTTGCTCACAGGGGATCGCCTGATTGCTGGGGTCTTTCTGCAACTGTGGGGGTTCCCCCTACAGTTGATAGTGCTATGAGATGACTGCTGTTGTGAAATGGCGCTATATAAATAAAGTTGAATTGAATGTAAGGCAAAGTTCCAAGATACAAAATAACAGTACACTATAGGGGATTTGGGCTACCTCTAAGCATGTTTGTTAAGATTTTAAAGCATTTTTTTTTGTTATATTTAGGTAATATTTGAAGGTGAATAATACTGCCCATACCTGAAAACATTTGGAGAGTTCTCCTTCAGTCTGGAAAGGTCTCGACCCACCATCGTGTTGCAATTGTCCGAACCAAAGCCCACAACATTCTGCCATGGAATATTGTGCAATCTAAAATAAATAAATAAATGGTGACGTGAAGGAGAACGGTGACGTCCAGTCCCTCGATTTCCCTTTTCTTCAAGCTTTGTTTACTTCGCCGGCGGCGAGCTGCAAGAAGCCATTTTGAAACTCACAAAAACACTGCTTAGGTGCGCTTGTGGAGGATCGAAATAAGTGCAGGCGGATGCTGAGCGCACTGCCAGCCCTGTACGCTATGGGGGTCACACACGAGGTGTTCCTCCACACTCTCAATAATTTTTTTTCCCGTATATTTTTCTTTTTTTCATACAGAAATGGCAATACACCCGTATTTGCTAAAATTGCATTTTCCCCATATTAAAATACGGCGAAACTGTATCACTTGACAGGTATGTATTTACAGCTTTATCACAGCTGGATGATGAGGGAGAACCAGCCAGACCTGTGGTGTCCAGCTCACCTTCACCAGCTCCAAGCTTGTCCTCCTCCTGCTCTTCCTCCTCTCCTCATCAGACCAGATTAAGTCATATATATTCAGATCATGACCCATTCACACAAAGGAGGGAGTGAATTAAATCAATTATACACTTGAATTGAATGTTGTGATGCCACTAACAGTAAATGGATGTTGAATAGACACATTCAATCTTGGATTGGTGATTCCTGCATTTTTCAGTCTGTGGTTATTTTATATTGCTTCTTATTTTTGCACTTTAAAACAGGGAAACAGAAGTGTGACACAAACATGGACCTCCTTCTTGACTATGGTCAGATGAGAGACAGCAGGAGCAGAGCAGGAGGGAGGAGCAGCTGACCTCCACTTTGCTGCAAAGCATCCAGAAGATGGAGGACAGTATCAGTACCCTTGTTGGACTGATGGGACACGTTGTCTGTGCTTGAGGGACTGTAAAAAAAGTAACTATCACAGCATTGATATTTTTGGCTGTGTGTACATAATATTTTATATGTAACAGTGTAAAGTTTTTGCACATTTTGTAAATAAAAGCTTTCTTTCCTTCAGTGTTTTTCTACTTCTACATTGTTATCCTCACACCAAACATATTCAGGTTCAGGTTACTTTATTTGTACCCGTAGGTAGATTAGTTTTGCAGTCAGGTGACGTCCATATTTACAAACCACAATTACATTCAACATGAACACAAACACAGGCACACATGAAGCTGACTATAAACATGATAAAAGTGCTCAAGGCTCCACCAATCAGGACACAGGACAAAGAGATAAGAGAAAAAACAAAGAGATAAGAGAAAAAAAACAGATAAGAGATTAGGGTCATATTAAAAAGTTAGACTTTACATTTCATATGCATGAAATGTAAAGCTATTTAGGACAAACAAAACAAATCATTATAACATTGTAGTGGTGGGAAGTGAAAGTACTGAATTACTGCACTTAAGTTCATTTTTCCAGTTATTGGCCAATACAGCCGGTATTTGTGGACTTACTCATATTTTTGACAACTTTTCACATTTTCTAAAGAACAAGCAGCAACAAACTTAAAATCTATGCACTTTTTCTGTGGAAAATGTTCCAAGTTGCCAGCTTCAAAAATGATAATGAGTTTATATTCTTTTGACAAAGTACCACATGACATTCTGTCAGCTCTGGACAAGCTCATTTCTGGGGAAAGTACTTTGAACTTGTACACTTTACAGTCTGCCTCTGGTTACCCCTACATGAATAAAAACTTGAATCAGTACTTTACCCAGAATAGATGACATACAAGTACAGAAGGGTATGCCTTTAACAACTCTGTTGTTTGGAGGTACATAGAATATGTATTTATACAGTATCTTCATGTATATATGCAGTAAATCTGTACATTTTTCCATGCAACTTTGCGACTGCATTATTTTAATTGCTTTTAATTCTAGATCAAGTTTGTTTAGGGTTCAAAATGCATCATAAGTGTTAAATATATCTTGTTATACCTAACTAAGTACTGTTTATTTGTTGAAATATATAGTGGAGATGTGTGGAAAGGATGAGGCCGAGTTATTTCTGAAGTTCCATTTTATTCTCGACACACTCTCCAACATACAAATCAGAAAAGAGACTGAACCCCCAAACTCTGCCAGTCTTATACCCCTGACATCAAAGCACAAAATCCCATTGTCTTTAAATCCCAAACACAATGCATCCCCCCTGCAGTTCCTATCTCTTTCACCCAAACCTCGGTGGTCAGGAAATCCTTCATGTCCATCTCTTTGCATATCCAAAGGTCAACACTCACATCCTCCTCATCTCCCTAGGAGGTCCAGACCTTTTGTTCCTCTTCAGACGTGAAGCCAAAGTAAGCACACAGGAATATACATGAGAGCATATGAACAGTCATATACATGTGAGCCCGTGAAACTACATATGTGCACCACAATATATATATATTTTTTTTTAATCTTGAATGACAATCTTTATTTCGGCTAGATTAAAAGTAAAGATTAAAAAGAAACAGAATAATGTAACAAAGTGGGAAAAAAAAATCCAACAAGGTCAAATTAAACAATAACTTCTCTGATTATACAGTTCAACATAAGTTATCCGAAATGGGTGATGGCTGAAGCCACAGCTTATATTGCCCACCCATATTCCATCCAAGAATTCAAAAGAAAAACAAAACAAGAGCGATTACAATTCAGAACATAGCTAAGACAAAATGTGACAAAAAAAACTAAGCAACAACACAACACAGACTGGATATGACAATCCTTATGTGATTCTACATGTCTTCTTGTATATATGTTTGGAGTATATCTTCCTTTAGTTTTTGTTTAAATTGTCCAAGCGTTGTACATGATTTTAATTCAGGTCCAAAATCGTTCCATAATCTGACTCCTTGCACTGAAACACAGTGTTGCTTGGTGGTAGTTCTCACTGAAGGTTTTTGAAATATACATGTTCCTCTGAAATGATATTGTTTCTCCCTTATTTGGAACAACTTTTGGATATTTGCGGGCAGTGATAGATTCTTCACTTTAAACATTATTACTGCAGTTTTAAAGTCAACCAGATCTTTCAACTTGAGAGCTTTTAATTTAAGAAAAAGTGGGTTTGTTTGTTCCCTGTAAGCAGCTTTGTTTATTATTCTAATAGCTCTCTTCTGAAGCATAAAGACTGGATATATGTTAGTTTTATAAGTATTTCCCCATACTTCAGTACAATATGTCATGTATGGGAGTATTAATGAATGATACAAAGTATAATGTGGGTTGATTCAGCAAATATTTCGCTCTGTGTAGTATTGCGATTGATTTAGATATTTTATATTTAATATAATTAATATGTGACTTCCAACACAGTTTATTATCAATTATTACTCCAAGAAATTTACTTTCAGATACCCTTTCAATCTCTACATCATTTACACTGAGTTTAGATACTAAGTTGTTGTGATGGATGTTAAAAACTATAAATTTTGTCTTACTTAAATTGAGCATTAATTTGTTTGAATCAAACCACAGTTTAAGCTTTCCTAATTCCTTTCAGAGTGTATCCAAAAGTTGTTCCAAATTGCTTCCACTACATATATCATTTATATACATATTGAATAACAATGGCCCCAAAACTGAACTCTGTGGGACTCCACAAGTAACCTTCAGTAACTGAGTTTTTGTTTCCAACACATACCGTACATACTGATATCTATTCTTTAAGTAACTACATAACCAGGACAGTGCTACCCCCCTAATACCACAATTTTGTAGTTTCTTTAATAATAAATTATGATCCACTGTATCAAATGCTTTTTTAAGATCCAGGAATACCCCAACTGAATACTCTTTATTTTCAACGGCAGTTGATATTTTTTCTATAAATTCCATTAGAGCAAATGCAGTTGTCCTCTTGTGTCTGAACCCAGTCTGAACCCATATTGCTGCTCACACAATAAATTATTCTTCAGTATGAAGTTGTCATTTCTGTCACAGATTATTTTTTCAAGTATCTTGGAAAATTGCGGCAATAGTGAAATTGGTCTATAGTTTGAAAGTTCCCCTCTGTCACCCATCTTGTATATCGGAATTACTTTAGCTATTTTTTTTTTATTACTTATTTTGTACCCGTAGGTAGATTTGTTTTGCAGTCTGGTGACAAACCACCAGCTGCCGGTCGCTGTGTGCGCAAGCGCCCCTTAACTCCCTAACCTGCATGTTTTTGGCATGTGGGAGGAAACCGGAGAAATCCTGGAGTGAAACCCACGCAAACACGGGGAGAACATGCAAACTCCACACAGATCACTGTTGGCCGGGGGCAGGGATCGAACCCACGATCTCACGATCCCCACAATCCCCCGGCCGAGAGTAAAACTGTGCTGCCACAGTGCTAAACCACTGCGCCACCGTGTGCCACCGCTATTTTCATTGCATTGGGAAATATACCTGTTTGGAGAGACAGGTTACAGATATACGTCAGTGGTTTCACTAAGCATTCAATGATAGTTTTGACTAAGAGCATGTCAATACCATCACAGTCCATAGATGTTTTACTTTTAAACGATTTAACAATTTCAATGACCTCTCTCTCGTCTGTGTTCTTTATATGAAAATGGAGTCTTTTATAGCAGTATTTTTGCTTATTGTATCACCCGTAGGTGCCGTAATGGGTATTTCTCGAGCCAAATTAGGACCAATATTAACAAAAAAGTTATTAAATTCATCTGCAGGTGAAGCTGCATTCACACTCTGAGTCGTTTTATTATTTTTTGAAAAATTGGTTGGGTAGCTTGTATTTCTGTTTTTATTTCCAAGAATATTGTTAAGTATTGTCCATGTATTTTTAATATTGTCTGTTTTTCTCCAGTTCTTTACTGTAATAGTCTCTTTTACTACATCTTATTATATATGTTAACTTATTTTTGTATGTTTTATACCGCTGCTCTGCTTCTTTTGTCCTTTTCTTTACGAAAGCTTTATATAATAAATTTTTCTTTTTACACGCCTTTTGTAATCCTTTGGTTAACCATGGCTTATTGGCAAATTTATGTTTAAGCTTTTTCTTTACTAATGGACAATTTTTTTCATAAAGAGTGGTTACAATGTTCATAAATGTGTCATTTATGTGGGAAGCGGCGAAGAAGTGTGGGACTCAGGCTGGCCCTGTCCAGGTGAAGAGGGCCGCCACCAGCACCAGAGTACGCCGCCACGGCGAGCACTCCATGCCAGTGTTTGCGGTCCCTTAGACGAGGGACTCAAACGGCATGGTTTAGCGCCCGTGGGAGCAGATGGATCCAGAGTGCAGGCGCAGCGAAGCTCTGGTGGCCGACCGAGTACCACCGTTGAGCCGGGTGCTGTCAGTGCCGCTCCAACGCAGGAAATGAAAACAATTGGGGTGGGATCGGATGGCACGAACCCTAGACGTGCCCAGAATGAAAACAAGGGACAAGGCTCGAGCCAGATGGGTGGGATGCTACGGAGCCATATGGGTAACGGCTCATGACGCCACAGAAGAAGGAGGCCTGTGAGTACTTCCCCGGGGGTGGGTGATGACATGCGCCCTAGGGTTGAGTCTTGGCTTGGACGGGTTCGGAGGTCAAGGGAGCAACGAGATGAACGGGGTGGCCTGCGAGTGGTACGGACTGGCGACAACGGTTACCTGGAACTGACAGATGGGTTGAGATGGCACCCGAATGAGTTGCGGCGGTTGGATGGGAAGAAACGCCGGTGCAGCCCGTCTCCAGTAAAGAAGAGGCGGAGACCCTCTGGGAGCGGGCCGCGGGACGGACGCTCCAGAGGGGAGCCTATGTGAGACCTGTGTTAGAACTTTGTTTTGGGGCTTATGGTGTAATTACAGTGTGTTTTGGTGTTTTATTGCTAAGGTTAATAGTTCCAAAAAAAAAAGAAGAAAAACAGCCTGATTGTTGCTTTGCAAATAATCTGTTAATTACTAAACGAAAAGAGAAATGACCACCGTTGTGTGTGTTTAATGCCATGTATGTGAATATGTGAGTGGTGGGGTGAAGTAACACTGGAGTGTGAAAACAGGATGTGTGCTGGGTGTGTAATTAAATGTGCCCCATACTGTGTTACGACTATGATATTATTGAAATGTTGTGCCCATGTTATGGGATGGAAGTGCAAGTTTGAGGAGTCGGTTACCACCATTGTCTGCAATGTTTGTGCTTGTATACAGTTTTAATGCCTACGATGTATATATTTGTTTGAGGATTGATTGATTTTAGTGTGTGGCCCTTTCACGTTCACTGACTGACTAGTTACATTGCAGAGTGAGCCGCTGGGCTGATGTGGTATGATTGGATAGGCTTGTACATTTCTGTGTTTAGTGAGTGTGTCGGGTAGGGATGGGCATAATTTACCGATTAACCGATAATTGATCATTAAGAATTTCACCGAGGAAGTTCATTTTCGTCGACAAACCGTTTTTTTTTTTTTTAAAACAATCCGAGGTTATTAAGGCCTAGTGCACGGCCGTCCTCAAACAATGCAATGGCAAAATTTGGGCACCAGGGGGCAACATTACACCATCGCCGTACCCTGGCGTGCCTCAGTTGATACATGCGTGCTTCCGTAGGGCAATCGCCAAATCATGAAGCGGTTACGGCGAAGTGTTGCGTGGGACCATTTCAATTTAAAAAATGACCAGGTGTACTGCAATCACTGCAATGCAGCATACAAATATACCTCATCGACAGGGTCCATGGAACACCCTTATTACGCGAAGAAACCGCCAACAGTGGTTGCGCGCTGAGTAATGGCGGTCGTGAAGATTCTTTTTTTTTTTTCAGAAACTTTATTGAGAAGGTCATGAAGATTCGGTGTACACACGTCGAGGGAAGCTGCAGGATGCGGCGTAGTGGCTCGATGGGAAGACTATTTCGCACAAAATGGCACAAGAGAACAGCAAAAAGTTCCACGCAGCTAGACTAAGCAATACGAGCGATAGAGCAATGAATGCGGTCTTCGTTTGTTGGGTGGCCGCTCGGCAGGGAGAGAGAGCTGGGTAAAACGTCTCGGCCAATCAGCTTGCGGGGTGAAACGTCTCGGCCAATCAGCTTGCGAGATTCCCGAGCCGAGCCAACACGACAACAGCGAACAGAGAGAGAGAGAGATTTGAGAGAGAGAGAGGTGGATTTGAGTTGTGCGGCGTTCCGTGCTGATACCTGATGTTCTAATGTAGTCTACCTGCCTTGTTACCTACCTAAAAATGTTAATGATTAACCGATTATTAATCATTAATTCTCCCGACGATCGGTGAAGAAAATTTCACCGAATGCCCATCCCTAGTGTCGGGTATAAATTTTTAAAATGGAGGGCCAACTGACGTGCTTGTGATTTTTTTCGGGGGGGTGGGGTGTTGGATATTATATTATATATACAGTATATATTATTATGGCGGTGCCCTAAGGTAGAGGGGGGTGACGCCCCGCCTCCGGGGGGGGGGGGGGGGGTCACCTGAGGTATATAAGGGAACTGCGGGAGACATCTTATCTCTTCGCTGTGGCTCTCAGGCTAGCGGTAGTGACTCCTGTGTTCTTGGCTCTAAATAAAACTATAAAACGTCACCTCGACTCCTCATTAATTAGAGACACAACACAGGTTAGATAAGGAGGGAGACAATAAAGGGAAAAATAGGACTGCACTCGTGGGAGAAACGGAGAACCCGGCAGCGAAACCCAGCACAAACGGTGAACCAGGAGTAGATGCTGGAAGGCAGGAGTAGAGCTGGGTGAGGTGTCTGACCGGGTGGATATGGCTGCTGAAGTGGTGATGATGAGGAGGCAGGTGAGCGCACAACGACCCCGGAGACGCACCACGAAGATGGTAGCAACCTGTAGGAGAGAGGACAAGAGGAATTCCTAATTTTCCTCGGAGAGAGAGAATATAAGCTTACTTGCTTGTTAGTAGGTAGTATACCCAACGAGCCAGAGCTGAAGCATTGACATGAAGGTCTTTTTAAGCGCTGGTGAGGCAGAGGCAGCAGGTGCGTCTCATCACGCAGGTGAGGTGATTTCCTGTGGAGTCGGGGAAAGTTGAGCAGGAAGGGAGGGGGGGAGTGCGCTCACCTGAACATGAAAGTTATTCGTATTACTTATTGTGTTTTATTTCATCTATAGTTTCTATATGAAGGATCTTATGTACTACATCCATTGTGTATGTGTGGATTGTGTGGTTGCAGCATGGGTGATGAGCCCAAGACAAATTTCCCCTTTGTGGGATAGTAAAGTTCATCTAATGTAATCTAATTTAACTTTATTCATTATCACTACTGGACTAATTAAATTGATTAGAAATCAAATAAATTACATTAAGAGGCAACATGCTCCTCTGACCCATTTTAATGCATTTATTTATTTTGCATGTACTGTATGTGCCACCATCATACATTTTTGCAGCTTTAATAAAAAAAATTTCAGAAAAAACTAAGGAACTCAACAGTAACTTAAACCAAAAAAAACCCCCAACAAAAAACGATGGTCTTCTACATGTTTCCAATTAGCACAACTTAGCATCGTCATTTAGCATTTCATAATTAGACATGGTGTTAACTTTATTTTCAGTCATGTGAAAAAATTAGGAAAAAAAACAACCTTGCAAGCAAATCTGCAATCCAATTAGAAAAATGTAATTTCTGTTGCTATTCGGTTCTATCGAAGTAAAGTGGGGTTTTTTTTGTTTTTTTTTTGTTTTTTTTTACATATTTGGACATATGGATATTTAATATCAATGTCAAAAGTAGTGGGAGATTCACGTAATACAACTAAACAATTAAAAATTAAAGACTTTTTTTCAAATTTTCTGTAAAATGTAATTCTAAACAAATAGTGAGGAAAAAAATTAGGACACCCACCATCTTTTTAGGACACCCCACATTCATTCCCACTTACATTGGCTAAAATAAATTTAAAAAAATCCAAATAAAAAACAAAACAAGGTTAGATATAGATATGTGAACATTTCTTAATAAAGAACTGAATATTTAAAGGGGTGTCCAAATTTTTTCACGACTGTAACTCCTATTAAAACGAGGTTAGTGAACTATCCTTTCTGATGCAGCACGATGTAAAACGGTCCGACATCCTGGCAAACAGAAGTAGTAGCTTTCTGAACCGGTAGTTTGGAGTTAGCATTAGCAACCACTGGACTGAAGCCTAGCCACCCACCACACCTGTTCCACTGCGCGCAGTCACGCACTGCGGAGAAGAGACAGGGCGCTGACAAGTAGTGGTGAGGTAGGAGCTTTACTGAATAAATGGGGTATGTGCATTTTAAATACAATATAAACTATAGCATATTCTATGAAACAATAGACATTTTTATATTGTCATCCTATATATATCATCATATCGCACAGCCCTACAACTGGGTGTTCACCTCAACAATAAACCGGACTGGTCACACAACACCAACACGCTCTACAAGAAAGGGCAGCACAGGCTGTTCCTCCTGAGGAGACTCAGGTGTTTTGGAGCGCAGGGCGCACTCCTGAAAACCTTTTATGACTCTGTGGTGGCACCGGCCATCACGTATGGAGTGGTCTGCTGGGGCAGTGGCATCATGGTAGGCGACAGGAAGAGACGAACAATCAAAAAAGCCAAACAATGAATACAGCAATCGAATTATTGCCCCAGGACCTATTCCTATTGGGATAGGTCCTGGGGCAATAATCCCTATTGGGAAAGGTCCTGGGGTGCCACCTCGAACCAGTGGAGGAGATAGGAAAGAGGAAGATGGTGGCTAAGCTGTCAACTCTGCTGGAGTCCGAGTCCCACCTCATGCGGGACACGCTGAACACACTGAGGAGCTCATTTATTGGTAGGCTCTGCCATCCTAGGTGCTCAAGGGAGAGGTTCTGCAGGTCCGTCCTACCTGGTGCTGTCAAACTTTATAATCTAAACTGTGCTCATCATAGAGGTTGTACTAAACACCACTACCTTGCATAATGGGGACTGTCTCCTCCAATACACAACTAAGACTATTACAGTTATTATAGAGGGTGGCAATAACACTGCTCATTCAGCTGTGAAATATGTTGTCTGGGTTTACATTTCTACATTGCCGGGTAATTTACCTAACTGTAATGCTGTTATTACCACCTAACTGCTTTGCTCCTGCACTAGGTACTGTATATACAGTATACTGTGTACATATGTATATCTACTGTTTTGCTATCCAATTCTTATCTTATTTACTATTGCTCTGAGTGCTGCTATCCCTTTGCTGCTGCAATCCTGTAATTTCCTCTTTGTGGGACTAATAAAGGTTTATCTTATTTTATCTTATCTTATAAATCCTGTGATAAAAGATTTACGGGTTGAAGGATGGGCAGCGCAGTGGTAGAGTGGTTAGCACTTCAGCAGCACAGCAACTCACCCTTGGCTGGGGGATTCTGGGTTCGATCCCAGCCCCCGACCAACAGTGATCTGTGTGGAGTTTGCATGTTCTCCCCGTGTCTGCGTGGGCTTACTCCGGGATTTCTCCGGTTTCCTCCCACATGCCAAAAACATGCAAGTTAGGTTAATTGGCATCAAACTGGGGATTCTAAATTGTCCTTAGGTATGACTGTGAGAGTGAAAGGTTGTCTGTCTCTCTGTGTTGGCCCTGCGATGGACTGGCGATCTGTCTAGGGTGTACCCTGCCTCTCACCCAAAGATGCTAGGATAGGCTCCAGCCCACCCCCACCCCCCACCCCCGCGACCCAAAAAGGATTAAGCGGAAGAAGATGGATGGATGGATGGGTTGAAGGACATGCCCAGTTGTATGCACAGTGGCCCAGGATAAAGACTGAAACTGCATCGGTCCTTAAAAGCAGTTTAATGGTAAAACCCATCTTAATTTGGGTTGTTTTCAAAGTAGCTAGCCTAAAATGCTAACTAGTCTGGAGGATAACTTCAGTTAGTCCAGAGTGTCCTGATTGGCTCAACATTACCTACATGCCAGCTTCATGCAGTTACATCACCAAAAACGCTCTGTATCAACTCACCTTTTCTCAGGGGCCGGGGCTTAAGTGAACCTTTACAGCAAAAAACAGAGATATGAGACATTTGAGTGATTTCGCTCTTGAGATGTCTTGTAAGTGATAAACATGTTACATACATGATAACAAGAAAAAAAAAGTTACTTTAAGGAAATAAGTAATGCGAGTCTGCAATTAAAACCAGTCTCTCCAAGGAAGAGAGAAGGAGACACTGCTGTTCCCATCATATTATACTAATATTGTCTCCTGTATTGCACTATACAAAATTAATATGTCTAAAGTTCAACAAATCAGTAATAATAATAATAATAATAATAATGCATCAGATTTATATAGCGCTTTTCATGGACACTCAAAGACCCTTTACAATGGATACATTATTCATTCTACTACTGTGTACTACTGCTGTAGCCACTGCTGCCCTGGGGCAGACTGATGGAAACATGGCTGACAATCTGTGCCAACAGCCTCTCCAACTACTACCAAACATTTATACACATTCATACCCAGTGTCATGGACACTGGAGGCAAGGTGGGTAAAGTGTCTTGCCCAGGGACACAACAGGATGGCTGGGGAGAGCGGGAGTCATACTGTACCACTAACCCTCCGGTTGTTGGACGAATTGCTCTACCTCCTGAGCCACTGCCGCCCCGGTGTGTTTATTGAGTCCTAAATTCAGGATCGCCATGACAACGGTTTTACCTTGGGGTATCAATATGAGGTTGAATAAGTTGAGAAAATAAAATATATGGTACAGCAATACTCAATCTATCCTGATATCACAATCCTTAAGGAATCGTAGTATGGTGATAGCATTAGGGCTGCAGCTAACGACTATTTTATGGCTCAGGTAATCACCCACTCTAATCGAAGATTACTCAAGTAATCTGATACCTTTTTTTTTTAAGAAAGTTGCATTGACCAACATTTGCGGAACTTTCTTTCCTAAAGAGTAGTAGTATTTGTACCAAACACTCAATAAAACAGGTACACATTTATTGCAATGCTTATTGCAATGTTTGTTGCATAGAACATAACATTAAATGGTACATTACACCATAAAGTTCCTTTCATTAGCCGTTAGCATCAGTTGGTATCTGCTAGCGGATGCTGTTAGCATCCGGATGCTAACGATGGTGGCTATATGCTCTTTGGTCATATAAGCACAAGTAGTGTAGTTGACTACATTCTATTCATCTTAATTTTAAATCTCAATCATGTATCTTGTCTCAGATGCGCTGACTGTTCATGATGTGGGATGCTTTCTACCAAGACACTGTAACATCCGATGTTGTAGCATACTAGCTCGCCGCTCAGCTTTACCATATACACACTGCACAATGTTTTCCTTCAATTTGAGCTTAAAATGATTTGACTTGAAATACTTTTGTCATTTAAAAAAAAAAAAAAAATTCTTTATCTTTGCCGGCCTGTCACTATGTCACACTGACATGGTGCCATTAAACAAATCTGTGTTTTGTTTAGGTAGCATCACCGGAAGAAGGTCATATAGACTGGAAGTGCTACATTAAACGACACAACGCATAAATTTTGAATCAAGAGCTTTTTGTAACCGAATTATTCAAGTAATCGTTGCAGCCCTAGATAGCATTGCATCTTGACTCCAGTATTGTGATAGTTGTAGTGTCCATCTAAGCTGTCCAAGTGGACACTATCAGCTGCCATGGATTGATAGTCTGACACATGAAAACATGAGAAAATTTCGTGTCCAACTTTTCCACTTATTAAAATAAACTCTCCAAATACTAACCAAAATATAAACCAATAATAGTCTCATCCATCTTTTGCTCTCACAGTCAGTGAACATTTGTCTCCTAATTAGCAGGACCTGTTGATGCTACAAGGTTAGTGAATGAGGCCCATTGTTGTTCTACTGTGGCTCAGTTAATCAGCTGCGAAATATCTCCAAGCTCAGGACCATGGTTTCACACAAAGAGCTGGAGATGATCATTCACGCATTTGTCTCCTCACGTTTGGACTACTGTAACAGCCTTTTTACTTGTTTGAACACAAAGGAACTGGCTCGTCTGCAGTTTGTTCAAAACTCTGCTGCGAGGCTTCTGACACGTGCAAACAGAAGAGACCACATTACACCTGTCCTTAGATCACTCCATTGGCTCCCTGTTCTGTATCGTGTCCACTTTAAGATCCTGGTGCTCACTTTCCGAGCAATTCACGGTCAGGCCCCCGCATATATGGCTGCTCTGATTCAGCCCTACAGCTCGACCCGCAGCCTGAGATCCTCAGGACAGCACTTGCTCATGGTTCCCCGCACCCACTTTGCTACCAGAGGTGACAGGTCTTTTAAAGCAGTAGCACCACGTTTGTGGAATGACCTCCCTCTGCACCTTCGAGCCATGGACAGTGTTGTGAGTTTTAAAACCTACCTGAAAACATTCCTGTTTAAACAGGCATTTTAATTCCAAGATTGACTGAAGGCTGTTACCACCTGACTGCATAAAGTGTATTTTTTGTTTCTTAGTTCCACTTTAATTCGTATTTTAACTGTATCTTAACTGTATTATTGTATTTCAGTTGTATTTTATTGCATTTTAATTTGTATTTTAGTTGTATTTTAATTGTTTTGATTGTTGTTGCACTGTAAAGCACTTTGTGACTTTATATGTCTGTGAAAAGTGCTATATAAATAAAGCTTACTTACTTACTTACTTACTGTTACTCTATCCTATCCATTAGATTTTTCTGTAATCCTGCTAACAAAAATGTCATCAAAAACAGAAGTTGCTGCACCACAGCAATGTTAAAAGTGTGGATGATGACGGACCACAGGCGTACCCATACCTGTCCCTCCTGGATGGACGTCAGCTTCCTTCTGGACAACATAGTGGTGGAAGAAGTTCAGACGAGTGTGTTGTGTGGTCTCTGTGTCACTGCTGCGCCGACACCAGAGGAATGATGGGTTCTTAACCAGAAGAACCAGGCAGAGTGTTCACTGTGTGAGAAAAGAAAGAATGAAGAGAATAAAGACACTGTTCCTTGCTATTTTTTCTTTATTTGTAGCATTTACCATGGAACACCAGTGACCTGAAAGCACTTATGAACAAGAAGAAGAGGACTTTTAGGTCTGGAGACAGGGAGGAACTGAGGAGAGTGCAGTGTGAACTGAGAGAGATGCTGAGGAGGTGTAAAGACAGTTACTGGAGTAAGTTGGAGGATAAACTCAGGCAAAACAATACTAAGGATGTCTGTACAGGAATGAAACAAATACTGGGTGTAAGGTGAAAGACAGACAGACATCTGGGAGCCTTGAGAGAGCTGATGAGCTGAATCTTTTTTTAGTAGGTTCAACTCACCATCTGACACCCCCACAAGACAGCCAGGCCCCCACATACCCCTCCCCCCTCACTCTCCTGTACAGCACCTCTCTCTCTCTCTCTTCCCCTCCCCCTCCTCTGGGGACATCAGCACCAGCCCAGACCCCCCCCCCCCCCCATCACTGTGACTACAGACCAGGTTAAGAAACAGCTGGAAAGACGCCGTCAGCGGAAGGCTGCAAGCCCTGATGGCATCTCTGCCAGGATCCTGAGGACCTGTGCCAACCAGCTAACTCCGATACTGAAACACCTGTCCAACCTGAGCCTGAGTCTGGAGAGAGTACAGGTGTTGTGGAAGACGTCCTGCCTGGTTCCTGTCCCCAAGAAGTCATCTCCATCTGACCTGACTGACTATCGACCAGTTGCCCTCACATCCCATGTGATGAAAGTCGTGGAGAGACTGGTCTTAGCACGCCTGAGGCCGCAGGTGAAGATGTGGCTGGACCCTCTGCAGTTTGCATGTCAGCCCCATTCAGGAGTTGAAGACTCTGTCATCTACCTGCTGCAACGAGCCCATCTGCACCTGGATGGTGAAGGAGACACTGTGAGAATTACATTCTTTGATTTCTCCAGTGCCTTTAGCACCATCCAGCCAGTGCTGCTGGATAAAAAGCTGCAGGTGATAGGGGTCGACAGCTCTGTGATCTCCTGGATTACTGACTGCCTGACAGGCAGGCCACAGATTGCCCAGCTGGGCAGTGTTTGTTTGATGTGGTGGTTAATGATACAGGAGTTTATGACAGAATGCCGCTGCCATGTGTTGGACACCAGCCACTGTGAGTTTTGCCTTTTTCCCTCCCATCTATTTTTTTGATAAAATCCATTTTTTGCTGGGATGGCAGCCACCACGGAATTTAAATTATTGGGACTGAATAAGTTGGAGTGTCGGGCTGCCAGGGTGTTGGGAAGTATCATCTCAGAGGCTTGTGTTTCCCACACTCCTGAAGCGGTCCTGAGTTGTTTGGACGGTGTGGCTTAGGTATTGGAGGCCTGACCTAGCCTGTGGGGCATTCCAGAACTCATGGGTCGCCTTGTCTCAGTCACCAATTCCCAGCCCATGCTCCGTGGGCTGAGGGAAATCTCTTCCCCATCTGTACTTGTGCCGACGAAAGGGCACCCCCGGGTGCAGACATCTTCAATCACTTGCCGCCACCCAACTGAATCCCGCCTGAGGAATTATTTCGCCTTCTCAGCAGTTTCCTTCTCGCCGCTCTGGAGAACCACAGCAGCAGCCTCCTCGTCATTTTTTAACTTTTTCCCTCAGCTGTCCCGTCAGTCTCCTCCTCCCTGTCTTCCACTGGTGTCCCCTTCTCCTCCTCGGCATCACCTCCCACTGCTGAGTGTCGGGCCATTAGCATGCCTGCAGAGCCGTCTCCTCCACTTTCTACGTTGGTGCCCATGCCCACTGCAGCCATGAAGAGGAATTCACCTGGGCCTTCTGCAGCAGCTACAGTCACACCACGGGAATTAAGGCAAGTACATTTTCATTCTCAAACACCCATTAATGAATTGTCTTGCCTTATTCCCAGTGGGGGGGGGGGGGTCAGCATCAGTCACCCACTTTGACTGAGTCCTCACCACCTGCTGATGCAGCTGTTTCTTTATCCTCATCTGCTTCTCCTATGTTTTCCTCTGTGTTGCCTGTCTGTCCGCCAATTCTGGGAGGGAGCCGCCAAACGACGGAGGGGCCTGCGGTTCCAGAGGGTTCCGTTCCAGCCCTGCAGCCACATCCTGGATGGGAGAGGAGCACCTCCTGTGTCCTGGAGCCTGAGCTGAAAAGCGAGTGCCCCTGGTTTCGGCATCACAGGACCCCTGCATCCCCTGCGTCAGCCATCACATCTGGGGTTCCACCTTCTTCAGCCACTTCATCTGGGGTCCCACCAGTGTCAGCCGCCACGCCTGGAATTCCGCCAGCGCCAGCTGCCATGACTGGGGTTCCTCCAGTTTCACCCGCCATCATGCCTGCTGCTAGGGCCACTGCAGCAGAGTCGCCGGAGTCCTGGACAGCGGTGGAGCTCAAGCCAAGGCAAGTACTCTGTTCTGTCTCTAGATTATCAGTTCTAGAGAAATCTTGTCTTACTCGCGGTGGGGAGAATCAGTTGCAGATGCACTCTCCTCCTGAGTTCTCTTCGCCGGGCTCTACTGCTGCCTGTAACTGTGTTCTGGTGTCTGTCTCTTCCTTTTCGTCTGAGGTGGCCTGGTCAGGGATGCATCCCCAGACGATTGGATTTGAGATGTCCCAGCTGGAGTCCCCACAGTCCTGGACAGCGGTGGAGCTCGAGCTAAGGCAAGTTCTCTTTATTGTCTTCACATTAGTAGTATTAGAGAAATCTTGCTTAGCTCTTCGGGGGTGGGGGGGGGGGGGGCATTCGCAGCTGCCAGCTGCTCCTGAGATCTCCTCACCGGGCTCCACTGCTGCTGGTGATAGTAACCCAGTGTATGTTTCCTCTCTTCTGTTTGAGTCCTCGTTTGGGTCCCCTGAGGTCACCGTGGGTCCTCCATCTCCACCTGAGGTCACTGTGGGTCTTCCTTCTCCACCTTCGTCTGGTTCCCCGTTGATCGATCGTCTTCTTTGCCTGGTTTTCTTGTGTGTCAGCCATTTGGTTTCACCTGGGTTCTTCATGGGTCCTCTGTCTCCGCCTGAGGTCGCCGATGGTCCTCTGTTTTCACCCGAGGCCGCCAAAAGTCAACCGTCTTTGCCCGAGGTCACCAAGGGTCATCTGTCTTTGCATGAGGTCACCTAAGGTTATCTGTCCTCACATGAGGCCGCTGTTTGTCAGGAGCCTTCACCTAAGCTCGCAAGTGATCACCAGTCCTAATCTAGTTTCCCCGCTGATCAGCCATGTTCTTCATCTGGTTCCCTCATTGGTCAGTCATCTCCTTCGCCTAGTTTTCTCACCCTCCTCATTGGGTTTCCATCTCTCTGCTCCTGCGGTCTGTGGAAGGCACTGGTTCCAGCAAGCGCCTCCAGGAGGGGGGCGCATCGTGCCCCGTGGCCCACTGGCTCAGGGATGCTGGGAGACCACCCCATGGACTACACAGTCTGTTTGGGTGGCTCTGAAACTCTGGGAGGCCACCCGATTCATTCCACCATGGGATTGGGTGGATCTGGGACTCTTATAAGCCACCTGAACTGCCCTGTTTTTTTCACCCAATGGTCCAAGAATTCTGGTTACACCTTATCTGTTCTGGTTGTGGGTCATGAGCAATTTTGGTTTTGGTTTCAGTCCCTCCTAGCCTGGGTTCCCCCTCCGCCCTCCCGGGGTTGGTTGTTCTTATGTTCCTGTTGGGGTTGGGGGGTGTTCTTATGTGTTTTCTGTTCTCTTTTTTGATGTTACCTTAGGGGTGTCTGTAGTCCACCCCTTGGGGAGGGGGGCTCTGTCATGATGCTGAACATGGGAGGAGCCCATGCTTATGCTTCCTGTTTGTGTTATTTTTTGAATTTCTCTTTCTTGGTTCTGTATTTAATATGTATGTTATTTGAGTTGTCTTTCGTTTCTGGTCGTTCAGGAGAATCTGTTTCTGAGTTTTGTAATACTTATGAATACTAGTTATGAATATTATTTGCCTAGTTTGACATGAGCCTACCCTCACCATTACCTTCAGTTCTCCTTTGGTATTTTGATAATTGTATTCCAGTTCTCTGTATTTATCTCATCTTTGCGTTTTGGTTTGTTTCTCTGTTAGTATTTTCTGGTTTGTTTCTTATTTTGTATTCATTTCATATTTGCTGTCAGTTTCCTTTTTGCCTTGTTCAGTCTGTGCTTTTATTCTGACAGCGCCTCATGTTACTTTCTCTGTAGCTTAAGTTTGCAGGCTGTCACAGTTGTCACAAATCAGCTGATTACTCTCGCTCATGTTTACCCACAATTGTAATCACCCGCACCTGTTATTCATCTGTGTATCATCTGTCCCTATTTAAGCCCCGCTGCAATGCAGCCTCATTGCAACAGCATACTGTGTTCTGACAGGAATCCCCTGTCAGTCCTCCTCTTGCAGATGAGCTCCATTTGGCTCTCTCCTTGCTTTTCCTGCTGGCGTTTCTGTATGCCTCAGCCTGGGTCCGGCTAGGCTTTCCCCCTGTTTTCCCCTTGGACGTGAGCCCCGCACTGTTCCTCCCATTATCCTGCCTTTTGTGTAAGATTAGAGTTTTCGTATATTTTTGTACTTCATGTTTTGTCCTTATTAAATGTGCAAACTCACAGCATGCGTTTGGTGTCCTCAGTCCATCCTTGCCAGTTCATCCATCCATCCATCCATCTTCTTCCACTTAATCCTTTTCGGGTCACGGGGGGGCTGGAGCCTATCCCAGCATCTTTGGGTGAGAGGCAGGGTACACCCTGGACAGATCACCAGTCCATCGCAGGGCCAACAGAGAGAGACAGACAAGCATTCACTCTCACAGTCATACCTAAGGACAATTCAGAATCCCCAGTTTGTTGCCAGTTAACCTAACAATGCATCCAAACTTACAAAATAGCGACAATCTGTGAGATAGGAATAAAAGCATTCAAGAACAGTACCTGAGAGGCTCGCCAGGTTTTGGAGTCAGCTTAATAAAATGTGGTGATCTACTGTATCAAAGGCAGCACTGAGATCCAGCAGCACCAGGACTGACAGCTTGTGGAAGTCCATGTTACACCTGATATCATTAACGATTTTTAAAAGGGCTGTCTCGGTACTGTGGCTAGTCCTAAAACCAGACTGAAATTTTTCAAAAATGTTGTGGTCAATAAGAAAATTGTTTAACTGGACAACAATGATTTTTCTAAAACTTTTCTTAAAAACGGTAAGTTGGATACAGGTCGATAGTTACTGAGAATATTAGGATCTAAATTACTCTTCTTCAAAAGGGGCTTCACCACAGCTGTTTTAAAGGCAGTGGGGAAAACACCAGTCCGAAGAGAGCAATTTACAGTATTTAATATCTCATGGCAGCACAGCAACTCACCCTTGGCTTGACCAAAAATACAACCTATTGAGTTTTGAGAGTTTCATTGACCTCTGTTTACTGAAATTAACTTTCAAATGTTTCCATAAATCAGCACCTGAGCCACTTGCTGGTTTCATCCAAAGACAGGACAGCAGCAGAGCCACCAGGAGTTCTGTTAACAATAACTGTAAAATATTCCACCGCAGAACCACATTTGGACAAACAGCTTTCTCTATAAAGGGCAGTCACATCTGGAACACAATGCCAAATGAAATTAAAATAATAACGGACTTTAAAACATTCACTAAAAAGGTTAAAAACTGGCTGAAAAATAAACAAGAATGTACCCATGTATGAAATGATTGTCTGCAGGGTGAGAGTGAATGAAGGGAAGGAATGAATGTGTTTGTTTATAGTGAGTGACGAAGGGAGGGAGGCCTGAAATAGGCAAATGTGTGTCAGGTTGTTATACTTGTGTATTTATAATATTTATAATATTTATAATTATGTATTTATAATGTATTTATGTTTTTTGCATTGATGTATGTGGTTATTGTGTATTCCTTTTTTTTTTTTTTTCTTAACTTGTTTCTTCTTTCTAAAGCCCATCCAGGGACAAGAGTTGCAAATTAGCTAATAGCTATACACTCTGTGCAACACATCAGATTGATTGTCATTGATTAATTGTCTATGTTTATTGCACTGTCCCTGTCAAATAAACAAATCTATCTATCTATCCAACAGTGATCTGTGTGGAGTGTGCATGTTCTCCCCGTGTCTGCGTGGGTTTACTCCGGGATTTCTCCAGTTTCCTCCCACATGCCATAAACATGCAAGTTAGGTTAATTGGCATCAAACTGGGGATTCTAAATTGTCCTTAGGTATGAATGTGAGAGTGAATGGTTGTCTGTCTCTCTGTGTTGGCCCTGTGATGGACTTGCAATCTGTCCAGGGTGTACCCCGCCCCTCGCCCAAAGATGCTGGGATAGGCTCCAGCCCCCCGCAACCCGAAAAGGATTAAGTGGAAGAAGATGGATGGATGTTTGAAGAATCCATAAAATGTTTTAAAAAGTGATGTGTGAATTTGATCTAAAAGGAAGGAGGTCAAGTTTACCTGGGAGAAAACTCTACCAAGCATTTTAGCATCAACCAGGGCAAAACAGTCCATTGCTTCCTCAGCTTAAGGCGAGTCTAAGATTCCATTAAAAGCAGTCTTCTGGTTAGGTAAAATGTTGGATCTAATAGAATCAACCTTGCACCTGAAGTGGTCCGCAAATCTCTCACATAAGATAAGATAAGATAAGATAAGCCTTTATTAGTCCCACAACGGGGAAATTCCAGGATTGCAACAGCACAGGGATAGCAACACTCAGAGCAACAATCAGAAGGCAAGAAAAAAAACAAGCAAGCAAGAGCAGCTAATATACATATGTACGTATTACTATAAAATATATATATATACACACACACACAGACACACAGTGCAGAGCATTGTAGCTGGATGGAATAAATATATGAATATATGAACACACAGTGCAGAGCATTGTAGCTAGATGGAATAAATATGTAAATATATAAACACCCACAGTACGGAGCATTGCAGCTAGGTGGAATAAATATGCAAGTATATAAACACATACAGTGCGGAGCAATGTAGCTAGATGGAATAATATGTAGATATATAAATATATAAACACACCCAGTGCTGAGCATTGTAGCTAGATGGAATAAATATGTAAATATATAAACACACACAGTGCAGAGCATTGTTGCTAGATGGAATGAAACAGCATAACCGTCTACTTAGTTATCCTACATGGTATGATTATGTGCCCATACATATTCTCACCCTCCATAGCGACCGGTATGTTCCTAGTTGTATGCCGGAGGGGACCATTGTGTAAGTCTATTGCATCTTTTGCATTCAAAAAACTATTAGTTTGTTACGTCTTTTTGCTATCTCTGCGAGCAGCCCTGCTTAGGTTGTACAGTCTGACAGCCGTTGGTAGGAAGGACCTACGAAACCTCTCGGTTGTGCACCTGGGATGATGTAGTCTGCTGCTAAATGAGCTCCTCAGTGCATTCAGTATGTCCTGCATAGGGTGGAACTCGGACTCCAGCAGAGATGACAGTTTAGCCACCGTCCTTCTCTCTCCTATCTCCTCCATCGGATCAAGGCGCTGCCCCAGGACAGAGCTAGCTTTCTTAATCAGTTTGTTCAGTCTCTTCCTATCGGCTGCAGTAATGCCACTGCCCCAGCAGACCACTCCAAAAGTGATGGCTGATGCCACCACCGTGTCATAGAATGACTTCAGCAGCGCCCCTTGTACACCAAAAGACCTGAGTCTCCTCAGCAGGAACAGCCTGCGCTGTCCCTTCTTGTAGAGTGCATCAGTATTGTGTGACCAGTCTAGTTTATTGTTCAGATGAATACCCAGGTACTTATAGGATGTCACCATCTCGATGTCTGTTCCCTGTATATTTACTGGTACATAGCGAGTTGGATGGCAGGTTTCTATGTTTATTAAAATCTGGGTTGATTTTATGATCAATGGTTGCAAAAAGGACTTTAGGGCTATTGTTATGGGTTGAAATTATGTTGGCAAAATACTCTGTTCTCGATGTTTTGACTGCATTCTTGTATATGTTTTTTTAATTTATTCTGTAGTATTTGGTAAATGATAGTTAATTTGTTTTTCCTTCATTTCCTCTCAGCCATCCTACACTCTCTTTTCAGTTCTTGGATTTGGTCGTTTCTCCATGGAGGCTTTGGCTTTTAACTGTCCTTGTGATTATTGGGGCAACTCTGTCAATGGTAGATCTTAGTTTACTGTTAAACTGGTCAACAATAAAATCACAGGACACAGATAAAATAACTGGGGGAGTGTTGAGTAAGAGTTTGATAAAATCAGTCAAGTCAACAACAGAGGACACACTAGTGGGCTGGCCATGGCTAATGACAAGAACCAGAGTGTGTCCCCTGTTGTGACTTGGCTGCATGACATGTTGAGTAAAATTCATGAACGTGAGCAGGTAATTAAAATCTTCTGACATATGGTTGCCCTGTTTAACAGTGTGTAGATTAAAATAATCGGAAATGAGAATAAAATTATGAGGAGTGGATTGTTGATAAAAACTCAGAGAACTCATTAATAAAAACAGCAGTATTTGGGTGGTCTATAAACTGTGATGCATAAAATTGCGGAGTTGTTAAAGACAAAAGCGTGGTGCTCAAATGCAGTATATTGATTGGGTAAGATTTGCTTTACTGCAAGTAAAAATAGAAATAGTACCCCTCCCTTCCTACCCTTTCTTATGGAAAAAAAACTGAACTAAAATTTGGTGGGGAGGCCTCAGTGAGAACTGCTGGTGCAGCTGTGCCAAGCCATGTCTCTGTTAAAAATAAACAGTCAATTTTTTTTTAATCTAAATAGGAAATGGTGTTCATGCTTTTTCTCCTCTCTAGATGACCAAAGCACTTTACAGATTCTGCTATCCACCCATTCACACACACATTCACACACTGATGGCAGCAGAGTTGCCATGCACCTGCACTGGCCTGACCCACCAGGAGCAACTGGGGGTTCAGTGTCTTGCTCAAGGACACTTCGACATGCAGATTGCAGACAGAGCGGGAATCGAACCCCTGACCCTCCGATCAGTAGTCAGCCACACTATACCTGCGCCACAACTGCCCCCTGACCAACCCAATGACCTGATTGATAATCAGGTCATTGATAATAAAAATCTTGTTAGCACTTACTTACTTACTACTCCTGCGAGGTGAGGGCTGGGTGGCCATCACCATGCGTAGAGCCAATCAGGTTAACCAGTGTGTGCAACATTGCTGGTTTTGGGCCAGCTCCTCTGAGCTCTTGGAGGTCTCTCTCCATCACTCTTGTTGGCAAGTGAACGTATATTTAAAAGAGCCATATTTAGCGTAGGTGGTAAGTTATTTATGGGTGGGTAATTTGTTTTCTGTGGATTATTGCTAAGTGACTGATCCACAGAATGTAGGCAGCGTGGGCGTGAGTTCTTGTGAATTGTATGTTTTATGGATAGAGGTCTGTTCTGTCCTAATGGGGAAGGTGGGCAGTGAATGAATTTCCAGACCAGATGGCGGAGGGTGACAAAAAGGGTGCTGGTGCTGGATAGTGGTATTCATGGAGATTAGAGACATGAGTGGATCGGGGGGGGAGGGGTCGTAGGATGTAAACAGTCAATCGTGTGTTGTAGTTTGAATGATATGCATCAGGTTTGCTGATAAAAGCCGGCTACCCAACGCATTTAAATGTATGCCGATGGATTTATAGACAGTGTGACAGCCCCAAAACAAGTTAAAATTGCCAATAAAATCAGTGTTGTTCCTGCTGCAGGTGGACTTGAGCCAAGTTGAGAGGGCAAGAACATGACTAAAATAATCTGATCCACGGTGCAGTGTGGCAGTAGGGACGGGAATAAAACCAGACTTTCCGCTGTTTGATAGAATATTAAAAAGTTTGCAGAAGTCATTTTTAGTCATTTCAGATTGTCTGTGGGTGGTGTCATTGGTCCCTATGTGAATAATAATCTATGTAATTGAGGGTGTGTGTGACTGCAGCAAATCCGGAAGCTTTACTAACAGGTCGGGGACAGCAGCTCCTGGGAAACAGTGATAGCGTTAAAATACCTGATGTGTCTTATGATGGAGTCACCAATGATCGTCATGGTTGGGGAAAAAAGCAGGCTGGAGGTTGGTGGTTGCAGGGTTTCACAGCAAGAATCAGTGCAATGAGGTGGCGACAGAGTGGGGGTCCCATCGTTGGAAGAGGTAGGGCCCCATACCTCACCAGCTGAGGGTGTAGCTGTGGCCCAGGCCAGGCCCACAGAGGGTGCAGCTTCTCTTCCAGTGGAGGTCGTCGCAGGTGCTCCGTTCCAGCCCGGGGTGTCCGAGGGTGCAGCCTTGGCCCAGCCCGGGTCCACCTGGGGTGCAGCTTTAGCCCAGTCCAGGCCCACCGAGGGTGCAGCTCCGCTCCTGCACAGAGCCACCGAGTGTGCAGCTCTGCTCCTGCCCAGAGCCACCAAGGGTGCAGCGCCGCTCCAGTCCGGAGTGACCACGGGTGCTGCTTCGCTTCAGTCTGGAGCCTCCGTAGGTGCTGCTTCCCTCCAGTCCGGAGCCTCCACAGGTGCTACCTTATCCCAATCTGGGACCACCGAGGGTGCTGCTGGTCAGTCCAGGGCCATCGTGGTTCCCTCTCCTCTGCCCAGGGCCATCGTGGTTCCCTCTCCTCTGCCCTAGGCGCCGTGGCTCACTCTCCTCTGCCCGAGGCCGTCATGGTGCCCTTCCCTCTGCCCGAGGCCATCGTAGTTCCCCCTTCTCTGCCCAACGTCATTGTGGTTCTCCCTCCTCTGCCTGACATCGTTGTGGTTCCCCCTAGTCCTCCATCCTCCTCATCTCTGCTCGTTCTGGTTGGGCGGCCGCCCCCTGGACCACCTTTCCTGTTTTGGTGGTTAAAGAACTCTGGCCGACCGCCTGACCGACTGTGTCATCGGATTGGGTGGTTCATATTCTCCGGCAGGCCATCCGACTCGTACTGCCTCACCATCTGCCAGGTTTGGGTCTTCGGTCAGCCGCCGAAACTGTCTAGCTCTTTGGTCCAGGGGGCCTAGGTCCCTGGTTCTGCCTAGTGTGGATCCTGAACGGGGTTTTTTGTTTTTTGTCTTCTCTTAGCCTGGGTTCTGCTGGGATGTGAGTCATGGGAGTTCTTATTGTTTTTTCTGGTTTGTTTCGGACCCTCCGCCTGGGATGGGGTTGTTTTCTTGTCTTTTGGTGGGGTGGGTTCTTAGTGTGGGTGGCTTCTTGTTCTCCTTTTGACGTTGCCCTGGGTGTCTGGTATCCATCCCCATGGGGGGGGGGGTGCTCTGTCATGATATGAGCACGGGGGGGGGGGGGGGTTCCACCATGCTTTGTCTCTTTTTTTGCATAATATTGTGATTTGGAGTTACAGTAGTTGTCTGTGATGTTATTTGTAGTTTGTTTTCACAATTGTTTTTTTGTATGATTTATTTTCCTGTTTATGTTCAGTGTAGTTTTGTTTACATATTTGGGTTTAGTTGTCTATTTGTTTCCACTTTAATTTTGGCAGTGTCTTCTCTTTTTCTCTCAGGAGCTACAGTTGTCAGGGGAACTCCCTGGTTGTGGGCAGTGCTCCTGTCAAACTGTCAGCTCCACATTCTCTCCTCATGACTCATAGCTGATTGTCATTTTCTCCCCAGCCTGCTCATGTCATTCACACCGGGTACTATTCGTGTTTTATTGTTTCTAGCCTTATTTTAATTTTTAATATTTTAAAAATTCTAGCCTTATTTAAGAGCCGTTCATTTCTCGTTGCTAGAGTCTCAGTTATCGTCTCCACCAGAATCCTGGCCCTATTCTGGTGCGCTGTAAGTCTGCTTTGTATTTCTGTTTGGATTTTCTGTTTTGCACTATTTGGAATTTGTGTTCTGGTTAATAAATACCACAAACTGCAGTCCAGCGTGTGAATCTCTCCTCTCTGCCCTGAAGGGCAATTCATGACACCTCTACTATGTAAGACAGTTTATTTTTTTAATGTCAGTGTTTTTAGTGATCAAAATGTTGATGAATTAAAGAGTCCCATGGATCTTCTACCAATATTAAATCTTCTACTGATACCCATGTTTTGTAATATTTTTCTTGTAATTAAGCAGTTATTTTTTCCTCATTAATTTGTACTAAAGATTTTTTTCTTCAAAAATGTGCTTTTTTTGCTAAATTTCTAAGATGTTCTTGATAAAAAAATTTTCCCAAAAGAAATCTGCTTTTTTTCCTGATCAGTTTGCAATTACTTCATTTGTTGATTTCTATATTTTACTGTTAATTTTGAAAATATTCTTGAAATTTGTGATTTTTTTCTTGAAAATTTGCATAATGGTCACAAATTTATCATGTAAATTTGAAAAAAAAAAGTCTTGTCAAAAATGCATAAAGAGCATTTCTAGATTTCTGGTTTAATCTAGTAGCAACGAGGATTTGATTATTTTTTTGAAATTCTCTTCACAGTTGACATGGCCATGAACGTGGTGATCCGTCAGTTCTGTCCCTCAGACCTGGACTCAGTTCAGCGCCTGTTTATGATTGGACATATGGAATACATCCATCCATCATTCATCAGAGCGATGACCAGCCCTCTCTATGTCACCATCACCCTAACTCTGTCTATAACTGGTTACTTCCTTGGGTCCATTTTTGGGGCCGTCCTGCTGCCAGCAGCCTGGGTGAGCCTCATCTACTACAGCTGTCACACAGTATTCAGTTCTTCCTTGAGGAGCAGGCTCCGGGCCGACATGGGGGACATCTGTGGGTTTTACTTGAGCAGACCTGACCACTGTTTCTGGGTGGCAGAGACTGAAGTTGATGGCAGGGCTCAGGTCGTCGGAACGGTGGCTGTACTGGCCAGAGAAAATGGTGACGAGAAATACGGGGAGCTGTCCAGGCTGGTGGTCTCTCCGCAGTGCAGACGTCTGGGTCTGGGCCATCAGCTGATCCAGACTGTGGTGGACTTCTCTAAGGACCGAGGCTTCTCCAAGATAGAGCTACGCACCAACTCCATCAAGGAGGAGTCTGTTGCCCTTTATAAAAAACTGGGCTTCAAATACATGCTCACACACCTGCAGTCACAAACTCCAGTTTACTATCTTCTACTGGCCAGGATCAGATGTATAATCATGGAAAAATGTCTCTGACCCAAATCAGCTTCAGTTTGCTCTTTGTTTCCGAGTGGTTTACTGTGTTTGTCGTGTTCAGTCCAACTCTGATCTGATGTTGCCAATAAACATTAAGATCAAAGTATCAACTAGTGATCATGGGGTTAAAAGGAATTGTAGATATAAAGCTCTTGTCCTTACCAACGGCAGACCCTCCCTGGTAGTCAAAGTCACCAGGCTATATTACAGTGACAGTCCAAAGTCAGTTGTCTGAGGGCGTTTTCAAGTTCATTTCACTATTACAGGAGCACTAAAACGAATTACGCACTGGGTTCAAAGATGCCGCCCTAATGTTTTTAATTATTCAGATGTGTGTTTGGGACATTGTGAAATAAATCAATTGCTGTCTTTCCTCTTTCCTTTTAATAAAAAGGACTGGAAGATTAAAGGCTGAATATTAATATGAGTGTTTAAATGGGAAGATAAATCTGTTTTCTGCTGAAGACAATGTGGGCTCATTCACAAAGTGAAAATAAGGGCAAGGAGCTTTTAAGGAGATTTTTAACCTTGTCCACAACGCTGCTTGCACTGGGGAGACGTGATCATAATTCCACATGAACTTTATCTGAATTTCTCTTTTAAACTGAGAAACAGGGAGCTGTTCATCTTTTCCTGAGGTCTGTTAATCTCTTCTGATGAATGCAACATTTGTGTGTTTTAACTCAAAACTGTCAGGATACTTTTATTTTGAATCATTCTGTGAAAAGAATGACAGTGAATGAGACTAAAAATTGTTTTAAAAAGCTGTCATAATTAGATAAGGTTGATGATCGGTTTTCCATGCACCCGTCGACCCCTCTCATGGGCTGCGGTGACTGCTCTTTTCCCGGTATAGAGCAGACTAGTCCCGCTGAAGTCTGAGTTAAAATTAAGAAGAGGACGATCTGCTGAATCATAAACCCACTACTTCTTCCCCTGTGCAGTGAAAACCTCTGTTTCTTTAGTTTGTGTTTAACTGTCATTTAATAGAAAACAGCTGAGTGTGTGCTTTACATTAACAGAATGGACACAAGATATGTGATATGACAGACAATAGATTAGTATGTAGACAGAACTTTCTCACAGAAGAGAGGTTTGCAGATTCAAGTCTTAAGACTGATAGTATCCCACCACCAGTGATGGTGGGTGATAAAAAGTCTTGGGGGGGGGGGCGCTTGGGTGTAACCATCTAAGAGCAAAACACAAATATAAAATCAAAAGTCTTAGAATAAATTCAGAAAACAGAACACTTATGTAAACTAAAATACTTTGCTGTCAGATGTGTTAAAGTATTTGAAAATTTTAACAAGAACAATTCCATATCTGATACATTGGGTCTCATGCAAAAATGTATTAGTGTGTGAAAATTCCACATACTTTTGTTAGTAAGCTGCGTTAGTGTAGCAGATTTATGGGCTCATAGGTATTTTAATGTTGGTACAAGTATTAATGTAAATATGAATGTGAGTAGGAATGAAGATTTTTATTACACTCAGATCCTTGTGGGGCAACAGTCCAGATAATGGACAGTTTTACTAACAATTCTTTATTTGTACCAATTATGAATCAGTCCAAAAAAAAAAAAACCCTTGTGAGTTCTTGTCTGCTGATAATCAAGAAGATGGACATGAAATCAATAACTCCCATATGTCTTTCAATAGTTTAATGTCAGAATAGGTTAACACATTTGGATAACTTTAAAACAGATAATTCAACATGTATTATGGGCATTATAGACTATTACTGAGTTACTTTTGAATCAAGCATTTGTTCAACCAAAGAAACTAGTTTAATTTGTCAGTATACTGGAAACTGTAAAGGTTAATTGGAGACTCTAAAGTGGCCCTAGGTGTGAATGGTTAAGGGATAGCGCCGTACCGTGGCTGCTTCATCCATCCACGTGGATGCCCTCAATTTCCCTTCTGGAGATCAATAAAGTGTACAAAATAAATAAAACCATAAAATAGCATTGGTTAAGAAAGGTGGATGCAATTTTATGAAGAAAATTATGATTAACTATAAAAATTGAAAATTAATTTACATTTTTCAGAGTAACACCAATGAAAGGACAAAATGCATTTTGAAATTCTGATGGGGGTTTGCATGAAATTAAGTGAAAGGAACTTATACCAGGAATATTCTGAAGAATTAAGTTTAAATTAAACAGCCCGTCAGCCACAATCAGATCACGTCCCAGTAGGTAGCAGGCCCCCACGTGCCAGCCTTGATTCAGCTGGATGTCCGTGGATTCTGTTGATAAGCTGATAGATTCAGCCACAAGGCCATGCTCTTAAGATCACAATCGGGCTGTTCTTCAGCAAGCTGGGTGAGGTCTTCTCTTATGCACTGAAGAAGGAATTAGTTTATTGTACAAAGTACCATAAGAAATTCAAACTGAGGCAAAAACGCATCCCAAATCAGTTTCTTCTGATGTTGGTGGTTTAAATGAGTTGGTTTAAGCTTAAAAAAAAACAAACAAACTCTTCTTGTATGGTAATTTAATGAAAAGGATTAAAATAAGGGAAAGTGAATTTTAAAGAAAGGAAACAGGATTTTCACAGAGCATGACAAGCTCTGGGCCTTACTTGGAAGATAGGGGGGGGGAATGGGAGAGCAGAGACATCTGCTCCTTACAGCTTGATCAATGCCCCAAAACTGAAACAAAGTAAAGTCTTTAGGTGTGGCAGAATTTCTCTGAATTTCATGGAATTGAACTGAACCAATTACATTTGAGCGTTTTGTTCAACAGAAGTCATAACCTCGACCTAAAAAGGAGATGCAGTAAAGGTTGGAACTCTATTGGTCAGTTAAAAATTTTGAGGTGGGGGTCTCCCACAGAGCAGAGATGGAAACATTTGATATGAAGAGTGAAATCCTCCTTAAGACACATGTTGCTGAATAAAGCATAAATTCCTTAAACTTTAGTGACTAAGATATTCTACACAATAATAAGGGAACATACAATGTCTCTACATTGTAACTAATTAATTTGTTTCGTTTATTCAGATCCCCATTAGTTCCTGGGGTCCACACACAAAAATTTAAAAATAAAATCACACATACATTAATACAGTACAATGATACAATAATGCTGTTTACAATTTACAGCAAAAAAAAGATTAACATTACAGACTAAGTTCTATACCGAACCATAAAATTAACAATTCCGATAGACATGACCCATAAACAATTATCATAATTCTTTCCTTATAAGCAACATTCTTAGTTTCTTTTTGAAACTTTTCCCATTTCTGTTCTGAATTAAAAAGGATGGAAGTTTGTTCCAGTGTGATACAGCTCTATACATCAGTTTTCTTTAAAGCATTTGTTTTTGGTAGTGGTAAAGTAAATCACATTACACATTGTCTGGTATTATGATTATGTCTATCATTTGTATGCATCAACTGAATACAAATATAAAGGTCTTCTAAAGACAATATTTCTTAGGAACTGAACCAAACTGTCAACTTTTCATCCACAGTCAACCATAATAGTCTAGCATGCATTTCCTTAACACCATCTCATAACCATCTGAGCGCTAGGCAAGCAGCTCTGTTCTGAGTGAGCTGGATTTTATTAAGATCTTGTTTTGCTGCATTAGACCAAATAGCTGAACAATAGTCCTGATAGGAAAGGACCAAAGACTGTAATACTTGTTTTATTGTTCTCTGTAAACAGGGTAGCACATTGCCTAATTAAAGAAATCCCTCTACTCATTTTAGCAACATTGTTATTAATATGGGTTGACCATGACAATGCTCCATCAACTGTAACTCCTAGCAATTTAATTTCTTTAACTTGTTTAATAGGTACACCTAAGGAAATACAGTTCCTCATCTGCTCTAAGGGCATACCCTGAACCAAGCAAGAGGGTTTTATTTTTTTTTTCCAAATTCAGTTTTAGTTTGTTCTCAACAACCCAATGAGAAATCAACATCAGCTCTTCCTGTAGCATTTTTTGCATTTCTTCAATATTGCTTGCAGGTATGTAAATAGTATCATCTGCATACATAACAATGGATGAGCTTTTTAACATACATGGTAAATCATTTGTAAGTATATAATAAGGGCCCCAAACAGCTACCCTGTGGTGTAACACACTGTAGAGTTTTCATATCTGACAAGGCACCATTAAACAGAGCACATTGTTTTCTATTAGTTAAGTAACATCTCATCCAGTCAATGGCTGATGTTTTAAAACCATAAGCAGCTAATTTAATTAGCAAATGCTTATGATCTATAACATCAAAAGCAACACTAAAGTCAAGCAATATAGTACAAATAATTTTTTATCAATTTGCTTTAACCAGTCATCAGTTAATTGTGCCAAACCTGTACAGTTTTATAATGGTAAGCATGCAAAAATATTAATTTCTTCCTGAAAATAAAACACATATAACCATGTCTTCAGTAGGGGATACTGTCTTGAAAGAATATGAATTGATTTATATGTCCATAATGCATAAATTCCACTGCAAAGAGAAAAAAAAAAAAATTCCTGATTCGTCCACCAGATGGCACTGTGAAACTGTCTGGTTTACTGGAGGACCTTGACTCCTACGTCTGGATTATATCAATCATAAATCTCTTGATTTGAAACATTCCTTTGCCAAAGAGCAGGAAAGGGAGAATGACTAAGTCCTGGAGAAGGGATTAACTTCCACTTTATGGCCAATGAATTGTGTTACAGCTCTGGTCCTTTGGTGAGAGAAGCAGTTCATGACCAGACTTTCGAGTTGAAACAATTTTCTTCAGCAAAGAATGATTTTATAAATTGGAACTAAAAAAGGGTTAACGCTACATTAGTATGAACAAACTACTTCAGATTCAACAAACACTCCTATGTCTTACAAAAGTGTATAAACAGTCAAGGTAAATATGGTGACTCACACCTCTGTATATGTGAGTGCACGTTCACTAGTATTAGAGATTTGCATAACTGAGGTCCTAAAACTACCATATCAGGGGTCACCAACCTTTTTGAAACCAAGAGCTACTTCATGGGTATCGAGTCATGTGAAGGGCACCAGCTTGACACACTCCTCTAAAATAAATTTATATATATATATATATATATATATATATATACACACACACATACACACTCAATAACTTAGAGTGGGTAACAGACAAGATCAATATTCAACACTTTATTTTTATTAATCTCAGCAATTGTTCAGATGATCACTTCTACATTAAAAAAAATGTCCAGTTTTCACCAGTCCCTTTTAACCATAAAAAACTAAACCTCGTCAATTCATGAACTATGTTGAACCATGTTTGAAAAAGTTATGCAACATTTAAGAAAAATCAACTTTCATATTAAATAAATCTTATCACATTTTTAACTGAACAAATCTGCTGCAATTCTGCTCAAAATCTGTTACATTTAATAAACACTTGTGTGTTCTTCTTCACTGGAATTATATCCATACAGTTCTTGCCAAGAATCATGCTGGAGAAGAAGCTAAACAGCACATAGTGCTTATATGCATGGTGGCACCGCGGCAGCACAATTTACCCTCGGCCGGGGGATCGTGGGTTCGATCCTTGCCCCCGGCCAACAGTGATCTGTGTTGAGTTTGCATGTTCACCCCGTGTTTGCGTGGGTTTACTCCGAGATTTCTCCGGTTTCCTTCCACATGCCAAAAACATGCAGGTTAGGGAGTTAAGGGGCGCTTGCGCACACAGCAACCGGCAGCTAGTGGCTTGACACCGGACTGCAGAAGAAATCTACCTTCCGTCAAAAAAAAAAAAAAAAAAAAAAAAAAAAAAAAGAGTGGGCAGCAGTGGGCCACAGTCACCCCGCAAATTAAACACACGCAGCTTCCTTTCACAGTAGTAAAAGAACTCTTCCTCCCGCTCACTTTGAAAATGATAAATTCTCTTTTTTTTTGAAAAAGAACTGTGTAGGAAACAGCACTCCACTCACATCTTAACTGCCCGCTAGCTTACGCTCCATAAGCACGAAGGTTTTGTCATGCGCACAATACTGACCTTTGAACTAGGTCAGAGTTCACATTAACTTTACGTATAAACATATTTTCATTTTTTTATTTTTAAGACTGTCATTTTAAAATCTATATAAATGCAAGTGTGATTTAAAAAAAAATAGCGGCAGAAAAAAATTACATCTTAGACGCAGCTCACTTGCGAGTTGTGCTATTTTTAGAACAGGCCTGCGGGCGACTCATGTAGTCCCTGCGGGCGACATGGTGCCCGCGGGCACCGTGTTGGTGACCCCTGTACCATATAAGGCCCTGCTTCCCATCATCTGGCCAGAAGTTTCATTCACAAAAATGGTTTCAAAGTGTAAGGAAAAAAAAAAAAATTCTTGAGGGAAAGTGGAGTTCTCCTGTCTGAGATCCAATATCTCTCTATATAATTTAAGTAGCATTAGCAGTGGAATCAAAGGACTGGCAAAATGATAGAATCCATGACATTCTAGGAGATATTTCAGATGGTCCTGTTAGTAACTGACAAAGACACACACACACATAGAACCTTATATTTGCATGTTATAATTTGGACATTGATGAAATTGTACTGCTTTTGATTATTTGTAATTATTTTAATTTTAATTATTACTTGAATCAAAGTATTAAATTTTGTCAAGTTTACAGGGTTTATCGGGTATAAAATACTCTATTCAGACAAAATACAAAGCCATTTAGTCAGAAGTAGGTTAGAATAACAGCAAACTATTTACACAAAACTCTTACAACTAGTCTGGACCACTACTAAATTTTGTTAGTACCTGTACTAAATTTCAAGATACAGTAGATCACGTAAACTTGTAGGAGCCACCAAATCGATCAAACATCACATTTATGAACAAGTTTGTTCGTATTAATGGTTCTTGCATGAGCATCAGTAGTAGTGGCCACTATCTGTACAGAAATTTAACTCTGTCTTTCAAGCTAGCAAGTTTTTCTATGACTTTCTGGTTAAAATCAGTCATGCCAGTCACAAGCTTTTTTTCCATGGAGAGAAGAAGCAATCTCTATCTACAATGTTAATCACATGTAGAATCAGAGGGGTCACTGCTATGCAAAGCACCGACAAACAACTTCTTCCCCCATTCTAATATGCTGAGCACCAAGCTAGAAGGCAGAAGTACCATTTTTATATGGTCTTTGGGATGACCCGGCTGAGACTTTAACCCCCAACCTCCCAGTTGTGGGGCGGTTGCTCTATCAATTAAGTTACCACTCTGGAGAATGGCTAAGGCTAATGTTTTAATCCTTTTCAATGGAATCATCGGTGCTATAATAAATTTCAGGAGTGCAACTGTCTAAGAATACGTCTGACAGGTTATTGTCCATGAAAAAATGAAGTGGATCCACAGCATCACAACAGGATTTGAGTTCATCCTCGTTGTAGAAGAGGCTAATGTCATGAATGCCCCTTTGGGGCAGAAGGACAGTCCCACGCACTGAACTGTAATTGTGACATCTATTAATCAAAAGAACAAAAACTGTGCAGACCAGACAAAAAAGCAACCAAGGTAAGCATACACAGAAGGCACTCCAGAGATGGAAAAGCTCTGGAGGAGAAAAGGAGAAAACTTACTGACGGATGAGGTCCAGTAACATCAGATAATACAACAATATAGCCGCAGTGAGGCATAGATAAAGCAGTCTTTAAATAGAAGGCAGCAAAGGAGCGACAGGTGCAGGAGCTGAGCTGGCAGTTAATGAGCGGCAGGTGCACGCCCCCTGAATGAGCAGATGACCTGATTGCGCAACTGCTCACAGCTGGGATGGCAGAAGAGCAGACAGCAGCTGGTGGGAGTGTCTGGAGAAAGAGGAAGGGCTCTAGTCACAAACCAAAATATATACAGAAACTAACAAAATCATACTAACAGATATACAATAAAATGAAGAGTCTGAGCTCTGAGGAAACATGTGCTCAGACTCATGACAGCTAAGCTCTGTCTTCAGCTTGCTTTTACTGAGCACTGGATATGACTTCAAGATGCAGCTCGGTGCAACTGCAGGGAATTCCTTGCGGTATTCTTCAAATCGTTAACCCTGAACCAACATGGCACTGACCAGGTGGTCTGAAAATGCAAAGCATTCTCTGGTGGGTTCTGAAATGGTATCACAGACCCACATGGACAGGGAGTTTTTTTAAAAATGATGCTGAGAAAAAAATGGCCAAGGGGTTTTCATGGAAAAGGGGGGCACATTGAAATAGCATAAATCAATATAAAAACATATTTATGACAAAACAGTCAAATGTTTTGAGGGGAAGAAACAAATTTATGATTTAAAAATTCATAAATTTACAAAATAAAAAAGGTCTCAATTGGAAGTGCAACATCTGACAAATTTATCACAGTAAGGTCTCAAATATGCAAGAAAACTTTACATCCTTTTTGGTGGTCTTATGCTTGAGCAGGTTTGACTTCTACTATGGGCTTTTTCAGGGTATGTAATAACTATTTGGTCACACATGACGCTCATAGCATAAGGCTTGGTTAGAACAGAGACACCTACAAATGTATATTTTACTGCTTTTTTTGGGAGCTCAGATTGTGTATAGAGAAAAGTTACATATGCCAGAGTAAAATCTAGAAGTGCTGCTACTGGCCCAGACTGGGTTTAGTACAGCCAATATTTCAACTTTTGGGCAAACAAGATGCTGACGTTTTTATTTCTTGGCTTGGCTTCCGTGTTAGCATGTTACCTCTAGCAATAGCTGTATATATCTCAGGACTTTTGATCAAACTTTAACAGTCACAGCAGATCTTAGCTTCCCATAACTTACCACATTAAAAGTTATACAGTACACACACACACACAAAGCATTCATTTACTCACCAATGTCGTCGTTTTTACGAGAGAAAATTTGCCTTAATAAGCTTCTCCTCAACTTTGGCTGCTGGCTGATCACTTCTGCCAAACAGACGCCTCCCCAGTGTGGAATAGTGCACCACAACCAAAATAGTCAGAGGAAGGACTGCAGATGTCTGTTAACATCTTCATAAATAATGTAGCCTTAATTAAAGTGCTGTAATGTTTCACTTTTGGTTTAAAAGGAAACTCAGAGTTACAAACTGCTTGCTCAGTTAAAACCGACAGGGTCAATGACCTATCACATTCCAGCTTAGCTAGGGTGGTACTTTTTAGTAGTGGCCGGTGCTACATATCATAAGCTTGCATATCAACAACAGAAGGACATGCTATGTGTTATGTCCGTAACAGAGAACCAATAATGAGGCTGGAGGTGCAACGGAACCCAACTTTATTATTGCACTCACTGTACAGCATAGACGCTCCGGTCAGGCAGAGGTGAGGTCAAAGAGACTGTCCCTCTTCCGCACAGCCCTCTTATACTCCGGGTGGCAGCGGAACCGGAAAGGTGGAGCCACCACCTGTGTCACGCAATAATATGTCTCATGAACAAGATGAACAATACTACATTTCTTCCCCCCTTCAAAAAGGTCCAAAACGCACACACACACACCATCCAGACCCTCCCAGTTTTAGAGCCCGAATCACACACTAACAGTAAACAAAAATAATTGGAGCCTAACCATGCACACAAACAACTAAAGCTAGAGGGAGACAGGTGAACTACTGTCCCACCCCCACACGGCCAGACGGATTATTCTGCCATCTCTATTACTGTATAGTCCATTAAATAAAAAAAAACAAACAAAAAAAACCTGCCTTGTTCCTAATATAAGACATAAAACAATCCCATTTACAAAATGAACATGTATATACAAACAGGTTATACCTTCAATCGTGAATTCAATAAACAGCTTAATCATTATTCACATCAACACCATGCTATAAACACCTTAGTATAATCACTATGTAGCCTGGGCAATTCACATAGCAACATCATAGCTTAAACACATTGCCACTCCCACTACCGTAAAGTCCCAGTGGAGAAACCACCCCCCAGAGACCCGTCAGGTGAGTCCCGTCCAGAGCATCTCCTCTTCGTGCCCGGAGATGACCCACGTCGACGCTGAGACACCACCTTCTCATCATTGGTGCACCGCAGCTCGTTGGGGTGTCTCCATGAGTCTTCAGACAGCTGAAGGTATCCGACCTCCCGAACAGCCACCACCTGCAGCCGCCCCTGGTCCTCCTGTTGTTTTCGCTTGCCACGAGCCCCTCTCAGCCAAACCTCCTCTCTGGGTCGGACCACATCAGCAACCCCCAGAGGAGCCCGACTTGGCTTCCAGCGTCCTTGACTTCTCGACCGGGTCTCCTCCTGGGTCAAACCACATTGGCAACCCCCTGAGGAGCCCGACTCGGCTTCCAGTGTTCCTGAGTAGCACGTCGTTTCACCGTGCCAACTGGTCCTATCCCGTTCGTTTTCATATTCAAGGCTGGCGAAGCCGTTGTATCCCCTTGCTTCTCGGTACCTCCCAGCTGAACTCCGGAAGCAGAGTGGGCCATGCTCTTGGCTCCATCCGCCATCATGGGTATCCCACCGTGCCGCCCAGTTCCCTCAGGTAGGGTAACTTGGGCCCTGGCACCGGAAGCCCTGGCCCTGGGTGGGATTAGTCCTGTTCATCCTCCAGAATACTAGGCCAAGGTTCATCCCATACAGCATTGTCCACCACTCGCGGAACCGGCCGGTCCCACAAACCACGGCCCAACCATTCCTCTCTGACACTGCTGGTGATAGTAAAGTCCAGTCCATAAAAATGGTCACAGCCCATAATATTCGCACCACTAGCAGTCACCACAAACTGCAGATTGGATGCCTCTACTGACTTGTACTTAGCCATCAGTTCCAGCGAACCCACAATGGACAGTCTGTTCACCACACAATGGTGCTGAAAAACCTCTCACTCGGTAGTATGGGAAAAAACTCCTCACAGTAGGTCAACACGGACCTCACTGCGCCTGTGTTAATCAGCAACGGCACCTCCACGCCGTTCAATTCCATCATATAGTACGTACAGCCATCTGTGCTCAGAGAGATGGTGTGAATAACCATAGGAGTTGTGGCGGGGGAGTCCACTTTGCGTCGTCGTTCCCCTCACTCGAATTTCTTAAAGGCCCTGGCAAAATGATGTAGGAGTCCACACTTGCTGCAGCGTTTACCTCTTACCGGACACTCTCTAGCCTTATACCGGTGCTTGGTGGACCCACAACCCAAACACCTGGGCAATCCCGGGGCGGACCTTATTTTCACAGCTGTAGCGTATTCTTGTCTTCCATGCTACCATCGCTGCCCGGGTCCACAGCCTGCACCGCTGACTGTGATTCAGATTGCTGGAGCGTAGTTCTCTCACCGAGGTCCCGTGATAGTTTCTCCGCTGCTTCGTACTGCTGAGCTATCTCAACAGCCATGGCTAATGTCAATTCACCGGAGTGCGTGAGGAGCCTTGACTGTGCCTCCGAGCAAATAACCAGTAATGAGGCTGGAGGTACAACCGAACACAACTTTGTTATTGCACTCACTGCACAGCATATATGCTCCCATCAGGCAGAGGTGAGGTCAAAGAGACTGTCCCTCTTCTGCACAGCCCTCTTATACTTTGGGTGGCAGCGGAACCAGAAAGGTGGAGCCACCACCCGTGTCACACAATAATTTGCCTTATGAACAATATGAACAACACTACACTATGTCTCTCATTTATTTTCATGTCAAGAATTATTTATTAAGGAAATATTTTTACCTCTGAATATTTTAAGACACTTTTGCCCTGTATTGACGCACTGCCTCTGCCCAACTACGACTCCCGAGTGCACTGCATTCACACACTCCCTGTGAATTCATTCATTCCCCGAAAAAAATGAATATGTCAATGCCTAATCCATTGACTTTCTTCTTCTTCTTCTTCTTCTTCTTCTTCTTCTTCTTCTTCTTCTTCTTCTTCTTCTTCTTCTTCTTCTTCTTCTTCTTCTTCTTCGGTTGCTCCCTTTAGAGGTTGCCACAGTGGATCATCTGCCTCCATCTCACCTTATCTCTTGCATCTTCCTCTGTAAGACCAACCCTCTCCATGTTCTCCTTCACTACATCCATGAATCTTCTCTGTGGTCTTCCTGTCATAACCCGAGTGTCGGTTCTGGCCACACTCGGGTCTCATATCTTTTTGTTCCCTGGCTTTGGCAGCTGAGGGTTCCTTCCAGCTCCTCGGGCTCTTATTGTGAAGGCGCCCGGGGGAGCTCCCTGCTGTCAAAGTCAGCTGCTGCTCTGCTGTCATTAGCAGCAGCTGTGCCGCGTTGGGGTCATTAGCCGCCAGAGATATAAGCGGGTGCTAAATGTCCTCCAGCGCGGCAGTCTCTGTTATATTCTGTTATGTTCTCCTGTTACGATCTCCTGTTATATCCTGCTACGTTTTGATGGTGCTCCTTTATGCTCAGGTATGTTCCTGTTTGCCTAGCTCATCATCAACGTTGTCGTCTGGCGCATCGGGTGTTCCCCGGCTCAGACTTCACTCAGCCGCTGTATGTGTTCTGTGTGTGTTCATCCTTACTCTACAATAAATTACCACTGCAAACTCACTGGTGACTGAGGCGTCTTGTGACGGTCCGTGAGGGCCGTTGTGACAGTAGACTGCCGCCAAACGCCCGGAGAGGAGGCGTTGTTTCGAGACGCCATTCACCGTGCAGTTTGCAGTAGGGGACTGTTAATTCCTACCTGTCTGAGTGTCTGCAGCGGGGAGTATGTCGTCATCCAGGGGCCATTGTCGGCGCCTTGGCAGGCAGCAAGCGGAGGTTCTGAAGGAGGTGGACTACACCATCTTCACCGCTACGCTGTTGGACGCTCCCAGCGACATTTGTAGATACCTGGACCTAGCCGAGGAGATTCTGGATTCTCTTCCCCGCTTCACCGATCATCCAGAGGTAAGCGTGAGGAGAGATGACATCGCCACCCAGCGTGAGAGACTCCGAGGGCTGGAGGGAAATCCTGGCAGGAAGCTGAAGCGGCGGAGACGTTGCCCCTCGCTTCGGGATCCCGCTCCTGCCTCCGTTCCGGCCCGGGAGTTCGCACCACCCGGAGGTCTTTTCCCATCGGGCATGTCGTCACTCGGGATTCCCCCAGAGAAGCTGCAGATGACAGCAGAAAAGATCTGGGACCGGGTGGCTGCTGCTTGCTCCGCTAAAAATCCTCCAGCGTGTATGAAGCATGTGGTGGCGGCGGTCAGACTGGTGGAGAGGAATCCAGCGCTGCGTGAGTTTCCTGAGTTTGCTGACTTGCTTGCCGCCGTTTCTGCTCAGGAACGGCGATTTCCGGACCTCACCTTCGCCTCACCCCCTACAAGGAACCGTCGTCAATCCGGCTTCCAACCTCGGCTAGACCCCCGTCTGGATGCTGTTCCGGGTCGCCGCAAGGGCTTAACCCCCCACACAGCTGTCACTCCTGCGCCTCGTCAGAGGGGAATCCCCGCAGCCTCGTCTTCTCCCGGGCCCACGCCTGCTGTCCCGTCAGCGCTCCATGCCCGACTGACCCCGGCTGTCGCCCCCTCCTCCTCGTCGCCTATCCTGGCTGCTGTGTGTCACGAGAGCTCCGTTTCGGCGAGCTTCATCCCGGATCCGCCTCGAGTGGCCTCGTCTCGTCTTCCCAGAGGGCCCTCTGTCGCCATCCAGCGGGGAAAGGAAGGAATGACGTCCCCCACAGCGGAGACTATCTTACCCTTAGGGGAAAGGCAAGTGCATGATAATTTCTCTTCTTTTGACATTGTTTTGCCTTGTCTGACTCCTAGGGGTGGAGTTCAGGGTATGCAGCCCCCCGAGCTCCCTCCACCCGCTGTGGATGAAAATATTAACCCTGCTTCCTCTGTGTCTCCCTCCGCTGAGCGGTCCTCGACGTCAGGCCAACGTCGCTGGATGAGGAGGGGGCCTGCGGTTCTGGAGAGCCTGGTTCCGGTTCCGCAGCCACGCCATGGGCGGAGGAGGAGAGCGGACTGCAGCGTGGAGCCATCGCCGATGAAGAAGCGTCCCCGGGGTTCCACGGAGGAGCGGTCCAGTCCAGCAGGGCGAGATTCTCCTGCCACCACGCCGTGCAGGCCACCGGCGTGGACATCGGTGCCGGAGGACTCTCTAGCTGCACGCACCATCATGCCAGCTGCGGAGCCCGACGCAGCTGAGTGGGAGCCTGAGGACGACCTCCTGACTTCTGAGCCCGGATCATCGCAGTCCTGGACGGTGTCAGAACCCGAGCTCGGGGTCGCCGGCGAGGGGCTGCTCTCGCCTGCTGCGCCAGAGGTTCCGGTTTTGGGGTTGGAGGTCGAGTCTGGTGCCACGCCGACCGGGTCCACCGGGAGTGCTGTTCTGGTCCAGTTGGGGTCCACTGGGAGTTCGGTTCCGGTCCAGTTGGGGTCCACCGGGAGTGCTGTTCCGGAGGCCCAATCGGGGTCCACCGTGGGTTTGGTTCCGGAGGCCCAATCGGGGTCCACCGTGGGTGCTGCACCAGCAGGTCCTAGGTTCGGTGAGGGAGCTGCAGATCCCCAGCCACCGGATGCTGGACAGGCTCGTTTTCTTCTTCACTCTCATCTCCATTGTCATCCTCCTCGTCTCCCTGAGGCGCGCTGCCCATGTTCACCTGGGGCCGTTGGGGTTCCGATTGCTTCGCCCGGTTCTCCCTCATCTCTCCCCTTTTCAGCGGAACCGCCGGCTACTTTGACTCAACGGTTATGGTGGGCTAGCGATGCGGGTCGGCCGCCCGAAAGACTGTCTCGCCAATTTGGCTCTCTGGGTCGGCCTCCCGACATTTTGGACTCCCTGTGTGGCGACCTGGTCCGGCCGCCTGAGATTCTCTGCTTCCGAGCATGGGACTGGGGTAGGCCGCCCGAACTGTTCTTTCTCCCCCTGCCTGTTTTGTGGCCTCCTGTTGCCAGTCGGCCCCCCCGAACTTTCTGGGTCAGAACTACACTCCTCCCGGGGTTTCTGTGAGACTGTTGGGGGGGGGGGGCGGGGGGGGGGGGTTGATCTGTGATTTTTGTGTTTCACTCCTTTCTTGTTCCAATGTTTGGTGGTCCTTTCCCTCCACCTTATGTCAATTCGTTGTTTGCCCATATATATATATTGCCTGTGGTTTTGTTACCCACGTTTTAGGGATTATGGTTTTTTTTTTTTTTTTTTTTCTCTATAGCCTTGTTGGTTGTTTCTGTCCCTCCTGCCAGCGCCCCATCCACCCACCCTAGGGGGGTGGGGTGGGGGGGCTTGGGTGGTACTCTGGCCGCTCAGAGCTCGGCCTTGAGGGGGAGGTACTGTCATAACCCGAGTGTCGGTTCTGGCCACACTCGGGTCTCATATCTTTTTGTTCCCTGGCTTTGGCAGCTGAGGGTTCCTTCCAGCTCCTCGGGCTCTTATTGTGAAGGCGCCCGGGGGAGCTCCCTGCTGTCAAAGTCAGCTGCTGCTCTGCTGTCATTAGCAGCAGCTGTGCCGCGTTGGGGTCATTAGCCGCCAGAGATATAAGCGGGTGCTAAATGTCCTCCAGCGCGGCAGTCTCTGTTATATTCTGTTATATTCTGTTATATTCTGTTATGTTCTCCTGTTACGATCTCCTGTTATATCCTGCTACGTTTTGATGGTGCTCCTTTATGCTCAGGTATGTTCCTGTTTGCCTAGCTCATCATCAACGTTGTCGTCTGGCGCATCGGGTGTTCCCCGGCTCAGACTTCACTCAGCCGCTGTATGTGTTCTGTGTGTGTTCATCCTTACTCTACAATAAATTACCACTGCAAACTCACTGGTGACTGAGGCGTCTTGTGACGGTCCGTGAGGGCCGTTGTGACACTTCCTCGTTTCCTCCTTCCTGACAGCTCCATCTTCAACATCCTTTGTCCAATATATCCACTATCCCTCCTCTGCACATGTCCAAACCATCTCAGCCTTGCCTCTCTTACTTTGTCTCCAAGCCACTCACCCTGAGCTGTCGCTCTGATATATTCATTTCTAATCTTGTCCTTCCTAGTCACTCCCAGTGAAAATCTTAGCATCTTCAACTCTGCCCCCTCCAGCTCCATCTCCTGTCTTTTTGTCATTGCCACCATATCCAAACCATACATCATAACAGGTCTCACTACCATCTCGCAAATCTTCCCCTTCACTCTTGCTGCTACCCTTCTGTCACAAATCATCCTTGACACTCGTCTCCACCAACTCTGCCCTGCCTGCACTCTCTTCTTCACCTCTCGTACATTTTCCATTGCTTTGGATGGTTGACCCCAAGTATTTAAACTCATCTACAGTGGTGTGAAAAAGTGTTTGCCCCTTCCTGATTTCTCATTTTTTTGTATGTTTGTTACACTTAAATGTTTCAAATTATCAAACAAATTTAAATATTAGACAAAGATAACACAAGTAAACACAAAATGCAGTTTTAAAATGAAGGTGTTTATTATTACGGGGAAAAATAAAATCCAAACCTACATGGCCCTGTGTGAAAAAGTGACTGCCCCTAAACCTAATAACTGGTTGGGCCACTCTTAGCAACAACAACTGCAGTCAGGCGTTTGCAATAACTGGAAATGAGTCTTTTACAGTACTGTGCAGAAATTTTGTCCCACCCATCTTTGCAGAATTGTTGTAATTCAGCCACATTGGAGGGTTTTCGAGCATGGACTGCCTTTTTCAGGTCATGCCACAGCATCTCAGTTGGATTCAGGCAAGGACTTTGGCTCGGCCACTCCAAAGTCTTGATTTTGTTTTTCTTAAGCCATTCAGAGGTGGACTTGCTGGTGTGTTTTGGATCATTGTCCTGCTGCAGAACCCAAGTGCGCTTCAGCTTGAGGTCACAAACAGATGGCCGGACATTCTCCTTCAGCATTTTTTTGGTAGACAGCAGAATTCATGGTTCCGTTGACCACAGCAAGTCTTCCAGGTCCTGAAGCAGCAAAACAGCCCCAGACCATCACACAACCACCACCGTATTTTATTGTTGGTATGATGTTCCTTTTCTGAAATGCTGTGTTACATTTACGCCGGCTGTAATGGGACACACACCTTCCAAAAAGTTCAACTTTTGTCTCATCATTCCACAGAGTATTTTCCCAAAAGTCTTGGGGATCATCAAGATGTTTTCTGTTAAAACTGAGACGAGCCTTTATGCTCTTTTTGCTCAGCAGTGGTTTTAGTTTTGGAACTCTGCCATGCAGGCTATTTTTGTCCAGTCTCTTTCCTATGGTGGAGTCATGAACACTGACCTTAACTGAGGAAAGTGAGACCGGTAGTTCGTTGGATGTTGTTGTAGGATCTTTTGTGGCCTCTTGGATGAGTCGTCGCTGCGCTCTTGGGGTAATTTTGTTTGGCCGGTCACTCCTGGGAAGGTTCACCACTGTTCCATGTTTTCACCATTTGTGGATAATGGCTCTCACCATGGTTCGCTGGAGTCCCAAAGCTTTAGAAATGGCTTTATAACCTTTTCCAGACTGATAGATGTCAGTTACTTTGTTTCTAATTTTTTTCCTTAATTTCTGTGGATTGCAGCATGATGTCTAGCCTTTGAGCATCTTTTGGTCTACTTCACTTTGTCAGGCAGGTCCTATTTAAGTGATTTCTTGATTGAGAACAGGTGTGGCAGTAATCAGGCCTGGGTATGGCTAGAGAAACTGAACTTATCTTTCCAAACATGATAAACCACAGTTAATTTATGTTTTAATGGGGTGGGGGGTGGGGGGCAATCACTTTTTCACACAGGACCATGTAGGTTTGGATTTTTTTTAACCCTTAATAATAAATACCTTCATTTAAAAACTGCAGTTTGTGTTTACTTGTGTTATCTTTGTCTAATAGTTAAATTTGTTTGATGATTACTTTGCCAAGGAGTGGGTGGCTCATTGAGCAAAGCGAAAACAGTGATCGAGGTGCCAGCATCGCTTCCATTTCAGTGCTGTCCAAGTTTCTCCTCATCGCCAGTGTTGTGTTTGGAAATATTGGATGTAGACAGGTCCACCTGTTGAGGTTAGCTTTATTAGACATTAGGTCAAACGGCGATCTGTCCAAGGTGTACCCTGCCTCTCGCCCAAAGATGCTGGGATAGGCTCCAGCCCCCCGCAACCCGAAAAGCATTAAGTGGTAGAAGATGAATGAATGAAAGGTCAAACAGCGAGGAGGGAGCAAACAGTGAGGTAAATGGGAGGTGGTACACCAAAGGTGGAGAACAAGACAGAGCCCACAAGAGACTGGCTAGCCCTGGGTAGCTGGCTATTACACCTGCGGTGTGATGACGTCACACATGCATATGTGCAACCACAGTGTGGTGCGTCTTGTTGTTTCCCATATATTACATTCTGACCTCTGTGTTGGCTAAATGCATGGAGATGGTGGTTAGTAAACACCTGACCTTAGTTATAACAGACCAACTGGACCCTCTACAGTCTGCATGTAAACCAAACAGGGGTACAGAAGCTGCATCTCTAACTGGTGTCTAAGCACAGATTTTATTTATTAAACTGACTTCAGCTTTTAACGCTCTGCAAACAGATATTTTGCTCCAGCAGCTACTGAACAAGTGAGTGTGTGGAGGACTAATTCATTGGACTAAAGACTTTCTCACTGATAAATCTGATATAAGTATCATTAACACGGGGGCTCCCCAGGGTTGTGTATTGTCTCCACTATTGTTTTCTGTTTATAAACTGCAGCGCAGCCATGTAAAACTTCTGAAATGTGGCCATAGTTGGGCTGTTTCATAAGAATAGTAAATGTGATTATTGCTCAGGTGCATGAATTGGAGCTTTGGTGTAAGTCCCGTTCTCTTTTAAATAATGCTGATAAAACAAAGGAACTTATTTTGAGGAACTTATTTTGACAACATGCATGTCACTTTTTAACCAGTCTGTGGAAATTGTTCATTGCTTTAAAGGTCTGATGACACATTTTTGACCTTTTTTAGCATGTTGTGTAAACCCAAAAGTCATTGTCAATGATCAATATAATATTTACAACAGCACCTGCATAAACTAGTTATCATCAAAAAACAGCAGCCGCTGACTGGACTGTGGAGCCACCCACCAAATTAAGGGCGCCACCCCCATGACGTAATCGCAGAAACGGACTCCAGTGTTGTTGACTGGAATGACAGCGGCTTTGTGGCTCACAGTTTCTCTGGTTTCTTGTTTTAATTTTACAGCTATGCCTTTGCATTGTGTCGCAGGCTTAGATAAAGCATGTGATGTGTGAAAGACCACATCACACGCTTCAGCTTGAGCCTGCTCTCCTCTGTACTTTTATGCAGGAGGAGCGTGAGGAGGAGAAGGATTAATGGATTTACGCGCAGCTTTGACCTACTTTCTCTGATTGCACGCTGGTCCAGGCACGTCCCCTCAATCATTATCAACAGGTGATGATGATCATCACCCCACTGATCATGTTTCCCGGTCCTCACCCAGGTGCTTGTCATCACACCATCACCAGCAGTGCATTAATGGCAAACGGCCGCCAAACATGCACTGCTGGTCAATAGTATTGTCATCTGTGCTGTTAGTTTTCAGCACTCTCACGACCTGTTAGCCACTCCACACAGCCATGGTTCTCGTGCGTCCTTGAAGCGATGTCTGCTCTAGTGTGCAACTGTGGTTAATACGTCTCCTTTCCATGTTCGCTGAGCGATGTCGGCTCCGAACACCTACTGTTTGTGTTTCTGTCAGGAAGACAAAAGAAGAGGAAAACAGCAGCCTTGTGTGTAGCAGAATGGAATGTACACACTCTGTTGGACAGAACAACATCACAGCGCCCATAAAGACAGACCGTGCTTGTGGCCCTGGAAATGAACAGGTACAATGTAGACATAGCTGCACTTAGTGAAACAAGATTGCCTGGATATGACAGCTTGGAAGACCATGGGTACATCTTCTTTTGGAGTGGGAGATCAACTCAAGAAAGGAGAGAAGCAGGAGTGGGCTTTGCAGTTAGAAAGGACATAGCAGCAATGCTTGATGATCCCACAAAGAAGAAACCTGCCCCCACAGCTGAAGAGGATGGATGGATGATTCCAGAGCTGAGGGACTCCTTAATGTACGTGTCCATAGCCTCCCGCTCCGGAGCCAACAGGCTGTATAAACGACTCGCCGGTAATGGGGCCCCCGCCCGGAGGTTGATCGCACAGTCGTAGGGCCGGTGGGGGGGAAGGGACAGCGCCCGTGACTTACTAAATACCATTCCCAGATTGTGGTAGACCTCTGGTACTCTGGACAGATCTGGAGGCGGAAGTGTGGGCGGGGTCACCGAGACCGAGGGGGCACACGCTGCAGACCGGAGGCAGGCGCTGAGACAGAAGGAGCTCCAAGCTGTAGTGTTTCCCGCCTGCCAATCAAATGTGGGGTTGTGAAGGTGTAGCCATGGATAACCCAGGATAACAGGCGACGTGGAGATGGGCAGCACCCAGAACCGGATATCCTCCCGATGGTTTCCAGAGGTAATCAACGAAACAGGGGCTGTCTGGTGGGAAAAAGTGGTGAGCGGGGTCTTAGACAGCGTGATAAGGTTGACAGGCGGGTGGAGTGGTTGACAGCTGAGGCCCAGCCGGGTTGCCAGGTCTTCAGAAATGCAGCTTTGCTCAGCCCCAGAGTCAATAAGAGTGTGTGTTGAGTGTTCTCTGTGTTTGTAGAGTAGTCTAATGGCTACGAGGCAACGGGTGAGGGGCTTTTTCTGGCCTTTGTCCGTGAGTCCCCCTACTGTGACCCACGGACCTCCCCTTTTAACCGATAGTTACACTCAGCCACCCCATGGGACTCACTACCACAGTAAAAGCACAGGCCCAAATCCCTTCGGCGCTTCCTCTCAGCCGCCAAAACACCCGACTGTCCTACAATCATCTCCTCCTGCCTCCGAAGTTCCTCCGGTGGAAGCAGAGCTGGCAGGGATGGACGAGAGGAGTGGGGGCATGGTCTCACCGAGCAGCTGGCAGCCCTACGTTCTGCTGCCCGCTCCTTCAGCCTGTTATCAACACTAACGGCTAGTGAGATTAGTTCACCCAGTCTGTCAGGTTTCTCCCGTGCCACCAGCTCATCCCTCAGCTCTGAGCTAAGGCCGCGGAGAAAAATACTACACAGCGCTGAGTCCCTCCATCCCACCTCTGCAGCTAAAACCCGGAAGTCCACGGCAAAATCGGCTGCAGATTTACTGCCCTGCTGAAGATTTAATAGGCGGTCAGCTAACACCGCAGATGTAAAAAGCTCTTTTCAAGCAACTCTAAGGAAATGAAAAACTTTTTGTGTATAAAAAACCACAATATACTTACTATTCTGGGCAATACACATTTGTTTTTGGTTGTTTTAGAGCTGCCGTAGTGGATCTTTAAATCCAAAATTAAACTTTAAAAGCACTCTTCAAGTCACCACAAGAATCTGATGGATCATTCTTTGTGTCATATCTTGTCCCTCAAAAAACTGCATCCAAACTTGTTTATAAGTAATCCAGTTAACAGACTAAAGGATAAAGTGATTAAACTAGGTTAAATTGGCAAAAATGCAGGTAAGTCCAGTTAACGAGATTTATTAATAATAGAAAATAAAAGGCACCTCGTGGGCTGGAATCAAAAATTTAAGAGTGCCGTGGAAGGCAGAACAAACAGGTACATACTGGATGGAACAGTGAGGAAAAACCCAAACAGTGGCAGGAATTATTATTATTTTTTTTTTAACAACCATCACAACAACTTAGTATCTAAACTCAGTGTAAATGGTGTAGAGATTGAAAGGGTATCCGAAACTAAATTTCTTGGTGTAATAATTGGTAATAAACTGTGTTGGAAGTCACATATTAATTATATTAAAGGTAAAATATCCAAATCAATTGCAATACTACACAGAGTGAAATATTTGCTGAATCAACCCACACTATATACCTTGTTTGGCTTATATTAATCATATATTCCATACCTACATATGTATAGACATATTAGAAGGTTTAGTGATTACATATGTGGAATGACCTCACGCCTCAGAACAGGACAAGAGGTCTCGATCACCGGCGAAGAGCAAAGAACAGACTGAGTTGCAGCGGTGGAGACCGGATTGAACTTCCTGACCACCCAGGGTCAGGTGGAGGAGATAGAGGACAATGGAGGGAGATTACGTTAATGCGGGATGTCAGCTTTGATATGCAATGTCTTTTGTTGAGTGTGGGTATAAGTATGAAGGTCTGACTGCGCTCGACCTCTCATTCTGCTTCTGCATCGAGATGAGACATGTTAGGGAGATGAAGCTGATAGTAAATCTTGATTTATAAAATCACATCGCTTCTTCATTTCAAATCCCTACACTGGTGACCAGACGTGAGGATGGAACAAAGACGTTCTCCCGCGACAAACTCATCGGAGGCGACCCAGGCAAGCGCCGTCGCCCATGCAGACAGGGGAACGGATGGAAGTCGTTCCCCCATGGCAGAATCCACAGAGAGGGCTCAACCAAGCACCATCCCCAGCTCCGCCTTGAGGACAGAAGAAAGGCGTTCTCACCCGGCTGACACATCAGAGACGGCCCACATAAGCGCCGTCACCGTCAAACTGCCAGAGTTCTGGCAAAACGACCCGAGCTCATGGTTCCAGCAAGCTGAGGCTCAGTTTGCACTGGCGGGCATAACGGCGGACGAGACGAAATTTTACCACATCGTCGCCAAACTCGACGCCGCCATGTCAAGATGCACGCGGAGCATAATTCAACAGCCGCCCACCCACGACAAATACAGAGAACTAAAGGCGACCATCATAGAGAATTTCGTCCCCTCAGCCGAGGAGAGAGCAGAGAAGATTCTGGTGATCTACGGCCACAGAGGATGCAGACCAAAGGCCCTCATGGAGGACATGCTGCAGCTTAAGGAAGCAGACAACGATAACTTCCTTTTCCAACATATCTTCCTCAGTACTCTGCCGCCACACGAGAGGGACACTGGCCAACATGCGGTGCAACACCCAGCGGGACTTCCGCGCACTGGCCCGAGAAGCGCAGCGGCTCATCAACACCTGCGGCGATCAGATGGCCACAGCAGCATCTGCAGATCTCAGCGCGGAAGCCCAGAGCAGTGGAGAACAGCAGACAACGGAGCAGAGCCCGCCCACCACGGCAGCGACACGACCAAGGCGCAGCAGGCGGAATGACCTCTGCTATTACCCCCATCGTTTTGCGGAGAGGGCGTACAAGTGTGTGCCCCCCTGCAATTTCAAAAAACTCGGGAAACGCCCAAGCCGAGAACCGTTAACAGCTGCGGCTCTTGGCGAGACGAATAAGCTGCTTTATGTGACTGACGGGCACACCGGGAGACAGTTCCTCATCGACACCGGAGCTCAGGTGAGCTTCATCACCCCTTCCAATGCAGACCGGGCCATGGGACCCCGGGGAAACGGAGCGATGGCAGCCAACGGCTCAACCATCGACACTTTCGGTGAAAGGAACCTGCCTCTTTGCATTCACAGCCACAACTATAGATGGACATTTATTATAGCAGCGGTGAGTTTTAACTTGTTGGGTGCTGATTTTTTGTGTGCACATGGGTTGTTAGTCGATCTTGCAAATAGACGCTTGGTTAATGCACTGTCATTTTCTTCTATCCCCTGCTCAGCTCGAGTTTCTCCACCACCCGTGCAGGCCAGCGTCACTACAGCAGGAGGTAAGTTTGACCAACTCCTCACCCAATTTCCAGCACTCACAGTTCCAAAATTTTCAGCAACAGTAGCGAAACAAGGGGTTGAACACTTCATCCCCACAACAGGCCCACCCGTGTTTGCCAAAGCTCGGCGCTTAGACGCGACCAAGCTCGCCATAGCACGGGACGAGTTTGCCAGCCTGGAAAAATTAGGCATTATTAGGCGCTCAAAAAGCCCTTGGGCATCACCACTACACATGGTCCCGGAAACCGATGGTTCTTGGAGACCTTGCGGCGATTACCGCAGATTAAACAATGCGACGGCGCATGACCGCTACCCAATTCCTCACATCCAAGATTTTTCACTACATCTGGCGGGTGCGCGCATTTTTTCTAAAATAGACCTGGTCCGCGGCTATCACCAAGTCCCCCTTCGAGCGGAAGACATTCCTAAAACGGCTGTAATAACCCCTTTTGGTCTTTTTGAATTTTTGCGAATGCCGTTCGGCCTCAAAGGCGCTGCTCAAACCTTTCAGCGTATGATGGAAGCGGTATTACGCGACCTCCCCTTCGTGTTTGTCTACCTCGACGATATGCTGGTAGCCAGCCCGTCAGAGGAGGAACACGAACAACACCTCACTACAGTTTTTCAGAGACTAGAAGAGCACGGGTTAATAATCAACCCAGCCAAATGCCGATTCGGCGTGTCACAAATTGATTTTTTGGGACACAGAGTTTCACCAAAGGGGGCAGTCCCATTGCCAGACAAAGTCCGCGCTGTAAAAAATTTTCCACGACCACAAACGGTCAGATCGCTGCAAGAATTTTTGGGAATGGTGAATTTTTACAACCGTTTCCTCCCCCGCGCAGCTCAACTCATGCAACCCCTGTATGCCGCGCTCAGAAAACAAAAGCCTTCCAACGCGGTCGAATGGACCCCGGAGCGCCAAAGCGCCTTCGCGGAAGTAAAGAGTGCTCTAGCGAATGCCACATTGTTGGTTCACCCCGATCCCTCGGCCCGCATAGCGCTAACTACAGACGCTTCAGACCTGGCCATAGGGGCAGTCGTGGAACAACATGTTGGCGGAACCTGGCAACCGTTAGCATTCTTTAGCAAATCTTTAAACCAAACCGAGCGCAAATACAGCACTTTTGACAGGGAGCTGCTAGCGCTTCATTTATCCATCCGCCACTTCCAGTTCTGGCTGGAAGGGTGGCGTTTCACAGCTTTTGTAGACCATAAACCACTCACTTTTGTGATGGCCAAAATTTCGGAACCATGGTCAGGCAGGCAACAAAGACAGCTAGCTGCAATTTCAGAGTTCACCACAGACATTCAACATGTGGCAGGCAAACTTAACGTGGTAGCAGACTGCCTCTCTCGCGCTGTGACATCGCCAGAGCACGAGGAGACAGATTATACTACCTCAGCCGCAGAACTCTTCGCCAACGCGGACGCGGACGCGGCCCCAATTCACGTAGGGATAGATTACACAGCCATGGCAGAGGAACAAAGCAGTGACGCGGACGTGCGCGCGCTCCTGTCTGGACCAACAGGGTTAAGACTGGAGGAAAGGGGTTTACGTGACGGTGTACCCCCCTTAAAGTGTACCTCTGGTGGTCGTGAAGACGCATTTAACTTGAAAACATTATGAAAAAGTATTTCTTATTTTGGTAAATAATTCTTGCCAGCCATATACCACCAGACATATATTCAAATAGGACCTTGGCCATGGGCAGCCAATGAAAACTGTGGGCGCAGCCATGACACTTGCGGATGTGACGTCACTTCGTGGATAGGAAAAGACAATAATAAGCGTTTCCCCGCGATTATGGTGCTGTTGTCCGTTGTTTTTGTTCTATTATGGCCGAATTTTCTGACTGTGCGGAAGAATTCGGGCGACATGGCTACATGTTTGAGCCAGAAAGGTCTTCTGAGGGTTAAAGTGACGAAGTGGTCCTCACACACAACGCAATTTCGTCTGAAATTATTCGTCTGTGCCCTGTTTCCGCTCCGATCTTCTGACAAGGTGAGCTGGGTTTGGGTACACAAAAAAAGTGTTTTGAAACGGCATGAAAAAATAAGCAGCAGTGCTGTGGTTTTGAGCAGGTTTTATTAATCATGTCGCCTTCACGGGATCCTCTCTCCGGTGCATAGTGGAGCAGCCCGGAGCGGGATCCCTAGGCTCTCAGAGAAAGAGAGGCGGACACAGTGTGTCCACCTGTTGCAGGATCAGAGTGAGAGAGTAAGAGAGAGAGATTGCGTTACAGAGTTGCACCTTAAATACTTGATCATAACAATACATCAAAAAGACATACCCCACAGTCTAGAATGATCAAAGGGACAACAGAACAGGCAGGAGGTATTTGCATTTGTAAGCCATACTTCACAATGGGCAGATTAGCTAGACCTCGCTCTAAGTGCAAGACAAAGAGGCTAACAAGCACATCTACATATTGATCTGAGTCTCTAGGTCACAGTAAGGACAGGACGCATGAGTACAAAGGATGAAAGGCATCGATTAACATCACATAGGTGAGACAGAAGAAACTCGTCTACCTGTAGACATTAATACACCAAAGCACATCTAAGATGCTCAGAAAAAGCACAGTAAGGACAAGCCATATGCACTCTATACAGAATGGCGCATTACATCACAACACATGCATGTTTGCATCACAAATACATGAATGGCACATTGCTTCTCAGTAATGCAGCAGAAAAACAGAGAAAAGAGGGCTGAGTGTCCTTAGCCTGTTGTGGGGTTAAAACGAACTGCTACAGTTTCTTTGTTTTTTTCGCTTATTATTCAGACATCCAAATGCTTTACATTCCGCCATGTTGCGATATCCATATCACATTGTATGTTTTTGTTTTTACAAGAGCACCGAGTGTCTGCTGCTCTGTATATAGTTTTAGAATCATCTTCCATGTTGCGGCAGTTACAAGATCAGATGAGACAAGCCGCTGAATTTAAGCATTTATTTATTTATTTTCTACTCATTTCAGTTCTGCATTTAATATGAACCCTGAGTTTGAAATAAACGTTTGAATTTGAATTTGAATATCCCCGAAGCCACTGCACATCCGGGTACTCAGATCGCAGTTTTAGAATCATCGGCCTTTACGAGCTCAGATCAGAAAAGACGGCTCGCTGAATTTAAACATTTATTTATTTATTTTCTACTCGTTTTAGTTCTGCATTTAATATGAATCCTGAGTTTGAAATAAACGTTTGAATTTGAATATCCCCGAAGCCGCTGCACATCCGGGTACTCAGATCGCAGTTTTAGAATCATCGGCCTTTACGAGCTCAGATCAGAAAAGACGGCCCGCTGAATTTAAACATTTATTTATTTATTTTCTACTCGTTTTAGTTCTGCATTTAATATGAACCCTGAGTTTGAAATAAACGTTTGAATTTGAATATCCCCGAAGCCGCTGCACATCTGGGTACTCGAGGCTCAGCCAATACTGATCCAGATCACGGTAGCCACGAAATTACGTCACAGGAAGCGTCCTGGAAGTCCATGTAGCCGCTAGTATGGCTGTACCCATGTTTTGCTGACATAGCTGAACCAGCACATCAGCAATGGATTTATATCAAATTGCTTTGAACGTGAATTTCAACTTAAACTTGAACTAGAACGTGAGACAGGGGCTCAATATAATATCTTTTTTTTCACGACCACCATAGGTACGCTTTAATCTGCGACGTGTCAACCGGCCGACCTCGCCCGGTAGTTCCAGCTGCATGGCGCCGCCGCATTTTCGACTCGGTTCACTCCCTCGTGCACCCAGGGGTGCGCGCCTCGGTTAAAATGGTCGCGGAAAAGTTTGTTTGGCCGGGCCTGCGCAAAAATGTAAAGGAATGGGCAAAGACTTGCATGTCTTGCCAACGCGCCAAAATACACAAACACACAAAAGCTCCTCTAGAGCCTTTTCGAATCCCAGCCAGGAGGTTTGACCACGTTCATGTCGACCTCGTGGGACCACTACCTTCATCTCAAGGGTTCACACACCTGTTAACAATGATAGACTGTACTACACGCTGGCCGGAGGCGGTCCCTTTGGCGTCAACCACAGCCGCGGAAGTCGCTCGCGTTTTTTTAACAAACTGGGTGGCACGTTTCGGCGTCCCATCGGACATCACATCCGATAGGGGGCCTCAATTTGTCTCAGAGCTGTGGTCAGCCATGGCCAGCAGCTTAGGAGCGACAATTCACCGCACCACCGCGTATCACCCTCAGGCTAACGGGTTATGCGAGCGTTTTCACAGATCTTTAAAGACCGCCCTCAGGGCCTCACTAACGGATACAGATTGGGTGAATAAACTTCCCTGGGTTTTATTAGGGTTGCGTTCTGCGCCTAAAGAGGATCTAGACACCTCCCCTGCAGAATTTGTTTTTGCACAACCTCTCAGACTCCCAGGTGAGTTCTTACCAGAACATCCAGAGCCTGGGCATCTTCCAGCCCTGAGGCCCTTAAGCAGCACCAGACCGGACACGCTCCCCGGACCTGCACATCACTCTTTTCCACGGGTTTTTGTCCCCCAAGCTTTGAAAAACGCCGAGTTTGTTTTTGTTAGACACGAAGCTTTAAAATCAACCCTCCGTCCACCATACGACGGACCATTCAGAGTGCTGGAACCTGGTGATAAGCATTTTGTGCTTGATTTAGGGGACAGAAAAGAAACAGTCAGCATTGACAGACTTAAACCTGCCTTCTTGTTGAGCGACGAGCCTGCACGGGTGGCGAGACCACCTCAGCGGGGTAGACCCCCCAAGAGAAAAGACTCAGCCCTCCTGCAGGGAACAAATAACCACCCTCCTCCCCAGACTGCAGATTCCTTACAGGACGGTCCCGCCAGGACGCCCAAGCGGACCTACAGCAGATTCGGGAGAAGATTAAAACCCAGACGGCACAGGGACTGATGCAAAATTGACAAAGAGTTGTTAACTATGTTGTCAGATTGTGCCGTGACAGTTTTAAGGCTGATTTGTGACATTACTATACTGTTGTTGTTACCACTGAATTTTTAACAGGATCATGCTGCATAACCTGAGGGGTAACAGGACTGCTGGAAAGATTTTTTCCTTGTTTTCCCTGTCAAGATGTTTAACAGTATAATATGTCATGGAGATTATCTTAAACTGTAAACTTAATTTGATTGTCCTTTTCTTAGTCGTTTGGGGGTGGGGGCTGTGGCTTATATTAATCACATATCCCATACCTACATATGTATAGACATATTAGAAGGTTTAGTGATTACATATGTGGAATGACCTCACGCCTCAGAACAGGACAAGAGGTCTCGACCACCGGCGAAGAGCAAAGAACAGACTGAGTCGCAGCGGTGGAGACCGGATCGAACTTCCTGACCACCCAGGGTCAGGTGGAGGAGATAGAGGACAATGGAGGGGGATTACATTAATACGGGATGTCAGCTTTGATATGCAATGTCTTTTGTTGAGTGTGGGTATAAGTATGAAGGTCTGACTGCGCTCTACCTCTCATTCTGCTTCTGCATCGAGATGAGACATGTTAGAGAGATGAAGCTGATAATAAATGTTGATTTATAAAATCACATCGCTTCTTCATTTCAAGCTCCCTACACTTGTATCATTCATTAATACTCCCATACATGACACATTGTACTGAAGTATGGGGAAATACATATAAAACAAACATATATCCAGTCTTTATGCTTCAGAAGAGAGCTATTAGAATAATAAACAAAGCTGCTTACAGGGAACCAACAAACCCACTTTTTCTTAAATTAAAAGCTCTCAAGTTGAAAGATCTGGTTGACTTTAAAACTGCAGTAATAATGTTTAAAGTGAAGAATCTATCACTGCCCGCAAATATCCAAAAGCTGTTCCAAATAAGAGAGAAACAATATCATTTCAGAGGAACATGTATATTTCAAAAACCTTCAGTGAGAACTACCACCAAGCAACACTGTGTCTCAGTGCAAGGAGTAAGATTATGGAACGATTTTGGACCTGAATTAAAATCATGAACAACGCTTGGACAATTTAAACAAAAACTAAAGGAAGAAATACTCCAAACATATATACAAGATGACATATAAAATCACATAAGGATTGTCATATCCAGTCTGTGTTGTGTTGTTGCTTAGTTTTTTTTTGTCACATTTTGTCTTAGCTTTGTTCTGAATTGTAATCGCTCTTGTTTGTTTTTTCTTTTGAATTCTTGGATGGAATATGGGTGGGCAATATAAGCTGCAGCTTCAGCCATCACCCATTTCAGATAACTTATGTTGAACTGTATAATCAGAGGAGTTATTGTCTAATTTGACCTTGTTGGATTTTCTTTCCCCCTTTGTTATATTATTCTGTTTCTTTTAATCTGTACTTTTAATCAATCCGAAATAAAGATTGATTGATTGATTGATTGATTGATTGATTGATTGATTGATTGATTGATTGAAATAGGTAAGAATTCACAATGTCACCACAAGGAGCAGACAACCGAAAACAGATTAAATACACACAAAGTGATAATGAGGAAACAGAAAACAGCTGGGCAAGGTGACAAAACAGAAATTTAAATCATGAATTTTAACAACTAGCAGGAAGGGTAACCATCACAATAAAATTAAATAGGAACAAAACAGGAAGTACTTCAAAAATAATACCAAAACTCAGGCGCTAAGACTAGACAGGAATAATACATGAAATACTTTCAGAAACACTGAAGTCTAACAGAACACACCCATTTGAAGCAGTAAATCTTGGAAATCTCACTCAGTAAGGCAGAAGGCACTCTATAAATTCAAGAAATCTCTGTCAGTGTGTCACTCTGTCACCCCATTAAGAATAGGACTCACTACCTTAAACCACACCCATTCGAAGCAGTACCCATGAAGAATGGCAGTCTACACTACAAATGTGTAAATTGCCAAGCAAAGCACTGATTTTCTCCGGGTGCTCCAGTTTTTGAGTTTCGACAGGCATGCACGGGTCTTCCTGAACAGGGTCAAAACCCACTTTTTGCTCAGATCTATTTTCATGATCCTGTCCATGAACTGGAATTACAACACACCTATCCCTCAACCAGTGGTCTGAACGAAGAAGAAGAAGAACAAGAAGACGGACCAGATGGAGAGCAATAGAGTGAGGAGAACTGCTGCACGTCAGAAAAGATGTCTCGAAGATGAAACACCTCAGGTTCAAGCAGTATGCTGCAGGCATGACTGTGAACAACACAGCCGTCTCAGACAGGTTGAGACCCTTCAGCAACGGCTATGCAGAAATACTTGCTTATACTTGGTTTCTACGGGCATGGACGGGTATGCAAAGGTTCTTGTGAACTTGCTCAGCCTCCTTCCCAAGTGAACAGAGCAATGTACAGACCTGTACTTCTCTGGTTTCTTTATTAATCTTGGGTGCTATTCTATAGTGGTGAAATCTCTGCCACCACTCAGGCCATTGTTCGGGCTGTGAGAAGTCAAAACTTTCTGGAGGTGGGAGCGTTGCCATCTTTTGACACCCCAGTGGTCATCTTGGAGGTGTGTTTGGGGTCCTTATCATGTTGGAATACTGCCCTGCAGCCCAGTTTCCGAAGGGAGGGGATAATGCTCTGTTTCAGTATGTCACAGTACATGTTGGCATTCATGGTTCCCTCAATGAACTGTAGCTCCCCAGTGCCAGCAGCACTCACGCAGCCCCAAACCATGACACTCCCACCACCATGCTTGACTGTAGGCAAGAAACACGTGTCTTTGTACTCCTCACCTGGCTTCCGCCACACACGCTTGACACCATCTGAACCAAATAAATTTATGTTGGTCTCATCAGACCACATGACTTGGTTCCAGTAATCTATGTCCTTAGTCTGCTTGTCTTCAGCAAACTGTTTGCGAGCTTTCTTGTGCATCATCTTTAAAAGTTTTTAAGATTAGTTTTGAAGGTGTTTAATGTACTGTAGAAAGTTTTCCGATTGCAGGTGGAGTGTTATTCCATATCTTCGTGCCCTTCATTGATAGCACAGATTGCACAAAAGTGGTGCGTCGGTGGGGAACCTCACAGTTTCCTCTGGTTGTGGCTCTGGTGGCTGTACCGGTAGCAGTCCTCAGTTTAATATATTCTCTGGGTGGAAGGGGGGTCCATAGCCATTTAATATTTTATATATCAAACAAATTTGAATGTTTTATGATTTTCAAATGACTGAAAGTTATATTTCTTGAGAGTGTGCCAACAGTGATATGAAAAACCGTTAAAAACCAAAATTTTTATATCTTTGTTGTAAAGTGATTCCATAGGTTTTATTATGGTTATACCAGTGAGTGACCAGTTGGTAAAACAGTAATCAATGTGAGAGATGATCATTTCATGCAGGAACATTCTTGCCATATTAACTCTCAGCGATGGTCTGATTTGTTTAAAATTTCTTAAATTAAATTTGATTATGTTTGAAATTTTGTAATGTGATTTTTAAAAGTGAGAAATGGAGAATCACACTGAGGTACTTAATTCCTCAACTAGTTCCAGTTCCCCCCATCCCTTTAAAAAATGTTGGTTTGTAATTTTTAGTGGTTGTTTGACAAACATCATGCAAACAGTTTTTTTTTTTTTTTTTTTAGTATTTAACAATAAGCATGAATTACTGAGACAGTTATGAATTTGGGTCATTGCTGATGTAAGGATATAAGTGGCTTCTTGTGTGTTTTTTGCAGGTGTGAATATTACAGTGCAATCTGTGTACATTTTTATGTGAAGTATATGGAAAATAAAATAATGTATCACCTCGGGGGAGTCAGATTATTTAGCATCTCAGACAAGAGACAGTAGATAAGCATGGGAGAACAATGCTCAGGAGGTTCCTGGCGAGATAGCAGGAAGGAGTCAAGGACGTAGGGGGTTGAATGCAGTGTAATGCAAATGTCATGCTGTGTGTGGAGAAATGCCATGAAACTTGTGAGGAGTGATTTGGGTAAAAGAATCAGAATCAGAATCAGAATCAGGTTTATTGCCATTGTTCATGTAGTACACAAACTAGGAATTTGTCTCGGTACAATGCTGCAACATTAAACATGATAAGATAAGAGAAATAAACTATACATGTAATAAAGTGTAGGATAAGATTAAGTGATACAGAGTGAAAAGAAGAGTGCCTGCTGAAATGTTTCATTCTGTTCTGTGCTTGAGAGATGTGAAGTGTGTAATAAACTGTCTGCCATGAATCTGCCTCTTATTTCACACACTCCACACTGGTGACCCAATACGTATTATGGAACACGAGGCGAGAACCCCGGAGCCGGCCCGGTCAGGAAGCTCCAGCGAGGCGGCAGCCATCCCACAGACAGCCCGGACTGGAACCCCCAGCCACGCGTGTGTGGTTTCAGTCAAGCTACCGGATTTCTGGCAGCACAACCCACGCTCTTGGTTCCACCACACCGAGGCTCAGTTCGCCCTCCGGGGAGTAACGGCAGACGACACCAGATTCTACCATGTGGTCGCAGCGCTGGACGCCCGCACAGCTCAGCAGGTAGCAAGCCTGCTCGATCAGCCTCCAGCCAGCAACAAATACGAGGCGCTCAAGGCTGCGCTCACCCGGCGCTACACTCTCTCGGAATGTGAGAGAGCGGAGAGGCTCCTGACGTGGGCCGAGTTAGGAGATGGTTCGGCCGTAGACCTGATGGAGAAGATGCTGGCATTGATGGGCACGGACGACGGGCACTTTCTGTTTGCCCACCTCTTCCTCCGGAACCTTCCAATAGAGGCGAGAGCGGTTCTGGCCAATTCGCCGTTGCTGTCCACGCGTGACTACCGTGCACTAGCCCAGGAGGCAGACCGGATCATCCTCACCAGCCGGGCGATCACAGTCAACACGGCGGCGGCGGAGCCCAGCGAGACGACCAGAGGAGGCGAGAAGCCACCGACGGTAGCAGCAGCAGGGGCCAAGGAGCGCCAGAGAGACACGCTCTGTTTCTACCACCGCCGCTTTGGAGAGAACGCATGCAGATGTGCGCCACCGTGCCAATTCAAGCGCTCAGGAAAACACTGAGGCCGGCGGTCGGTAGCAGCTGCGACCTTCGGTGAAGAGAACAAGCTGCTCTACCTGACGGACTCGCGCTCAGGGAGGTGTTTCCTCGTGGACACCGGAGCCCCGAAGAGCTTCATCCTGCCGACCTACGCCAACCGGCTGGCAGGACCTAGCTGCCCCAAGATGTTGGCAGCAAACGGCTCCGAAATTAAGACCTTTGGTGAGAGGACACTGATCTTATCTCTACACGGCCGTACATATGAGTGGACTTTTGTCGTAGCAGCACTGAATTACCATATCCTGGGGGCTGATTTTCTGTTTGCACATGGTTTACTTGTGGATGTTGCTAACAGACGCCTGGTTAATGCACTGTCCTTTGACTCTCTCCCCTGTATAGCTCGAGTGACCCAGCCAACAGCACAGGCCAACGTCACAGCTCCAGGCGGTAAGTTCCACACACTGCTCACTCAGTTCCCAGCACTCACGGTCCCAACGTTTTCCGCGGCCATTGCTAAACATGGGGTGGAGCACTTTATCATCACCACCGGGCTGCCCATTTTTGCAAGACCTCGGCGCTTGGACGCAGCTAAACTGGCCATAGTGCGCGAGGAGTTCGCCAACCTGGAAAGGTTGGGCATCATCAGGCGTTCGAACAGCCCATGGGCATCCCCGCTACACATGGTCCCTAAGGCTGAGGGATCGTGGCGACCGTGCGGTGATTTCCGCAGGTTGAACAACGCCACAGCGCACGACCGCTACCCAATTCCCCACATACAGGATTTTTCCATTCACCTCTCCGGAGCGTGCATTTTTTCCAAAATAGACCTGGTCCGCGGTTACCACCAAGTCCCAGTGCGCGCGGAGGATGTACCCAAAACAGCAGTAATAACTCCGTTCGGTCTATTCGAGTTCCTGCGCATGCCATTTGGGTTAAAAGGCGCAGCACTGACATTCCAGCACATGATGGATGCAGTGCTGTGCGATCTCCCGTTCATGTTTGTCTACCTGGACGATATCCTGGTAGCCAGTGCGTCCGAAGATGAACATGAAACCCACCTCACGACGGTTTTCCGAAGGTTGGAGGAGCACGGGTTAATAATCAACCCGGCGAAATGCCAGTTTGGCGTGACGGAGATTGATTTTTTGGGGCACCACGTCTCTCCGGAAGGAGTGATCCCGCTGCCCGACAAAGTGCGCGCCGTGGCGGATTGTCCCCGGCCTCAGAAGGCCAGGGCGCTGCAGGAATTTTTGGGGATGGTGAACTTTTATAACTGTTTCCTTCCCCGAGCGGTGCAGCTCATGCAACCATTGTACGCCGCACTCAAGAGACAGAAACCCCCGGATAAGGTCGAATGGACCCCGGTGCGAGTGCGGGTGTTCTCGGAAGTTAAAGCAGCCCTGGCAAACACCGCACTGCTGGCGCATCTGGACCCGGTGGCCCGGATAGCGCTCACCACCGACGCTTCAGACGTGGCCATAGGGGCGGTCGTAGAGCAGCGCATCACCGGGGCTTGGCAGCCGCTTGCCTTTTTCAGCAGAACTTTGCGTGACAGCGAACGTGAATACAGCGCATTTGACAGAGAGTTGCTGGCTCTCCACCTGGCCATACGCCACTTCCAGTTCTGGCTGGAAGGGCGCAGCTTCACCGTGTTCGTGGACCACAAGCCGCTAACATTCGCGATGGCCAAGGTTTCAGAACCGTGGTCGGGCCAGCAGCAGAGACAGTTGGCTACAATCTCAGAGTTTACTACTGATATTCAGCATGTGTCGGGTAAACTGAATGTGGTGGCGGACTGCCTCTCGCGCGCCGTGGTGGCCCCGGTCTGCGTGGGGATAGATTACGCAGCCATGGCCGCGGAGTAGATTAGCGATGCAGACGTGCGCGCACTCCAGTCTGGACCAACAGGGTTAAGGCTGGATAGCAGGGTGCTGCAAGATGGCGGCCCCCCCCGATCTGTGATGTCTCCACGGGACGCCCACGTCTGGTGGTCCCGGTCGCGTGGCGCCGCCGCATGTCTGAGTCGGTTCACACTCTGGCGCACCCAGGAGTGCGCGCGTCGGTCAAAATGGTGGGAGAGAAGTTTGTGTGGCCGAGCCTATGCAAACAAGTAAAAGAGTGGGCTGCAGCCTGCGTAGCATGCCAATGAGCCAAGGTACACAGACACACGAAGGCTCCCTTGGAGCCGTTTCGGGTACCGGCTAAGAGGTTTGACCATGTTCACGTGGACCTCGTGGGCCCCCTCCCGCCATCACAGGGGTGCACGCACCTCCTGACAGTGGTGGACCCCACCACGCGCTGGCCAGAAGCAGTCCTGCTGGCGGCAACCACGTCCGCAGATGTAGCACGCACTTTTTTAACAGCATGGGTGGCGCGTTTTGGAGTCCCGTCGGACATTACGTCCGGCAGGGGCCCTCAATTTGTTTCCAAACTCTGGTCCGCGATGGCCCACAGCCTGGGCGTTACAATTCACCGCACAACCGCATACAACCCACAGGCCAATGGTTTATGCGAGCGTTTTTATAGATCACTGAAAGCAGCGCTCAGGGCTTCACTGACGGATGCAAATTGGGTAGACAGGTTGCCGTGGGTTTTATTGGGGTTGCGCTCTGCGCCAAAAGAGGATTTGGAAGCTTCCCCGGCAGAGCTCGTTTTTGCGCAGCCCTTATGGCTGCCCGGGGAATTTCTACCAGATAATCCCGCGCCAGGCAGCTCCCCGTCTCAGCTTTTACAGTGTAGCACAAACACAGGCACGCTGCCGGACCCTGCCCACCACAGTTTCCCGCGTGTTTTCGTGCCTAAAAATTTGAAGAGCGCGGAGTTCGTGTTTGTCAGACACGACGCCCACCTCCCTCCATTGCGCCCACCCTATGATGGACCATTCAGAGTGTTGGAAACAGGGGATAAGCATTTTTTGCTAGACTTGGGGGGTAGAAGGGAGAGAATTGGCATAGACAGACTCAAACCCGCTTTCGTTGTGGCGGACGAGCAAGTGCTGTTGGCTAGGGCCCCTCGGAGTGGAAGACCACCACGGACAGCTCCCAAGGGAAACGATTCACCAGAGCAGCCACATGGACAGACCGAAGTGCCCCCCCCCTCGTCAAGGCCCACCCGCAGTCAGACACACTCCCAGCAGCCCCCCGCCGGCACAGCAGCACCACGGAGGCAGTAAACCCCAGTTACAGCAGATATGGGAGGAGACTGAAGCCCAAACGGCGTGTGGACTGATGTTCTATTGTTCTATCTAAGATGCTGGGGGGGGGGGGGCAGTGTAGCACTTTGGGGGAGTCAGATTATTTAGCATCTCAGACAAGAGACAGTGGATAAGCATGGGAGAACAATGCTCAGGAGGTTCCTGGCGAGATAGCAGGAAGGAGTCAAGGACGTAGGGGGTTGAAATCAGTGTAATGCAAATGTCATGTTGTGTGTGGAGAAATGCCATGAAACTTGCGAGGAGTGATTTGGGTAAAAGAAGAGTGCCTGCTGAAATGTTTCATTCTGTTCTGTGCTTGAGAGATGTGAAGTGTGTAATAAACCGTCTGCCATGATTCTGCCTCTTATTTCACACACTCCACAATAAGTCCAAATATGGAGCCTTGTAGAACTCCCACTTGACACTTTAAATATGGCGATTTGACACTGTTGGCAATTACACACTGTTGTCTGTCTGTTACATATGATTTCATCCATTTGATAGCATGTTCCGAGAAATTGAACTGAAAAAGTTTGGCTAATATAAAACTGTGGTCAACAGTGTCAAATGCCTTCAAGTCTAAAAACACAGCACCTACACAGCTACCCCCTTCCATAGCGTACGAGACACCATGTGGTGAATGGGGTGACGCTTATCCCCATTTCTTTGACCCTAGACCACACAGTTGTTGTGAGTAGTGAAAGATACAGTGGGGGGCCAATAGTCTGGTTGCTCTGTGCATTACACAGCTACACTTATCTATAAAGGATTTTGTTTTTTCTAAAAACAGGCTTATTGCCAATTCTGTTGAATGGTGGGCACGGAAACAAAACTAATTGTGATATAGGGAGGTGATCTCATTGTTCAGATGTTTGTGTAACAATTTAGCCATCGATTTTTCAATTATTTTGGAGATCACGGGCAGGGCCACCTTAATTTGTCGTAAGACCCTGGGACTGAGAGGTTTTGTATGCCCCCCCTTCCTCTCCTCCCAACAGAATCTCAGTTTAAAAATCTGTAATAGCTATGTTTATGTTTCTCTTGGAGATACAATGGCAAGAAAACACTGCAAAAACTCAAGACAGTGGCTATGGATATGGAAGCTGTATCGTTACATGAAATGTCTATTGGTACGGAAGAGCTGACGATCTGACAAAATCCTTTTAGATCAAGTCCAAGTCAGTTACTGCTGTGGCTTAGGTGGATGGTGTGTTGGGTCTGTCATCAGAAGGTTGCTGGTTCCCGTCCTGCTATCGGCACCTTGTCCAATCCATTTTACTTGATATGAGATTTTTTTTTTTTTTTTTTTTTATTACTTATTTTGTACCCGTAGGTAGATTTGTTTTGCAGTCTGGTGACAAACCACCAGCTGCCGGTTGCTGCATGCGCAAGCGCCCCTTAACTCCCTAACCTGCATGTTTTTGGCATGTGGGAGGAAACCGGAGAAATCCTGGAGTAAACCCACGCAAACACGGGGAGAACATACAAACTCCACACAGATCACTGTTGGCCGGGGGCAGTGATCGAACCCACGATCCCCACGATCCCCCTGCCGAGGGTAAAACTGTGCTGCCACAGAGCTAACCACTGCGCCACCGTGCAGATGAAAATTACACTTAAAATGAAGAGGTTAGCCTTAGGATTTGGGAGTGGGTAAGGTTAAAAAGGTAGTAAATAGATATCAAATAAAATTTTGAAACAAATAAGTGCCTCAGATTCCCATGCCTGTAGCCTGCTGCTTTCAAGATATGCATTTGTAGAACGTACTGGCCAATCAGATTTGAGCGGTATCTGCAACAAGAATTCTATGGGTATGGTTCCATATGCATAGCGAACGCCAAAACTCAAATTGTAAGATGAAATATCTTAAATTAATGCTGTATATGCTTGTTTTTTGTTTGAGAAGATATTTATTCTTGCTGTGCAGTTTTTGTATAAGAAAATTTTACATAATTTCAGATAGTTTTAACTTGTTTCAAGCAATTAAAGTCAAATTTTCTTGCTCTGTTCGCAGATAATTTTACTTAAAATAACTAAAAATTTTCTGGCAATCGATAATTTTATTTAAAATTGGGGTGGTGGTGGATTACATGCCAAAAAAGTAAGATTAAATTGCTTAAAACAAGTTTAAAAAACTATCTTAAAGCAAGTATAATTTGACAGAAAACCACACAACAAAGAGAAATTCTTGTCAAAATTATCTTGTCAGAGAAAAACAAGCATATAGACTTGATTTAAGATAGTTTCTTAGTAAGATTTCACTTGTTTTGCAGTGTGACATGCTACAGTATATGAGCAAGATGGTGGCGGCGTGTTCACACACAGCAGCTAGATGCTCCACACTGCTATGCTCGTTTTTTTCTGTTTTTTCTGCCTTTTTCTGTGTTGCTTCTGTGACGGACACAGCTGTTTTTGTTCCTCCAGACGCCAACATTAGCTTAGCACTCATTTAGTTCTAGCACATTGTCAGCAGGCAGCAAAGCGATCACCCCGACACAGTCCATATTAATTAAGGGGATTTTAACAAAGCATGTTTAAAGACTGTATTCCCCAAATTCTACCAGCATGTTAAATGTCCCACAAGAGGGGAAAGAACACTGGATCATGTTTACAGCAACATTAAGCATGCCTACAGAGCCACCCCTCCCCCACCTTGGACAATCAGACCATCTCTCTCTGCTTCTAATACCTGCCTACAGCCCCCTTAGGAAGAGCCCCCCCCCCTCAAACAAACAAACAGTTAAAACCTGGCTGAAAATTCCCTCCTCCACCTACAAGACTGCTTTGCCTGCACTGACAGGAGTATCTTGGAACAGCAGGACCTGGACTCCTACACCAAATCTGGCCTTTTCTACATCAAATGCTGTGTAGAAAATGTAACAGTCACCAAACACATGTGGGTATTTGCAAACCACAAACCCTGGATAACCACTGAAGTCCAGGCTCTGATCAGAGCCTGCAACTCAGCCTTCAGACAGCCTTTAGCCTTCAGCCTTCAGACAGAGGGACAGCTCCCAGTACAGCACTGGTAGAGCCAACCTGAGGAGAGGCATAAAACTAGCTAAGAACGCCTGTAGGAGGAAGGTGGAGGGCTTTCTCACAGACAACAACCCCCGACAGATGTAGCGAGGCATCCAGACCCTCACCAACTACAGGGGCCAGGGCCCTCCAACATCAGACAGCAGCCTCACTCTGGTAAAGGAGCTTAACAGCTTTTTTGCCCGGTTTGAGCACACCTCACCCACAAACACGCCCCCCCCCCACTCCCCTCTCCCTCTCCCTCCCCCCCCCCCTCTCTACAGGTGCATGAGATGAGGAGGCAACTGAGAGCAGTAAACCCCCGCAGAGCTGTTGGTCCAGACGGCGTCCAGATGCATGCCACCATCCCCTCCTGCCTCAAGGCCTCCACTACCATTCCATCCCCCAAAAGTCTGCAATTGACAGCCTGAATGACTACAGACCCATAGCATTCATGTCTGTGGTCATGAAGTGTTTTGACCAACTGGTGTCCCAGCACATCAGGGCCTATCTTTCTTCCTCCTTCAACCCCCACCATTTTGCCTATTGGGAGAATTGGTCTACAGAAGACACCATCACCACCACTCTCCACAGAGCACTGAGCCACCTGGAGAACCCAAGCACCTACGTAAGGATGCTGTTTGTGGACATCAGCTCAGCTTTCAACACCATCATCCCAGACATCCTGATCAACAAACTGCACCTCCTCCACATCCCCCCCACCTGCTCCTGGATAAAAACTTTCTCACCAACCGCCCACAAACAGTCAGACTTGGCCCCCACCACTCCTCCCCACTGGCTCAGGTTCAGCACGAGGGCTACGGCCAGGAAGACAGTGTCCTTCAGTCGGGAGTGCAGCTCCTGCAGGTGAGTGTCTGGGGAGTTCGACGACGAAGGAGGAAAGGGAGAATCCACCGCCACGGACTCCGCCTGTGCACAGGGGACTAGAAGACAGGGTGAGTTGAGGATGGTGCTTATGTGGATGGCTGGAGGGATTCTCCGGCGAGGAACGAAGCAGGCTTTGGATAAGAACATGATGAGTAGAAGGATTTGGCAATGAAGCGCCTCTGAAGCGCAGTGAGACATCTCCGCACCGCCAGTCAGGGCAGCGCGGTATAAATAGGCCAGCCGTAATGGGAGCCAGGTGAGCGCGCACCTGGGGATGATTAGCAAAGCAGGTCATGACAAAAAAAATCTCTTACTGTTCAACTAAGAAAGAAAAAGCACTGGTACTGGAATTAGAACAGAAAATTAAATCACTGGAGGCGACCTGTGCCGTTTCTCCAAAGGAACAGACACTTAATAAACTGAAAAAAAAATTAAAGCTGGAATTAAAAGAAATTACAAACAAAAGGATACACTTTTTAATACAAAGACTGCATCTTCAGAAGTTTGAACACAGTAATAAATCGGGGAGATATCTTTCTAACCAGCTTAGATTGAATAAAGACAAAATGACTATCCACTCTATTAAGGATATGACTGGAAATATTACCCATGAGCCTGAAGAAATAAATGACTCCTTTAGAAAGTTTTATGAAAACCTCTACTCATCTCAGATTAACACATCTGACTGAGAGATAAATAAATTTCTGGACAATGTTAACTTACCACGATTAAATAGTGAACAGATTGCAGTTCTGGATGCACCTCTTCTGGTGTCCAAACTCCATGAAGCACTTAAACACATCCCAAACAACAAAGCTCCAGGACCAGATTGTTTTCCAGTAGAATTTTATAAAGAATTATGGCCTGTGATTGCACCGACTTTATTTAAAATGGTAACCCAAATGAAAGAAGATAATGTAATCCCTCCAAATATGAGTTTGACTAGTATTACCCTGCTCCTTAAACCTGGAAAAGAACCTACGCGTCCATCCAGCTACTGTCCCATCTCCCTTATGAATGTCTATCTTAAAATAATTTGCAAAGCTCTCGCTAAAAGACTGGAAAGGATAATTCCGTTTATTATACACACAGATCAAACAGGTTTCATCAAGGGTAGGCACTCAGCTAATAATACACGCAGGCTATTTAATTTACTACTGCAAGATCAATAACTTAGAAACTACAATCTTGTCCCTTGATGCAGAGAAAGCCTTTGACCGTGTTAACTGGAAATTTCTTTTTATGGTGTTAAACAAGTTTGGGTTTGGTTCATCTTTCATAAACTGGATTAAAACACTATATAGGTGTCCAACTGCATCTGTCCAAACAAATGATCAAATTTCCGAAGCTTTAATCTCCAGAGAGGCACTAGGCAAGGTTGTCCACTCTCTCCCTCAATTTCTACCATCTTTATCGAACCATTAGCAGCAGCCATACGACAAAATGTTGATATCAGAGGTATTCAAACTGGAGAAAAAGAACACAAGATAAGTCTTTATGTTGATGATGGATTGATTTTCCTTGAAAATTCACAAAGATCTCTTTTCCAGACAGTGGTGCTCATTGATAATTTTTCATCATTATCAGACTACTCTATTAACTGGAATAAATCAATAGTCTTACCTATAAATTGTAATTTTTCAAGTATATCCATTATCCCATTACAGTCAGGTAATGTCAAATATTTAAGAATAGATATTTACCCCAGGCTTTCAGTTATTGCGATTAAATCACATTCCCTTTTTAAAAACAATACAAGACAACCTTACTCGCTGGAGGACACTACCTATATCACTATGGGAAGAGTCACAACTGTTAAAATGATGGTCCTTCCTAAAATCAACAATTTATTCTCAGTGATACCTAGTCAACCATCTATGGCCTGGTTTAAGTCTCTAGACTCAAATATAAATAAATTTTTATGGAAGGATAAACCATCACAGATCAGTTCAAAAAGCAAAAGAGTGCAGATGTTTAGATTTACCATTTTTTTTAATTACTTCTTATCCAATAGATTGCAGTTTGTTTCTAAATGGACAAAATCAACCCCACTAAGAAACTCATGGTGAGATGCTGAACAGGCTCTCTGTGGGTCGCAAAATATCTCTCACTTACCTTTTATAAGTCCCTGTATTAAATGCCATGACTGTTTTAAAAGCACCAACATTAGCTCCTCTCTGACAGCGTGATGGAATTTTTTGAAAATAACAGGGTCTTCACTTGTCCCTTGTAAACTCACACCCATTTGGAATAATCCTGATATCTTGCAACAAAAGAGGACGTTAAACTTTCCACTATGAGAAGGGAATGAAAAACTTAGAGCATCTTATTCAAGGTGGAAATTTTATTCAATTTTAGGAACTAGTGTCACAGTACAACATAAGTGATAAGTTTCTTGAATACCAACCATCCCCCAAAAAAATCCATAATAAAAGCAAGATTCAATCTTAATCAGACAGATTTAGAGGTACCAGTTAAGGTGGCAGAGTTTCTAAATTATCAAAACTGGATGAATCAGTATCTCTTCCAAAATCAAAATGGGAGGCAGACTTATCGATCAATAAGGATGAAAGCTATTGGACACAAATATGTTTAAACACTTTTAAGATGACTAAAAACTCTAATTTACAACTCATACAGTACAAAGTTCTACATAGAACTTATTACACTGGACAAAGGATGTTCAAAATGGGCCTGAGTCACACAAATATCTGCTCCTACTGCACCAGCAACGTCCCACATAGTTATATGCATGCTATGTGGTCCTGTGCACCGGTCCAAAAGTTCTGTCAGAAGACATGTGAGGACTTGTTGGCATGGCTTGGGTATCGTATCCCTCCCTCACCCACACTTTGCATATTAAGTGATTTAAGTGAAATAAATTTAGAGGCAAGGATGTCACACATGGTTCTCACTGCCTTATGCATTGCAAAGAAAACTATCCTCATGAATTGGAAATCAAGAAATAATTTATGCATGGCTCACTATAATAACTTACTATCAGATTATATTAGCCTGGAGAGAATGTCTGCCTCCTCAAATAACCAATTGGCTGAATTCAATTCTCTCTGGTCCCAGCTTATTAACACTTCTTGTGTCTTGGTTTCATGGACATGGAAAGTGCCCTCGCTGTCTATGTCAGAGTTCTGCACCTGTCATGTTATGTGGCCATAAACCATAAAAAAAATCCCCAGTTATACTAAGTATTCCACCTCACAAGGTTGCAGACATGTATAACTTACTGCTCTTGCCTTGGAGAACTTATGTCTCCCAAATAGCCATCCAAAAACCTCACTTCTGGGACACCAACGAAGAAGAATTTGTAAACAAATGTTGATGTGCTCTATTATCGCAACATGGAGGAGGCATTTGCTCCCAAATTTGCCAACTATGATTCTAAGAGATTATTTAGCTTATGAAGGTAAATATCTACATTTTGTTATAACAGAGGGTGGCCGAAGCTGGTTAATTTTCACCTGCCATCGACCCCAGCACCATGTGACTGGACAGAACAATCGCACTGGTTCTGTGTCGTCATATAAGTTGCGCCTGAATAAAAGCAAAATTGAGGTGGAATAATCATGAGTTTCTGGATGTGGGAGAAAAAGCGAAAATGATCGAGAGAAGACAAAATAACGACAAAAATGGATGAAATGAGCCCCTTGGCCAGCGGTAAGTCTGACAAATTTCTTTGTTTGTTTACATTGTACTGATTTTCTGGTTCATATACTTTGAAGATAAGATAACAAAAGACCCAAAACAAAAAAACGGTGACAATAAACAAAACCATCCTTTGCGTAAATATGTCCAAAGTCCACTTTTGACTGAAAATTATGAAATTCGATATGGCTGCTGTGGCATTATGCAAATTAGATGCATAAATTTACTCCTATCTCAAACTTTGGATCATATTCTACATCTTTCTAATTGACAGTAAGCTATTATCTCTTACCACTTTCAAGTTATAGCCTTGGAAATGTCTGACATCTGAAATGAATATTTTCTTGAAAAAAATTTTGACCACCAGGGGTAGGTTGCTGGAGAAAAAATGCACAAAAATACTCCACAGACAGTCATTGGGTTTTTAACTCTATAACCTGAGGGGGCGCGGGCAGTGGCTCACTCTCCTTGGCGACTCTGGCGGCTGGCTGCGCCCTGACCAAGAGGGATTTCTGTGACCGACTGGGTCCGGTGTCTGGGGGGCCTGTTCTAGGATGGCTGTGTGTCTTGCCCGGGGGAAGGGGGGGCTGGTGGGGTGTGCTGTGGCACCGGGCTGGCTGGCCCTGGGCCTCCTGGGTGGGGCTGAATCTGGCCCTGGTGCTGGGGGGGGGTTTCCCCTCTGGGTTGGGGTCGTGTGTGCACTGGTGGTGTGGGCCGGCCCCAGTGCGTCTTTGTGCGGCGGGGTCGTGCCCTCCAAGTGGCCCTGGCGTTGCTCTGGGATGGGTTCCTGCATCCCGTGGAGTTGCAGTCCCCGTCCTCCAAGGCCTGCGGGTGTGGGTGTGGGTGTGCATGTGTGTGAGTGTGTGTGCATGCAGGTGCGCCTGAGTGTGGGTGTGAGTGGGAGCGTGTGTGTGTGGATGTGGGTGTGCGCGTGTGTGTGTGTGTGTGTGTGTTGTGTGTGGGCATGTGGGGCTGTGGGGCTGTGTGTGGGTGTAGGTGGGCATGTGTGATGTTGAGTGTGTGTGAGTGAACATGAGGGTGGTGTATGTGTGTGTGTATGGGTGTGGACACCTGTTGGTGGTTGTGCGGGAGTAGAGGATGTGTGTGTGGATAGGGGAACCTCGTTGGGTGACGGGGGTGGGGCGGACCATCTAGTGGCCTGGGGGTTGGCAGTTCGGGCCTTCTTGTCCTGGCCGCCCTGCCGTTTTGTAACAGGGCGGGGCGCTTTGTCGGATTGCCCCTGGTGTCTTTGGCGCCAGGTGTATGTGGGTGTGCTGTGCTGGTTGGGGGGCAGCCGTGTTGCTGTCAGGCTGCTCCAGGGTGGCTGTGGCTGTGGGTTGGCCTGCTGCTGTCGGTATGTGTCTGGGGTGGGTGCTCGGTGGGTGCTCGGGGGTGTCGCTTGGTGTGTGGGGTGTCGTATGGGTCCGCCCCATTGCTCACTATTGTGACTGTTGTTGTTGTGCATGTTCGTGTGTGCAAGATGAGTGTTAATGGATGTGGCTGCTCCATCATATTTGTGGTGCTGTGAGCGCCGGGGCGCGATGCTGGTGTGTCCTGGGCTGCTCGGCCTGGCGGCCCTCGCCCAAATTGGGATTTGGGGGCAGTGGGTGGCCTCCTGTTCCAGTTTGCGAGCTGGCTTCTGGGGGGGGGGGGCAGGTTCCCTTTTTGACTGCCTCCCTCCCAGTCTTATTCCCCCTCCCCTGATTATGGGTGGAACATACATCTTCTTGGATACACTTAGGGTTTTGGGGTGGGGGTGTGCCGCACTGTGCCAGTGAAGGGGAACCTCTGCTGCACGGTGGGGCTACCCTTACCTCAATTTTAAGATAAGATAAGATAAGCCTTTATTAGTCCCACAATGGGGAAATTCCAGGATTGCAACAGCACAGGGATAGCAACACTCAGAGCAACAATCAGAAGGCAAGAAAAAAACAAGAACAGCTAGTATACATATGTACATATTACTGTAAATATATATATATATATATATATATATATATATATACACACACAGTGCGGAGCATTGTGGTTGGTGAATGTGCAGCAGAAAGTCTAAGCTCTCTCTCCCTCCGCGGGTACGGCGGGCCAGCTGGATGTCTTTGGGCATGATGGTGGTGACCCTCTTGGCGTGGATGGCGCACAGGTTGGTGTCCACGAAGAGACCCACCAGGTAGGCCTCGCTGGCCTCCTGCAGAGCCATGACGGCGGAGCTCTGGAAGCGCAGGTCGGTCTTGAAGTCCTGAGCCATCTCCCTCACCAGGCACTGGAAGGGCAGCCTACGGATGAGCAGCTCCGTGGATTTCTGGTAGCGACGGATCTCTCTAAGAGCCACGGTACCGGGCCTGTAACGGTGAGGCTTCTTCACTCCGCCGGTGGCCGGAGCGCTTTTTTCAAGCAGCCTTGGTGGCTAGCTGCTTCCTGGGGGGCTTTTGCCTCCAGTAGATTTACGGACGGTCTGCTTGGTTCTTGCCATCGCTCTTTATTATTCTGTCTTATATTTCTTGCACGCCGCCTAAACTCCAGCCCGGCACCCGCGTTGTTTTCGCCACAGTTCCTCGGCATGTCAAGCTTCTCCGTTAGCACCAGGTGGTGGTTGGAGCTAGCTAGCCAGCTAGCTAGCTCTTCCCTGCTGTATCGTCCCCTGCTGCAAACAGTGGCTCCGTCCGCCGACTCGGGAGACCCTTGGGGCGATCTGTGTGTCCGTGATATATATATAGAGTGAAAGGTGTAGAAAGAAGAAGGAAGATAAGAAAAAGGCAGTTGCAAAAGGCAGCCAACTCGTGTGGCGCCACCGGTCCGGCGGAACCGGAACCGGCAAAAAAATTTTAATTGCATTTTAGATACTGAGGACTTGGGGGGATGGGGCCTCCGGTGCCTATCACAGTGGCTAGTGGTGCTCCAGGTTCAGGTTCAGGTTACTTTATTTGTACATTGGGGGCAATGGATCAGCGTTCTCGTCGCGCCCTCCGCCAGTACCCGGGCTCGCCTGGGGAAGCTAATGATCCTACCAGCAGACTAAATTCGAAGAGACGACGCCTCTGTGCCAAGTCAAAGAAGAATCCTAGTCACAGTCCTAAAGCCGAAAGCAAACAGCCCCAAGAGCACTTTGTGGTAGGATCTGCCCTTCGCATATTACAACTAAACGTTGAAGGCCTATCTGCAGCTAAGCGAAGCCTTATCGAAGTCCTCGCCTTCCAACATTCGATTGATGTAATCTGCCTCCAAGAGACTCATATTGGCACAGAGGAAGCTGGCCGCTTCACCATCAAAGGCTTTGACCTCCTGTGCTATGTTCTACATGCTAAACATGGACGTGCCACCTCTGTGCATTCTGACATAGTTGAAGCAAATCACCTAACAACACATTTCTCAGACACCATAATCATTGGTGGCTTCCATATTGTCAATGTGTACAAGCCCCCTAATGCCAACTGGGATCTGCAGGTCTTACCCACCCTACCCCACCCTGCCATCTATGTGGGGGACTTTAACAGCCATCACCCTGACTGGGGGTACCCAGCAGTGGACAGTGATGGGGAGGCACTTTCAGACTGGGCATCCAGAAATGACCTCGCTTTGATATACGACCCCAAACAAAGAGGAACCTTCCACTCTGCTAGGTGGAAGAAGGACTATTCTCCTGACCTGTGTTGGGTTAGCTCTTTGAATGGGGAGCCATATCCTACACAGATCCTCATTCTTGATGATTTTCCACACAGCCAACACCGGCCCCTGCTTGTACACATTGGCCTACAACTTCCAGTCATATACAGCCCAAGGAAGATGCGCTGGAACTTCCGCAAAGCCAACTGGAAGAAATTCAGTGAAACTCTGGACCGGAGCGTTGTTACCATCCCACTCCACACCATCACTGTAAATGAAGCATACAACCGCTTCTGCAGCACAATCTTCAAGGCTGCCCATACTGCAGTCCCACGAGGCTACCGACCCCTCTATGTCCCATGTTTGGACGGAGAAAGTGCTGCCCTCCTACAATCCTATCAAACATCAGGGGACCCAGAGATAGCAGACCATCTCATTGAATCGCTAAATACAGCCCGGTGAAAGAAATGGGAGGAGACAGTTGCTGACCGGAGCTTTACCCACTCTAGCAGGAAATGTTGGAGCCTCATCCGTCGCCTAGGAGCTGCACAGAAGCCCCCTAGCCAAAGCCGAGCATCCGTCACACCCAACCAAGTTGCATCCCACCTACTGACTATCGCCAAAGCACCCCAAGACAAAGACACCAGAAGAGCAGTTACAACTGAGCTAAAAAAACACCAAAAAATGCCTGTAGAGGAAACAAACCCTGAACCCTTCGAGGCTGCTGAACTGGAGAAAGTCCTACAGGGCCTGAAATGTGGAAAGGCAGCAGGATACAATAACATCTTCCCAGAATTCATGAAAAATCTTGGCCCCCGAGCCCTAACCTGGTTGACACAATTCTACACAAGGATCACACAAACAAACTCGATCCCAAAGAAATGGCGGACAGCAAAGGTCATTGCCATCCCAAAACCTGGCAAAGACCACAAACTACCAGCAAGCTACCGCCCAATCTCCCTACTCAGCGCTCCTTACAAAATCATGGAGCGCCTAATACTGCAACCCATTTCCCCAGAAATAGAGGATATTCTAAGTGTGGATCAAGCAGGTTTCCGCAAGGACCGCAGTACAGGAGAATAAGTACTGGCCCTAACCACCTTCATTGAAAATGGCTTCGAGAGCAGACTGAAGACAGGGGCTGTGTTTCTCGATCTTACAGCCGCCTATGATACGATCTGGCACAAAGGCCTCCTCCTGAAACTTAAAAAGGCAATCCCTGCTTGGGCAACAGCAATTATAAAAACCCTGCTGACCAACCGAAGGTTCAGAGTCCACCTCAGTCGGAACACAAGTGCATGGAGAATGCAGAAAAACGGACTCCCACAAGGCTCAGTTCTAGCTCCAACTCTGTTCAACCTCTACATAAACGACCTGCCTACTACAAAATCCCGCAAATTCATCTATGCAGACGACATCTGTTTGGCATTCCAAGCACCAGACTTTGAACCACTGGAACGGGTGCTCACGGAAGATCTTGCTAAACTGGACCAGTTCTGCAAAATCTGGCGCCTAAAACCAAGCCCAGCAAAAACCGTCTCCAGTGTATTTCATCTCCACAATGCAAAAGCTGCCAGAGAACTAAACATCCACCTGAGCGGACTCAAGCTTAAGCATGCCCCAAATCCAACTTATCTTGGAGTGACCCTTGATAGGACCTTATCCTTCAAGGAACATCTAAAGGGAACGGCTGCTAAGGTGAAAGTACGAAACAACCTGCTCTGCAAGCTCGCTGGTGCAAAACGGGGGGCGGCAGTCTCCACCCTGCGCACCTCAGCACTGGCCCTTTCATACTCTGTAGCAGAATATTGTGCCCCTGTCTGGTCCAGGTCATCTTACACGCACCATGTAGACACCCAGCTCAACTCAACCATGAGAACTATAACTGGAACAATCCGCTCAACACCACTCCCCTGGCTCTCTGTACTGTCAAACATAGCCCCTCCACACATCCGGCGAGCAGCATTAACTCAAAGGATGCTCCAAAAAGTTAAAGATTTTCCTCACTTACCAATCCATGCAGATATCTACACCCCACCCACTGCCCGACTTTCATCCAGACGGCCGATTTGGAAAAACCCTCCCCCAGCTGACTTTACCATCCAGACAGCTTGGCAAGAGGAATGGGAGACCAAGGAGGTCCCAAACAAACAGCTGGTGATAAACCCCAACCAACAGGTCCCGGGCACCAACCTCCCAAGGAGACAGTGGTCTACACTCAATCGCTTCAGGACTGGACATGGCCCCTGCTTGGCCAGCCTTCACAGATGGGGCAGTAGCCCTAGCCCACTGTGCGCATGTGGAGAGGAGCAAACTATGGAACACATCATAGAGGCTTGCCCGCTCCAAAGACTGGAAGGAGGATTACACACCCTCCATACAGCAAACCAGGAGGCAACTGCTTGGCTTAAGGACTTTGCATTTGCTAAATAAATAAATAAATTTGTACCCGTAGGTAGATTTGTTACCAAATCTCCAACCACCATCCCCCCAATTTTAACTGCACTATGGTAGTTCACACACCTGCACACAATCACATCATACAACTGACACACACCTGTCACGATTTGTGCAAGGGGGAGGGGGGTCGGGGGTCTTACCCAATCCTTGTTGCCCTTCTTCTGCCGGGGGCCTAGGAGCCCGGGACCCATCATTTTGTCAAAATCCCTGGGTGCTGCAGAATGAATAGATACGAGCAAGGGAGTGAGAGAGGGATTGAACAAGAGATTAAGCGAGAGTGAGAGAGTGATGAGTGGAGGTGGTGATGGTGGGTCGGTTTTATGTGGCGCTTTGCGTGTTGGGTGGCATCTCAAGGCACATGCAGTGGTCTGCTAATCAGTCGCTCAGGTGGACGCTGAGGGTGGGGGTCTGCTTCTGTGGCCGTGGCCACCCTGGGGTGGGTCGTGGGGGGGGGGGGGTGGCTGCTGGCCTGCGCCGGTGGTCTCCCCAGCTGCTGCCGGGTGCTGGTGCACGTTCAGGCTTGCTGCATCTGCATCGCGGTTGCCCTAAGTAATAAGGGTGAATGAGGGTGGGTGAGTGTGCGGGGGAGAGCACGAATGGATATGAGTAGGTTGGAGTGTGAGTGACAGTGCGTGTATGGATGAACGTGAGTGAGAGTGGGTGACCCTGAGGGCGAGTGGGAGTGAGATTAAGCAGGTACAGGTGTGAGAGAAAATGGGTGGGAATGGGAGTGCGAGTGTGGGACTGTGTGGGGGAGTGGGTGAGCTAGAGTGAGTGAGTGCATGTGAGTGTGAATGTGTGGGAATGGGTGTGTCTGCCAGTTGGGAGGTGCTGGATTGAGCGGGTAGTGCCTCTCGGCTATGTGGGCACCCCTGCACGGGGGGAGGGGGCCTCTTTGGGCATGGGGGTCCCCGGGGTGTGTGGCAGTAGCGCTGGAGGGGCGGGCCTGCTGGGGGGGGGGGGATGTCTGCGGGGCTCGCACTGGCGGCATGGGCCAGTCTCCGGCCCAGGGCGTGTGGGTGCTGGCCTCCCGGTGCTTGGGGCTCGGGGGCTGGTGTTGGCCCAGCTGGGGGGGGTGGGGGGTTGACAGGCTAGCGGGCATGGGACTACTGTGCCAGCTGCCTGGTGGCCTGTCCTCCCTCAACCATCCCTCCAGGGACGGATTCCTGGCTTTCCTGGGGCTTGTTGACCTTGGGCACTTGTTGGGTTGGTGGTGCTGCCTTGCACCTTACCTTGGGTTTCCAGGTGAAGGGAGGGTTGCTGCGACCGGCCACCCTCTTTTTATGTTCCAAACCACTCACATGCACACACTTATTTTTTGCGCGCTTTCATGTACACGCACACGAACGCACATGCACAAATGTCTCCCCTTTAACAGGTGCGGATACCAAACTCGTGTTGAGACCTCTTCAGTGGAAGAAGCAGTGTGTCTTCTGCTTGTTTTAGTTGTTGGTTTGTCTGTCTTTTTTGTCTGTTCCTCTCTCTTTTCTTTCCCCCTCCCCACACTTCCTTTCCCCATTCCCCATCCTGTTAGGCTCTTCATGGGTAAAATAGTTTAAATAAAGTATTAAAAGTTATTACAGGAGGAGTTTACAGCAATATACAATACATAGATAGATACTGTATAAAGCTCCTTTTGGCAAAGTAAATCTGTTTTGGCACAATAAGGGTAGCAGATTTCTGTTCTGCTCACCTAGCTTCCTGACAGGACAAGGGGAAAAAATATTATTCCTTCATCGTTAAAATGCTTAGTCCCAAATTCTTTCAATTAAAATCCAACATGGAGGAAGTTTTATTGTCTCATATATTCTATCTTCCTTGCATTTTCGTTAATACCACTAATGAAAAAGAAATTATAGATATTGTTAAAAAAATGTAAAAGTAAATCATCTACTGATTGTGATAATATTCATATGAAGATGTTAAAATGGGTTATTGGTGGCATTTCCAAACATTTGACTTACATTTTCAGTTTATCATTTCAAACTGGAGCAATTCCCAATACAATGAAGTTGGAAAAAGTCATTTCATTATACAAAAATGGAAACAAACACCATTTCACAAATTACAGACCTGTTCGTCTTTTATCACAGTTTTCAAAAATCTTGGAAAAAACTCTTTATTGGTAGACTGGACAAATTCTTTGACAAATATCATCTTCTTTCTGACAGTCAGTATGACTTTTGAGCAAACCGATCTACAACAACAGCAGTGATGGATCTCAGTGAAGAAGTGACAAATTCCTTAGATAGTAAATAAAAAAAAATCAATTGGGATATTTCTGGATCTTAAAAAAACAAACAAACAAACAAACAAAAAAACATTTGACCCAATTGACCATAATATATTATTAAACAAATTGGAGGAATATGGAATATGGGGGGGGGGGGGGTTGTGCTGGACTGGCTTAAAAGTTATTTGACAAACAGGCAACAACTTTTGAAGATGGGAGAGTTTGAATCAGAATGTTTGGACATTGTATGTGGTGTACCACTGGGGTCAGTGTTGGGACCAAAATTATTCATCTTATATATCAATGATATATGCACACTATCAGACTCCTTTAAAATTATTTTATTTGCAGATGACACAAATATTTTATGCACTGGGGAAAATGTACAGCAACTTTTGAACCATATCACTACAGAAATGAACAAAATAAAAAAAATGGTTTGATACTAATAAACTGTCACTAAATCTGAGTAAAACAAAATTTATAGTATTTAGTAACTGCAAAACGAAGAATCAAATCCACATACAAATTGATGGTGTAACTATTGAAAGAGTGAATAAAATGCCATGTTTGGGAGTGCTCATCAATGATAAAATATGCTGGAAATCTCAGATTTTGTACATTAAGAATAAACTGGCTAGAAGTATTTTTATTTTATCCAAAGCAAAACATGTAATTAATCAAAAATCACCTTTTATTCTGTATTGTTCCTTGGTGTTACCATATTTAAATGTACTGTGTGAAGGTCTGGGAAAACAGTTATAAAACTAACTTACAACCATTATATTTACTGCAAAAAAGAGCTGTGAGGATCATACATTGGGTCAGTTTTTTTAACACACTGATACGCTTTTCTTACAGTCAAAAATATTAAAGTTTTTTGACCTGGTTGAATTTAAAACAGCAATTTTAATGTATAATGCAATGAACCAGGTTTTGCCTAAAAATATTCTAGATTTGTTTTCTGAAAGAGAGGGAGGTCATAATTTACGGGGCTCATTAAATTTTTAGGTGCACAGTTGTCGCAGAAAAATTGTCGCAAAAAATAAGGTTTTTATAATTCTTTTTGAATTGAATAATGATTCAATTCAAAAAGACTTATAAAAACCTTATTTTCACCAGACATGAGGAAAATGAAAGATGTTAACTGTAATATCAGTGTTCCAATGTATTTTTCTGTTGTTAGGTTTGTGGTATATATTTTTTTCTGAAATTTTGTTATTGTATTTAAAATGTGAGAGCTTTTGGTTTACAATAAGTATGATTTAAGGCATAGGATTAAATAAGTGTTGACTTCACCTACTCCTTTTTGAGCATGTCGATTGTGATGAATCTGAATGAAGAGAGAAAACTGTAATTTATTATGTTCTATTTTTGCCTTGTGTTTTACTGATTTTACATTTACATGTTTGAAATACAAATTCAATCAATCAATATATGAGGAGAAACACTTCAAACCAAAACCAGCTGATCAGATGGATAAGGTGGAGAACACTACTGCTGACAGACATAAATCAGCTACAAAGACAAATAAATGTGTAAATGTATAGGAGAACCAACGAGAACAGACGGAGCATTTAAATCTAGCATATCTAGATAGAAATGAACTTGTGTGGATCCAGCAAATCTATTTCCAGACAAACCAAACAGAATATTTTCCTCCTGATCATAAATCTGAACTCGATTATACAGCAAACACCAATCTGTTCCACTGGAATGACAGCACATTTCTACATTAATAAAATCATGTTAAAGAACAGAGAACATGATGATCATCATCAACAACACTGTAGAACATGAATTAAGTTTAACCCTTTAACTTCCAACTGCTGCTCTCTGTAGAGGACAAGCAGCTGCTGAGCATTGGTTGGAGCTCTGAGAGGAGAACAGAGCTTTGATCAGCAGTAGTCACAAAACACATCAGAGTTCACACCCTCACCCAGCAGTCTTTCTGTCCTCTTCACACTCTCATTGGTGGGAGGAGGCTCCACCCACATCACACATCCATGAGACTGAACGATGAGATCAGGTGACTCAGAGAAATCCTTCAGATGTCAGATTAACACAGAAAAACTCAGTATTGGAAAACATTAAAAACTTTACATGAATCTAAGCAATTTCCTTAAAAAATTAGAAAATAAGATAATATAACTTCACCTGCATAATAAAGATGTATTTTTTTAATTTATGTAGGGCAGTTCCATTGAGAGGCAGCCTCTCTTTTTCAAGGATGCCCTGTGTGAATCACATTCACACCAGGAAGCTGCCCAGTTCAACCACAGACTGACCTGTGGCCACTGAGCAGATCCACTGGAGCAGTTGGGGTTAAGGGTCTTGCTCAAGGGCACCACAGTGGGGTTAAGGAGGGTGGGGCAAACACTGCTTTGCTATCTGTCCCACCCAGATCCAATCCTGCCAGTCCAGAGATCAAACCCGCGACCCTCCACTCACCAGTCCACATCCCTAACCATTAGGCCACCACTGCTTAAAGATGTATATTAGAAAAAGGTTATTTATGAAACATATTTCCCTGACATATAAATGTGGCAATATATTAATAAAATGCACAAACAGATCAACAAAATACAGTAATATGACCAATAAAAAATGAGTTAGAAGTTGTAAAATTTATCACAAAAAATGACAGAAGTATTTAGAGATAGAAAAAATAAAATTGTTTTTTCCTACTAAACGTGTCTCCAGTAGCAGACAACATCAGAGAGACTCAGAAATATTTAAAATTTTTGCTGCCAGACTGTTACATGTATAGAACTTGAATGAAGAGAATGGACATTGACCCTCTGGATGCTGCAGATCTACAAACATAGCAGCAGGTGGCGCTGTAATGTGGCTTTCTCTCTGGAAGTCATTTTAGCTCCTGTATTCATGTGTGACATGTTCATTCAATTCAATTCAATTCAATTCAATTCAGCTTTATTTATAATACGCCACATCACAGCAAAAGCCATCTCGTGGCGCCACAGTGCAGAAAAAAAAACCCCACACAGTCACAGAAAGACCCAGCAATCAGACGATCCCCTATGAGCAATCACTAAGCGACAGTGGAGAGGAAAAACTCCCATTTGGAAGGAAGAATCCTCTAGCAGAACCAGGCTCAGGGAGGGGCAGTCATCTGCTGCGACTGGCTGGGGATGAGGGGATAGGGAGGATGGAAAGGACAGACATAAAGAACATAACAGTAAGATGCCAAGTACATTACTGGAGGTCAACCAGCAGTATGGATCAGATAGCAATAGAACAAGAGTGGGGTTAAGAGACACAAAAACCCTCCTTAAACAAAAGCTATATTAAAAAGGAAGGATTTTACCCTGTTCTTAAAAACAGAGACCGAGTCTGACTCCCGGACCCAGAGTGGTAACTGATTCCAGAGAGAAGGGGCTTGGTAGCAGAAGGCTCTGCCTCCCACTGTACTTTTGGAGATTCTGAGCACCACAAGTAAGCCAGCATTTTGGGAACATAATGCTCTATTAGGATGGTAAGGTAATATCAGATTTTTTATATATTGGGGGGCCAGATTGGTAAGAGCTTTGAAAGTAAGAAGAAGGATTTTAAACTTGATTCTAAATTCTATGGGAAGCCAATGGAGGGAGGACAGAATCGTGGAAATATAATCTCTTTTTCTGGAACCAGTTTAAACTCTAGCAGCAGCATTTTGAATCAACTGAAGATTTTTTAAAGATACTTTAAGACAACCAGATAATGGCGAATTACAGTAATCTAATCGAGAACTGACAAAGGCGTGAATCAGTTTCTCACCATCATTCAGAGACAAGATGCTCCTGATCTTGGCAATATTGCGCAGATGGAAGAAGGCAGTCCTAGAAACAGTTTTAATATGTGAATTAAAGGACAAATCCTGATCAAAAATAACTCCAAGGTTCCTCACACAACTGTTCAGAGAGAGAGTGGCAGCATCTAAATTAAGGGCATAATCTGAAAAGGAATTTCTAAGATGTTTTGGGCCAACAACAATGACTTCAGTCTTATCAGAGTTCAATAGTAAAAAATTACAAGTCATCCAAGCTTTGATGTCCTTAAGACAGGCATCTAACTTGGCTAATTGATCACAATCATCGCGCTTCATTGACAGGCATAGTTGTGTGTCATCTGCGTAGCAGTGAAAATGTATACAGTGCTTTCTGATGATATTGCCCAATGGGAGCATATATAGACTAAAAAGAGTAGGGCCCAACACAGATCCCTGTGGAAATCCGTGACTGAGCTTAGAGCTGGAAAAAAATCCATCATTGGCATGGACAAACTGAAATCTATCAGACAAATAAGATCTAAACCACTGCAACAGAGTTCCACTGAGTCCAACAAAGTGTTCCAATCTATCAAGTAGAATGGCATGATCGATAGTGTCAAAGGCTGCACTGAGATCTAAAAGAACAAGAACAGAGACAAGTCCATTATCAGATGCAGTCAGGAGGTCATTAGAAACCTTCACTAAGGCAGTTTCAGTGCTGTGATGAGCTCTGAACCCAGATTGAAACACCTCAAACAAACCAACTCCCTGCAAATGGTCAGATAATTGCACAGCAACAACTCTTTCCAAGATTTTTGAAATGAAAGGCAAATTAGAGATTGGTCGATAATTGGCCAAAACTCCAGGATCGAGCGCCAGTTTTTTTAAGTAAGGGATTGATTTCAGCAGTTTTAAAAGCCAGTGGAACATAACCCAGAGTTAAGGAAGAATTAATGATAAGAAGAATACGGCTACCAATAATTGGAAAGATAATTTTAAATAACCTGGAAGGAATAGGGTCCAGAAGGCAAGAAGAAAGCTTAGAAGAGGAAATTATTTTATCCAACTCTAATAGGTCGATTGGAGTAAACTTATCTAAGCAGATATCAACTGAGGAAGTTGCAGTAGTTAATGTACTAGAGTTTACGGTAGGAAGAATCTGACTGATTTCATCTCTAATAGATAAAATTTTAAGATTGAAATAGTTCAGAAAGTCCTGACTAGAAAGCTCAGGGGGGATGCAAGGTTTGACTGAGTCCTGGCTCTTTGTAAGCCTGGCTATAGTGTTGAAGAGAAACCTGGGGTTATTCTTGTTTGCTTCTATTAATGCAGAATAATAGCTTGATCTAGCTTTTCTAAGAGATATTTTTATAGATTAAGAAATGATTTCTCCACGCTAAGTAGAATTCATCTGAATTGGTTGAACGCCATTTCCTTTCCAATTGACAAGTTTTCTGTTTTAAGCCATGAGTTTCTGAGTTAAACCAAGGGGTAAGAAATCTCTGATTAGACTTTTTCTTTTTTAAAGGGGCTACCAAATCTAGAGTCTGATGCAGAGAGGTAGTAACACCATCAACCATGCTATCAATCACGAATGGAGCAGATTCTCCATCATATATTTCTGGTGTTTCTGTTGTGTTGACCCATGGCACAGAGGAGACAATCTGCAAAAATTTAGCAACAGCGTCATCAGAAAGACATCTGCTGTAGTAGTATTTTTCTTTAGGAAATAAGTGATCAGAGATAATGAAATCAAAAATTAACAGACAATGGTCAGACAGTACAGGATTATGAGGAGACACTACCAGATTTTCGATATCTATACCAAAAGTCAAAACAAGGTCCAATGTATGGTGGAAATAATGGGTAGAATTTTTTACTTTTTGGGAAAACCCCATTGAGTCTAAAATTGAATTGAATGCCTTATTAAGACAGTCACTCTCAACATCAACATGTATATTAAAGTCCCCAACAATAATTATTCTATTGTTCTCAGCACTAAATCAGCTAAAAATTCAGCAAATTCCGATAGAAACTCTGAATAGGCCATGGGAGGATGATAAACCATGGCAAAAAGAATTGGGTTCAAGCCAAGATTGCCAACAGGCCCCACACTGAGGACCAAACCTTCAAAGGAATTAAAACATAATTTCTGCTTAACATTAACTAGTAATTTAGAATGGAATGAGGAAATATGAGGAAATATGTCATCTATGAACAGAGAGCCACAGACAGGGCAGAGAGGTTCAAACGTTCTGAGAGACGCTCTGACACCTTGATGCTTCTGAGAGGAAGAAAACTCCAGAATCATTCCAGAGGACCTTCAGAAGAGAAGCCTCACATCCTGGACTGAGCTGATGGTTGGAGGAGGAGGAGACCTTCATCTTGAGGTGAAAGGAGATCCTCAGAACTCCTCCTCTCCTCCCACAGCTCCTTCTTCTTCAGCCAGTCCTCCTTTAGCTGCTCCAGCTCTGAGGTTCATCTCAACCATCTCAATCTTGTCTGGTCTGCTGAGGCTCCGCCCCCTTCTGGCCTGCACAGACATAACATCACACAGATGTGACTGACTGCATCGCTCTTCTCTCTTTAGCTCAACAACAGGCTGAGGGCTTCATTCTCACAGAGGACCACAGTACCTTCCAGTAGAACCACAGGACAATGTTCTCCAGCAGCAGAACCAGCAGCATGAGGCTTCCTCTGATGATCAGACCTGTGAGATCTGATCAAACACATTCACAGTCATCACTCAGCTACTGTACTCATAGAATGTTGTCACAGCCAGCACAAAGAGGGCGCTGTTCTACGTGGTGTTATGTTGTTGTATGATGTGGTTATTAAAGTTGCTCTTGAAATGGATGCTGGTGGGTGGAGTGCAGTCAATACATGGTACCACGAGTCAAATTTAAAGAAAGAAACAAGAAGAGTGTCAAAATGAACAGCATTCGTCCACCGGATGAGTTAAAGCTTACAGGAAACGTCCATGACAATTGGAAAGCCTTCAGGCAAAGTTTCAAACTGTATTTGTTTGGCGACCGGACTCAAGGGGACGCACGGTCGTTGGAAGTTAGCTCTGTTGCTACCGGTTGCTGGCCGTATTCATTGAGGAGGAAAGGAATGACCTCTCAGGTGTATTGAACAGGTCTGAAGAATACTGCACACCCAGGAAAAATGAGACTTATGAACCATATGTTTTTAGAAACAGGATGCAAAAGGAAAATTAAACCATAAACCAGTATGCGACAGATCTGCGTCTCAAGAGCCAGTCCTGTAACTATGACACTCTGTGTGACTCAGTGATCAGAGATCAAATCGTAATAGGAGTTCAAGACAAGAGCGTGAGGTTGATGTTATTAAAAGAAACAGACCTTACTCTGGACAAAGCCATCAGCATTTGTCAAGCAGCGGAGAGTACAGAGATACAGATAAAATCTTTTAATAACAACAGTGACACAGTGACTGTGGAAAGAGTACAACGAAATAAGAAAAAGACTGACAAACACCAGCGAAAGAAACCACAGGAGACATTCAAGAATAGAGAATGTGAGAGATGTGGAAACAAGCATGCTCCAAAACAATGCCCAGCTTATGGCAAAGACTGTCATAAGAGTGGTGGAAAAAAATCATTTTGCCAAGTGCTGTTTTACAAAGAAAAATGTGCATGTTGTGAAACAGGAAACTGAAGCAACTGTCAGTGAAGATGACAAACCAAATGTGGAGACAGCAAAACAGACTGGAATGGGTAACAGTGAAGATGAATGGATAGCACATCTGTGTTTAGATGGTGTGACAGTACCAATGAAAATTGACACAGGTGTACAAGTAAATACCCTACCACTAAAATACTTTTAAAAGACTGAACAGAAAGCCCACAGTGAGACCAAAAAAACGAACTTAAGCATTCAACAACCAGCCCATTCCAAACAAAGGGGTGTTTAGAGCTACACTTTCAGGGGAAGGTCGTTCTATTAATGCTTTGTCTTAGTTGAAGAGGACAGACAGTCTTTTCTAGGTCTAAAAGGCCAGTGAAAGGCTGGGGCTTGTTAAAAGAGTCCATGTCATTGACAAGGATCTGGTGACCTCTAGTGGCACTACAGAGAAAAACATAGAAAAGCACAGAGAGAAAACAGGAGATAGTAAAGCAGTATAAAGATTTATTTCACGGTGTGGACAACTACAAAATAAGTATAAGATAAGAAGATAATGCCAAACCAGTTATTCATGCAGCAAGAAAGGTACCTGTAGCATTAAAAGACAGTTTAAAAAAAGAGCTGGAGACACTGATAGACAAGAGTATAATCAGAAAAGTAGAAGAACCTAAAGCCTGGGTAAATTCACTTGTCATAGTGGAGGAAAAAAAGATGATTTGAGACTTTATATAGATCCCCAAGATTTGAACAAGTGGATCAAGAGAGAACATTTCAAACTTCCAACAAAGTCTGACAACACAAGTGCCATGGCAGGAGCATGCATCTTCTCAGAGTTAGATGCATCAACAGGATTTTATCAAATAGAACTAGATGAAGACAGCGCAAAGTTATGTACATTCAACACGCCTTTTGGTAGACATGGCTTCCCCCGCATGCCATTCGAAATAACATCCGCACCAAAAGTTTTCCATAGGAATGTTCAACAACTGTTTGAAGGTATGGAGGGTGTAGGAGTTTACTTGGATGATATAATCATCTGGAGAGTAAATGAAAAAGAACATAATGAAAGGCTGAGAAAAGTGTTGGCAAAAGTACAGCAATCAGGGCTAAAGCTAAACAAACAGAAATGCCAGTTTTGGGTGACTGAGATAGCCTACCTGGGAGATAAATTATTGGCAGCAGGCATACAGCCAGACCCAGAAAAGGTTCGAGCAATATTGGACATGCCATTACCAAAAAATAAGACAGAACTACAGCGTGGTCTTGGCCTAATCAACTATGTGGGACGTTTTATTCCCAACCTGTCAGTCAAAACTGTCACTGTGCAGTCTGCTGGAAAATGAAGTACAATGGCAGTGGGGACACGAACATGTAGATGAATGGGAAATGCTAAAAAACTATTTGGTTAAAGAGCCAGTGCTGAAATATTACAATCTGGCACTCCCAGTAAAAGTGTCTACTAATGCTTCCTAAGACGGACGGGGAGCAGTTTTGCTTCAACAACATGACTCTGCATGGTTCCCTGTGGCCTATGTTTCTTGAACAATGACATCAGCAGAACAGAACTATGCACAAATAGAAAATGAGACACTTGCAGCAGTCTTCGGATGAGAAAAGTTTCATGAGTACATTTATGGAAGAGAAGTGGCATTAGAGACTGACGGTAAGCCACTAATAGTGATCTCTGCAAAAGCTTTGGGAGAGACCACCGCACATTCAAAGGTTAATGCTGCCACTTAGAAGTATGACCTGACATTTGAGTTCACATCAGAAAAGCACCTAGTGGTGGCAGATGCACTGAACAGAGCATCCTTGACCAATACAAGCCCAAGCAGTACTGAAAATGATGTACAAATTCACGTGGACTGCATACAGAAAAACCTACCAGTGTCTAAAGAAAAATGGAGACAAATTGCAGAAGATACGACAAAAGATGATGAACTGCAAAAAGTGATAAGGACAATTCACTTGCCAGGTGACAAGAGGCTGATTAATCCCTACCAGCACTTTAAGGAGGAGCTGTCAGTGGTCAGCGGTGTCCTCTTGAAGGGTGAGAGGATTGTAGCACCTAAATCCATGCATTCAAAAATCAGTTCCTCCAGGATTTCAAAATGTTGCGATCTCGTCAATTCATGCGAAATCAACCAATCAGCGCAACTATTGCATGACCTTGCAACTTTGTCCAATCACTGCAATTTTCCCGCATTTTTGGCCAATCCTCATCAACTTCCGCCAGTTTTACCAATCAAATTTGTCTCTCACTGGCACTCAAATGCTCAGTCTAACCAACCAAATGCATCACTGCACTGCATTCACTTCCGTGTTTACAGTGAGTATAAATGGAGCACATCACCAAATACAGTGTGTGATTAAAAAAAAACCCCACTCACCCGCGAGGTTTCCAACACTGTCCCTTCCTTCATCTCCCCCAGACTGCCGGTGAATGTCTCGCCACATCTCTGTCCTGACCGCATGTATGAAGCGCTGGTTTTGTGTTGAAAAACGTCCGCCTGCCTCAAAACACCCCGTTGTGGGAGCGCACGTGAGGAGAGACACCGTAAAACTATTAACTCTACAGCAAGTGTTAACATTTTACACATCTTTAGAGATAAAATCATTACTACATCTGGTCAGTGAGCTTTAAAGCTGTGGATCTCGGGTTTGGATGGACAAATGCACCCACCCATCTACCCCACCCCTCCGCTTGCTGTAAATGAAAGATGTGTGGCTGAAGAGACAAGTATGTGTCAAGACCGATGTGCAGCAGACAGACAGGCATGGAAAGAGAGAGAAAATTCTCTGTACATTTTTTTTTTTTTTTTCAGAAAATACAGAGCAATACAGAGCAACAGAATAAATTATTTATTTTTTCCTCTCCACTCGGTACCAAGTGGTTGGGAACCATAGGGAGTTTTCAAATGAAGGTGCTGCCAATAATTTCCAAATCTCTACTCTTCAACACGCATTCAATGCAATTTAGCTGTTGTAACTGATATTGTGTTAGTCTGTATTTGCTGTTGCACAAGAGTTTTTCTGTATAGCAGAAGTTTCTGCTTAATTTACAAATCACTGTAATAGGAATTTTTTTCACAATCCTGCTTTTCTTGTATTGTTATATAGAATATCACTGCAGTAAACTGAAAAAAAAACCATCTGCTTTAAAATTTGTAATTCTTCCCACAACTTTTAGAACAAAAACGCTCTAAAAACATTGTAACTTTTATCACAACTTTAAAAAAAAAAATAAGCTCCCGCAAATTCAGGGTTTTTGAGCTGCAACAATCAAAAATATCCCATGAAATCCTGGAGGGACTGAAAAATGGCCAAACTTGCACACAAAGGACACTTAGGCACAGAAAAATGCAAAAGAAGAGCAAGGGCAGTGATGTATTGGCCATACATGAACAGGGACATTGAGCTGCTTGTACAGCACTGTGAGACTTGTCAGCAGCATAGATATAAGCAGCAAAAAGAACCTCTAATGGCTCACGCTCCACTGTTAATGTCAAGCCCTGCATACTCTCTCTCTCTCTCTCCATATATATATATATATATATATATACTGTATATATATATATATATCTCAGAGGTTTCATTCACTGAAAATTGTCCTTCCACAGAATTTTTCCAGCAATGACTGCAAATTCTGAACTCTGTCTATCATTGGACAGATTGTATGGAGGGTGATCTAATTAAAGTCAGTTAAAATGATAGATAACTGATTGACAGGATTTTTACAAGCCTGTCTGAGAAAAAGACATAACAAATGGCCCTTTTCCACTAGCCCCAGTCGGCCTTACTCTACACTACATGTCACTACTCGTTTCGGCCTCGATTGTGTTTCCATTACTGCTGGGTATGCCTGGGGTGGGTGGGATTTCTTTAACAGCAAGGCGGCGCCACACTCCCGTGACGTAAAACACGCTACCCAAGCAAAACATAACATTGCAGCTGTACGACTCCTCAGTCTGTGGCTTTTTTCACCGTAAATGCCAAAAAGGACCGCCAGACAAGGGTACAGGCAGCGAGACGAAACACTCTGGAATAGTTCTGCAGCTTCTGGGAGAGCCAAAGACGTGAGGATACAAACTAGATCATATACTGTATGACGGTAAGCTAATGGTTGCTAATGCTAGTTTGCTATAAGTATGTCGTGCTACACTGTAATGTCTGCAAGTTATCGCTGTTAGGGACTAAAATATGTATGCTGTGTGTGTGTGTTTCAGATGGCTCTGTTGTGAGAAAATTACCGCTTCAAACCGTGGGTCTGGCATTCAACACAGCCTGTCACTGATGTCATCCCAGCTTCACAAACGATCAGTGGTTATAGAACTTAAGCATGTCTGTAGAAACATTTAGCTTCCTGTACAGCAAATTGCTCTGATCTGTGTGAAAATCATGGAGAGACTGTTGAGACATCATGTCATATACCTGCTCCAGCAGCACTGAGTCTGTGGTGGTGTCATAGCAAAAAATGATCAGCTGACACAACTTGATCACTGGGTTATATTAGCCACAAAATATATATTCAAAAAGTAAACAGTACTGAGTTAGCTATAATAAGATATATTTGACAATTATGATGCATTTTAGGCCAAAACAAACTTGATCTAGGATTAAAAGCAATTAAAATAATGCAGTCACAAGGTTACATGGAAAATACTTGATTTACTAGATACATGTACTGTAGAAATATATATTCTCTGCATAAAACAATGTACTATACATGCATTCATGTAGTATTGCACTGGAAATTGCACTGACAATAAACCTCTGAAGTTTTTGAAGATGTGTCTCTTTTTTTATATGTGAAGGTTACTACCAAGTGACACAAATTAAATACTGAAAGATTGGAAAAGCTAAGAACAATCCAGCAGTTTGAGAAATCACTTTTGGTTTTTGGTTTGGTGTAAGTCTGTCAACAGAATTATGAACCATAAAGCAGTTTGTGTTAAAATGATAAATCCCATTAAACCGTAACCGTGTCCAATCATGTACCATAGAGGGCCAAGACCCTGCAGGTTCTCTCTTCTACCCAGTCTCTTCAGCAGGTGTTGTCACTTATCAGCAGTCAGTGGAAAGAAATTCTGTGGAATCTGCTGTTGAAGACACTGGTTGGAGGTAAAGCCTGCAGGATCTCGGCCCTCCATGGCACATGATTGGACACCCCTGCCCAAACCCATTATGATAAAGGACAGATGCTAATATGGCCCAGAATTCCTCCATATACTGGTACTGTCACTAAGGTGTGTAGTGTCTTCTGCGGTGGCACATCCAACAATACAGTCTTCAGTTAATAAAATAATTGCTTTGGTTACTTTTTCTAAATAATGAGCCATTATTTTCAAAGTCACTGATAAATGGTTTGTACTGTTGACTCTTTTCCCACCAGTGTCTTAACAGACAAAATAGAAAATCATGATGCAAACACATAAGTCACTAAATTGTTTATTACAATCAGCAGCAAATTCCAGATTATTCAGAATGTGCAAAATTCAAACTATAAAAAAAAAATAAAAAAAAAAATAGAATGGGTCACACATGCCGGCCATGCAGCCTCACTAAGAAGCAGCTGGGATGTGCCGCTCACACTGGTCCCGGTTCAGCAGATCTTAGGCCTGCATCTCTGTAAATAGTGAGGCAAAGTCCAGTTTGGGTGGATCGTTTCCCTCTTGCCTAGACAAAAGACAGAAATGGGTGGTGGTTAATTAAAGCAAGTTTAAAACATATTTGGGAAATACACTTGTTGCTAAAAGGCAATGGTGGAATGTGAATTAATGAATGAATCTTTATTTTGGATAGATTAAAAGTAAAGATTAAAAGAAAATAGAATAATATAACAAAGGGGAAAAATCTAACAAGGTCAAATTAAACAAAAACTCCTCTGATTATACAGTTCAACATAGGTTTGTTACGACCCAAGCGTCGATCTTGTCCGCGCTCAGGCCATGTATCATCTCTGCCGGCCTTGACAGCTGTGGATTACATTCTGGCTCCACCGGGCTCTTATTGTGACAGCACTCGGTGGGGTTTCCGGCTGTCAAGGTCGATCAGCTGTTTGGCATCACTGCTAATTAGCGACCGGCTTTATTAGCGGGCACTGGCAGCAGTTGATTGCTGGAGTATCGTGAAACATTCCTGGTCCTCATTCGTGTCAGGTTCGTGTTCTTGTTCATGTTCATAGTTAAGGTCGTAGTGGCTGGGGTTAGCCCTACGATCCCTTGTATTCTGTAATGTGTGTTTTGCCCTCAGCGGCTCACAGCTTTGTGTCTTGTCTTGTCTTGTTAAAATAAACATCAAATGAAAAACTCACTGGAGACTTTTGGCGTCTTATGGTGGCCTGCGAGGGTCACTGCATGACAATATACTCCAGCCAAGATGTCTAAACGGAGACGCCACACCGAGACGCCGTTCCGGTGAGTTTTTGCTGAATTGGACTACTGTTCTTCCTGTCTGGGTACCGTGCTGGAAGCATGCCATCGCGGAGGGTTCGCGCTCAGAGTCGGAGCGACGGGCTGGCGGACGCCCTCGAGTGCGTGGACGAAATCCTCATCGCTGCCTCCCTCCTCGACTTCCACAGTGACATACACTGGTACCTGAACCAAGCTGAGGATGATCTGGATCATCTCCCCCGCTTCACTAATCACCCTGAGGTCATCGCGAGGAGAGATGATATCGCCACACAGCGCAAGATACTCCATGGGCTGGAGGGAAATCCCGTCAGGAAGCCGAAGAGGAGGCATCCCCGCTCCTCACGTTCAGATCCCGTTCCTGCCTCCACTCCGGTCCAGGAGTTCACTCCGCCTAGGGGTGATCCCCGCCGAAGAGTGTCGTCATTCGGAAATCCCCTGGAGAAGCTCCAACTCTCAGCTGCTTCCATCTGGGACCGAGTGGAGGCCGCTCGTTCCGCAGTTCACCCTACACAGATTATCAAACATGTGACGGCGGCAGTCAGACTGGTGGAGAGGAATCACAAATTAAGTGACTTCCCGGAGTTCGCTGACCTCTTCGCCTCTGTCTCCACACAGGAGCGGCGATTCCCGGGCCTCACCTTTGCCTCACCCTCTGCCAGAAACCATCGTCACCTCCACAGTCAACCTCAGCAGAATCCCCGGCTGGACCCGATGCCGGCGAAGCCCGTCAGCAGACCTCTGAGAGCGGCCCCTCCTCGTCCTTCCAGGGGGCCCTCTGTCACCATCCAGCGGGGAGAAGGAGGAACAACGTCCTCTACAGCAGGCATCATCCTCCCTTCGGGAAAAAGGCACGTGCAAGTTCGTTCTTTACACCATAATTGTAACTTGCCTTGTCTGACTCCTGGGGGCGGAGTTCGGGGTTTGCAGCCCCCCGAGCTCCCGCCACCTGCTGTAGTTATAATAACCAAACCTGCTGCCTCTGTGTCTCCCTCTGCTGAGTGGTCCGCGACGCCAGGTCTACGTCGCGGGGTGAGGAGGGGGCCTGCGGTGCAGGAAAGCCTGGATCCGGCCCTGCAGCCACGTCGTGGACAGAGGAGAAGAGCGGACTGCGGCCCGGAACCTGTGCCGACGATGAAGCGTCTCCGGGTCTCCTCCTCGGAGCGGTCCGAGCCAGTGGGTCGAGGGTCCCCTGCCTCCACGCCACACGGGTCATCGGCGTGGACATCAGGGCGAGAGGAACCTCAGGCTGCGGAAACCATCTTGCCAGCTGTGGAGCCTGACGCAGCTGAGTTGGAGCCTGCGCATGGACTTCTTCGCCCTGAGCCTGGATCGACGGAGTCCTGGATGGCAACAGAACCCGAGTGCAGGCAAGTGCTCCCTCTTGTGTCTCTGTCCCCTGTTTTGGAGAATTTTTGCCTGCCTCTCGGGGAGGCGAGTGAGGGGCAGCCGCCTGCTGTGCCCGAGCTTGTCTCGCTGGGTTCTGTTGCTGCTGGTGATACTGATCCCGGTTCTTCTGTGTGTTCTGAGCTTCCTTGCAGTGTCACCGGCGTGGAGCCAGTTGGGGTCGCTGGGTTGGAAGTTCCAGGTTTGGGGGTGGAGGTTGTCAGCCGAGCTGCACCGACCCATTTGGGGTCCTTTGTGGAGGCTGCTGTGGCTCAATTGGGGTCCAACGTGGGTGTGCCTGAGACCCAATTGGGGTCCATCGTGGGAGCTGCTTTGGCCCAATCGGGGTCCGACGTGGGTGCGCCTGAGACCCAATCGGGGTTCACCGCAGGTGCTGTTCTGGCCCAATCAGGGTCCGACGTGGGTGCAGCCGGGACCCAATCGGGGTCCAGTGGAGGTGCAGCTCTGGTGTGGTCCGAGGACGGTGGAAGAGCAGCAGTCCTTTGACAGCCTGGCTCGATATGGGCTCATTTTGGTCTTCTGTCCCCTCTACAGAGTCCTCGCCCCTGCACATCATCGCCGGGGGCCATGGGGGTCCCTTTTCACTCGCCCCGGCTCTCCCGTGTTTTATTCTCGCCAGGGAGGCCACTGCGGGCTGTTTTCCCCCATTTCTGGTGGCTGAGGGATGCGGGTCAGCTGCCCGAGGAACTGTTTTGCCGGTTCGGCGCCTTGGATCGGCTGCCCAATTTGTCATGTGTATTACTGGGCGACCTGGTTCGGCCACCTGAGGAACTGTTTTGCCGGTTTGGCACCTCGGGTCGGCCATCCGACATGTTGTGTGTTTTTCTGGGCGACCTGGTTCGGCCACCAGAGGAGTGGACTTTCCTGGCCTGGGACTATGATAAGCCGCCCGATCATGTTCCGCCTCCCATGATCACCCGCCAGCTGTTGGACGCGGGGAGACTGCCTGAACTGTTCCTGTGGCGCTTGGTCTCCGCCGTTCGGCATGAACTGTTGGGGGGGGGGGGGGTAGAGGTCATTTCTTTGTGGTAGTCTGAACCAGTATTTGTTCTGTTTTTTTGCTATCCTGTGTTTTGTTTCTTGTAATTGTTACTTGTGTATTTTGGGAATTTGTGATTTATGTTCTGCAGCTGTCTCTTGTGTCCTGTGTGTATTTGATTTGGGTATATGGTATTTTTTACCATTGTGCTTTGTATAGTTGTTTTTTCTTGTTTTTTGCGCTAGTGAGTGTTGTATCTTCTGTTGTCCTGTCTGTGCTACGGTTTCATGTGTTTTTTGAGTGTTTTTTTTTTCTCTCTTTGATGGTCTGTGCTGATTCTCAGCTTTTGTCTCTCTCCCGCCGGGCCTGCCCCCATCCGCCCACCCTGGAGGGAGTGGGGGGTGGTGGCATGGATGACTATGGGCGTTCTGGAGCCCGCCCTCAGAGGGAGGGTACTGTTACGACCCGAGCGTCAATCTTGTCCACGCTCGGGCCATGTATCATCTCTGCCGGCCTTGACAGCTGTGGATTACATTCTGGCTCCACCGAACTCTTATTGTGACAACACTCAGTGGGGTTTCCAGCTGTCAAGGTCAATCAGCTGTTTGGCATCACTGCTCGTTAGTGACAGGCTTTATTAACAGGTGCTGGCAGCAGTTGATTGCTGGAGTATCGTCAAACATTCCTGGTCCTCGTTCGTGTCAGGTTCGTGTTCTTGTTCATGTTCATAGTTAAGGTCGTAGTGGCTGGGGTTAGCCCTACTATCCTTTGTATTCTGTAGTGTGTGTTTTGCCCTCAGCGGCTCACAGCTTTGTGTCTCGTCTTGTCTTGTTAAAATAAACATCAAATGCAAAACTCACTGGAGACTTTTTGCGTCTTATGGTGGCCCGCGAGGGTCACCGCATGACAAGGTTATCCAAAATGGGTGATGGCTGAAGCTGCAGCTTATATTGCCCACCCATATTCCATCCAAGAATTCAGAAGAAAAACAAAACAGGAGCGATTACAATTCCAATGTGACAATAAAGTACTTCGTTGTCGTATTTAACCACAATTACATTTAAAATCATCTGTTTTTACTGTGGCCTCAGCAGTCAGAATGAATTAATACATTCACTTGAAAGGAATATAGTACTTTAACTGAGAGTGTGCATCACCGAGTGTGGAGTCACTCAGTCAAAATAAGGAATTTTTAAATCAATAAAAGTTTAGCCACTGCTCTGTCACCGTTGTGTCACCCTGACTTCAAGTGTGGGTGGTGTTTTGTACTTTTATCACTAAAATATAAAAGGAAGCACGACAATGGGTCTCAAATATTTGTAATGTGTCCTGTTACTGCATGAGTTTATTGACGATAGACTATAAACTACATATATAAACTAAATTATATTGATGACTGAACAACTCCCATTCCCCAAAGTGCAGCATACATTTATGAATATAACTCACAAAGGATCACACAAGTGATCTGACAAAAAAATAAATACATTAACAAGCGGTTTATTTTACAGTTGATGTGCCAGTCATTTTCAATTATTCTGTAATTAATATTCACACAATCAAATAAATCTCAGTTCAGTCCCTTTTATATTAAATGGAAATTGTGCTACTTTGGTTTTGGCACTTTACCTATAAAAGCAAAGGATTTCAGTACTTTCCACAGTGGCAAGGTCTGTTGTGGGGCGGCTGCTTTTCCTTTCCTCTTGCCTAGACCAAAGACAGAAACGGATGGTGGTTAGTTAAAGCAAGTTCAAAACATATACAGGCACATCTCAAAAATTAGAATATCATGAAAAAGTTCAATATTTTTGCCACTCATTTCAGAAAGTGAAACCCACATATAGATTCATTACAGGGACAGTGATATATTGCAAGTGTTTATTTTAATTTTGATGATTATGGCTACAGCCCATATTAACCAACATTTCAGCAGCCAACATTTCTATTTAAAAACTATTTTTTAAAATTAATTTTATGTAATATTCTAATTTTTTGCCAAACTGAATTTGGGGTTTTCAGGGGCTGTAAGCCATAATCATCCAAATTAAAATAAATAAATGCTTGAAGTATATCACTGTCTGTGTAATGAATCTATATAATATATGGATTTCACTTTCTAAAATGAGTGACAAAAAATATTGAACTTTTTCATGACACTCTAATTTTTGGAGATGTACCTGTATTAGGGAAATAGACTTATGAAAGTCAGTGGTGGGATGTGACAAAAATGCTTTGTTTCCCTGACAAGCACCGCAGGATCCACTCTGTACATGTACAAGTACATTATCAATCCAGGGATTTGTGGTGAAACAGCACAACAACACTGTTCCAACAACTTTTATGGAAAATCCACAGAATAGGTGTTTGGGTCTATTCTGACGCTTCAGAAAATTATATGAATCACTTTATAAATCACTGGTTTGTAAATGCACTTGTATATGTTGAGATTTCGGATCCTGGGGTCCTCTTGACCTGTATCCACAATATAAACACAACATGCTGAGGGCGGCTAACCCCTGGCATGTGGGAACAGATTCTAGGAAGAAATTACACACAACTTAATGCACAGCACCAAAGTGCAACACGTACACAAACCTGGACTTTAACCAGGATTAACATATTGCATCGTTTTGCTCTCACAAGTGAATACTTAGGACAAAACAAGCGCGAACCAGCAGTTGGTACTACCTAGCTACTAGCTAACACTCATTAGCTAGGACAGGACGGCGCTGTATCTCTCAAAAAAAGTGAGCTTACCACCAACAGGATAAATAAGCGAACAGATGCAAAATATTACAAATCACTCACCATCGATGGTTCTATCACGTTCATCTTCAGCTTGTCCGTAGTCCGGTTCTATGCTGGGCTGCATCTGTATCGGTGCGGGTCGCTCCTCTCACTGTGGATCTGCCACCAAGCACAGAAAACTCCGCACCTCTTCGCTGGACCACGGTGTAGATTTCCGCAAAACCTACAACGCCTTCTCTATTAATATCTTATTTACTTGGTGACAAACTTTAGTCCGTGAACAATTGCAAATGGCGGTCGTGTAGTTTCCACAGAAGACGGATGCTTTCGTGACGTTACGCCCTGACCAATCAGTGGCTTGCAGTCTGTTGACATCACATTTTCAGCTCGACTCAGCGCGGTTGTACCCTGGCCTTGAGTGGATACGGAAATAGGACCCATTAACCGGTGCTGGGTATAATGGAAAAGGCTACAAAGCAAGTCGAGTAGAGTAGTGTAGGGCTGAGTGGGTACTAGTGGAAAAGGGGCTAAAAAGTGTAGTGCAACCTGTGAAAGAGTATTGACAGTCAGTCACCAGATGGCAGCCTTTATTAGATGTTTCCTAACTCTGTGCCACTCATGAAGCAATTGTCTCAAGGTTGCTCATTGTTTCATGAGGCCTCGGTTTTAACATTTCTAGTCTGGGCTGACAAACAGGAAGAAAAAAAAATTGCAGACTTGGAGCAACGCATCGAGGATCTTGAACAATATTCTCATATGGATGATTTAATTATTACTGGACTAGACATTAAATACCAATCATACGCCAATGCTACAGCAGGAATGAGAGGTGAGGAGGCTCCCCTAAGTGAATCAGTCTCCCTGGAAAACCAGGTGCTTCAGTTCCTTGAAAGCAGAAACATAAAGGTTGAAGTAAATGCAATTTTAGCCTGTCATACTTTACCCAGAAAGGATAATAAAACAAAGAAATCAATTGTGATGTGCTTTGTGAACAGAAGGGTAAAGAATGACATACTGAGGCAGGCCAGAAAGCTACGGGGAACAGAAGTTTACCTAAATGAACATTTAACAAAGACCAATGCTGAAATAGCACGGCAAGCACAGATGCTGAAAAGACAAAACAAGATACAAGCAACATGGACAAGACACTATAGAGTTTTGATCAAACTAAATGGAACACCTGAGGAAGCAAAGGCCATAATAATAAGAGATCTCACTGACTTAAATAAATTCAATTCAATTCAACTTTATTTATATAGCGCCATATCACAACAAAAGTCATCTCATAGCACTTTCAAATGTAGGGGAAACCCCACAATTGCAGAAAGACCCCAGCAATCAGGCAATCCCCAGTGAGCAAGCACTTAGGCGATGGTGGAGAGGAAAAACTCCCTTTTAACAGGAAGAAACCTCTAGCAGAATCAGGCTCAGAGAGGGGCAGTCATCTGCTGCAACTGGCTGGAGGGTGGGGGGATAGAGAAGATGAAAAGAACAGACATAAGAGAGCAAACATTAACAGATAGAAGCCGAGTACATTATTGGAGGTCACCTGGCAGTCTAAATCTAATAACAGCAAAACAAAGGGAGGGTTAAGAGACACAAGATTATTCCCTCATTGTAGGCTATATTGAAGAGGAAGGTTTTTACCCTATTCTTAAAAACAGAGATTGAGTCTGACTCCCGAACCCAAATTGGTAACTGGTTCCACAGGAAAGGAGCTTGATAGCAGAAGGCTCTGCCTCCCATTGTACTTTTGGAGATTCTAGGTATTACAAGTAATCCAGCATTTTGGGAGCATAGTGCTCTGTTAGGATGATAGGGAAATATCATTTTTTTTTTATATAAGAGGGGGCCGGATTATTGAGAGCTTTGTAAGTGAGAAGAAGGATTTTAAACTTAATTCTAAACTCTATGGGAAGCCAATGAAGGGAGGCCAGAACCGGAGACATAAGATCCCTCTTTCTTGTACCCGTTAAAACTCTTGCTGCAGCATTTTGGATCAACTGAAGACTTTTTTAAGATATTATAGGACAACCTGATAATAACGAGTTACAATAATCTAATCTAGAGCTAACAAAAGTGTAGATCAAATTCTCGGCATCACTCAGAGACAAGATGCTTCTAATCTTGGCAATATTACGCAAATGATAGAAGGCAGTCTTAGAAACAAATTTAATATGTGAATTAAAAAACAGATCTTGATCAAAAATAACTCCAAGGTTCCTCACAGAACTATTTAAAGTAAGAGTGGCCGCATCCAAATTAAGAGTTTGATTTGGAAAGGTATTTCTAAGGTTTTTGGGACCAACAAGAATGACTTCAGTCTTATCTGGGTTTAATAGCAGAAAATTACAAGTCATCCAAGCTTTGATTTCCTTAAGACAGGCATCTAACTTGGCTAATTGATTACAATCATCGGGCTTCATTGACAGGTATAATTGTGTGTCATCTGCGTAACAATGAAAATGTATACAGTCCTTTCTAATGATGCTACCTAACGGAAGCATATATAAACTAAAAAGAGTAGGGCCTAACACAGATTCCTGTGGAACTCCATGACTGAGCTTAGAGTTGGAAGAAAACTCATTAATGATATGAACAAACTGAAGTCTATTGGACAAATAAGATCTAAACCACTACAGTGAAGTACCATTTAGTCCAACAAAGTGTTCTAATCTATCAAGTAGAATATCATGATCGATAGTATCAAAGGCTGCACTAAGATCTAAAAGGACAATTACAGAAACGAGTCCATTATCAGATGCGATAAGGAGGTCATTAGTGACGTTCACTAAGGCTGTTTCAGTACTATGATGAATTCTGAACCCAGATTGAAACTCTTCAAATAAACTATTTCCCTGTAAGTGGTCAAATAATTGCATATTAACAACTCTTTCTAAGATTTTTGAAATGAAAGGCAGATTAGAGACTGGTCGATAGTTAACTAAAACTCCTGGATCGAGCGTTGACTTTTTAAGTAAGGGTTTAATTACAGCAATTTTAAAAGCCTGTGGTACATGACCTAAGGTTAACCACTTGCACTCCGGGCAATTTTCCTAAAAATGCCAAAAAATAACGTGCCCAAAGTAAATCGAAAGCTGTTATTCAACCCTTTGCAGCATCTTCATGGGGTTGGTCTCATTTAAAAGAAAACACTTTGAATTTTTTGGCAAAAAAACCATAATCTCTCTACGTGCTCCGGCCACTGAGTTACAGTCATCTAAACATACTGAACTTGAAGAAAAAAAAATTGACAGTGTTTTTTTGGATACAAATGCTTGTAAATAACACACAGCTGTCCGATCCGGCTGGAAAATGCAACAGAAATGTAGAACCAAGTGTTATCCAGCTGAGATCCAAATTTGGTAACAATACCAAAAAAAATGAATATTTTACACAGCTTTGTTCTCAGGCTGTTCCCAGGCGTTTTGGAACTGTGCCAAATTGTGCCAAATGGCACAGTTTGGAAAAATGTCTGTAACTTTTGAATAATTCAATGTAGAATCTTCATTTTAGGCTCTAATGAAAGGTCACACTCAGGGCTGTGTCTGTGTGTGTGTGTGTGGGCAGGGGGCCGTCCCCCCCCCCGCTACCAAGGACAGAGTTCGGCCCTCGCTACATGACGGATTACACTCCTTGCATGTTTTCACAGCAGCTCCCCCCCCCCTCGCTACTGTGTGTGTGTGTGTGGGGGGGGACCATGAACGGACCGTGAACGCCCCCCCCCCCCTCACTACAGAAGAGGGCCATCGCTACATGATGGAATAGACTCATATGCTTCCCCCCGCAGACCGGGGGGCGTTCAGACCGTGAACGCCCCCTCCCCGCTCCTCTTCTGCAGCGGGGGGGGGGGCCTTCATGGTCCGAACACGGCAAATGAACCATTTATCGCGGCGCACGCACTTCGTACTTCGTGCGCAGTACAGTTGTAATTTACCGATCAGTCAAAAGTCATTTTTGGATTACAGTTTTCAGGGATAAATAATAATTTAGCTTATAATACCTTACCTCTTCAAAGCAGCAGAGTCGTGGCGAACATCTCTTCCCCCATTGTCAGACGAACGCGACGCTCGTGGATCACGATCAAAACATAATTCCATTATTGCCGTTTTGGCGAATGATTTACGACTTTTGTCGTCGGCCTCCGTCTATTCTGCTGGAATGAGTGCAGGTCCCACTTGTGGGTGTTCTCCATGCTGCTGGGTGAGCCTGGGTCTGTAGTAGATTCGTCCAGCGTCCTTTGTTTTCATCTGTTGCAACAGTAAATCTCTCTTCACCCAGCCTGAATTTCTGTGCTTCAATTGGCTCCTGTGTTCACAGTAAGCGGGTCCTCCTTCCTAGATTTTCATTCATTGGCTCTTCAAGGTTTCAGAAACCCAATTCAAGGCTCTTATTAGTCGAATGAGAGGTCAATCAGATGAACTAATCTGTTCGCGGCTGTCTCTGCAGTTTTTTTTTAGTGGCGCTTGGACGCCACTACATCACCATCACCACCATCATGCGTCATGCGTCCAAGCACGAGAGCGCCCTCGTGCGCCCTAGAACGCAGAGACTTGCCCGCCCGCGGAACAACGGAGTGCAAGTGGTTAAAGAAGAATTGATTATTTGAAGAATACGACTACCAATAAATGGAAAGACTTTTTTAAATAAGTTGGTAGGAATAGGGTCTAAAACACAAGTTGAAGGCTTGGATGAGGGGATTATTTTATCTAACTCTAAAAGGTCAATTGGAGTAAACGTATTCAAACAGATATCAGTTGAAGGAGTTGTAGTAGTTGCTGTACTTAAGTTTATGGTGGGATTAATCTGATTGATTTTTATCTCTAATAGATAAAATTTTATGATTGAAAAAGTTCAAAAAGTCTTGACTAGTAAGCTCTAGGGGGATGCGAGGATTGACAGAGTCCTGACTCTTTGTCAGCCTGGCTACAGTGTTGAAAAGAAACCTGGGATTATTCTTATTCTCTTCTGTTAATGCAGAGTAGTAACTTGTTCTAGCTTTTCTAAGAGGTTTTTTATAAATTAGGAGATGATTTCTCCACGCTAAGTAGAATTCATCTAAATTAGTCGAACACCATTTTCTTTCTAATTGACAAGTCTTCTGTTTTAAGCTGCGAGTTTCTGTGTTAAACCAAGGGGTTAAAAATCTCTGATTAGACTTTTTCTTTTTTTTTTTTTTTTTTATTTAAGTTTTTGTAAAGGGTATACAGGTCGTTACAGCAATGCATTGTTTACATTTTCATCACATGTTCCCTTATTTTCTGATATCTGACAACATTGGAAGAATAATTCTTACAACACCCCTTTTTTTTTTTAAAGTGAAAGAAAAAGTGAAATTAAAGAGAAAAAAAAAACAAAAACAAAAACAAACAAACCAGCAAAAAACAAACAAAAAGAAAAATAGGTAATTAAAAGTAAAAGAGCATCTGAGTAGCATTGGAACAAAGAGCGGAACCATTATTGAAATGGTATTTGTCAAAGATTAGATCTAATGGAAGACACATATGCGATCCAGGGTTGCCAAAAGTTCATGAACCCATCCATGTCCTGTCTCAGTGCGAATGTCAACTTTTCCATCGAGTAAATGTCTTGGATCATGTTAGACCAATCTTCAGGTGTAGGACAGTCCTTCAACATCCATTTTTTAGTTAGAGCTTTTTTGCTTGCCAATATTAAAACATTGAATAAGTATTTTTCTCCTCGTCTTTCCAGTGAGTCCGGTAGTAAACCCAAATACAAAGTTACAAAAGAAAAGGGAACTGTTATTTTGAATATTTTCCCCAATATTGTCTGTACATTGGTCCAATATTGGTGGATAACTGGGCATGACCAAAACACATGAAAATGATTTGCAGTCTTTTCACCACACAAGCGCCAACAGTTCAATCCCTTATGGGTAAATTTGTTTTGTGCAGGTGTTCTGAAAAATCTTACCAAGTTTTTCCATCCAAATTCTCTCCACTGCAGGGATGAGGTACTTTTCCATTGCTGTTTATTTAGCTTTTCCCATATTTCCAGTTGTAAAGTGAAATTCCCCTCTTTTTCCCATCTCTCTTTTATATATGATGTGTTGTCTCCTTTTAAGTCTTGAAGACCTTGGTATATTTTAGAAATGTATCTGATCCCTGGGATCCCTTTATATGCCATTAAGAAGACCTTCAGAACACCTGACTGGGCTCTTTCCAAATCCTCCTTTTTAAGTATATTGTTTATGTGGTGTCTAAGCTGGAAGAACCTGTAAAGGTCTTGATTTATTAGGCCTTGTTTTTTCAAATCTTCAAAACTTCTTAAAATTTGCCCTTTAAAAAAATCGTAATATTTTATCAGCCCTTTCTCCTTCCACTTTTTAAATCTGGTGTCTGTTTTATTAGGAGTAAAGTCTTGATCATAGGCAATCCATTGCAGAAGTCGATAGGGCTCTTTAGTTTGATTCTCTCTGACTATCTTAAACCAAATTTTTAGCGGGGTCTCTATCCACGGGTTAGTGTTATTCAAAAGCTTAGGTAAGGCATTGTTCCCTATTATCGCCTGTAGGGGGATGTCACTTGTTATTTGGCATTCGATCTCCTTCCATTGTGCAGTGTAGACTGGGTTACATATCTCTACTAAAGTTTTAATTTGTGCGGCTTTAAAGTAGTCCCTGATATTTGGCAGTGCGAGCCCACCTTTGTCTTTGTTTAGCTGTAGGGTTCTATATCTGATTCTAGGTCTCTTGCCCTGCCATATGAATCTTGAGATCCTTCTGTCCAGCTCCTGCCATGTTTTTTTGGGAGGTTCTACCGGTATTGTTTGGAAAAGGTATAGAAGACGTGGAAGTATATTCATTTTGACTGCTTCAATTCTTTGTGCAGTACCCAAAAATGGTATCATATTCCATCTTGCTAGGTCAGATTTTATTTTTGTCACCAGTGGATCATAGTTTAGTGATATAATTTTGTTGAGTTGTTTCGGGATATTGACCCCCAGATAGTTCATAGATTCCGACTCCCAGTTAGTTTTGAGTTTGCTTAGTGAATAATGATTTGGGTCATAGTTGAATATTAAAATTTGGGTTTTATGCATGTTTAATTTGTACCCCGATAAATCTCCATACTCTGAAAAAACTGAGGTTAGGTCTGGTAAAGAAGTGTCCGGCTGCCCTAGGTATATTAAAATGTCATCAGCAAAGAGTGCTATTTTATGTTCCTTCTGACCAAGTGTAATACCTTAAATTTTTTGATTTTGTCTTATCCATTGGCTCAGAGGTTCTATGAAGATTGCAAAGAGCAGTGGAGACAGGGGGCAGCCCTGACGACATCCTCTTTCCAGTTCAAAAGATGATGATAAATTACCGTTAATCCTTATTTTAGCTGTTGGTTTTTTATATAATGCCTGTATAGTTCTAATGAAGTTGTTATGAAAATTGAAACTGGATAAGATTCTATATAGAAAAGACCAGTCAACCGAATCGAATGCTTTTTCAGCATCTAATCCCAATATGACTGCATTTAAGTTATATTTTTTAATATGATGAATTATGTGTAAAGTGCGTTGAATGTTGTCTTGTGTCTGTCTTTGTCTTATAAAACCTGTTTGGTCTAAATGAATTAGGTCTGTCAGTATATTTTCTAACCTTTTGGCAAAGATAATGGTCAAAAGCTTATAGTCCTGATTTAGTACACTGATTGGTCTGTAGTTGGAGCACTCTAGTTAATCCTTTTCAGGTTTAGGTATGACTGCAATGACCCCTTCTCTCCAGGAGGGGGGATTTCCCCTGTGTGGAGGACATAATTAAATGTTTTCAGGAGGAGAGGAGATAGTTGCTGTTTAAAGGTTTTGTACCACTCTGCTGTATAGCCATCAGCTCCTGGGGATTTGTTAGCTTTAAGTTTCATAATTGCTTTTTCCAATTCTTTAGGTTGTATTTCTGACAGTAGTGTTTTATTTTGTGACTCCGTAAGTTGGGGAAGGTTTAATGTGTTTAGGAATGCCTCGGATGCGTTTTTATGTTTTTTGTGGGAGTATAAGTTCTTATAGTAATTCTCGAAGCTTTTAAGAATATCCTGAATTCTGAATTTTATTTCCTTTGATACTGGGTCTCTGATTTTGTAGATTGCTCTTTCTGTTTGATGTTTCCTCAATTTATAGGCTAGCAATTTTGCCGATTTACTGCCTGCTTCATAGTATTTTTGTTTCAAAAATGTAAGTTTCTTCTGGATTTCTATTGTGTAGATCTCATTTATTTGGTTTTTAATTTCCTTAATCTTGAGCGAGTCAGTAGAATGAGTGTTGCCTTTGTGTTCTTTTTCTAGGTTCCTAAGTTCTGACTCTAATGTGGATAGTTTTTCTTGTCTTAGTTTCTTTTGGGTTGCCAGTTTTGCAATAATCTTTCCTCTTATTACAGCTTTGCATGCATCCCACAGTATTAAAGGGGATACTTCTCCATTATCGTTTTCTTCCAAATATCTGAGAATATCTGATTCCAATTCATCTTTCAATGGTCCTTTCAGGACATTTGAATTTAACCTCCAAGAAAATGTATTATTTGTGTATTTTTGGATATTTAAGTCCATGTAGATCGGACTGTGGTCAGAGAGATCCATCAGTCCTATTTTACATGTTTCTACTCTTCCAATGTCTCTATTAAACATAAAAAAATAGTCAATCCTTGAGTAAGATGAATGTGGAGTTGAGTAAAATGTATAGTCTTTTACACTGGGGTTGAGTTCCCTCCACACATCACAGATTCCCATTTCTTTTAGTAGCATCCGAGTCTTCCTGCTTTGGGTGTTATTTTGATGTGGAGAATTACCAGAAGCATCCCAGTATGGATTCAGTCTAAGATTGAAGTCCCCACCACATATCACTAAACCTTGAGCTTTAGTTATCATTAGGTCAAATACATTTTTATAAAATTTCCAGTTAGCCCCTGGGGGAGCATACACATTCAGCAGGGTGATATCTTCTCCCTCTAGCCGCCCAGTTACCAAACTGTATCTCCCTTCTTTATCTTTGTGTTCTGATTTTTTTTCAAATGTAATTTTGGTTGATATCAATGTCGCTACTCCCCTCCTCCTCCTTGACTTATATGAAGATGAAGAGATCATTTTAAACCCTTGTCTACTGAGTTTATTGTGCTCCACGTCTGTTAGGTGGGTTTCTTGTAAAAATATTATTCCTGCTTTGTCTTTTTTCATTTTGCCTAGAATCTTGGATCTTTTAACTGGATTCAGGATTCCTTTTACATTATATGAAATTATTTTGGTTACACCCTGTTTCTCCATTGTGTTGTTTTGTTTAGTATAACTGTGTGGTGGCCCTCTTTTGTGCTACTCAGAAACTGAAAGAACATTAAAAACAAGAAAAACATTAAGAACATAGTGTATAAAACTTTAAAACAAAAAGCTGTCAAAAGAACTTCCTGAGCTGAGGTCTTTTTAAAGACCCTGGAAGAGCCTTGATGGAGTGAAGGCTCTGAGGGGAATTCCTCAAACTCTGTTACGTGTTGAGGGCCCTCTCTTACCCCTGTAAGTTGTCCCATGCTTTTAACGTGAGTTTCAGAACCCAATCCGAACTTGTAATGATTTTTTTTTCCTTTTATGCCTATACCCTGTGAAATTGTGTGCACCCTCCCACCCCCATCACATCAAACATTCACGCAAAAACAGTATTTGTTAGTGTGAGGAGAACATGTGGATTATTGTCACATTTCTATTTTAACAAGTTTGTTTTGTTTTTTTTTTATTAAAAAGACTTATTTGTTTCAAATATTATGACTGTTCCATGAAATGTTTTACCACATGCTGAATACGCATCTCCTTTAATGTTTGTTACCTTGTATGAGGGGGGTTGGATGTGCAGATTGATTCAAGAAAAACAAAAAAAATGGTCGCTATTCCAACCTGAAAACGGACAGTTTATCCGCGACGCTCTGGCGCCGGGTTTCCCGCTGCTGGCCCGTGGATTTTGAAGGTCTTTGTGTTGTCCATGTTTGCGTTTTGATCTTCTCACTCGGGTCTGCTGCGGGTTTAAATACCATTACCGGGAGCCCTCTTCTCGCCATATCAGCTGTTGCTTCTTCCGCCGAATTATAGAGACATGTTTCTTCACCGTAGAAGACCCTTAACTTCGCAGGAAATGGCGTCTGAAAGCGCAGTTTCTTCTCTCTTAACACCTTTTTTGCGTCATTGTATTCCCTGCGCTTTTTAAGGACCTCCGGGGCGTAATTGTGTTCCACGAAGACTTTTCTCTCCTGGTGCATAAATCCTTTTTTCTGCCAAGCCAGTCTTACAACCTCTTGTTTTATTTTGAAATTGGAAAATCTTACCAACACCGAACGTGGGGGTGCTTCCGCCGCTGGCCTAGCGGCTAATGAACGATGTGCCTTTTCTATGTTTAAGTCGGTGGTTTGTGGAATATCCAATTTCTCTCTTAGTAAAGATTCCACGCATTCTGCCATTGAGTTAAAACCGTTTTCGGCTCCTTCTATCAGACCATGAATTCTTATATTGTCTCTTCTCTCTCTTCCTTCTTGGTTGGCTAGCTTAGCCTCTATAGATGCTTGTCTTTTGCGTAGGTCCAGCACAGAATCTTCGAGCACTTTTATTCGTTCCTCTGCTTCCAAGATTCGGTTCTCGGCCTGGTCCACTCTGCTGTTTGTCCTTTTCAATTCGTCTCTGAATTCCCGAAATTCGGCTGTAACCTCTCGGCGAAATTGTCGTAGCTCTTCAAATAGCGATTTCAGGCTAACCTTTTTGTTAGCTACCACCAGTTCCTCGTCTTCTGAACGGAGATCTTCTAGTTCAGATTCTCCGGCCGATACGTGTCCTGGCCTAGAGAATTTCAGTTTCTTCTGTTTTCCTTTAGACATGATGATTTTGTCTTTTGATTTTCACTCCTCCAAAAATCCGTTAAGTTTGATTTTCAAGGTGTTATCTTGGATAGGGTCTGAGAGCTTCAGTGTTAAGCTGCAGTCGCCATGGCGTCCAGACCGGAAGTCAGACTTTTTCTTTTTTAAGGGGCCACCAAGTCTAGAGTCTGATGCAGAGAGGCTGTAACACTATCTACAATGCTATCAGTTATGAAAGGAGCAAGCTCTCCATCTATTATTTCCATTGTGTTAACACATGGTACAGAGGAAATAATCTGCAAAAATTTGGAAACATCATCTGAAAGACATCTGCTGTCGTAATATTTTTCTTTAGGAGTCAAATAATCAGAAATAGTGAAATCAAAGGTTAACAGACAATGGTCTGACAGTACAGGATTATGAGGAGACACTACCAGATTTTCTATTTCTATACCATAACTCAGAACAAGGTCCAATGTATGGTGGAGATAATGGGTAGAATTTTCTACTTTCTGGGAAGACCCCATTGAGTCTAATATTGAATTTGAATGCTTTATTAAGGCAGTCACTATCTACATCAACATGTATATTAAAATCCCCTACTATATTTATTCTATCTGATTTCAGCACTAAATCAGCTAAAAATTCGGCAAAATCGGATAAAAACTCTGGGTAGGCAGAGGGAGGATGGTAGACTATGGCAAAGAAGATAGGGTTTAAGCTAAGATTGCTAACATGCCTCATAGTGAGGATAAATATAGATAAACACTGATTAAGAAAATTAAGAGACTACGATTGTCATGCGGTGACCCTCACGGATCACCATAAGACGCCAAGAGTCCACCAGTGAGTTTTACGAAGATGGTGATCTATTAACACGACAAGACGAGACAGGACAAGACTGTGAGCCGCTCTCAGCAAAAACACACATGAATCAATACATGAGCTCGCAGGGCAAACCCCAGCCACTACGAGCTAAACTGTGATATAACATGAGACAACGAACCTGACATGAAGGTCTAATGACGCTCTGACAAGGCTTGACGAGGTTTTGACAATACGTTGACAAGGTGTTGACAAAGTGTTGACAATACTCCTGCAACCTTACTGCCGCTAGTGCCCGCTTAATAAAGGTGAGCACTAACGAGCAGTAATGTCACACAGCTAACCAGCCCTGACAGGCAGAAGCCCCACCGAGCACCTTCACAATAAGAGCCCGGTGAGGCCAGAATACAACCCACAGCTGTCAAGGCCGACAGCGAGTAGAGCTTAGCCCGAGCGTGAACAGAACCCAGCGCTCAGGTTGTAACAACGATAATCCATATCCACACACACACACGGCAAGAACAGTGCTTTTGTGATATACCATGTCAATGTACTTTAATAAACAAAACAAAACAAAAAACTTATGACTGATTTTAGTAGACATCAATCATCCCCAGTTGGAGGAAGTCATTTGACACAGAGTGAGGAAATTCAGACTCTGAAAATATGCCATTATGCTGAACATAAACTACAAGAGATGGAGAATGATATTGATCCCGATAACCACTTCTTCAATAATATTCATAATCACTGTGAATTTTATACAGAAAAGCAATTCAAAAGTCAAGTGCAATTAGATGGTAAACTATCAATAATACACTTCAACAGCAGAAGTCTTAACAAAAACTTTCCACAGATTCAGGACTATTTAAAACAGCTAGATAGAAAACTTACAGCTATCGCAGTCTCTGAAACTTGGCTCAATGAAGAGCAGGCTTCTCTGATGGCAATAGAGGGATATCAGATGCTTTATATTAATAGATCTCAAAAAAGGGTGGTGGTGTTGCACTGTATATTGATGACCTGTATAGGTGTAAACTTGTAAATGGAATGTCCTTTGCACTATCAGAGGTTCTGGAATGTGTTACTGTTGAGACTGACCAAGATAAAACAAAAAATCTAATTATAAGTTGTATATATAGAATGCCGAGAACTTGTGTTGAGACATTCAAAGATACATTAGTCGAGCTGTACAATAATATAACTAGTAAGAAAATGGTTGTAATCTGTGGAGACTTCAATATTGATTTACTAAATCCATTTCAACAAAATGTAATTACAGAGTTCATGAATTCTATGTACAGAATGAGTCTATATCCCACAATAACACATCCCAGTAGAATCACAGTTCACACTGCTACACTTATTGATAACCTGTTTGTTAGTATTATTGATAAGAAAATAGAAAGTGGATTATTGATAAATTACATAAGTGACCATTTGCCAGTCTTTGCACTCATCCATGGCCACATGGGGGCCAATACAGAAAAAAACTTTAAAATCTTTCAGATACAAATCACAAAATGCAATCAGTTCTTTTAAAGAAGACCTGCTGAAGCAAGACTGGACAAAAGTTATGTATCAGATGTAAATGAAGCCTATGACACATTCATGAACATTGGAAACCACTCTTTATGAAAAAAAAATGTCCGTTAGTAAAGATAAAGCTTAAACAGAAATTTGTCGACAAGCCATGGTTAACCAAAGGATTACAAAAAGCATGTAGAAAGAAAAATTCATTATATAAAGCTTTTCTAAAGAAAAGGACAAAAGAGGCAGAGCAGCAGTATAAAACATACAAAAACTAGAAAAGCACTCGTAGAGCGCAGACCTCCGCCAAGCGCCACAGTTCCCCCCATACAGTGTTTGTGTGTACGTTTTCAGATTCCTTGACCATGAAAACATATTACTAGCAATTGGATTCACAATGATAGGATTAGTGGTTCAGTAGTTATTGACGAAAATGGCATTTTCCGTAATGGCGGTTTAGCGCCACAGTTCCCCCCATACAGTGTTTGTGTGTACGTTTTCAGATTCCTTGACCATGAAAACATATGACAAGCAATGTCGCTCTGAGAGCCGCTTTCAATGAGCTATGAAAACGTTTGCATAACCCGTTAGCCTGCGGATTGTACGCGGTTGTGCGGTGAATTGTGACACCCAGGCTGCGGGCCATTGTCGACCAAAGCTTGGAAACAAATTGAGGGCCTCTGTCGGACGTAATGTCCGACGGAACGCTGAAGCGCACCACCCAAGCTGTTAAAAACGCGCGCGCCACTTCCTCGGCTGTGGTTGATGTCAGCGGGACCACTTCAGGCCAGCGCGTGGTGCGGTCCACCATTGTCAGAAGATGTGTGCACCCCTGTGACAGCGGGAGGGGTCCAACGAGGTCCACATGAACGTGGTCGAACCTCTTGGCCGGAATGTGAAACAATTCCAAAGGAGCTCTCGTGTGCCTGTGTACTTTGGCTCGTTGACACGCCGTGCAGGCTGCTGCCCACTCTTTGACCTGTTTGCGGAGGCTCGGCCAAATAAATTTCTCTCCCACCATTTTGACCGACGCGCGCACTCCAGGGTGCGCCTAAGAATGAACCGAGTCAAAAACGTGGTGGCGCCACACGGCCGGTACTACTGGACGCAGCCATCCAGTGGAGACATCGCAGATTAGGGGGGCATACCGTCTTGCAGCACCCTGCTCTCCAGCCTTAACCCTGTTGGTCCAGACTGGAGCGCGTGCACGTCCGCGTCATTAACCTGCTCTGCGGCCATGGCTGCATAATCTAACCCTACGCTGACTGGGGCCGCCACAGCGCGCGAGAGGCAATCTGCCACTACATTGAGTTTGCCCGCCACATGCTGAATATCAGTGGTAAACTCTGATATGGCGGTCAGCTGTCTGTGCTGCCGGCCTGACCACTGTTCTGAGACTCTGGCCATCGCGAATGTTAGCAGTTTGTGATCAACGAACGCGGTGAAAGTGCGTCCTTCCAGCCAGAACTGAAAGTGGCGGATGGCCAAATGGAGAGCGAGCAGCTCCCTGTCGAATGTGCTGTATTTACGTTCGCTATCGCGCAAGGTCCTGCTGAAAATTGCGAGGGGCTGCCAAACCCCGGCTACATGTTGTTCCACGACCGCCCCTATGGCCACATCTGACGCGTCAGTGGTGAGCGCTATGCGGGCCGTTGGGTCTGGGTGTGCCAACAACGCAGCCTTTGCCAAGGCTGCTTTAACCTCCAAGAACACTTGGTCCCGCTCCGGGGACCACTCAATCTTATCCGCGGGTTTCTTTTTTTTGAGCGTGGCATACAGCGGCTGCATGAGTTGCGCCGTGCGGGGGAGAAAACGGTTATAAAAATTCACCATTCCCAAAAACTCCTGCAACGCCCTGACTGTCTGCGGCCGGGGAAAATCTGCCACCACGCGCATTTTGTCAGGCAGCGGAACTGCTCCTTCGGGGGAGACGCAGTGTCCTAAAAAATCGATCTGCGCCACCCCGAACTGACACTTCGCTGGGTTGATTATTAACCAGTGATCTCCCAACCTTCGGAAAACTGTGGCCAGGTGTTTTTCGTGTTTGTCTTCAGACGCGCTGGCTACTAAAATATCGTCCAGGTAGACGAACACGAAAGGGAGATCGTGAAGCACCGTGTCCATCATGCGTTGGAACATCTGAGCAGCCCCTTTAAGTCCGAATGGCATGCGTAAAAACTCGACTAAACCAAACGGAGTTATTACCGCTGTTTTGGGTATGTCCTCAGCGCACACTGGGACTTGGTGGTAACCGCGGCCCAAGTCTATTTTAGAAAAAATGCGCGCCCCTGCCAAATGAACCGAGAAATCTTGAATATGTGGGATTGGGTAGCAGTCATGCGCTGTAGCGTTGTTTAACCTGCGAAAATCCCTGCAAGGGCGCCATGATCCGTCAGCTTTCGGGACCATATGTAGGGGGGAAGCCCACGGACTGTTTGAACGTCGGATAATGCCCAACCTCTCCAGGTTGGCAAACTCCTTGCGCGCTATGGCCAGCTTAACTGCGTCCAAGCGCCGAGCTTTTGCAAAAACGGGCGGTCTGGTAGTGGTAATAAAATGCTCCACCCCGTGCTTAGCGACTGTTGCCGAAAATGTGGGGACCGTGAGTGCTGGGAACTGAGTGAGCAGTGTGTGGAACTTACTGCCTGCTGTTGTGACGTTGGCTTGTGCTGTAGGTGGGGCCACTTGCGCTGCACAGGGGAAAGAATCAAAAGAAAATGCATTAACCAGGCGCCTGTTAGCGAGATCAACCAACAACCCATGTGAGCACAAAAAATCAGCCCCCAGTGTTGGAAAAATTGTATATATGTATATAAACAGTTATCATTTTATTAATGATTCATGAAGCTGAGACTGATGTCCCCACATGTGGGTGGGTGTAGCTGGAGCGTTGTGTGCCAAGACTCATCCTTGTCATTTTGTGTACCTTTTTGCATATCCTGTACTTTTTATCTTCTCTGCAAAAGACTGTTGTGTACATATATATGTTATCATTTCAAAATATACTTAACTGAAGGGTTAAAAAGGTTTATGCTGTGTGTTGTGGAAAAATTACTGATGTGTAACTCCACTTAGTGTGCAAATCAAGATGAGTTAACTATGTTCTTTTTGACCGGAAGCACTGGTTTGTTGTAGGCCCATATATGGAGTTGTTTCCCCCTCTCTGTCTTTGCTGAGTGGAGAAGCAGATGTTCTCCCCGCGATAAGAGTGTTCATGCGATTTATCTCCTACACGCACTTGAAGACGTACAGAGCGTACTTTTGCTTATGTGATAATTCCGTTGTTCTGCTTTTGCTGAGTTTGTCACATACTCCATGTACTATCATTGTATATAAAAGAAGGCAGCTGCGGGACTGCCCCTCAGTATTCAACTCGCCCTGTAAAAGGTATGTGTGTTGATTACTCCTTGCAAGTAAAGGTTTCAAAGGCTCTGCGTGTCTTAAGTCTGATCTTTGATTCAATCTAATACCTTTTTGTACTCTGTATTTGTGAGGTTATCTTTCAGACTTCTGACATAGGTGGTGCCGAAACCCGGGACAGCTGAGATCCAGGTGGAGCGGGAGTGGACGTCCTGCAGATTGAAAAAAACCGTGCACGGTCTGATGGAAGCCATCAGCTTTGGAAACCCGACTTGAGGGAACACTGACAGTGATGTTCTACCCCCCGAGTCGACCTGGTGACGGCTGTCCTTACTGATAGAGCCTAAAAAGTAAGTTACAAATTTTTCCCTTTTCAGATTGACTGTAGTAGACATATACGAAGAATAACCGAACCTAACAATTCACAATTTCCCATTTTTAAAGAACCACAGGTCAGCTGACGAGCGAGTAATGGTAGTATAAGGCGGCACCCTGTACTTTTCCTAGTGGTTAAATGAAAAAAAAAAAAACACTGCAGGAATGCAGTGGTCTTAGGAAGTAACGTGACGGCGATTCACAGTTACGGGCCGGCCAGGTTTTAAAATAGAAAGGGGTGTGGGAGACAGTGTGACAGCGATTCACAACTGTTTGGTGGTCAGGTTTTAAAATAAGTAGGGTGAAGGAATTCACTCCAAATTGGGCGGTAATAGTGTTACAGTCGGCGTACTGATAACGTCCCTGACCACGAACCCACCCCCAAATTGGGCGGTAATAGTGTTGCAGTCGGCGTACTGTTAACGTCCCTGGCCATCTAAAAATGGGGAATTGTGTTAGAAGACCAGATAGGCAGATGAATAAACAGAAGAAAAAACAGGACATAGCGCGCACAACTGTAAAAATTACAATAACGGACAAAATGAAAAGGGAAAAATAAAGGATCCAGAAAAATACTTAAATAAATGGAAAAAAGGATTTCTCATTCAAGCCCACGTTGAACGTGAATGAATGCCAGGCATTGTTAACAACCATTGAAATGACGTCTAATAAACCTGTTAAAACAGGCAAACCCAGTGCGGAGCTCCAATGTGCCATCTTGTGGTCACAAGCGGCAGAGGCTTCCCAACGGAAAGCTGATGAAGCCAGAGAAAAGCAGAAACAAATGAAAACTCAAACTAGTACTGTTAGTATGGCCCCACTATTGGAAAATCCACCCCCATACCCCAAACCGGGACCTAAGGTGGGCCCGTATTCCACTCTTTCACAAGAAGCCCAAGAGGTTGGGAAAAGGAGGAAGCAAATAAAATCATAATAATTAGACCATAATATTTAAAGACGGACGGATTAAATGGCAGCAAAACTGGATAACGTTAAAATGGACAATGAGAACATTGTTTTATCTATTATCTATTCTTTGTGTGTGTGTGTGTGTGTGGTTGATCTGTGAAGAAAGTGGTCTAAATATGGGTACTTTTACTAAGTTTTGGGTTTTTATTTTTTCAATTTAACTCTGGGGGTCTTGATTAATGTTGCGTACGTGATAAACTGTTTACATTTTTTTTTAAAAAAAAAAAGGCAATTTTGACGCATTACTGACCTTTGTCCTTGACTGAAACATGACAGTGCACTTTATAGAAAAAAGGACTGACGTGTGACAATGTGACTACAGGCCATACTATGATCATATTATGATGTCATTTAATAATGCCTAATCACTGAAGATTTTATGTTTACCCTATATCACATGATTTAGAGCACAGAGGATCAAAACAGATTGATAATTAATGTGTCTGTGCATATGATCTGCCAGAGGCTATGGATTATTGACATAACGTTCGGCTCAGGAGACGCACACACACAGGCTCAGAGTAGTTCAAATAGTTTATTGGCAACAGGGGTGAATGGATGAGTGTCTGCGAAATGTTAATGTGTTGGTGGGGGCGTCTGCTTCAGGCACAGAGGCAGGAGACCGTACAGCCGGCAACCCTATGGGAGAGAACACAGAGACACAGGGTGACGGGCACACACCAACACAGGAGGAGAATAGGCGAGGGAGAAGCTTACTTGGTAGGAACAGATGACTGGCACAACAAGGACGGGACCCGGGAGACAGCCACCTGCAGGGCTCGGTGCAGCAGCGAGGAATGACGAGGGAACGGGGTTGTCCGCCGCCGAGGAATCCACCTGCGCACAGGGGAGCAGACTGGAAAAGATGAGGTAAGGATTTCTTACCACACAGCGTCGTGCTGAAGAGTAGGTTGCTTCACGTTGAAGGGGAATGAAGTCTGACAGCTTCAGGCCGAAGCTCAGGGCGAGGCGGCTTATATCCCTCGCCGCTGACGATGAACAGGTGTGCGAGCAGGTGGCGCCGCTGATGAGCGGCGCGGCGTGACAGTACTCCCCCCTCTAGCAGCGCCTCCTGGCGATGGCTTCTCTGGGTGCGCTCGGTGGAAGTCAGTGATGAGCGATGGGTCCAACACGAACGACGAGGGTACCCACTGTCGATGCTTGGGCCCATAGCCCTCCCAGTCCACCAAGTACTGCAACCCACGACCCCGGCGCCGGGAGTCCAGGATGGAGGCGACGGACCAGGCCGGATGGCCACCAATCATCCGGGGCACGGGTTGCGCAGCAGGAGGAGGGCAAAGGGGGTCGGTGACTGCCAGCTTCACCTTAGACACGTGGAAGGTGGGATGGATGCGGAGGGAGGGGGGAATAGCCACGCACACAGCCACCGGGTTGATGATCCGGGTGATGGGGTAGGGACCCATGAATCGCTGTGCCAGCTTCCTCCTCTCGCCTTTTAAAGTTACGTCCTGGGTTGACACGTAGACACGTTGCCCAACTCTGTACGCCGGGGCAGGTCTTCTGTGCCGGTCCGCCACAGTTCCGTTGCGCTCCGCTGTGCGTAAAAGCGCATTGGGCGCGGCAGCCCAGATGGAGCGGAACTGTCTGAGATGCGCCCTAACCGAGGGGACAGTTACCTCACTCTCCTGCAACGGGACAGCGGGGGATCATAACCCAGGGACGCCTTGAAGGGGGACATCCCTGTAGCAGAAGAGCGAGCGGTGTTGTGGGCGTATTCAACCCAGGCAAGATGGTTACTCCAGGACGTGGGTTTAGATGCTGTTACACAGCGGAGCACAGCCTCCAGCTCCTGATTGGTCGTCTCACACTGCCCGTTGGATTGGGGGTGATGGCCGGAGGAGAGGCTCACCTTGGCTCCGATGGCGTTACAGAACGATCTCCAAACCTCAGAAGAAAATTGGGGCCCCCGGTCCGAGACCACGTCCACCGGAATCCCGTGCAGCCTGACCACGTGTTGGACGAGGAGATCCGCCGTCTCCAGGGCAGTTGGAAGACCTTGCAGGGGGACGAAGTGCACAGCCTTGGAGAAGCGGTCCACGATGGTCAGGATGGTGTCATAGGAATTGGAGGCTGGGAGTCCGGTGACGAAATCCAAAGCGATGTGTGACCAGGGCCTGCCAGGGACGGGCAGGGGCTGGAGCAGACCCACTGGGGGGGCGTTTCCCGACTTGTTGGTGGCACAAATTGGACAAGCCCGGGCGTAGTGGGCTGCGTCCCTCCGCAGGCCCGGCCACCAAAAGGACCGCTGGAGGAGGTCTATCATCCGGGAGGAGCCAGGGTGACAGGTGAGCTTGGAGGTGTGCAGCCAGTGGATGACCTCTCCACGAACCGCGGATGGCACGAACAACCTCTCCTCCGGTCCGCCGCCAGGGTCAGGTTCCACTTCCTGCGCCTTCCGGATCTTGCTCTCTATGTCCCAGGAGATGGCTCCCACGACGCACGACCTGGGCAGGATGGTGTGGAGCGTCTCCTCTGACTCCTCGGGGGTGAACTGCCTAGAGAGGGCGTCAGGCAGGCCGTTCTTGGAGCCAGGCCTGAAGGTGATGGAAAACTGGAACCTGGCGAAGAACAAGGACCAGCGCACCTGGCGGGCGTTCAGACACTTGGCAGATCGAAGATATTCCAAGTTCTTGTGGTCCGTAAGGACCACGAACGGCAGGTCCGCCCCCTCTAGCCAGTGGCACCATTCTTGCAGCGCGAGCTTGATGGCTAGGAGCTCTCTGTCCCCCACATCGTAGTTCCTCTCCGCCGGGGACAAGCGCCGGGAGAAGAAGGCGCAGGGCCGTTTGGTGCCGTCGTCAGTCGACCGCTGAGATAGCACCACCCCCACTCCTGTGTCCGAGGCATCCACCTCCACGATGCACTGCAGCGCGGGGTCGACCTGGCAAACTAACTAACTAACTAACTAACCTGCACTTATATAGCGCTTTTCTAGTCACAAAGACCACTCAAAGCACTTTCATTAATACTAACCCTCTATTCTAAGGGCCTATAGGAAACAGATATCTAGGGACAATTTAGAAGGACCCGAGAGGAGGAGAACTCCGCCTTCAGCGCCTGGAAGGCAGCAGCGGCCTCTTTGGTCCACCGGAACGGGACCTTAGGGGACGTGAGACGGGTCAGTGGTCCGACGATGGAGCTGAAATTGGGGACAAAGCGGCGGTAGAAATTTGCAAATCCAACGAACTGTTGCACCTGCTTCCGTGATGCAGGTGTAGGCCATTCTACCACCGCCTTTACCTTCTCTGGGTCTGGGAGCACCTGGTCCTGAGAGATGACTTGGAGAAGATGAGAATATCGTCCAGGTAGACGAACACGAAGATGCCGATGAAGTCCCGGAGGACGTCATTAATGAGGCGCTGATAGACGGCAGGAGCGTTGGTCAACCCGAACGGCATTACCAGGTATTCAAAGTGGCCGTTCGGGGTACGGAAGGCTGTCTTCCACTCATCTCCCTCCCGGATCCGGACGAGGTGGTATGCGCTGCGTAGATCCAGCTTGGTGAACCAGGTCGCCCCCTGGAGGGAGTGGAAGGCAGTGTCCATGAGGGGCAGGGTGTAACGGTCCTTCTCAGTGATGTCGTTGAGAGCCCGGTAGTCTAGGCAAGGGCGGAGGGATCCGTCCTTTTTCCCAACAAAGAAGAACCCTGCCCCCACGGGTGATGACGATGGGCGAATTATCCCAGCGCTCAGTGATTCTTTTAGGTAGGCGTTCATCGTCTCCTTCTCCGGCGCTGACAGGCTGTAGAGCCGACCAGAAGGTAAGGGAGCCCCCTGGCGGAGGTTGATGGCACAGTCATAGGGCCGATGAGGGGGGAGAGACGTAGCTTTAGTCTTGCTAAACACCATACCCAGGTCGTGAAATTCCGGAGGCACCAGAGACAGGTCCGGGGGTGCAGCGTCCGTAGCAGGGAGAGAAGTGGACGAAGAGCAGGCAGCGGACTGAAGGCAGGTGCCCATGCAGAACGTGCTCCATGCCGATACCCCAGCTGACTTCCAATCCAGGACCAGGTTGTGGAGGCGTAGCCAGGGATACCCCAGGATGACGGGCGACACAGAGTTGGGCAGGACGAGAAAGGTTATCTCCTCCCGGTGGTTTCCAGAGATGATCACCGGGACCGGGATGGTCTGGTGGGTGACTCTCCCAAGGGAAGCACGGGAGAGGTTGACCAGGGAGATGGGGTCCTTGAGCGCCTGGCAGCGGATGCCCATCCGGGTTGCCAGGCTTTGTGAAATGAAGCTGCCCTCTGCGCCCGAATCCACCAGTGCGTGGGTGAGGTGCCCAGTGGGGTTGTGGCAGAAACGGATGGGCAGCTTTAATTGAGTGAGGGGACTTAACCGATTGATGTCCGCGAGGCCCCCTACAGTGACTCGCGGACCCCCCCGTTTGGCTTCTGTGGGCAAAGCTCTACCGTGTGTTGATTATCTCCGCAATACATGCAGAGATTCAACGCACGGCGGCGTTGTCTCTCCGCCGGGGAGAGCTTTGTCCAGCCCGTCACCATCGGCTCCGACTCCTCGGGGTGCGATGGTGGCGGCGTCACCAGGGGGCGAGCTTGGGGCTGGCGCGACGAGGCTCCGCGAGGGCGAGAAGATGACGACTTCCGCCCCGAGGAGCGCTCGCGCAGCCTGTTATCCAAGCTGATAGCAAGGGAAGACAGCTCCGCTAGCGTCTCAGGGAGGTCCCGCCCAGCCAGTTCATCCCTCAGATCGTCATTGAGGCTGCGGAGGAAAAGACCGCAGAGGGAGCGTTCCTCCCAGCCTACTTCCTCCGCTGCTACCCGGAAGTCGACCGCATAGTCCGCGGCCAACTGGCTTCCCTGCTGGAGAGCGAGAAGCCGGTCGACCTGGACCGTCTCGGTTCGAGAGTGGTCAAAGACCTCCAGGAAGCGCCTCACAAACTGGTCATAAGTGAGGGTGGCGTAACTGGGCCTCGCCATAACGGCGTAGGTCCAAGTCAACGCGCGCCCCTCCAGGAGATTCCCAATATAACCAATCCGGCTGTGATCCGAGGGAAAGTCTCCGGGCACGCGGTGGAATACGGACTTACACTGCATGATGAACCCCCGCGCTCCGCCAAGCTTTCCGCTAAAGCGGGCGGGGGTCGGAATGGGTGTGAGCCGCGCCGGTGCTACCGGAGCCTGCTGGACGGCCACTGGAGCGGCAGGAGCCGCGCCACCCTGATGAGCCGGGGGGAACGGCTGCTGGGGGTCCAGGCGGTCCAATCGGTTATTAATGAGGATCAATTGGTTTAGGATCACCTGTTGCTGATAAGCTATCTGATCCACCCGAGCCTCGAGGTTGGTAAGCCGGTGTGCGAGCCCGCCGTCTGCCGAGCCGCTCTGCTGAAGCCGTACTGACATAACGTTCGGCTCAGGAGACGCACACACACAGGCTCAGAGTAGTTCAAATAGTTTATTGGCAACAGGGGTGAATGGATGAGTGTCTGTGAAATGTTAATGTGTTGGTGGGGGCGTCTGCTTCAGGCACAGAGGCAGGAGACCGTACAGCCGGCAACCCTATGGGAGAGAACACAGAGACACAGGGTGACGGGCACACACCAACACAGGAGGAGAATAGGTGAGGGAGAAGCTTACTTGCTCGGAACAGATGACTGGCACAACAAGGACGGGACCCGGGAGACAGCCACCTGCAGGGCTTGGTGCAGCAGCGAGGAATGACGAGGGAACGGGGTTGTCCGCCACCGAGGAATCCACCTGCGCACAGGGGAGCAGACTGGAAAAGATGAGGTAAGGATTTCTTACCACACAGCGTCGTGCTGAAGAGTAGGTTGCTTCACGTTGAAGGGGAATGAAGTCTGACGGCTTCAGGCCGAAGCTCAGGGCGAGGCGGCCTATATCCCTCGCCGCTGACGATGAACAGGTGTGCGAGCAGGTGGCACCGCTGATGAGCGGCGCGGCGTGACAATTATCAGACAAAGGTCTTGGAGAAAGAATCCTTAAATTGATAAGCACTTTTTGAAGCCAAGTATGACTTTGTATGACATTGTAGATAACATAAGGTGTACTGATTCAAATGACTTTGACTTAATGTTTATATGATTTTATACTGATATTACTCACCACATAATGGTGCGGTAACAATATATTTCTGAAATGTGACAGCAATGAGGGATGTGCTTCTCCTGATTCAGCGGTGGCCAAGCTGGGTCAGGGTGAACTACATTGCACTCCATAATTTACCAAGGAATGTATGAAATAGGGACATTCCTTGTAAAACATTAAATCAAATTCTAATTAGGCAAAACATCCGCCTTTCCTTTGACTGAAAGAATGTGACACAATATTTCAAATTCAACCCATCTGTGTTCAACAAGACAAACTGATCTTATTTATCAATGCTGAAGCATATCAAAAATGCACAGATAGTTATTTTGTTTTTCTTAAATGAAATTTGTAAACTATTTCAAGAGATGTCACAAAAAGAAGCTATAATTATTGAGATCTCATCTTTGAAGGAACTGGGCTACCTGCAAATTTTATTTAAAACTAAAAAGGGTAACACACTTCCTTTCAGTAAAATAATCAAACAAATACCCTGTAACTTTGCTGCATGTGAGCCTCCATGTATCAAAACAGGGGGTATCAAAGAAATTAATTAGCAAATAATTAGCAATCCTCAGAAAAATAGATAATGCATAAAAATTATCAATAAATGCAATTTTATTTACATAAATAAAACCAGCGATGGATCCAGCGATGGATCCACTCCAGTTCGCCTACCAGCATGGCATTGGGGTGGAGGATGCGGTGATCTTCCTCCTTCACCGTTCTCTGTCCCACCTGGAGAAGCCCGGGAATATGGTGAGGATCATGTTCTTTGACTTCTCCAGTGCTTTCAACACCATCCAACCGATGATCCTGAAGGACAAGCTGCTGCGCGCAGGGGTGGACCAGCACCTGTCATCATGGATCCTGGACTACCTCACGAACCGGCCTCAGTTTGTGAGAACCCGGGACTGTGTTTCCGACACGATCATCAGTAGCACGGGGGCCCCCCAGGGAACGGTTTTGGCTCCCTTCCTGTTCACTCTTTATACTGCGGACTTCTCACACAACACAACACATTGCCATCTACAGAAGTTCTCTGATGACTATGCGATCGTTGGTCTCATCTCCAATGGAGATGAAGCTGAGTATAGAGGGCTTATCCAGGACTTTGTGGACTGGTGCCATCGGAACTGCCTCCAGATCAACGCGAGGAAAACTAAGGAGCTGGTGGTGGACTGCCGCAGGCATGGGCAGCCCCTCACAGCACCAGTAAATATACAGGGAACAGACATCGAGATGGTGACATCCTATAAGTACCTGGGTATTCATCTGAACAATAAACTAGACTGGTCACACAATACTGACGCACTCTACAAGAAGGGACAGCGCAGGCTGTTCCTGCTGAGGAGACTCAGGTCTTTTGGTGTACAAGGGGCGCTGCTGAAGTCATTCTATGACACGGTGGTGGCATCAGCCATCACTTTTGGAGTGGTCTGCTGGGGCAGTGGCATTACTGCAGCCGATAGGAAGAGACTGAACAAACTGATTAAGAAAGCTAGCTCTGTCCTGGGGCAGCGCCTTGATCCGATGGAGGAGATAGGAGAGAGAAGGACGGTGGCTAAACTGTCATCTCTGCTGGAGTCCGAGTTCCACCCTATGCAGGACATACTGGATGCACTGAGGAGCTCATTTAGCAGCAGACTACATCATCCCAGGTGCACAACCGAGAGGTTTCGTAGGTCCTTCCTACCAACGGCTGTCAGACTGTACAACCTAAGCAGGGCTGCTCGCAGAGATAGCAAAAAGACGTAAAAAACTAATAGTTTTTTTGAATGCAAAAGATGCAATAGACTTACACAATGGTCCTCTCCGGCATACAACTAGAACATACCGGTCGCTGTGGAGGGTGAGAATATGTATGGGCACATAATCATACCATGTAGGATAACTAAATAGATGGTTATGCTGTTTCATCCCACCTAGCAACAATGCTCTGCACTGTGTGTGTTTATATATCTATATATTTATTCCATCTAGCTACAATGCTCCGCACTGTGTTTTTATATATCTACATATTATTCCATCTAGCTACATTGCTCCGCACTGTGTGTGTTTATATACTTGCATATTTATTCCACCTAGCTGCAATGCTCCGTACTGTGGGTGTTTATATATTTACATATTTATTCCATCTAGCTACAATGCTCTGCACTGTGTGTTCATATATTCATATATTTATTCCATCCAGCTACAATGCTCTGCACTGTGTGTCTGTGTGTGTGTGTGTGTGTTTATATATATATTTTATAGTAATATGTACATATGTATATTAGCTGCTCTTGCTTGCTTGTTTTTTTTCTTGCCTTCTGATTGTTGCTCTGAGTGTTGCTATCCCTGTGCTGTTGCAATCCTTGAATTTCCCCGTTGTGGGACTAATAAAGGCTTATCTTATCTTATCTTATCTTATAAGTGCTTTTCATTTCATTTTCTGTAGTGCCCAGGATAAACATATGGCTGCAGTTATAACTCAAATACAGGCTGGGCAATACAGACCACCTTTTTATTATTTATGGGATAATACAAATAATAAGATCATGCCCTCTATTATCCTACACATTTCCCATGTTGTGAAGGAGGGGGTCTCTCTCTCTACTTAGCAAAGGAAGAAGCAAGCGATAGGCTTGCTCTGTAAAAAAATAGAAGTGTGCTTATGCTGTAACGGTGTTGTCTGGGGTCCTGATTGTGTAAAAATTCCACAACCTGCATCACCTCCAACAGCTGAATGAGCTACTAACCTGAATGTAACTTATCTGTATTCTGTACAGATAGTAAATATGCTTATAGCACATGCCACCTGCATACTGTTACTTTGAATCTGCGGGGGTTTGTCACCTCCACAGAAAAACCAGCAAAACATCGACAGCAATTGTTGCAACTATGTAATGTTCTGATGCTACCATGTTCTGTGGCAGTTATTCACTGCCCTGCCCACACTAATGGCACGGACTTGTCTAGCTGCAATAATCACTTGGCTGATAACGCTACTCACTGTGCTGCTATTGGTCTTTTAGGAACGTCTTATTAATAATGTTGATGTTTTAAAAGACTGTCAAAATAATATGGACCTTCCTCCTGTTTCATGTGTAAATAATTAGATATACATTTGGCTTGTCTGATGAAAATTTGCTCTGCCACCCACATTATACAGATGAGCTGTCCTGGTGGCACATGGCCAATTATGTGCCAACAGGAGGGAAATCAATGATGAGGATGTTGGAAAAAAAAACTGTCCTAATATTTTGAAAGAAGTAACAAAAACATGCCAAAAGTGCATCATTTGTTTATAAAATAATGCTCAAGGAGCAATGGAAAGCTACAATATTGGTTGGTGTTGATTGACACCTTCACAAAGTGGACAGGAATTCATCACACATCCTCAGCAAATGCCGCCTCTGTGTGTGTGAAACTCTATTGAATGATGCTCTTTCCGTTTTTGGGGTTCCAGAACTGATTTATGCAGATAATGGAACTCATTTTACAGCACAAACAGTTCAAGACTTAATCCAAGCTGTAAGAAGTAAGATCAAATTTCATAGTATCGGTACAATCAAACAAATGCTGGCAAAAACCACACATGGAAAGGGTATTACTTGGCCAGAAGCTCTGAAATTAGTCAGACTAACCATTAACTCTATACTAGACCCAAAGACAGGATTATCACCTTTTGAATGTGCTTTTTCACCATCCTTATGTATTACCTGACCTCTCACCACTAACCACACCTAACAAATACACAGATCTTGGTGAACATCTCAGGGAATGTTTTGATTCTGTCAGAAGCTCTCTCTGCTCCACAGAAAAGGATAACCTGGAGACTATGTCTTCATAAAGAACCACCACCGACAACACTAGACACTCCCACTCCCACTGCAGTACATATTGCTGAATGACCATCTCGGATTCACCTTTCACACGCTAAAAGACTACGGGTGCCTGTAAGTGAACTAACTAACTTGTTTCCCTGAGTAAGTCCAGTACAAAAGGGGCATGTCCTTTTAAGGACAAGGCCGTCTCAACCCTGGTGAAGAAAGAGGCCCGGAGGGGTACTCTCTCAGGTGGAAGCATGGCACCAAAATTATTGATGACTCTGTGTTCAGCACTTCTCTACAACTACAACTACATTGCACTCCATAATTTACCAAGGAATGTATGAAATAGGGACATTCCTTGTAAAACATTAAATCAAATTCTAATTAGGCAAAACATCCGCCTTTCCTTTGACTGAAAGAATGTGACACAATATTTCAAATTCAACCCATCTGTGTTCAACAAGACAAACTGATCTTATTTATCAATGCTGAAGCATATCAAAAATGCACAGATAGTTATTTTGTTTTTCTTAAATGAAATTTGTAAACTATTTCAAGAGATGTCACAAAAAGAAGCTATAATTATTGAGATCTCATCTTTGAAGGAACTGGGCTACCTGCAAATTTTATTTAAAACTAAAAAGGGTAACACACTTCCTTTCAGTAAAATAATCAAACAAATACCCTGTAACTTTGCTGCATGTGAGCCTCCATGTATCAAAACAGGGGGTATCAAAGAAATTAATTAGCAAATAATTAGCAATCCTCAGAAAAATAGATAATGCATAAAAATTATCAATAAATGCAATTTTATTTACATAAGTGCTTTTCATTTCATTTTCTGTAGTGCCCAGGATAAACATATGGCTGCAGTTATAACTCAAATACAGGCTGGGCAATACAGACCACCTTTTTATTATTTATGGGATAATACAAATAATAAGATCATGCCCTCTATTATCCTACACATTTCCCATGTTGTGAAGGAGGGGATCTCTCTCTCTACTTAGCAAAGGAAGAAGCGAGCGATAGGCTTGCTCTGTAAAAAATAGAAGTGTGCTTATGCTGTAACGGTGTTGTCTGGGGTCCTGATTGTGTAAAAATTCCACAACCTGCATCACCTCCAACAGCTGAATGAGCTACTAACCTGAATGTAACTTATCTGTATTCTGTACAGATAGTAAATATGCTTATAGCACAGGCCACCTGCATACTGTTACTTTGAATCTGCGGGGGTTTGTCACCTCCACAGAAAAACCAGCAAAACATCGACGGCAATTGTTGCAACTATGTAATGTTCTGATGCTACCATGTTCTGTGGCAGTTATTCCACAGGTCTTTTAGGAACCGTCCGTCTTATTAATAATGTTGATGTTTTAAAAGACTGTCAAAATAATATGGACCTTCCTCCTGTTTCATGTGTAAATAATTAGATATACATTTGGCTTGTCTGATGAAAATTTGCTCTGTCACCCACATTATACAGATGAGCTGTCCTGGTGGCACATGGCCAATTATGTGCCAACAGGAGGGAAATCAATGATGAGGATGTTGGAAAAAAAACTGTCCTAATATTTTGAAAGAAGTAACAAAAACATGCCAAAAGTGCATCATTTGTTTATAAAATAATGCTCAAGGAGCAATGGAAAGCTACAATATTGGTTGGTGTTGATTGACACCTTCACAAAGTGGACAGGAATTCATCACACATCCTCAGCAAATGCCACCTCTGTGTGTGTGAAACTCTATTGAATGATGCTCTTTCCGTTTTTGGGGGTCCAGAACTGATTTATGCAGATAATGGAACTCATTTTACAGCACAAACAGTTCAAGACTTAATCCAAGCTGTAAGAAGTAAGATCAAATTTCATAGTATCGGTACAATCAAACAAATGCTGGCAAAAACCACACATGGAAAGGGTATTACTTGGCCAGAAGCTCTGAAATTAGTCAGACTAACCATTAACTCTATACTAGACCCAAAGACAGGATTATCACCTTTTGAATGTGCTTTTTCACCATCCTTATGTATTACCTGACCTCTCACCACTAACCACACCTAACAAATACACAGATCTTGGTGAACATCTCAGGGAATGTTTTGATTCTGTCAGAAGCTCTCTCTGCTCCACAGAAAAGGATAACCTGGAGACTATGTCTTCATAAAGAACCACCACCGACAACACTAGACACTCCCACTCCCACTGCAGTACATATTGCTGAATGACCATCTCGGATTCACCTTTCACACGCTAAAAGACTACGGGTGCCTGTAAGTGAACTAACTAACTTGTTTCCCTGAGTAAGTCCAGTACAAAGGGGGCATGTCCTTTTAAGGACAAGGCCATCTCAACCCTGGTGAAGAAAGAGGCCCGGAGGGGTACTCTCTCAGGTGGAAGCATGGCACCAAAATTATTGATGACTCTGTGTTCAGCACTTCTCCTGGCAGTGGGGTGGTAGTCTCTTTCTGATTCAAAGACAAGGAACCCATGAAGCACGGACAATGAACAATACGCATAACCTATGGTACCAGACAATGGTGGTTTCGGTGAGAGGACTGGGAATCGATACTTCTTGCTATGTGTGTTCATTGCTACCCCATTTACACAAGACTGCAATACCCATGATTGACTACAATACCCATGATCCCTGTTCCACTGAGTGAAGAGAAAACGCCCGGAGCGACGATAGCGATGAACTCTCGTCTCACTCTGTTTAATACAAGCAATAATGTTGGACATTGGTTGGTGGGGAATTTGTCAGAAAGGTATCTTAATAGATTGAATGTCACTATTACTGATTACACTGGGTCTAAGATTAGAATATTTAATATTATTGGGATTGGAACTTCTTTGCTTGCAGTTAAGAAGCATTTAATGAAAGTAAATCCTACACTGTTTACTTCACCAATCTGCTTTCACAAAAATTGTAGTAAAAACAGTTTCAACCTGGGTATTTCACAAAGATGCAATGATACTAAGGAAGTGACCTGTGAAGTGTCATATTATGATTCTGTTTGTAGAAATGTATTTCACTTTCCCTATATTGCTGCTGGAAAATTCACCTTAAAGAGGAAAAATTGTACTTTTAACTGTAGCAATAATCCTACTGTTTTTTGGCCAAATGATGATGGGTATGGATTCTTGGAAAACCAATGGGTACTCTTTTTCCAATGTATGGCAGTGCTCTAGCTATACACCACATAAATGCATTAGCATGGACAAAAGAAAATCTGACTATATTAATGGAGCAAGGATTCACAACTTTAAATGAAGGACAAAAATTAGCCATTTGAATGATATTTTACACTTACAGCATGGGTTAGATGAAGATAAAGGTTGGGGCTCCTGGGATTGGTTTCAAAGTAGAACTTGATGGCAGATTTTGCTCAAATGGCTGACCCCAGTTATTATAATTTTAGTGCTTTTCTGTGTATTGTTCATGTGTGTCATTCCCTGCATCAGATCAATGATCACACATGCATTGACTCAACACACTTTCATGCTACAGCAGTCATTCTTGTCCAATCATGTTCAAGGCCCGTATATGCCACTATCCCAAAAGGATGAAAATCTTTTGAAGTTACATTGTACTGATAATTGCATATGATTAAAAGGGTTAATAAAATAATAAACAGGAGGGAAATGTTGAAAAAATTGTATATATGTATATAAACAGTTATCATTTTATTAATGACTCATGAAGCTGAGACTGATGTCCCCACATGTGGGTGGGTGTAGCTGGAGCGTTGTGTGCCAAGACTCATTCTTTTCATTTTGTGTACCTTTTTGCATATCCTGTACTTTTTATCTTCTCTGCAAAAGACTGTTGTGTACATATATACTGTATGTTATCATTTCATAATATACTTGACTGAAGGGTTAAAAAGGTTTATGCTGTGTGTTGTGGAAAATTACTGATGTGTAACTCCACTTAGTGTGCAAATCAAGATGAGTTAACTATGTTCTTTTTGACCGGAAGCACTGGTTTGTTGTAGGCCCATATATGGAGTTGTTTCCCCCTCTCTGTCTTTGCTGAGTGGAGAAGCAGATGTTCTCCCCGCGATAAGAGTGTTCATGCGATTTATCTCCTACACGCACTTGAAGACGTACAGAGCGTACTTTTGCTTATGTGGTAATTCCGTTGTTCTGCTTTTGCTGAGTTTGTCACATACTCCATGTACTATCATTGTATATAAAAGAAGGCAGCTGCGGGACTGCCCCTCAGTATTCAACTCGCCCTGTAAAAGGTATGTGTGTTGATTACTCCTTGCAAGTAAAGGTTTCAAAGGCTCTGCGTGTCTTAAGTCTGATCTTTGATTCAGTCTAATACCTTTTTGTACTCTGTATTTGTGAGGTTATATTTCAGACTTCTGACACCCAGCATATTGAAATTTACTGCTGCTACAACAAAAGTCCACTCAAATGTACGGCCGTGTAGAGACAGAAGCAGAATCTTCTCACCAAAGGTCTTAATCTCCGAGCTGTTCGCCGCTGTCACCAGGGGACCTCCGGAACCCGCCAGTCTGTCCGCGTAGGAAGAAGTGATGAAACTCAACTGGGAGCCTGTGTCGACGAGGAACTGCCTCCCGGAGCGTGCGTCCGACAAGTAGAGCAGCTTGTTCTCTTCCCTGAGGGCCGTGGCTGCTACCGACCCCCGGTCTTGGTGTTTCCCGAACGCCCGAACTGGCACGGCGGTACACACTTGCGTGCCCTCTCTGCGAAGTGGCGATGGTAGAAACAAAAGACATCCGGTCCACGATCTCTGTCCCTTGCAGCCGCCGTCGTCGTCGGTGAGTCTGGCACCGCTGTCTCTGGCCTCCTGTCGTCTGCGGTCGTCGCGCCGAGTTCCGCTGCAGTGGCCATAGCTGCGCGCCGCTTGGTGGCATTGACAATCCGCTGCGCCTCTCGGCCCAGCGTGCGGTAGTCCCGTAGGGCCAACAGTGGCGAACTGGCCAGAGCCGCTCTCGCTGCTGACGGTAGAGTCCTGAGGAAGAGGTGGGTGAAAATGAAGTGATCATCGTCAGAGTCTTTCAACCTCAACAACTTCTCCATCAGGCTCGCGGGCATGTCGTTTTCCCCCTCCGTCAGCGCCAGGAGCCTCTCTGCTCGCTCCTCCGCTGAGGGGGTGAATTGCTGGATGAGTGCAGCCTTCAACGCGCCGTATTTGTCGCTCTCCGGTGGCTGGTCGATCAGGCTCTCCACATGCTGGGCCGTGTTGTTGTCCAGCTTTGCGACTACATGGTAGAATTTCGTGACATCTACCGATATCCCCCGGAGGTTGAACTGCGCCTTAACTGCGTTGAACCAGGAGTGCGGATTGTTCTGCCAGAAGTCCGGTAGCTGGACTGTAGCGGCGTTCGCTTGGCTGGGGGCTCCTGACGTGGCTGGCCAGGGGGAATTTCTTTCTTCCATGATACGTCTCAGGGTCACCAGTGTGGAAGATGTGAAAATGACGAGGCAGCGTTCTTTCTCAGAGTCAGCTTTATTCACATCTCCATCATTTCAAAAGCAGAAAAAAGAGAGGGCGTGAAACAGTAACTCTCGTCCTTAAATATCAGGGACTTCACACCTCATAGATCACATGTCCCACAGACCACCTTGCATAATAAAGACAGTCACAATGCATTTCACCACCTGGCATAATAAAGACAGTCACAATTCATTTCCCTCCATGATATCACTTCCACTGTCTCCCACGCATCCTTTAATCGACCCCCCACAGTCTCCAGCCTTGCATAACAAGGCTAAGCTTCCTGCCTTTGTTCTAACCTGAAATACGAGTCACAGAACCGGTCCAACAGGTCCATTGAGTGTTCACCACAGGATAATACTTAACAATATTCTTGGAAATAAATACAGAAATACAAGCTACCCAACCAATCTTTCAAAAAAAAAAAAAAAAAACAAACAAAAAAAAACGACTCAGAGTGTGAATGCAGACTCACCTGCAGATGAATTTAATACATTTTTTGTTAACATTGGTCCTAATTTGGCTCAAGAAATACCCATTACGGCATCTACAGGTGATACAATAAGCAAAAACATTGTTATAAAAGATTCCATCTTCATAAAGATGTTGATAAAATGATTTGATTTCTCTGTCTCTCTCTCTCTCACACTTCTTTATCTGCTTGCTTTACATGCTACACTGCAGAGTTTAGTTTACACCCCATAATTCATTTGTTGAAATCAGTTAGAATCAGCTCTGCACGCAGCTGAACTGCCAAGTAAGCCTAAAATATGTTACAGATACAATGAGGTAAAGCCCCTCCCCTCTTGAATGAGGGGGTGGTTAGGCTATAAAAACTATAGGGCTCTATTTTGGGGGGGCACACTCTTGAGGAATTGCCTAAAGAGCTGTGTCCCAGCGCTGTTGTAATTCCATATTTCACTTTCAGTAAAAAAGGAAAATATACTTCATCTCTCAGCCTGGCTATTTGGCCATCGTATCAAAGAACTGGGGTTTAAGGTATTTTAGACTCAACAAAGAACACAGACGAGAGAGAGGTTATTGAAAGTGTTAAATCGTTTGAAAGTAAAACATCTACGGATTGTGATGATATTGACATGCTTTTAGTCAAAACTATCATTGAATGCTTAATGAAGCCACTGACGTATATTTGTAGCCTGTCTCTCCAAACAGGTATATTTCACAGTGCAATGAAAACAGCTAATATAAATCCGATATACAAGATGGGTGACAGAGGGGAATTTTCAAACTATAGACCTATTTCACTATGGCCGCAATTTTCCAGGATACTTGAAAAAATATTCTGTGAGAGAACTGACAACTTTATAATGAAGAATAATTTAGTGTGTGAGCAGCAATATGGGTTCAGACACAAGAGGACAACTGCATTTGCTCTAACGGAATTTATAGAAAAAATATCAACTGCCATTGAAAATAAAGAGTATTCAGTTGGGGTGTCCCTGGATCTTAAAAAAGCATTTGATACAGTGGATCATAAATTATTATTGAAGAAACTACAAAATTATGGTATTGGGGGGTAGCATTGTCCTGGTTATGTAGTTACTTAAAGAACAGATATCAGTATGTATGTGTTAGTAGCAAAAACTCACAGTTACTGAAGGTTACTTGCGGAGTCCCACAGGGTTCAGTTTTGGGGCCATTGTTATTCAATATGTATATGAATGATATATGTACAGTTTTGGAAAAAAATGGATTTAATATTGTTTGCAGATGACACTAATTTATTATGCAGTGGAAGCAATTTGGAACAACTTTTGGATACACTCGGAAAGGAATTAGGAAAACTTTAACTGTGGTTTGATTCAAACAAATTAACGCTCAATTTAAGTAAGACAAAATTTATAATTTTTAACAACCATCTGTCATGGTCCGAGCGCCGATCTCATCCGCGCTCGAGCCATGCATCGTCTTTACCAGGTTTGACAGCAGTGTTTACCTTCTGGCTCCCCAAGCCTTTATTGTGACAGGGCTCGGAGGGGCTTCCTGCTGTCAAGCCTGACAACTGTGTTGCATTTTCGGCTCATTAGCAGCTCTGCATTTAAGTGGGCTCTGGGAGCAGAGTAATGCGGCAGTCTCGTCAATGAAGCATCAACAAATGCTTCTTTGCCAGATGTTGAGCGAGCGTTTCTCGGCTCAGACGTCAACTATGCCTTCATGGTCTGGCTTATCGACCATCCTTGGGTTTTGACCATAAGTGTGCTTCTTGTTTGCCTCATGATCAAGTATTTGTAGTGTAATGTGTTTTAGCCCACCATGGCTCATTGTTTTGTATTGCTTTTTGTTCATTAATAAACAACTATGCAAACTTCACCAGCGACTTTTGGCGTCTTATGGTGGCTCGCGAGGGCCACTGCATGACAGTAGACTGCCGCCAAACTGAGATGCCGTTCCCGGTGAGTTTACTTAAAGTGGACATTTGTTCTTCCCTGTCTGGGTAACTGCATGGTGGGAGAATGCTGTCTTTCAGGAGCCGTGTTCGGAGCCTGGGCCTCGAGCTAGTGGAGGCCCTGGACTACGTAGATGGAACACTCTTCTCCGCTACGCTCGACGACATCCCCAACTATATGGTCTGGTACCTGGACTATACTGAGTATCTTCTTAATAACCTTCCTCACTACTTTGACCACCCGGAAGTCATGACGAGGAAGGCAGAGATCGCTTCCCAACGCGAGGTACTCCGTGGGCTGGAGGGAAACTCTGGCAGGAAGCCGAAGAGGAGGCATCGTTGCTCCTCGTTTCGGGATCCCGTTCCTGTCCCTGATCCGGTCCAGGAGTTTGCGCCATCCGGGGGCCATCCAAGATGTCGGCGCCACGCCCAAAGTGAACCTCAGCTAGATCCCCGCCTGAATCCGCTTCCGGTGAAGCCCGTTAGTAGACCTTTGCGAGCGGCCCCTCCTCGTCCTTCTAGGGGGCCCTCTATTCCCATCAGCGGGGAAAGGAAGAACAACGTCCCCTACAGCAGGCACCATCCTTCCTCCAGGAAACAGGCAAGTGCAAGTTCCTTCTTCTCATCATGGTTGTGATTTGCCTTGTCTGACTCCTGGGGGTTCGCAGTTCGGGGTTCGCAGTCCCCCAAGCTCCCACCACCCGCTGTAGCTCTTTTCACTAAACCTGCTTCCTCTGTGTCTCCCTCCATTGAGCGGTCCACGACGCCAGACCTACGTCGCCGGACGAGGAGGGGGCCCTGCAGTTCTGGAGAGCCTGGTTCCAGCCCCGCAGCCATGACGTGGGCAGAGGAGAAGAGCAGACTGCAGCATGGAGCCTGCGCAGATGATGAAGCGTCCCTGGGTCTCCACGTTAGAACAGTTTAAGCCAGCGGGTCGAGGGTCCCCTGCCAACATGCCGGGCGGGTCGTTGGCGTGGACGTCAGCGCTGGAGGGTCCTCAGACTGCAGACACCATCATGCCGGCTGCAGAACCCGCCGTGGCCGAGTGGGAGCCTGATGACGAACTCCTTCGTCCTGAGCCTGGATTGACGAAGTCCTGGACGACGACAGAGCCCGAGTGCAGGCAAGTGCTCTACTTTGTGTTTCTCCTTTCTGTCTTGGAGCATTTCTGCCTGCCTCTCGGGGAGGCGAGTCAGGGGCAGCCGTCTGCTGCACCCAAGCTCGTCTCGCTGGGCTCTGTCGCTACCGGTGATTCTGATCCCGGTTCTCTCTTGTCTTCTGAGCCTCCTTCCAGAGTCACCGGTGCGGAGCCAGTCGCAGTCGCTGTGCTGGAGGTTCCAGGTTCGGGGACGGAGGTCATCACCGGTGCTGCGCCGACCCAGTGGGGGTCCGACGCAGGTGCAGCCAAGACACAATCTGGGTCCGACGCGGGTGCAGCCGCGAGTGCAGCATCGGTATGGGTCAAGGTCGGTGAAGGAGCTGCAGACCCTTTGCCACCTGACATTGTGCAGGCTTGTCGTCACAACCATCCCCCTCGTCAGAGTCACCAACCCACTTCATCACCGCCGGGGGCCGTTGGGGGGCCTCTACGTTCGGCCCAGCTCTCCCACATCTTCCCCCTGCCAGGGAGGCCGCCGCCGGTTGCCTCCCCACGGTTCTGGTGGCTGAGGGATGCCGGTCGGCCACCCGAGGAATTGTTTCGCCGGTTCGGCGCCCTGGGTCGGCCACCCGACATACTGTGTTTGCAGCTGGGTGACCTGGTTCGGCTGCCGGAGGATTTGACTTTCTGGGCCTGGGACTGGGGTAGGCCACCCGATCATATACTGTCCCCCGTAATCACCCGTTGGCCATTGGACGCAGGGAGACCACCGGAACTGTCTCCGTTGTTTTTGGACTCTGCCTGTCGTCATCCTCTTGGGTGTGTGGTCTCTTTGAGGCTGAGAGTCATTCCGTGATAGTTCTGCCCAGTGTTTTTGCCTTTGTCAGCATGTGTTTTTGTTTTCTCCCCTCTTATATCTGAGGGATGTAATGTGCTTACTTGTGTGTGTGGGGGGGGTTCTCTTTCTTTTCTCGCCCTGTGTGTTTTGTGCATTATGGAGTATTGTATTCTCTGTTTTCCATGCTCTGTAATTGCCTCATTCGTGCCTGTTTTAATTATGATTCGTGTATTAGCGAGTATAGTATTTTTTTGGGGTGTTATCAATGTGCTCTGTGGTCATCATGGTGTTTTGTTTGTTGCTGGTCCTCTCCCTCCAGGCCTGGAGGGAGAGGGCTTGGGTATCATTGGGCGTTCGGAGCTCGCCCTTGGGGGGGGGAGCTCCGTCATTGTTCGAGCGCCGATCTCGTCTGCGCTCGAGCCATGCATCATCTTTACCAGGTTTGACAGCAGTGTTTACCTTCTGGCTCCCCGAGCCTTTATTGTGACAGCGCTCGGAGGGGCTTCCTGCTGTCAAGCCTGACAGCTGTGCTGCATTTTCGGCTCATTAGCAGCTCTGCATTTAAGTGGGCTCTGCAAGCAGAGTAATGCGGCAGTCTCGTCAACGAAGTGTCAATGAATGCTCCTTTGCCAGACGTTGAGCGAGCGTTTCTCGGCTCAGACATCAACTATGCCTTCATGGTCTGGCTTATCGACCATCCTTGGGTTTTGTCGTAAGTGTGCTTCTTGTTTGCCTCATGATCAAGTATTTGTAGTGTAGTGTGTTTTAGCCCACCTTGGCTCATTGTTTTGTATTGCTTTTTGTTCATTAATAAACAACTATTCAAACTTCACCGGCGACTTTTGGCGTCTTATGGTGGCTTGTGAGGGCCACCGCATGACACCATCACGACAACTCAGTATCTAAACTCAGTGTAAATGGTGTAGAGACTGAAAGGGTATCCGAAATTAAATTTCTTGGAGTAATAATTGATAAACTGTGTTGGAAGTCACATATTAATTATATTAAAGGTAAAATATCCAAATCAATCACAATACTACACTTCATATTTTGACTGAGCGACTCCATTCTCGGGAATGCACACCCTCAGTTAAAGTACTAGGTTCCATTCAACTGAATGTATCAACTCATTCTGACTGCGGAGGCCACAGTAAAAAAAAAAGATTTTAAACATAACCCAGCCCTTGTAAAATTTCCTTTACTGAAGCGCAGCTACATGAAAATTGTGGTTAAATACAACAACAAAGTACTTTATTGTCACATATCAGCATGTTTCTGAAGTTCTGTTCAATATATTTAGAGTCGAGAGTCGGCCTCCGTTGGTCTATGATGACCATGGAAGAGAATCCTAAACGTCTACTCTGCTGGAACAGCACCGCCTGTGGCTGAACAGGCCGATGCGCGTTCTACCTTCCAGCGTTGGGTGTTGGTAGGATTCAAGCCTGGGCAGGAAGATATGGAGGACAAGATGTTGCCCATGCAGCATGTCCCCCCTCTCCACGTCACTGATGAATCCAAAGGAACAGCAGGGCTGCTGCAGTTTGGCACCAGCGCCGTCGCAGGAGCTGCCAGAATGATGTTGAGCACAACAGAGAACTGCCTTAGGGACTCCGACTCCGGATTTTTCCTCAGGGTTGACTCCAGAAGTCTTTCTCGTGACCGGGTGTGCCGCAAGGCAGCGGAGGTTTGAAATCAGGGTTTACCTTCCCCAAGATGGGCTACCTTCCCAGGTTGACGAGCCACCATCTACCCGAAGCATCTGGTTTTAAGGCACCAGAGATCCGCCCTCGCCCCTTCTATTATTAGTAAAAGCAGTTCCGCCGGGCTTAGAGACTAAACCACACGGGCAGGCTAGGAGTTGGACTTAGTTGTCAGAGGCTTTTCGAGACGCACGCCATAAGGAGCATTTTATGAGCACTGGGAGCTTAATCCCAGTGCCGCTCCTGGCTATGACAACCTTGGAACCAATATATTTATGCACTAAATAATCTGTTGCTGATTGCTTATGTTGCCTCCTCAGTTGTTGTATTTCAAAATCTACTAGTGGCATCTTAAACAGCCATGGAGGAATAAAAGACCACAGGACCGTTGGGCTAAAATCCATGTGTTTTAATCCTGCCTGCTCAGCAATGGCATCACTTATCCATCCAAAGCTACAATGTTGGACTCACTGTGTTCTCAGCAATCATTAGGAATAGCTTTTGCAGGATGTGACCTCTTATGCTCCTTCAAGTTGATCCAGTATGCCAGCATGGATAGTTGATACTGGAGAAGTTTTAAATGCACCACAACATATCCTAAGAGCCTTTGTTTGCTCTATGTCCAGTTGGTTCAGGTGACAATCAGCAGCTGACATGGATGCAACACATCCATAGTCTAGTGTCGCTCTCATTAGTCCTTGATACACCCTCAACAGAGAGGCCCTAGAGGCCCCCCAGTCCCGTCCTGCCAGACATCTCAAATTATTATTTATTTTCTTACATTTTCCTTTAATTTTTCCAATATGCTGCTTCCAGGATAGTTTTTCATCAGATAACACACCTAAATACCAAAGTACCTGTACTTGCTCTAACTTTTGGCAATAAAGTTTTAATGAAATTTCTTTGTGACTTTTAGAGAAGCAAATCATTTATGTCATTGAGACTGATAATTCAAAAGCCCACTGGTTTGCCTATTGTTCAACTTGGTCTGTTGCTGCCTGCATTTTCCTCTGAATGTACACAAGATTACATTGTGCGGGCTGCACGGTGGCGCAGTGGTTTAGCACTGTGGCAGCACAGTTTTACCTTCGGCCGGGGGATCGCGGGGATCATGAGATCGTGGGTTCGATCCCAGCCCCCGACCAACAGTGAGCTGTGTGGAGTTCAGGTTCAGGTTACTTTATTTGTACCCGTAGGTAGATTTGTTTTGCAGTTGGTGACATCCATATTTACAAGCCACTAATTACATTCAACATAGACACAAACACAGGCACACATCTTACAAAATAGGTAAATATAAAATATGTACAATATAATTTTGACCATGATAATGCATGATAATGCATGCAAACTCCCCGCAACACGGGGAGTTTGCATGTTCTCCCCGTGTTGCGTGGGTTTACTCTGGGATTTCTCCGGTTTCCTCCCGCATACCAAAAACATGTAGGTTTAGGGCGCTCGCGCACGCAGCAACCAGCAGCCGGTGGCTTGTCACCAGACTGCAAACCAAATCTACCTACGGGTACAAATAAGTAACAAAAAAAAAAAAAAAAAAAAATCCCCTTACCCCCACCCTTCTGAGGGTGTGGAGGGTGAAACTGGGCATCCTGGCAAAAATAAAAACAATATCTGTCACAGGGCTGTGGTGGACCATGCCCAGTTACACGGGGTGAGACTGGACATCCTGACAGATAAGCACATCTGTCCAAAGGTCTGTGGTGGACTTTTGCCAATCTTGCATCGTGACATGCACTACACAAAGAGCAGAGATAAACAAACCTATCACCTGGTCAGTCACTGCAACAGATACAGGAGTCAGTTTGTCTTGGCCTGCCCTTGCCACTGATAATGCCTCTATCTGCCAAGAATGCGCTGCTAGTCCAACAAAAGCTAGCGGTACTCAAATACTTTGCAAGCAGTTTCATGAAATGGTCAGTCAGAAAGCAACTCATACCGGCTTGGACGTCGCCCAGGTTAACAAGGTCAGGAGTTCCTGGCAGCGGAGGGCGAAGGACAGAGCTGTGTGAAGGAATCTGATCAGACCTTAATGAAACAGCCATTGTTGCCCCCGACAGACTGCTATGAAGAAGAAGAAGAAAACTACACAGAGTGAAATATTTGCTGAATCAACCCACACTATATACTTTGTATCATTCATTAATACTCCCATACATGACATATTGTACTGAAGTATGGGGAAATACATATAAAACAAAAATATGCCAAACACATACAGGTTAAGTTAATTGGCATCAAAACTGGGGATTCTAAATTGTCCTTAGGTATGACTGTGAGAGTGAATGGTTGTTTGTCTTTCTGTGTTGGCCCTGCGATGGACTGGCGATCTGTCCAGGGTGTACCCTGCCTCTCGCCCTAAGATGCTGGGATAGGCTCCAGCCCCCCGCGACCCGAAAAGGATTAAGCGGAAGATGGATGGATATCCAGTCTTTATGCTTCAGAAGAGAGCTATTAGAATAATAAACAAAGCTGCTTACAGGGAACCAACAAACCTACTTTTTCTTAAATTAAAAGCTCCCAAGTTGAAAGATCTGGTTGACTTTAAAACTGCAGTAATAATGTTTAAAGTGAATAATCTATCATTGCCCACAAATATCCAAACGTTGTTCCAAATAAGGGAGAAACAACATCATTTCAGAGGAACATGTACTGTATATTTCAAAAATCTTCAGTGAGAACTACTATCAAGCAACACTGTGTCTCAGTGCAAGGAGTCAGATTGTGGAACGCTTTTGGACCTGAATTATCATGTACTGTACAATGCTTGGACAATTTAAACAAAAACTAAAGGAAGAAATACTCCAAACATATATACAAGATGACATGTAAAATCACATAAGAATTATCATATTCAGTCTGTGTTGTGCTGTTGCTTAGTTTTTTTTTGTTGGTTTTTTTTGGTCACGTTTTGTCTTAGCTTTGTTCTGAATTGTAATCACTCTTGTTTTGTTTTTCTTTTGAATTCTTGGATGGAACATGGGTGGGCAATATAAGCTGCGGCTTCAGCCATCACCCATTTCGGATAACTTATGTTGAACTGTATAATCAGAGGAGTTATTGTTTAATTTGACCTTGTTAGATTTTTTTCCCCTTTGTTATATTATTCTGTTCCTTTCTTTTAATCTTTACTTTTAATCGATCCGAAATAAAGATTCATTCATTCATTCATTCATTTATTCATTCATTCATTCATTCAGTTGTTTGATGTAAAGAGGAAAATGTTCATGGAAGTGGCGTTTATCAGTTTTTGCAAACAAACTCTTCAAGTATTGATCCAAACATCAAGATCCTTAGTGAATGGATCGATGAATCATCACCAGTGTTGGGCAAGTTACTAAAAAATAGTAACTAGTTACAGTTACTAGTTACTTCTTTTCAAAAGTAACTGTTACTTTTGAGTTACTGCATGATTAAAGTAACTAGTTACTTGGAAAAGTAACTTTCATGTTACCTTTAAATGCATACTTAAATCATCTTGCACACATAGCAAGATCAAGGGCTCTTGTTCTCATCAGAAAAAATGCAAAAACTCGACATACCGGGAGAAATAAGATGGAAACGGCGTGGATGTCGAGCTGGAGTAAGACGGTGGGTGAGGAATATAATGTACAGACCCGTCCTCCTATCCGTCATTATGGGGAATGTTCGATCACTACTCAATAAGACTGACGAGCTAGCGGCTATCTCCCGCTACGAGACCGTCTTCAGAGAGAGTAGTTTGATGTTGTTTACCGAGACGTGGCTAACAGAACTAGCAACAGATGGTAACATCGAACTGGAGGGTTTCCACGCAATACGGGCAGACCGGACACCAGACAGTGGGAAGACAAGGGGCGGAGGAGTGATAATGTTTGTCAATAGCAACTGGTGCAGACCGGGACATATCACGGTTAAGGAACAGCACTGTAGCAAAGACATCGAGTTGCTAACTGTTAGCATGCGGCCTACATATCTCCCGAGAGAATACTCACACGTGATCTGAATTGTTATTTATTCAAATCCGATGGCAAACGCTGGGACAGCGCGTGATGTTATCTACTCAGTAACTGGCAGGCTGCAGACAGAACACCCAGATGCTCTTCTCCTCATCTCAGGTGATTTCAACCATATTTCACTGTCCCCCATTCTACCCACTCTCACCCAGTATGTCACATGCCACACTAGAGACAACAAAACATCGGTCTTATTTTATGCAAATACTAAGGAGGCGTACACCTCATCACCACTCCCCCCACTCGGGAGATCGGATCACAACTTGGTTCATCTTCTGCCGGTGTACAAACCCCTAGTACACAGACAACCTCCAGTCATGCGCACGGTGAAGTTATGGTCTGAGGAGGCAATGGACCCGCTAAAGGACTGTTTTGAAATCACTGCCTGGGAGCAGCTCTGTGATCCACATGGTGAAGACATCGATGGCCTCACTCACACCATCACGGACTACATCGGCTTCTGTGTGGACAACACCGTACCCGCCAAGACCATACGGTGTTGCTCGAACAACAAACCCTGGATCAACCCTGAGATAAAAACACTTCTGAGAGAGAAGAAGAGGATCTTCAGGTCGGGGAACAGGGAGATGCTGAAGTCCGTACAGAGTGAGCTGAGGAGGAAGATCAGAGAAGGCAAGGACAGCTTCAGGAAGAAGATGGAGGACAAGCTACAACAGAGCGACATCGGCGGGGTCTGGAGAAACCTTAAAATCATCTCTGGGCTCCAGAATACCTGCCCCCAGGCCTCGGGGGGCAGGGAGTGGGCGAACAATCTGAACCTGTTTTTTAATTGGTTTGACCAATCGCCCTCCCCCCCGACTGCACAACAACCACTACTGCCTCTAAAGTCATCGAGACCTGCTGTCCACACCCCACTCCACCAACACCCCCCCACTCCTAGCACACAGCCCCTCAACCTGACCCTCACTAAGACCCAGGTGAGGACGGAGCTGAGGAAGATCAAGGCGAGGGAGGCCTCGGGACTGGACGACATCAGCGCAAAGCTCCTCAAGTCCTGTGCAGACCAGTTGTGTGGGATTGTGGAGCACATCTTCTTTTTGTAATTTGAATTTTATTGGGTTTTCAATTTAGAAAATAAAACAGAAACAAACAAACAAAAAAAAAACAAAAAAAACAAAAAAAAAAAAACAAGTATACCCAGTGAGAGGATAAAACATTCCATTTCCACCCTAATACTCTTAAGATGATTAGCTTAATCTACTACACCTATAAAGGTAAGATAGGATCCCCACTTATTATAGAAGCTGTCCATCCTGTCCAGAAGTTTATATGAAAGGCGTTCTAGTGCAGCAAGCTTGCCCAACTCCCTGAGCCATTGAGCTACGGGTGGGGCAGAGGAAGATTTCCAGTAAAAAGTGATCAACTTTCGGCCCAGCATCAAAGCAGTCGGAATCCACTCGACATCAGAGATTGGGTCCTGAATCATTGATGGATCCCCAAGGACAAAAAGTCTCTGAGTAAATGGCACTTCTTGCTTAACAATTGTCATAATATGTCTATGGATCTGCAACCAAAAGTCCTGTATTACCGGACAACTCCAGATCATATGGATTAATGTCCCCTCCCCCTGTAGACATCTCCAGCAGCTTGAAGAGTGAATGAGATTTGCTCTCAACATTTTACGAGGTGTCCAGTAAAATCGATTCAAAATTTTAAATTGAACAAGTCTGGTTTTCAATTCCCTAGACACTTTCTTCCCATTCTTTAAAATATTTGCCCATTCAACATCAGTAAATTGTGAATTCAGATCTTTTTCCCATACGTGTTTAAGGAATGTAGAATCTTTATTTGAGCTCTTAAGGAGCATTAAATAGAAATTTGAGGCCTTAGATCTTTTGCCACAGGAACTCAAAGCCTGGATGAGCCAATCTACATCAGGAGGAGGGGTAGTTGTAGATCCAAAGACTTGACACAGCAGATGTCGAAGTTGTAAATATTTCCAAAACTGATTCTGTGGTAGTCCATACTGTGCCCGTAGAACATCAAATGATTTGAGAGCTCCCCCTTCATATAGATCTTTTAACATCAAGATGTCCTTTTTCACCCAGATTTTCCACATAAATGGGGATTTTCCAATATGGAGACTTGGGTTAAGCCAAATAGAAGCCATAGAATGAAGATGAGAGCTAAACTCTAGTATAGAAGCAACTCTCTTCCAAACGTATTGTAAAAAGGATATAATAGGATGCGACTGAAATTCAGAAGAAAGTTTGATTGTGATTAGATGTACTAGGGGAAGAGGACTGCTCAAATAACTCTCCAAATAAAACCAAGGGGGAGCTCTCTCAGGGGGGAGAGCCCAATGAATCAAATGTCTAAGACTAAAAGCGTAATGATATAAAACCAAATTTGGGACCCCCAAACCTCCTGAATCTATAGACTTCTGCAATCTTTTCAACTTTAATCTAGGGCGCTTACCATTCCATAAAAACTTATTGCACAACCTATCAAATTGTCGAAAATAACCAACTGGGATCCTAAGAGGAAGAGATTGCAGAAGGTAATTAAATCGGGGTGCACAAATCATCTTAATAACATTGACCTTGCCCCAGAGAGACAAAAAAAGAGGTGACCACCTTTCTATGTCTATTTTAAATTTTTCAAGCAAGGGTTCAAAATTAATCTGAATCAGATCTGATAAAGTGTGAGGAAACAGGATGCCAAGATATTTAATTCCTAATTTTGGCCAAGAGAAGCCTATATTTTGACCAAATGTAAACAGTGTTTTAGGGCAATAAGATGTTAGAGGGAGAATTTCTGATTTTATCCAGTTAACTCTATAACCAGACAAACGTGAAAATTGGTTAATAATTTTAAGGAGAGCTGGAATGGATTTTTGAGGTTGTGTAATCAGTACCAATGCATCATCAGCATACAACATTATCTTATGGGTACTGCCATGGACCTGAATACCTGGAAAATTGCCGTCTTTGCGGATAGCAACAGCTAATGGTTCTAATGCCAAAGCAAAAAGCAAGGGACTTAAAGGGGAGCCCTGGCGCGTACCCCTATAAAGTCTAAAAGACTGTGATGTAACTCGATTTGATATCACTGAAGCTCTAGGTTCATTATATAGTAATTTAATCCAAGAAAGAAACTTTGAACCAAAACCAAAAGTCTCTAGAGTTGCAAAGAGATACTGCCACTCAACCCTGTCAAATGCTTTTTCAGCATCCAGGGAGAGGGGCTGCCACTGGAGAGAGGTGTGCAAGTGAGGGATCATTTTGAACTAACCATATGATATCAATAAATCGCCTAATATTGTCTGCCGCACCCCTGGAACGAATAAAACCCACCTGATCAGGATTTATAAGAGATATCATTACTTTATCTAATCTTAATGCCAAAATTTTGGAGAGAATTTTACAGTCACAGTTTATAAGACTAATTGGTCTATAATTCTTACATTCTAACGGACCTTTATTGCTTTTTAAAATAAGCGAAATGAAAGCCTCTGTTAAAGAAGGGGGCAAATGGCCTTGTTCAAAAGATTCCGCAAACATTTCTAAAAGTAAAGGAGAAAGCTCATCAACACAGGCCTTGTAAAATTCTGCAGTGAATCCGTCAGGGCCCGGTGCCTTTCCAGTCGGGAAGCTCTTAATCAGTTTCACAATTTCCTCTTTAGTAATTGGGGCGTCAAGTAAGTCTATTTGTTCCTTCGTTAGGGAGGGCAAAGATAGGGATGATAAAAATGCATAGATCTCTTGAGATCCAGCCTCCATTTCAGAAGAATAAAGCGAGGTGTAAAATTCTCTGAAAGCACCATTAATTTCATTTAAGTCTGACACCAGAGTACCATCCTGTGTCCTAATAGCAGATATAGTACACTGAGCTTCTTTCATTTTAATATATCTAGCCAGTATTTTGCCAGCTTTATCCCCCTCCTTAAATTGTTTGTGCCTAAGACGAAATAGGGAAAATTCAACTTTTTGTGTTAGAATTGAATTCAGCTCATACTTAAGCTTCAGAAGGGGTGACAAATTTACTAAATTTGTGTCTTGTTTGAATGAAGTCTCTAATATAGCTATTCTCCTCTCCAAATCAATCTGTTTAGCAATGTTAGTTTTCTTTTTAAAAGATGCATATTGAATAATATGTCCCCTAATAAATGCCTTAAAGGCCTCCCAAGCAACCCTAGCAGAGGGAGCAGAATCCCAGTTTGTCTCAAGATATAAGGAGATCTCTGCTTTCAAAGAGGACACAAAATCTGGATTAAAAAGAAAGCTTGAATTAAGCCTCAATCTAGAATTTTTTTTTCAACTGACAAGGCGGGATCATATGTAAAAAAACAGGGGCATGATCTGATAGTATTATGCTACCAATGAAGCTCGAATTTACAGAAGAAACAGAAAATTTTGACATTAAAAAATAATCAATCCTGGAAAACACATTATGAACAGTGGAATAAAAAGTGTAATCCCTTGTGGACGGATTAAAAAGCCGCCAAACATCTACCAAACCAATTGCATTGCACATGTCTTTCAATATAGAGCCAGATTTAGATGAATGCTGTGAGGGGGTGCTCCGATCTAAAATGTTGTCCATGACCTGATTAAAATCCCCGCCTACTAAAATGGGATAATTACCCATTTCGCTTAATTCGTGTTCCAATTGTGCAAAAAATGCACAATCAACTATATTTGGTGCATAAACATTAGCGAGTATCATCCTATGGCCCTGAATTTCTATAAGAATTATAAGGAGTTGTCCATCATCATCACTAACCTCTTTTAGACACTTGAACTGCAAATGTTTATGAATAAGGATTGCCACCCCCCTGCTCTGGCTATTACCACAAGACGCAAACCCATGGCCCACCCAGTCCCGACAGAGTTTTTTAGATTCTGTTTTAGTGAGGTGGGTCTCTTGAAGCAACGCTACAACCACTTTTTTTGATTTAATAAACGCCAAATTTTTTTTCCTCTTAATTGGGTGGTTAAGGCCTTTAACATTCCAAGTAATGAGGTTAAGAAAGTTCTGACAATTAGCCGACATCATAAACGGTACATATTACCATCCAAAATATCCAGCAATTCTCCACCAAAAACCCCCTCACTGGGCAAAAGACAAACACAATAAAAATTAAAAATACAAAAAAAAAAAAAAAAAAAACGAAAACCACATAATCATAAAGTAACATAATCGGTGACCTGAAACCAATGTCACCCATCGGTGCACAAAAACCGCACCAACCAAAAAAAAGAAAAGAAAAAACTCTAGGACCGTGACTGTGAACAGTGCAACAAACTTAGGGAGAGCCGCAAGCAGCCGCAAGCAGCAGCCTCATGCCTATAGACAATATAGCGTGGGCAAAAAAAAGGAACCTTACATTAATACTGCATCAAATCCTCCGTCAAAAATATATAACAAATAAACATATAGCATATATTCATACCATTGTTCATCAATGTCTCACGGTAGTGAAAGAATCGGGTTCAATGCTTTTTTAGGGTCAGTGAACTCCTGTTTACCACTTGCCAACTTCACAACGAGAACTGCAGGGTACCTGAGAGAGAATGCAATCTTCTTCTGGTGCAGCAGGTGTTTACACTGCTTGAACGCCGCTTTCATCTCGGATACTCGTCTGGAATAATCCGGGAAAATCATGATGTGATGACCATTCCAATCCAGCTTTCCCATCCTGCGCGCTGCCTCCACAATACGCTCCCTATCCTGGAAGCGCAGAAGTCGAATCAGGATAGCCCTGGGTGGCTGCCCATCAGGTCTGCGTCCGGCGAGGCTCCGATGCGCACGGTCAATTTCCAGCCCTCCAGGGAACTCCATTTTCAGCAGATGTGGGATAGCTTTGCGCATGAAGGTAAGGGCATTTGATTTTTCACAATTTTCTGGAAAGCCGACAAAGCGTAGATTGGTTCGGCGTGATCTATTTTCCAAATCGTCCAGCTTCAAAAGTAAATCTTCTACCTGCATCTGGGTTGCGGGGGGATTAGCATCCAGAGCTGTATTAGCATCCTCAAGAAAAGCGATGCGAGACTCCACATCTCCCAGCCGGGTAGCTAACTCCGTTAGCTTGGTGTCCACCGCCCTCATTGACGCCTCAATAGAGTTGAGTTTGGCGTCTTGCCTCTCCGATATTTCCTTCAACAGTGCAAAGATCTTAGAGATGTCCTCCGCCATTTGCTCTTTGGCAACACCTGCACCTGTTGAAGGTGGCGGAGAGGGAGGAGGGCTCGATGTGGTATCACCAGCTCTAGCCAGATTTTCCTTGCTAGCACCGGCTTTGGGGCGAAGATTAATTTTCTGCTGTTGCGTTGGCATACTAATCCTGTTCTCCACAAATCCAGTCTCAATGTAAAGTGTAGTAATAATAATAATTTCGGCTGAGGAAACAAGAGAAAAACGCCCTTATAGAAGAAAAAAAAGGCTGTCTGGACTGCGGTGCTCCTCACCTAAGCAGCCATCTTCACTGCCCGCGTCTTCCTCGTCTCATCACTCCAGTGTTCTAATGGTACAATGTGTTTGCTCATTCGTGGAGCACATCTTCAACCTGAGCCTGAAGCTGGGGAGGGTACCACAGTTGTGGAAAACATCTTGTGTGGTACCTGTACCAAAGACATCCCACCCCAAAGATCTGAACAGCTACAGACTAGTGGCCCAGACGTCTCACATGATGAAGACCCTGGAGAGACTGCTACTTGCTCACCTCCGCCCCCTGGTGGGACCTGTGATGGATCCACTCCAGTTCGCCTACCAGCATGGCATCGGGGTGGAGGATGCACTGATCTTCCTCCTTCCCTGTTCTCTGTCCCACCTGGAGAAGCCCGGGAATGCAGTGAGGATCATGTTCTTTGACTTCTCCAGTGCTTTCAACACCATTCAACCGATGATCCTGAAGGACAAGCTGCTGTGCGCAGGGGTGGACCAGCACCTGTCATCATGGATCCTGGACTACCTCACTAACCGGCCACAGTTTGTGAGAACCCGAGATTGTGTGTCCGACACAATCATCGGTAGCATGGGGGCCCCCCAGGGAACGGTTTTGGCTCCATTCCTGTTCACCCTTTATACTGCGGACTTCTCACACAACACAACACACTGCCATCTACAGAAGTTCTCTGACGACTCTGCAATCGTCGGCCTCATCTCCAACAGAGATGAAGCTGAGTACAGAGGACTTATCCAAGACTTTGTGGACTGGTGCCATCGGAGACAGCGCAGGCTGTTCCTACTGAGGAAGCTCAGGTCTTTTGGTGTACAAGGGGCACTGCTGAAGACATTCTACAACACGGTGATGGTATCAGCCATCACTTTTGGAGTGGTCTGCTGGGGCAACGGCATTACAGCAGCTGATAGGAAGAGACTGAACAAACTGATCAAGAAAGCTAGATCTGTCCTGGGGCAATGCCTTGACCCAGCGGAGGAGATAGGAGAGAGAAGGATGGTAGCTAAACTGTCATCTCTGCTGGAGTCCGAGTCCCACCCTATGCAGGAGATATTGATCGCACTGAGGAGCTCATTTAGCAGTAGACTACATCATCCTAGATGCGCAACCGAGAGGTTTCGCAGGGCCTTCCTACCTACGGCTGTCAGTCTGTATAACCTAAGCAGGGCTGCTCGCAGAGATAGCAAAAAACGTGACGACCTAATAGTATTGAATGCAAAAGACGCAACAGACTTACACAAATGGTCCCCTCCAGTATACAACTAGGACAATATCAGTCGCTACGGAGGGTGACAGTATGTATGGGTACATATTCATACTATGTATGATAACTAAGTAGACGGTTATGCTGTTTATTCCATCTTGCTACAATGCTCTGCACTTTGTATATATATTTATATATTTATGTGTACGTATGTATATCCACTGCTCTTATTCATATTTTTCGTATCTTCTTAATTATTGCTCTGAGTGTTGCTATCCCTGTGCTGTTGCAATCCTGGAATTTCCCCACTGTGGGACTAATAAAGGCTTATCTTATCTTATCTTATCTTAAAGAAGAAGATATAGAAAACCGATGAGAAAAAAAGTCTCATCTTACAGAGAAAAAATGTCTCAGATTTACATAAACTATTGTAATCAATGGAAAGTCAGAAATGTACTAGAAATAAAACTGTAAATTCACAGAGAAAATTTTGGACCCCCTGGTGGGCTGCTTTTGGCCCACAAGCCATATGTTTGACACCCCTGGACCAGCTCATTAAAAACACATATTTAGAGGATTTACTTCCATGAAATAGTTGAATATCACAACAGCATGTAAATGAATGAGATAAAATAAAACAGAAAGCACAGATAAATGAAAGTTCACCACTTAGAAGAAGCTGAAATCAGTCACTTTTTCTCTGTAAGAAAACTAAATGCATTTAATGTAGACATTAAATGTGAGCCTCTTGTTCTAAAAATACTCATGTGTAACCACAGAGGTAGGAGCTGTTGGGGGGTACTCATCGCTCGGACAACAGGCAATCAGGGCTCAATATAAGAAGTCGCCACTGGGTTGCATGTGAACTGGGGCAGGACAGGAAACCAACATGCGGAGATTGACAGCTGCTCCAGCTATGGCAGGGTCAGTTTATTTGCACTAAAATACCTATCCGTATTAATAAAGCGAGTAACGGGTCTGATCAAATTTTAGTTACTGTAACGCATTACTGAATTTTTAAACAGTAATTTTGTTACACAGCACGTTACTGCAAAAGCAGTGGCATTACAGTAACGCGTAATGCATTACTCCCAACGCTGGTCATCACAGAGTATGGCGATATTAACAGTTCCACCACCTATAGTCACATCTCAGTTTTTTTCATTTCCTGTTTTGGACATTTTATGTCTCTGTCATATTCATTCATTACTGTCCTGTCACAGCTCGTTAATGTCTGGCAGCACTCTCTTTTAACTGCAGACTAAATAGCATCTTCAGATTTGTTTTAATAAGAGATTACAGGATAATTCCACATCTTTTCCCTCTAATTCATCTGGGGGAAATTCCATTAATTACAGCGGTTTTATTTAAATGGGCTGCACGGTGGCGCAGTGGTTAGCACTGCGGCAGCACAGTTTACCCTTGGCCGGGGGATCGTGGGGATCGTGGGATCGTGGGTTTGATCCCAGCCCCCGACCAACAGTATTCTGTGTGGAGTTTGCATGTTCTCCCCGTGTTTGTGTGGGTTTACTCCGGGATTTCTCCGGTTTCCTCTCGCATGCCAAAAACATGCAGGTTAGGTTAATTGGAGACTCTAAAGTGGCCCTAGGTGTGAATGTGTGTGTGAATGGTTAAGGGATAGCGCCGTATCGTGGCTGCTTCATCCATCCAGGGGGTGGATGACCCTCAATTTCCCCTCTGGGGATCAATAAAGTATACTAAATCTAAAAAAAAATATCTAAATGTTCAGGTAAGTTATATGAAGTCAGAATGTTTAGCTGTTTAATAAAAATAGGTGTGTCTCACTGGAAGAAACTGGGAAAGGCTCCAGCCCCCTACCCCTACCCCACCACCTGAAAATGATTAAGTGGTTAAGAAGATGAATGAATGAATGAATATAAATAGTGATTCCATAGATTTTGACAGTTCTTTCCAACCATTACTCCAAAAGCCACAGTGGCTCTTTAATCCTTTACTGACACACTAACAGGGATATGGAAGAGCTGAAAGACAACTTCCAGATTCTAAATCACACTTGTAATCATGTGTTTACTCCCCATTGGAGGTTTTGGGTTAAATGACATGTTCAGCAATTTAACAGCTGACTCTAGTTCCCACCTCTGTCCACCAGAGGTCCCCATTATCCTTCTGATCACATTCAGGGTTGCTCTAAACTTGAGGAGGAATAATCTGTTATTACAGTGTAGTTACTATGAGGGAACAGTAATCAGACACTATTTATTTATAGGAAAAATGAGTAAAAAGAGCATAAACACAAATTTTTCAGGAAAACTGTCACAATTTTACGATGAGCAAGGCACGAGTTTACACAGAAAATAAAAGAACAAAGTTACACATTTATGATGAAAAAAATGAAAATTTAGAATAAAAAGACATAAATTTACAATAAGAAAATTATAAAATAACACCAAAAAAAGAGGTAGCTTTACAAATAAAAATTTGCAAACAGGAACAAAAAAAGTTTGCAAATGTTGTGAAATAAAATTCAATCTGGGTAAAAATTTACATTGAAAATAAATGGCACTCAAAGTATTGTCATATTTGGTTGATACTATAGTATTATAACTTCCAATTATATTAGTATTCTCAGGGTGTGTTCAGACCAAACATGAGTAAATTTAGTCGTGCACCCAGAACAATTCAACTCAATGTATTGGCACTAGTAAATTTACTCATGAATTTAGTCATGCAAATACATTGAGTGAACATGTATTCTGGTTGCTCAACTAAATTTACACACGTTTGATCTGAATTAACCTTTGGGGTTTTTAAACGTTAGATTTCACTTCAGAACATCCACAAATCTGCCTGACAACTGATGATGTCACCTCTCAGTTGGTTTTTTTTTTATGACATAATGGCTCCATGTTTCACACTTGAGTATAAACTCAGACTAATGTTAGGAGTAGGCTTCTGCTGATAGTGAAGAAATACACTGACAGGATGATCACATTTATTCAGCGCTGGAAGATCCAGAAACATCTCAGCATTCTTCCATTTCTCTCTGACATATAAACTTAATGGGTGAAAGGAGGAGAGGAAAACCTCTTCCCTAAACCAGACACAGACTTGGTGTTCTTCTCCAATGCTCTCTCATGGTCTACACAAACAATCCACAGATATATCGCGTTGTGCTCCGCTGCTGACTTCATCCACAGTCACACTACAGGTCAAAGTTTAACCTTACACTGCATCCATCCATCCATCCATCCATCCATCCATCCATCCATCCATCCATACATACATACATCCATACATCCATACATACATCTTCTACCACTGATCCAGGGATGCAGTCTTGGGGGCCCAGACTTCTGCCCAGTTCACATAGCACCATGATCCCCATGATCCCTGCTGTAGGTGGTGAGGGCAGACCCATGTGAGGGTGGACCTAGGTGGACCTCTTGGGGTACATTGAATCTTTGATGTAACATTTTTCATGGAGATCCACTGGACCGCTCTTAGTCTGGCCCTTCACTCAGGACCAGTTTGTCTTGGGAGACCATGCCAGGGGCAAATTGCCCCCAGCAACATTGCTCCTGGGATCATTCGGGCATTGAAACCCCTCCACCACCCTTCCACTCTTCATCTCACCTGATGAAGACCCTGGAGAGACTGCTCCTTGCTCACCTCCGCCCCCTGGTGGGACCAGCGATGGATCCACTCCAGTTTGCCTACCAGCATGGCATTGGGGTAGAGGATGCAGTGATCTTCCTTCTTCACCGTTCCCTGTCTCACCTGGAGAAGCCCGGGAATGCGGTGAGGATCATGTTCTTTGATTTCTCCAGTGCTTTCAACACCATCCAACCAATGATCCTGAAGGACAAGCTGCTGTGCGCAGGGGTGGACCAGCACCTATCATCATGGATCCTGGACTACCTCACTAACCGGCCACAGATTGTGAGAACCCGGGATTGTGTGTCAGACACGATCATCGGCAGCACGGGAGCCCCCCAGGGAACAGTTTTGGCTTCCTTCCTTGTCACCCTTTATACTGCGGACTTCTCACACAACACAACACACTGCCATCTACAGAAGTTCTCTGATGACTGTGCGATCGTCGGCCTCATCTCCAACGGAGATGAAGCTGAGTACAGAGGACTTATCCAGGACTTTGTGGACTGGTGCCATCGGAACTGCCTCCAGATCAACGCGAGGAAAACTAAGGAGATGGTGGTGGACTGCCGCAGGCAAGGACAACCCCTCACAGCACCAGTGAACATCCAGGGAACAGACATTGAGATGGTGACATCCCACAAGTACCTGGGTGTTCATCTGAACAATAAACTACACTGGTCACACAATACAGACGCACTCTACAAGAAGGGACAGCACAGGCTGTTCCTACTGAGGAGGCTCAGGTCTTTTGGTGTACAAGGGGTGCTCTTGAAGACATTCTACAACACGGTGGTGGCATCAGCCATCACTTTTGGAGTGGTCTGCTGGGGCAACGGCATTACAGCAGCCGATAGGAAGAGACTGAACAAACTAATCAAGAAAGTTAGCTCTGTCCTGGGGCAATGCCTTGACCCAGTGGAGGAGATAGGAGAGAGAAGGATGGTGGCTAAACTGTCATCTCTGCTGGAGTCCGAGTCCCACCCTATGCAGGACATACTGAACGCACTGAGGAGCTCATTTAGCAGTAGACTACATCATCCTAGATGCGTGACCAAGAGGTTTCGCAGGTCCTTCCTACCTACGGCTGTCAGACTGTACAACCTAAGCAGGGCTGCTTGCAGAGATAGCAAAAAAACGTGACGACCTAATAGTATTGAATGCAAAAGTTGCAACAGACTTACACAAATGGTCCCCTCCAGTATACAACTAGGACAATATCAGTCGCTATGGAGGGTGACAATATGTATGAGTACATATTCATACCATATTCATACCCCCTCATGGATCGTCACCTTATCGTGGTGGGGGGGTTTGCGTGCCCCAGTGATCCCAGGAGCTATGTTGTCCGGGGCAATTTGCCTCTGATAGGGTCTCCCAAGACAAACTGGTCCTGGGTGAAGGGCCAGACGAAGAACGATCCAACAGACTCTCATGATAAATTGTATATCAAGGATTCAGTGTACCCCGCCCGGTATGGGGTTACCGGGGCCCCACCCTGGAGCCAGGCCTGGGGGAGGGGCTCGAAGGCTAGCGTCTGGTGGCCGGGTTTCCACCCATGGGACCCGGCCGGGCTCAGCCCGAAGGAGTTACATGGGTCCGCCCTCCAGTAGGTTCACCACCTGCAGGAGGGATCATGGAAGTCCGGTGCTATGTGGATTAGGTGGCAGTCAAAGGCGGAGACCTTGGCGGACTGATCCCAAGCTTTCTAAACTGGCTTTTGGTACGTGGAATGTCACCTCTCTGGGGGGGAAGGAGCCTGAGCTGGTGTACGAGATTGAGCGATACCGGCTAGATATAGTCGGCCTCACCTCAACACACAGCTCCGGTTCCGGAACCAGTCTCCTGGAGAGGGGCTGGAGCTTGGCCTTTTCTGGAGTTGCCCCGGGCGAGAGGCGACGAGCAGGGGTAGGTATTCTTGTATCGCCCCACCTTGCTGCCTCTATATTGGAGTTTTCCCCGGTGGACGAAAGGGTTGCTTCCCTGCGCCTTCGGGTTGGGAAACGGGTCCTGACCATCATTTGTGCCTATGCACCAAATGATGTTTCAGAGTACCCACCCTTTTTGGAGTCTGTGACTGGGGTGCTGGAGGGTGCTCCTCCTGGAGACTCCATTGTCCTACTGGGGGACTTCAATGCGCATGTGGGCAACGACAGTGAAACCTGGAGGGGGGTGATTGGGAGGAACGGCCTGCCCGATCTGAACCCGAGTGGTGTTCAGTTATTGGACTTCTGTGCTAACCACAGTCTGTCTATAACGAACACCATGTTCAAGCATAAGGGTGTCCATATGTGCACCTGGCACCAGGACACCCTAGGCCGCAGGTCGATGATCGATTTTGTTATCGTATCATCAGACCTGCGACCGTATGTCTTGGACACCCGAGTAAAGAGAGGTGCAGAGCTGTCAACTGATCACCACCTGGTGGTGAGTTGGATCCGATGGCAGGGGAGGAAGCCATTCAGACCTGGTAGACCCAAACGTATAGTGAGGGTGTGCTGGGAGCGTCTGGCTGAGGCCCCTGTCCGGGAGGTCTTCAACTCCCACCTCCGGAAGAACTTCAACCACATTCCGAGGGAGTCTGGAGACATGGAGTCTGAATGGGCCATGTTCTCCACCTCTGTTGTTGAAGCGGCAGCCCAGAGCTGCGGCCGCAAGGTGGTCGGTGCATCTCGTGGTGGCAACCCCCGAACCAAGTGGTGGACACCAGTGGTGAGGGGGGCCATTAAGCTGAAGAAGGAGTCCTATCAAGCTTGGTTGGCTTGTGGGACTCCCGAAGCAGCTGAGGTGTACCGGCAGGCCAAGCGGAGTGCAGCTCGGGTGGTTGCTGAAGCAAAAACCCGGGTATGGGAGGAGTTCGGTGAGGCCATGGAACAAGACTTTCGGTCGGCTTCAAAGAGATTCTGGCAAACTGTTCGGCGGCTCAGGAGGGGAAAGCAGCTCCCCGTCCACACTGTGTATGGTGCGGATGGGACACTGTTGACTTCAACTGGGGATATCGTCGGGCGGTGGAAGGAATACTTCGAGGATCTCCTCAATCCCACTGATACGCCTTCCACAGAGGAAGCAGGGTTTGGGGACGAGGGGGATGACTCGCCTATCACAGGGGCTGAGGTCGCCAAGGTGGTTAAAAATCTCCTTGGTGGCCGGGCCCCGGGGGTGGACGAGATTCGCCCCGAGTACCTCAAGGCCCTGGATGTTGTTGGGTTGTCATGGTTGACACGCCTCTGCAACATTGCGTGGAGGTCGGGGGCAGTGCCTTTGGCATGGCAAACCGGGGTGGTGGTTCCTCTCTTCAAAAAAGGGGACCGGAGGGTGTGCTCCAACTTTAGAGGGATCACACTCCTCAGCCTCCCTGGGAAGGTCTATGCCAAGGTACTGGAGAGGAGAGTCCGGCCGTTGGTCGAACCTCGGATTCAGGAGGAGCAATGTGGTTTTCGTCCTGGCCGTGGCACATCGGACCAGCTCTTTACCCTCTCGAGAATTCTTGAGGGTTCGTGGGAGTTTGCCCAACCAGTTTACATGTGTTTTGTGGACTTGGAGAAGGCATTTGACCGCGTCCCTCGTGGATTTTTGTGGGGGGTGCTTCGGGAGTATGGGGTATCGGGCTTGTTGTTACGAGCTATTCGGTCTCTGTACGACCGTTGTGAGAGTTTAGTTCGCATTGCCAACACTCGGTCGGAGTCATTCCCAGTGAGAGTTGGACTCCGCCAGGGCTGCCCTTTGTCACCGGTCCTGTTCATAATTTTTATGGACAGGATTTCTAGGCGCAGCCAGGGAATGGAGGGTGTCATGCTTGGTGACCACAGGATCTCATCTCTGTTGTTTGCAGATGATGTTGTCCTGTTGGCTTCATCCAGCAATGACCTACAGCTCTTGCTGGGACGGTTTGCCGCTGAGTGTGAAGCGGCTGGGATGAGAATCAGCACCTCCAAGTCCGAGTCCATGGTCCTCAGCCGGAAAAAGGTGGATTGTCCTCTCCGGGTTGGGGACAGGCTCCTGCCCCAAGTGGAGGAGTTTAAGTATCTTGGGGTCTTGTTCACGAGTGAGGGGAAAATGGAGCGAGAGATCGACAGACGGATTGGAGCAGCATCTGCAGTGATGCGGACGTTGTACCGGTCTGTTGTGGTGAAGAGGGAGCTTAGTTCTAAGGCAAAGCTGTCGATTTACCAGTCAATCTACGTTCCTACTCTCACCTATGGTCACGAGCTTTGGGTAATGACCGAAAGAACGAGATCGCGGATACAAGCGGCTGAAATGAGCTTTCTCCGTAGGATTGCTGGACTCACCCTCAGAGATAGGGTGAGGAGCTCAGTCATCCGGGAGAGGCTCAGAGTAGAACCGCTGCTCCTCCACATTGAAAGGAGTCAGTTGAGGTGGTATGGGCATCTGATTAGGATGCCTCCTGGACGCCTCCCACTTGAGGTGTTTCAGGCACGTCCCACTGGGAGGAGACCCCGGGGCAGACCCAGGACTCGGTGGAGAGACTATGTCTCCCAGCTAGTCTGGGAACGCCTTGGTATCCCCTCTGAAGAGCTGGAGCAGGTGGCTGGGGAGAGGGAAGTCTGGGCTTCTCTGCTTGAACTGCTGCCTCCGCGACCCGGACCTCCGGAAAAGCGGTAGAAGATGGATGGATGGATATTCATACCATGTAGGGCAGGGGTGTCCAATCATGTGCCATGGAGGGCCAAGACCCTGCAGGCTTTACCTCCAACCAGTGTGTTCAGCACCGGATTTCACTGAACTTCTTCCCACTGATTGCTGATCAGTCAAAACACCTGCTGAAGCAACTGGGTAGAAGAGAAAACCTGCAGGGTCTTGGCCCTCCATGGCACATGATTGGACACCCCTGATGTAGGGTAACTAAATAGACGGCTATGCTGTTTAGTCTATCTAGCTACAATGCTCCGCACTGTGTATATATATATTTATATATTTATGCTCTTATTTTCTTATCTTCTGGATCGTTGCTCTGAGTGTTGCTATCCCTGTGCTGTTGCAATTCTGGAATTTCCCCAGTGTGGGACTAATAAACACTTATCTTATCTTATCTTATGAAAAGGTGATGATCCACAGAGGGCTCTTACATTGGATAGACTGGAATAGGCTTAATTGTCATTGTACCATTGTACAGTACAACAAAACTGTGGATGCTCCACCAGGCTACTGCACAATAAAGTAAGAGAGAAGGATTTGATAAAAACACAGTTACAGAACACACAATTAAACACACACCTGAAATAAAAATAAAAATAGCCCACAGGTATGTACACAGGTACAATATTTACACAGGCTTCACGGATGGAACTATGTACATAAGATTGCAGAGTGCAGAACACACAATTGAATAAAATGGCCCAAGGATTATGGAAAATATCCACAGGTTTGGTAGCAGTTTCATGTACTGTATGTGTCAATGTATATGAAAGTGTGGAGTGCAAAGACTGATATGATCTATAATCTCATAGTTTAGTTTAGTTTATTTGAAAAGGGACAATGCAATTTCATAAAACACATGATTACACATGGTTAAAAAAGCCAGAATTAGCCAAAAGGCTAGTTTTCATCTGTAGTCCCCTGGCCAAGATGTAAAAAAGCAGTAAAATGCATCTACAAGAAAAAAACATGGTTAGACATTTAAGAGGGCACTAATGTAACAAATAACATATACATAACAAACCGTACATTTAAACACAACATCAAACATCACAGCAGACTTATCTTTTAGTGTTGGCAGTTGTAGGTGTTTATAAGCCACATTTTCAATTTTTTTGTGAAAGCCTTGAATGTTGTGAGCAGTTTAACCTCCTCAGGTACTGAGTTCCACTCACTAGCGTCCCTCACTGACCAGGCCGACTTACTGAAAGTACTCCTGCGCAGAGGAATGAAACAGTCACCTCTGACAGAGCCTCGAGTGACACGCTCAGAGCTGTTTCTTTGGCTGATGAACTCTGCCAGAGGATCTGGAGCCAAATCATGCAGTACTTTATAAATCAAATTTAAATTTGCAAATGTATGAAGACTATCCCAATTTAAAAGACTGTATTTTTTTAAAATTGCACAATGATGATAATGCCTAGGTTTTTTATCCATAACTTTAAGTGCTTGTTTGTACAAAACTTCCAATGGCTTTTTTGCACTCAAACCCGCCTGGGACCAGCTAGTTAGGCAATAGTTGAAGTGACTCAGAATCATTGAATCCAAGTATATTTTTGCTGCTTTAGTTAAGATAAGATAAGATAAGATAAGCCTTTATTAGTCCCACAATGGGGAAATTCCAGGATTGCAACAGCACAGGGATAGCAACACTCAGAGCAACAATCAGAAGGCAAGAAAAAACAAGAACATCTAGTAAACATATGTACATATTACTATAAATGTATATATATAGACACACAGTGCAGAGCATTATGGTTGGTTGGTGAATGTGCAGCAGAAAGTCTAAGCTCTCTCTCCGCGGATGCGGCGGGCCAGCTGGAAGTCTTTGGGCATGATGGTGACCCTCTTGACGAAGAAGAGACCACCAGGTGGGCCTCGCTGGTCTCCTGCAGAGCCATGATGGCGAAGCTCAGGAAGCGCAGGACAGTCTTGAAGTCCTGAGCGATCTCCCTCACCAGGCGCTGGACGGGCAGCTTACGGATGAGCAGCTCCGTGGATTTCTGGTAGCGACGGATCTCTCTCAGAGCCACGGGCTTGTGACGGTGAGGCTTCTTCACTCTGCCGGTGGCCGGAGCACCTCTCCGAGCAGCCCTGGTGGCTAGCTGCCTCCTGGGGGGCTTCTTCCTCCAGTAGATTTTACGGGCGGTCTGCTTGGTTCTTGCCATCGCGCTTTATTATTCTGTCTTATATTTCTTGCACGCCGCCTAAACTCCAGCCCGGCACCCGCATCGTTTTCGCTACAGCTCCCGGTATGTCGAGTTTCCCATTAGCACCGGGTGGCGGCCAAGTGCTAGCTAGCACTAGCTCCTCCCCGCTGTAGCGTCTCCCGCTGCAAACGGTGGCTCCGTCCGCCGACCCGGGAGACCCCCGGGGCGATCCGTGCGTCCGTGATGTATATACAGAGTGAAAGGTGTAGAAAGAAGAAGGAAGATATAAAAAAGGCTGTTGCAACGGGCAGCCGACTTGTGTGGCGCCACCGGTCCGGCGGAACCGGAACCGGAAAAAAAAAACAAAAAAACCCAAAAAACAGTTGACATTTCATTTCGAATTGCACGGGAATTTGCAAGATTTAACTTGATTTTTTTACACAATTTAGCAATATGGGCTTTAAAGGAAAGCTGTGAATCTATTATTAACCCAAGATATTTATATTGGCTAACAATTTGTATTTTTCCTCCATTAACATGTATGTCAGGGTCAGGTGACACTCTATTTATTTTAGTGAAATACATGCCTACAGTTTTAGAAACATTTAACTGTAGACAGCACTCCTGCAACCAAGTTGTGACATAGGACATTGTTTTACTAAGTTTTACTAAGTTTAGCAGCAACAGTGTCTTTGGAGCGACCATGAACAAAAAAAACCGTGTCGTCTGCATACATTAAGCATTCAGCTTCAGAACAAACAGTGGGCAAATCATTAATATAAAGACTAAATAAAAGGGGGCCTAATATTGATCCCTGAGGGACTCCAGAAGTTAGCCTAAGAGAATCAGATCTGCAGTTGTTAACTGATACAGATTGTGTTCGATCATGCAGATATGATTCAATCCAGCTCACAGCATTGTGAGAAAAGTTAAATTTAAAGAGCTTGGTAAGAAGAACAGAGTGATTTACTGTATCGAATGCTTTCCTGAGGTCCAAAAACACCGCCCCTACAACTCCACCCTTATCAAGAAAAGATTTTATTTTCTCAATGAAGAGGCATGTAGCCATTTCAGTGGAATGCTTGGATCTGAAACCAAACTGCATGGCATGGAGAGAGGGGGAACTACTGTTTAAATAATGGACAATCTGTTCTGCCACCCATTTTTCTGCAATTTTGGAAATGGCCGGAAGAATGCTTATTGGTCGGTAGTTATGCAGAAGAGTTGAGTCACCGGATTTAAAAACAGGGGTAACAATAGCAGATTTCCAGGCCTTATGTGATCTGTAATCTAGTATGATCTAAAACACAATATGATCTACAGTATAATCTGATGTGATCTGTAGTCTGATGTGAGCTATAATCTGATCTATAATCTGATGTGATCTAATGAGTCTCAGGTTTCTCTGTTGTAACATACAGTAACTCCGCTCTGACATGAAAACTTGTGTAAAGGAGCTGAGACCTGTTGTAGAATCTGAGCGCATGCTGCGACCTTGCCCAGACTGATAAATGCTGGTGTTTGTGTTGAAGTGGCTGTAGGAGCAGTTTTCTGACTCACTGATGCATGAGCTCCAGTTTCCAGAATACTCCCCTACATCATTTCCACAGTGTCTGTTAAGCTGCTGAACCTGAACACCTCAGTCCTCTGCTGGTTTCCATCCACACTGCAGCCTTGACTGTTAATCCTCTCATCATCGGAGCTTCTATCTGCCTGACCATCAAACATCTCCGTCTTTATGTAAAACACAAACCTGATCTGCTGTCTAGACTGAGCCTGTAAATACTGCGCATGCTCTAAGTGCTGCCTTTTATCTGATGATCTCAGACTGAAAAGTCTCCAGACAAATCAGCAGTTTTCCTTTGTCTGACACACTGACTCAGAGGAGGACGAAGGAGGACAAAGAATGTAGACAGGAGAAAGAAGCAGAGGAGCGACAGCGGGGTGGTGAGAGGGTGAGTCAGGCAGAAAAATGCTGATGCTTCACTGGCTCTACACAAGACAATGGCCTACCTCCATGTGAGGGTTGGTGACATTTGTATGGGAGGACATGAGGAAAGAAATGAGCCACGGACCCTCATGGACCTGCATAGACCCTCATTAGGTCTATTCATTTTATCTGAACTCTGATAGTCAGGCTGTATGTGGTCTCAAACACATTCCTAAAGCTTCCCTGAAGAGCTGAAGCTGTTGTGACTGCAAAGGGAAGGCCTTCCACCAGGTTTAGGGGTGCCTTAATGAGAATTTTTGACTATTCTGGACCTACAGTGACCTGTGGTTCACCGAGGGTCATTCTGTCAGGGTGGGGGGACCTCCTGTGACCTGAGGACTGTTGTGACCCAGTCAGGGCGAGGGCACTCCTACAGGTCTGTCTGAGTTCTTCCACCACCAGCTATTTTCCTTCCTCAGAGGACACAGTCTTCTGTCTGCCCTGTGACCTCAGCTTTCAGCAGAATTTTAATGGATGTGTTTGGTTTTTTTTGTCCCTGCAATTACAGCACTGAATTAGTAAATAATTCTTCCTTTATTTCATAAAGAGTCTCATCTGGGGAGCAGCTGAACCCGATGTCGTGCTCTCTAGAAGGTAATGATGATGTGAATGATGATGTGAGCAAAGGCTGAGTGGAGATAAACGGTGGCTCCTTTCAGCCTGATGATCTAATCTCTCTTTTCCTCCATGTTTCATCTCCACACGCATGCAGCTTCTTTGTGTTTGATGATTAATGCTCCGGGTTTTAATTAGACAGTGAAAAGCACTAATATTTTCTCATTTTATTCTCTCGTTAATAACTCACATCCTCCGTCTGATTTGGTCTCCAGGGATGGGGATGGGGGTTGCTAAGGTTGGGGGGTGGGGTGGGGGGTCAGATGGTCTTGTGCAGTTGTTTTCATGTCAGAAATACAGTTATAGGAGCAAGGTACATTTGCTCAAGTAGGGTCAGCCAGGGCACGAAGTTACATTTTGTAGATTCAGATCGTAAACATGTTTTGTGATGATTATTTCTGTAAATGGAACTGTGTTTAGTCTGGTTTCACATGCTGGTCAGACATCACTGTGGTCTGATGACAGATTTTCACCCAGTCATCTCAGGGGTCCTCATTCATTCATCTCTCCTCTCTGGTTGAAGAACATACACATGCTTCTCTCCTGTAGAATTACAGAGTGTTGGTGTTGGACATGACGGAGTCTGAAGTCAGAAAGGCCACACAGGCACAAGGTGGGCAGAAAGGGGTGCCCCGCGTAACTTTGTGCCCCAGCTTACTCTACATGTACACTAGTATCTTTTCACTGAATTTCACTCTGCGTCTTTTGTGAATCACACAACTGAGTTTTTTCCTCTTTAATCTGTATTTTTTTTTATAGTGATCTTATTTTTTATCGTTAACTAGTGATTTTATGGTTAAATTTGATCACAAACTGGTAATTCTGTAGTTAAATTTATTATTAACTGGTGATTTTATGGCTAAATTTTTATCACAAGCTGTTAATTTTTTTGTTGGTTTTCTTTTTTCTTATGAATCTGACAGGATTATTGATGAGTTCTCCGCAGGAGTGATGATGTCACAGACCATAATCCTGCTGATTTCCTAACTTCAGGAATAATCCCTGCTGTCTCCCAGCCGTCATCCTGGTCCTGGTTCTTGGTCCTGGTACCTTCCCTGACCTGATCTCCAGCTGGTCATGTTCTCCTCCATGTCAGCATCCCGCCATAGATGACGTCTGAATCCTCTAATGGCCATGATGTACTGAAGGAGCGTACCGATGATGCCCCTGCAGCTGACCTGGGTCTGCTGGTTGAAAGATCAAAGTTTGAGTTGAGAAGGAGTCAGAGTGGTGGTGGTGGTGGTGGGGGGTGATGGAGGCCCTATGGGGGGGGGGGGCGGTGAGGAGATAGCAGATTAGCAGTAATTGGAAGATAGAATGGTCATCATTGTGAAGATGCCGCAGATCTGAGCTCTCCTTCATCATTTAGATGATGGGCTGGTGGGAGAGATGGAGACAGAGGAGATGGAGAGGAGTTCTCCTCCAGCGCTCATCGTTCTTCATCATGCAGCTGTCACTGATCAGTGAGGAGCTAACAGAGCAGTCGCCCCTTTACCTGCATCAGTTCACCTCCATCCTCCATGACTCCTTTATGTTCCGGCTCTGATGTCATCATCTGATCAGACTAAAACACCAACATGATCCTCTGCTGTCATCACAACGTCTCACATCTTCTGACACAGCTTTGATGCTTCATTTGTGTTCCAGCAGACGTGGCTGCAGCACTACTCACATAAAACTACTGTTACTTTATCATATAAATGACTCAGGTAGAATTCAGGAGTGTCTTCTTAAAATCTTCAGTACCTAATGGCTTTATTTTTCCAGTTTGGCTTGTTTTGCTTTACTTATTTTTCCTCATAAACAACTTTTTCTCTAACACATTTATTGATTTATTTCTTATAAAATTTTGACTTTTTATGATAAATTTACAACTTTTTTCTCATTGGCTTGCACCTTTTTATTTGTACATAACTGGATAAAATGTTGTCTTGTACATAGCAGTATGAGGAATAATATTCACACGTACCCTTTAACTTGATCCAGATGATGAATGAATGAATGAATGAATTTATTTCGGATAGTACAGTACAGGTTAAAAGACACTGTATAATATAACAACAAGGTCAAATTAGACAAAGACTCCTCCTACTATACAATTCCACGTGAGTTATCCGAAATGGGTGATGGCTGAAGCCGCAGCTTATATTGCCCACCCATATTCCATCCAAGAATTCAAAAGAGAAAAAAGAGAAAACAAGACAAGAGCGATTACAATTTAAAACAAAGCTAAGACAAAATGTGACTGAGAGAAAAAGAAAACTAAGCTAGGCTAAGTTAAGCGGTTACTATTCAAAAACAAATCTAAGACAAAATGTCACAGAGAAAAAAGAGAAAAAAAAAACAAAAAAAAAAACAAAGCTACAACACAATACAGGCTGGATATGTCAATCCTTATGTGAGTTTACATGTCGTCTTGTAAATATGTTTGGAGTATTTCTTCCTTTAGTTTTTGTTTAAATTGTCCAAGCGTTGTACATGATTTTAATTCAGGTCCAAAATCGTTCCATAATCTGACTCCCTGCACTGAAATACAGTGTTGCTTGGTGGTTGTTCTCACTGTAGGCTTTTGAAATATACATGTTTTTTTTTTCCACAATATCTTTATTGAACCTTTTTTTTTAACAAACATAACACAAACAATCAAACACTAACACTAAAGTACTACAAAAAAAATGCACTAAAAACACCTACAACCACCAACAAAATCAAGTCTTCAACAATGCTCCTCTGTTTAGTCTAGACAATCCATTACATAGGTATACATATTATGTTCACCAGTTTGGAATTTACAAGGTCCACACACATCATTCACCTTCTTCAAGAGTTATGTTTAAATTTTTTACATAATCAATAAAAGGTCTCCATATATTCTCAAACACACTTTCCTTTGATTTCAGTATATATGTTATTCTTTCTAATGGAAGGTTTGTTAACATCTGTCTTAACCACTGAGTCACATCTGGTCTATGAGTCTTTTTCCACAGTAGTGCAATACATTTTTTGGCATTAAGCAAACTGAGGTCTATGAATGTTCTTTCACTTTTATTAAAGTTATGCTTTTTTGGGTACAGACCCAACAAAAACAGTTTAGGATTCAATATGATTTGTTTTGAAATTATTTTTTCAATTGTTACCCTCACCTCTTCCCAAAACATTCTAATTATTCTACATTCCCATAAACAATGAAATAGGGTTCCTTTACTTTCCATGCATTTTGTGCATGTATCTGGTATGTTTTTGTTATATCTATTTAACTCCACCGGTGTAACATACATCCGCATTAACCATTTAAAATGTATCAATTTAAGACGTACATTTATTGATTTGGTTTGAGCTTATGTACAAGCCAATTCCCATTGTTCCTCTGAAATTTCAGTTTGCAGATCTTCTTTCCAGTAGTTTAATCTTTTCTGTGAGTTTTCACTTGAAGTTAGTGTCAATGAGTTATAAAACTCTGAAATAATACCCTTTCTTTTACTATCTTTCATCAACATTTTTTCCAAGGATGAATAAATAGGTCGAGTGAGAGCATTATTTTGGTTTGATCGAATAAAGTTCCTAAGTTGAAGATATTTAAAAAAATGTGTTCTATTAAGATTAAATTTGATCCTCAGCTCTTCAAAAGACATTATGTTATCTGAACATGACAAATATAAATCTTGAATTTTTTGGATCCCTTTTAAACTCCATACTTTAAACACAGCATCCGCTCTCCCTGGTTTAAAATGTTGATTACCCCATATTGGACTAAATTGTGACAGTAAGTGTGGTTCTTTTAAATATTTTTTAGTTTCACACCATATTTTAATCATATGTTTTACAAATGGGTTTTTAACTTGTTTCTGTAATTTTTTTTGCCGAGTCTGAATATATGAATATGGGAAGAGGTAAAGGCAAGTTGTATGATTCCATTTCAGTCCAGTGAGGGAGATCATTTGATGAAAAATAATATGTCATAGACCTCAGTTGTGCCGACCAATAATACAACATAAAATTTGGACATTTCAGACCTCCACGATCAAATGGTAAATATAATAAAGACAAACGTAATCTAGCCCTCCTGTTGTTCCATATAAATTCCACTAACTTTTTTTTAATTCTTGAGAATAAATCTAAAGGTGGTGGTAAGGGAATGTATTGAAATAAATAAAGTATTTTAGGTAAGATATTACTTTTAAGTATATTGATTCTCCCGATCATCGACATTGGTAGTGACATCCATCTCTGAAGTAACTCATTAATATCTGTCATTAAGGCTTCATAATTGACAGTGGCGACTGATTCTAGCTTAGGCACAATTTGGATTCCTAAATATTTAAACTGATTTACAACATTGAATTGATTTACCTCAGGGGCTGGGTAATTTCTCTGGGTCTCATTTAGCATTAATATTGAAGATTTAGTTTTATTTATTTTATATCCTGATATTTCCCCAAAATTCTTTATTAAATTCAACAAGGTCGGAATTGATTTTTTAAGATTCGACATAAACAAAATTATGTCATCAGCATACAGGGAGATTTTATGTTCTGTTGGTCCAACTTTAATTCCATATATTTGTGACTGTAGACGTATCGCCATCGCTAAAGGTTCAATTGCCATAGTAAACAGTAAAGGTGAAAGTGGACAGCCTTGTCGACATCCTCTATTGATTTTTATTGATTTTGAAATATTGTTATTTGTTAGGATTTCTGCTGTAGCATTATTATATATTATCTGAACCCATTTTATGAAATTATTTCCAAGTCCAAACCTTTGTAAAACTTCAAAAAGAAAGGGCCATTCGACTCTATCAAAGGCCTTTTCGGCGTCCAGTGATAGGACAGCTGTATCCGGTGCTTCTTTATTAGAATAAATAATATTAAATAGTCTTCTTACATTATGGAAGCCTTGTCTTCCCTTTATAAAGCCATTCTGATCTCGATTAATAATATTTGGTAAAATTTCTTGTATTCGTCTTGCTAAAATTTTACAGATTATCTTAAGGTCGGCATTTAATAGGCTTATTGGTCTCATATTTTCACATTTATTAGAGGGTTTACCTGGTTTTGGCAACAGTATAATTAAGGCATTATTCATGTATGATGGTAAATTACTATTTTGAAATGCTTCTAAAACCATTTCCAAAAAAGGTTTTATTAATTTATTCTTAAATTTTTTATAAAGGTCAACTGGAAGACCATCTGGTCCTGCACTTTTTCCTGATTTCATATTATCAATGGCTAGCCCAACTTCTTCTTGACTAATTTTAGACTCCAGTATCTCCCTGTTTTCATTTGAAATACTCGGTATAGATAGTTTGTTCAAAAACCCATTTAGTTTTGTTAAGTCAGATTCATTTTTGGTATCATATAATTTTTCATAGTAATCTCTAAAGGCTCTATTAATTTCTAAAGGATCTATAACTACCTGTCCGTTACTTATAATATTGGTAATTGGTGTTTTAAATTCTAATTGTTTAATCTGCCATGCCAATAATTTTCCTGATTTTTCATCTTGTTCATAAAAAGATTGTTTCAATCTTAGAAGACTCGAGGCAGCTCTATTCGCTGAATTTTTGTCATATTCAGCTCTCAAAATCAGTAATTCGTTCTCCAACCTTGGATCACTTCCTGCATATACTTTTTCTTGAAGAATTTTTATTTTATGTTCCAATTGAACTCTCTCCTCTCGAGTCTTCTTAGATTTTGAACCTGTATAACTAATAATATGTCCCCTAATAAAAGCTTTGAAAGCCTCCCACTTTACACATGCTGGTGTTTGTGTAGTATTGATATCAAAGAACTCATCTATCTGTTTTTCTATGTACTTAACAAATTCCTCATCCTGAAGCCATTTATGCTGAAATTGCCATCTACCTGGTTCCTTTGTCAATTTCTTATCTACATATATTAGACAGCAGGGTGCATGATCAGAGATCACGATGTTATCATAAAAGCAGTTTTGAATCTTGGACCTTAATTCTACGGAGATCAAAAAATAATCAATACGTGAGAAAGTCTTGTAGGTATTGAAATAACAAGAGTAGGCTTTAACTTGTGGATTCATTTCTCTCCATATATCTAGCACTCTCAATTCTTTCATAAAATGATTAATGATCATCCTACATCCATTGTGCGTACAGTCCAGTCCTGTTGATCTATCTATACCGGGATTCAATGTACAATTAAAATCCCCTGCTATTATATGTTGCCCTGTAAGTGATGATAAGATAAGAAATAAATTAGCAAAGAACTTTTGATCATCTATATTGGGACCATATAGGTTTGCCAAATTTATATTTTCTAATAACAAAGATCCTTGAATGATTAAATATCTTCCAAATTTGTCTCCAATTACATTTTTCACTTGAAATGGGACTGATTTATGTATGAGAGTCATAACTCCCCTGGCTCGGGATGAAAATGATGAGGTGAAAACACTTCCTTGCCATCTACTCCTAATTCTTTTTACATCCTCCTCTATTAGATGAGTTTCTTGTAAAAGCACAATTTTTGAACCCATATCTTTTATTTTATTCATAACTTGTTTAAGTTTTTTTTAATTTTTGTAGACCTCTGCAATTCCATGAAGTTAAATTAAGATTAACGCTTTGGTTTATGATCAATAGGGAGTTTAGGATTACCTTGCAGTATAAACATGCTCATACAGAGAAGCAAAAACATGAGTGGTTGAACATTCATCCTACAAACTACACACAAACAAATTCCCCCTTCCCACATTTGTGGTAATCCCCCCAAAATCAAAAAAAAAAATTCTGTCTCCCGATATAGCCATCAACCGTTCCACACCCACGAGGATCAGCCAAAGCCACTCCTTCTTCATCCTCCCAATCACCCTAACTCTGCTACTTTTAATGACATAACATTAACTCTCTTCTGTAGTTTTCCAACTTAACTCCAAAATTTTTAGCAACTTTGTACATCATAGTTTTTTTTTTTTTTTTTTTTTTAATATATAATACAATCTATATTTTGTGAACTTGCTATTTGCTTCAAGTCAGTCAGATGCCTGTGCAAATGCTTAAATATTCTACCTTATATTTTGTTCATGCTTAGCTCCCACCAGTCTCTTCTTGGATCTTCTTGATGAATTCCTGCGCCTCCTCTGGGGTCTTGAAGATGTGGGTTCTGCCCTCATACGTGGTCAACAGTGTCGCAGGATAAATTACACCATGACGAATCCCAAGGTTGCGCAGCTCTTTACGTACGGGATCAAACTGCTTCCTCAATTGTTGGATTCCTGTGGCCAAATCTGGGTAGAACCGCACCTGCTGGTCCTGGTGTTTAATCTGGCCTTTAGCTCGCGCGGCGTTGAAGATCTTCATCCTGTCTCTGTTGCTGATAAACTTCATAATAATCGTCCTCGGTGGTCCCTTATCTCTCCGTGGGCCGATACGATATGCGCTTTCCAGAACGACTGCTGATTGCAGCTCCGCGCTGCCCAGCGCCTCCGGAATCCACTTTTCCAAAAAGGAACATGTGTCCCGACTTTCGGATTCCTCCGGTAGACCCACCAGCCTCAAGTTGTTCCGTCTCGACCGGGATTCCAAGTCCAAGACATTATTTTCCAGACTTTTATTTTTTTTTTCCAAAGTGCGCACCTTTAATTGAAGACAGGTGACGTCATCTTCAGCACTAGCGACACGAAGCTCTACCTGCGCCATTCGTTCTACACAGTCACCCAATTCTTTTCTCATTCCTTCCAACGCTGCCATAATCCCATCAAACTTAGCGGAAAAGTCCGCTCTCATTGAACTAATGGCGTTAAGCACCGCACCTGTGCCGTTTCCCACATTCACCGCACCGCTGCTCGCTTCCTCCGCCATATATGGAGCTTCTTTATCTGCTGCATCACAGACGTGAAAGTCCGTTAATTTAGACTGTTTCGGCGACTCGCTTTTTCCTCTACCTGGTTTTCCAGCCTTAGGCTTCACCGACATATCCTCGTCCAAACGCTGGGATAGGTTCTGTCCCAAATGAGAGAGTTATTTGCCGTTTTTTCGTCTCCAGGAGCAGAGCAGAGCGAGACGTGTCCCCCTCACGTGGCCGCCATAACCGGAAGTCGAAATATACATGTTCCTCTGAAGTGATATCGTTTCTCCCTTGTTTGGAACAACTTCTGGATATTTGTGGGCAGTGATAAATTCTTCACTTTAAACATTATTATTGCGGTTTTAAAGTCAACCAGATCTTTCAACTTGAAAGTTTTTTGTTTAAGAAAAAGTGGGTTTGTTGGTTCCCTGTAAGCTGATTTGTTTATTATTCTAATAGCTCTCTTTTGAAGCATAAAGAGTGGATATATGTTTGTTTTATATGTATTTCCCCATACTTCATTACAATATGTCATGTATGGGAGTATTAATGAATGATACAAGGTGTATAGTGTGGGTTGATTCAGCAAATATTTCACTCTGTGTAATATTGCAATTGATTTGGATACTTTACCTTTAATATAATTAATATGTGACTGCCAACACAGTTTGTTATCAATTATTACTCCAAGAAATTTAGTTTCAGATACCCTTTCAATCTCTACACCATTTACACTGAGTTTGGGTACTGGGTTGTTGTGATGGTTGTTAAAGACTATAAATTTTGTCTTACTTAAATTGAGCGTTAATTTGTTTGAATCAAACCACAGTTTAAGCTTTCCTAATTCCTTTCCGAGTGTATCCAGAAGTTGTTCCAAATTGTTTCCACTGCATAGCAGATTAGTGTCATTGGCAAACAATATTAAGTCCATTTTTTCTGAAACTTTACATATATCGTTTATATACATATTGAATAATAATGGTCCCAAAACTGAACCCTGTGGGACTCCACAGGTGACCTTCAGTGACTCTGAGTTTTTGTTGCTAACACATACATACTGATATCTATTCTTTAAGTAGCTACTTAACCAGGACAGTGCTACCCCTCTAATACCACAATTTTGTAGTTTCTTTAATAATAAATTGTGATCTACTGTATCAAATGCTTTTTTAAGATCTAGGACTACTCCAACTGAATACTCTTTATTTTCAATGGCTGTTGATATTTTTTCTGTAAATTCCATTAGGGCATATGCAGTTGTCCTCTTGTGTCTGAACCCATATTGCTGCTCACACAATAAATCATTCTTCAGTATGAAGTTGTCAATTCTCTCATAGAATATTTTTTCAAGTATCTTGGAAAATTGCGGTAATAGTGAAATTGGTCTATAGTTTGAGAGTTCCCCTCTGTCGCCCGTCTTGTATATCGGAATTACTTTAGCTATTTTCATTGCATTGGGAAATATACCTGATTGGAGAGACAGGTTACAGATATACGTCAGTGGTTTTACTACGCATTCGATAACAGTTTTGACTAATAGCATGTCAATACCATCACAGTCCGTAGATGTTTTACTTTTGAACGATTTAACAATTTTAATGACCTCTCTTTCGTCTGTGTTCTTTATGAAGATGGAGTCTTTTACAGCAGTGTTATTGCATATTGTATCACTTGTAGGCACCGTAGTGGGTATTTCTTGGGCCAGTTTAGGTCCAATGTTAACAAAAAAATTATTAAATTCATCTGCAGGTGAAGCTATATTCACACTCTGAGTCGTTTTATTATTTTTTGGAATATTAGTTGGGTAGCTAGTATTTCTGCTTTTATTTCCAAGGATACTGTTGAGTATTGTCAATGTATTTTTAATATTGTCTTTGTTTTTCTCCAGTTCTTTACTGTAATAGTCTTTTTTACTACATCTTATTATATATGTTAACTTATTTTTGTATGTTTTATACCACTGCTCTGCTTCTATTGTCCTTTTCTTTAGGAAAGCTTTATATAATATTTTTTTCTTTTTACATGCCTTTTGTAGTCCTTTGGTTAACCATGGCTTATCAGCAAATTTGTGTTTAAGCTTTTTTTTAACTAATGGGCAGTTCTTTTCATAAAGAGTGGTTACAATGTTTATAAATGTGTCATAGGCTTCATTTACATCTGATACATAGACTTTTGTCCAGTCTTGCTTCAACAAGTCCTCTTTAAGAGAATTGATTGCATTTGGTGATTTGTGTCTGAACGATTTTGAAATTTTTTCTGCGTTGGGCCCCGTGTGGCCATGGATAAGTGCAAAGGTTGGCAAGTGGTCACTTATATCATTTATCAATAATCCACTTTCTATTTTCTTATCGATAACATTGACAAACAGGTTGTCAATAAGTGTAGCAGAGTGAACTGTGATTCTACTGGGATGTGTTATTGTGGGATATACTGTAGACCTATGCTGTACATAGAGTTCATGAACTCTATAACTACATTTTGTTGATGTGGATTCAGTAAATCAATATTGAAATCTCCACAAATTGCTACCATTTTCTTACTAGTAATATTATTGTACAGCTCGACTAATTTATCTCTGAATGTCTCAATGCAAGTTCCCGGCGTTCTATATATGCAGCTTATGATTAGATTTTTTGTTTTGTCTAGGTCAATCTCAACAGTAACACATTCCAAAATCCCTGGTAGTGCAGAGGACATTTCATTTACAAGCTTACACCTATACAGGTCATCAATATACAGTGCATGATAGAAAGACACATGAGACATTTGTGACGTTTTCACACCAAGGTTCATGCTTGTGTTCCATTGTCTAAATTTGGTCTGGTTAAGTGTGGTTCCACACTGCTGCTCTTCCAACAGAGCTAAACAACATTATGTCTTGTTTTCATGATGACATTTGTGTTGTTAGTATAGACCGGTGGTCAGCAAATATGCTACTCATCCTTCCAGGTGTTAGTGGGTGAACTAGTTTAGTGAGGCTAGAACATTATCCAGGTCTTCATTAAAAACCATGTCTGTCCTCATCAGCCAGCATCATCTTCAGGTGTCATTGGTCCTCCATTTTGTTCAGAAACTCAGTCTCATCCTCTGAAATTATCTGCTAAGTTTCTGTATATTTATTTTTTTTTTCAGGACACTAACGGCCATATTTCATCTTTCTGAGTACTACCATGGATCATTTTCCTTCTTATCAGCTGCCTTAACTTCCTGTGTTTGGTCTGTAAGTCTGAACCATTCTGAAAATTGCTTTCACACGTTAAACAAACCAGACCAAGGTTCAGTTTTGAACTCAGACCACCTCTTTTTTGGGGACCAACTTTCAGCTCTTTGGTCTGGGCCGTGGTTCAGGAAAGGTTTCACACCTAAAATTTTGGTCTGAATCGAAGTGAAACATGTGAAAGTCTGGACCAAACAGCTCAGGTGAGAAAGCATCTTTAATGCTCTCTGAACCAGAATAGAAAACAGTGATTCAGCACTGAGATAACAACATAAATTCACTGAAATAACTAAAGATATGGTTGTTTATTAATTATTACAACCAAACTTTATCAGTTTTCTAATCAAATCAAATGTGGCCAAGTGTACGTCAGTAAAAGTTCAAGTTTTCCTCTTTAATGTTCTAAACTGAGAGTAAAAGTATCATGTAGTAAAGCTACGTTCATGTATGACGCGCCTTGTATGGCTGCCGCGTCATTAGGGAGTGCTTAGAAACGAGCGCACCTTAGTGATAAGTAAAATTCCTTGTATGTTGTAAGCATACTTGGCAATAAAGTTGATTCTGATTCTGATTCTGATGCTGATGTACACCAGCGCCATATAATATGAGAGTTGTGACATTCTGGTAGACTTCTATAGAAACTGTGAAAGGCAGAAGTCACGTGGGTCATGGAGTGGCGACTAGTTCCAGACAATGGATCTTTCCCCATAGACCACCATTGATTTCACAGAGTGTCTGCTTAATAATCCCTGGTAAATTAATGAATGGCCTTGTTTTGGTCATTTTACCACTTAAGTTAACAGGTAGATTCTGTAGTCTGTGATCTTGTTTTATTTCGTCAGCTTTTTTCTTGTTTATGTGTAACAAAAGCTCATACACTTGCAATTGTTATTAGCCTGTACTAGCTCAGCTGGGTAGCTGGGACAGCCCTTATCTCAAAGATCTGTTGTGCAGATTTAGTTATTGAGTGAAGGTGTGGCGTAACCCCCACAACAGACTGGGTCAGGCACAGCGCTCGGCTAGAGCAATTAACAGAACAGTGAAATATGTGTATTAATGTCTACAGGCAGCCCCGCTTCTTCTGGCTTTTTCCGGCTCAGTACTGTGATGTTAATGTGCCATTCATGCATTGTGTTCATGCTTCCTGCCCTTACTGTGTTTATACACTGATAACAATATGTAGATGTGCTTTGTAACCTCTTTTGTCCTACAGTTCCGGAGCTGAGGCGAATTACGGCCAGCAATCTCCTTATTGTTATGTGTGTCTCTCAAATGCAAATGCCCATACCTACTGCTGTGAATGCCTTTCATGTATTGTCTGTAGTTGGGTATATAAGCTGCATTATTCTGTAACTCACTCTCTCACTCTCACTCTGACGACTGCTCATCTGCACACTTTGCTGGAGAGCCTCCGGGCTCGCCCATGGGGCGAGCTCCGTGACGGCAGTATGATAATAAACCTATTTAAAACCTCACTTCGCTGCCTTATTTTTCATGCCGCCGCACTGGTGACCCCGAGAATGCACACACTTTGTGCAACGCAACCTTCTGGTTTGGACAGCCACGCTGGTGTCCTGATGGCAACGAACGCAGCACCCGGCGGTGGTTCTCCGACAACAAGCGAACGCGGCAGCCTGACTGATCTGCCCTCCCTTCTGCTTCAGGGAGACCTCGACGCAGAGTTTCCAGGCGAAATTCTCCGGAGACCACCCACGACCGGGAAAGCTGAGGAACATTTCATGGTGAGATCTGCACGCCTAGATCGGCACATCCACGCTTGGACCGGCCGCTCTCACAGCTTCTGACACACGATTCTGTGTCTCCTTACGAGAGCGCACGCACCTCGTCCTTTCTCCACGACGGCGACCTCCATGGCCGATGGAGAACGCGTGGACCTGAACGCACCATGACCCATCTACAACAACTACAACAGGGATGATTAAGCTCCCTGACCCTGACTCTCCCTCTCCAGCAGGCCCACCCACGCACGGAACCCTGGCACACGCACCGGGGAGTTACGAGGACGGCGCACCATGCACGGGACACATACGGCTCCACAGACCGCCTTCCTCCTTCGCCGCTGCACACAGGCCCTTCAGGCTTGCTCGTACACCTGAGGCACGCACGCAGCTTGCTCACTGGATTTTCTAACGGTCTTAGCCATGGCGCACAACGGGAATTCAGCAGTCTGCGGTCCCCGAAGGCTTTAAGGTTGTGCCCGCACCTAAAGTCAACACGCCAAGTCCCTTTGCTTTTGTTTTTTTTTCTTACAGCCGCTCCTGTTTTTCTTCATGGCCGCTGTTAATCCTCGCCGCTCCTTTTTTCTTCACGGCCGCTATTAATCCTTGCAGGACTTAATTGCGAGAGGAGTCAGTGACTAATTTTTCTTCTTGTGGATCTCCGCACGTTCAACGGGACGGCCCCTCAACATCGTAGACCCACAAGCAATTTTTGCGCGGCTCAGACGATTTCACCGTCCCCGGCCGACACTTACTACCCCCCACCCCCCTCCACCTCCGCCTGCACAGAGCTTTCCCTGCTCGCTGCCAAAGCCAGACTATCGAGGCCTCGGCCGCCTGCTGAGCCCTCTGGGGGGGACCGTGTGGCGTAACCCCCACAACAGACTGGGTCAGGCACAGCGCTCGGCTAGAGCAATTAACAGAACATGAAATGTGTGTATTAATGTCTACAGGCAGCCCCGCGTCTTCTGGCTTTATGGCCAGCAATCTCCTTATTGTTATGTGTGTCTCTCAAATGCAAATGCCCATACCTACTGCTGTGAATGCCTTTCATGTATTGTCTGTAGTTGGGTATATAAGCTGCATTATTCTGTAACTCACTCTCTCACTCTCACTCTGACGACTGCTCATCTGCACACTTTGCTGGAGAGCCTCCGGGCTCGCCCATGGGGCGAGCTCCATGACGGCAGTATGATAATAAACCTATTTAAAACCTCACTTCGCTGCCTTATTTCATGCCGCCGCAGAAGGCACAGTTTTTGAGAGGCATTAGAAATTGGTAGTAGCATTACATCATGGGACATGACGAGAAAACCTGTGACAGAGCAGATGTGACTTATTATTTTATTCATAGCAATTGTAGTAGCATTAGCAGCATAACAGGACTATGGTGGTGAATGTAAAAGATGTCTTATAAAAATGAAATTGTTCTACTTTTTTATAGAGGAAAACATGAAACCATGAGAGACTGACATATTTAGCAGCAGACCTGCTTTCTACAAGGAGGAAATGTGGAACAAAGTAGGAAATGACCAAATACAGTTCTTTACATCCTCTAATGTCTTCATCAGTGTCAACCCTGATAATGGCAATGTTATTTTTAACATCCATAAATTAGCACTATTAATATTTTAGGATTCTGCTGAAATACAGTTATGTGAAAAAATTAGGACACCCCATTAAATATTCAGTTCTTTATTAAGAAATGTTCACATATCTATGTCTAACCTTGTTTTTGTTTTTATTTGTATTTTTTAATATTTATTTTAGCCATTTTAAGTGGGAATGAATGTGGGAGTGTCCTAAAAAAGATGGGGGGTTGGGTGTCCTAATTGTTTCCTCACTATTTGTTTTCACATTTTACAGAAAATGTGAAAAAAGTCTTGAATTCATTTTTAATTGTTTAGTTGTATTACATGAATCTCCCAGTATTTTTAACATTGATATTAAATATCCATATGTCCAAATATGTTTAAAAAACACAGGCTTATACAGGGTGACCTAATTTTTTTTACATGACTGTAGTCTATGCTTATTTGAACAAACTCTTGTGAGAAACATGATAAGAAAGGTACTCAGGATGAAGACTTTTTTAAATTATTTCATGCAGTTGTAAACAAAGTGGAAACAATTCAGATCTACACAACTTAATGGAATAAAAGTTGTCACGAGGCTGAGCGAGGTGTTCCACCATGCTCATGCTCTAGGTCACCTGCCCGCTCATATGATCCACACTTGATATCATTTGTTATGATTGATCTCTTGCCGTATTTAAGACCAGCTTTTTCTTCCACTCCTTGTCAGAGCCTCATCAAAGAATCTACACTTTGGCATCAGAACCCTTTCCCTGTTCTGATGTTCATTCCTGTATTCATCTGGCCGACTACCTGTTGTAGGTTTACTTTTTGTGTACTGTATGGACTTTGTGTTTTCCTTATTAAATACCACAACTAGCAGTTAGATAGATGTACTTTATTAATACCAAACTGGGAAATTGCAGCTCATTACAACAAATTACAGCAAATTACAGTTCAGTGTCTGGGTTTCCCTCTCTGCCCCGCAGGGGAGATTCATGTCAGTAGGCTCTGACCAATTTGTGACCCAGCTGCTGTTAGTTGTGGGTTTTTGTTTTTCACTCACCTGTTTATCGCCGAATCAAATTCAGCATGTTCCCCGGTTACACCACTTCAATGGGCGGGCGTGGGTACCCGATGAGCCTGGGGTGGGAGGTCTGCAAAACGCTGATGGAAATGGACGATCTAGTCTCCAGTGCTTGCAGGGCTCCTACTCCAACAGACGTCCTCTCGGGAGGCGGCTGCACACCAGTGCCCTCGGCTCTTGGAGCACACCGAGGGAATGGAGAGGATAACGCTGATTGCAGACCTGCAATGGGAGAACAGTGGGAAGGTGAGGAGTGCCATGAGGAAGCCAAGGTCTGTGCCAACAGGGAGATGCCCCCGGGTCTCGGAACAACTGTCTCCTTGCCAGCTTCCAGCTCAAGCCCCAGCTTCTGCCTCATCAGCTCCAAGACGCCGCTCGCCTGCGCCAACCTCCACTCCTCCCCAAGACACAGCTGTACTGGTCTGGACGGAGGAGAGCCACCAGGTGCAGACATCACAAACCTCCCGTCGTTATCTAACTACAGCTCCCCGGAAGAACTCTGCCACCTCCCTGTTAGCAGCTCCTCCTTCGCTGAGGCAGAAAACTCCCGCAGCAGTTCCATCTTCATTTTTTCCCTCTCCGGCTGTCCCGTCAGCTGCCTTCCCTCTCCTCCTTGGTGTTCCCTCCCGCTGCTGAGGGGCTGGCAATTTCTTTCCTGGCTCCGCCCGGCTCCATATCTGCAGGGGCAGCTCCTCCATGATCCTCTGAGGGGCCTATGTCCACAGTAGACACAGAGAGGGTTGACTCAAGACTAGCTGCAGCAGAAACCATCGTGCCCCAGGAACTCAGGCAAGTGCTTTTTCATTCTCTATCATTAACACATGAATTACCTTGCCTGATTCCCAGTGGTGAGGCACAGTCATTGCAGTCCTCTGAGTCCTCACTGCCTGCTGCAGCCATAGGTACCTCTCCTGCTCTCTCTGTGTCACCTCCTATGCACTCTGAGTGTCCACCAGTCCCAGGATTGTGACACAGGATGATGGAGGAGCCTGCGGCCCTGGAGGAACTGGTTCCAGCCCTGCAGCCACAGTCCGGACAGCGGGAGAGTGCTGCCAGTGGTCCGAAGCCTGTGCCAATGAATGAGCATCCCCTGGCTTCAGCTGAGCAGGATCTAGCACCAGCAGGGAGCCGACCTCCTGTTTCCACGCCGGGCGAGCCATCTGCGTGGGTCGCTTCGCTGGGGAGGTTCCAGGACTGCACTGACCACTAAACCTGCTGTAGGGTCTACCGCAGCGGAGCCAAAGCTGGACCTCCAGAGGACCGGGCCTGAGACATCGCCACCTGGATCAACAGAGTCCTGGACAGCAGTGGAGCTTGAGCTCAGGCAAGTGCTCTCCTTTGTTTTCCCTCTCTCTATTTTGGAGAGATCTTGTCTGACTCTTGGTGAGGAGGGCCAAGTGCAGCCGTTGGCTGCAGTTGAGCTGCCCTCACCAGGTTTCACTGCCACCGGTGACCCTGACCCTGTTTCTCTGTCCCTCCTGTCCGAGTCTTTCCCCAGGGTCACTGAGGATTGTCCAACTTCTCCAGAGGTCTCCATGAGTCCAGCCTCACCACCTGAGATCTCCGTGGGTACAGCCCCTCCAGCTGAGGTCATCATGGGTGCTCCGTCCCAGCCCGGGACCTCCATGGGTGTTGCTCCCCCTTCAGCTGCGGTCACCACGGGTGCTTCGTCACAGCCCGGGACCTCCATGGGTGCTGCTCCCCCTTTAGCTGAGGTCATCGTGGGTGCTCCATCCCAGCCCGAGACCTCCGGGGGTGTGACTTCCCCATCACCTGTGGTCTCCGGGGTGCCTCTACTCCCCAGTCCGGGTCTTCGCGGGTGTTGTGTCCCGGTTGGGAGCCATCGTAGGTGCTGTGTCCCAGTCTGAGACCAACATGAGTGCTGCTCCCCAGCTTGGGTCTGCCATGGGTGTCACGCCCCAGCTCAGGGGCCATCGTGGGTGCAGCTATACCCCAGCCCAGGGCCACCATGGGCCCAGCCACGTCCCAGGCTGGGATCACCGAGGGTACAGCTCTGTCCCAGGTTGGAATCACTGTGGATGCAACTCTGTCCCAGTCCATGACTACTGTGGGTGCAGCTTTGCTCCAGTCAGGGGCCACCATGGGTGCAGCTTCACTCAAGCCCGGAGCCACCGCGGGTGCAGCTTCACCCCAGTCTGGGGTCACCGTGGGTGCAGCTTTGCCCCAGTCCAGGGTGACCATGGGTGCAACTACGCCACAGCCCGGGGCCGCCGCAGGTGCTGCCATGCCCTAGTCCGGGGTCACCGAGGATGCTACAGGCCAGTCCCAAATCACTGTGGTCGGTCAGTCCCCATGCATTTCCATCGAGGGTTCTTCTCCCTGGCCATCGTGGATCCCTTTCCTTCGCCCAAGGTCATCGTGGTTCCCTCTCTTACGCCCGAAGTTGTCATGGTTCCCAGTCTCCTACGCCCAAGACTGTCGTGGTTTCCTCTTCTCCGTCCAAGGCCGTCATGGGTTCTCCTTTTCCTGTGGCCACTGGGGGTCCTGTTCCTTCCCCTGAGGTTTCCGCTGGTTGGCCATTGTCTCCATTTTGTTTCCCTTCGCCTTTGCCCTTCTCATCACCAGCTTTTCCCATTGGGCAGCCACCTCCTGGGCTATCCCATCTGGTCGGGTGGTTAAAAGACTCTGGTAGACCACCCGACAGACTGTGCCACTGGGCTGGGTGGCCCACATTCTCCGGTAGGCCACCCGACTCTTTCCACCATGTCGTCTGCCAGGTCTGGGACTTTTGTCGACCACCCGAACTGCCTCATTCTCTTGTCCAGGAGGCCTAAGTGGTTTGGTTTTTGCCTGGTGTGGTTTCGGAGTGGGTTCCCCTTTTTTTGTTCCCTCCTAGCCTGGTGCCCCCACCACCTTCCCGGGGTGGTTTATTGCTCTAATCCTTTTTTTTTGGGGGGGGGGTTCTTTGGTTACCCTGGGGTGTCTGGATTCCACTCCTTAAGGGGGGGCTCTCTCATGAGGCTGAGCACGGTGTTCCACCATGCTCATGCTCTTAATTTATTTCTGATTATTTCCTTCATTTTCCCAGCACTGTGTGCTTATCTTGCTGTTTGTTGGCTTAGGATGTGTCCTTAGTTATCCGTTGTTTTGTTTGTATTCATGTTCTTATTATTATTCTGTCAGTTTCTTTAGGCATCTTTTCCCATTTAGTTCCTAGCATTGATATGTTTCTGTTTGACATGAGCTCCCCACCTTTTCCGTCAGACACTCCCACTCTGGTATCATCTGCTTTGTGCAGCTCAGTAATTAGGTCACCTGCTCGCTCATGTGATCCACACTTGATATTGTTTGTTATGATTGATCTCTTGCCTTATTTAAGACCGGATTTTTCTTCCACTCCTTGTCAGAGCCTGATTAAAGAATCTATCCATTCCCATCAGAACCCTTTCCCTGTTCTGATGTGCATTCCTGTATTCATCTCACCAACTACCTATTGTAAGTTTACTTTTTGTGTACTGTATGGACTTTGTGTTTTCCTTATTAAATACCACAACTAGCCGTTCAGTGGCTGGGTTGCCCTCTGTCCCACAGGGGCAATTCAGGACAAGAAGTAATGGAAATTGTGTTAATGATGTGTGTTTATTTTTGTCATGGTCCGTGTGCTGACTTTGTCTGCACTCCGATTATTCGGTTGTTCCCCGTTCTCTCCTCAGGCGCACCACTAAGCCTCCGGGCTTTATTATGACAGCATCTCGGCGGTGCTTCCGGCTGTCAGAAGCCAAGCGCCACGGGACGGCTGGATTTCAATCAGCTATTGGCCTTCATTAGCTGATTAACCTGTCAAAGCCCTATTTAAGGGAGCAGCTCTGTTTGCTCGGGGCTGTGACCTCACTCGGCATATGGATTACGCTGGCTGCAGTCCCTACGTCTGGCTCCAGTCATCCTCTACTCCTCGCTATGTTCTGTAAGTTAATTCCTTATTTTGTGTGTATCATCAATGTGATCTTGCCGTATCCTTATTTGTGTTTTGCCCCTCGTGGCTCATTATTTTGTACCTTTTGCCTTAGTTTAATAAATACGCAAACACCCTGGTCGGCCATAGCATCTCATTAGCGGTCCCTGAGGGCCGCACCATAACAGTAGGTTGCAGCCCAAAAGAGAAGCCGGTGACCGTGAGTTTTGCCTAATTTGGACTTGTTGTTTTCCCTGTCTGGGTACCTGTGTGCTGAGAGATTATGTCGCCGCTCAGGGGCCATGCTCGGAGCCTGGACTATGAGCTGGTGGAGGCCCTCGACTATATTGATGGAACCCTTTTCACCGCCCACCTCTACAACACTCCCAGCGATGTATGCTGGCACCTGGACCTCGCTGAGGCAATCATTAACTGCCATCTTCGCTACTCCAACCACCCTGAAGTCACGGCAAGGATGGCGGACATCTCTGCACTCCAGGAGAGACTCCGTTGGCTGGAGGGAAACTCCGGCAGGAAGCTGAAGAGAAGGCACCCTCGCTCCTCACTTCGGGATCCCGTTCCTGTACCCGATCCAGTCCAGGAGTTCGCACCACCCATGGGTCATCCCCAAAGGAGTGAGACGTCAGTCGGGATTCCCCAGGGGAAGTTACAGCTGACAGCTATTTCCATCCGGGACTGAGTGGCTGCAGCTTGCTCCGCCGTCCACCCCGCACAGATCATGAAGCATGTGACAGCGGTGGTCAGGCTGGTTGAGAGGAATGCTGAACTGGGTGATTATTCTGAATATGCTGACCTGCTCACCTCTGTTTCCACGCAGGACCGCCGTTTTCCTAACCTCACCTTCGCCTTCTGCCAGTAAATGTCGTCTCCATGCAGATTGCATACCTCAGCGAGAACCCCGTCCGGATCCAGTTCCGGGTAGCCACACAAACTCTGTCTCCCAGCCAGCTGCAGCCTCCGTGTCTCGCCGAAGAGGTAAATCAGCCCCCTCCGCCCCTGGGTCATCTCTCCCCGCTGTTCCGTCAGCTCCTCATTCCCGGTTCACCTCGGCTGTTTCTCCCTCCTGCTCGACGTTCACCCCAGCTGCTGTGAGCTCCACTAGTCAGTCTCCGGATGCTTCCGTTCCTGATCCGGTGCAAGAGGCTCCTCTTCGTCTTCCTGGGGGTCCTCCATTTACATCCAGCGAGGGAAGGGAGGATTCAAGTTCACTGCGGCAGGTCCCATCAGCCCTCAGGGAATCAGGCAAGTGTCTATTCATTCTTTTCCTGTATTGGGTGAATTGCCTTGTTTGATTCCTGGGGGTGGAGTTCGGGGTTCACAGCCCCCTGAGCTTCCTCCACCTGCTGCAGAAATTAATTATGAACCTCCCGCCTTTGTGTCTCCTTCCCCTGAGCATTCCTCGGTGCCAGGACTATGCCGGCAGACAAGGAGTGAGCCTGCGGGCCAGGAGAGCCTGGTTCTAGCCCTGCAGCCACATCACAAGCAGAGGAGGAGGGCGGACCACAAGTTGGAGCCTGCGCCGGTGACAAAGCGTCCCCGGGTCTCCATGGAGGAGCGGTTCGACCTAGCAGGTTGAGGATCTCCTGCCACTACGTTGTGCGGGTCGTCGGTGTGGTCGTCAGCATTGGAGGGTCCTCAGGCTGTGGAGACCATCATGCCAGCTGCGGAGCCTACCGTAGTTGAGTGGGAACCAGAGGAGGTCCTTCTACGTCCTGAACCCGGATCACCAAAGTCCTGGACGGCGTCAGAACTCGAGATCAGGGTCGCCGATGATGAGTTGGTCCTGGTTTCTGCTCTGGAGGTTCCGGGTTCGGGGTCGGAGGTCGTCTCTAGTGCTGTTCCAACCCAGTCGGGGTCCATCGTGGGTGCAGTCGTGACCCAGTCGGGGTCCGACAGGAGGTCAGCACCTGTTTTGGTAAAGTTTGGAGGTGGAGCTGCAGATCCCCCACTGAGCTTGGCTGGACTGGGCCCTCATCTTTCCCCCTATCCCCCCCCCCCACTGGGTGCCATGGGGTTTTCCCGTGATCGGCTTGGCTCTCCCTTGCTGTTCCTCTCAGCAGGAGGGCCGTCTCCGTATTCTCCCCTGCGGGCCTGGTGCCTGAATGATGCGGGTCGGCCACCTGGGAGTCTGTTTTGCCTGTTTGGCGTTTTGGGTCGGCCACCCTACAAACTTATCTTTCTGTTTGGCGATCTAGTCCGGCTGCCAGAAGTACTGTTTTTCCTTGCTGGGGACTAGGGTAGACCGCCCAAACTTTTCCTTTTTCCCCTGCTGGCGGTTTGGACGCTTGATGCAGGAAGACCCCCTGAACTGTTTGCGTTCATGCCATCGTGCTCTGCCTGCTGTCATCCCTGTGTTCCCCCCCGCCCCCCCCCACTCTTCTGTAATTTTTGGGATGCGCTGGTATGTTTATTATGGGACTGTGTATTTCACCGCTGTTTGGCATATTTTTTTTCCCTTCCCCTGGGCCTGTTATTTTGATTTGTAGGCTTGGTATTTTTATTTGTGGCCTGTAGGCTGTATGTTCGCCTGTATTGTCCTGACTATTTTTTTCACATGTGTGCATTATGGAGTATTTGTTGTTTGTTTGTTTGTTTTCCTGTGCTCTGTAGTTGCCCATGTTAGTATTTTCTGCATTTCTCCTGGTTCTGACCCGCCTTGGCCTTTTTCCCCGTCCTCCCTCCCTGGGGCGGTCCAGTGGACCTTCCAGGTGGGGGGGCTTGATGTTACACCGCGTCTGGGATCCGCTTTGTGAACGGGGGCAACTGTCATGGTCCGTGTGCTGACTTTGTCTGCACTCCGATTATCTGGTTGTACCCTGTTCTCTCCTCAGGCGCACCACTAAACCTCCGGGCTTTATTATGACAGCGTCTCGGCGGTGCTTCTGGCTGTCAGAAGCCAAGCGACACGGGATGGCTGGATTTCAATCAGCTAATGGCCTTCATCAGCTGATTAACCTGTCAAAGCCCTATTTAAGGGAGCAGCTCTGTTTGCGCGGGGCTGCGGCCTCACTCGGCGTCTGGATTATGCTGGCTGGAGTCCCTACATCCGGCTCCAGTCATCCTCTACTCCTCGCTATGTTCTGTAAGTTAATTCCTTATTTTGTGTGCATCATCAATGTGCTCTTGCCGTATCCTTATTTGTGTTTTGTACCTCGTGGCTCATTATTTTGTACCTTTTGCCTTAGTTTAATAAATACGCAAACTCACCGGTCGGCCAGAGCATCTCATTAGCGGTTCGTGAGGGCCGCACCATAACAATTTTAACAGCCAGTCAAAAATTGAATGCTAAACCCAATCAAAAATATTCTTGAAACAACTGGCATATTTATAAATGTAAAATATTCTCTTGTATCAAATAGTTTACCTAAAAAACTAACTGTAACTGAATTATTAACATAGAGGAAGAATATCTGTTTTCTTTCTTTTCTAATTTCTATATTGTAACCTAGCAAATAGTTAATTTTGACTGTTTACTTTTTATGTACATATAATTTGAATTGTATGAGATGGTAAATGTAGATTTTTTTTTCCTCATGTGAACACATTTGAGAAAAACCTAAAGTTTTCCAAATAGTTCTCTATGCATAAAAACTAAAAATGTGCATGAAAAAGTTGCACATTTAACATAAAACTTATAAGAAAAACATTTTTTTTAACTTTTTTTTATTTCTATATAAAAGCCATCTCAAAAGTAGCAAATTTATGCAAAAATGATTCAAATTTAGGAGGAATATAAAAAGTAGAATTAAAAGAGAAAAGGCACAGATTTGTGAGAAAATCCTTCCTATTTGGGCAGGAATCATCAAGTATTAAGGGAGTGACATTTTTTTTTTTTTCTGTCATTTCTCTGCAGCTGATAGAGGGTTGTTGGAGACTGGAGCAGTGACCATCGGGGCTGGTGGAGTCTTCACTGCTGTGAGCAGTGATATCACAGTAAGGGTTTGTGTGGCAGCTGGAACAGTGGAATGATGAAGGAACTGTGGTTTGATGATGATTAAGCTGTCAGAATAAAATGGAACACAATATTGTGTAGAAATAGTAAAATGACTCTGAGACTTAACTAAATGAATTCTAAAGAAGTTTTTGACCTCTGAAATGACAGCATGGACATGTTAGTGTTACAGGACAGTTGGGTGTGACATATTCATTGAATTCAGATATTTTGGTTAATTTTTGTGACTTATATTCATACCAAAGTTATTTTGAGAACAGTACATGTGGTCTGTCATCACATGCAGTAGAGGTTCTGGTACACACGTCATGATCCTGGTTACATGGTCACAATAAACCGATCACTAGGAATAAATTGATAATGGCAATAATCAGTTTTGTTGTGTTTACATGCACTGAATAAATGGATTATTGGAGGGTCAACCACTTGAGTTAATGACCATAGTTACCTGGCCACTTGAATAATCACATAACTCCAGAAATCCAATCATAACTGGTTTATTCATGTCCATGTAACCATAGTCACTGTTGGACTCTTCCTCATCTTGTGTTTGGGGGGACAGCATCAGTCCTCAGTCTGGGTTTGTCAGTTTTGATTCTTGTGAATTACTCCCTCTTAAAATGGGCCTGCACATTGATTCAGTTTAACCCAGTGACTGCCGCAGGCATTCCATTGCAGCATATTTTTGCTGGTCATTAACATCTATTTGTTCTCTCTCATAGATTGAGTCCCCGTCGTGCTGTTTGCTCTCTACATGTCTGTTCTTTTCATCTTCTCTATCCCCTCAACCCCCCAGCCAGTCACAGCAGATGACTGCCCCTCCCTCAGCCTGGTTCTGCTGGAGGTTTCTTCTTGTTAAAAGGGAGATTTTCCTCTCCACCTTCCCCAAGCGCTTGCTCACAGGGGATCGCTTGATTGCTGGGGTTTTTCTGAAACTGTGGGGGTTTCCCCCACAGTTGAACGTGCTATGAGATGACTGTTGTTGTGAAATGGCGCTATATAAATAAAGTTGAATTGAATTGATTTGAGTAAGCCCCTAGTGGTCAAAATTTTTTTCAAGGAAATATTCAGTTCAGATGTTACAGATTTCCAAAGCTATAACTTGAAAGTGGTAAGAGATAATGGCTTACTGTCAATTAGAAAGATGTAGAATATGATCCAAAATTTGAGATAGGAGTAAATTTATAATTAATTTGCATAATGCCATGGCAGCCATATCAAATTACATAACTTTCAGTCAAAAGTGGACTTTGGACATATTTACACAAAGAATGGTTTTGTTTTTGTCACCGTTTCTTGTTTTGGGCATTTTGTCATCTTATCTTCAAAGTGTATAAACCAGAAAATCAGTACAATGTAAACAAACAAACAAATTTGTCACTTACCGCTGGCTGGGCAGCTCGTTCGCTTCATCCTTTTGTGGCATCCTGGTCGTTATTTTCTCTTCTGTCAGTCATTTTATTTTTCCCCCTCACATCCAGAAACTGTTGTGATTATTCCACCTCAATTTTTCTTTTATCCCGCCGCTATATATCTTAAATGACGACACGGAACTGGCACGATTGTTCTCTCCAGTCAGATGGCGCTGGGGGCGATGGCAGGTGAACATCAACCAGCTTTGCCCACCCTCTGTTATAACAAAATATATATATTTACCTTCATAAGCTAAATCATCTCTTTTTAGAATCACAGATGGCAAATTTGGGAGCAAATGCCTCCTCTGTCTTGCCATGGCGATGGCGATGGCGATGGCGAACATCAAAATTCGTTTACAAACTCTTCTTCTGTGGTTTCCAGAAGTGAGGTTTTAGGATGGTTCTATGTCCGCCATAAGTCCTCCAAGGCAAGAGCAGAAAATTAAACGTGTCTGCCACCCTGTGACGTGGAATCCTTTGTACAACTTAAATCATCTGGGGAGTTTTTGGCCATATCATATAACATCACATGACAAGCACAGTGCTGCACCTGTGGCAGTAGGGGCACTATCTGTCCATGAAATATTGCCACAAGAAGGGTTAATTTCCTCATTAAAAAGACAGTCTGAGTATGTTTTGGAGGGAAGGAGAACTGCTGATTCACACAGATAAAAGCTGCAGTGTAAATATCACTGCCAAGCTGTGTGTAGCCTTACTTTGTATTATGGCTTCAGTGGACTGATAACTGAATGATCAGCTTTTAAATACAGTGGGTTATTTTGCAAGATTAGGCAGAATTATCTGAACTGAAAATATGTAGTAAAAAAACTGCTGTCAGTTTAATGTGCATTAGCTAAGTTACTAGGGGTTGTGCACTTTACTCCTAAACCTTTCAAGTTAGGAAAGATTTTCTGTGTAAATATATATGTAAATATAACACAAATATAATTGTAAATATAACACATGTATTTACATATATGTATGTAAATATAACACATAAGTGCCTCTCAGTAAATTTGAATATTGTGAATTTTTTTTTTTATAATTCAAAAAATAAACTTTCATATGTTCAGTATTCATTGCATGCACAAGGAAATATTTCAGTGTCATAATCAGTTAGTCTAAGGCTCAAACGCAAGGCAGCTGTCACCAGAGGAAGCACACGGAAACAGGGTAACGTTTCACGAAATTTATTGAACAACACAAATGAACAGAAAGTAATACACGCCGGGGAAACACACAGCCTGGAGAGAGAGAAACAGAGAGCTGGTTAAACAGTCTATTTATCCCTATCAGAGGCTGATAGGGATAAATAGACTGTGAGCAAGGGATATTACAACAATAAGTAGGGAGCCCGGAAGTGTAAACCAGCAAGGGGAGATGATGAACCCAGCAGGGTTGAGCCGGTGGGTGGAACAGGTGAGGGAAATGGTGGAGGAGTGGAGCAGAGGACTGACTGTGTGGAGTAGGTGAGCCTCAGGTGGAGTGGTGAGAGCAGGTGAGCGCACAGCAATCCCGGGGACACACCGCTGAGATGGCAGCAACCTGGAGGAGAGAAGGGAGAAGAAGAATTATTCTCGAGTTAAGTCTTGGAAGATCAAATCACACCAAAGTCAGCAATACCCAATGGTCCAGCGCTGGATCATTCACAAGCTAATCTTTTTATTTGCTGGCAGCGAGGAGACAGCAGGTGTGTCCACTCACGCAGGTGCACTGATGACCTGTGGAGCCAGGAGACAGACAAGGAACCTCCCACAGGAGGGGAGGGGAAGAGCGCTCACCTGAATATCACATTCAGGCCTTTTTTAAATTCAATGCTGATTATAGTTTTTGAAATTAAAATGTAAATCATGATATTCTATTTACTGAGACATACTAGTACATAAACATTACACTGTACTCTGAAAACTAGGGACTCAGCAGGGTGGAAAATACTAAATGCAGTAAAAGAAGAGACCTTTATAACACAATGTAATCAAGGTGCAAGTCTGTTATATGAGAATATTCAATGTAGTACAAATGACATGAAATTCTATTTTTTGAAAAAAATTTAGTAAAGTACAAAGACATGCTCTCATTTTTTCATTTTTCACTCAGAACTTTTGCCTGATAAATTACTGTCAGCTAGTACCAGTGAGCAGCATGTTGGCACCATTGCCTCCTCTTCCAGGTGGCGACTAGGGTTACATGATTGAATTTAAATAGATAATAACAGCACCAGTGATTCAAAAACAGTGTCTCACAAAAGTAAGTACACCCCTCACATTTTTGTAAATATTTTATTAGATCTTTTCATGGGACAACACTGAAGATATGACACTTTGATGCAATGTAAAGTAGTCAGTTTACAGCTTGTATAAAAATGTAAATTTGCTGTCCCCTCAAAATAACTCAACACACAGCCATCAATGTCTAAACCGCTGGCAACAAAAGTGAGTACACGCCTAAGTAAAAATGTCCAAATTGTGCCCAGTTAGCCACTTTCCCTCCCCGGTATCATGTGACTCATTAGTGTTACAAGGCCTCAGTTGTGAATGGGGAGCAGGTGTGTTAAATTTGGTGTTATCGCTCTCACACTATCTCATACTGGTCACTGGAAGTTCAACATGGCACCTCATGGCAAAGAACTCTCTGAGGATCTGAAAAAAAGAATTGTTGATCTACATAAAGATGGCCTAGGCTATAAGAAGATTGCCAACACCCTGAAACTGAATTGCAGCACAGTGGCCAAGACTGTACAGCGGTTTAACAGGATAGGTTCCGCTTAGAACAGGCCTCGCCATGGTCGACCAAAGAAGTTGAGTGCACGTGCTCAGCATCATATCCAGAGGGTGTCTTTTGAAAATAGATGTATGAGTGCTGTCAGCATTGCTGCAGAGGTTGAAGGGGTGGGGGGTCAGCCTGTCAGTGCTCAGACCATACGCCGCACACTGCATCAAGTTGATCTGCATGGCTGTCATTCAAGAAGGAAGCCCCTTTTAAAGATGATGCACAAAAAAGCCCGCAAAGAGTTTGCTGAAGACAAGCAGACTAAGGACATGGATTACTGGAACCATGTCCTGTGGTCTGATGAGACCAGGATAAACTTATTTGGTTCAGATGGTGTCAAGTGTGTGTGGCGGCAACCAGGTGAGGAGTACAAAGACAAGTGTGTCTTGCGTACAGTCAAGCATGGTCGTGGGAGTGTCATGGTTTGGGGCTGCATGAATGCTGCCGGCACTGGGGAGCTACAGTTCATTGAGGGAACCATGAATGCCAACATGTACTGTGACATACTGAAGCAGAGCATGATCACTTCCCTTTGGAAACTGGGCCACAGGGCAGTATTCCAACATGATAACCACCTCAAACACACCTCCAAGATGACCACTGCCTTGCTAAAGAAACTGAAGGTAAAGGTGATGGACTGGCCAAGCATGTCTCCAGACCTAAACCCTATTGAGCATCTGTGGGGCATCCTCAGACGGAAGGTGGAGGAGTGCAAGGTCTCTAACATCCACCAGCTCCATGATGTTATCATGGAGGAGTGGAAGAGGATTCCAGTGGCAGCCTGTGAAGCTCTAGTGAACTCCATGCCCAAGAGAGTTAAGGCAGTGCTGGAAAATAATGATGGCCACACAAGATATTGACACTCTGGGCACAATTTGGACATTTTCACTTAGGGGTGTACTCACTTTTGTTGCCAGCGGTTTAGACATTAATGGCTGTGTGTTGAGTTATTTTGAGGGACGGCAAATTTACACTGTTATACAAGCTGTACGCTGACTACTTTACATTGTATCAAAGTGTCATATCTTCATTGCTGTCCCATGAAAAGATATAATAAAATATTTACAAAAATGTGAGGGGTGTACTCACTTTTGTGAGATACTGTAAAAACAAGCATTTTTTTTCCATTTTTTATTTATCCATATTGTAACATCACATAGTTGTGGAAAATGAATATTTTCCTCCAATTTCAGAAGGGTTTGACTTCATAAATTGTATTTTGATGCCAAAAACAATGAAATCCTAAAATGTTCACGGATCAGGTTCTCAGCATTATTTTCTGTGCAGCCTATGGATGCACAAATCAAGCTGAGAAAGTGGTCCAGATGTTTGGGTTCTAGCAGACACAGAGAGGAAAAATGTCTGAGAGAAGTTAGCAGAAACAGCATGACTTTAATGAAAGAGTACAACAACAGAAAACTTTATGCAGTACCTTTATTTCCACAAAACATTTCCAAGCTCAAACATTTATGACGGCACATAAATTGTGATTTTTTATGTTCAAGTAAAACAATGATATTAAAGCTGCTCTTTATATCACGATCCATTTAAATCCGTTCTTTATAAGTTTAAACAATGTACCTACCGATAGGTATTCTGAATATTTACCTAACATGGCTAAAAAATGCTGTTAATGCCGCAGATTGTCACCGCTGCCATTCACACACCATTATAGAAAAGTTGTTGTTTGGAACTCTTGAAGGATTAAGTGGAAGAAGATGGATGGATGGATGGATGGATGGATGGATGGATGGATGGAGCTCCATGAACCACGTGACCGGGTAGCAGCAAGATCAAAGAGTGTCGCAACTCTTATTATACGGCTCTGATGTACACCAGTGAATGTTTTTACTTCCTGTGGTTGACAGGAAAACATGCTGAGGACATGAACGCTGTTGTCACAGTGACAGCGCTAAAGTCACCTCCTCACTGATGTCACAGATGAGGAGAAATGAGGAGGTCCATCACTTTTCCCTCCTCCTGCTCCTCCACCCATCTCTTTGTGGGCTGGAAGATTAGAACAAATCTTTTTTCTCACAGGGAGAAAATATCTTTCCTTGCTCCTCCTCCATTAGTCTTCACCGTGGGCCTGAGGAAGAAAAATGTTAAAGAGGAAGGAGCTCCATTTGTCTCCTCCTGCTGTCTCTGCTGCTCTCCTTTATTCATCCACATTTATACTCAGCAGAAACACACGTCTGGTTGTGTTCAGAGATGCTTTAACATGAACTGCTGCAGATTTTTAACCAGATGTTCCAGATCTTTAAAACTGTGTTTGTGTTCAAATCTGATGTGAAAATCACAGATGATCCATGATGGATTTAAGGAGAATCTCGTTAAAAGCATATTAATCACAACGACATAACCACATCAGTCATCTTAATGTTCATGATGTGATGTTTCACACATGTAGACTTTATCTGGTTCTTTCGTAGGTTCTAACAGTGGAGACACAGCTCATGTCTGTTACAGAACATACATGAAATCATGTTCCCATTGGGCTGTTTCAGATTTAGAACATTTGTGATGCTCTACAGATGAAGCCTGATACATCCGCCCCACATAAATCGGCTTTCTCTCCAGATTTCCTGCTGCTCCTGGGGAAGAACATGTTGGGTTCTACAAAGTAGAGGTCCACAACCGGTGGGTCATGACCCCAGACCACCTGGATATTCCTTTTCCCCCTGACTTCCTGCCTGCTGTGTCTACACAGTCTTCATATATAACCATTTCAGTAGTTAGTGGTGAAGGTAGCTAGCCAGAATGAATAAAAATAAGTCATCATTGGAGAGTGTGAGCGTTACTTTCCAACAACAAAAGACTGTGACCCTTTTACGAGCACGTCACATTAAAGGTGAGTGCCAGCTGGTTTGGGCCTTCCTTCTACACATGCATAGGAAAACCGGTCACTCAGAGCTGCAAAATTACAGAGGAGGGCAGTGTCCCCACCTTCGATGACCTGGACCAAAGCAAGGTCAATATCCAACGTAATATCCTCCACATATGAGGAACACCTGCCTGGTGAAGGTGATGAGCCATCCTGAACAGCTTACTGATGTTACAACTAAAACACAAGAGAGTCGGGACAGCAGTTTTGCTCCCTGTGCCACTGCAAAGTCATTTTTTCCTCCTGCCCTCATAACAGCAAAATGGACTTGGACAGGCCCACAAATGATGTCTGACATCAAACTTTTGTCTAAATGTCTCTGTTGTGAGTCCCTGTTTTAAGGTGCGTGTGTGACTCAGCTGTCATCGTCTTCTAGGTTCCCTCCCCTCTGCAGCATCTCTGATCTTCTTTTTCTTCTTTTAGATTTGATTGGCGGCTGGCAACCAGCCCACAGGTGCACCACCGCCACCGACCCGACCACCACCACTCTACATCCCCGTACAAGGAGTTCCCACAAGGAGCTCTGAACAACTCCCCACGCACGAAAAAACTGTCCGTCCCTGGACTGCGTCCCCCCGGTGGCTCTCAGATCTGATTGAACCTCTGTGACCTCATCTCTGGGGCAGCATCTCTCACTGTGAGGTCACGCAGGAAACATGAGGCTGTCTCTGTCTCTGTGTGTGATATCATGTTGAAGCTGTGTACAATCAGAAACACTCAGCAGGAATCAGAGTGAAAACATCCCAGAGATGAGGAGCAGGAGGAGGAGGAGGGGGAGGAGGGTGATGGGGGAGGAGGAGGGTGGGGGAGATGGAACGAGTGGAGCGGATCAGTCAGGGTGTGGACATAGGAGAGAATAAGCAGAGAGGAGGTGAAGGAAATCAGAGGAGGAGGAGGATGGAAAATGTGAGAAATACAGAGGAGGATCCTTCAGTGATGAGGAGGAGAGAAGGAGCATTGGAGTCAATCCGACATTCATCTAAAACACAGAGACGTTAGTCTGACTTTGGCCTGTCTGTCAGTCAGGCTGATTTGGTTGTTTCATTCTACAGTAACTGCAGAAATTAACATTCATCCACTTAAACTGGGAAGTTCTCCCTGTAGCTGCTCCTCACTGAACAACTAAACACCTGGGTGGGATGTTTAAAACTCAGTGATTGTTCTGTTGAACAGCTGTGGTGGAGGCTGACAGAGGGATAAAGTGGTGATGCAGTGGTGATGTAGGGGTGGTACAGTGGTGATACAGTGATGATACAGTGGTGGAACAGTGGTGATACAGTAGTGATGCAGGGGTGATACAGTGGCAAGGCAAGGCAAGGCAAGTTTAGTTGTATAGCACATTTCGTCTATAAGACAATTCAAAGTGCTTTACATAAAAACAAAGCATTAGAGCAAGTTGCAAAAGGAATACATAAGAATTTAAAAGCAAACTCAAAAGTAAATTAAAGAGAAGCAAAAGCAGGCTAAAATAGAATATCACAGGCATAAAAATTTACAGTGCATTGTAGGAGATTAACAATTGTTCTACTGAAAGGCCGTGGCAAATAGGAGAGTTTTTAACCTGGATTTAAAGCAGCTGAGAGTTTCAGCAGCCCTGATGCTTTCTGGGTGTTTGTTCCACATGAAAGGGGAAATGAAAACTGAACGCTGCCTCACCATGCTTAGTTCTAACTCTGGGCACAGATAGTAGGCCTGACCCTGATGATCTGAGGGCTCTGGGTGGTTCATAATGGACTAGCAGATCTGAAATGTATTTTGGCCCTATACCATTCAGAGCTTTATAAGCCAACAGCAATGTTTTGAAATCTATTTTTTGACAGACAGGAAGCCAGTGTAAAGATCTGGATAACAGGTGTTATATGATCTGCTTTCTTGGTCTTAATGAGGACTGGAGCCGCAGGGTTCTGAACCAACTGCAGCTGTCTGATGGACTTTTTAGGGAGGCCTATGAGGACAGCGTTGCAGTAGTCCAGTTTACTGAAGATAAATGCATGGACAAGTTTTTCTAGATCCTGCTGAGACAGTGGTAATGCAGTGGTGATACAGTAGTGAATCAGTGGTGATACAATGATGATTCAGTGGTGGTACAGTGGTGAAACAGTAGTGATGCAGTGATGATACAGTGGTTATACAGTAGTGAATCAGTGGTGATACAGTGTTGATACAGTGATGATACAGTGGTTATACAGTAGTGAATCAGTGGTGATACAGTGGTGATTCAGGGGTGATACAGTGTTGATACAGTGTTGATACAGTGGTGGTACAGTGGTGAAACAGTAGTGATGCAGTGATGATGCAGTGGTGATGCAGTGTGCTCCACTGTGAAATGCTCCATACCAACATAGACGTTCCTCAGTGTTAGCACTAGCGCTGAACTAGAGCTCTTGACAGATGTAGACATAAAGTTTTTTGAATCAGTCTGAGAAGATATTTTCTCAAATTGACATCAAGTTTTAGAAGTTTCAATCATTTTCAGATGGTGACTACATTTTTATGTCTGGTTCCTCTGTCAAATACAAGGAGGGACTATTAAAAAAAGCAGCAGGAATTAGCCAAGCATGAATTTCACAGTAAAAAAAAAGACAAACATAACCAATCACAATTAGTTAAATACATATGAAATGCATTCTGTTGTTTTAGTTTATTATTGCTGACAGTGGAGTTGTTTGTTGATGCGAGCCAGTAAAAGTGTTTCAAGTTCCCTTAGCTGTTGTGGCTAACATTATTGCCTTTCTGTACCAACATAGAACAAGCTAACATCAACTGCATACATCATCATAATGAATCTTATTATCAGTGTTGAACCACACACTGCCCTTGAACAGTGGTGTTTATCATTTTTCTCCTCATTATGACCTCTCATTGGTCCATTGTGCATTTCCACAGAAAATCTCAATTGGAATCCATGTCATTGTGGGTATTTTTCACTCACACAAATATGAAGCAGTGGTGTTTCTATGCTAACAAGAACCTGTTAGATGTATTCAGATGATTTTTTGTGGGATTTTTCACGTGACACTGTTGTGATGATGTCCACTTGGAGGAGAAACACAACAAAGGAGACGAGGAGGCAGAAATCAGTAGAAAGAGCTGATCCTGCCATCTAAATGACCCATCATTTCTTCTTCTGCTCCTCTTTTCTTCTTTTTCACAGATCATTACAGAGGTGGAGGGATGGATGAAAGCTGGATGAAGAGGTGGAAGGATGAGTGGAGACAAATAGACACGGCAGTGAACACACCTCCTCTGAAACGACTCATTGGTCCCACACAGCAGGAGGGAGGCCTTTGAATGTCAGAGAGGGAGATACACCTCAGCAGAGCCTGGTCCCATCACCAGCAGGTACACACCAGCACACAAAACAGAGGAGTTGTTACAGGAGCATCAATCTAAGTCGTGGTCCCACCACAGAGTCGTGGAACCTCCATATGAGGGGCAGCTTCGAACATCTGGGCCTTACACAGAAAACACTGAGGTATGTTCGTTAAATCTGGTCCAAGAATTCTGCCACACAGTGTCACTATGATGCCAGTTTTATGGTTGCAACACTTTCCATACAGTCTTAAAATTGGTGTATCAGGTGTTGAGAAATGGAGGAAGTGGAGTATGGATCAGTGATGAGGTGGGGGGTGGGTCTTCTCCTGTTGTGTCTTCGTGTCCTCATAAGTCTCAGCTGGGGACTACAGGGGAGCAACACGTCTTTCATGTGCTGACACTGCAGGTTTACTTTGGTTGTCCGTGTCATATTTATTAATATTTTCTGATTAAGCTGCAGTTTTACAATAACCAGCTATCTGAAATAACATGTAAACATATTCTGCAGTAAATCTATTAAACTAAACTCATTATGTCAAAGTCTCCTCTGTGTTCAACTGTCAGACTATATTAAACTATGATGTCATAGTGACTGATTTATTTGACTGGTCATATAACACATCCATGTTACAGGGACCCTCTGAATCCACATACCAACAGTGCAACTACGGTGTTAGCTTAGCAGTTAGCTGTGGTTTTTATGGCTGTTTTCTGTAAAATCTAGTCACCATACTAGACATCTGTGTTCCCCGCTTGTTGATTCATTCACAGAGGATAATACATCTTGTCACGAGACTGAGCACAGTGTGTCACCGTGCTCAGGCCTTTTATTTATTCATGAGTATTTTCCATATTATTTCCAGGGTTATGTGTGTTTCCTTATGTGCATGAGTTAGTAGGTGTTCTGAGTTGTCAGTTGTTCTGTTGTGCATTCTTGTCCTCATTATTATTATTATTATTATTATTATTATTATTATTATTATTATTATTATCCTGTCATTTAGTTCTGAGTGTTTATATTTTGTTTCTTTGTGACATACCCGTCCACCTCTGCTTCCAGACACTCCTGCCTTGTTACCATTTTGTGTGTTGCTCAGCTGCTCCGGCTTGGTAATTGGGTCACCTGCCCGCTCATGAGATCTACACCTGATGGCACTCATTGTGCTTAATTAATGAAAAGGTTTATTGTCAATACTACCATACATGCAATACATACAGGAGAATTGAAATTTGACTTGACATTGGGCGCGCTTCTGTAAGCGCATCCCATAGCCGCGGCAGCCCGAAGGCGCCAGTCGAACAGGAGGGTAAAGAGGGCAAGGGTCAGGGTCAGGGAAAACACAATAGGCAGAGAGAAAAAAACATAGTTATCAGAATAACGCTCGTATAAGCTCATATAAGCTCATATAGCTCATATAAGCTCAAATGAGCCAGATTATGATCATACAGAAAAAAAAACCCTCTATGCACAATTAGCAGACAATAGATCACACATTACAAAGACAGCAGAGAGAGGCAGTGAGTGTATATGTACATCAGTGTAAATGAGTCAGTCGTGTATCTGCCGTGCAGTCGTAGGCTGCACGGTGGCGCAGTGGTTAGCACTGCGGCAGCACAGTTTACCCTTGGCCGGGGGATTGTGGGGATCGTGGGATCGTGGGTTCGATCCCAGCCCCCGACCAACAGTGATCTGTGTGGAGTTTGCATGTTCTCCCCGTGTTGCGTGGGTTTACTCCGGGATTTCTCCGGTTTCCTCCCACATGCCAAAAACATGCATGTTAGGTTAATTGGCTGTTCTAAATTGTCCCTAGATATTTGTTTCCTATAGGCCCTTAGAATAGAGGGTTAGTATTAATGAAAGCGCTTTGAGTGGTCTTTGTGACTAGAAAAGCGCTATATAAGTGCAGGTTAGTTAGTTAGTTAGTTAGTGTATGTTGAATGCAGCAGTGTGTAGTGTAGGTGTGTCATTGCTAGTGAACAGCAGAGGGCACCCTCTGGCAACGGATAGATATTATTCAGTCATGTGTTCTATAGTCCAGACACATGGTAACGCTGTCCTTGGAGCTCGGTCTGCTGAAACAACAGCAATTGTCGATTGTTTGGGTTAAGAGCCAGACTCCCTTCAGCCTTATCTTCCCAGGAGGAGTGAATGAAGTCTTCAAGGGCGCCGAATCAAGGTCGAAAGGCACAGTTCACTTAGAGTAAAAAAAAAAAAAAAAATTCATCTCTCAGCGATTGTGCATCACAATTTACAGGCTTTAAAGTCATTCTCTGGAAAGCACTCAGCGACTCCAGATGTTATCCACCTACTGAAACATAGGTAACATGTCCAAGAGAGTCCATTCTCTCTTCAATGCATGCCAGGTGGTAAATTCCATGTTAATCCCATTTGCCACTATCCATGCTCCCCCCCCCAGCTGGAAATTGTTGGGGGAGCTATGCCGGGGTCCGCATTTTGATTAGCTCACCCAAATATAATTTTGATACACCAGGAACTCCAGGGCCAAACAGAAAATCCTGTGATCATGCCAATCTTCAGTCGAATCACGCAGGTTCCAATTCTTGGGCTCCCCCCTGGCCCGGTTCTTGTTGAAAAGTGGTGACAATAGCATTAAGCCACAATCCAATTTCCATAGTTTCCATTTGGGTCGATTCAGCAGAAGTAGAGCAAGACACAGACAGGACATCGCAAGCAGGGAAACATTCGGGAGAAGGAAAGGAGAGGAGAGAGGGGAGAAGCGTCTGCTCTCTCTGAAAGCCGGAGGTGAAACTAATTTTTTCAAGGTAATTCTTGCCTTATTTAAGAATGCTTTCCCTGCCACTCATTGTCAGTGCCTCATGATTGTCCCCCTGTTTCTCTACTCCGTCGGAACCCCAACCCTGTTCCGACACGCTTTCCTGTCTGTTTCCTTGCCATTGATGTAAGTTATCTTTGCTCACTGTTTGGACTTTATGTTCGTTTCAGTAAATTGCACAACTAGCAGTTCAGCATCTGGGTCTTTGTTCCTGCCCGAGGGGCAAATCATGACAGTAGGCACTGACCAGTAAAGACCCAGCTGCTGCTAGCTTGTGCCTTTTGTTTTTTCACTCACCTGGTTTGTCCAAAGCATCACCATGTCCCCAGCTCACTGGCTTTCAGCAAGCAAAGTAACCTCGTCCACTGGGTCTCCGAGCCTGGAGGAGGAGTGGGCTGCTGAATTCATCCAGAGTTTTGTGGATGAAGCTCTCGCCGCCCGCGGACCAAAGAAGACTTGGGTGACTGTAAATGGAACGGTGGTGATTGTGGAGGCACACCCTGGCTTGTGGAAATATCCCCAATTCGCAGAACTGCTGTCGACGGTCTCCTCACTTCGGCGGTTTTTTCCCGGGCTGACGATGGGGTTGCCTCCAGCAGGACCGAAGCCACTACAGAAACGCTCTCTGCAGCAGACGTCCTTCTCCTCTCCCAGTTCACCAGCTCTGGCTCGAGCTCCTGCGTCGCCTGCTCCTCGACACCACCATCCAGATTGCCAGAGGAACGCCCCCACCTCCTCGTCAGCAGCCCTTCCTTCGCCGAGGTAGAAGACTCTCGCAGTAGTGCCCTCATCGTGTATTTCCTCTCTGGCTGTCCCGCCAGCTTCTCTTCTTTCCACAGCTGCTGTTTCCAGCTTCCCTTCGGGGATTCCTCCTGCTGCTGAGAGGCTGATTGTTTCCTTCTCAGCTCTGCCCATCACCGTGTCTGCAGGGGCGGCTCCTCCACGTTCCACTGAGGGGTCCATGTCCACCGAAGTCATAGAGAGGGGCTGTTTTCCATCCAGCTGCAGCAGAAGGCATCGCACCCAGGGAATTCAGGCAAGTGCTTTTCAATTCTTATTCCATTAAACATGAATTATCTTGTCTGATTCCCGATGGTGAGGCTCAGCCAATGCAGTCCTCTGAGTCCTCACCATCTGCTACAGCCATAAACTGTTCACCTGCTCTCTCCGTATCTCCTCCTCTGCTCCCTGACTGTCCACCGGCCCCAGGATTGAGCCGCCAGATGTTGGAGGAGCCTGCGGCCCTGGAGGACCTGGTTCCAGCCCCACAGCCACGCTCTGGATGGAAGGTGAGCACTGAGACCAAGCTGATGCCTGCACCAATGATTGAGCATCCCCGGGCTTCAGCTGTGCCGGATCCAGTGCCAGCAGGGAACGGACCTCCTGTTGCCAGGCCGGGTGAGCCACCTGCGTGGGTCACATCGCTGGGGGGTCTCAGGACTGCATCGTCCACCATGCCTGCTGCTGGGGCCACCTCAGCAGAGTCCAAGCTGGACCTCCAGAGGACTGGGCCTGAGCAACCATTGTCTGGATTGACGGAGTCCTGGACAGCAGTGGAGCTTGAGATCAGGCAAATGCTCTCCTTTGTCTTTGTTGTCTCTATTTTGGAGAGATCTTGCCTGACTCTTGGTGGAGTAAGCTAAGTGCATCCGTCAGCTGCACCTGAGCTCACTTGCCGGGCTCCACTGCTGCCGGTGACTCTTATCCTGTTTTTTTCCTCTTTTGCCTGAGCTTTTCCCCAGGGTTAACGAGGATTGTCCAGCTCTGTCAGAAGTCTCCGTAGGTCCCGGTTCACCGCCTGAGATACACATGGGTCCAGCTCCCCCCACTGAGGTCGTCGCGGGTGCTCCGTCCCAGCCCGGGACCTCCATGGGTGCTGCTTCCCCTCCAGAAGAGGTCTTCATGGGTGCTTCATCCCAGCCCGGGACCTCCGTGGATGCAGTTCCTCCTCAGTCTGGGTCTCCATGGGTGTTAAGTCCCAGTCGGGGACTGTCGTGGGTGCTGCATCCCAGCCTTAAACCAACTTGGGTGCGGTGCTCCAGTGTGGGCCCACCGTGGGTGTTATGCTCCAGCCCGGGGGCTACCGTGGGTGCAGATATGACCCTGTCTGGGCCCACCATGGGTGCAGCTATGGCCCAGTCCCGGCCCATCGTGGGTGCAGCTCCGCTCCAGTCCGGAGCCACCATGGGTGCTGCCATATCCCAGTCTGGGACCACCAAGGGTGCTATAGGCCAGTCTGAGGGCATTGTGGTCCTTCTTCCTCTGCCTGATGCCGTTGTGGTTCCCTCTCCTCTGCCAGACGCCGTCGTGGTTTCCTCTCCTCTGGCAGATGCCGTTGTGGATCCCCCTTCTCTGCCAGAGGCTGTCGTGGTTCCCCCTCCTCTGCCCAAGACTGTCGTGGGTCCCGCTCCTCACTCTGACATTGACTTGGGTTCCCCAACTCCTCCTCCTGGCTCGCCATTAGCTCTTCCCGTCTGGCAGCCGTCTCCTGGACCACCCCTTCTGTTCAGGTAGTTGAAAAACTCTGGCAGGCCACCCGACAGAATGTGCCGTGGAGTTGGGTGGCCCACGTTCTGTGGGAGGCCACCTGACTCCTTCCATCATGCCATTTGGCGGGCCTGGGACTTTGGTTGCCCGCCTGAACGGTCCAGCTCTTTGGTCCAGGGGGCTTGGGGGGGTTGGGGTTTTGCCTGCTGTGGGTCCTGAGCGGGGCATTTGTTTTGATTCCTCCTAGCCTGTTCCCCCCCACCCCACCCACCTGGGGTGGTTTATTGTTGTGCTTCTGTGGGCGGGGGGGGATTGTTCCTTTTTTAAATTTTTTTTGGATGTGACCTTGGGGTGTCTGTATTCCACCCCTTGGGAAGGGGGCTCTGTCGCAAGGCTGAGCAAGGTGTGTCACCGTTCTCAGGCCTTTTATTTATTACTGAGTATTTTCCATATTATTTCCAGGGTTATGTGTGTTTCCTTATGTGCATGAGTTAGGAGGTGTTCTGAGTTTTCAGTTGTTCTGTTGTGCATTCTTGTTCTAATCATCATTATTATTATTATTATTATTATTATTATTATTATTATTGTTGTTGTTGTTGTTATCCTGGCATTTAGTTCTGAGTGTTTATATTTTGTTTCTTTGTGACATACCCTTCCTTTTGTGTGCTACTCAGCTGCTCCAGCTTGATAATTAGGTCACCTGCCCACTCATGAGATCTACACCTGATGGCACTCGTTGTGTTTAATTCTTGCCTTATTTAACAATGCTTTCCCCGCCACTCATTTTCAGTACCTCATGATTGTCTCCCTGTTTCTCTACTCCGTCGGAACCCCAACCCCGCTCTGATGTGTGTTCCTGTCTGTTTCCTTGCCGTTGATGTAAGTTATCTTTGCTCACTGTGTGGACTGTATGTTTGTTTCAATAAATTGCACAACTAGCAGTTGCACAACTAGCAGTTGCACAACTACCAGTTGATGTATGGGACTTTGCTGCTGACCCGAGGGGCAAATCATGACACATCTATCATCATTCGGACCTATTTTGTTACTTTTTAGCCAGGATGGCCCATTAGTGTTAGCTTGGCTAGATGGCTACAGTCACTTTGATCTCAATTCTAGACATTATTTTACTTATTTTCCATCCATCCATCTTCTTCAACCGTCTAAGCAGAGAAGTGTCATGTTCGGGGTTGTTTTCAACCCTGTCCACGACCTGTGGCTGTAGGTTTTGATTATTGCTTATTAATTCCAGCTGGCAGAGCCTTGCTCTCCGCCAGTCCTACAGCCACACCTCCTCCTCTCACCAGACATTTACCAGCTGTATGGCTCACCACATGCATGCCCGCGCGCGCACACACACACACACACACACACACACACACACACACACACACACACACACACACACACACACACACACACCAGAGTTTCAATCAGTCACACACCTGCTTGCCACATGGCTGTGTCCACTTGCCTTTGTTAGTGTATTGGGTACTTATAGGGAGGCAGTGTGACCAGTCAGTGTAGCAGCTTAAACCCAATCTTGGACTTTCTGGCTCGCAGACTGTTGGTTTTACCCCCTGGACTGAACCATGTAGTTACTCCAGAGCCTTTCTGCTCCTACTCTTATGTATGTCCCTTTGTTATTGCCTTTCCCTCCGCTCCTGTTCTGTTTGGAGCTCGATTGGCTTTTCTTCCCTGTCAACAAAGCTTGAAGCCGGTTGTCTGCTCATCTGTTTGTGACTGCTATATGGATATTGTGTACATTTTTCTTTTCGTTAATAAACACGCTACATTACTGCACGTTGGGTTTGTATCCATTCATGTGTTCGCTGCGAGATTACACAGCAGACATGACAAGAAGGTGAGACTTCCATCTGGTGGGACAGTTTGTCCTCCAGCAGACATTATCTGCTGTTAGCAGATTTAGCATCCAGTCATTCAGGATTATTTCTGTGATTATTGCACCCCAGGAAGTGATCATAGTATGCTATCAGCTGCGAACAACACACTCCTGTCTCTGATAATGATTTAGTTGGACTTTTCTCACATTCAGACAACTTTATGGTAGTTAACTTGGACCCATTTGCGAACCAGCTAATATTAGCCTCAGTACAGCCATCTCAACAACAAATGAAGTGATGAAGGAGGGAGGGTGGGGGGAACTAGGGCTTATTAGCATCTAAAGCAACATGAACTGAGTAAAGTCATTTTGTACTGAAAAAAGTCATTTTGTGAAATTCTGATGAATCTGGGCGAGAACTGATGTTATAGTGTTTAATCTCTGAGGTTGTTTGACTAAATTACTGTATGTCACAGACATCTCATTAAGACCTCTGGGAGCTGTGTCATCAAGTGGAAAAAGAATATAGTACGTCCTTTCTGAACAAAATAACATGAGGACCCAGAGTAGAATCCTGAGGTACACCAACATCATTGGCCAGCATTTATAAAGAAATTGTTCTCTGTTTCTTTTTATTGGTCAGTGCAGTTTGTGGCTATCCGGCTATATCTGTGCTGTAACTCTACAGGGAATAACACTTTGGCCACCAAACTGGGTACACAGGTTGACCTTGGGACTAGCATCTGTGGCTATATTTTTGGGGTCAAAAGGTCAAAAGGCAAGGTTAGAATGCCTTATAATCTATGTCTTAACAACAAAGAAAACTAGGGCCACCACACAGGTTCACCCTGACACCCTGACCTCTGACTATGGGTTTGAGGTCAAACGGTTAAAGGTCAAGGTTTGAAATTTATAGGACTGCAAAAGGCGTGGGTCTGCATCTCGGCTGAGTGCATTCTAGTGCTTTTGATCGTCTCTCATAATAAACTGTTAGAGCCGTTGATTGTACAGGTGCATCTCAATAAATTACAATGTCATTGAAAAGTTGATTTATTTCACTAATTCAATTCAAAAAGTAAAATTCATATATTATATACAGTAGATTCATTACACACAGAGTGATATATTTCAAGTGTTTATTTCTTTTAATTTTGATGGTTATAGCTTGCAGCAAATGAAAACCCCAAATTCAGTTTCTCAAAAAATTAGAATATTACATAAAATGAATTAAAAAAAAGATTTTTAATAGAAATGTTGACCGACTGAAAAGTATGTCCATGTACACACTCAATACTTGGTCGGGGCTCCTTTTGCATAATTACTACATCAATGCAGCATGGCATGGAGGCGATCAGCCTTTGTTACTGCTGAGGTGTTATGGAAGCCCAGATTGCTTTGATAGCAGCCTTCAGCTCGTCTGCATTATTGGGTCTGGTGTATTTCATCTTCTTGACAATACACAATAGATTATCTATGGAATTTAGGTCAGGAGAGTTTGCTGGCTAATCAAGCACAGTGATACCATCGCCATTAAACCAGGTATTTGTACTTTTGGCAGTGTGGGCAGATGCCATGTCCTGCTGGAAAATGAAATCAGCATCTCCATAAACTTGTCAGCCGAGGGAAGCATGAAGTGTTCTAAAATTCCTGTTAGATAGCTGCACTGACATTGGGCTTGATTAAACACAGTGAAAAAAGACCAGCAGATGACATGGCTCCACACATCATCATTGACTATAGAAACTTCACACTGGACCTCAAGCAACATGGATTCTGTGCCTGTTCACTCTTCCTCCAAACTCTGGGACCTTGATTTCCAAGTGAGAGGAGTTGGCACCTAATTTGGGGAGCCATGTCATCTGCTGGTGTTAGTCCACTGTGTTTGATCAAGTCCAAAGTCAATGCAGCTGTCTACCAGGACATTTTAGAGCACTTCTTTCTTTCTACTGACAACGTTTATGGAGATGCTGATTTCATTTTCCAGCAGGACTTGGCACCTGCCCACACTGCTACCAAAAGTACCAAAGCCTGGTTTAATGACCATGGTATCACCATAGTTTACTGGCCAGCAAACTCTCCTGACCTAAACCCCATACAGAATCTAGGAAGTATCGTCAACAGGGAGATGAGAGACACCAGACCCAACAATGCAGACAAGCTGAAGGCCGCAATCAAAGCGACCTGGGCCTTCACAACACTTCAGCCGTAATACAGATTGGTCACCTTCATGCCATGCCACAGTGATGCAGTAATAATTCATGCAACATGAGCTCTGACCAATTAATGAGTGTGTACATGAAATACTTTTAGTTGGCCAACATTGTACATGATTGGTTGAATGACAATAAAGGGTGATTTAATTAATTTAATTTAATTTCTATTAAAAAAATAATTTTTTAAAATTGATGTTATGTAATATTCTAATATTTTGAGAAACTGATTTTCGAGTTTTCATGAGCTGCAAGCCATAACCATCAAAATTAAAAGAAATAAACACTTGAACTATAACACTCTGTCTGTAATGAATCTATATAAAATATGAGTTTCATTTTACGAATTGAATTACTGAAATAAATCAACTTTTTGATGATATTCTAATTTAGTGAGATGCACCTGTATTTATCCTGTCTGTTGTTTGTCCTTTGCTCTTTCTCTTCTGAGTTTGGTGCTGTTCTTCTTCCCAGGGCATCACCTGACTGTTGAGGTTTGTTTTTCTCAGACTGCAGAGTTTTTAAAATGTAAAGAGTCCCTGTTGTTGTGAAGGATCAGTGATGTTATCGTCTTTATTTTCATTTCACTTGTCTCTCTTAAATAAATAACCAAACTCTTAAAAACACTGGATTAAATTTCCTCTTGTTGATTTCTAGAAGGTTATCATTCACATTGGAATCTGGTTCCTAAAATCCACATACTCCAAGACACATCACAGATCAGATAAAGAAGCTCCACTCAGTGAAGTTCATCTTCATCCAGAGCTGAGAGGATTATAAATCACATTCAATATGTCAATTTTCCTCAGAACAAGACATGCGAGTGGCCCAGGACCTGATGATGACCACCTCAGAGTCGGCTGACTGACAGGTGCGTCTCTTTCTGAGACGTTACGCAGTGATCATCTGTCCAAGGTTTCACACTAATCTGCCTGTGATGACTATCAGGATGTTTATGGTGAGTAGATATTGAATAGAAATCCAGCCGGTGGAACCAGATAAAGTCTAGCTCTCCTCTGAACTGAAGTTCACCTCCACAGACATTAACTGAGTGCTTCAGTTACACAGTGATGCTGCAATCATTCATTTTTAAGGATTAATACAAACCTGTGTTGTTTATCTGAATCTCTCACTGCAGTATCTGGGGATTATTTACAGTTTTTATTTTTAATCCACAATGATGTGATCAGTTGATCAAGAATAAAATACAAATGTTGTGTCCTTTAATCTTAAGTTAATAACTGTTTTCGGCATTTATCAGTGCTTATGTTAAAAAGTTGGTTCCAAGGTTGTCATAGCCAGGAGTGGCACTGGGGTTAAGCTCCCAGTGCTCATAAAATGCTCCTTATGGCGTGTGTCTTGAAAAGCCTCTGACAACTAAGTCCAACTCCTAGCCTGCCCGTGTGGTTTAGTCTCTAAGCCCGGCGGAACTGCTTTTACTGAAAAGGGGCGAGGGCGGATCTCTGGCGCCTTAAAACCAGATGCTTTGGGTGGATGGTGGCTCGTCAACCTGGGAAGGTAGCCCATCTAGGGGAAAGTAAACCCTGATTTCAAACCTCCGCTGCCTTGCGGCACACCCGGTCACAGGAAAGGCTTCGGGAGTCAACCCTGAGGAAAAATCCGGAGTCGGAGTCCCTAAGGCAGTTCTCTGTTGTGCTCAACATCGTTCTGGCAGCTCCTGCGATGGCACTGGTGCCAAACTGTAGCAGCCCTGCTGTTCCTTTGGATTCATCAGTGACGTGGAGAGGGGGGACATGCTGCATGGGCAACATCTTGTCCTCCATATCTTTCTGCCCAGGCTTGAATCCTACCAATGCCCAACGCTGGAAGGTAGAACATCGGATCACTGGAGAAGACACTCCAGCTTCGCCTTTGGCGTAAACAAAACACGGGGAATGACAGTTACCGGTTATAAGCCACCGCTCAATTGGCGTAGAGCGCGGCGCCAGGGGTTGTTCCCGACGGTGGGAGGGATCATCGGATCTCACTGGACAGCTACCGCCCGCCTCAAGCTGGGCAGCCCCCAGCCAATAAGGTGTTGTCCCGCCACAGCTTGCTTTCCTCATTGGGTGCATGGGGATGAGGAGAAGTCCGAACAGCAGGCTGAGAACCTTTGCACCAGGCAAGACAACAAAACAAAAGAGACCAACTCTAGAACTGGGAACTTGGAACGTCCACACTATGATGACAGGACTCGCTGCTAACCTCAAGGACATCAATGACACCAGGAAGACTGCTATCATCAATAATGAGCTGAAAAGACTGGAAGTGGATATCGCCACTCTCCAGGAAACACGGTTGGCTGACGCAGGTACACTGAGCGAGAAGGACTACACGTTCTACTGGCAGGGAAAGGGCAGTGACGAACACAGGGAACACGAAGTGGGCTTTGCAGTGAAGAACACCTTGCTGAAGATGGTGGAACCGGGCAGCAATGGCTCTGCACGACTCCTCACCCTCCGCCTGAACACCACTCAAGGCCCAGTCACCCTCGTCAGTGTGTATGCCCCAACACTGACAGTCACACCAGAGGCAAAATACGAGTTCTATGAGAATCTCGCAACAACTGTCAGGATCATCCCCAACTCTGAACAACTCATTCTCCTTGGAGACTTCAATGCCAGAGTGGGTGCTGATCATGACTCCTGGCCCTCCTGTCTTGGACCATTTGGCATGGGCAGAATGAACGACAATGGACAGCGGCTGCTCGAGTTCTGCACATATCACGATCTGCGCATCACAAACTCATTCTTCAAGACCAAGCCCCAACACAAGGTTTCCTGGCAACATCCGCGCTCAAAGCACTGGCACCAGCTGGACTTGATCCTGACCAGGCGCACCTCACTGAAGAACGTGCTAATCACCCCTTCGTTCCAGAGTGCAGATTGCGACACAGATCATTCATTGGTGTGTTGCAAGGTCAAGCTGCAGCTGAAGAAATCCCATCATGCTTGACAGCCTGGAAAGGCACGGATTGACACCAGCAAGATGGCCCAACCAGAACTTGTTGAGCAGTTTGCCTCCACCTTTGAGAAGGAACTTGGTATACCACAAGAAGGAGAATCTGCAAAGCAGAAGTGGGAAGAGCTGCGAAACACCATCCACCACACAGCCTTGGCTACCTTTGGGAGGAAGACCTCTAAGTCACAGGACTGGTTTGATGCCAAGTTGACTGAGATGACCCCCATCATTGAAGCCAACCAGTACTCAATGCTGAGTACAAGAAGTACCCAAACGAGAAGAATCTCCAGATTCTCAGGGCTGCGAGAAGCAAAGTTCAGCAGACTGCTCAGCGCTGTGCCAACGAGTACTGGACTCAGCTCAGCCAAGACATTCAAACCGCTGCCATAACAGGGAACATCCGTGGTATGTACGATGGCATCAAGAAAGCACTTGGTCCGGCTCAGAGCAAGACGGCCCCCCTCAAATCCTCCACTGGGGAGATGATCACAGAAAAGAATAAGCAGATGGAGAGATGGGTGGAACACTACTCCGACCTCTACTCCAGACAGAACACCGTGACACCGTCAGCCCTTGATGCCATCGACTACCTGCCATCCATGGATGAACTTGACCCCGAGCCAACCATCGACAAACTCAGCAAGGCCATTGATAGCTTGGCCGCTGGCAAGCTATCAATTCTGCAACTGTGCAACTTCTGCAACTGTGGGGGTCCTCCCTACAGTTGATAGTGCTATGAGATGACTGTTGTTGTGAAATGGCGCTATATAAATAAAGTTGAATTGAATTGAATTGAATTGAAGGCACCCGGCAATGACGGCATACCCCCCGACCTGATCAAGCAATGCAAGACCGCCCTACTGCTGCCATTGCATGACGTCCTCTTCCAGTGCTGGAAGGATGGTGCCGTACCACAGGACATGAGGGATGCCAAGATCATCACCCTCTACAAAAACAAAGGGGAGAGAAGCGACTGCAACAACTACAGGGGCATCTCCCTCCTCAGCGTTGTTGGCAAAGTCTATGCACAAGTTGTTCTTGTTCATCTACAGAAGCTTGCCGAACGTGTCTACCCCGAGTCTCAGTGTGGCTTCCGCGCTGAGCGATCGACTGTAGACATGATATTCTCCATCCGCCAACTCCAGGAGAAATGCAGAGAACAGAACATGCCCCTGTATGTCGCCTTCATCGACCTCACCAAAGCGTTCGATCTGGTCGGCAGAGAGGGCCTTTTCAAGATCCTGCCAAAGATAGGATGCCCACCAAAGTTGCAAAGCCTCATCGAATTGTTTCACACCAACATGCAGGGGATAGTGCATCACAACGGCAACGTCTCAGAGCCATTCAACATACGCAGTGGAGTGAAACAGGCCTGTGTACTTTCCCCAACCCTCTTTGGGATTTTCTTTGCTATGCTCCTGAGGTATGCCTTCAGCACAGCAACAGAGGGAATCTACCTGCACACAAGATCTGACGGCAGGCTTTTCAACCTTGCCCGCCTGAAAGCCAGAACCAAGTACGCAAGGCTCTAATCAGAGACATGCTGTTCGCAGACGACGCTGCAGTCGCAACCCACACACAACAGGAGCTTCAGACCCTGATGGACCACTTCTCCCAGGCATGCAAGGACTTCGGGCTTACCATCAGCCTGAAGAAGACTAATGTCTTGGCGCAAGGCATGGAAGCACCACCAACCATCACCATCGACGACTACGAGCTGGAGATCGTGAATCAGTTCACGTACCTGGGGTCCACAATCAGCAACAACCTCTCCCTTGATACAGAGATTGACAAGAGGATTGGAAAATCAGCCTTCGCACTCGCTCGCCTCACCACACGAGTGTGGGAGAATCCCAAACTCTCTGTCAAGACGAAGATGGCAGTGTACAACACCTGCGTCATCAGCACACTGCTCTATGGGAGTGAGACGTGGACAACATATGCCCGGCAGGAAAAGAGACTGAACTCCTTCCACTTGCGCTGCATTCGCCACATCTTGGCAGGACAAAGTGCCCAACACAGAAGTTCTGTCCCGCGCCGGCCTTCCCTCCATGTTCACTCTACTCAGGCAGCACAGGCTCCACTGGCTAGGCCACGTCCACTGTATGGAGGATGGCAGAATCCCCAAAGACGTCCTCTACGGAGAACTGGCGACTGGCAGGAGAGACGTTGGCCGCCCACAGCTGCGCTTTAGAGACATCTGCAAGAGAGACATGAAGGCCCTGGAGATCAACACAGAGCACTGGGAGGACCTTGCAACGGACCGCTCCAAATGGAGAGACACCCTGACCAGACAGCTCAAGGCGGGTGAAGAGAGACTGACTGCTGCAGCAGATGAAAAAAGGACCCGCAGGAAGAACCGCCACAGACCCAGCAGCACGGAGACCACCCACAAGTGCGACCTGTGTGACAGGGACTGCCATTCGCGCATCGGCCTGTTCAGCCACAGGCGGTGCTGTTCCAGCAGACTAGACATTTAGGATTCTCTTCCATGGTCATCATAGACCGACGGAGGCCGACGAATATATTAAAAAGTTATCACACAGGAACAAATCAGTTTATTCTATAGAGGGTATGGTTATGATGTCACCGAACGGAACTCATGTCAGCTAATAAATACTGAGTGACGAAAATGAGTGGCAGCATTAGGGTGTATGCAGTAAAACACAAAAAAATACACACAATATTCAGTCACAGCAGTATACAAAGTACCTGCTTGTATTGTGGAGAGCTAATCTTCTCATTCTATCTTGATTAATTGATAAAAAAATAATAAATAAATAAATAAAGGCTCTGAATCAGTTCTTCACTTACCATATGCTCCTTGGTCTTTATGCACACATCACTACAGTCAAGTAAAAAGGTGTGGTATTAAGATCTAAAGTTTAAAAAAAAAAAAAAAAAAACAGTTCTCTGCACTGTTGTGACTAAATATTTTGTGTGATTTTTGCTTTGCTGCATACAACATAAAGCTATCACATGTGATTGCCACTCAGTGCTGTGTTGCTATGGTAACTGTCCTATAACTGCCAAGATTTCTGTTCCAATGCATCCCCTCTATTAGTTTTTGGTTAAGTGATAGTCAAGCTTTTATTTTGAAAAGCTATATGGTTAATGAGATGTGTTATGGGATGAGGAAGCATCCATGCAGAAGACTTCAGTCCTCATCTAAAAGTGATATAAGTTGCTTAATGCACAGAGTCATTTGTTTGAGGTATAATTGTGCTTTTTAGATGCTAATTCCTGATGCTAATGCAGATGCTAATTTAGATGTTTTGTGGTGATATGAATATAGATTTAGTTGTGATTGTGTTGCTAGCACATATTAGCTCCCTGTATATTCATTTACTGAATGTTAAGACATATTGTAAGACATTTTCTCTTTCTGTTTATTGCAGTTTCACTCGCAATTTTCAACTGTCATAAAAGGCAGCTGTTAATAAAGGAGATAGATGCTCATATCATGGCTCAGGAAATTCAAGTTTGACTTGCTGTTTAACTGCGTTTACATACTGAGTATATGTAGCAAATTGCAAGCCTAAGCATGACGGTGTTTTGGGAATTTCCACAGCAAGTTGAACACAGCTGCAGAATTTATAAAGGCAACTTCGCCTTTCTGCAACTCACTCAGACGGTGAATTTATGTCTATTTGTGTCTTTACATTGAATTAAAATGTAATCACGCCATGCAAAAAATTTGCCTGTTCGCATTTGGTCTGATCACACCATTACTGTGAGTCTGTGTTTTGGTATGAATGAGCTCAGTCCTGATTGGTGTTCATGGACAGTGTCTCTGGCCTTATAAACTGTGGTTCACAGTATCATAAAAATGTGTGCAAGGAAAGTCGTTTGTGGTGCTGCCTTGCATGGCAACGACCCTTCCAATTCTAGATGTGTCTTGACATTGTATATAGGAGAAACATATTTCATTCTACTGCTCATGATTGGCTGTATGGAGTGAATAACAATAAAAGTTGTCTCTCTTCTTCTTCTTCTTCATTCTCCCACCCCTTCCCCCCTGCAGAGAAACAAGCCCAGGGTTCTCAATGGAGAAGAAAAAGTGATTTTTTTTTTAATAACACACTGTGTTTCTGTTCATGTATGATGACATCAAAGTGTTTTAACATTTCAGAAGCATTCAAAACCCAACGAGGATAAAAAGTTATGAAAATTATAAAAATGACACAACACATCTAACTATGCTATTAGCACCTCAGTATAGAAATGAAGAAACACATTACAATCCTCACAGATTGACATAATCCAGCAACAGTTACTGTAATCAGAGATGATTAGAACACCACTGAACATGAGAATGCATGTCTGGTGAAGCTCTGAGTGGTTAACACAGGAATTACTGGAATCGCTGCTGACCAATCAGATCACTTGGCCAGTATGTAAATATGTATTAAATCTTCTATCTTACAATATCTCACAAAAGTGAGTACACCCCTCACATTTTTGTAAATATTTTATTAGATCTTTTCATGGGACAACACTGAAGATATGACACTTTGATACAATGTAAAGTAGTCAGTGTACAGCTTGTATAACAGTGTAAATTTGCTGTCCCCTCAAAATAACTCAGCACACAGCCATTAATGTCTAAACCACTGGCAACAAAAGTGAGTACACCCCTAAGTGAAAATGTCCAAATTGTGCCCAATTAGCCATTTTCCCTCCCCGGTGTCATGTGACTCGTTAGTGTTACAAGGTCTCAGGTGTGAATGGGGAGCAGGTGAGTTAAATTTGGTGTTATCACTCTCACACTTTCTCATACTGGTCACTGGAAGTTCAACATGGCACCTCATGGCAAAGAATTCTTTGAGGATCTGAAAATAAGATTTGTTGCTCTACATAAAGATGGTCTAGGCTATAAGAAGATTCCCAACATCCTGAAACTGAGCTGCAGCATGGTAGCCAAGACCATACAGTGGATTAACAGGACAGGTTCCACTCAGAACAGGCCTCGCCATGGTCGACCAAAGTAGTTGAGTGCATGTGCTCAGCGTCATATCTAGACGTTGTCTTTTGAAGACAGACATACTGTATGAGTGCTGCCAGCATTGCTGCAGAGGTTAAAGGGGTGGGAGGTCAGCTTGTCAGTGCTCAGACCATACGCTGCACACTGCATCAAATTGGTCTACATAGCTGTCGTCCCAGAAGGAAGCCCCTTTTAAAGATGATGCACAAGAAAGACTGCAAACAGTTTCCTGAAGACAGGCGCTCTCAGGACATGGATGACTGGAACCATGTCCTGTGGTCTGATGAGACCAAGATAAACTTATTTGGTTCAGATGGTGTCAACCGTGTGTGGCGGCAACCAGGGGAGGAGTCCAAAGATAAGTGTGTCGCCTACAGTCAAGCATGGTGGTGGGAGTGTCATGGTTTGGGGCTGCATAAGTGCTGCTGGGACTGGAGAGCTACAGTTCATTGAGGGAACCATGAATGCCAACATGTACTGTGACATACTGAAGCAGAGCATGATCACCTCCCTTCGGAAACTGGGCTGCAGGGCAGTATTCCAACATGATAACGACCCCAAACATATGTACCTCCAAGACGACCACTGCCTTGCTAAAGAAACTGAGGGTGAAGGTGATGGACTGGCCAAGCATGTCTCCAGACCTCAACCCTATTGAGCATCTGTAGGACATCTTCAAATGGAAGGCGGAGGAGTGTAAGGTCTCTAACATCCACCAGCTCCATGATGTCATCATGGAGGAGTGGAAGAGGATTCCAGTGGCAACCTGTGAAGCTATAGTGAACTCCATGCCCAAGAGAGTTTAGGCAGTGCTGGAAAATAATGATGGCCACACAAAATATTGACACTTTGGGTACAATTTGTTATGTTGTGATCAGGTGAGCGCACTCCCCCCACCTTTCTGTGGAAGGTTCTCCATCTAGATCCCGGCTCCGCAGGTCATCAGCACACCTGGGCGAGTGGATGCATCTGCTGCCTCTTCCCTGCCGGTGCTTAAAAGGACCAGTTCGTGAATGCTTCAACACTGGCTCGTTGGGTATAGTTGCCACAAGATTGAAGGAAGCTTTTGTACGTGATATTAAGGAACTCAGCCTTAAACCTTTTTCCCCTCCTCTCTCTCAGGTTGCTGCCATCTCCGTGGTGCGTTTCCAGGGTTGATGCGTGCTCACATGCCCCATCTTCATCATCGCCACTCCAGTGTAGCATCATCTCACTTTGGCTCATCAATAAAATTATTCTTCAGCTTAAAGACATTGTTTCACCCAGGAAAAGGACAGTCAAGAACTACTCTTTCATACCAGGACCACAGCTGAACTAACATTCCTTTGTTAATCCAGTCTCCGGAATCCCTAACCTTTTATTGCCTCATAAAACTTGGAGACAAAGAACAGACTCTTGTGGAGTACCTCATATGGCCTACAAAATATCCACAGCTCAACATTGCCCTCTACTGGCAACTTTGGGACATGCTGGACTTAACCAGTGAACCTTTTTAACCACATTATTGTTAAAAGACTCAATTTTCAACATTCTCTTTTTCAGGACACCATGGAAAAGCAGGTGGACTCTGATGTTTGATGTGGACAATAATGGGTTTGAAATATATTAATCCTTGATTTTAGATATGTGCATGCTAAAATGTTTAAATGAATGTTTACTCTTGCATATTAATTTAAAAGCACTAGTTATGAAGTTGCATGAATCACTAAGGCTAGCTTAGACTTTATACATAAGTGTATAGAGGAATATTCCAGTATTAAAACGTGTGTATTAGATTTGTAAAACGTTTCTCAAATCATGTGACCGACAGCGGCCAATCTCTGCTTGACAACAGCTCTTTCAGTGTTGTAGCTGTTACAGACAAAAGCCTGTTTGTTTGTTGGACTAAAGTTCTTAAAACCCGCCCATGAAGGAAGCCTATTGGCTGAGCTCTTGTCAATCCCGGAAGCCCGCGAAAACTCGACTGAAGTTATAAAAGGAGGGAGACCCCTCGCTTTTTTTTTTTCTTTCGCCACTTCTTCCACTTCTCGTCTACACAGCAGAGCACTTTTGGGAGAACAAAGACGTGTGATCTCTTCACCACTGGAGAACAAAGGACATTCCTCCCACGTGTCTTCTTGTCTTTCTTTAAACGCCTAGGAATTAATCTTTTTCCTTTCTTGAGCTCAAATTCTAAACTTGGAGTCAAACTCCATTTCTAGACATTTATTTTTATAACTTTTTCTTGTTAAACTTTCTTTAAACTTGCCATTTTTAATCTTGACTTTATTTTTAATTTTTATTGACCAACTTACACACTAGAAGCTAATTTCACCTCCACAAAGTCCGAAGATCTGTTAATTTTGCTATCAGATCAGATTTTTAATTATCCTTGAATTCCTCATGGGAAGCCGCAGATCCTCGATGCAGCTCACCACGACGCGGAAAGGAGATGTCTTGACTGGACCGCAGCCCTTGTGGTCAAACATACCAATCTCATCCCGCATCAAAGAATATTTGCTTGTCAAATATTCTGACTTTTGGGGTCATCTAAGAACTACAGGATGACGCAGAAGGATCTTCATTAATCTGGAGTCACGTGAGCGCCATCCCCTGAATGAAACGTCTGAGATTTGAGGATAATTTAATATCTGATCAGATACAAAATTAAAAGAACACTTAACATAACTCTTCTTTTCCTTAAAATTCTGTTTTCATTTTCTTAAGAGTAATCCAGAATTTTCCATATAATTAGTTTAATTTTCCCCATAAATTTGCATTGTTTTCCATAATCTGTTAACTCAAAACTGATCTAAATTCAGTTTACAGTTTCACCCTGGTTCTGCAAATGTTTACATTGTTAATCATTCATTTACAAGTTTAATTTCATGGTTAATGAAATCCCTGCAATGTCTTTTAATCGTCATTTCATTTAAATATGTGAAAATGAGAGAAGTTGTTGGGAATTTATTTCGTTCTGAGTCTAGTTTCAAAGTATCAAATTCACTAAAATTTTGAGACTGATTATTAATTAATTTATTGAGTGATTAAACAGGTACAAAGTGAAATTAAGGATTAAAGTGCTCCTTAAAGAGGAGCTGGTGCCCCTTCGAGTGTTTATTAACTTTTTCTGTGTGTGTATGGACCCAGAGCTCATCTCAGGTCCCGATAAATTATCCATCCATCCATCCATCCATCTTCTACCGCTTTTCCGGAGGTCCGGGTCGCGGAGGCAGCAGTTCAAGCAGAGAAGCCCAGACTTCCCTCTCCCCAGCCACCTGCTCCAGCTCTTCAGAGGGGATACCAAGGCGTTCCCAGACCAGCTGGGAGACATAGTCTCTCCACCGAGTCCTGGGTCTGCCCCAGGGTCTCCTCCCAGTGGGACGTGCCTGAAACACCTCAAGTGGGAGGTGTCCAGGAGGCATCCTAATCAGATGCCCATACCACCTCAACTGACTCCTTTCAATGTGGAGGAGCAGCGGTTCTACTCTGAGCCTTTCCCGGATGACTGAGCTCCTCACCCTATCTCTGAAGGTGAGTCCAGCAATCCTACGGAGAAAGCTCATTTCAGCCGCTTGTATCCGCGATCTCATTCTTTCGGTCATTACCCAAAGCTCGTGACCGTAGGTGAGAGTAGGAACGTAGATTGACTGGTAAATCGACAGCTTTGCCTTAGAACTAAGCTCCCTCTTCACCACAACAGACCGGTACAACGTCCGCATCACTGCAGATGCTGCTCCAATCCGTCTGTCAATCTCTCGCTCCATTCTCCCCTCACTCGTGAACAAGACCCCAAGATACTTAAACTCCTCCACTTGGGGCAGGAGCCTGTCCCCAACCCGGAGAGGACAATCCACCTTTTTCCGGCTGAGGACCATGGACTCGGACTTGGAGGTGCTGATTCTCATCCCAGCCGCTTCACACTCAGCGGCAAACCGTCCCAGCAAGAGCTGTAGGTCATTGCTGGATGAAGCCAACAGGACAACATCATCTGCAAACAACAGAGATGAGATCCTGTGGTCACCAAGCATGACACCCTCCATTCCCTGGCTGCGCCTAGAAATCCTGTCCATAAAAATTATGAACAGGATCGGTGACAAAGGGCAGCCCTGGCTGAGTCCAACTCTCACTGGGAATGACTCCGACCGAGTGTTGGTACGTGGAATGTCACCCGATACATTAATACAAATTAAATAATTTTTATACCTGATCATAATTATTAATCACATATTGTTACACCAGGCTATCTTCTCCACCTGGTCAGACACTCCTCCCAGCTCCACTCCTCCTCTACTCCCTGCCAGCTCTGCCTTGCTGGATCCTCCGACTCCACTGAGTTCCTCTTCCGGGGTCTCTTCTCACTAGTCGTAAGATCTCCCCTTATTATCCATTGCCTCTAGTCTCCCTCTTCATTGCTAACCCGCTCTCGTCTCCCTCTTTTACAGGCTGTGTGTTCCTCTGGCGAGTGACGCCTTTCCTTATCATTGAGTTTTTCTTGTTCAATAAAACTGTGTTTAAACGTCGCCCCTCTGTGTCGTGTGCATTCACTGGTGTTAGCATCCTGCACGTGAGCTGATCTTTCTCTCAGTCATGACACACTGACTATTTTACATTGTATCAAAGTGTCATAGCTTCAGTATTGTCCCATGAAAAGATAAAATAAAATATTTACAAAAATGTGAGGGGTGTACTCATTTTTGTGAAATACTGTACATCATTTATTTTGTGTCCTTCCCTCCATCTTGTTCATGGTGCTCCAACCAGTCTGACCCTCAGATATAAAATGTTTTATGGTATCAGAGGACATTATTATAGTAACCACTGTAACTGTGGAACATTTCTGTTAACAAACAGAAGGTGAAGTGTAGAGCTTTAATCTCTGAGAAAATGAAAACATGAAATATTTATTTGTCCATGCAGCAATAATAAAGCCTGACGGTGTAGTTCTGCTGATGTCAGCGTGTTCATTCAGACCGAGCTGACTCTTGCCATACGTCCTGATTTCTCCTCAGTGTTTGAACTCTTTCAGTGCTGAGTGCTTCAATAGTCAAACACAAAGGAGAGCCAGTGGGATTAATGTTGGAATGGGTCTGTGGTGAGAGGGAGGCTCATTGTTGGTGAGGGTTCAGATGAAGCTGCTGTACCTACACACGGTAAGACAAGATCTGAAGAGGGAGAACTCAGCTGGAGTCGGAGGCCAAAATTACACCCACCTGTGTGGACAGGAACACAGGTTTTTATTGAAGTAATGGATGATTGTTAAACAATCAACAAACAAATGTGGTCAGGAATACACAGAGTTCATCTGGTGGTGGATTCATATCAAACATCATTGCCCTGCTCTTGGCTGTCTCGTTCCCTGTGGATTCACTCACCTGGACTCCCTCCTGGATCCTCCAAGTAACCACAGTGATCAGTTAATCATCTAATCCCTTGTGTCTGAGGCTGTCACTCCTCTTGGCTCTCCTCTCCATGGATCCTTCCCCATGGACTTTCTGTTTCCTGGAATTCTCCAAGTCAGAACTCTCAATACTTGGTAACTGCCTGAACCTCAGGAGCCTCCAGCTTCTCGCCTTTCACCTCATGGATTTTGCTTCTCTCCTCTATGAAGCTCATGTTGCTCTGGGCTCTCAGCATCTGAATCACCCCAACTGTAAGAAACTGCTGCCCCGTACCATTAGTGGACCACCACCTAAGAGTTGGGAACCCTTCCTGCTTCTCAGCTGTCAGTCCCTTTGGTTCTCCACTAGGCTACCCCTGCATTTTTTCTCAGTATGTACTCACCAGCAGAGGTCCCTATATTCATCACCTCCTTTGTCTTCACAAGAAATAAAGGAGGTGCAGGATATAAATATCCTGCTAATAAATTATATATTGTCTTGTCTCATCTTGTTGTCTTGTGTGTTGTGTTCTGAATTTGGGTCCAAACATTAGTTTAAGTTTAAGTTTAATGTTTATTTGAAAGGGACATCACATACTAATGAATATTAGTACAAATGTAAGTATGCCACATTTAGCAATACTGCTAATTTGCATCTGTAGTCCCCCGGTGGATCACAAAAACACACAAACATTCAAACAAACAATCATGCACAAAAAGAACAACAGCAATAAAACTGTACAAAGTGGATATGTTAAATTGCAAGAGTTAAGGTGTTACAAGAGGTTACAGGTGGTTGGTAAACCATGACACTGTTCTTATTAGACAACAGGGACCACACACTCCCACACGCCACACCCCTGTCTGTGAAGAACATTTACTTGGGATTTAAACTCAGACAGGTTTTGTCGTGATGTTACTTTGACAACCAAATCCTGTTACAAACATATCATTAACACATCTGGGAGCTAAGAATATGTCCTCTTTAATATCATAACCTACAGTTTTTTAGCCTTTTTTGATCCACGGCATCCTTCTTACATTGAAAAAACCCCACAGCATCCCACCACCCTAAAATGTTATAAAATGACACACTGCAGCCTGTTATGGCATATCTAATGACAATTTATTCTTATAATTATTCCTTTAACAAGATAAGATAAGATAAGATAAGATAAGATAAGCCTTTATTAGTCCCACAACGGGGAAATTCCAGGATTGCAACAGCACAGGGATAGCAACACTCAGAGCAACAATCAGAAGGCAAGAAAAAAAAAACAAAAAAACAAGCAAGCAAGAGCAGCTAATATACATATGTACATATTACTATAAAATATATATATACACACACACACACACACACAGACACACAGTGCAGAGCATTGTAGCTGAATGGAATAAATATATGAATATATGAACACACAGTGCAGAGCATTGTAGCTAGATGGAATAATATGTAGATATATAAAAACACAGTGTGGAGCATTGTAGCTAGATGGAATAAATATATAGATATATAAATATAAACACACCCAGTGCTGAGCATTGTAGCTAGATGGAATAAATATGTAAATATATAAACACACACAGTGCAGAGCATTGTTGCTAGGTGGGATGAAACAGCATAACCGTCTACTTAGTTATCCTACATGGTATGATTATGTGCCCATACATATTCTCACCCTCCATAGCGACCGGTATGTTCCTAGTTGTATGCCGGAGAGGACCATTGTGTAAGTCTATTGCATCTTTTGCATTCAAAAAAACTATTAGTTTGTTACGTCTTTTTGCTATCTCTGCGAGCAGCCCTGCTTAAGTTGTACAGTCTGACAGCCGTTGGTAGGAAGGACCTACGAAACCTCTCGGTTGTGCACCTGGGATGATGTAGTCTGCTGCTAAATGAGCTCCTCAGTGCATCCAGTATGTCCTGCATAGGGTGGAACTCGGACTCCAGCAGAGATGACAGTTTAGCCACCGTCCTTCTCTCTCCTATCTCCTCCATCGGATCAAGGCGCTGCCCCAGGACAGAGCTAGCTTTCTTAATCAGTTTGTTCAGTCTCTTCCTATCGGCTGCAGTAATGCCACTGCCCCAGCAGACCACTCCAAAAGTGATGGCTGATGCCACCACCGTGTCATAGAATGACTTCAGCAGCGCCCCTTGTACACCAAAAGACCTGAGTCTCCTCAGCAGGAACAGCCTGCGCTGTCCCTTCACATTTTTAATAGTAAAGTTTTCATTTATCTCTGTCATGTTTATATCTGCATTGTTGCTCAATGACTTCTTTATACCAGACTGTGGGGAAATGAGCCTCTGCATGTCTGAGTGCAGTTTTCTTCCCACTTGGAAAAACTGAGTGGGATGGTTATGTTTTTAAGGCACTTTTCAGTTTTTGTTACAACTGTTTTCAGATATAGGAAACATCCCACCTTGTTGACATTACTGGGCTCTCCTCACTCCAAAATGTTCCCACACTGGAGCTCTGGAATTCAGTTTTCTGTTTATTCTTCCAAACTTTCTGAAATTGTGCAGCTGTCAGGAAACTCGCTGTGCCCACATTGTAATTTGTTTATACTGAAATACGGCACAATTACCGACAAATCAGCATTGATATAATGCCATTACCAGGAGAATAAATTAGTTTCAAAATGAGACTTACTGGGGCTGATGGATGGATGGGAAGGTGGAACTCCATGACAATTTTATCCACTGCTTGTTTGGTGTTGAGGGTAGCTGACATCGGGATGTGGTTTTTGGAGGAGGAGGTGGTGTTGTTTTTTGGGGATTTGTGTGTAGCATGCAGAGTAGCTGCAGAGATTGTAGGGGTGGCCTTGCCTCTCCATCGGACAAGATAAGATAAGATAAGCCTTTATTACTCCCACAATGGGGAAATTCCAGGATGAGTTTGTTTTAAAAAACAAGAAGAAGATGATTGCATTGATACTGCCACCCACAGACGTGGAAGAGTCACAGCAAAGGTAAATTGTTTGCAATTTTTGCACCAATTAAGTAAAATTCGACAATTTCTCATGGTACTGTGGTTGAAAAACACTGTCATAACATGATGGTGCTTTTACAGAAGCAGGGTTTCTCTCTGTTCCACTGCAACACTGAGCATAGATGAGTGAAACGGCCTCCTACAGAACAAAAAATGTGCATTTGTTCAACTAAACATGTAGATTAAATGGTTGTTTTACATTAAATCATTTTAATTGGTCCCAGGACAGCCCAGTTTTCAGATTTCTTCTCCCTGCTGATGAATGAAGCCATCATCGTCTCTCCAGTCGAATTGAAACCAATCCTCCTGCCATAACGCGCCTGATTCCCAGGTGCAAATAGGACACCACACACTCATTGTAGGTTGGCACATTTATTAACTAAAGCACAAACAAGAACGTTCATACAAATACAACAAAATAAGTGCAAGACAGTAACAGTGAAACACTAAACACAAATGCTGGAGGAGAGTGGGGCTCAATGTCTTCAGTCTTCAGCTGATCCAAAATGCTGCAGCAAGAGTTTTAACAGGTACTAGAAAGACAGATCATATCTCTCCGGTTCTGGCCTCCCTTCATTGGCTTCCCATAGAGTTTAGAATTAAGTTTAAAATCCTTCTTCTTACTTACAAAGCTCTAAACAATCAGGCTCCTTTTTATTTAAAAGATCTGATACTACCGTATTATCCTAACAGAGCACTACGCTCCCAAAATGCAGGATTACTTGTAATACCTAGAATCTCCAAAAGTACAATGGGAGGCAGAGCCTTCAGTTATCAAGCTCCTCTCCTGTAGAACCAGCTGCCAATCTGGATTCGGGAGTCAGACTCGATCTCTGTTTTTAAGAATAGGGCTAAAACCTACCTGTTTGATATAGCCTACAATTAGGGAGGGATCATGTGTTTCTGAACCCTCCCTTAGTTATGCTGCTAATAGGTTTAGTCAGCCGGGAGACCTCCAATAATGCACTAGGCCTCACTCCTTTCTTCACTCTCAATGAAATATTTTTTTTTTTGCTGGTCATTAACATCTGTTTGTTCTCTCACATAGATTGAGTCCCCATCGTGCTGTTTGCTCTCTACATGTCTGTTCTTTTCATCTTCTCTGTCCCCTCACCCCCCAGCCAGTCGCAGCAGATGACTGCCCCTCCCTGAGCCTGGTTCTGCTGGAGGTTTCTTCCTGTTAAAAGGGAGTTTTTCCTCTCCACCGTCGCCAAGTGCTTGCTCACAGGGGATCGCCTGATTGCTGGGGTCTTTCTGCAACTGTGGGGGTTCCCCCTACAGTTGATAGTGCTATGAGATGACTGTTGTTGTGAAATGGCGCTATATAAATAAAGTTGAATTGAATTGAATTGAATTGAGCGTCCAAAGGTACAGAAAGTCAGGGAATGCCTGACCAGGAGCGAAACCCAGCCGGAGCACTCCCGAGAGCTGCGGGGCTCAACGGGCAAGAAAACGGGAAAAAAGCACCAGGACGGAGCACACCAACTCACCTCAACAGCGGAGTCCTAATCACTCGGCGGTAGTGATCCAAAGGATGGGAGACATAGAAGGAGGACACGACAATGGGCAGAGGCTGCCGTGTCCCTTAAATACCACACATAACCAGAGACAGGTGTAATTCATGAGTAGCAGAATGGAGCTGTGCTTTATTGCAGCTGTGCAGCCCCAAAGGGATTGACAGCTGGAAGCTGCACAGCGCTGTCAAAATAAACAAACCGGAAATCATAGAGATACAAACACAACAGAACTCAAAACCATCATAAAGATCTTATTGATAACGGTAAACAGACAGAAAAATGCTCACTGGGCAGGGAAACTGGGCATGGCTCTAACCCGTGCCCCAGGATCATGACACCTCCAGGTTAATTTGGGACAGAGCAGCAGCAGCAGATGTTTATTTAAAAACACTCCTATGAAAGGAGAGGAGGTGTGTGTGTGTGGTTCTATAACATCATTTATATATGAGGAAGAAATGAGAGCTGGTTCAGACTGAATGAACATTTATCCTTGAGATGATTAAAAACCTACGGTGAAACACAATAAGACACCAGAGAGGTGAGTTTCTACATCTGAAGTCTATTTAAAAATGTGTATATAATTTACACGGATCAATCAGAGTTGATGCGTGAATTCAGCATTTTAGGCTGCAGATTACAGGTTAGTGTGGGAGAAAATAGTTAAACTGAAGCAGATAAATGTGGAGGATTAGTTTGTAGTAGATGAGTTTATATTGAGGAGGAAATCAGCCTCTCTGTGGTGTTTCTTCATTCTGTCTTGCTCTGTCTCTGAGGGATGATGGATATAAACACTCAGCACTGAGGTGACTTTGGTCCGCCTGTGTCCTGTCTGGACGAGGAAGGGCATCCCATCTCCTGCTCGAGTCTGTCTCCCGTCATGTCTCGGAGAATGGGGCAGCATCACCCCTGAATGACAATAGCACGTCCTTCAGCCCGTCCTTTTGTTCACCTCCACATTTCATTTCCTGGATTTACCACCGACCTCACCACCGTGGGGGGGCTGTCCTCATAAATCAGTGTTTGCAGGCGGGAGTGCTGCTGGAATACGGAAACATTTTTGTAATTTCATTCTGAATCCCAACATGAAAGAAATGAATCATGTTGGTATCACGGTCTTGTGGACTGATGGAGGAATTTAGATTGAATTTTCTGTTGGAATATGGAGGCTGTGAAGACTGGATCTTAAATGTGACAATACTTTAAACCTGCATTCTATCTAATGACCTGCAGAGGGCGACTCCTGTCACTGTAACAAAAATCTGGTCCTGTCAACATCTACAGGATCTACTGCAGGAACTTGGAAACAGATTTTTTTTTTTGCCCTTGTCCTGTCAGGCAGCTAGGCAAGCAGAACAGGGATCTGTCACCCTTACTGTGCCAAAACAGATTTACTTTATCAAGAGGAGCTTATACAGTACCTAACTATGTACTGTATATTGTTGTAAACTCCTCCTGTAAAAACTTTTAATACTTTATTTTAATTATTTTACCCATGGAAGACCCAACGAGATGAGAAAGAGGGAAAGGAAGTGTGTGGAGGGGGAAAGAAAAGGGAGGGGATCAGACAAAAAGACAAATCAACAACTAAAACAAATAGAAGACAAATTGCTTCTTCCACCGAAGATGTCTCAATACAAGTCTGGTTTCCACACCTGTTAAAGGTGAGATACTTGTGCATGTGCATCTGTGTGCGTATATATGAGAGCGCGTGCAAAATTAGTGTGTGCATGTGAGTGGTTTGTCAGGAAACATATGATGCGGGGGGCCGGTTGCAGCAGCTCTACCCCCGGGAACCCCGAGCAGGCAATGCATTGCCACCAACCCCCGCAGGGCACAAACGTCTGAGGTCTGCAAGCCCCAGGAAAGCTAGGCATCTGCCCCTGGAGGGACGATCAAGGTAGACCAGGTTGCCAGGCAACCGGCGCAGCAAGCTCACACCCCCAGACTCGCCAGCCCCCTACCCCCCAGCGGGGCCAACGCCTGCCCCCGGGCCCCAGGTGCCAGGAGGCTAGTGACCCCACCCCCCGGTGTGAGCCCCCCCAGACACCCCTACAGCGGGCCCGCCCCATCTCCCAGCACCACCGCCGCACACCTCAGGGACCCCATGCCCAAAGAAGCCTCCCCCGCACAGGGGAGCCCACATTGCCGAGAGGCACTGCCCCCCTTAATCCAGCACCTCCTGACTCACAGACACACCCTTCCACACACTTTCACACCCACATGCTCCCATGCGCACCCATATGCACTCCCTCACTCTCTCTCACCCGAACCCACCCATTCTCTCTCTCACTCCTGTACCCGTTCAATCTCACCCCTCATTCACCCTTGTTTCTTAAGGTGGCTGCAAAGCAGATGCAGTGAGCCTGAACACGCACCCAGACCCCCAACCCCAGCGCTCACCCAAGTGACTGATCAGCAGACCACCGCAGGCACCCCGAGATGCCACCTGACATGCAAAGCGCCGCACAAAACCAACCCACCATCACCACCTCCATTCATGACCCCCTCACGCTCACTTACTCTCATATTCAGTCCAGCTCTCACTCCCTTGGTTGTATCTATACATTCAGTAGCACCCAGGGATTTTGACAACATGATGGGTCCCAGGCTCCCCACCGAGCCCCCATGCCCCCAGCAGGAGGAGGATAACAGGGGTGGGGGAAGACTCCCCCCCACACAAAACATGGTGGGTGTATGTCAGTTGTATGATGTGATTGTGTGTAAATGTCTGGACTAACAAAGTGCAATAAAAATTGGGGGGGATGGTGATTGGAGGACCGTGGACCACTGTCATGGGCAGCGGGGCCCTGAAACACCAACCCCCATGCCACTAGATGGACTGCCCTACCCCCGCCACCCAACAAAGTTTTCCTACCCACACACACATCCTCCACCTCCAGACATCCACCCACAGGTAACCCCACCCACCATCACACATGCCCACCTACACCCACACACAGCCCCACCTGCCCACACACAACACACCCACCCACTTCTGCACCCGCTCATACACAAGACCCCACCCAGACCCACTTTCTCTCTCTCTCACACACACACACACACACACACACACACACACACACACACACACACACACACACACACACACACACACACACGCAGACCCCAGTGGACAGGGAGGGCAACCCAGGATGCAGGCACCTGCCACAGGGTGCCACCAGGGCCCCAGGGAGAACACGACCCTGGTGTGCAAGAACGCACCGGGGCCAACCCGCACTACTGGCGCACACCCGACTCCAGCCCAGGGGGGGAATGCCCGCCCCTCCCCCCCAGCACCAGGGGCCAAGGGCCAGACCAAGACCCCCTCGGGAGGCGAGGCCAGCCGGCCAGGGGCCACGGCCCCCACCCCAACCAATCCCCCAAGGCCAGACACACAGCAACCCCGGAACAGGCCCCCCGGACACCTGTGGTTGGGGTCTAGCCAGCCGCCAGAGGCACCAAGGAAAGCAAGCCACCGCCTGTCACTCCTCAGGTTACAGAATTAATAAGCGGGGACCAGAGAGAATTGAATTCTGCCAATTGATTATTTGAGGAGGCTAACATTCTCTCCAGGCTGATATAATCTAATAGTAAGTTATTATAATAAGCCATGCATAAGTTATTTCTTGATTTCCAGTTCATAAAGACAGTTTTCTTTGCGATGCATAAGGTGGTGAGAACTATGTGTGATATCCTTGCATCTATATTTATTTCACTTAAATCACCTAATATGCAAAGTGTGGGTGAGGGTGGAACACTATACCCAAGCCATGCCGACAAGTTCTCACATGTCTTCTGCCAGTACTTTTGAACTGGTGCACAGGACCACATAGCATGCATATAACTATCCAGGACATTGCTGATGCAGTGACAGCACAGATATTTGTGTGACTAAGGCCCATTTTGAACATCCTTTGTCCTGTGTAATGAATTCTCTGTAGAACTTTATACTGTATAAGTTGTAAGTTAGAGTTTTTAGTCATCTTAAAAGTGTTTAAACATATTTGTGTCCAGAAGCTTTCCTCCTTATTGATCGATAAGTCTGTCTCCCATTTTGATATTGGAAGAGATAGGGACTCATCCTGTTTTGATAATAGTCCATGTATTTTCGATATTAGTTTAGGGGAACAAAGATTTAGAAACTCTGCCACCTTAACTGGTACCTCTAAATCTGTCTGATTAAGATTAAATCTTGCTTTTATTATGGATTTAAGCTGTTGGTATTCAAAATACGGTTCCAATATGGTTTCAAGGTTGTCATAGCCAGGAGCGGCACTGGGGTTAAGCTCCCAGTGCTCATAAAATGCTCCTTACGGCGTGCGTCTCGAAAAGCCTCTGACAACTAAGTCCAACTCCTAGCCTGCCCGTGTGGTTTAGTCTCTAAGCCCGGCGGAACTGCTTTTACTAATAGGAGAAGGGGCGAGGGCGGATCTCTGGCGCCTTAAAACCAGATGCTTCGGGTAGATGGTGGCTCATCAACCTGGGAAGGTAGCCCATCTAGGGGAAGGTAAACCCTGATTTCAAACCTCCGCTGCCTTGCGGCACACCCGGTCGCGGGAAAGGCTTCGGGAGTCAACCCTGAGGAAAAATCCGGAGTCGGAGCCCCTAAGGCAGTTCTCTGTTGTGCTCAACATCGTTCTGGCAGCTTCTGCGACGGCGCTGGTGCCAAACTATAGCAGCCCTGCTGTTCCTTTGGATTCATCAGTGACATGGAGAGGGGGGACATGCTGCATGGGTAACATCTTGTCCTCCATATCTTCCTGCCCAGGCTTGAATCCTACCAACGCCCAATGCTGGAAGGTAGAACACCGGTGCACATCAGCCTGTTCAGCCACAGCCAGTGCTGTTCCAGCAGAGTAGACGTTTAGGATTCTCTTCCATGGTCATCATAGACCGACGGAGGCCGACGACGATACAAAATACTTTTTATCACTGATGTCATACTGTAACATTAGATCCTGAAATTGGATAAAACTTCCACCTTGAATAAGATCTTCTGTTATTTATTCCCTTCTCTTGCCATAGTGAAAAATTTAACGTCCTCTTTTGTTGCAAGATATCAGGATTATTTCAAATGGGCGTGAGTTTACAGGGAACAAGTGAAGACCCCGTTATTTTAAAAAATTTCCACCAAGCTGTCAGAGAGGAGCTGATATTAATGCTTTTAAAACAGTCATGGCGTTTAATACAGGGACTCATAAAAGGAAAGTCAGAGACATTTAGCAACCCACAGAGAGCCTGTTCAGCATCTTAACCATGAAACAAACTGCAGTCTATTTGGTAAAAAAGTAATTGAAAAAATTTGGTAGATCTAAGCCTCCGCACTCTTTTGCTTTTTGAAGAGTTTTTAAACTAATCCGTGATAGTTTATCCTTCCATAAAATTTTTTTTGTATTTGAATCTAGAGACTTAAACCAGGCCATTGATGGTTGGGTAGGGATCATAGAGAACAAATAATTGATTTTAGGAAGGACCATCATTTTAATGGTTGCAACTCTTCCCATTAATGATATAGGTCGTTTCCTCCAGCGCATAAGGTTGTCTTGTATTGTTTTTAAAAGGGGAATGTGATGTAGTCGCAATAACTCTGAGAGCCTGGGGGAAATATCTATTCCTAAATATTTAATATTACCTGATTGTATTGGAATAGTAGATGTATTTGAGAAATTACAATTTATAGGTAAGACTATTGATTTACTCCAGTTAATAGAGTAGTCTGATAATGATGAAAATTTATCAATGAGCACCACTGTCTGGAAAAGAGATCTTTGTGAATTTTCAAGGAAAATCAATCCATCATCAACATAAAGACTTATCTTGTGTTCTTTTTCTCCAGTTTGAATACCTCTGATATCAACATTTTGTCGTATGGCTGCTGCTAATGGTTCGATAAAGATGGTAGAAATTGAGGGAGAGAGTGGACAACCTTGCCTAGTGCCTCTCTGGAGATTAAAGCTTCGGAAATTTGATCATTTGTTTGGACAGATGCAGTTGGACACCTATATAGTGTTTTAATCCAGTTTATGAAAGATGAACCGAACCCAAACTTGTTTAACACCATAAAAATAAATTTCCAGTTAACACGGTCAAAGGCTTTCTCTGCATCCAGGGACAAAATTGTAGTTTCTACATTACTGATCTTGCAGTAGTCTATTAAATTACATAGCCTGCGTGTATTATTAGCCGAGTGCCTACCCTTGATGAAACCTGTTTGATCTGTGTGTATAATAAACAGAATTATAATTTCCAATCTTTTGGTGAAAGCTTTGCAAATTATTTTAAGATTGACATTCATAAGGGAGATGGGACAGTAGCTGGATGAAAGCATAGGTTTTTTCTAGGTTTAAGGAGCAGGATAATACTAGCCAAGTTCATATTTGGAGGGATTACATTATCTTCTTTAATTTGGTTCACCACTTTAAAGAAAGTAGGTGACATCACAGGCCAGAATTCTTTATAAAATTCTACTGGAAGACCATCTGGTCCCTGAGCTTTGTTGTTTGGGATGTGCTTAAGTGCCTCCTGGAGTTCAGACACCAGAAGAGGTGCATCCAGAGCTGCAATCTGTTCATTATTTAATTGTGGTAAGTTAACCCCTTGCACTCTGGTCAATTTCCCTAAAAACGCCTAAAAATAACGTACCCAAAGTAAATCAAAAGCTGTTCTTCAACCCTTTGCAGCATCTTCATGGGGTTGGTCTCATTTAAAAGAAAACACTTTGAATTTTTTGGCAAAATAGTCATAATCTCTCTAAGTGCTCCTACCACTGAGTAACAGTCATCTAAACATACTGAACTTGAAGAAAATAAATTTCGCCTGGGTGTTTTTTTTGGATACAAATGCTTGCAAATAACACACAGCTGTCAGATCCGGGCTGGAAAATGCAACAGAAATGTAGAACCAAGTGTTATCCAGCTGAGGTCAAAATTTTGTAACAATACCACAAAAAATGAATATATTACACAACTTTTTCCTCAGGTTGTTCCCAGGCGTTTTTGAACTGTGCCAAATTGTGCCAAATGGCACAGTTTGGAAAAACGTCTGTAACTTTTGAATGATTCAATATAGAAGCTTGATCTTGGACTCAAATGAAAGATGGCACTCAGGGCTGTGTGTGTGTGTGTGGGGGGGGGTGTTTATTCATTCATGAATGAATGAATGAACAAACAAGCCCCCCACACAAAGAAGCATGACATGTAAAAAATGTGTGGCCTTTTTTTTTTTACAAGAAAAAATAACCTACAGTGCACTAAAAATTATACTAAAATATCTGTAATATAGAAGATAACAACTCCCCCCCACCGCTACAGAGGACGGACATCGCCCATCGCTACATGACGGACTGCGGGGACGGTGCGCCGCGGTCTACTACGCACAGTTGTTATCGCACAGTTAATATCTGCAATTCGCTACAGAAGAGTAGCGGGGGGGGGGGGGCGGCGCTCACGGTCCGGACGCAGTGCACGGACCGTGTCCAGTCCGTGCGCCGCGGTCTGTCATGTTGCGATGACGCACAGTTGTAATTTACCGATCGGTCAAAAGTCATTTTGTTTACAATTTTCAGGGATAAAGAATAATTTAGCTTATAACACTTACCTGTCCACAACAGCAGTGTCGCTGGCAAACTTCTCTTCCTCATTGTCAGATGAACATGACGCTGGTCCGCTTGTTACGGACTCGTGGTTCTGGTCACGTGACCCGGTCAAACCATGATTCGATTATTGCGGTTTTGCGCTTCCATGATTGTGGTTTTGGCGAATGATTTTTCAAAACAAATAAGAACAGTAGTAAGAAAAAAAGACTGGCGAACGCGTGTGTGTCACCCAGCGGCTTACACAAAACAGATTTTATGCACGAGACGCACGCTTACAATCGTGGAACTTCAATTGGCTTGCTGTATTCGCAGCCGTTGGTAGGCGGGTCCTTCTTGCTAGGTTTTCAGTCATTGGTTCTTTAGGGTTTCAAAAACCCAATTCAAGGCGCTTATTAGTCGAATGAGAGGTCAATCAAATCTAAACCAATCAAAGCACTCCTTTGGCTTTCTGTTTGCGGCTGTGTCTGCAGCTTTTTTTTTTCAGTGCGCCCAGAGACGTGACCGCCCGCGGTATCCCAGAGTGCAAGAGGTTAATATCGTCCAAAAATGTATTTATCTCTGAGTCAGATGGGTTAACCTGAAATGAGTAGAGGTTTTCATAAAACTTTCTGAAGGAGTTATTTATTTCTTCAGGCTCATGGGTAATATTTCCAGTCATATCCTTAATAGAGTGGATAGTTGTTTTTTCTTTATTCAATCTAAGCTGGTTCGCAAGATATCGCCCCGATTTATTACTGTGTTCAAACTTCTCAAGACCCAGTCTTTGTACTAAAAACTGTGCTCTTTTGTTTATAATTTCTTTTAATTCCAGCTTTAATTTTCTCAGATTGTTAAGCGTCTGTTCCTGTGGAGAAATGGTACAGGTTGTCTCCAGTGATTTAATTTTCTGTTCTAACTCCAGTACCAGTGCTTTTTCTTTTTTATTCTTATATGAACAGTAAGAGATTATTTTACCTCGCATGACTACTTTTGCTGCTTCCCAAAGAACATACAGGAATATTCCTGGCAGATCATTACATTCCTGACATGATTCCCACTCTTTATTAAAGTAGTTAATAAAGTCTTTGTCTTTTAGTAGTGATATATTAAATTTCCAGCTCCTAGTTTCCCTTCCTATTTACTAGTGTAAGAGATACTGGATGGTGATCGCTAATAGCTTGATTTGAACATATTTCAGTGTCTGTGATGTCCCTCACAATAGAGTTGCTGGCTAAAAAGAAATCTTGATGTGAATGTGAACCATGAACTGATGAAAAAAAAGTATATTCCCGAAGAGTTGGGTGAAGAGAATGCCATACATCGCAAAGACCAAAATCATTCATGTATTGTTTGAGAGTGTCAGCAGCCTGCCATTTTTGGTAATTCCCCGATGCACTGAGCCTGTCGATTGCAGGGTTTAATACCAGGTTGAAGTCTCCTCCTGTTATGAGTGTAGTGTCCAAGTGCTCAGAAAGAGAAGTGAAAAAAGTGTGAAAATAGGATGGATTGTGAACATTTGGGCCATAAACACTTGCAATACATAGATCCAAATTTTGAACTGAGATTTTTAGTATTATAAATCTACCTTCCAGATCTGTTATGGTATTAATCACAACAAAGCATATTCTTCTGTTTACCAATATAGCTACCCCCCGTTGTTTAGAATTAAAGCCAGTTGAGTACATGTGGGGAAATTCTAGGGAGGTCAGCGCATCTACAGAAGACTTAGAGACATGTGTCTCCTGCAATAAGACAAAGTCTGCCTGTAGATCCTTCAGTCAATTAAAAACTTTTAGCCTCTTCTTCCTGGTACCAATTCCACGTATGTTCCACATGACAAACTTACATGTGAACTTGTTTTAACTAACTGGTTATGTGCTAAAGGCTAACTAAATGTGCCTATGTGATTATATGTCCGTAATGTATGCATGTGTGAGTGTATATATATGTTGTGTGTAAAATATAAACCTACACATGTATGACTGGGTGTGCGCGCATGATGTCTCTGTTCCATTTGCCTGCAATTGCAAGCAAATGGGTGCATGTACTTAAAAGTTATTTCCTATAAACCAGAAGTATGAGAGAAAACAGACATAAAGGTTAGTAAGTGGTGAAAAAATGCAGAAAACATGCAACAATGACCTAACAACTTCAAAAAAATTAACAACAGACAAACAACCACCAAAGCAAAAAAGAAAAAAAAAACATTTTGACAAATGTTAACAAGTAAAACTGAAATTGAATAAGAGACCTGTGCACAATCGCATCACAACCTTTTTCCACCTGTAGCTAAAAAAAACAGAATAGGCTCTAGAACAGGGGTCACCAACGTGGTGCCCGCGGGCGCCATGTCACCCGCAGGGACCACGTGTCGCCCGCAGGCCTGTTCTAAAAATAGCACAACTCGCAAGTGAGCTGCAGATGTAATTTTTTCTGCCGCTATTTTTTTATTTTATATTTTTTAAAATCACACTTGCATTTATATAGATTTTAAAATGACAATGTCTTAAAAATAAAAAAAATGAAAATATGTTTATTATACGTAAAGTTAAGGTGAACTCTGACCTAGTTCAAAGGTCAGTATTGTGCGCATGACAAAACCTTCGCACTTGTGGAGCGTAAGCTTAGCTAGTGGGCAGTTAAGATGGTGAGCGCAGTGCGGTTTCCAAGCCCAAAAGCATGGCAAAAAAAAGACAGAAAATTTATCATTTTCAAAGTGAGCGGGAGGAAGAGTTCTTTTTTACTACCGTGAAAGGAAGCTGCGTGTATTTCATTTGCGGGGCGATGGCGAAGCGCCACTTCACTACCCACTCTTTTTTTTTTTTTTTGGACTTAACTTGTACCCGTAGGTAGATTTGTTCTGCAGTCCGGTAACAAGCCACCAGCCGCTGCGTGCGCAAGCGCCCCTTAACTCCCTAACCTGCATGTTTTTGCATGAAAAATGAGAACATGCAAACTCCACACAGATCACTGTTGGCCGGGATCGAACCCGCGATCCCCCGGCCGAGGGTAAACTGCTGCCGCGGTGCTAACCACTGCGCCACCGTGCATATAAGCACTCTCAGTGCTTGTTTAGTTTCTTCTCATGAAAGGACAGTGCTGGTTATTACTCAAGCATGATTCTTGGCAAGAACTGTATGGATATAATTCCAGTGAAGAAGAACACACAAAAGTGTGTTTATTAAATGTAACAGATTTTGAGCAGAATTGCAGCAGATTTGTTCAGTTAAAAATGTGATAAGATTTATTTAATATGAAAGTTGATTTTTCTTAAATGTTGCATAACTTTTTCAAACATGGTTCAACATAGTTCATGAATTAAAAGGGTTTAGTTTTTTATGGTTAAAAGGGACTGGTGAAAACTGGACATTTTTTAATGAAATGTAGAAGGGATCATCTGAACAATTGCTGAGATTAATAAAAATAAAGTGTTGAATATTGATCTTGTCTGTTACCCACTCTAAGTTATTGATAATTATTTATTTATATATATATATATATATATATATATACACACACACACACACACACACACACAATTTGTTATTTTAGAGGAGTGTGTCAAGCTGGTGCCCTTCACATGACTCGATACCCATGAAGTAGCTCTTGGTTTCAAAAAGGTTGGTGACCCCTGCTCTAGAATAACCAGGGCATTATAGTTTAATCCATAAACAGCTTGCCATCTATATAAAGTCTATTCACAGAAACAATAGCTCGTTTACTTTCTTGGATGTTTTGCTTCCTAGTGGGAAAAAGCTTCCTTCTCCTTTTCAAGATTTCCTGTGGAAATTGATCATTTAGATCATAACTGGTATTTTTAAGCTGCCTGCCTTGCCTCTGTACCAACATTTTTTGCTTGAAATGTTCAAATTTGGCAACAAAAAGTCTGGGACGTTTGTTCTGGGAATTTTTTTTGCCCAATTCCGTGGACTCAGTGGAAGGTAATAAAGCAATATGGGCTTCCATAACACCTCAGCAGTAATAAAGGCTGATCGCCTCCATGCCATGCTGCACTGATGTAGTAATTAAGCAAAAGGAGCCCCGACCAAGTATTGAATGTGTACATAGAAACCCATATCTTATATAGATTCATTACATAGAAACTGATATATTACAAGTGTTTATTTAGTTTAATTTTGATGATTATGGCTTACAGCCCATGAAAATCCCAAATTCAGTTTCTCAAAAAATTTGAATATTACATAAAATTAATTTGAAAAAATATTTGTTTAATAGAAATGTTGGCCGACTGAAAAGTATGTCCATGTACACACTCAATACTTGGTCGGGGCTCCTTTTGCTTAATTACTACATCAATGCAGCATGGCATGGAGGCAATCAGCCTTTGTTACTGCTGAGGTGTTATGGAAGCCCAGATTGCTTTGATCGTGACCTTCAGCTCGTCTGCATCGTTGGGTCTGGTGTCTCTCATCTTCCTCTTGCTGAAAAGTATGTCCGTGTACACACTCAATGCCTTTTGGATTAATTACTGTATCAATGTGGCGTGGCATGGAGGTGATCCGCCTGTGGCACTGCGGAGGTGTTATGAAGGTCCAGGTTGCTTTGATCGTGACCTTCAGCTCGTCTGCATTGTTGGGTCTGGTGTCTCTCATCTTCCTCTTGACAATCCTCCATAGATTCTCTAAGGGGTTTAGGTCAGAAGAGTTTGCTGGCCAATCAAACACAGTAATGCCATGGTCATTAAACCAGGTTTTGATACTTTTGGCAGTGTGGGGGGTGCCAAGTCCTGCTGAAAAATGAAATCAGCTTCTCCATAAAGCTTGTCAGCAGAGGGAAGCATGAAGTGCTCCAAACTATCCGGGTAGACGACTGCGCTGACTTTGATCTTGATAAAACACAGTGGACAAACACCAGCAGATGACCTCTTGTTCAAATAAAAGTAAATTTTGCATTTCATTTGGAAATCAAAGTCCCAGAGTCTGGAGAAAGAGTTGAGAGGCACAGAATCTAAGTTGCTTGAGGTTTAGTGTGAAGTTTCCACAGTCAGTGATGATTTGAGGAACCATGTCATCTGTCGGTGTTGGTCAAGACCAAAGTCAGCGCAGTTGTCTACCAAGACATTTTAGAGCACTTCATGCTTCCCTGTGCTGACAAGCTTTATGGAGACGCCGATTTCATTTTCCAGCAGGACTTGCCCCCCCACCCCCCACAAACTGCCAAAAGTATCAAAACCTAGTTTAATGACCATGGCATCACTGTGTTTGATTGGCCAGCAAACTATCCTGACTTAAACCTCATAGAGAATCTATGGAGGATTGTCAAGAGGAAGATGAGAGACACCAGACCCAACAATGCAGACAAGCTGAAGGTCACTATCAAAGCAACCTGGACCTTCAGAACACTTCAGCAGTGCCACAGGCTGATCCCCTCCATGCCACGCCACATCGATACAGTAATTAATCCAAAAGGAGCCCCGACCAAGTATTGTGTGTACATGGACATACTTTTCAGTTGGACAACATTTCTATTAAAAAACTATTTTTTAAAATTAATTGTTATGTAATATTCTAATTTTTTGAGAAACTGAATTTGGGGTTTTCATGGGCTGTAAGCCATGATCATCAAAATTAAAAGAAAAACACTTGAAATATATCACTCTCTGTGTAATGAATCTATATAATATATGGGTTTCACTTTCTGAAATTCAATTCAGCTTTATTTATATAGCGCCATTTCACAACAACAGTCATCTCATAGCACTTTCAACTGTAGGGGAAACCCCCACAATTGCAGAAAGACTCCAGCAATCAGGCGATCCCTTGTGAAAGAGAGAGGAAAAACTCCCTTTTAACGGGAAGAAACCTCCAGCAGAAGCAGGCTCAGGGAGGGGCAGTCATCTGCTGCGACTGGCTGGGGGGTGAGGGGATAGAGAAAAAGAAAAGAACAGACATGTAGAGCACAAACAGTACAACGGGGACTCAATCTATGGCAGAGAACAAACAGATGCTAATGACCAGCAAAAATATTTCATTGGGAGTGAAGAAAGGAGTGAAGCCCAGTGCATTATTGGAGGTCCCCCGGCTGTCTAAACCTATTAGCAGCACAACTAAGGGAAGGGTCAGGAGCACATGATCCCACCAAAACTATAGGCTAAAAGAAAGGTTTTAACCTTAAATCTTAAAAGCAGAAATCGAGTCTGACTCCCGAATCCAGATTGACAACTGGTTCCAAAGGAGAGAAGCTTGATGACTGAATGTTTTACTGACTTGATGACTGCCTCTCAATGTACTTTTGGAGATTCTAGGTATTACAAGTAATCCTGCATTTTGGGAGCGTAGTGCTCTGTTAGGATAATACGGTAGTATCAGATCTGTTAAATATAAATGGGGCCTGATTATTTAGAGCTTTGTAAGTGAGAAGAAGGATTTTAAACTTAATTCTAAATTCTATGGGAAGCCAATGAAGGGAGGCCAGAACCAGAGAGCTATGATCTCTCTTTCTAGTACCTGTTAAAACTCTTTTTGCATATTGGATCAGCTAACGTCTTTTTAAAGATGTTTTAGGGCAGCCTGATAATAAAGAGTTACAATAATCTAATCTAGAGCTAACAAAAGCGTGGATTAGTTTCTCATCATCACTCTGAGACAAGATGCTCCTAATCTTGGCAATATTCAATTCAACTTTATTTATATAGCACCATTTCACAACAACAGCCATCTCATAGCACTTTCAACTGTAGGGGAAACCCCCACAATTGCAGAAAGACCCCAGCAATCAGGCGATCCGCTGCGAGCAAGCGCTTGGCGATGGTGGAGAGGAAAAACTCCCTTTTAACAGGAAGAAACCTCCAGCAGAACCAGGCTCAGGGAGGGGCAGTCATCTGCTGTGACTGGCTGGGGGGTGAGGGGGTAGAGAAGATGAAAAGAACAGACATGTAGAGAGCAAACAGCACGATGGGAACTCAATCTATGGGAGAGAACAAACAGATGTTAATGATCAGCAAAAAAAAAAAAAAAAATATTTCATTGAGTGAAGAAAGGAGTGAAGCCCAGTGCAATTATTGGAGGTCCCACGGCTGTCTAAACCTCAATGAGTGACAAAAAATATTGAACTTTTTCTGAAATTTCCTACTTCGTTCTTTTAAATTTGTCTCAAAAATTTGACTTTCCCATTTACATATGTGTCTGTCATAAATGGGCAACATTTTTTTTTGTCAAATTTAACTTTTTTTTTTGTAAATTTGTTATGAGTTGAAACCTTTTGATACACTTGCAGTTTTTTCCTCCAATTATCTTTTTTTCTTGTAAATTAAAAATTTCATCAAACTTACCATTTTTTTTCCATCATAAATCTACTACTTTTTCATGTAAATTTGCAGTGTTCATAGTGATGCTGGTTACATTTTTGTTCTAAGTAATGGTTTATTTTTTCTGCAGATCTGAATAATGATCCAATTTTATTTTTTAATGTTTTTGTTTTAAGAGTTGTTTTTTTTTTTTCTTTTTTGGTCCATTTTAAGGTTTTGGTGATGGATGGATGTTCAAAAAAAGAAATTTTCCTGGGTGTTTTTACAAACATTTTCATCAGTATGCTGTTAAGATTGTTTAAACACATTTTTAATAGGAGACAACTGTGTCCTTCACATTTCCCACACTTACAAAGGAAGTGGAATAAACAACAGTCCAAATTCAAAAGAATATTTAGGAAGTTGGACGACACAGAACATTTGTATAACTCGTTCTAACCCTATCACCAGCATACACCTCTAAAAGGGTTATACAGATGTGGACAGAATTGTTGGTACCCCTCTGTTAATGAAAGAAAAACCCACAATGGTCACAGAAATAATCTGAATCTGACAAAAGTGGTAATAAATAAAAATTCTATGAAAATTAACCAATGAAAATCAGACAATGTTTTTGAATTGTGGTTCAACAGAATTATTTTAAAAAAACAAACTCATGAAACAGGCCTGGACAAAAATGATGGCACCCTTAACTTAATATTTTGTTGCACAACCTTTTTAGGCAATCACTGCAATCAAACGATTTCTGTAACTGTCAATGAGACTTCTACACCTCTCAGCAGGTATTTTGGCCCACTCCTCATGAGCAAATTGCTCCAGTTGTCTCAGGTTTGAAGGGTGCCTTCTCCAGACGGCATGTTTCAGCTCCTTCCACAGATGTTCAATAGGATTTAGATCAGGGCTCATAGAAGGCCACTTTAGAATAGTCCAATCTTTCACTCTTAGCCATTCTTGGGTGTTTTTAGCTGTGTGTTTTGGGTCATTATCCTGTTGCAAGACCATGACCTGCGACTGAGACCAAGCTGTCTGACACTGGACAGCACATTTCTCTCTAGAATACCTTGATAGTCTTGAGATTTCATTGTACACTGCACAGATTCAAGACACCCTGTGCCAGATGCAGCAAAGCAGCCCCAGAACATAACAGAACCTCCTCCATGTTTCACAGTAGGGACAGTGTTCTTTTCTTGGTATGCTTCATTTTTGCGTCTGTGAACATAGTGCTGATGTGCCTTGCCAAAAAGTTCCAGTTTTGTCTCATCTGTCCATAGGACATTCTCCCAGAACCTTTGTGGCTTGTCAACATGCAGTTTGGCAAATTCCAGTCTGGCTTTTTTACGACTTGTTTTCAACAGTGGTATCCTCCTTGGTCGTCTCCCATGAAGTCCACTTTGGCTCAAACAATGACGGATGGTGCGATCTGACACTGATGTACCTTGACCTTGGAGTTCACCATGAATGTGTTTAGAGGTTGTTCTGGGCTCTTTTGCTACCATTCGTATTATCCGTCTCCTCCTGCCGCCACATCTAGGGAGGTTGGCTACAGTCCCGTGGATCTTAAATTTCTGAATAATATGTGCAACTGTAGTCACAAGAACATCAAGCTGCTTGGAGATGGTCTTATAGCCTTTACTTTTAACATGCTTGTCTATAATTTCTTTCTAATGTCCTGAGACAAGTCTCTCCTTTGCTTCCTCTGGTCCATGTTTAGTGTGGTACACACCATGTCACCAAACAGCACAGTGACTACTTGTCACCCTTTAAATAGGCCGACTGACTGATTACAAGTTTGTAGACACCTGTGATGTTAATTAGAGGACACATCTTGGTTGAACATGTCCCTATGGTCACATTATTTTCAATCTTTTCTAGGGGTACCATCATTTTTGTCCAGGCCTGTTTCATGAGTTTGTTTTTGAAAATAATTCTGTTGAACCACAATTCAAAAGCATTGTCTGATTTTCATTGGTTAATTTTCATACAATTTTTATTTAGTACCACTTTTGTCAGATTCAAGTTATTTCTGTGACCATTGTGGGTTTTTCTTTCATTAACAGAGGGGTACCAACAATTTTGTCCATATGTATATGAGCGGATTAAAGAAATAACTGTGAATATAGTTAAATGCAATTAGTTTTGGTGTTCCAGCACCCAGTGGTATCCTGTACCTCTGTGTCCCCATCAGTCCACAGTATGGACAGAGACCCATGGATCCTAAACTCTGCTGACTGTGTCAGATGGGCTTGATTCTTCCCCCGGTGTACACCTCCACCGGTAAAGGTCAATTAAGAAACAGTTACCTTTGACCCCTTTTACGGTCAAGTGGTCAGTAAAACCATGTCAGGGTCACTCTTCAGGTATTGTAGCATCGCCATGCAATAGATGAGCGCCCACAGTCAAGTGGCTTCTGAGTTAGTAGGGGGACAAAGTTTCTGCCACATACATACATACCCACACTGCAGAAGCTCTTATTTAAATATATATAGATCTATATTTTATAATAAGAATTTCCTGTACAGTTTTTGCTTTCAGAGGACCGGAGAAACCCACCACAAGAACAACTGGTTCTCCTGGTTTAACCTTATTTATGCCAACATCATTGACTGGGGTCAGGAGTCATGCTAACCTGATTAATAAACCCAGACTTCAATAATCTGGTTCCCAACAAACACATTCAGGGAACATTAAGAAAAAGTTCCTGAAATACCGTAACACGCTGCAGTTTTTAATGTTAATTACTGGGCAGGGTGAGATGTGATGGAGGGACACATGTGGACCACGGGCCTTATATTGACACATGTGGACAAACTCAGTATCACAGGGCAGTTCTACTGTTGCCTGACTGTGGTTCTGCTGCTGTTTTACTCAGAAATATCAGGAGGACATTCTCTGAGGCTGAGATGATTATCTAATTAAATAGCCACCTTCCTGTCCAGCTGTCCTCCTCCGTCTGTCCTCCATTTTACTTTCTCCATTTGTCCTCCCCCATCTTTGTCTCTCTTGGTCTCTTTTTTTTAAAATTAAGACATCAGCTAATTAAATGTGTTCATAATGAACATAGCCGAGTATGAGCACACCTCGGCAAACGTCTGTGTGTGTCACTATTGTTCCTCACTGTGTTCACACTTGGACACGTTGGACTGACTCAGGGTTGTACAACCCGTGGCTCTTGATCCATGTGTGGTTCTTTAGTCCATAATCAGCAGATGAAACAAGTCAGGCATTTCAGGGAAAATATTTTCACATTGCATCTGATTATCTGCAGCTGCTCCTCATCACCTGCTGCTGATTTGCTCTACCCCATAAAAGAAGCCAGGCCTGCTTCACTCCTTGTGGGACTGTCTCGGTGCTAGAATTACAACATGCTCTGTGATGTTCTTCTCCTCTGTGTGGGCTCCCAGATCTTGCTTGTCCTCCCTGCCCCAGCATCCTCGTGCTCCCTGTGGACTCTCACCTAAGATCATTAAAATTAAACAATTCAACTAGCCTTTCCTCCAGAACTCCTTGGTTAACTTTCACCTGACTGCTCCTCCTTCTCTCTGGGCTCCCCTTCTGGAGCCTCTCCCCTGAAAAGTGGAGAATCAAGTAAGCTACAATGCACTTTATCAGAATTCAATAACCAACTTTTACCACAGTGGTGGCCTAGTGGTAGATCATCCGCCCCACAGCTGGGAGGTTGTGGGTTCAAGCCCCACCCGGGTCATGCCAAAAGACCATACAAAAAATGGTACTTCCCGCCTTCTAGCTTGGTGCTCAGCATAATAGAATGGGAGAAGGAAACGTTGTTTGCGGCGGCACGTTGCATGGCAGCAGTCCCTCTGATTCTAGATGTGATTAACATTATAGGTAGGCGAAACATAATTTTGTTCTACTGTACATGATTGGCTGTATAGACTGAATGACAATAAAGTTGGCTTCTTCTTCTTAACTTTATCACAGGAAAAAATCCCCTGGCCTGGAGCACCTCCACTTCTCCAACCTCAGCTGTCTCATCCTCCCTACATGATCCATTAATTCACTCCACCACTTGCAAGTGGAAACTGCTCATCCATACCTCCTCACTTAAAAGAAGCATACTCATTCTCGAAAAAAATGTTGATATCTACAATAACCAGTTAACTACCATCTCCTTTAACCTTACTGAGTCCAAACCTACAAAATAAAAATAAATCTTCATTTCTACACCTGGTCATTATTCTGTAACCATGTCAAGTTCAGAATATCTGTCAGTGTAGTTATAACTCGGAAAAACTACATTTGGTATCTGAAATGATACATTTTACTAGTCACAATTCCTTTCATGTGTGCTTAAAATGAGTTAACAAGATCTAAAAACAGCTGTCCAAAGCTAACCTTAAACTAGATAAAACAGTGTCCCATTCACCAGCAGCACACATACATTGGGCCAATGTCTGTCATGAATCACCTCTCAGGGCAGAGAACTGAGACCCACGCACTGAACTAAAGTTAGTGGAATTTATTACACACACAAAAAGAAAATACAAGTCCCAAGAAGTGCACAAAAACAAAGTCGAAAAACAGACACTGAGGAAAAAAACTTACAGACTAAGATGGTCCCAGATAAACTCATCAGAGCGGTAATTGGGCTCTGGTGACGATGAGGAAGAGAGTTAAGCAAGACTGCTGCAGTGAGAGAACAATCAGATAGCCTTTAAATAGTTGGAGAGCAAGATAAAACAATGGGCAGCAGGTGCGGGCTGCATGAGCAGGCAGGTGACCCAATTAAACAACAACTTACAGCTGAGACGACTAGGGAACAGGTAGTGAGACGATGACAGGGTGGGAGTGTCTGGAAGAGGAGGTAAGGAGGTTTGTTTCTATGACACATAGAAACAAAAATATAAATCCTGAACTATAGGAACTGACAAAATAATACTAATACTAAAGACATTAATAACTTACAGAACGATAAACCACCAAGGAGACATCATAACTCAAAACACAGGAAAACAACACAAAACTGGAAAATACAGAAAATATTCAGAAATAAATTAAAAGCCTGAGCCCGGTGAAACACCACACTCAGCCTCATGACAGAGACCCCCCCCCCCCCAGGGGTGGATCCAGACACCCCAAGGTAACACCCAAAAAAGAAAAAAGCTCCTCCCACCAAAAAAAAAAGTACAACAATAAACCACCCTGGGTGGGAGATGGGGGGAATTACAAACCCCGCACCCACACAATACTAGACCCCTGAGCCCCCTAGGCCACAGAACTAAACAGTTTGGGAAGCTGGCCAAAGTCCCACACCTGACAGACAGCAAGGTGGTGCAAGTCGGGTGGCCTGCTGGAGAGTAAGGGCCACCCAACCCAACAGCACAGTCCGTCAGGCGGCCGACCAGAGTTCTTTAGCCACCTGAATAGGACAAGTGGCCCAGGAGGTGGCTCCCCCATGGGGAGGCCTAGTGAAAAGGAGAGCTGAGGAGGGGGAACCACGACAGCATCCGGCACATGAGGGGGAGCCACAACGGTGTCTGGCAGAGGAGGGGGAACCATGACAGTGTCTGGCGAAGGAGAGGGGGCCACGATGCCCTCAGACTGACCAGCAGCACCCTCGGTGGTCCCAGATTGGGACAAGGTAGCACCTGCGGAGGCTCAGGACTGGAGCACAGCTGCACCCGCAGTGACTCCGGGGTGGAGCGATGCAGCACCCGTGGTGACTCGGGCTGGAGCGATGCAGCGCCCGCAGTGACTCCAGACTGGAGCAACGCTGCACCCGTGGTGGTCCCGGACTGGAGTGACACTGCACCCGTGGTGGTCCCGGACTGGGACATACTAGCTGCACCCTCAGTGGGTCTGGACTGGACCAAAGCTGCATCCTCAGTGGGCCCGGACTGGGCCAAGGCTGCACCCTCGGTGGGTCCGGACTGGACCAAGGCTGCACCCTCGGTGGGCCTGGACTGGACAAAGGCTGCACCCCCGGTGGCAACTGGGCTGGGGCATAACGCCCATGGCGGGCCCACACTGGAGCGCAGCATCCAAGTTGGTCTTAGGCTGGGGTGCAGTACCCACGATGGTCCCCGACTGGCACACAACACCCACGGAGGTCGCGGGCTGGGATGGAGTGTCCTCGATGACCTCAGCGGGGGGAGCTGGACTCACAGTGATCTCGGGCGGTGAGTCTGGACCCACGGAGACATCTGGCAAGGGTGGAATTTCCTCGGTGACCCTGGGGGAAAACTCAAACCGAACAGACAGAGAGACAGGGTCAGGGTCACTGGCAGCAGTGGAGCACGACAAGATTAGCTCAGGTGCAGCTGATGGCTGCACCCGGCTGTCCTCACCAAGAGCCAGACAAGATCTCTCCAACACAGATGCAAGAAAAATGAAGGAGAGCACTTGCCTGAGCTTGAGCTCCACTGCCATCCAGGACTCTGCCGATCCAAGCGATGGTGCCTCGGGCCTGGCCCTCTAGAGATCCAGTTCCAACTCTGCTGCGGTGGCCCCTGCAGCAGAAATAGTGGCCTTGCAGTCCTGAGACCCCTCAGTGATGTGGCCCACACAGGTGGCTTGCCCTGCATGGCGACAGGAGGTCAGCTCCCTGCTGGCGCTACTTCCTGCTTAGCTGAAGCCCGGAGACTCTCCTTAGTCAGCGCAGGTGTCAGCTTGGGTTCAGCGCTCTCCCTCCTTCCATAGTGTAGCTGCGGGGCTGGAACCAGGTCTTCCAGAGCCACAGGCTCCTTCATCGTCCTGCGGCTCAGTTCTGGGGCCAGCGGACACTCAGGGGTGATAGGAGGAGACACAGAGAGAGCAGGTAAAGGGTGTGTAGCTGCAGCAGACAGTGAGGACTCAGAGGACTTCATGGCCTGAGACTTACCTCCGGGAATCAGGCAAGATAATTCATGTTTAAATGATAGAGAATGAAAAAACACTGGTCTGTGTCCTTGGGCTGTGATGTTTTCTGCCGCAGCTGGTCTGCAGTCATCCCTCTCTGTGGCTACGGTGGTGGTGGTCCCCTCAGAGGATAGTGGAGGAGCCACCCCTGTGGGCATGGAGACGGGCAGAGCTGGGGAAGAAATGGCCAAACCTTAAACAGTGGGAAAGAACGCTGATGAGAAGGGAGAGGCAGCAACTGTGGGAAAACATGATGCTGATGAGGCAGCCGGAGGGGAAAATAGCAAAGAAGGCACTGCAGCAGAGGTCTTCTCCCTCGGCAAAGGAGGGGCTGCTGACAGGGAGGTGGAGGCGTTCTTCCGGCGGCCCGGAGCTGGATGACGTGCAGAGTACCTCCGCGTTAGCTTCAGTACCACTGGAGGTGGCCCCATCAGCATCGTCAGCCCGGGGAACGACTGCTGGAGCGAGGAGACCGTGGACAGCTCTTCTGCATATTGGGGATCTTTTCACAGGCCGGGGTGTGCCTCCAGGATCACCACCGCTCCACTCATGCTCTCACAGGTCTTTTTTGGTCCGTGGGCAGTGAAAGTTTCATCCACAAAACTCTGGATGAAGTCGGCAGCCCACTCCTTCTCCAGGCTCGGGGACCCCGCTGCCGATCTTCCTTTAATTGGTGGAGGCCAGCACGCCAGGAACATAATGAACTCCAGGTGAGTGAAACACAAAAACAAAAAAGTCAAAATCTACTAACTGCAGCGGCTGGGTCTCAGCTGGAGGCAGTCTTCTGTCATGAATCACCTCTCAGGGCAGAGAACTGAGACCCACACGCTGAACTGCAGTTAGTGGAATTTATTACACATATAAAAAGAAAACACAAGTCCCAGGAAGTGCACAAAAACAAAGTCCAAAAACAGACACTGAGGAAAAAAACTTAAAAGACAAAGATGGTTCCAGATAACCTCACCAGAGCGGGAATTGGGCTCTGGTGACGATGGGGAAGAGTTAAGCAAGACTGCCGCAGTGAGAGAACAATCAGACAGTCTTTAAATAGTTGCAGAACAAGATGAAACAATGGGCGGTAGGTACGGGCTGCATGAGAGGGCAGGTGACCCAATTTAACGACAACTCACAGCTGAGATGACTAGGGGACAGACAGTGAGACGATGACAGAGTAGGAGTGTCTGGAAGAGGAGGTAAGGCAGTCATGTCACATAGAAACAAAAATATAAATCCTGAACTATAGGAACTGACAAAATAATACTAATACTAAAGACATAAATAACTAACAGAATGATAAACCACCAAGGAGACATCATAACTCAAAACACAGGAAAACAACACAAAGCTGGAAAATACAGAAAATATTCAGAAATAAATTAAGAGCCTGAGCCCGATGAAACACCACGCTCAGCCTCATGATAATGTCAGCACGTTTGCATCAGGATTACATCTTATAGAAGTCGTTTGCACATGGGCAAGACAGTGGCTAGATGTCGTCATTAGCCAATATCTTGCCCATGTGCAAACAACCTCTACAAAAAGTATTCCCGATGCAAAGTTTGTACATTGGGCAGGTGTAGGGCAGGCAGATGGGTGCTGTCGGGGTTCATACCTGCTTATATGAGCGTGCCTCCCTAAAGCTGTGTAAAAAAAAAATAAATCATAAATTTACAATAAAAAGTCATAAATGTCAAATAATCAAGGCTAAATTGGAATGAAAGCAGTTAAAAAATGGAAAAACAATAAGTAAAAGCATGGGAAAAAGATGTCAAGCAATGAAAAAAAATTGGAAAAAGAGGTCAAAATAAAATGGAAAATACCAGAAAAATGTGGAAAAAAATGGCCAGTACATGATAAAACCATAAAAAATATCAGGGTGAAAACGGGAAAATCTGGCAGAAAAAAAAAATTAATGCCTTAAAAACATTGTAGAAATGCAGAAATTTAGGAAAAATCAGAATAAAAAGGAGAAACATTAAAACAGTGGGTTAAAAAACCCAGCATGTTTTTAGTCTTGTTTGCCCTGGTTGTTTGTCATATTTCCCCTATAATTTACAGACTATAATATAAAGTACTCCCTGTCTTACTAAACTGCTTGTACTTGAGTATAGTTAGTGCTACCTGTGATACACAGCATACTAAAGTTTACTCTAAGGCAAATTCTACTGTATTTCTACTGTTTCTGTGGATAAAAAAAAAATCCGTGAATTGTGGCCCGATCATCATGCAGGATTCAGTTTTCAGTGAAACAGATGAAGGCTTCAGCATTTCTCTGGCTGAAGGCGTGGATGAAGACTTAATGGGAAAAATAGCAGATGGTTATAAATATGTGTGGGTCTGCTTCCAGAGTGTTTGGGTGTAAATGACAGAATCTTCTGCTCCCTGCTCCAAACTCTTCATCTGTCCTCAGCCTGCTGCTCTCTGTTCAGTTTTAAAGATCTACACATTCATCTCCATCCACGGAAGCTGGAGCGCCAACAGAAGGGAGAGTCGGGATGAGGAGAGGAATGTTGAATACTCGAGTACTAGGGAGGGTACTCACCAGAACACAGGAGAAGTGAGGAGATGCAGTTTAGAGTGAGTAACTGATCAGGTTCATTCTGACATGTGAAACGATAAAGATGATCAGCAGTTTTACAGAAAACCACCAGACCATCAATGACATAGCAGATCATGATGAGGAGATCACATAGAAGTTAAGAGTAGATGTGAATTTGAATTGATTCACGTCTGAAAATTGAGTCATAAAATCCACGGATCGATCTTCTAATATAATTTTTTTGTGTGAAACTTGGCGAACTCCCGCATGACACAACATCTATGCGAGAACCCAGCGTTGACTGAGCGTGGACCGCCACAGTGTCCAACGGCGCCGCCGAGCCTGAAGACAGAAAACATCGGATCCAAGAATCCGGAAGACGGCGAAGAGCCGGCAAAACCAAAGCAGTCCACAAGAACCTCCATTGTGGAGGAGAAATGCCACATGAGTACCACAAACTGCAGAAACTGACACCACACCCAAAAAAACAATGGTAGCCACCATGACCCCCACATGCTAGGACACATGCTGACACAGCCCGCCCACACCAAAACTGATTCTGGGTCAGTTTTTAGTGTGATCATTGATGTACTTAATAAACCAAGTTAGGAGATGAGCTACAGGAGAACGTGGAGGAGCCAAAGTCTTCAGATGAGAAAGCAGAGAGAGCCCTAAGGAGAGCAAGGAGAAGGAGAAGGAGAAGAAGAAGAAGGCTGGGGGAGGGACTGGAGCAGCCAGTGTAGCAAACACGGACGAGAGATTTGGACGGCAGAGATGGAGAGCTCAAATCCCCCGGAGAAAACAAACCCCGGCGCGTGTGAAAAGAGATAGAGGTGAAGCTCAGCCTGAGCCAGCTTGGCCCACGTCTTCGTTAGTGCCCCCAAACCACCGACTGACCCGCGGCTGCCGAACCGGGCCGGCTCCAAAAACACAGAAGCGTGTAATCAGAAGCAGCTAAATCAGGAGCAGGAGGGTGGGAGGGCTGGCCGTGAAATCCTGGAACCTAAAGCAGGTTCTGCTCAAAATTCTTAATGTTCTTACAGTTTTTTTCTGACTGAGGATATTTCAGTCAGAAAATACCACCACTGCTGTATTTAAATGAAGGGAACAGCAACTACTAGATTATTCTGATGTTCTACAGGAAGTTAAACCCACACGTATGTTAGGTTAATTGGAGACTATATTGTCCCTAGGTATCTGTCTCTGATAGGCCCTTAGAATACAGGGTTAGTGTATCTACTAGTTAAGTGCTTTGAGTGGTCTTTGTGACGAGAAAAAGCACTACAGTAAATAAGTACAGGTCCTATATAAGTATGGACTAGTTAAGGTCATCTTCTATAGAAGCATTCTGGGTAATTTCAGCATTTTTCTCATCACTTAATTTTAGTCCTTGGTATTATTTGTGTCTTTTTTTAATCTTATATTGCAATTTAAATGGGAGTACTTTAGAAATTCAACCTGCAGATTACAGGGTAGTACTGTGGGGGAAAATGGGGGAATGGGATGAATACAGGAGAAAGACATGAACAAGCTTAATAAAAAAAGAGGGAAGACAAGTGGCAGAAAAAAACTGGGGAAAAAATTGAAAATATAATGGAAAAAATGGGAAAAATACAGAGTAAGCCCAAGAAAAAAAACAGAAAAACCAGGATAAACACATGGGAGAAAGAGGAAAGATGGGTAGCAGAAAAAAACTGGGGAAAATGAGGAAAAAACAATGGAAAACAAGGTGAAATGTGATATATATGTATGTGTGTGTGTGTGTGTGTGTGTGTGTGTGTGTGTGTGTGTGTGTGTGTGTAGTGGTGTGAAAAAGTGTTTGCCCCCTTCCTGATTTCTCATTTTTTTGTATGTTTGTCACACTTAAATGTTTCAGATCAAACAAATTTAAATATTAGACAAAGATAACACAAGTAAACACAAAATGAAGTTTTTAATTGAAGGTGTTTATTATTAAGGGGGAAAAAAATTCTAAACCTACATGGCCCTGTGTGAAAAAGTGATTGCCCCCCTGTTAAAACATAAATTAACCGTGGTTAATCACATCTTTGAAAGCTGAGTTCAATTTTCTAGCCCAGGGGTGTCCAACCATGTGCCATGGAGAGCCAAGACCCTGCAGGTTTTACCTCCAACCAGTGTCTTCAACAGCAGATTTCTGTGAACTTCTTCCCACTGATTGCTGATAAGTGAAAACACCTGCTGAAGAGACTGGGTAGAAGAGAAAACCTGCAGGGTCTTGGCTCTCCATGGCACATGGTTGGACACCCCTGTTCTAGCCATTTCTAAAACTTTGGGACTCCAGCAAACCACAGTCAGAGCCATTATCCACAAATGGCAAAAACACAGAACAGTGGTGAACCTTCCCAGGAGTGGCTGGCCGAACAAAATTACCCCAAGAGCGCAGCAACGACTCATCCAAGAGGTCACAAAAGACCCCACAACAACATCCAAAAAACTGCAGGCCTCACTTGCCTCAGTTAAGGTCAGTGTTCATGACTCCACCATAAGAAAGCGACTGGGCAAAAATGGCCTGCATGGCAGAGTTCCAAGACAAAAACCACTTCTGAGCAAAAACAACATAAAAGCTCATCTCAGTTCTGCCAGAAAACATCTTGATGATCCCCAAGACTTTTGGGAAAATACTCTATGGACTGAAGAGACAAAAGCTGAACTTTTTGGAAGGTGTGAGTCCCATTACATCTGGTGCAAAAGTAACACAGCATTTCAGAAAAGGAACATCATACCAACAGTAAAATATGGTGGTGGTAGTGTGATGGTCTGGGGCTTTTTTGCTGCTTCAGGACCTGGAAGATTTGCTGTGATAAATGGAACTATGAATTCTGCTGTCTATCAAAAAATCCTGACAGAGAATGTCCGGCCATCTGTTCGTGACCTCAAGCTGAAGTGCACTTGGGTTCTGCAGCAGGACAATGATTCAAAACACACCAGCAAGTCCACCTCTGAATAGCTTAAGAAAAACAAAATCAAGACTTTGGAGTGGCCTAGTCAAAGTCCTGACCTGAATCTGATTGAAATGCTGTGGCATGACCTTAAAAAGTGGTTCATGCTCGAAAACCCTCCAATGTAGCTGAATTACAACAATCCTGCAAAGATGAGTGGGCCAAAATTCCTCCACAGCGCTGTAAAAACTCATTGCCAGTTATTGCAAACACTTGATTGCAGTTGTTGCTGCTAGGGGTGGCCCAACCAGTTATTAGGTTTAAGGGGCAATCACTTTTTCACACAGGGCCATGTAGGTTTGGATTTGTTTTCCCTTAATAATGAACACTTTCATTTAAAAACTGCATTTTGTGTTTACTTGGGTTATCTTTGTCTAATATTTAACTTTGTTTGATGATCTGAAACATTTAAGTGTGACAAACATACAAAAAAATGAGAAATCAGGAAGGGGGAAAACACTTTTTCACACCACTGTATATATTGTATATGAAAAAAAACATGATTAAAACGGGGGAAAATGGGGGAAAAATGATATAAAACGGGGGAAAATAAAGGATCAGCACCAGGGAAAAAAAACAAAACAAAACAAAACAAAAAAACAAAACAAGACAGGAACATGGACTAACTGAATTTTGGGAAAACTTATGGTAGTAAAAATATTTGACTAAATGCCACACTTTTTTCCTTGGTTTTCCTCTGGTTATTTCAATATTTGTAGCATTTTCTTGTCCGTTTTCACATTTTTAACTGTTTTTTCATAGTTTAACACTTTCCTCCCGGTGTTTTATTCACTGGTTTAACCTGTTTCCTCCACATTTTTTCACGTCTTCACTCATATGTACAGGCCAATTATGTCAGATAAAAATGAAGCCATAACACAGCTCACCTACCAGTATTTTTTCCCTGTTCTTACTGCGTTTTTATCCCATCATTTGCAGGCTGGATTATAAACCGTTTCCAAAACTGAGGAAAATCAGTGAGAGCAGCTCCAAGTTAAAGGTTCCATCCAATCTGCTGGAGTTTCCTGTTCAGTAGAACCTTTGTGGAAGCAGCCAAATCTGCTCAGCTGTTCTGGAGAGGAGGAGGAGGATGAAGGAAGAGAGGAAGGTCTGCTGCTGCTGGGTAAACAGCTTTTTGGGATTAACTCCTGAGAGAAAATCTCCACGGAGGAAAATGGATGGATCAGGCTGTGGGGGGGCGGAGGGGGGGTAAAACCTGGAGGAGACAGATGAAAGCAGAGCAGATGATGGAGGAGGAAGAGGAGGAGGATGATGGAGGCAGCACTAATGTTCACACGAAGAAGTTAAAAATCATCATGCTTAATCTACATGAGGAACATTTTAACCACTAACATTCACATTTAAATATCAACCCCTGGGCAGCCAATGGGAGGACTCCCTCAACACTGGAGGCGGGGCTTACCTCCATAAGGCTGTGAGTCCACCAAGTGTGTAAAATCAGTTCTAGACATGGTTTTGTGGGCGCTTCACAGGCGCTCTTAAAAAGAAGGTCTCTGCCCTGTATCATAGCAACCACATGACCTATCACTCAAAGCGTGCTGTCGGAGTTCCACACATTTTTCTCTGAAAATAAACCGCATCAAACTGATCACACCAATGTCACGCAATGTACAAAGTTTACATCCGGAATATGCCTTTCAAGGTTGTTTGTGCTTTGGCAAGACATTGGCTAGACGTCATGTAATGTGACGTCTAGCCAATGTGTTGCCAATGAACAAATGAAAAAAGTGCTACTATGTTGTCATATTACTCTAGTATAAATAGTCGTCTGATAAAGCAGCTTGAATAAGAAAACATCTTGAAAACTATTCTCTTGCAAATTTGAAACTTTTTCTAGATTAATTTTCTTTTTGCTTGTAAATTGAAAAATACATACGTTTGCAACATTTTTGACAAATGGGGACTATTTTATTGGACAGCTGAGACTCAATTCCTTTAAATCTGAAGTTCTTCCTTATAGATTTACAAGAAGAAAATGAAAAAGTAAAGCAGTGTCAAAATGCCAGCTTTATGAGGAAAAAAAATAGCAAATTTACAAGAAACAGGAAGTAGATGTAAGAGACAAGATAAAGTAGCTTTTATTCTCCTTCCAGAGGTGGAAGGGAAGGAGGAAGAAGAAGGAGAAGAAGAAGAAGAAGAAGCTAAGCTGAAGTTTCTCCCACACAGATGTGTTTAGCTGTGAATATTCTTACTCAGCTCTCCCATCAGTTGTGGAAGAACTCCGACACACGTCCAACCTTCTTCCTGTCGTCTTCGTGAGGGAATGTGGAGCCGCCGTTGTTTCAGAAATGACAGCTGACACGAGACAGAGCTGCTCCTGTTCCTCCGCCACTCTGTCATGTCTGACCCAGTTGGATGTGACATCTGAAGACAGAAAATACACCACAGGAGCAGGAACAGGATGACGGTGGTGTTTAAATGAGACGTGAAGGTGGAGAACAACAAACCAATCAGAGCGCGTTCTGCAGAATCTGTCAGTTCTTCGCTTCAGCTCTGAGAAAAACAGGAAACATCTAGAAAAGTCAGAGGCTTGTTCTTCATCTGGTTCTACTCTGTTACTCAGACATCACTTCAATACTTCAGGAGGAACCTGCTGTTTGATTTTATTCTGAGCATCACTCAGGCAAAGGTTAGAGTAATAATGGAGAACTGAGGGGTTATTATGGGAGGACTGAGAACGTCGGCGCAGACCTGAGAACATCGGAGCAGACCTGAGAACACCAGAGCAGGCCTGAGAGCACCAGAGCAGACCTGAGAAAGTCTGAGCAGACCTGAGAACGTCAGAGCAGACCTGAGAATGTCAGAACAGACCTGAGAGCACCAGAGCAGAACTGAGAACATCAGAGCAGACCTGAGAGCACCAGAGCAGACCTGAGAACGTCAGAACAGACCTGAAAGCACCAGAGCAGACCTGAGAACGTCAGAGCAGACCTAAGAACATCAGAGCAGACCTGGGAACATCAGAACAGACCTGAGAGCACCAGAGCAGACCTGAGAACGTCTGGGCAGATCTGAGAACGTCAGAGCAGACCTGAGAAACATCAGAGCAGACCTGAGAGCACCAGAGCAGACCTGAGAACGTCGGAGCAGACCTGAGAACGTCTGGGCAGATCTGAGAACAGCAGAGCAGATCTGAGAATGTCAGAACAGACCTGAGAGCATCAGAGCAGACCTGAGAGCACCAGAGCAGACCCGAGAACGTCAGAGCAGACCTGAGCACGTCAGAGCAGACCTGAGAACGTCGGAGCAGACCTGAGAATGTCTGGGCAGATCTGAGAACAGCAGAGCAGATCTGAGAATGTCAGAACAGACCTGAGATCAGCAGAGCAGACCTGAGAAAGTCTGAGCAGACCTGAGAACGTCTGGGCAGATCTGAGAACAGCAGAGCAGATCTGAGAATGTCAGAGCAGACCTGAGAACGTCTGGGCAGATCTGAGAACAGCAGAGCAGACCTGAGAACGTCAGAGCAGACTGGGTCATAAACAGAAGCTCTGATGTTCTTGTTAAACATCTTAAGATAAAGGTAAACAGCAGTTCTAGTTCTAGTTAAATCACCTGACAGCATCAATGACAGTTTAATATTTTGTTTTTGTTATAAATTTACTGTTTTTCTGATTATTTTTTTCCTAAATTTGACACTTTGCTGTTTAAACATCCTCAGTTTCTGCTGCAGTTTTCCTGTAAATATGGACGTTCCCACCAACAGGGGGCAGCATGGTCACACTGAGTAGGAGGCTCCCCCATCAGCGACCGCTGCAGGACTTCCTGTCAGAGAACTGGTTTATACTGGAGGGATAGGGAGATGTTTGATGAAGATTGAGGGGAAAATAAATAAGGAGAGAGTGAAGTGTGCAGTCAGAGGACCATCACCTCCTCCTCCACACACACACACTGACGTCTGATTCATGTGTGTCCTGTTCTTGTCTTTTAACTACAATGAAACCTGGATTTATGTGTTTTTAATGATCAAACATCACCAGAAATTCTTCAGTTTCTTCTTTACACTCCACAATCCTCCATGGAACCTGAAGAACTGCAGATGTGGGGGAGTGGGTCCAATGAAAAATCTGCTTCTAGCACTTATGTGTTGATAGAGGTATGAACTCTGAGAACTATGGTTCTAATTCTCTCAGACCTGTAGGGAACTGTGGTTACTGACTAAAGAGCCGCAGGTTGGAAACCTCTGGTCTAACCCTGATCCTGTAGAAGCACAGGTGTAATTAGAGTTAACTTGCCCGGATTTTTGGGAAGTGAACTCTGAGACTTTAGAACTTCCTGGACTAGTTCCAGTGAGAGTTCGTCTCATTTAATCCTCCATGACTGATTGACACGCTCAACTACAGCAAGAGCTTCATGCTGATTGGCTGTGATGAAAAGCGAGAGAATTCACCTCAGATGTGTGTCATCATCACCTGGCAACAACAGCGCACATAAACCGTCCCAACATCGGCCTGGCGTACCAAGTTTACATCTACACAACTTCAACTGGCTGACGTTTGCCCGATGTACATGTGCTGGTTTTACTCGTTAATTTGCAACTTTTTTCTTGTTAATTTGCAACTTTTTTCTCATTAATTTGCAACTTTGCAACTTTTTTCTCATTAATTTTTAAAAATTTTAGAAATTTTTTTGTAAATTTGCAACATCTTCCTCATTTTTTCATGTACATTTGCAACTTTTTTATGTAAATTTTCAACTTTTTTTTCATCTAAATTTGCAACTAAACTTCAGAATGTTCACATGGATGCTGGTAAAAAAAAAAAAATTCTGCGTAATGGTTATTTTTTAAGTTTGTCTTGACAATGACCCCATTTTATTTATGTTACAAGTGTGTTTTATAGGGTTTGAATTCTTTCCCATTAAAAATATTGCATATTGCCTGTCAAAGCCCAGGAATGGACATGATTACAATAATACCAAAGGTGCCCCCATCAATATTTAGTCTTTAGAAAAGGTTCTGTCTATCGTCCCCCCCAACAGTGAAACAAAATATCCACCCATGGCGTGTATCAACTGGACAGGTCACTGGTCCACCAGAGCAGCAAATAACAGGTGGACGAAGAACTGGATCTCTGGGAAAAAGGGGCCACCATGTCCACCTGCACTGACAGCTCAGTTCTGCAGCCTCAGTGAACTTGCCGTAGAGACACATGAAGTGCTGAACTTCCAGCTCGAGTCTGAGTTGCTAAAGTCATTGGTTATGTTTACATGGACACAAGTAACCGGATTAAAAGCCTGATCGGAATAAAAATGCTTCATGTAAACACGCCAATCTGAATATTCTAACCCGATCACGCTCATTGGGATCAAAATTTCATTCCGGTTGAGAGGGGTGGGTTATGCCGATTGTTAATCTGAATGGTGCGCATGAAAACACTTATTCCGAAGGTTGGGCAGAAAATAGGTTTACTGCTTATGTCTGTACACCAGCCACACGTCGACGTGACACATTTCTGCATTAGCAGCAGCTAGCGGAAAACATAGTGGGAGTAAAACAAAACTGGTCTGTATTGTCCTGCTGTCTCCCTCTGTTCATCATATGCAGAAGTATGTACTTGTAGCTTCATTACAGAGACCAGCAGAAGCAAAAGTACTGTCTGAATAACACAATACAGGTCAATTTCGACACGAAGTGGGGCTTGCTAACACCGGAAGTTGCTTCTTCTTCTACTATTTTCGGAATGTCGAAATGTTGACGTACGCATGCCAAAATGATTTATTCCGTTCAAACGTGTGACACATGGAAACGCACGTCCTAATCGGATCAACTTTTTCAGGATCTATGAAAACAGTAAAATTCTGATCTGAATTGTAATCAGGTTGAAGAAATTTTGCCCATGTAACCGTGGCTAGTGTGTGCGTGACTGCTGGATGTGAGACTAAGAAAAAAGAACCTAATTAAGGTGAAGAGGACAAGGAAATGGGTTCATTGTGACTGAACTTCTAAAATAAAGAGGGGGGAATCGTTGGTGAAGACAGGTTGGGGCTGAGCAGCCCACCAGGGTGAACATCGGTGTTTCTGAGGCGCCTTCATGTCCTGGTATTTTCAGCCTTGCGGGTCACGTTTCCTCCCAGTGTTACTTTCATTTCCTGTTTGCAGAAAAAAATATAGCACACACACACACACGCGCACATGTAGAGCAGAGCTGTGAAGGAGGAAAAGACAAAAACACAAAAATAACTCACACCGACAAGAGAGTCCAGAGAGATACGACAAGCGCTGTCGATAACGAAAACCTGTGAGTGACGGCTCGATTTGTGCTGAATGAGACCAGTGGAGAACGTTAATGAGCCATTCTCAACGCACAGACGACCTGAGACGGGTGGAAGGAGCCAGATTTAGTCTCCCGGCGGCGCCTCGTTAAAACAACAGAGACCATGTGACCCAGTTAACGCCACACACTCACCTGTGGACACACACGCACACACACACAGAGAGCTGCTGCACTGCGGTGGGAGCTGTCACGGCCGCTCTGATTGGTCGATTTATTGTCACAGAAAAAGTCTGAGCGGTTCACGGATCGACCAGAAGACTCTGAGATGAGAGGAGGAGGGTGGAGGAGGAGGAGGAGTGAGGAGAAGTCAATGTGAGGAGGAAGAGCATCGGAGATGGAATGATAAACACATCAAAGGAGAGAACAGAGTCTCATCAGAATCTCACCTGTGTGTGTTAATTACCGCCGTCATTAGAAAGAATCGTTAAAAAGCTCGTTTCTGAGCGTAATTACTGTGAATGGATGTTTGACGGCAGCGAGACATTCATTAAACTCTTCAAATGGTGCATAAAAATTAAACATGAAAAGCTGCTGCTGTCACTCTCTCTGTCCTCACATTCATCTCCATCTTCATCTGCTGGAAAAAATCACCCACGATCTACCAGAAACATGTCTGATGTTACAATGAAAAGGGCAAAGTGACAGGGGGACAGGTTCAGGGCACTTCTTGCTCTTTCAGTTATTTGATTTTAATCATGTTTTCTTGTTTCTGTTTTTGTATGTGGACATGTCCATCACAGCAGAGATGAGCTGATAACAGTTGTAGACAAAATCAACTCTGAAGACTTTCTGTCGGACCAGAGTTCACCATGACCGGACAATAAGACTGCAGGGCTACAAGCTAAGGGTAACCAGTATCTACTGGTCTGAAACTCTCAGCCACAAGATCCCCCCGATTCCTTCCCTATGGACTGAGAGGAACCAAACTTGTCACAGTTATCAGTCATTCTCTACATAGGTACCGCCAAGGGTCACACACTTCTCCCATCACTTTATGCAGCTGTGGAGACCTCACCTGTAAAAGTCTGCAGGTTGTGTCAGTGTTTCAGCATCTTGGAAGTGCTTGTCCTTCAAAAATGAGTTCATCGTTGGAAGGAAGTGGAAGTCAGATGGTGTGAGGTCAAGGGAGTGTGTGTTGGGGGGGCGGGGGGGGTGAGGAAGGATTTCAGAGCTGCAGGACCATGCTTCCATTGTGAACCGGAGAGGTGTCTTGCAGGAGGTGGACAACTTTGGTCAGCATGCCACACCTCTCAGTTTTGATGGCCTTCTGCAGTTTCTGTAACAGTGAAGTGTAGTATATATATATATATATATATATATATATATATATATATATATATATATATAGATAGATAGATAGATAGATAGATAGATAGATAGATAGATAGATAGTGTCTCAGAGTGAGCATAGTGAATCGTACATATAAATACTACCCTTCTAACATATATCCTTTCAGCAAATAATGTTTACACCTCTTTTTGAATTGATTTCTGTTTGTACATAGTTTCAGTTCCGGCTCCAGACTGTTCCACAAATCCACCCCACAGACAGATATGCACTTACTTTTCTTGGTTGTTTGTATCTTGGGTTTTGTAAAGTTTAAGTCTCCCCTCAAATTATGATCATTGTCTCTTTTTTAAAATATTTTTTGTATATTATTTGGGAGTTGATTATTAATTGCCCTGTACATTACTTGTGCTGTCTTAAATTTAACTAAATCGATGAACTTTATGACATGTGACTTTAAAAACAACGAAATGGTATGGTCTCTATATCCTACAGTATTTATTATCCTATAGCTCTTTTTTGTAATGTGCATATTGACTGTAGGTTGGTCTTGTAGGTGTTTCCCCAGACTTCTACACAGTAGTTAAGATAAGGTAGAAACAGTGAATTGTACAGTAAGACCAATGATTTATAGTCCAAGATGTGTCTTGTCTTCCCCAGTATGCCTATACATTTTGCCAACTTGGCCCGGATGTGACTGATGTGAGGTTTCCAGCAGATTTTATTGTCTAGCATCACCCCCAGAAACTTATTTTCCTGTACTGTTTCTATTCTGGTACATCTATCGTTACCATTATTTCATTATTTATTTTATAATTTCCAAACAACATAATCTTTGGTTTTTTTAGATTTAGAAATAATTTATTTTTGTTGAACCACTGCGTTAACTTTTTCATTTCAGTTGTGACCACCTCTAAAACCTGCTGCAAATTCTCACCAGTGCAAAGGATATTTGTGTTATCCGCAAACAAAATAAATTTCAGAATTTTTGATACTTGGCATATGTCATTTATATACAAAATAAAGAGTTTGGGTCCCAAAACTGACCCCTGGGGCACACCACAGGTGATGTCCATGAAGGGTGATTTGTGCTCACCAATTTGTACAAATTGTTGTCTGTTACTTAAATAACTTTCCACCCAACTCAGTCCGACCCCTCTTATCCCATACCTTTCCAGTTTCCTTAGTAGTATTCTATGGTCAATGGTGTCAAAAGCTTTCTTTAAATCTATAAATACTCCTACAGCAAACTGTTTTTTTTATCTATACAACTAGTAATTTCTTCTATAAGTTCGATCAGTGCCAAAGATGTAGATTTATCTGCTCTAAAACCATACTGGCTGTCTGTAAGGAGGTTGTGTTTTTCAATGAAATCATCCAGTCTCTTAGTGAAGATTTTTTTCAAGTATTTTGGAGAATTGTGAGAGTAAAGAGACTGGCCTGTAATTTGTGAAACAATGACTGTCTCCTGTTTTGTATAGAGGTATTACTTTTGCTATTTTCATTTTGTTTGGAAATTTACCAGTTTGAAATGACAGGTTACAGATGTGGGTGAGTGGCTTAACATTTCCTTCAATTACTTTTTTCACTATTGTCATGTCAATTTCATTCCAGTCCGTTGATTTTTTGTTCTTAAATTTACTCACAGTCTCGATAATTTCCTTTTCAGTAACTGCACCCAAAAAGATTGTGTTTGGATTTCTATCTTCTATTTCATTTACAGAACCACTGTTGTTTGTTTCTGTTGTCACTATTGATTTTGCTAATTCAGGACCAACGTTTACAAAAAATTTATTGCAACCACTGACCACATCCTCCATATTATTTATCAAATTGCCATTTTCAATAAAATATTCTGGATAATTAGCATTATTAGGTCGATTACTAATAATCCCATTGAGTACTTGCCATATTCCTCTTAAGTTATTTGTATTATCCTCTAATATTCTGTTGTAATATTCTTTCTTACAGGTCCTCATTATATTAGTAAGCTTATTTTTATATCTTTTATATTCAATCTCAGCCTCCACTGTTCTGCACTTAATGAATTGTTTATATAATGTATTCTTCTTTTTACATGCATTTATTAACCCCTTGGTGACCCAAGGAATATTTTTCTTTTGTTGTCTGTCACTGTATTGTTTTATAGGACAGTTTTTATTGTACAATGATTGAACTATTTGTAAAAATTTATCATATGCTTTATTTATATCATTTTCATCATAAACTATCTTCCAGTCTTGCATTAATAATTCCTTTGTCAGTAAATACATAGATTCTTTGGTTCTTATTCTTTTATATTTAATATTTTTGGTATACTTTTTCTTCCTATAATCACATTGATAGACAACAAAAATCGGCAGGTGGTCACTGATATCATTCAATAAAAGCCCACTCCTGATATTATTTTCCATAATGTTTGTGAATATGTTATCTATTAGTGTGGCACTGTGTGACGTGATTCTGCTAGGTCCGGTGATTGTTGGATGTAAGCCCATACTGTACATTGTGTTGATAAATTCTTCTGTCAAACTATGTTGTTTTGAATTCATAAGATCTATATTGAAACCCCACAGATGAACATAACTTTATGAGTTAACTTTGCATACATTTTTTCCGTCCAGTCCTTAAATAAGTCAATGTTTGATCCAGGTGTTCTATATACACAGCTCACTACTATATTCTTCACATTGTCCAGACAGATTTCTATTGTAATACATTCAAATAAATCATCCACAGTTACTGACACATTTTCAACAACCTTGTATTTCAAGCTCTTGTCAACATAAATTGCAACTCCTCCTCCTTTTTTCACTTTTCTATTTATATAATTTAATTCATAGCCATCCATGGTACAATCCACTCCTTTCTCTTCACTGAGCCACGTCTCTGATATTGCCACAATATTGAATGGCTCTAAACTGATGTAAATAATCTTTAATGTTATTAAAGTTGGCATAGAGACTTCTGCTGTTGAAGTGGATCATAGAAATACTGAAATCAGATGTGACCATTGTGTTAAACTGTGTTAAACTGTAGTAAGCCCTGGTAATTGTGGTACCCTTTATCAGGAAATCCATTATCAATACTCCACGCTGGTCCCAAAAGACTGTGAGCATGACCTTATCCACCAAGGGTTGGACACATGTCTTCTTCGGAGGTGGTGAGTCATAATGCTTCCATTGCTTCTACTGAGTTTTAGTCTTTGGATCATAGTGATGGACCAATGTTTGGTCCTGGTGATTAGTCTCGAGAAGAAGTCCTCCTGGCTTTTTTTTGCACATGGCCAAAAGATCCTGGCAGCATCTAGGGAATCCATCATGGAGACAACGTCCACATGTGCAGATAGTCATGGAGGATTTTTTTTCCACAGACCCCACACTGATCTTGACCTTTCCTGCCAACTTGTTATTTTGTAACTTTTCCTTCTGAATTGTCAATATATGACTTTTCCCACCCGCCCTCATGACTTTGAGACTTTTCCTGCCAACTTATCAATTTGAGGCTTTTCCTGCCAACTTGTTAAATTGAGACTTTTCAAACCCACCCTTGTAACTCTGCAACTTTTCCCACCAATTTGTTGATTTCCAACTTTTCCCACCAACTTCTCAGTTTGTGACTTTTCCTCCCATCTTGTCAATTTGAGACTTTTCACACCTACCCTTGTAACTTTGCAACTTTTCCCACCACCGTCTCGATTTGCAACTTTTCCTGCCAACTTGTCGATTTGTGACTTTTCCCACCAGCACGGTGGTACAGTGGTTAGCACTGTTCCCTAACAGCTAGAAGATTTCAGGTTCAAATCCCAGGCTGTTGGGGTAGGGACCTTTCTGTGTGGTTTGCATGTTCTCCCTGTGCTGTGTGGGTTTACTCTGGTTTCGTCTCACATTTAATTGGTTATTCTAAATTGTCCCTAGCTATCAGTCTCCTATAGGCCCTTAAAATAGAGGGTTAGTGCTAGTTAAGAGCTTTGAGTGATCTTTGAGACTATATAAGTATAGGTCTTTATCCCTAACTTCTCAATTTGAGAGTTTCTACCTTTATTGATGTTAATGTAGAAAGATGAAGCGACTCCCAGACCAGCCTAATGCAGCCTGGAGTATTCTTCCTGAAGAACCTCCTCCCTCCTGCTACTACCTGCTATTACATCAATTCCAACTACCCCCCCCACCACCACCACCTGATGGCTGGAGTCTCCATAGACAAAGCCTCTGTGTGTTTCGTCTCTTTGAACTCCAGTCCCAAAGATGTGAGCAGCAGCTGTCTTCAGTGATGCTGACGTTCCTCTCCGATGTCTCCACCGCCCCGTTCACTGTTGGAACTGAACATCCTCTGAAGACACAACTCTTCCACAACAGCTTTTCATTTTCAAAACTATAACTCTTGAAATACTTGGACATATTTTCAGAGAAAGTGCTGATCAAGACAAATGATTAGTTTTTTGTTATAATGAGCCATTTTGTTCTGATTTTGGAGGACCAGAGGCTGATGAAGCAGTAAAGATGAACCTAACAGCGAGGAAAGATGGAGGAGCTCCATTAGTCTGGATGTTGAAAGGTGTCGTTGGAAGGCAGATTTTTTTTCCTTCATTAACCTTATATTTAGCCCCTAGAAACTGTTGTTGGGATAACAAACTGAACTAATTTGTTGAAGAATTTAAAATCCCGCTTGTCATGCCTTCACATAGAGAGCTGAGTTGTGGTGGGGGTTGCCGCAATGGTCTGGGGGGAGTTAATGCACCTCTAAACTCTGCTGAAGCCACCCAGGCTCAGCCTCGTCCTCCTCACAGCCTCAGGCCATGAGTGGGAGTCTGACTGAGCTGTCAAACATTCGTCTGACTGAGCGACGGCCTGTCAGACATGGCTGTGATTAGCTGACAGGTATTCATTAGATATTCCTTCCTGTCCAGAGGGGAGGGGGAGGGGGGCAAATCCATCCTGAAGCCATCTTGTGAATCCTGATGGGCTCGTCGGCTCACAGTTTATATAAGAAAGAGTCAGAATTCCAGAGATTACTCATACACCTGAGATGGTGAGCATTCAGAACTACTGATTACTAACCAGGACCAAAAATACTGGAAGTTTCCCCAGAGACAGCACTGTAGACTGGGTTATTAGTGGTGGTGGTGGTGGTGGTGGGGGCATTAATATGATTACACAGGACTATACTACACCCGTCACAATCCAGTTTAATTTACACACCAGTTTAACCTCAGAAACTGGTTTAACTTTAGAAACTGGTTTACTGTGAGAAACCAGATTAATACAAGGCGTGATACCATCTTAACTTCAGACACCAGTTTAACCTCAGAAAGCAGTTTAATATAAAGCCTGGTAACAGTTTAACCTCAGAAACCCATCAAACATGGTGTCTTGGTAGGCTTTAACCTTCTGTTTGTGCATGGCTGCAGTAGGCACTCATTATGTTGAAGTTTTTGGACCAGTTAAGAAGTGAAATTTGAAAATTTCTCACAGAAACGTCAATGTTCCCTGGACTCCTTGATGAAGCACACTGATGTAGACTGCTGAGATTAATGCTCACCCCGACAGCATGCATACAGTACACTGGGCCAACATTGGCCTGACATACCAAGTTTATATTGGGAATACATCTTATAGAGGCTATTTGCAGATTGGCAAGACATTGGCTAGACATTTTTCAGCTGTTGTAGTCTGGAGCCTCACCACTAGATAATAATAGATTAGATTTATATGGTGCTTTACATGTCAAGTGACATCGCAAAGCGCTTATAGTGAGTCCATTATTCATTCACTCCAGACAGACATTGATAGTGGCAAGCTATTGCTGTAGCCACAGCTGCCCTGGGGCAGACTGATGGAAAGGTGGCTGCCAATCCATGCCAATGGCCTCTCTGACCACTACCAAACATTTATACATATTCATACCCAGTGTCATGGCACTGGAGGCAAGGTGGGTAAAGTGTCTTGCCCAGAGACACAACGGCAGGATGGCTGGAAAGAGTGGGTTTCGAACTGCCAACCCTCTGGTTATTGGACGACTCGCTCTACTTCCTGAGCCACTGCTGCCCACATTTCCCTCCTCCATTCCATTTTTGCTGAGCACCAAGCTAGACAGCAGGAAGTTCCATTTTTATATGGTCTTTGGCATGACCTGGCTGGGACTCGAACCCCCAACCTCCTGGTTGTGGGGCGGATGCTCTATCAATTAGGCCACCACTCCACTGGCTTAACTGATAAGGTGATGATACGCTGTGGCGACTGTGAAAAGGAGCAGCTGAAAGGCAAAAAGAAAATGCATTATTACACAGGGTTACAAAAATAATTTTTTTGTAAGTTGTCTGTGTTTTTTTTTTTAACTGATTTAAGACAATTTTGCACCGCTGAATCCGAAAATGACATCCGTTTCTCTCGATCAGGTGCTAAGTAAAAACTTGTACTTACTTAGTACTTACTTAGTACTGTGCATGTACTTACCTTTATATAAAGGTAAGTACATGTAACTTGAATGTTATGTCATCATTGTTCAAAATTCAGAGAATTTCAAGACATAAAAAATAATTTTTGCATCATATAAAGTGAAAATACCCGTACATGTAAACAAAAAATGTACAAAACAACATGTGGCCATAATTCAAAAACTTGACCTGATTGAGCAAAACCAATGTGATTTTTGGATTCAGCACATCAAAATTGTCCTAAGTCAGCTAAAAAAAACTTAGACAATAAATTTGGTGCTGACCAGTGTTATTCATCCTGATGCTTCCAGTTTCCTTTAAACAAAACAGTTAGTGTCGCCATCACAGTGCAGACGGCATGGTGCTGTAACAGCAAGCTGAGCATCACCGGGGAACAACGACTCATTTATCACCTACATGTCACCGATCAGAGCAGACAGGAGCCATCAGTCAGTGTCTGATCAGCTGAACATTTAAAATGGCACCATCTCACACACTCCGACACACACACACACAGAGTTTAGATAGAGGGTCAGCTGACAGACATCAGACACCACAGACACTATCGTCCTCTGTCCGTGATGACTGATGTCTGCAGGAGGACGAGAGCAGGGAGGAGTCATGATGATGATGATGATGAAGTCATTCCTCAGCTCAAGGTTGGAAGGACACACACACACACACACACACACACACACACACACACACACACACACACACACACACACACCTGTGACTGTCCTCTGATTGGCCAGTCTGTCCTCAGACTCCTCATCACTTCCTGTTTGTGTTCCTATGAAGACACTAAAATGAAAGGAGTTACTGCAGATGAATACACGAGGATATGTGAGGGTTGAAAGTGGTTATTTTCTAGTGTGTGTGCCATCACGGGAATAGAATAGAATAGAACAGAATAGACCAAGTGCAGACATTCTTTATATCAGGGCTATTCAATTACAAAATCAGTTGGGCCACAATTTGAAATCAAGACATGTAACTGGGCTGCACGTGTTCAGCGATCTGTTGAATATGACAAATTTCAGACCAACACAGGTATGACAAAAAATACACACTTTTTATTCACTATCTTGGTTTTAAATGTGTGCTTGGCACATGACAAAGGCACATCAAAAGTGTGTAAAAACACAATAACAGTGCTGGGGTTGAGTAGAACTTGAAGTTGTAGAAATACTTTTCCTCTTGAACAACAATTAAATAAATAGAATGAAAACAAATAAAATTACTCTTTATTATTAAAATTGTAAATAACCATTTTGGTCACATCTAACTCAGGCATATCTCAAAGTGCATAAAAACTCAATGTGCACTGTTAGTAACATTAATTTAACTTTTGAAATAAAATATACTGACATAACGCACGGCCCAGGAGACACACATGCAGGCTCAGGATAGATTTAACAGCTTTATTAGCAACAGGGAAGTGTATGGCTGCGTGTCTGTGGAATAAGAATGTATTGGTGGTGGCGTCTGCGTCAGGCACGGGGGCAGGAGGCCGTACAGCCGGACAACCCTGTGGGAGAGAGCAGAGGGAGAAGGGTAACGGGCACCACACCAATACAGGGAAATGATGATGATAGCTGGCTTACTTGGTTGTGACAGGTGGCTGGCGTCGACAAGGGCGGAGCCCGGGAGACAGCGACCTGCGGTACCTGTGGCAGCAGCGTAGAGCCAACGGCGAGGTGATGAAGTCCGCCGCCGGGGATGTCCACCTGTGCACAGGGGAAAGCTAGAGGAGAGAGGTAAGGGGAGCTTACCCAGGATATCTTTGCTAGTAGGTTTGAGATCCGTAGTAGCAAAGGGGCCGAAGTAGAGAGACGGCTTCAGGCCGAAGCCCAGGGCAGAGTGGATTAAATACCTCGCCGCTGACGAGGAGCAGGTGTGCGCGCGGCTGGCGCCGCTGATGAGCGGCGAGTCATAACATATACTACATCATGGTCATAACTGACCTTGGTACATCACAAAGTGAATTTAGCTGAATAAAAAATGAACTGTCAAACACTTTGGTGCACAAACCCCCCCAAGAAAAGATTGATAACATTAACAAACATTGCACATCCACTATTGTGGTTTATTTTGTTTTAAATCACCACATGTGTGAGTAGGAACCTCTTTTTATAACTACACATTCCATTACACACACACACATCAGTCAACCAAAAATGTCTAGTAGAGTTAAGGATGCAAAAAGCACCCACTTGAAAACTTGAGTAATGACTTCAGTCTTGAAGGTTTGAGGTTTTTCTCCAAAATTTATAACAATTTTCTTATAGTTTTCTACTCTTCTCTGTAAATTTATCTAAATTTCAAACCATTTTTCTCAAATTTGTAGTTTCCTCTTGTAAAATTGGCTTTTCTTGTACATTTGAGACTTTAGTATAAATTTGTGGATTATTTTATGGCAATTTTTTATCTATTCTTTTAATAAAACTAGTACATAAACGTGCATGCCCACCCATGCCTGTAGAAACCAAGTATAAGCAAGTATTTCTGCATGCCCGCTGCTGAAGGGTCTCCTCCTGTCTCAGATGGCTGTGTTGTTCACAGTCATGCCTGCAGCGTACTGCTGGAACTGTGGTGTAATCTAAGGATTACATATGTGGAGCCACTAGGGGGCGACACAGACCGGATGTTGTCAGGTGTACAGCATGATGGAGAATAATATGGCGGAGTTCGTGTGTTAATGTGTTGCAGCCAGTTAATAAAGGAGGCTCCGTGTTCACCCAAAGCAGCAGTCTTTATTTATAAAAGAACCCAACACAACATGGTGTCAGAAGTTGGTGCACTTTGAGGTGAGAAAAGTCAGCTTTGCAACCGGCTAGCGGCTATGCCAGACGAAGCTCAAAGGGCTGCAGCTGCGCCAATTGATCCAGTAATGGCGGCGGCTACTCCAGCGGCAACCTTCACCATTAAACCACCGGAGCCCTTCGACTTTGCGAAACCCCAAGAGTGGGAAAAGTGGATAAGACGGTTTGAGCGTTTTAGACTGGCAAGTAACCTGAATAACTCATCTGAGGCAAACCAAGTAAATACGCTGGTTTATTGCATGGGAGATGAGGCTGACGACGTGCTAAGAGGGCTCGAGCTAACGAGTGTGCAGCGCCAGCAGTACGATGCCGTTAAAACAGCCTTTGATAGACATTTCGTTCCCAGAAAGAACGTGATTTATGAACGAGCAAAATTCAACAAGCGAGTGCAACAGCCAGCAGAACCAGTAGACTCGTTCATAACAGCACTCTACGCGCTGGCAGAAAACTGTGAGTACGGTGCACTTCATGATGACCTCTTGAGAGACAGGCTTGTAGTGGGTCTGAAAGATTCGTCGCTGTCAGAAAGAATGCAGCTTGACAAAGATCTTACCCTAGCTAAAGCTATAACAATGGCAAGACAATCTGAAGAAATAAAACGACAACAAACTGACCTAAGAGGTGAAACTAGCATTAACAGAACAGCCGTGGATGCGGTACACATCAGAAAAGCCAAGCCAAACAAGTTCATAATCAAGGAACAAAAACAGATTAAGTCCTCAAGGCCTCAGCAGACAAAACAAGACAGTAAAGTTTGTTCCAAGTGTGGCAAAGCACCAGCACATGCAGCAGTACAGTGCCCAGCTAAAAACGCGGAATGCCATAACTGTAAAAAACGTGGACACTATATTAGAGTCTGTAGGTCCAACCCAACTGTGAATGAGGTCACTGACAATGCAGACAGACTTTTTCTGGGTGAAGTGGATCTAGGGGAGGATCCATGGCTGGCAGACATAAACGTGAGAGGAAATAAAGTGACTTTTAAGTTAGATTCCGGAGCGGACGTCACAGCGGTTTCTGACCAAACATTTGAAATCTTCAAGAAGAAAAATGAACAGTTGGAAAAGGCACAAAAACCACTCTACAGACCAGGTGGAACTGCACTAACCATGTTGGGGTCTATGACAGAGACTATTACATACAGTGACAAGAGCGCTACTGAGAAAATCTATGTTGTCAAAAATCTGCGCATGGTACTACTGAGTAGAACAGCTTCCGTGAGACTGAAACTAATTGCCAGAATTGACATTATAGACCAAGAGACAGTGAGAAAAGCGTACCCCAAGTTATGCGATGGACTTGGGCTTGTTCAAAAGCCATACACAATTAAACTGAAACCTGATGCTAAGCCCTTTTCGCTCAAGGTGCCAAGGCGTGTGCCACTGCCGCTCATGGGTAAAGTGAAAGAAGAGCTCAAGAGGATGGAAAAGTTGGGAGTCATCAGTCGCGTGGAGCAGCCAACAGATTGGTGCTGTGGCATGGTTGTAGCTCCCAAAAAGGACAAAGAAAAGGTGCGTATCTGTGTGGACATGACACCTTTAAACGAGTCAGTGTGTCGCGAAAGATACATCCTCCCGTCTGTGGACCAAACGCTAGGCATGCTCACAGGTGCTCAGTATTTTTCAAAGCTCGATGCAAATATGGGATTTTGGCAAATACCACTGTCTAAAGAGTCGGCCTTTCTCACCACATTCATTACGCCATTTGGCAGATACCACTTCAACCGTTTGCCATTTGGTATTTCCAGTGCTCCTGAACATTTCCAAAACATGATGGTGACAGAGGTTACATCGGGTCTTGATGGAGTCGTCTGTCACATGGACGATATCCTGGTCTGGGGATCCACCAAGGAGCAGCACGATGCAAGACTGCACGCTGTCTTGAAGCGCGTGGAGAAAGCCGGCGTTACGTTGAATATGTCAAAATGTGAGTTTGGCAAAAGAGAGGTCAAATTTCTTGGGTTTATTGTTTCAGCAGAAGGAATGAGGCCAGATCCAGACAAAACCCAAGCTGTTCAGGACATGAAAGAGCCAAGCAACGTGAGTGAGCTCAGGAGCTTTCTCGGAATGGTGAACCAGCTGGGGAAGTTCATTCCGAACCTTTCTGAAAAGGACAAACCATTGAGAGACTTGCTTTCAACAAAGAACATGTGGTACTGGGGGCATGAACAACAAAATGCGTTTTGTAATCTCAAACAAGAACTGTCCTCTGCTCCTGTATTGCAGCTCTATGACCCAAACAAACCACAGAAAATATCTGCAGATACCTCTTCATACGGATTGGGGGCAGTCATGCTACAGAAGGAGAGAGACGTGTGGTCACCAGTTGCTTACGCTTCTTGATCATTGACACCTACAGAGCAGCGCTACGCACAGCTGGAAAAAGAAGCGCTGGCTCTCACGTGGGTCTGTGAAAGATTCAATGACTTTATCCTGGGTCTGCACTTTGAACTAGAAACTGATCATAAGCCACTAGTGAGCCTACTGGTAGGACAAGCTTTGGATGCGCTTCCACCGCGTATACAGAGATTTCGTATGCGCCTAATGAGGTACTCATACACTATAAAGCACATCCCGGGCAAAAGTCTCACCACTGCTGACACGCTCTCACGCCTACCGCTCACAAACAGTGTTACTCACACAGACACAGATCTTATGGAGGACACTAACATTTATGTTGACTCTGTGCTAGAGGGACTCCCTACAAGCAGCAAATATCTTGCAGATCTCCAAGAGCAACTGCAGTCCGACAGCGTCTGTTCACAAGTTATGAAATACTGCACAGAAGGCTGGCCGGATCGTAACCAGCTACAGGGAGCGGTGAAGCACTACTGGTCTGAGAGAGCCGTTTTGAGTGTGCATAACGGACTACTACTGAGAGGCACAAGGTTAGTTATCCCTGCTAACATGAGAAATGCAGTTTTGGATAAGATACATGAGGGCCACCAGGGGGTGGTTAAATGCAGAGAGTGCACCCGTCAGGCTGTATGGTGGCCAGGTTTAAGCAACCAGATTAGTGAAGTTGTACTCAAATGCAGAAAGTGCATACAGGAAAGAGTTGATGTGAGAGAGCCTTTAATGCCCACAGATTTACCAGAAAGGCCATGGCAGAAGTTGGGAGCTGATTTGTTCACACTACAAGACAAAAACTACCTGTTATTAGTGGACTACTTCTCTAGGTATATAGAGATTGCCCAGCTCAGCCCAACTCGCTCTGCCAATGTCATTGTGCATTTAAAATCAATGTTTGCACGTCACGGAATACCAGAGATACTGATCACGGATAACGGCCCGCAGTTCGCAAGTCAGGAAATGGAAGACTTTGCAAAGGAGTACTGTTTTGAGCACGTGACCAGTAGTCCCAGGTACCCCCAAAGTAAAGGGTGAGGCAGAAAGAGCTGTCCAAACAGTCAAAAATCTTATCAAGAAAGCCAGTGATCCATACCGAGCACTGTTAGCCTACAGAACCACAGCGTTGGCAAATGGCTACAGCCCAGCACAGCTTCTCATGGGGCGTAGGCTTCATACCACCCTGCCAATGCTTCCAGAGGCCTTGCAGCCATGCGTGCCGAATCTGCAACAAATTCGTCACGTGGATAAGGAGAGACGGATGAGGCAAACAGAATGTTTCAACAAAAGACACAGAACGAGAGATTTGGATAAACTGTTACCCGGAAACTCTGTTTGGATTACAGATGCAAAAGCACAGGGCACAGTGACATCTGTCCACAAAACTCCACGGTCCTATGTCATTAGTGGACCACAAGGGACAATCAGGAGGAATCGCACTCATCTTGTGCCTATGTCGATACCAGAGACTGAGATGGAACCACAACGGACCCAGTCAAATGGAAAAGACACTCCTACAGAAACTGTTTCTGAGCCCAATGCACAGGAAACACCAGGTGTTGTTAGAACCAGGTCTGGTAGAGAAGTGATAAAACCAAAGACTGGATCTGTAGAGTTGCATGTTAATATTTGTGAAAACAGTGTTGAAGAGAAAAAAAAAAAAGAAATGTTATATTTTGTGTTTTCAGCTAAAAGGGGTCAACTTGGCTTCAGTAAGGGGGATGTGGTGTAATCTAAGGATTACATATGTGGAGCCACTAGGGGGCGACACAGACCAGATGTTGTCAGGTGTACAGCATGATGGAGAATAATATGGCGGAGTTCGTGTGTTAATGTGTTGCAGCCAGTTAATAAAGGAGGCTCCGTGTTCACCCAAAGCAGCAGTCTTTATTTATAAAAGAACCCAACACAACAGGAACCTGAGGTGTTTCATGTTCACGGCATCCTTTCTGATGTGCAGCAGTTCTCCTTATTCTACTGCTCTCCATCTGGTGGGTCTTCTTCTTCTTCGTCCAGACCACTGGTTGAGGGACAGGTGCATCGTAATTCCAGTTCATGGGCATGATCCTGAAATAGTGACCCTGTTCGATCCTGTTCAGGAAGGCCCGTGATGCCTGTAGCACCCAGGGAAAATCAACGCTTTGCTTGACATTTTGCACATTTGTAGTGTAGCCTGGCATTCGTCAAGGTTACACATTTGCCGTCATGTAGGAATGGCGAGTCATCCTATGGTGCCTGAGTTCATAGGACGCACTATGATGATGAGGCAGAGATCATAGGCCGTCCTTTGATGTCCTAGAAACGTGCTTTAAAGTCTGTTGTACCCTCTGCTGGTGAAGGGTGTCCTCCTGTCTCAGACGGGTGCGATGTACTGCTGGAACCTCAGGTGTTTCATCTTCATGGCATCTTTTCTGACGTGCAGCAGTTGTCGTCATGTACAGTCTAGTTTCAGTCTGGTCTCACTCTGGTCTTGGTGTCGTCCCAGTCTGGTCTCACTCTGGTCTTGGTGTCGTCCCAGTCTGGTCTCACTCTGGTCTTGGTGTCATCACAGTCTGGTCTCAGTGTGGTCTTAGTTTGGTCTTGGTCTGGTCTCAATGTGGTCTTGTGGTCACAACTTGTTTTTTTGTCTAGTCTTGGTGTAGTCACAGTGTGCCCTTGATGTGGTCACAGTCTGGTTTCACTCTGGTCTTGGTGTGGTCTTTGTGTGGTCTTGGTCTGGTCTTAGCGTAGTCTTGGTGTGGTCACAGTCTGATTTTAGTGTGATCTTAGTGTGGTCTTGGTCTGGTCTCAGTCTGGTCTTGATGTGGTCACAGTCTGGTCTTTGTCTAGTCTTGATGTGGTGTGGCCTTGGTCTGGTCTATCTGGCCTTGGTCTGGTCTCAGTCTGCTCTGGTCTTGACTACATCACTAAGGCTCACATGAACTACTTGTCAGAAACACAAGAGCCACTAGGCCACTAGGTGGCGTGTGAACATGCAGCAGCCTCCCTTCTCTCTTTGTGTTTTGTGCCGTCTAATGTTGTTTAAATTATGCCTAAGTGTATATTCGTGTGTTTAATGTCCCCATATGATGCTGCAAATGAGTTTCAGTTACCACAGCCTCCTGGAGATAAGGAATATGACCAAACATTACATCTTGGACAAGAGCGCTACAGTGGAACTCCGGGGGCTAGGATTTCTCCACCAGACCTCCACACCCCCGGACCCGACTGCTGTGTCTTATCCCAAATGGAGATGCCATAGACAGTGTGAACAAAGATGAAAGAGAGTTAGGTGCATTGGTGTCAAAGCTAAGCTAGCTGCTGACCCACACAGACTCCCGATTCCTTCCCTCATTCTGGCCAACATACGCTCACTAGACAACAAAATAGACCACAAACGGCTCCTGAGATCAACGCAATGTGATGTGTGGGACTGCTGTGTTTTTATCTTTACAGAAACATGGCTAAATGACAATATCTTGGACCCCGTCATTCGGTTAGCAGGGCAAACATGCTATCATGCTGATTGGGTGTTCATGGAAGGAGGAAAGACCCGTGGAGGAGGCGTGTGTTTACATCGGTGATGCTTGGTGCTAAGATATGACTTGTGCACAAACACCGTTCTCCATTGGTGGAGTTTATGATCATCAAGTGCCGACCGTTCTACCTACCAAGGGAAATTACATCCATCCTGCTCACCGCCATGCATGTCCCGCCCATCACCACCGGCGAGAGAAGTAAGGCCCTAAATGAACTTTATCAGGCTATAAGTGAGACACAAACAGCGCCTCCAGATGGATTCCTCATCACAGCAGGAGGCTTAAATCATGCAGATTTAAAGGCCCTCCTATCAAAACTACACTGTCACAACATGGCTCAGGGCCATGACAAAACGGACAAACGCCAAGCCCAAACACCAGCAACAGTTTATTAAACTAAATTGAGTTGTGTAGTTTGCAGTATCAGTGGCGTAAGTATGAATGGGTAAGCGTGTATTGTGAGAGTGTCAGGTGCAAAGTGGCCAGAGAAGCACGCCTCAGCACAGGCCAGAGGCGGCCCGCAAATTCCCCCAAACTGAACCCACCATGGCAGGGCTGTCACACCCCCACCCATAAAGTCAGTGATCCTGCCTCAACAGAATCATAGGCTACTACAAATGATACAAACTAACCATTACCACCTGCAGGCACCATCATGATCCACCATCTGTTACCACCCATTCTTAACAACGCCGGTACCTGGGAAGCAAATTTATGAGAGCAGGCAGGTTTAACAACAGATAACAGGTAAGAAATGGAGTGGACTAAAATAATACAGAGTTGTAATCAACCCTCGCGAAGTACAGGTGCCCGTGACAGTGCATCTGGTATAATGTTCTCTGACCCTTTAATATGCCGGACATCTAAATCATAGGCCTGCAAAAACAGGGACTGCCTCAGCCGACTGATTCGGTGACCTCAAAAAAACTCAAAAATGTAAGGGGACTGTGGTCAGTGTAAACCTCTAGGGGTGCTACATTTCCAACATACGCTTCACGGTGTTGCAGGGCCCAGATCAAAGCAAGGGCCTCCTTCTCTATAACCGGATAGTTGTACAGGTGATGGTTAAACTTTTTTAGAGAAGAAGCAAACAGGCCTCAATACACCCTCATCCCCCTGGAGCAGGACAGCACCAGCCCCAACCTGGCTGGTGTCCACCTGGAGCATGAATGGCTTATCAAATAGTGGAGCAACCAAGACAGGAAAAGAACAAAGCAAAGATTTTACATTGCCAAATGCTTGTTGGCAATTGGCAAACCATACAAACTTGGCCTCCAGCAATTTGGTCAAAGGAAAATAAATGGCTAAAAGGTTTTTACAGAAAGCTCTGTAATAATGCACAAGCCCTAAAAACCACTGAAGATCCTTTTTTGTCGTTGGCTGTGGATAATCGGCAATGGCAATGACCTTAGCATGCGTAGGGGCAACTCTGTCCTGTCCGACACGTCCAAGGTACATCACGGTCACCATTGCAAACTCACACTTCGCCAAGTTAACAGTGAGCTGTGCATCAGCCAACTGCTCAAATAATGCACGGATCCACTGTTGATGTACAGTAAATGCCATGTATCACTATAAACAACCAGATCATCCAAAAACACGGAACAACCCTCCAGGCCATAAACTGTCTTATTCATAAGCCACTGGAATGTTGCGGGCACGTTGCATAACCCAAATCTCATTACATTATAGAAGTACAGGCCTAATGGTGTAATAAAAGCAGCAATTTCCTGTGAATGCTTGGACACTGGGACCTGCCAATACCCTTTCAGCAAATCAAATTTACTTAGAAATTTCACAGAACCCACCTGATCGATACAGTCATCCATGTGGGGCAAAGGAAACAAATCGGCCTTTGTCACAGAGTTAACTTTTTAGAAGTCCATACAAAATCTGAGTGTTTTATCCAGTTTTGGGACCAAAATGCATGGCAAAGCCCAGCTGGAATATGAAGACACAGCAGTGTTATTTTCAAGCATATAATCAATTTCTGCATTAAGGTATTTGTTCTTTTCTGGAGAAACGCGGCAAAAGCGTTGTTTAAAAGGCTGCGCATCACCAACATCAATGCCATGCTCGACCTAGGTCATGAAAGAAGGAACGTCACCAAAAAGACGAGGAAATTTACGAATCAATTTAGACAATTCCTTCTGCTCGGGCTGCACGGTGGCGCAGTGGTTAGCACTGTGGCAGCACAGTTTTACCCTCGGCCGGGAGATCGCGGGGACCATGAGATCTTGGGTTCGATCCCAGCCCCCGACCAACAGTGATCTGTGTGGAGTTTGCATGTTCTCCCCGTGTTTGCGTGGATTTACTCCGGGATTTCTCCGGTTTCCTCCCACATGCCAAAAACATGCAGGTTAGGGAGTTAAGGGGTGCTCGCGCATGCATCGACCGGCAGCTGGTGGTTTGTCACCAGACTGCAAAACAAATCTACCTACGGGTACAAAATAAGTAATAAAAAAAAAAAAAAAAAGATCTGGAAACTTATCCAGCGACTGAGTTTTTTTAACCGACCACAGAGCAAACTTTCATCAAGCTCAGGAACCTCATCCTTTTCATACACAAGTGGAACCAGCTGCATCGCAACAGCAGGGTGCACACCCTCCCCACAAAAACCAGAGGCATGCCGATAACAGGGCTTAAGGTGTGGTGATTCCAAGCGCGGGTCTGCTCTGCGCTCAAGCCACTTGTTATTTTCTCCTTTTTTGTCTCTTTATTTGGGCATATTGTGATGGTGGCTATTTTTGCTTTTATTTTGACAGCACCGTGGCAGGACTTCCAGCTGTCAAGCCTGCCCGCAGCCTGTCACGGCTGTTTGTGTTTTATTCATTACGTTGGCTTCTCACCTGTTTGTAATTAATTTATATTCTATTTAAGATTGCAGTTGAGGCTCAGGCCTCGCTGCAACCTTGCCGTATCCAGACTGGTTTCCCCACGTTCAAAGCCAGTCCCATTTCAGCGTTAGGTTTCACCCTCGCTATACTCTTGTAAGTGTTGTATTTTGACTCTTTATTTCTCTTATGTTTAATCCGTTGGGGTTGTATGTACTGTATAGTAGTTTGTGTTTTGCCCCTTGTGCACATCATTTTGTACTTTTCTTAATAAAATAACAAACTCACTGCTGGCTACTGGCGCCTCATCTTTGCCCTGCAAGGGGCAAACATAATAGTAGGTCGCAGCCAAAGCAGGTGCCAGCCACAGTGAGTTTTGTTCTGGCTTTGATTTTTTTTTTTTTTACCGGGTGTCAGCGTTTTTGCGTCATTCACCAAATGGTACCCGATGAGCCTGGGTTTTGAGATTGTCCAGGCTCTGATGGAAATAGATGACCTCCTGGCCATAGCGCATGATCGTTTCCCCGAAGACGTATTATGGTACCTGGGCCTCGCGGGGGTGGCAGTTAAGCACCATCCTCGCCTTGCCGAGCATGCTGAAGGCAGGGAGAGGATTTCGGAGCTGTCGGCGCTTCAGCAGATAAACTGTGAGTTGGAGAGGAGGCTCTGCAAGAAGCCTAAGACAGGGTGGACGGCGAAGAACGCCCGTTCCTTGCCTTGTCGTCAGGTTCGTGCCACAGCTCCAGTCCTCGTGTCTGCTTTGCAAGCGAGCCATCTTCCAGCGCGCCGGAGGAGGAGGGCAGCAGGGGTTCCCAGCAAGGATGAGCAGTGGGCAGCTGATTTCATCTGGGATCGTATGGCTGAAGCTCTCGCTTCCCGCAACCCAGATAAAGTGTTGAAGAGTGTAGTGGCAGCTGTCAGGGTTTTGGAGGCACATCCCGATATGAACAACTATCCTGAGTTTGCTGAGCTGCTGGCCAGTTTCCGCCCAGCAGCGACATTTTCCTGATTTGACGTTTGGATCGTCTCCAGCCCGAAGACGCCGCCGCCCGGCACTTAACCCTTCTCTCCGCAACACGGCTGTTGCGAGGCTCTCCCAAGGCTGATTTTGTTGCTTTTTCTGGTGTGTGTGTGTGTGTGTGTGTGTGTGTGTGTGTGTGTGTGTGTGTGTGTGTCTGTGTGTCTGTGTGTGTGTGATTCCTGGATGTTACAGGGGGATGTCTGGGATCCATCCCTTAAATGGGGGGGCACTGTGGTGATGGTGGTTATTTGTGCTTTTATTTTGACAGCGCCGCGGCATGACTTACGGCTGTCAAGCCTGCCCGCGGCCTGTCACAGCTGTTTGTGTTTTAGTCATTACGTTGACTCCTCACCTGTTTGAAATTAATTTATATTCTATTTAAGATTGCAGTTGAGGCTCAGTCCTCGCTGCGACCTTGCCGTATCCAGACTGGTTTCCCCATGTCCGAAGCCAGTCCCTTTTCAGCGTTAGGTTTCGCCCTCGCTATACTCTTTTAAGTGCTGTATTTTGACTCTTTATTTCTCTTGTGTTTCACCAGTCAGGGTTGTATGTATAGTGATTTGTGTTTTGCCCCCCATGGCACATTATTTTGTACTTTTCTTAATAAAATAACAAACTCACTGCTAGCTACTGGCACCTCATCTTTGCCCTGCAAGGGGCAAACATAACATAAGGACACTCACGTGGCAGAGCCATGTGGATCCCTTCCACCCAGGAGCAGCAACTAAACAGTTAAAGTCCAAGATCGTTTTTGTTACCTTTATATGGACTGGTGCATCCATCCTGAAATGGAGAACTCACAACAGGCACCAAAGCCAACACCTGGTCTCCTGGACTAAACTACGTCTGTTCTGCACAGCGATCATAGAGTCGCTTCACCCCAAACCATGCTACCTGAAACTTCTCGCAGGCCATTAAACCTTTTTAAACATTTTACAATTTAATTACTTAAAACCCTACAAACTGCCATGTGCACTGTACTGACAATAGTTTATAATAAGCCTCCGTCATTCAGATTTCCATCCTGAGAACCCAGCAACACTAGATTCTGGAGAAGCACTTTAAAGGCCAAATGTCACGTAATTTTTTTTTCTAAATGACAACGAATTTAGATAAAATACACATAGCTTAAACCAAATATTCATACCGGAGACCATATCACCCACCTGTATTTACATAATTGCACAAAATACACCAGGTGAAGGCCCCACCTTGCTTGCTGGCTTGTGACAGCCAGTCCAGACCACGCCCATGTTTTTGACATCACCAGTTGTACCCTGGCTGCCCTGCCTATCCACATTCACACTTATCAACATTGGACAATCATGACGGAAAGTGACAGCGATTGTGAACAAATTAGTTTAGTTTTGTCTTTTTTTTTGTCTTTTTTTTTTGTCAGTGGTTCAGACAGTGACAGAGGCATAGAACCTTACCGGTTCGAGCCGTCCGAGACGGAATCAGATGCTTTGTCTGATGACAACAGTTCCAACGATGACCAGAGAGCAGAACCAGTGGAAAATGTCATTGAACTGGACATTAATCGCCTCCAGAATTGTGAAGCTGAAGGGGGTCTGTCGAGGGCGCCCCATAAATATTGATTTTTCGGAAGCCATTATTATTACAGTGGAGGAGAGCCGCTGCTGTCAAGAAATTGACCAGATCAATATGAAAATGGAGGCGCATACCTGTCAAGTGAGACGTTTTCGCCGTATTTTAATACCGTAAAACGCGGCTATAAGGGACAGCGGAGTAATAATGGACATTTCTCTGGGAAATGTTTTCATACCTGTCAAGTGAGACGTTTTCGCCGTATTTTGGTGCCAAGCGCGGCTGTGGGGGACGGCGCAGTGGTGGACACTTTTCTGGTAAAATGTTTTAAATGTAGTTCGTGTTGTTATTGTCAAATATTTTAAGGAAAATACGGGGAAAATGCAATTTTAGCAAAAACGGCCGTATTGCCATTTCTGTACGCCCAAAACAAAAACATACGGGAAAAAAAATTGAGTGTCTTGAGGAGCACTCCTGTGTGTGATTCCCCACAGCTGGTGCTGGCTCAGCCTGAGCTATTATCACTACAACGAGAAGTGTGGAGTCAGTCATTAGTTTGATTGTCTGGGCGGGCTGATCGCTCAGCTTGAGCTATTCTCACTACAATGAGAAGTCATTAGGACAATGGTTTAACACGTTCAGCTGTGCAGCGGTTGCGGAACAGACAGAGATCGCCTGACAAATACAGAATTCTGCTTTTTTTTTTTTATTTTGCGCTGGACGCTGAGTTGTGTTGTTATTGTCAAATATCCATGAATCCTTAAAATATATGACAATAACAACACGAGTTGCATTTGGGGCATTTCCCAGAGAGGTGTGCCTTGTTGCTCCGCCGTTCCTTATAGCCGCTTTTTACAGTGTTGAAGTACGGCGAAAACGTCTCACTTGACAGGTATGAAAACATTTCCCAGAGAAGTGTCCCTTATTATCCAGCTGTCCCTGATAGTCCCGTTTTAAGGTATGGGTGAAATATCCAATTTTTTCTTTCTTGTTGCTCACTTCAACCTTCCAGTCTCCATATAAACAATCAATTGAAATACCCCAAGCATCAAACTAGGGTACAATCGATTTCGTCACTTCCGCCTTCTTCCCCAGGCGATTCCAGGGGCCGTGTCAGGCCAAGCGCGGCAGTTTTAAATTAACGAATATTCCGTTGTTACTGAAGCATATGCACCAAGACCCGAACGGATCGGTTCCCTTTAATATCTAGTTTCAAGATATTTAAAGTACCCTGTTACGTGACATTTGGCCTTTAAAGAGTAACAGGAAAAAAAACACGATGACCTGGAAAACTACTTAAATACAGCAGCAGTATCACATGTTCCACAAAGACATGTTATCACTTTTGTCATTTGTGCAAGTATAGCTAACTGCCATAACAGTCCACCCTAATTTTATAGACTGGTGTACTCCTCTACGTGAAGATTTTACACACCAGAACCCTCCCTGCATGCACATCATAAAGGGAGCAACCACCCTCCTCCCCATATGCACATGAATAATCACTAATATAAACAGTATGACCAAGACAAAATGGAGCACAACCACAAACCAAAAGGATTACTTAACCATGGTTGCAACTCAAAAGTAGCAACAAATAATCCAAACCAAGTGATTGTTGTCCACACACAAATGGTCACATACCGAGTGGTCCCATACCACAAAACACAAAATGTACAAACTCATGCAACAGACCTTCCCGACTGGACACCCTGGAGCAGACAAGAAGACAGAACAGACAAGCCAGTTCTCACCGAAGCTAACAATCTTCAGTGGACCATGGTGGTGGACCATGGTGGAGAGCACTGGTTAAACCTTGGTCTGAGAAAGTAGCCAACTGTGAAGCTACGAAGTAGCTCAGAGCCCATGCATGTGGAGGAGTGGTTTGCTGGCAGTAGCTAACCAATGCTAGCCAAGCTGGGTTGGCCGCAGGCAAGTCAGCTTTTGTAAATCTGCCAGCCAGATATACACATTTGCGTACCGCAGACAAGACCCAATCTGGATTTCTGGTGCTGCAGGACCACCGGACAGGGATGGGGAGGACACCGACGTTGGTAATTGAAAGCCTTTAATCACCTGTACGGTGCGCTGGAGGGGAGTTGTGCAGCAACGCCAGACATCAGTGAGGACGCTGAGCTTGCTGATTGCAACACAGAGCAGGTCTTTTTTTTCCTTGGAAGGCTGGTTTGAGGATACGAGAGGGAATTCTGAGCTGTAGAAATGGCACCTAAGAAAGCACAGCCCTACGATAAGGAAGAGATGGGCGAGATAAAGTGTTCACTAAACTTTATTTCAGAAGAAATTAGTAAAATGTCAAAACAGCAAAACAAGCAGCTTGAATTAATGGACGAAGTACATGAATTTAAAAAAAAACATCTTGGAAAAAGAAAAGAAGATTAATATGCTGGAGAAGTGAATGGATGAGCTGGAACAGCACCTCAGAGTTGACAATGTCATTGTAAGCGGTTTAAACTAGGGATGAGCCGATCCAATCCACAGTATTGGTATCGGGTCCGATTCAGGCAAAATGGCTGGATTGGTATCGGTCAGGAATAAAAGTAATTTACCAATCAGATACATCAATAATATTAAAATGAAGGCGCGATCCTGTTCTCAGCCGCGCTGCGCATGGCTTCTGTAATCAGAGGCAACGAGCGTCACATTACTGGAGTCTGTCTGTGAGACTCGCCTCAGTATGTTGCTGTGTGGTAGCAGCATTTACAATTTTACACCACTAACTTGATAAAACACTTGCAAAAATATCACGGCAAAAGATTATACTGAATTGCGTCATGAACTGAGCAGAAAGACTCGAGTTTTGCAGCAGCAGCCACTGTTTTTCCAGCTCAGGAGGCTGGGCACTAAAAGTGAAACTGTGGGGTGTGTGAGATAAGAGGCCGACTCATTGCACACAAGTTTATTACACACTTCACATCTCTCAAGCACAGAACAGACTGACTCATTTCAGCAGGCACTGTCTTTTTACCCCAAATCTCTCCTTCATGGCATTTCTCCACACACAACATGACATTTGCATTACACTGATTTCAACCCCCTATGTCCTTGACTCCTTCCTGCTATCTCGCCAGGAACCTCCTGAGCATTGTTCTCCCATGCTTATCCATTGTCTCTTGTCTGAGATGCTAAATAATCTGACTCCCCCAAGGTGCTATAAAACCTAACAAAAAAAACAAACAAAAAAAAACCCGAAACAAAGTAAAAACCAGACTGGAGCGTACCTTTCGGGGAGTACAGTTGAGGAGAGGTAGATGACAGAAACAAAAATAGCAATTTTTTTTTGTACTTTGCATACATTATTAATCCCAGAGGGTGCAAGGCTACATGAATACATACCTGTCAAGTGATACGGTTTCGCCGTATTTTAATACGGGGAAAATGCAATTTTAGCAAATACAGGCGTATTGCCATTTCTCAGAATCAGAATCAGCTTTATTGGCCAAGTATGCACAACACATACAAGGAATTTGACTTTGGCTAAAAAAAAAAAAAAAAAAAAAATACTTATACGGGAAAAAAATTATTGAGAGTGTGGAGGAACACCTCGTGTGTGACCCCCATAGCGTACAGGGCTGGCAGTGCGCTCAGCGTCCGCCTGCACTTATTTCGATCCTCCACAAGCGCACCTAAGCAGTGTTTTTGTGAATTTCAAAATGGCTTCTTGCAGCTCGCCGCCGGCGAAGTAAACAAAGCTTGAAGAAAAGGGAAATCGAGGGACTGGACGTCACCGTTCTCCTTCACCGTCACCATTTATTTATTTATTTTAGATTGCACAATATTCCATGGCAGAATGTTGTGGGCTTTGGTTCGGACAATTGCAACACGATGGTGGGTCGAGACCTTTCCAGACTGAAGGAGAACTCTCCAAATGTTTTCAGGTATGGGCAGTATTATTCACTTTCAAATATTACCTAAATATAACAAAAAAAATGCTTTAAAATCTTAACAAACATGCTTAGAGGTAGCCCAAATCCCCTATAGTGTACTGTTATTTTGTATCTTGGAACTTTGCCTTACATTCAATTCAATTCAATTCAATTCAACTTTATTTATATAGCGCCATTTCACAACAGCAGTCATCTCATAGCACTATCAACTGTAGGGGGAACCCCCACAGTTGCAGAAAGACCCCAGCAATCAGGCGATCCCCTGTGAGCAAGCACTTGGTGACGGTGGAGAGGAAAATCTCCCTTTTAATAGGAAGAAACCTCCAGCAGAATGTACATCTGAATGTACAGCATTATATTGAAAGGGCTGAATAAGATTGATATTTTCATTGTTATTATTATTAACACAGTTTCAAAGAGAATTATTTCTGATACTTAACTTATGAAACAAAAATCCATTCTGCTTTTGTTTCAGCATTGGCAGCATAAATGAATGAATTTGAAATAGTTCATGTTGCAGTTGCTGTTTGTTTGGTTTTTGTTTGTTTTGTTTGTTTTTTTTTTGCTTCAGTTTTCTTTCATCTGCCGATAAATACAGTTTTTAAGTACTCAATACAGGCGTGAAAGCCCCCCCCCCCCAATAAGGGAGGCATGAGGTCAGTACAGGTGTGAAGGCCCCTCCAATAAGGGAGGCATGAGGTATGCCTTGACAGGTATGTGAATACGAAATGGAACAGGAATGACTTCAAAATAAGAGCAAACCTAAAATCTACATATGGACAGAGAATATATCATAAACACTACTAAATAAACTGAGGACCAGGACAATACTTATGATAATGGATGACAAAAATACAACTTAAATGATTAGTTCCTTTATTTTCAGATCTACAGCATTTTTTTACTTCATGCATGAAGTGGCTCTTTGAATTTCATCTGAATGTTTACTTAAATACTCAGCTTCAAAGTTTTGTATAAACTTGCACTTAAAACTTCAGAATGCACTTTTACATGGGGCTGACCAGTGAAATGCTGCCAATGTTGCAAAGTTTAAAGTAAAAAAAGCAGCAGCATTGCTGAACAGAGTCAATTTGTAATATATTCTTTGACTTTTAGATTTTTGTTTTTATATGTGTACAAAATGCAACTAGTGATTAACAAAGTATGTTCTGTACTTTTGTTGTTTTAAATAAGCAAGATGGTATTGGGTTTGGATCGGTATCGGTCGATACTCAAAGTCACAGTATCGGTATCGGTCTTGAAAAAGTGGTATCGGCTCATCCCTAGTTTAAACATCAGATACTGCATGTACGCCAGGGCTACAGCGAGAGTAGGTAGTACTGAAATGGGGACAAATCACTGGGGGAGATGCAATCTCTGGAAGATCAGGTACTTCAATTTTTTGATTCTAAAGATATTTTTGTCAATGGAAATGCCATCTCAGCTTGCCCTACACTCCCACAAAAGGACAATAAGGAAAAACCAGCCATTGTTTTTCAGTTTGCAAACAGAAAAGCTAAGATAGATCTGTTAAAGCAAAGCAGAAAAATCAAAGGGTCAGATGTATACATATGTCAATGAACATTTAAGGCTTTGAGTGTGACTGTCGCCGAATTTGGGGATTCTAAATTGTCCTTAGGTATGACTGTGAGAGTGAATGGTTGTCTGTCTCTCTGTGTTGACCCTGCGATGGACTGGCGATCTGTCCAGAGTGTACCTTGCCTCTTGCCCAAAGATGCTGGGATAGGCTCCAGCCCCACCACGACCCGAAAAGGATTAAGCGGAAGAAGATGGATGGATGTCACCAAATTGTAACATAACCCCTAGTGGTCAAGAGTGGTAAATATTTTTTATCAATAAAATAGTTCAGATTTCCCAGGCTATAATTTGAAAGTGGTAAGAGATAATGGCTTACTGTCAATTAGAAAGATGTAAAATATGATCCAAAGTTTCAGATGGGAGTGATTTTACGCATCTAATTTGCATAATGCTGCGGCAGCTATACTGAATTACATAACTCAGTCAAAAACGGACTTTGGACATATTTACACAAAGAATAGTTCAGTCTTTTGACTCCGTTTTTTTGTATAGAGGTATGTTATCTTCAAAGTATATGAACAAGAAATCGGTACAATGTAAAAAAAAAAACAAAACAGAAATTTGTCACTTACCGGCAGCTAAAGGGACTCGCTCGCTGCCGTGGTTGGTGCGTTTTCGTCCATCGTGGTCGTTATTTTGCATTCTGTCAGTCATTTACGCTCTCTATCACATCTACAAAGTCATGATTATCCCACATAAATTTTGCTTGTATCCCGCGGCTATTTTCCATGTATGAAGCCATCTAAGTGATGGTGCACGACAATGGACGGCGGCCATATTAGCTTTCTGAGCTAAAAGAAGGGAATACAGGAAAAGGAAATAAGGAGTTCTTCTTCTTTGGTGTATTACATGTCAGCCAGGATTCCTCCAATGCGTGTCTGCCACCTTTTGAACTGCCACGATCAGTACAAGTTGTTAGTATAGCTGAGGAGTAGAGGGATGTCAGAATTAGTTGACAGGCGCCGCGTCGTGCTCTGCCACTAGGGGCACGCGAAATCTCACACTCAAAGGGTTAACAAAAAAAATGCTGAAATTTCAAGGCAAGCCAGACTCTTAAAGAAGCAGAATAAAATACAAGCAACTTGGACAAGAAACTAAAGTACAGATCGAATTAATAATAATAATAATAATACATCAGTCTTATATAGCGCTTTTCTAAATACTCAAAGACGCTTTACAAAGCAGCATAGGGACAAATATACAGAGAACGGGTAAACACATACACATAGGTACACATAGGTAGAAGAGGCAGTCAGTTTTTATAGGTAGATTTAAAAAGATGGGTTTTGAGTTGACTTTTAAAAGAAGCAAGTGTGTTGGCAGACCGGATGTGAAGGGGCAAGGAATTCCAGAGGGTTGGTGCGGCGATGGCGAATGATCTATCACCCAGGGTGCAGAATTTTGTCTTGGTGATGGGGTTAAGAAGGTGAGCGTCAGCAGAGCGGAGGAGACGAGTGGGAGAATGACGAGACAGAAGGTCCATTAGGTATGAGGGGGCGAGTTTATGGAGAGCTTTATAGGTGATGAGAAGGATCTTGAAGTTGATGCGCTGTTGAATGGGGAGCCAGTGGAGCTGACGGAGGAGAGGAGTGATGTGGTCTCTGGAGCGGGAGTGAGTAAGTAGGAGGGCGGCTGAGTTTTGGACATACTGTAGTTTTTGGAGGATGATGGAAGGAAGTCCATACAGAATGCTGTTACAGTAATCAAGTCTGGAGGTGATGAAGGCGTGGATAAGTATTTCAGCAGCAGAGGGTGAGAGGGTGGGACGGAGGCGTGCAATATTACGAAGATGAAAAAAATGATGTTTTGGTGATATGGTTGATGTGAGATTTGAAGGAGAGGGTGGGGTCCGTGATAATGCCGAGGTTTCTGGCCAGGGGGGAGGGGGTGACTGAGTGACCATCGATTTGGAATGAAAAGTTCTGGGAAGAGGGTAAAAGAGATTTTGGTCCAAAAATGATGATTTCTGTTTTATTGCTGTTTAGCTTGAGAAAGTTGTTAGTCATCCAGGTTTTTATGTCTGTAAGGCAGTCGGTGATGGTGGAGAGAATGGCGGGGGTGATGGATTTAGAGGAGATGTACAGCTGGGTGTCGTCGGCGTAGCAGTGAAAGTGAAGACCATGTTGACGGATGATGTGACCAAGCGGAAGCATGTAGAGAATGAAAAGGGTTGGACCGAGCACAGAGCCTTGAGGGACACCGTGTGAGACGGGGGTGGTGCGTGATTTATGATTGTTGATGGAGATGTACTGGAATCTCTCACACAGGTAGGAGGTGAACCAAGAGAGGGCGGAGTCAGTGATGTGAACTTGGACAAGAAACTAAAGTACAGATCGAATTAAATGGGACACCAGAGGAGGCCAAAGTTATCATGGTAAGAGAGCTCATGGATTTGAACAAATTCAAATGATTGCTAGATTTAGTATTTGTTGAAAGGCTTTGTAGAAGAAACTGGTTATAAGGTACAAAGATTATTTAATTTAAACCTATACATGTGTGGAAATGAAGGTTTACTTTGGGTTCACGCACACACAACAAAAACTCATTTTGGGGTACCAGTCCAAAACCTGGACAATTTATTAATAACTAATCTTTATACCTTCAATCAATCAGTCTCAAATATTTGTGAATTCCCCTGGGTGACTTCAGAAACGGACAGAAAAAAGAAATCAACAGAAACTTCCATGTACCATTTACAGTTTTAATGATCAGACTCAGATTAAATTACATTACATTCAACGGACTTGTTGGTAAGGTGAAATAATCAAGTATCAGGTATCACATTCAACTTGTAACTGATTGTTGAGCAAAAAGAGTGTAATCACATTTGTGGAACCAAGAAAACCTTAGTGTGAATTTGTAACTGTGATGAAAATGGAGACTGAAATAACTAACCAAAATATGAAGAAAATTGGACGCAAATTTTATGAAGAAAATGATAAAAGCTGATTATATGGAAGAAAGAAATTCTGGGTTACTCTATAAAGTAATAACGAAATTTAATGAAAAGATGGATACTATTTCCTCCCTAATTCTATACTGTAGCTCCGATCAGAGTTATGAACTAGTTTTAAACCTGAGACAAATTTTGACATACTTTAAGGTGATGAACATCGCATCAACTCAGCAGATGAAACAAAGGGATCTGGCTCACATGACCCGTTGCATTGGCTTTCACCTGGATCCTTCACTGAAGCTTTATTTGATGATGATACCGGAAATTATCTCCCAGCAGATAATTTCTTCCCAGAGGCGAACTCAGGAGCTGAGGTCCAACAACGATGATGAAGCTGCTGCTGACCGCTGAAGCAGTATGTCATGTGGACAACAAAAGGGTTTTTTTCCAGCCGTTCTCCCAGTTCCAAATAAATTGGAGATAGTTCCAAGTTGGATCAAAGTCATAAAATCATTTTCATGCAGTGACCACAGTTCAGCTTGCAGAGGCAACAGTGAATATATTCAGGAGTTGTCCACCAAGGGGTGCTTTGGGACTTTGGATTTTAACTAGAAGCCTTGAGAATTTTTTGTTGACAGGTCTGGAATGTTTCAAACCATTCTTGAAGCATAAAACTGCCTGGTTGGGGAGGAAGTTCTGAGATTTATCATCGTAGACTAATCCGTTCATGGCATGAACAGGATCCTTTATCATCCCTTTTACTGTGGAATGTTTTTTCAAATTGTGGTGCTTAATTGAAGGAAACAATTCTTGACCAGACTTTTGGGTGAAACAATTTCTTTAAAGTGAAGAGTGATTTTATAGATTGGAACCAAAGGGATTGACGCTACAGCTTGTTAAACCATGGATCTGACATAATTGGTCATGGACACCAACTGCACTCAAATCTTTAAGCTGGGTTCACATTATAATGTTTGGACTGACTTTTACTGACGTTTTGAAAAATCAGAGAAATCAGTCCAAATGTTGGTGAAATTATGTTGGTGAGCACACACCAACTTCTACAAACTTTTACAAACTTTTGCTACCATTTTCCAGCATTGCATTCAGTGTTGTCAAACATTTGACAACTTATGTGGAGCAGTTGCCAACTTAGGTTAACTTAAGCAAAGGAATATTCAGCGCAGTTCAGCTGACATCAGCGTCAGGTGACGCTCATAAAGATCAGCATTTGTGGAGGCTTTTTTGGGTGGATTCACACTACAACATTTGAACCAACTTTTACTGAAGTTTTGGCAAATGTCTGGCTCTGCTGGCAAAAGTTGATAAAAGTTAATGAGAGTTGGTGTTTGTTGGCAAATGCTGGCAAAAGTTGTATTCATTGAGATTTTTCCGCTTGCTAAAAATTTGCCGACATTTTGAAATAAACGTTGGTGAAAGTTGTGTTCAATTTGTAAAAGTTCCTGAGCGCTGAGCTAAGTTATGCCGAGTTCGCCTAAGTCAGCCTAAGTTAAGCTCCTTTGGCAAATGTTGACAGAAGTGCTGGTGAAAACAGATGCTTTTAGATCAAAACTCCATTCAGACATGCAGGAACGAAAGAGAAATCAAGAGAAGGGGGAATTAAAAGAAAATATATATGTAAGAAAAAGGGGACCGGAGGGTGTGCTCCAACTTTAGAGGGATCACACTCCTCAGCCTCCCTGGGAAGGTCTATGCCAAGGTACTGGAGAGGAGAGTCCGGCCGTTGGTCGAACCTCGGATTCAGGAGGAGCAATGTGGTTTTCGTCCTGGCCGTGGCACATCGGACCAGCTCTTTACCCTCTCGAGAATTCTTGAGGGTTTGTGGGAGTTTGCCCAACCAGTTTACATGTGTTTTGTGGACTTGGAGAAGGCATTTGACCGCGTCCCTCGTGGATTTTTGTGGGGGGTGCTTCGGGAGTATGGGGTATCGGGCTTGTTGTTACGAGCTATTCGGTCTCTGTACGACCGTTGTGAGAGTTTAGTTCGCATTGCCAACACTCGGTCGGAGTCATTCCCAGTGAGAGTTGGACTCCGCCAGGGCTGCCCTTTGTCACCGGTCCTGTTCATAATTTTTATGGACAGGATTTCTAGGCGCAGCCAGGGAATGGAGGGTGTCATGCTTGGTGACCACAGGATCTCATCTCTGTTGTTTGCAGATGATGTTGTCCTGTTGGCTTCATCCAGCAATGACCTACAGCTCTTGCTGGGACGGTTTGCCGCTGAGTGTGAAGCGGCTGGGATGAGAATCAGCACCTCCAAGTCCGAGTCCATGGTCCTCAGCCGGAAAAAGGTGGATTGTCCTCTCCGGGTTGGGGACAGGCTCCTGCCCCAAGTGGAGGAGTTTAAGTATCTTGGGGTCTTGTTCACGAGTGAGGGGAAAATGGAGCGAGAGATCGACAGACGGATTGGAGCAGCATCTGCAGTGATGCGGACGTTGTACCGGTCTGTTGTGGTGAAGAGGGAGCTTAGTTCTAAGGCAAAGCTGTCGATTTACCAGTCAATCTACGTTCCTACTCTCACCTATGGTCACGAGCTTTGGGTAATGACCGAAAGAACGAGATCGCGGATACAAGCGGCTGAAATGAGCTTTCTCCGTAGGATTGCTGGACTCACCCTCAGAGATAGGGTGAGGAGCTCAGTCATCCGGGAGAGGCTCAGAGTAGAACCGCTGCTCCTCCACATTGAAAGGAGTCAGTTGAGGTGGTATGGGCATCTGATTAGGATGCCTCCTGGACGCCTCCCACTTGAGGTGTTTCAGGCACGTCCCACTGGGAGGAGACCCCGGGGCAGACCCAGGACTCGGTGGAGAGACTATGTCTCCCAGCTAGTCTGGGAACGCCTTGGTATCCCCTCTGAAGAGCTGGAGCAGGTGGCTGGGGAGAGGGAAGTCTGGGCTTCTCTGCTTGAACTGCTGCCTCCGCGACCCGGACCTCCGGAAAAGCGGTAGAAGATGGATGGATGGATGGATATATGTAAGAGGACAATGTACAGTATTTGTCTGATAAGAACATGGTGTGTATGACATGTTAAATGTTTTTAAATGTATGGTATATACACACACACACATAAAACAGACATTTGTGGGTTTGTTTGCAGGTGATGGGTGTGGTTTGGTGTGTGGTTTCGTGTCTTTGCAGTGTTATTTTCCTACCAAAAGGCTGTGCTGTTGTGCAAATGTGTCTTTTGCCAGTACAGATTACTGGTTGCCAACAACAACAGCCGTTTTTTTCCCACGTCTGAAAAAAACATTTTCTTGGTCCGTGGAATAAAGGTTTTTCATGAAATTTTCAGTCTGTCTACTCTCTGCCTGCTATATATATATATATATATATATATATATATATATATATATATATACAGTATATATATATACACTACCGTTCAAAAGTTTGTGGTCACCCAGACAATTGTTTTGTGTTTTCCATGAAAAGTCACACTTATTTACCACCGTGAATTGTAAAATGAATAGAAAATATAGTCAAGACATTGACAAGGTTAGAAATAATGATTTGTATTTGAAATAATAATTTTTTCCTTCTAACTTTGCTTTCGTCAAAGAATCCTCCATTTGCAGCAATTACAGCATTGCAGACCTAACATGATTGCACAAGGGTTTTCTAATCATCCATTAGCCTTCTGACACAATGAGCAAACACATTGTACCATTAGAACACTGGAGTGATATTGCTGGAAATGGGCCTCTATACACCTATGTAGATATTGCACCAAAAACCAGACATTTGCAGCTAGAATAGTCATTTACCACATTAGCAATGTATAGAGTGTATTTCTGATTAGTTTAAAGTTATCTTCATTGAAAAAAAGTGCTTTTCTTTCAAAAATAAGAAAATTTCTAAGTGACCCCAAACTTTTGAACGGTATATTTATATATATATATATATATATATATATATATACACACACATATACACATACACACACACATATATACTGCTCAAAAAAATAAAGGGAACACTTTGAAAACACATCAGATTTTAATGGGAAAAAAATAAGCTGGATATCGAAATTGTGGCAGGCTAGTCCAGCTTACTCAGATTAAAAAGTGTTCCTTTAATCTGAGTAAACTGGACTAGCCTGCCACAATTTCGATACCCAGCTTATTTTTCCCCATTAAAATCTGATGTGTTTTCAAAGTGTTCCCTTTATTTTTTTAGCAGCACACACACACACACACACACACACACACACACACACACACACACATATTGGTTCACTATATATTGGTAGATTTATTGGTTCACTTCCATTGTGGGAATCAAACAGTGCTGATGTGGCGTCAAAAAGTAAATGACATTTAAGGGGATTTTATGTTATTTTAATGGATAGAGTTGTAACAGTCAAAATATAATCACCCGTCATTTTATTTATATGATGATTCACTAAATAGTTTATTCCATCTACATTCACATTTTAATTGCAGACTTAGTGTTGGAGTCTATAGTATATTTTTTTTAGATGAATGAATGAACAGGGGAAAAGGGTCTGCAGAAGTAACCACATAGTAGTATCAAACATAAATAAATACTGAAACTTATGCCCAAGGGAAATGTGTTCTCTCCAGAAGCAGATCCAGGATGGCAGGAAGCCTCCACAAACACTGATCTTAAAATAAGCATCACCTGACGCTGATGTCAGCTGATCTGTGCTGAGTATTTCTCTGATTTTTCAAAATGTCTGTAAAAGTCAGTCCAAACGCTATAGAGTGAAACCAGCTCTAACTTAGGCTGACTTAGGTAAACTCTGCATAACTTAGCCCAGCACTCAAGAACATTTACAAAACTAGAAAAGCACTTGGAGAGCACAGACCTCCGCCAAGTGCCACAGTTCCCCCCCATACAGTGTTTGTGTGTATGTTTTCAGATTCCTTGACCATGAAAACATATGACTAGCAATTGGATTCACAATGATAGGATTAGTGGTTCAGTAGTAAAAGCATTACCTCCTTGGCGGAGGTAATAAACTGAAATATTGCTGCTGTGTCCGTCTCCTCCATCTCCAAACTCCCAGGCTGTGGGCGTTGCAATTCATCGCACAACCGTGTACAACCCACAGGCCAATGGGTTATGCGAGCGTTTTCATAGATCACTGAAAGCAGCACTCAGGGCTTCACTGACGGATGCAAATTGGGTAGACAGGTTGCCGTGGGTTTTATATTGGGGTTGCGCTCCGCGGCAAGAGGATTTGGAAGCTTCCCCGGCAGAGAGCTTGTTTTTGCGCAGCCCCTATGGCTGCCTGGGGAATTTCTGCCAAATAATCCCGCGCCGGACAGCTGCCCGTCTCAGCTTTTGCAGCGTAGCGCAAACACAGGCACGCTGCCGGGCCCGGCCCACCACTGCTTTCCGCGTGCTTTTGTGCCTAAAACTTTGAAGAATGCGGAGTTCGTGTTTGTCAGACACGACGACCAGCGCCTTCCATTGCGCCTGCACACATGTTGGAAATGGCCGTATCTCATAATGTTAAAGAATCCTTTAAAAAATTCCTGTATCCAGACGGTGATCTGGATCATTCCCAAAATTTAATCAGTTCTTCCTTGTACCATTTCCAACAATGCTTGAAAGTTTCATTGAAATCCGTCCAAAACTTTTTGAGTAATCTTGCTAACCAACAGACAGACAGACAAGCAGACAAACAGACAGACAAACAGACAGACAAACCCCGGCAAAAACATAACCTCCTCGGCCTGCGGCCTGGCGGAGGTAATAAGCACAAATTACACCATGTATTTCCAAACATTGGGAAATTTTCAGCAGGCTGAAAATTTTCAAAGAACACCATTTTCACTTGCGTTTACCAACAAACACAAGCAATCATTAACTTTTGCCAGCAGAGCCAAACGTTTGCCAAAACATCACTAAAAGTTGGTCCAAATGTAGTGTGAATCCACCTTTACATCCGGAAGTAAACTCTGTTTGAAATCATTTGAATATACAGATCACTGACAACATGATACTGAAGCTATTATTGAGCCTGTGAATAATTTTTATGGTAGCTTAAACCACCATTGCAATTACTTTACAGAAGAGAAACTAAAAAAAATAATATTTCTGACAACATTTTTTCAATAATTCATTTTAATAGTAGAAGTCCTAGTATGAATTTTTCTCAAATCCATGACTACTTACAGTATAATTTAAATTTCTCTGTTGTAGCAATTTCTGACACTTGGTTAAAAGTTGGACAAGTTAACACTATGCAAATGAGATGCTATGATTTATAGGCAACCAACAGAATAAATAAGAAGTGAAGAGGTGCAGCCTTGTATGTTTGGTCTTCCTACCAATGTCAAATTGTTGAAAATGTCTTTTGTTGTAGAAAATATAATGGAATGTATTACAATTGAAATAATAACAGAAAATGCTAAAAGCATTATTATAAGTTGTGTTTACAGAGCCCCAAATGTGAGCATTGATTTATTCACAGATAAATTGTTCGAAATTTATAGTAAAATAAGCAACAAAAAACAGATTTTTATCTTTAGAGATTTCAATGTTGACCTTTTCGATCCTTATGGGAAAACACAACTTACTGAATTTACTGATTCAGTGTTTAGTATGGGCTTTTTTCTCTCTATCATATATTCTCTATCATATATCCCAGCAGGATAACAGCAAACTCTGCTACACTGATTGATAACATTTTCTGAAATGTTATTGGAGGCAAAATAAGTGGTAGTCTTTTTGTTAGTGATGTGAGTGATCATTTGCCTGTTTTTGTTGCTCTTGATTTAGATGTAAAACATTATGAAGAAAAAGATAAGTTTTTGACAAGGCGAGTAACAGAAAATGCTATTAAGAATATTAAGGATCTTAAAATTCAAGACTGGAGTAAAGTATACTGTATGTAAATAATGTTAATGAAGCATATGATGAATTTGTTTCTATTAAATCAAATTTATATAATGTGCACTGTCCCCTGCTGTCTAGAAGGTTAAACAACAAATATAAAGCTAAGCAATGGATAACAAAGGGGCTTCAAAATGCTTGTAAGAAGAAAAATGTTTTATATAAACAATTTATGAAGATAAGAACTCTTGAATCTGAAAATAAATATAAAATGTATAAAAATAAACTGACAAGTATTTTGAGATTTAGTAAAAAGAAGTATTATAGTGAGATATTGGAAAAAATAAGAAATATGAACAACACCTGGAAAGTATTAAAAGAAATAATAAATAAGAATAAAATTCATGGCAAAAATCTCTGATTTGTACTCTGATAATGAAATTTTTAGTGGCAATAATAAAACTGAAGATAAATTCAATGAATACTTTGTTAATGTTGGGAAAACCATAGCCAAATCTATTGTAGAACCCACCAATAATAGTATGACATTTTACGAATACATACTCATTCCATGTTTATTAAGGAGACAGATGAAAAAGAGATTAACATTGTTCATAAATACAAAAATATAAAATCTACAGATTGTTACATGTTCCTGATTAAAAATATAATAGCATTGTTAAGCCTTTTATATAAATTTGTAACTTACTGCTAAAGTTGGGGAAATTTCCTAGACAAACGAAAGTTGCTAACATAATTCTTTGCATAAAAATGTTGATACGCACATATGTGACCCGTGCTGGCAAAATGAGTTGGAATGCGCACTGCGTCATTACAAGTTACTGGCACAAGAATTCATAAACCATGACTCTGTTTGCTAATGGCAAGTCCCAGAAAAACCCACATGAGTGCCTGGTATCATTGTAAAGCTAAGAAATTGTACTTTCTAAAAATATATATGTTTTGGTGGAAGACGTAACTCCCAACCGATCGAACACAAGTTTTAAACCTAGCCAAAATAAAAACAAATAGTTTTTTTTCGGGTTCGTTTTTGTACACTTCTTACAAGTTAAATATCATTTTGAAGGTCTGTCAATGCAGAATATGGAAAAAAAAAAACCCAAAAAAACCCCCCATTACCTCAGTTTTGATAATTCCCTCAAAGTGACTCATTTTGCCAGCACGGGTGACATATTCTCAAATTGTAGGCCAATCTCTCTGTTACTGCAGTTTTTCAAAAAAATTGGAAAAATTATTTGTTACAAGGTTGGAAAATTTCATTGCTGAATATAATTTACTTTGTGACCAACAATATGGTTTCAGAAAAAAAAAGACTACATCACTTGCACTTTTACATTTTTTAGAACGTTTCAAATGCAATTGAAAGTAAGAAACATGTTCTTGAAATTTTTTTTAGACCTACAAAAAGCTTTTGATACTGTTGATTGTAAACTACTCTTGGGTAAATTACAGCAGTATGGTATCAGAGGACTAGCTTATGATTGGTTATGCAGTTACTTGGAAGACAGATATCAGTATGTTCATATTAACAATACTGATTCAAATTTGTTAAAGGTAACGTGTGGTGTGCCACAAGGCTCTGTGCTTGACCCATTATTGTTTATTTTGTATATTAATGATGATGATGAATGATTTATGTTTGATTTCCATGTCAATGAAGTGTATTTTGTTTGCTGATGACATGACTTATTTGTAGTGGGAAATATTATGAGCAGTTTCTGGATACAGTGGAACATGAATTACAGATTAATAAGAAATGGCTTGACTTAAACAAATAGTCTCTTCATCTCGGTAAAACTAAATGTATAATATTTGGAAATTCCACAGTAAACACCAATAGAAAACTCAAAATAAATGATGTTGAAATTGATATAGTTCTGGAAACCAAATTTCTAGGAGTTATTGTCATTGAAATCACATAAATTATGTCAAAACCAAAATGGCCAATTTAACAGCTATATTTAAAGTAAAAGGTTTATTATGTCATAAATCATTATGTATTCTATATAATTCACTCATTGTTCCATATATGTGTTATTGTACAGAAGTCTTGAGAAATACTTATAAAGTGTAGCGATGTTATAATAAGGCACGGCGTTTGGAGTTTTAATGGAAGTTTATTCATCAAATCATCGCCATCACGGAGCTCACCCCAGCTGCTGTATAAGCAGGCTGGGGATCGCTCTCAGGCTCTCATGAGCAGTAGTCAGAAGCAGTCAGAAGAAGAACAGAGAGTGAACATATGAATTCAGCCACTTAAATACCCAGCAACAGACAATACATCAAAAGCATTTTATCATCAAAGGAAATGCATTCAGGCATGTGACATTTATACCACAATGAGAGCAGGAAGCATGAATGTTTGCATTTGAGTCATACATATCCACAGGATACTGGCACCTGAACTAGAGAGGCTGCCTATTGATCTCAACACACACATCTCAATGCTCTGCTAATTGCCCCAGCTGAGCGCTCTGTTTGTCTGTGGCTGTTGTGGGGGTTACCCCATAATAAAACAAATATACAGCCAATCTTTTTACAACAACAACAAAAAAAAGCTATACGAGTCATAACTAATAAACCTTATTGTGAGCAAACAAACTCACTATTGAATAAGGTATATTTTTTTTTCTGTTGTCCTGTCAGGCAGCTAGGTAAGCAGAACAGAGGTCTGTTACCCTTATTATGCCAAAACAGATTTACTTTGCCAAAAGGAGTTTTATACAGCACCTAACTATGTACTGTATGTTGTTGTAAACTCCTCCTGTATGTAGCAGCAACTTCTCCTCAGGACAATCCAGGAGATCACTTTTTTTCACTTTAAAGCAACTCTCAAGCAAGGTCTGGTCAAGAATGCTGTGTGTCTTCAACAGGACCCCAGTGTAAACAATTTCACTTTTGTAGAGAGACTTGATAAGGATTTGCTTTTAAAGGCTTAAGTGGACCATAAACTCTTGGAGTCAAATCCCCACTGGACAGTTCATGCTGATAGTATCCATTCATACCCTGAACTGATACTCTTAAAAGGTCAAACTTCTTAAGCTGGCAGATACATGGCCCTCCTCCTTCTTTTAGACATTTCCCAGAACCCTCTACGCCCCCCGCTCACATTCCAAAGACCTAAAAATTATCTACAGCTCAACAGTACCTCCTAGTGGACATCTACGGAATGTGTTTCATTGTGTAATTGTTAATTCTGACTACACATTAAGCTTTTGTTTCAGCTATCATCTCCTCGGGATTCTAAGGACATTGTGAAGATACTCACCAACAATGGTTTGCAGTAATTCATTAATCCTTGATTTAACATGTGAGTGCATGTCTTAAGAATGTTTTATTTTCATGAGTGTTATTCAAATGAATGTTAACATTATTAGTAATGATATAAATGCATGGTAACTGAATATTAGCCTTGAGTCACTTAAATTAGTTAGATTATATACTGAGTATATAATTCCATAAGAACTGAATGTTTTATGAATCGCTGTCCATCTTCCCTCTCGTGATAACCAATCACCATGCTGCCTTTCTGATGGATAACTTACTGGCATTCTGACTGGCTGTTCACAAACAAAGGAATGTTCCCTCATTGGACAAAAGCCCATTCAAACTCCTCTTTATGGAAGATGATTGGCCCGTCTTGCAGCCGTCCCCATTTTATGACCCAGCAGGGCGCTTCAGTTAAATGCTTCAGAGCCGCCCTGAATACTCAGATAAGATGAAGAAAGAGAGTTTTTCCGTTCTTTGTACTTCTTTGCAGTTTCTTTTGTCTAAATTGTTCTGTGAGTTTCAAGAAGTCTTTTGTGTGTGTGAACCTTGTCAAGTCCTGCATTAACACTCCTAAAGCGTCACTTGATAAGTTTACTTGTTTTCTGGTTAACTGAGGAGAAATCATCTTTTTCTATGAGCTCGTCTTTAAAGAGAGTTAAACTCTTCAATCTTTTTTTTTTTCTTCCCCTCAGAAGCATTCTTATTCTATTTGAAGTTTTTCTTGGACCTTTTTGATTTTTCATGCCGTTAAAGTGGACTTTTAATTTTCCTGTTTTAAAGTGAACTGATAGAGATTTTTGGACATTTCTTTTCCGGCCTCATCCACGTCTGACCCCATAAAGAAACTAGGAGCTCGTGGATGAAACTGACTAATATATTTTTCCTTCAGTCTTTGGTTTTGTTCTGCGGGCCGGAGACATCCTAAATTAGGACTTGTTGCCAAAGGACTCCACGCCTGCTTTGTTGCCAGCCTTCGCTGCCTGCCCTGTGTGAGCCCCCAGCCAAGTCTACGCTTCTCACAGCTGTGAATGATCTGAAAGCCGACCAGCAGTCGCTTTCCCTCGGTGTTCCGAACACTGTCTGCAAAAGCCGCTGAGGCTTCTCGAACTTATACCACCAGCTGGCGCTAACCACCTGGACCTACAGCTGTTCGTAAGTGAGACTCTCATTTTCCTATCTGCTAGGTTTAAACGTGCTGTCCTAAAAATATCAATTACAATTGAACATAACCGATATTTCATGGTACAATTAGTCCCTCAGCCGTAGGACAAAGCTATAAACTGAAGGAAAATTCTTATTCATTTTTTAGTTACCTCCTTTTATTTTTGTAGATTAATTCAGAAGTTCCTTTTTAGATAATCAGCTTATGGAATTTTCCCCCATAAAATTGTACTCTGGTTGTTAGAAACTTCAGCCTTACATTACATTACAGTTGAAACATACAAAATCTGGTTTCCTCTTGGTTCCACAAAGGTTTAACTGTAGATATTATGCTCAGGAATCCACTAACAGTTGATGTGATATTTAACACCTGTTTATCATTTGAATCTGTTTATTCATCATTTGAATGTCATATCATGTAACCTGAATGAGTTCATTTAATAAAATTGTAAATGAGAGAAGTTGAAGCATTTTTCCTTTGCATATATATTTTCTAGGTCATGTCAGTAAAAGAACTCACTAAATTTTGAGACTGATTCATTAAGTAATTGAAGGTACGGAAATTAATTAATCGAAATTAATTCAATAACAAGTTGTTCTTTTAGAAATGGTGCCCCCTTTTACGAGTGCTTTCCTATTCTATTTAGTGAGCATTGGGGTGACGGTTTAACTCTGTTCCCTCGCACACCCCAATAAAATGAAATAAATAATTCCTGTGCCTTATTACACTATATATATTTTTTAATATCACTACATGTAATAACTTTTAATGCTTTATTTAAATTATTTTACCCATGGAGGACCCAACAGGATGGAGAATAGGGAAAAGAAGTGTGTGGGGGAAAGAAAATGGAGGGGAACAGACAAAAAGACAAACAAGCCAACAACTAAAACAAACAGAATACAAACTGCCCCTTCCACCGAAGATGTCTCAACATGAGTCTGGTATCCTCACCTGTTAAAGGAGAGACAATTATGTGTGTGCATCTGTATGCGTGTATATGAGAGCGCGCGCAAAATATGTGTGTGCGTGTGAGTGGTTTGTCAGGAAACATACGAAGAGGGGTGCCGGTCACAGCAACTCCCCCCGGGAACCCCGAGCAGGCAAGGCAGCACCACCAACCCCCACAGGGCACAAATGTCCAAGGTCAGCAAGCCCCAGGAAAGCCAGACATCCGCCCCTGGTGGGACGATTGAGGAAGACCAGACCGCCAGGCGGCCAGTGTGCCCACCAACCCCCCACCCCCCCAGTGGGGCCAACGGCAGTCCCTGGGCCCCAGGCACCAGGAGGCCAGCGCCCCCATCCCTTGGGCTGGAGACCGGCCTGTGCCCACTGGCGCAAGCCCCACCAAGCACCCCCACTGCGGGTGCCCGCCCCACAGCACCACTGCTGCACACCCCGGGGACTCCCATGCCCAGGGGAGTCCACATAGCTGAGAGGCACTATCCACCTCAATCCAGCACCTCCCGACTCGCAGACATCCCATCGCCACACCTTCACACCCTCATGCTCTCATACTCACCCACATGCACTCCCTCACTCTCACTCACACTCCTGGACCCACCCATTCTCTCTCACTCCTGTACCCGTTCACTCTCACTAGCCCTCAGGGTCACCCACACCCACTCATGTTCACCCACGCACGCACTCTCCCTAGGTGTATTAAAATTTCCTGATTTAGTGGATTACAGAACAATTCAAATAATGTACAAGGTAAACAGTGTATAGTTACCATCAAATATCCAGACACTGTTTAAAATCAGAAAAAAATACATACAATTTATGAGGAAAAATTGTTTATGAAAAGACTCATTTTAGAATTGATATAAAGAAACACTGTTTCTGTTAAGGGCGTTGAACTCTTGATTAATTGTCCTGATAATATTAAAATGTGTAGAACAGACAAATTGTTTCGGAAAATGAACAAGACAAAGCTACTGTCTCAGTATTATGTATCTGTTTAGAATATAATATTAGTTGTGCTTTTTTTGTTTGTTTTTTGCCTTGATGTGAATTTGTTTTGTTTTTTTTTTGTTTTGTTTTTTTTTTTTTTTGGTTCTTTTTTCCCCCCACTGTTGAAGTTGAAGTTGGTACACAAGATTTTGTAAGATCTTGTAATGGTAAAAGGGGTAGGTTGTGTAAGCTAAGGCCTATACCCCCTTTTTTTTTTTGCTTTTTTTTGTGTGTCTTCTTATGTATTTTTTAAGGTAAATAGCATTCACTTATATAGCACTTTTTTTCATCTCTAGATATCAAAGTGCTTTACAGATCTTGCTATCCACCCATTCACACACAGATGGTGGCGGAGCTGCCATGCACCGGCACTGGCCTGACCCACCAGGAGCAACTGGGGGTTCAGTGTCTTGCTCAAGGACACTTCGGCATGCAGACTGCAGATGGAGGGGAAATAAAACCCCTGACCCTCCGATCAGTAGTTGGCAACGCTACACCTGCACCACAGCCTCCCCATGTGCTTTAAACTGCTATGCATTTTAAACTGAATAAACCAACTAACTGCTGTATATTTTTTAATTTAACCAGTGAAAAATTGGCTGCAAACCTACACAATCCAAAGGTGGATGAGCCTCCACTTTGTCACAGCTTGGCTCAGGGCCATGACAAAATGGACAAACGCCAAGCCAAAATACCAACAGTTTATTAAACTTAGTAAAAAAGGAGTTGTGTAGTTTGTAGTATCATGAGTGTAATCAGAATCAGAATCAGAATCGGAATCAGATTTATTGCCATTGTTCCTGTAGTACACAAACTAGGAATTTGTCTCGGTGCAATGCTGCAACATTAAACATGGAGTAGCACTAAAGATAAAAATAAAAACTAAGCATGCAATAAAATGTAGAATATGAATGAGTAATACTAATCTATGCAATTTAAAATATATTAACAAGCAGCAGATATTGTGGAGTTCCACATAGTGCAGTCGGTAGTGCAAATGAAAACAGTGATAATTATCATGAGTCCGGTTGAGCTGCTGTACGTAGTGCACGAGAGTCTAATAAGTCACTTAGTGTTCAGCAGTCTGATGGCAGAGGGGAAGAAGCTGTTCATGTAGTGGGAGGTTTTAGTCTGAATGGACCGAAGTCTTCTGCCTGAGGGGAGGGGGGCAAACAGTGCGTGTCCAGGGTGTGAAGGGTCAGCTATGATCCGACCTGCACGCCTCCGGGTCCTGGAAATGTACAGGTCCTGGAGGGATGGGAGCTTGCAGCCGATCACCTTCTCAGCAGCGCGCACAATGCGCTGCAGTCTTAGTCTGTCCCTGGCGGTGGCTCCTGCATACCACACGGTGATGGAGGTGGTGAGGGTGGACTCGATGATGGCCGTGTAGAACTGCACCAACATCTTGGTGGGTAGCTTGAGCTTCCTCAGCTGCCGCAGGAAGAACATCCTCTGCTGGGCCTTTTTGATGAGGGAGCTGATGGTCGGCTCCTACTTGAGGTCCCGGGTGATGGTGGTGCCCAGGAAGCGGAAGGAATCCGCAGTGGTGATTGGAGAGTCTGTGAGGGTAAGGGGGAGCAGAAGGGCTGTGACTTTTCTGAAGTCCACGATCATCTGCACTGTCTTCAGAGCGTTCAGCTGCAGGTTGTTGTGGCTGCACCAGGACACCAGCTGGGCCACCTCTCTCCTGTAGACGGACTCGTCGCCGTTGGAGATGAGCCCGATGAGGATGGTGTCGTCCGCAAACTTGAAGCGCAAGTTTTGCTTCTGCGTCAACACGATGCAGTGTGATGGCGTTGACGCAGCAGCAATGTGAATTCCTATTGCGTAGCCCAATGTGCAACTCTCCAAAGAAGAAGAGGTGCACATTGGCGACGCAGGCCACAAGAGCTGAGATTGGTTCGCTTTGTCTCCTCCTTCACATTTCCTGGTTCTCGCCACTGCTTCGCTCTGCCTGTTCACCGCAGCACAACTTCCAAGGCGAGTCAGTTAAACAGCGATGAAAACTGAAAACAATATTGATGAAATAAGAACAAAAAGAGCATTTTGTGGCTTGTCGTAACCCCAGTAGTTACACAGATTGTCAAAACGGCAGCGGCGGTAGTTAAACACATCGTTTTCTCCAACTTCTCTTTTTCTCTGTGCAACGATCATTTTAAAAGTTGCTTTTTCTTAACATTTTTTAACTCCAACTCCATGACAATCTGCTCTTGAAAAAGCTGTTTTTCAACAATTTTACAACTTCCTGACATTAAATAACTGTTTTGATGTCTTCCTGTCAGGTTTTCAGCCACACCACAGCACTGAGACAGCTCTAGTTGAGGTCCTTAATGACATCCACTCCAATACAGATAATGGCAACATTTCAGTCATGGTTCTACTGGACCCCAGTGCTGCATTCAACATGGTCGAGCATAACATCTTACTAGACCGGCTGAAAAACTGGGTGGGGCTTTCTGGTAGAGCACTTAACTGGTTTGAGTCCAATTTAAAAGACGGGGACTATTTTGTGTCTATAGGTAACTACAAATCTGAGCAAACACAAATAACCTGTGGAGTTCTCTAAGGTTTCATTTTGGGACCTTTGCTTTTTAACATCTATATGCTCCCACTAGCTCAAATCATAAAAAAACAACAAATTACCATAATTATGCAGATGGTACACAAATCTACATAACCATCTCATCAGGAGACTACGGTCCAATTTAAACCCTGATCAAATGCATTGGTCAAATTAAAGAGTGGATGTGCCAGAATTTTCTTCAGTTGAACAAAGACAAAACCAAAATAATAGTTTTTGGAGCCAAAGAAGAAAAACTCCAAGTTAGTACTCAGCTTCAATCAGTGATGCTAAAGACCAACAGCCAAGCCAGAAATCTGGGTGTAGCTCTAGACTTAGACCTGAATTTTAACAGCCACATTAAGACAGTAGTGAAGTCAGCCTATTATAACTTAAAGAACATAGCGAGGATTAAAGGTCTGATGTCTCAGCAGGATCTAGAAAAACTTGTCCATGCATTTACACACGTGGACAAAATTGTTGTTACCACTCTGTTAATGGAAGAAAAACCCACAATGGTCATAGAAATAACTTGAATCTGACAAAAGTGGTAATAAATAAAAATTCTATGAAAATTAACCAATGAAAATCAGACAATGCTTTTGAATTGTGGTTCAACAGAATTATTTTAAAAAACAAACTCATGAAACAGGCCTGGACAAAAATAATGGTACCCTTAACTTAATATTTTGTTGCACAACCTTTTGAGGCTACCACTGTAATCAAACGATTTCTGTAACTGTCAATGAGACTTCTGCACCTCTCAGCAGGTTTATCTTTCATTGACAGAGGGGTACCAACAATTTTGTCCACGGCTGTATCTTCAGTAAACTGAACTACTGTAATGCTGTCCTCACAGGTCTCCCTAAAAAGTCCATCAGACAGCTGCAGTCAGTTCAGAACGCTGCAGCTCGAGTCCTCACTAAGACCAAGAAAGTGGATCATATAACTCCTGTCCTCAGATCTTTACACTGACTTCCTCTTTGTCAAAGAATAGATTTCAAAATACTGCTGTTGGTTTATAAAGCTCTGAATGGTTTAGGGCCAAAATACATTTCCAATCTGCTAGTCCATTATGAACCACCCAGAGCCCTCAGATCATCAGGATCAGCCTACTATCTGTGCCCAGAGTTAGAACCAAACATGGTGAGGCAGGGTTCAGTTTTTAATGCTCCTCACATGTGGAACAAACCCCCAGAAAGCATCAGGGCTGCTGAACCTCTCAGCCGCTTTAAATCCAGGTTAAAAACTTTCCTATTTGCCGCAGCCTTTCAGTAGCCTACAATGTACTGTAACCTTTATTTCTGTCATATTCTATTTTAGCTTATTTTTGTTTCTCTTTAATTTACTTTTTAGTTTGCTTTTAAATTCTTGTTTTTGTAAAATATGTGTTTAAACTTTAAGGCAGGGTTTGAGGCCCCCTGAGGAGTGGGTTTGATCCCCCCCCCCCATACAAGAAAATGAGTGGGTTAGAGGCCCCCCTGATTAAAGGAGTTTGAGTCTCCATTAAGAGACTGACAAAACCTAAGGCTATTTGGATTAGTTCAAAACATTGTCCTTGTGTTTTTTTTTTCATGTATAAGAAAATAAAAAGGAAAGGAAAGGAGGTTCGAGGCCTTCTAATGTGTAGATTCCTTTTGCACCTTGCTATAATGCTTTAATGTTTTTATGTAAAGCACTTTGACTTGTCTTGTACACGGAATGTGCTATTCAAATAAATTTGACTTGGCTTGCCCATTGCTATTTCATAAACATTCAATTAAACGCCCAGTGAATTGCAAACCGACTGACAAACTGGCACAGAAGAAAATTTTGCAGAGGACTGTGTAGGCATTGTCCGTCAGCAGTGGTGTTAACGTGATGTGGGTGCATAAACCAGGCTTACGTGTGAATGGGTGAGCGTGTACTGTGTGTACATCTCCCACCCCTCCCACTCCCTCTTCAGCCCCCTGCCCTTGGAGAGAAGGTACTGGAGCCTCCGGGCCCGCTCCACAAGACTGCTAAACAGCTGTTATCACCAGGCCATCAGCACCCTGGTGATTCCAAGCTGCTGAGCATCAACTTGGTGCTCAGCAAAAATGGAACGGAGGAGGGAAATGTGGGCGGCAGTGCCTCAGGAGGCAGAGCGAGTTGTCCAATAACCAGAGGGCTGGTGGTTGGAATCCTGCTCTCCCCAGACATCCTGTCATTGTGTCCCTGGGCAAGTCACTTTACCCACCTTGCCTCCAGTGTCCATGACACTGGGCATGAATGTGTATAAATGTTCGGTAGTGGTCAGAAAGGCCGATGGCGTGGATTGGCAGCCACAGTTCCATCAGTCTGCCCCAGGGCAGCTGTGGCTACAGTAGTAGCTTAACACTATCAGTGTCTGTTTGGAGTGAATGAATAATGGACTCACTGTCAGCGCTTTGAGATGTCATTTGACATGTAAAGTGCCATATAAATCTAATCTATTATTATTATTATTTCCCACTCTCCCTCCCCCCGCCCCTTTACAGTAACACACTCACTCACACCATAACTACCTCAGCTGTTTGCACAGAAAGACTTGGCACACCAACAGTTACACATCTGCTGCTGTATGTCTCTGCACCTTACTGCAACCATTTGCACAAATGCCGTACCTGCTGTTGTCTGTTGTAGCATCAACTCTCCTCAGGCCAATTCAGGAGATCACTCTTCATCTTAAAGAAACTCTCACTCACAGACCTGGTCAAGAATTGCTGTTTTTTCTTCATCATCAGAACCCCAGTGGAAACAATTTCCCTTTGTAGAGAAACCTGATAAGAATTGCTTTTAAAGGATTAAAAAGTACATCATAAAATTCTCACGCTTCCTCCCTAAGCAGATAAGAAGCCTTCGTACCAGGAACTGATACTCTTAAAAAGTCAAACTCCTTAAGCTGACAGGTAAATGGTTGCCTTCTTTTTTTGGACATATAGCAGAAGCCATATAAAACTCTCTAGGCTGCCCCCTCTTCACATACCAAGACCTAAAAATTATCTACAGCTCAACAGTACCTCCTAGTGGACATCTATGGAATATGTTCATTACAAGCTGGAACTGTTAATTCTGATTGAACATTAAACTCTTCTTCAAGCTCTCATTCCTCAGGATAACTCTGGACACTGAAGATAATCGCCCTTGTTATAGACAATAATGGTTTTCAATAATTGATTAATTCTTGATTTCATTGTGATTGCATGTTGGAATGCTGATTAATCATATTCTGACATGAATCAAGTATATGAGGACACATTTATAAAAAGTACCTAGTCACTGAATATTAGTTTTGAATTACTGAAGCTAGTTAGATTTTATATTGAGTATATAATGAATTTCATAGGAACTGAATGAATGTTTTCTGAAACTTGTGAGTCAGCTATTTCTAACCAGTCCCCCAGGCTGCCTCTCTGTTGGATAACGCCCTTGCATTTGATTGGCTGTTCACAGACAAAGAACTGTTCCCTCATTGGACAAAAGCCCATTTAAACTCCTCTTTATAGAAGATAATTGGTCCATCTTGCTGGCAGTCATATGATTATGACTCCGCAGCACGCTTCAGTTAAATGCAAACAGAGCCGCTCTAGCAGTGCAGCAAGTCTAGTCAGTTCTGTATGTCTGTTCAAGTTTTAAGAAATCTTTGGTGTATGTCTGAACCTTGTCAAGTCCTGTGCTGCTTTTCTTGAATCATCCTTTTCTTAAGCTTTTGCCTGTTTTTCTGGTAACTGAGGAGAAACCATCCCTTTTTAAGTGAGCTCACCTCTGTGGAAGTCAGACTTCCAAAAGCCTTTTTTTCCTCGCCTCAGAAGCTGTGCTTACCCTATTAAACATTTTTCCTGAACTTTTTGACTTTTCCTGGTGTTAAAGTGGACTTTTAATATTCTTGCCTTTAAAGTGGACTAACAGAGATTTTGGACTTTTCTGTTTTCCCATGGAGAAGAACTCAGACCTCGTGGGTGAAACTGCCTAAATTCACTTTTCCTCCAGCCTTTAGTTATCCTGTGGGCCGTGGACATCTAAATTTCAGACTGGTTGCCAAAAGACGTCATGCCTGGCCTAGGGCTTAGCCACTAACTCCACCGGCTACACTCTCGTGGAGTCCTGTGTTCCAAACGTCATCTGGGAGAGCCGCCGAGCCTTCCCCGAACAATACCACCGGCTGGCGCCAACCACCACTGAATACCTGGAGCTACAGCTGTTTGTAAGTGAGACTCCCACTTTCCTATCTGCTGGGTTTAAACGAGATGTCCTGAATATCAATTATAACACTGGTCAACACCAAATTTATTGTCTAAGGTGTTTTTTAGCCAATTTAGGACAATTTTGATGTGCTGAATCCAAAAATCACATTGGTTTTGCTCAATCAGGTCAACTTTTTGAACTATGGTCACATGTTTTTTACATTTTTGTTTACATATATGGGTATTTTCACTTTATATGATGCAAAATTCTTTTTTATTTCTTGAAATTCTCTGAATTTTGAACAATGATGACGTAACATTCAATTTACATGTACTTACCTTTATGAATGTCTACTATTCAATTTACAGTACAACTGTACAACTGCTTACAACTTAGCATAAAAACCTGACCTGATCAAGAGAAACTGATGTCATTTTCGGATTCAGCGGTACAAAATTGTCTTAAATCAGTTGAAAAAAACAGACAACTTACAAAAAAATTATTTTTGTTATATTGTGTAATTGAACATAATCAATATTTCATGGTACAATTAGTCCCTCAGCCGTAGGACAAAGCTATAAACTGAAGGAAAATTCTATTCCTTTTTTTCCCCCGTAACCTCTGTTCATTTTTGTAGATTAACTCAGAAGTTTCCTTTTCAGATAATAAGCTTATGTAACTTTTCCCCATAAAATTGCATTCTGATTTTGTTAGTTACCTCAGCCTTCCATTGCATTACAATTGAAATATAAGATCTGGTTTCCCCTTGGTTCCACAAAGGTTTAACTATAGATTTTATGCTCAGGAATCCATTAACAGTTGATGTGATATTTGTCACCTGTTGATCATTGAACCTGCTTACGAATCATTTGAATGCAATGTCATGTAACCTGAATTAGTTTCATTAATAAACTTGCAAACGAGAGAAGTTGAAGTGTTTTCTTTTGGATATACGCTTTCCTGGGTCACGACAGTAAAGAACTCACTAATATTTTGAGACTGATTCATTAAGTAATTGGAGGTACTGAAATTAATTAATTAATAATTTGTTCTTTTGGAACTGGTGCCCTAATTTACAAGTGCTTTTCTCTCTTAATCTAGTGAGTGTTGTGGTGACTGTTTAACCCTCAGGCCCACGCAAACCCACTTCTAAATAAAATAAATAATTCCTGTACCTTATTACACTGTATTCTATTAAATATTGCTACACTGTTATTGCAATTACCAATCCTGTGCAGTCCAATCACTGTTTGCATCCCCATTACTGCATTGGACTTGCAATTATGGGTATTATGGCTCTCTTTTTTTCTCCTGTACTTAGGATTGCTGGGTTTTATCTTTTTTCTTTATTTGCACTACAGGTAGTATTAGTACATAGACTGCTGTTTGTTATATCTTTCACCCGTTACGTCACTCGATATAACAAATAATAACTCGGACCATTGACGTACCGTTAACGGTTTATTGGCGAGCAGCACTCATAGCACACAGCCAACGACAACACACTCAACATACACTACGTTACCCATAATGCATTTTAGCAAAGGCACTACGACGGGTGCCGTAGTAAACCAAAATACATGACATCTCCTCCCCTCTTACAATAAATGTCCTATGGGAGATATGAAGTGTCTGCTGCAATTCTTGTGTCTTTATTTGTCTCTTTTTTTTTTTCTTTTAATTATTATGCTGCCTTAGGAGTGAGGGTAGACTACCTCATCCCATAACTGTACCCCTGGGGATTATTCTGCCCCATAAATGTGGGTCAGTTGCTATCTAGTCTAATAACTCAGACGGACAGGAGGTCGTCGCTCCCTGGTGGGATATCGGTGCTCTGCAGGAACATGAGTCTGAGTTCTTTCTAATGTGGAGGTTACTTCTGGTGCTGATGCAGAAGAAGATGTCACATCTCCAGCTGGAACTCCGGTCTCTGAAGTGGTTGAGTTCTGCACTGGTGTAGGTGGATCGTTAGGATATCCAAGAGACGGTTCTGCAGGCGCTGGTGGTGTCTGCAGGAGTTGATCCACGTGCCTTTTCCAAACACTGTCAGTGGTTTGAACTGTATATGAGACTGGTCCAGTTTGTGCGATAACAGTTGCAGGAACCCACTTAGGTTCACCTCTGTAGTTCCTGGCCAGCACAGATTCTCCTGACGTGAACACTCTGTCCTTTGCCCGATGTCCTCTGTGCATAATTTGTTTCTCTTGTTGCTTTTGCACAGTGTCCTTTAATCCTGAGGGTTTCAAAAGGTCAAAGGTAGTGCACAGATCTCTCTTGAACATCAGACTAGCAGGGGTTGTCTTTGTGATTGCATGTGGAGTGTTGCGGTAGTTTAGCAGGAACTTGTGCAGCCTCTGATGCAGTGTTCCTTGACCTTGTGATGCTTTCAATGCATGTTTCATTGTCTGCACAAACCTTTCTGCAAGGCCGTTCGTCGCAGGATGGTATGGAGCTGATTTAATGTGCTGCACTCCATTAGCTTGTAGAAAAGCATCCATTTCTTGTGAAACTAACTGAGGTCCATTGTCAGAAACTAGTTGTATAGGAGACCCAAAACGACTAAACATTTCTCCTAATGCCTCTGTGGTCTTCTCTGTGGTGGTTGACCTCATAATAGCCACTTCAGGCCATTTACTATGTGCATCCACAGCAATGAGAAACATTCTGTCCTCAAACGGACCTGCAAAGTCAATGTGCACACGATGCCATGGCTCCTGTGGGAACTCTCAGGGATGGAGAGGAGCCAATGGTGGGTTGTTCCGTACCTTGTGACAAGATGAACAGCTTTTGGCTATTTCTTCAATCTGCTTGTCAATGTTTGGCCACCAAAAATAGCTTCTCGCTATTTCTTTCATTCTCACGATTCCACTATGTCCTGCGTGAAGTTGCTGTAACACTTTTGTTTGACATGACAGGGGAATAATCACTCTCCTCCCCCACAGCAAACAACCCGACTGAACAGACAATTCTGTCCACTTCCCAAGGAAGGGCTTCAAGGTTGCGTCATCACCCGCAGGTTGTCCTTTAATGACCAAGTCCATGACTGCAGACAACACAGGGTCATTTCTAGTCCCCTTTTTCACCTGCACAGCTGAAACAGGTGCGTTTTCTACCTCTGTGAAGTAGAAGATGTCCACAGTGCTTGACTCTGGCTTCATGACAGGAAGTGGTAATCTGGATAACCCATCTGCATTACCATGACAGTCTGACTTTCGATACCTGATGTCATAGGAGTGTCCTGACAACAGCAATGCCCACCTCTGCAGTCGGATCGCTGCAAGAGATGGTATTCCTGTGTATGGTCCAAGGATGGTTGTGAGAGGTTGGTGGTCAGTAAAAAATGTAAACTTCCGTCCATACAAGTACTGGTGGAATTTTCTGACACCAAACACAATGCTCAGAGCCTCTCTTTCCAGTTGAGCATAGTTAGCTTCTGCCTTGTTTAATGTCCTTGACGCAAAAGCGATTGGCTTTTCCTCACCGTCTGGCATTATGTGGGAAATCACTGCCCCTACGCCATAAGGAGAGGCGTCGCAGGCAAGCTGGATCGGAAGTGATGGGTTGAAGTGGGTCAGAACCTCTGATGCAGTCAGCGCATCTTTTGCCTTCTGAAAAGCTTCCTGACAGCTTGCTGTCCACCTCCATGCTTCCTCTTTGCGCAGCAGGTTATGCAGTGGTTTTAATAGTGATGCCAAGTTTGGTATGAAACGTCCATAATAGTTCAGCAGTCCTAAGAAAGACTTCAGCTGACTGACATTTTGGGGTGGAGGTGCATCCACAATGGCTGTGATTTTCGATGGTGCAGTGTGCAGTCCCTTAGCATCGATCACATGACCTAAGTATTCCACGGATGACTGGAAAAACTCGCATTTATCCTTGCGGATTCTCAATCCATATTCCTCCAGTCTCTTGAGAGTTGCATCCAAGTTGCGCAGATGCTCTTCATCATCTGCTCCTGTACACAGGATATCATCCAGGTAGCACTGCACTCCTGGTAATCCACTCAGGATTTGATCCATAGCTCGCTGAAAAAGTGCTGGAGCAGATGTGATGCCAAAAGGCAGTCACCTGTATCTGAAGAGTCCTTTATGGGTGTTGATAGTCAGCATTTCACGTGACTGCTCGTCTACATGCATTTGTAAGTAAGCCTGGTTGAGATCTATTTTGCTGAACTTTTGTCCCCCACTCAGCCCCGCAAATAAGTCATCAATCAGTGGAAGGGGATACTGCTCTGCTGTTAGTACAGGGTTTACTGTTACCTTAAAGCCTCCACAGGTTCGGATTCCTCCATCCTTTTTGGGTACTGGAACTATGGGCGTGGCCCACTCACTGGTTGTCACAGGCTCCGGAACTCCATTCTTGACCAGAGCATCCAAGTCAGCCTCCACCTTTGGTCTGATGGCGTACGGCACTGGCCTGGCTTTCATGAACACTGGTTTACTGTCAGGTTTGACATGCAGCTTCACTGTAATTTTTTTCATACTGCCTAGCTCATCACGAAAAACTTTTTTGTGCTTTTCTAGTATGGCCTGCAGCTGAGTGGAACTGTGTGACAGCTTCCTTACTTCTTGCCAGTCAAGTTGGATTTTCTTTAGCCACACACGCCCCATTTTAGCTGGACAGTTGTTCTTGGTAACATAAACTGGAAGCTCAGCAGTTTGCCCCTTGTACTGAACAGTTACCTCTGTCATCCCTTTCATGGGCACTCAGTGTCCAGTATACGCCCTGAAGACGGTGTCTGAAGGTCAGAGTGGACGATGTTTCAGAAACTTCTTGTAAATGCCATGCGACACAAGTGATGCCTTTGATCCGGTATCTATCTGCATTTTAATAAAACGTCCCTCCACTTTTGGTTTAGTCCAAAAGCCTTCTGAGCCTTCATTCACATTCATAATCCGGACAGTATTTATTGCAGTTGACACCTCTTCCTCTGAGGAGTCGCTCACTCTGTCCTCGCCATGTTTAACTGTGTGAACATTTCTTTTCTTTTTGTATTTTACCATGTCACTTTTATTCCTTGTCTTTGGGCCTTTGTCTTTGCTCCTTTTGCTTCTACATGCCCGCTCCACGTGGCCTTTTTTTCCACAGTTGTTACAGTCCATCTCTTTGTACCAACAGTCATTAGGAAGGTGTCCCACCTTGCCACAGCGGAAACATGGCCCTGTTGCATTGGTTTTACCACTGTTGAGCTTATGTACTCTGCCTGTAGCATGCAGTTGGTGTGCTTCTTTGGAAGCCATCTCCATCATCACACTAATGTTAATGGCTCTTTCAAGCGTCAAATCACTTTCTGTGAGTAACTTCTTCTGTGCTGCTTCATTTCGTAGTCCACACACAAGCCTGTCTCTTAATGTGTCATTTAAAACATCTTTAAATTCACAGTGTTCGGCTAACTTGCGTAGCGCTGCAACAAACATGTTAACAGACTCACCCTCTTCTTGGTTACGTCTGTGAAACCTGTATCTTTCTGCAATCACTAGAGGCTTGGGTTAGAAGTGGTGGGTCAGTGTGTCCACCAGTTCTTTGTAGGTTTTAGAGCCTGGCTTTACTGGCTGTAGGAGGTTACATAGTAGGTTAAATGTCTTGGGACCCATCACACTCAGAAAAGTGGGCACTAACTTTTCATCCGTTATTCCATTGGCCGTGACGAAATAGTCAAAGCGCTCTGTATAGGAGCTCCATTGCTCCGCGCTCTCATCAAAGGGCCCGATAGAGCCAATGACTCCAGCCATTTTAACGCTCCTGGTTGAATGTCGCTCTTTCCCTCGTGGCTCCTTCTTGTAACGTCGTTTCTTCCCTCCGGCGTTACTCACGGAGTTTTTTTTTGTCCTTAACGGTTTCCACTGCTCCGCTCCTCCCCGCTTAGCAGACAGCCCGCAGTATCCACCTCAGCACAGTGGCGCGGTGTATCACCCTGTCAGCACGGAGTAGCGGCGGGAAAAAAAAAAAAAATGACAAAAAAAACTCTCCTCCGTCGCGGACTGCAGCGTCGGTCCAGACGTCCTCGTCGCCACTTTTTGTTATATCTTTCACCCGTTACGTCACTCGATATAACAAATAATAACTCGGACCATTGACGTACCGTTAACGGTTTATTGGCGAGCAGCACTCATAGCACACAGCCAACGACAACACACTCAACATACACTACATTACCCATAATGCATTTTAGCAAAGGCACTACGACGGGTGCCGTAGTAAACCAAAATACATGACACTGTTGTTGTTTTCATCCTTATTCCTTCTTTTCATTTATATTGCACACACCACTAAGAGAGAAAGAAATGAAATTTCAGTTCTCCTATATACTGTATCCTGTACATATAGAAGTATGGACAAATAAAAATCTTTGAATCTTGAATTTAAGTTCAAAGAAATCTTGTGCAATGCAATGATGGCGGCCACCGTTTCCGAATGTCTTTGCTCATTCTGCTACCGAATGCTGACTTTTTTTTTTTTTTGCATAGTTGCTGTTCTTTCTACAGTGCATGGAGGTCATGCACTGCTAACGTATGACTGACAGACACTGGATATCGCCAAGTCAAGCAGCCACATGGAGTTTACTGGCTTTATACCATCCAACCTGCAATACATCGTCTACCCCCACAGTTACCATCATCACCCCCAGGAAGGCCCCGAAACACCGAGCCCACATGAGCATGCTGACCCCAAGAGAGTCCATCGGAGGTGGGGCCGAAGGCAAAGCAAGAGAGGAGGGCTACGTGCTAGGCTAAAGGCTTGCTCCAACCGGCCACCATTACCCAGTCTCTTAATGGCAAACGTGTGGTCTTTGAAAAATAAGCTAGACGAACTATGGGCAAGGACTGAAGACCAGTGGGAGACAAGAAAGTGCTGTGCCCTAATTTTCTGCGAGACCTTGCTTTCAGTCAGAGTCCCGGCGAGCGCTATTCAACTACAGACATACTCAACACACCGAGCAGACAGAACAGGAGACTCTGGTAAGACGAGGGGTGGGGAGATGTACAAACTGTCTACAAGCAGTGCTCACCCAACGTGGAGTTTTTACTGCTGAAATCCTATCCCTATTTTCTACCAAGGGACTTTACCACTGTGTTTTTGGCCACTGTTTACATCTGCCTGCAAAGCAACTACACAGTAGCGCTAAACAAACTCCATGATGTCATCAGCGCAGTAGAGAGCAGTTTTTATTGTTGCTGGGGACTTTAACCAGTGCAATTTACAGACCATACTCCCCAAATATTACCAGCATGTGGACATTCCCACCCGCGATAAAAGCACATTGGATCATGTGTATTCCAACATACGTGGCGCCTACAGAGCGGCACCCTGCCCCCACTTCGGACAGTCAGATCACATCTCACTGTTTATGTACCGAGCCTACAGACAAAAGCTGAAACAAACAAACCCTGTTATTAAGCAAATTAAGCGCTGGACTCCAGAGACTGAGAGCACCGTACAAAACTGTTTTGCCTGCACAGAATGGGATGTGTTTAAAGCTGCAGTCACCCGAGAGGACTCTTCTGTAAACATACAAGCTTATGTTGAATACGTGACTGGGTACATCAGCAAGTGCATCAATACCATCATACCCACCATATAGGTCAGGGCGTTCCCCAACCAGAAGCCCTGGATCAACAGTCAGGTACATCAGATGCTGCGTGCTCGCTCTGGTGCATTTAAATCAGGCTGTGAGATTGAGCACAAAGCTCCAAAGTATGGACTGAGAAAGGCTATAACAACAGCCAAGAGGCAGTACAGAGAAAAGCTGGACAGCCTCAACTCCACTCCTGACCCGGCACACATGTGGCAAGGCCTGCAACACATCAGACTACAAGAGGACCAACAGCAGTACCACTAGCTATTCTGTCTCCCACCTGGAAGATAAAGACTCCTACATTAGGACACTCTTTGATGACTACAGCTCTGCCTTCAACAAGGTCATTCCCCACAAACTCACCAACAAACTGTCTTCACTTCACCCTCTGTGACTGGCTACTGGACTTTCTAACTGGCAGGCCCCAGTCTGTCAGGATGGGTAACAGGACCTCAGCCCGTATCATCATGAACACAGGTGTCCCACAGGGTTGTGTTCTCTGCCCCATCCTCTACAGCAGGGGTGTCCAATCATGTGCCATGGTTGGCCAAGACCCTGCAGGTTTTCTCTTCTACCCAGTCTCTTCAGCAGGTGTTTTCACTGATCAGCAATCAGTGGGAAGAAGTTCAGTGAAATCTGCTGTTGAAGACACTGGTTGGAGGTAAAGCCTGCAGGGTCTTGGCCCTCCATGGCACATGATTGGACACCCCTGCTCTACAGCTTCTTCACCCATGACTGTGTTGCCTCTCACAAGGACAATATCATCCTAAAGTTTGCGGATGACACAGCACTAATAGGACACATCACTGGTGATGATGAAGCATCCTACTGGAGGGAGGTGGCCAACCTGGTGTCATGGTGTGAGGACAACAACCTCGCCCTCAACACGGGCAAGACAAAGGAGATGATAGTGGACATGAGGAAAGGGAGGAGGAGACCCCATCAGCCGCTGTTCATCTGGAAGCTTGAGGTGGAGAGGGTGAGCAGCTTTAAATACCTGGGCATCCACATCAGCGAGGACCTTAAGTGGACACGCAACACCACAGAGCTGGTTAAGAGAGCTCAACAGCGACTGTACTTTCTGAGGAGGCTGAAGAAGTTTGGCATGTCCTCCAGGATCCTCAACAATTTCTACAGCTGCATCATCAAGAGCATCCTGACCAACTGCATCACTGTGTGGTACGCAGCACCGCTGCCCTGGACCGCAAATGCCTGCAGAGAGTGGTGAAAACAGTGGAGAAGATCAGAACTCCGTTCCTCTCTCTGCAGAGCATCTACCACTGCAGAGTCCAAAGGAGAGCTGATACCATCCTCCGGGACCCCACCCACCCCCAGCACAGACTGTTCAAACTTCTACCCTCAGGCCGGAGGTACAGAAGTGTGAAATGCAGGACAACCAGACTGAAGAACTCTTTTCCCACTGCCATCAGACTCCTGAACAGATAACAACTCCCAAAACTCCGTAACACAGTTTTGCATATAGGAATTCGCACATTGGCTGCTAAGTTTGCACATTGCTCACCTGTACAGTAGATATAGTCTCACCCGTCTGATGTCCATATCATCTCTGCTGCTAATTATCATGCACAGTCTACTGGTTCTACCGTTACAGAAATTAGCACCAGGTACTAATTTGTAATTATACACTGCTCATTGCATAATGCTCGTTTGCACTCTGTACATAGGTCTGTGCCATCTCAGGTTCACATCAGGTTGCACAATGCTCATTTGCCCACTGTACAACGTGTTATTTGTACTCATTAGTTTTAGTATTTAGTATTAATGTGTGCTTAAGGAGTCCTAACTGCTTAACTGTGTGTTGGTGTGTGTGTTATTAGTATCCATTAATATTAGGATTGAGTTACTGTAAGTTACTGTGTTTATTGCCTTAGAATTGTTGTTTCTGTACCTATTACCTTGGCAGTCATTTGAAGAGCAAAGTAAGAATTTCATTGCTCAGGAAATGTAGCATTTCTTAACTGTGCACATGATAATAAAGCCTCTGAATCTTGAATCTTGTGTAGTGGTAGATCCTGGACTACAGAAGAACCTGTCAGATTTTAGAATGGATCCAAATCAAAGGGAGGGTCTGAACATTTCTTAAATCTCCAAGAAAAAAAAAAGCTCACAAATGTATTTATTTTTGATGAGTACTCTTACTTTGAATAATTAATTACAGAAGGTAACCCTACTTTTGCTGTAGCCAAGTTGCTGGTTCCTCACTCACCTCTGATGTGACAGAAGATATCTTCACTTTGGTTTGAAGCATAAAAAGATTCAGAGATGCCCACATGTTAGCATATACAGTGGGGAAAATAAGTATTTAACACGTCAACATTTTTCTCATTAAACATATTTCTGATGGATCCATTGACCTGAGATTTTCACCAGATATCAGAAACAACCGAAGTAATCCATACATACAAAGAAATCAAGGCAACTGTGTTCACAAATCATGTTATATTTAATAAAGTGGAATGACAGAGGGAATAAATACTGAACATCGATGAAGAAAAAAAGGTGCAAAAAGGCACTGAAAGCCACAAAACCAGTTGAAATCCCTCAGAATTTAGGAAGCCATCCCATCCCCCATCAGTGCAAATTAGTTTCAGCTGGTTAAGCCCTGACTGACGGCCTTAAAAAAGGACTGTGAATATCAGATTGTCACACCATAAAGAACTCATGATGGGTTGAAGCAAATAGCTCTCTTTAGACCTCTGCAACCTTATTGTTGCAAAATATAATGATGGCATTAGTTACAGGTGCATTTCTAAACTGCTGAATGTTCCAGTGAGCACTGTTGGAGCCATCATTTAGAAGTGGAAAGAACATCATTTTACCATATACCAGCCATGACCAGGAGCTCCTTGTGAGATTTCTGACAGAGGAGTCAAAAGAATTATCAGAAAAGTTAACCAAGAGCGAAAGACCACTCGTGGAGAGCTCCAGAAAAACCTGGAGTCAGCAGGTACTGCTGTTTCAAAAAAAAACAACAAAAAAACCCCAAAAAAACAATAAGTAATGCACTCAACCGACATGGGCTCTATGCCTGCTCACCTCACAAGACTCCATTGCTGAAGAAAAAGCATGGTGAAGCTCATTTAAAGTTTGCTGCACAACATTTGGGCAAGCCAGTAAAATACAAGGAGAATATAGTCTGGCCAGATGAGACCAAAATTGAACTTTTTGGATGTCACAACACACAGCATTTTTGGAGGAGAAATGGCACTGCACATCCCATCATGGCGTGGGGATGTTTTTCAGCACATGGTACAGGCAGACTTCATATAATTGAAAAAAAGATGACTGGACAAATGCACAGAGACATCCTTGATAAGAATCTGTTGCCATCTGCCAAGATAAGGGGATAGGGATAAGGACCTGTACTTATATAGCGCTTTTTCTAGTCTCAAAGACCACTCAAAGCGCTTCACTAGTACAAACCCTCTATTCTAAGGGCCTATAGGAGACATATATCTAGGGACAATTTAGAGTCACCAATTAACCTAACATGCATGTCTTTTGGATTGTGGGAGGAAACCGGAGCCCCCGGAGTAATCCCAAGCAGCACAGGGAGAACATGCAAACTCCACACAGAAAGGTTCCTACCCTTGCCAGCCTGGGGATTCAAACCTGGAACCTTCTAGCTGTAAGGCAACAGTGCTAACCACTGCACCACCGTGCTGCCAGATGCTGAAGATCAAATGAGGGTGGACATTTCAGCAAGACAATGATCCCAAACACACAGCCGATGAAACTCTCAACTGGCTCCAGAGAAGGAAAATAAAGCTGCTAGAATGGCCCAGTCAGTCACCTGACCTTAATCCAATTGAAAATCTATGGAACGAACTGAAGATCGGAATTCATAGAAGACACCCATGGAACCTTCAAGATTTGAAGACAGTTTGTGTGGAAGAATGTGCTAAAATCACTCCTGAGTAATGCCTGCACCTAATTTCTCCATACAGGAGACATCTGGAAGCTGTTATTACAAACAAAGGCTTTACTAAATAGTAAATGAATTTCACCAAGCATGTTCAATACTTATTCCCTGTGTCATTCCACTTTATTAAATATAACTTGTTTTGTGAATACAGTTGCCTTTATTTCTTTGTATGCATGGATTACTTGGGTTGTTACTGATATCTGGTGAAAATCTCAGGTCAATGGCTCCATCAGAAATATTTTAATAAGAAGAATGTTGACGTGTTCAGTACTTATTTTCCCCGCTGTATGTGATTCTGCTCCGACATTGTGAGCCGTTGTTGTGAGAGTCAGCCTACAGAAAGGTCATGAGTGTCTCTGAGGGCTGGCTTTATCCTGTTTGCAGCCGAGTGTGGAGGACAGTTCACCCTGCAGCTCTGTTACCAGCACCGTGTCTGTGTGGAATAAAAATAGAGAAGAATTCATCTTTTCCTCATTTAACAATTGGAAGCAGAAACATGTTGAAGCAGAATTATTCCGCTAATGGTCGGAATCCTGCAGCTCATAAGACCAGAATAACAGGCTCCCTTTGGAAAAAAAGAAAATTATATGAGAATTTATGATTTAAAGTAATTATATTTTATGTGAAATTCATTCATTTTTTTGAACATGCACTTATTTATTTCAGGTCATGGGAGGTGGATCCATTCCCAGATTCTTCAGATTTTTTTTGGGGGGGGGGCATCCTGGTCAGGTCTACAGTCCATCACAGGGATAACAGACAATTGTCCACTCTCACATTCAGTCCTACGGGCAATTTGGAGTCCACAGTTAAAGCCAATTAACCCAATGTGCATGTTTTTGGACTGTGGAAGGAAACCTGAGGAACCCCACACATACACAGGGATAACACGCTAACTCCACACTGACAGTTCACAACTGGCTGCTGATGGATTCAAGCTCAAGACCTTCTTGCTGTGAGACGATAGACAATAGTAAAAATCATTCATTCCAACCATGGTATACAGAAGAACATCTCTGAAAGAACATCAACCACTGAAGCAGATGTTCTACAGCAGCAGAAAGACCTTGTGGTTGACTCCTGTCAGCTAAGAACAGGAAAATGAGTTTAGAATCACACGGGATCTCCAGAACTAAATGATAGAAGTTTGGAAACTCAGTGTAAATGGTGTAGAGATTAAAAGGGTATCCGAAACTAAATTCCTTGGAGTAATAATTGATAACAAACTGTGTTGGAAGCCACATATTAATTATATAAAAGGTAAAGTATCCAAATCAATTGCAATATTACACAGTGAAAAATTTGCTGAATCAACCCACACTATACACCTTGTATCATTCATTAATACTCCCATACATGGCATATTGTAATGAAGTATGGGGAAATACATATAAAACAAACATATATCCACTCTTTATGCTTCAAAAGAGAGCTATTAGAATAATCAACAAAGCAGCTTACAGGGAACCAACAAACCCACTTTTTCTTAAACAAAAAACTCTCAAGTTGAAAGATCTGATCGACTTTAAAACCGCAATAATAATGTTCAAAGTGAAGAATCTATCACTGCCCGCAAATATCCAAAAGTTGTTCCAAACAAGGGAGAAACGATATCACTTCAGAGGAACATGTATATTTCAAAAGCCTACAGTGAGAACAACTACCAAGCAACACTGTATTTCAGTGCAAGGTGTCAGATTATGGAACGATTTTGGACCTGAATTAAAATCATGTACAAAGCTTGGACAATTTAAACAAAAACTAAAGGAAGAAATACTCCAAACATATTTACAAGACGACATGTAAACTCACATAAGGATTGACATTTCCAGCCTGTGTTGTGTTATAGCTTAGTTTTTCTTTTTTCTCTGTGACACTATGTCTTAGATTTGTTTTTGAATAGTAACCGCTTAACTTAGACTAGCTCAGTTTTCTTTTTCTCTCAGTCATATTTTGTCTTAGCCTTGTTTTAAATTGTAATCGCTCTTGTCTTGTTTTCTCTTTTTTCTCCTTTGAATTCTTGGATGGAATATGGGTGGGCAATATAAGCTGCGGCTTCAGCCATCACCCATTTCGGATAACTCACGTGGAATTGTATAGTAGAAGGAGTCTTTGTCTAATTTGACCTTGTTGTTATATTATACAGTTTCTTTTAACCTGTAATGTACTATCCGAAATAAATAAATTCATTCAAATTCATTCATAGAAGTTTGGAGGAACATTGCCTGGTCTGAGTTTCAGTTTCTGCTGTAACATTGTGATGGTACAATAGATAGATAGATAGATAGATGTACTTTATTGATCCCAAACTGGGGAATTACAGTGACACAGCAGCATGACAGTTGCCAGCCAAACAACAGAAACACACACGACAGACAAAGGGATTACCCATGGAAAGTAAAAAAGAAACTAACATGACTATAGAACCTATATACATCATAGCTTAATATATGATGATGACCCGTATAAACACATGAATCATCCCATTGCACAAAGAAGGACTATCAGGAGCAGAGTGAAATGTGAGGTACCAGTTAGTCTGTAAGGTGCAGTGTGGCAGCATAGCTATGACCAGAATACAACATCATAGTGAGTTATTGTACAGTGAAATTGCATGTGGCAGGAAAGATTTCCTGTACCTGGCTGTTCGACAACAAAGCTGTAGTAGTCTACTGGAGAAAGTGCTTCGCTGCCTATCTAGTGTGTGGTGGAGGGGGTGATCAAGATTGTTCATGATGGATCGCAGTTTATTTAGTGTTCTCCTCTCCACCACTGTCTCAAAGGTCTCCGGTCTGAGACCTATTACAGAGCCAGCCCTCTTGATAATCTTGTCAAGTCTGTTGGTATCTCTGGCCCTGATACTGCTACCCCAACAGACCGCAGCAAAAAAGATGGCGCTGGCAACAACAGTCTGGTAGAAAAGCTCCAGCATCCTGCTGCACACATTGAAGGATCTCAGTTTTCTCAGGAAATAGAGTCTGCTCATCCCCTTCTTGTGCGCAGCATCGGTGTTGGATCTCCAGTCCAACCCGCTGCTGATCCTGACACCCAGATATTTGTAGTCTTCAACCACTCCCACATCCTCCCCCCTAATCTGCAGTGGCTGAGAAGGAGCCTTCCTCTTCCTGAAGTCAATCACCATCTCCCTGGTCTTGCTGACATTCAACCTCAGGTGATTCTGCTCCGTCCACTCCACAAATCTGTCTACCAGTGACCTGTACTCCCCCTCCTCTCCTCCTCTTATACACCCCACAACAGCTGAGTCATCAGAGAATTTTTGCAGGTGACATGACTCAGTGTTATACTGAAAGTCCGTGGTGTATAAGGTAAAAAGAAAAGGAGAGAGCACAGTCCCCTGTGGCACTCCCGTATCACTAGCCACCACTCCAATCAGGGCACCATGGAAGTTCAGCCAAAAAAATCTACAACTGTGTGATGCTAGCGTTTCTATATGGAGCAGTGTCTCAGAGGAATGTTTCACAACCTTGTTGGATGTATGAATCCATGAAGAATTAAGGCAGTTCTGAAGACAACACAGATCCAACCCAGTAACACCGAGCTGTGCCCGTTACAGTGGTGGGTGAATTGTCATATTACACACGTTCAACCAAAGTAGCTATTGTAGATCTTGCAGACATTGTGTTGTAGTGATATTTAATAAAATACAGTATAAGCAAAGCAACTCAGCCTTGGCCGGGGTATCCTGGGTTCGATCCCAGCCCCCGACCAACAGTGACCTGTGTGGAGTTTGCATGTTCTCCCCGTGCCTGCGTGGGTTTAGTCAGGGATTTCTCCAGTTTCCTCCCACATGCCAAAAACATGCAAGTTAGGTTAACTGGCATCAAAACTGGGGATTCTAAATTGTCCTTAAGTATGAATGTGAGAGTGAATGGTTGTCTGTCTCTCTGTGTTGGTTCTGCGATGGACTGGCGATCTGTCCAGGGTGTACCCTGCCTCTTGCCCAAAGATCCTGGGATAGGCTCCAGCCCCCCCCCCCCCCCACACACACACACACGACCCAAAAATGATAAAGCGGAAGAAGATGGATGGATGGATGGAGTATAATTAAGTACAGGAATTATTTATTTTATTTAATAGTGGGTGTGCAAGGGGACAGAGTTAAACCGTCACCCCAACACTCACTAAATAAAATAGGAATGCACTCGTAAAAAGCAACTCCTCCTTTGGCAACCAGTCCAAATTTATTGTATCCCCAGCCTGTAGGGCAGATCCAAAGACTGAAGGAAAAAGGTTTTAGTCAGTTTCACCCACGAGCTCCTGATTTCTTGACAGGTTCAGACGTGGATGAGGCCGGAAAAGAAATGTCCAAAAATCTCTATCAGTTCACTTTAAAACAGGAAAATTAAAAAGTCCTTTAACTGCATGAAGAGTCAAAAAGTCCAAGAAAAAAAAAACAAACAAAAACATTCAAATTGGATAAGAATGGCTTCTGAGGCAAAGAAAAAAAAAGGATTTGAGAGTTTAACTCTCTTTAAAGACGAGCTCATAGAAAAAGGATGATTTCCCCTCAGTTAACCAGAAAACAAGTATAACTTATCAAAAGACGATTTAGGAAAGTTAACGCAGGATTTGACAAGGACTTCTTAAAACTCACAGAACAATTTAGACAAAAGAAAACTGCAAGGAAGTACAAAGAAGTCTGAAGAAGTCTCTAGAAGAAGCAAAAACAAAAAAACTGTTTTCTGAGTAGCAGAGCGGCTCTGAAGCATTTAACTGAAGCGCGCTGCTGGGTCATAAAACGGGACTGGCTGCAAGGTTGTCTGTGTACTAGGGGTTTGTACACCGGCAGGAGATGAACCAAGTTGTGATCCGATCTCCCGAGTGGGGGGAGTGGTGATGAGGTGTATGCCTCCTTAGTGTTTACATAGAATAATTCTGGTGTTTTATTGTCTCTAGTGTGGCATGTGACATACTGGGTGAACGTGGGGTATGCAGGGTGGCTCTGAAGCATTTAACTGAATCGCGCTGCTGGGTCATAAAACGGGGCCGGCCGCAAGACGGGCCAATCATCTTCCATAAAGAGGAGTTTGAATGGGCTTTTGTCCAATGAGGGGATATTTCTTTTTTTGTGAACAGCCAGTCAGAATGCCAGTATGTTATCCAGCAGAAAGGCAGCATGATGATTGATTATCATGAGAGGGAAGATGGACAGAGATTCATAAAGCATTCTGTTCTTATGGAATTATATACTCAGTGTAAAATCTAACTAATTTAAATGGCTCAAGGCTAATATTCAGTGACCATGCATTTATACCATTACTAATAATGTTAACATTCAATTGAATAACACTCATGAAAATAAAACATTCTTAAGACATGCACTCACATTTAAATTAAGGATTAATGAATTACTGCAAACCATTGTTGGTGATCAAAAGGGTAATGATTTTCACAGTGTCCTTAGAATCCGGGGAAGTGAGCTGGAAGGAAAGCTTAATGTTTAGTCAGAATTAACAGATTGCACAATGAAACATATTCCGTAGATGTCCACTCGGAGGTACTGTTGAGCTGTAGATAATTTTTCGGTCTTTGGAATGTGAGTGGAGGGGGGGTGCTAGAGGGTTCTGGAATATGTCTAAAAGAAGAAGGGGGCCGTATATCTGCCAGCTTAAGAAGTTTATGACTTTTTAAGAGTATCAGTTCTGGGTACGAATGGATACTATCAGCATGAACTGTCCAGTGGGGATTTGACTCCAAGAGTTTATGGTCCACTTAAGCCTTTAAAAGCAAATCCTTATCAAGTTTCTCTACAAAAGTGAAATTGTTTACACTGGGGTCCTGTTGAAGACACACAGCATTCTTGACCAGACCTTGAGTGAGAGTTGCTTTAAAATAAAGAAAAGTGAAATTTCTTTAAAATGAAGAAAAGTGATCTCCTGGATTGGCCTGAAGAGAAGTTGATGCTACAGTGTATAGACCTACCCCAGGTTTAGTGGCTCATGTGGCTCACACCATCTTGCTGCCTGCTAGCAAGCTTATTAACTGTGCTGAGGAACTCCAGGATGAAGCTATGGTGATGTTATCACCACACAGGTGTCATTTCCACATTAGTTTCTGCAGATTTTGCCCACTTCTCCTTTCATCTTCAGATGGAACAAACAGTCCATCACCTCGTAGGTGTTATGGTTGGATACGTGGGAGGATAAATCCAACTTCAGCTTGTCTAGCTTTTTTGGAAAACAGACGTGACATTTGGATACATGGAGCCAACATGGTGGCACCAGGTAGAACACATCAAGGTCACAAAGGTCAGGGCTGTTCCCTGCTGTAGAAAAGAAGCAGTAACACCATGGTATAAACATGTTCACTTTATAATGAGTAAACAGGAGTTACTGTAGGCTAATAATGATAGTTATTAATGAAATGGAGATATTTGAATGTTGTGTGAAATCAGGGTAGGTTATGCTCCATCAAGACTCTGAGGACTGCTGGTGTCCAGTTAAACATCTCCATCAGAAGTGATGTGCAATAGTTGCTACTGTTGTTCAGCTGTACCAGTAGTTTAACCCATGAATGACACATCTACACATCATATTCACATTTAGATGGATAAAACCCAAGGACAGAATACAGACGCTGAGCTGGGGTGGGGGGTGGGGTCTGTTGGGTTTTCTCTTCAATTAACCAAACTCCTGTAGATCTGCAGCTTCAGCTCCATGTTCTCTGTAGAACTTGGGAACCAACCAGACTGTGTTCACATAAACTGAAACTTTACTGAACAAATGAAGACATTATGGCTAAAAATGTTATGGCTGAGTGTGAGACAGCTAAGGTCACCATGCAGGTCTGATGATTGCAGACACCTTCACTAACACCGTAGATGAATGTTTTTGTCCAGGTTTTCATGGCGTGGTGACCTGGGTCAGTACTAATGTGTGTGAGCAGCTGTGAGTGAGATTAGATGTTTAAATATTCATCAGTGTTTCCTCCAGGTCCTGTACTGTAAATAGGAGGAACACACTCACAGCTACAGTCCATGTTTGTCCAACACTGCTTCAAACTTTAATTATTCATGACTGAATTCTCACTCTTCTCCACATTCTTGTTCCATTCTTTTGTTTCTGTGAAATGGTCACAAATTTGAACAAGCAGAGGAACAGATGATGCATCTTGCAGCCAATCAGCATCAAGCTACTCCTGGTCAGACAGTAAACCTGATGTGAAGTGTGCTGACTTGAACAGACATGCGTATGGATATAGTTTCAGTCAGACATGAAGGACTAAAGTTATCTTCAGAGGTTCAGAAAGGAAGACTCTTATTTGCTGCTGGGACCATTACTCCTAATTTCCACTGTGGGTAGATTGCATTAAGTCTGTGAGCTGCTCACTGCACAAGATATGGTCCTCTAGAGTCCACACTCATGTTTCCACCAGATGTTATGAGATGTGTCCCAGACTGGTTCGTCTCTGCAGATCACTAAGAATTCACAACAGGTCTATTTTTTTTCTTTTCCAACTGAAACAAACAGAAGACGAACTGTTTCTTCTACTGAAAAGTTCTCATCACAAGTCTGGTATCTGCACCTGTTAAAGGATTGACATACTGTATGTGTGTGTGTGTGTGTGTGTGTATGACAGCATGCACAAAGTAAGTGTGTACGTGTGAGTGGTTTGCCAGGAAACATACAAAGAGGGCGGCAGGTTGCAGCAACACCCCCCCCCCCCAGAAACCCCCAGCAAGCAAGACAGCGCCACCAACCCCCACAGAGGGCAAATTTCCTAAGACCAACAAGCCTCAGGGCAACCAGGCATCGGCCCCCAGGAGGGACGATCGGGGGAGGCCAGGCCGCCAAGCAGCCAGCATGGTACATCCCTGCCCCTGGACCGGCCAGCACCCACCTGCCCAAAGGGGCCAACATCAACCCCCGAGTCCAAGGCGACGGAAGGCCAGCACCCCCCCCCCCCCCCCAGGGCCAGGGACCAGCCCCCCCAGCCCCCCCCACAGCGGACCCAACCCACCCTTGCACTGCCAACACACACCCTGGGAACCCTCACACCTCCTCGCCAAAGGAAGGTGGTGGCAAGGCACAGGAGCCCCATAGGGGGGCCAGCCCCCCCCCCCCCCAGTCCAAGGGAGCCCATGCAGCCAGGAGGCACCACCCCCTCAGTCCAGCACCCCCCGATCGGCACACACACTCATTCCCACGCACTCCTGCCTTCTTGCTCTCATACACAACCACTTGCACCCACACACACTCACTCACTCGCACCCACACAATTCCACACTCCCACCCATTCTCTCCCACTCCTGTACCCACTCAATCTCGCACCCAGTCCCACTCGCCCTCACAGTCACTCACTCACACCCACCCACGCTCACCCACACACACTCTCAGTCGCGCGCCGACTCACATCTACGTGTGCTCTCCCCCACACACTCATTCACCCTTATTACTTGGGGCAGCCATGGCGCAGATGTGGTGGGCATAAACGCGCACCAATGCCCAGCAGCGGCTAGGGAGACTGCCAGCATGGACCAGCAGCCACGCCCCCACCAACCCACCCCAGGGCAGCCACAGCCACAGAAGCTGACCACCACCACCAACCAATCAATGGACTACCACAAGCACTCCAAGACACCACCCAACATGCAAAACGCCATACAAATCTGACCCACCACCACCATCACCTTCTCCATTCACCACTCCCTTGCACTCACTTACTCACTCTCTCACTCCCTTGTTCACACCCATTCATTCTGCAGTGCCCAGGGATGGCACTAACATGACGGGCCCCAGGTCACCAGCCAGGCCCCCAGCAGAAGGAGGGCAGCAGGGGTGAGGGAAAACCCCCACCCCCCCATCCCCCAAGCCCGAATTATGATGGGTGAGTGTTAGTTGTGTGGTGTGATTGTGTGCAGGTGTTTGAACTACCAAAGTGCAGTTAAAATTGGGGGGGTAGTGTATTAGGGTACCACTAACCACTGCTATGGACAGTGGGGCTCCCACACTCCCAAAGCCCTCAGTGTTTACAGTGCAATTAAAATTGAGGTGAGCGTGGCTCCACTGTGCAGTAGACAGAGGGATCCTCTTCACCGGTACAGTTCGGCATACCCCCTTCCAAAAAACCCTAAGTGTATCCAATAAAATGTATATTCAGCCCAGAATTGGGGGTGGGTGGGTGGGTGGGGGGAATGTAAGGGGAGAGGTGGTCCAGAAGAGAGCCAGGCCCCCCAAGAAGCCAGCTTCCAAAGTGGCTCTGGAGGCTACCCACTGCCCCCACATCCCATCCTAGGGCAAGGGCCACCTGACTGATGCCACATCAAGCATACAAGGAAGCAAAGAAAGGTCTTCGGGAAGAAGAGTGATCAGATCAAGACCAGAGGGTACTAAGACCAAGATCAGACCAAGGCCAGAGGGTACCCAGACAAGGCCAAGACCAAAGGGTACCAAGATCAGACCAAGACCAGAGGGTACCAAGACAAGACCAAGACCTGATATTGATTTTAAATCAGAACTTCAGCTTCAATCTGAACCGATTCTGAGTGTTGATGGTGTCAGAGGATCATCAGGAGACCATAACAGGTTCATCATGAGTTGGTTCACTCATGTTGAGATGTAAACTTTATACATGTGAGCAGTATGGTCATAAACACACAGGATGTTAAAGTAGTGACCACAGCTTAAACACAGAGCCTCTGACAGTGTAATAAGTAAGTTTTAGATTAAATCTATGCAGAGCATAATTGTCTCCCGTCTGAATACAGCGCTCAGCGCTTTATTCTTCTTCTGTAAAATATGCATGAGTGACTTTTCTCTTCAGCTGACAGTGAATGGCGGCGGGAGTGACGCGCCTGTTTAAGGTCACATCTGTTTGCATGTTTCCAACGCCTCATTTGTCAAAATAAAAATGGTTGTTATTAAGCGACAGTTATTATGGAGGCCCTGCAGGGGGCGGCGCACCACTTAAAGGACAAAACAAGAATAATTCTCCACAAATTACAGGCTGTGAGGCTGAAGGTGCATCAGCATATGTGGATGGAAGAATAAGAGGAAAAAAGGTTTCAAAGCATCAGATTTAACAAATCAAAGGATGTGAAGTCACGGGCTGATAAAACTGAGATGAGAGCAGATGAAAGAGGAAGTGGGGGTCAGCGGGGGTAATTATTGTGTTTCCACTCTATAACAGTTAAAACTGTAAGTGTTTGAAGAACAGACGCCACAGCGTCATAATATGGCAGGTAAGTATATTTAGAGATGGATAACCTGAGGGGACCAAGCTAATCAGCACAAACTAGCAGATTGGATTTTACAGAGCAGACGTCTTTCATCAGAGGAAATCTGATCACCTGAACACTGCCTGGAGAAACACAATCACAGTCTTTCCAGGAGATCTGAATACCGGTGACAAGCTTTCAAACACTTCTCAAACTCTCAGAGCTCCATTTAAACTTTAAAGGAAAGATCCTGAAATGTCTGCAGGGCCTCAGAGATGCTTTTCTCTGACCATCTTTGAGTTAAAGAATTGATGCTGCTAGATGTGTGACATCTGAAAATAAGAATGATGAAGATGTGGAGCTTAACTTCCTTGAAGAAGAGGGCAAAGTAGCTGGAAATTGTACTCAAGTAAAAGTTTGCTGTGTTACAATATCATTTAGAGGAACAGCACACAAGAAAGTTCTGAAATAACCTCCGTCTCATCCTGGGGTGGCTGTGAAGCTGCTACCATCCCTCCGCTAGACTTTTCTGGGCTAAAGTCCAAGAACAATTACCCATGCTGGCATCTTTGAGTACCCAGGGTTGGATCTGCAGCCATTGTGTCAGAGGTGCCATGTCCTTCATCAGTGACTGTTGACCTCTAAAGAAAGCACATCTATCTAGTGCTATAGTCAAGACTGGACCAAGACCAGAGCACAGAGGGTACCAAGACTTTAACGGGTCAAGACAAAGACGGATGACTGATGGAAGTTTTAATGTTTAATTCTTATACTTAGTTTAATCCTTGTCCTGACTGCAAAATTATAAACATGCTGTGATTCTACAGGAAAACTCATTATCTTCACAGGCCAGTTAAATGGGAAGGCATGATGACCTTCTCTGAGGCTGGCTCCAGCTGTGAAAGTCTTTATGCTTTTATGTGACTAAGAAGGTCAGAGGGAAGTCTGTTTCTAAAGACTGCTCACATCATAAAGTTATGAGCTCTCTGTCAGTGCTGTCAGTCAAACTGCTCCTCTCTACAGAGACCATAAACTCAAAATCCAGATCTGGTGGAGAATGTCTTCATTCCATTCATTCAAGTAGGTTCATTTTGTCTTCTTTTAATTATTTACCTAATGGCTATCAGCCATTATGAGCAGCTTTTTCATGGAGGATCTGGAAAAAAAAGCCATCAACACAGCACCTACACAATGCAAACCCACCCTTTGGAAGAGATACGTGTACGACATTCTGGAGAAAATAAGGAAAGGACACATACAAGAACTCACTGACCATCTGAATAGCACAGACAGCACTGGGAATATAAAATTCACGCACAAAAAGGAGGAAAATGGCACCATAGCCTTTCTGGACATGAAAATCCACCACAACGATGACGGCAGCATAAAAATCACAGTCTACAGGAAACCAACCCACACAGATCAATACCTGCTATGGACATCAGAACACCCCACAGCACACAAGCTATCAGTCGTCAGGACGTTATATGAACGACCCACCATCATCACAGACCAAGAAGACAGACAGGAGGAGGTAAACCACATAAAACATGCACTTATACGCTGCAAATATCCAGTATGGGCCATATACAAAGGGAAACAGCAAGTCAAAAACAAAGAAAAGAAACAGGAAATAAGACACAGAAAAAAAGCCAAAATCAAAAACTAGGACACCATAACTATACCATACATCCGAGGGATCACAGAACCAATTCAAAGGATCATGAAAAAATACAAAATAAACACAGCAGTAAAACCACACAAAAAATTAAGACAGTTATTAGTACACCCCAAGGACAGAATAGAACAAGACAAAAAATGCAATGTAATATATGAAATATCATGCAGATCATGCAACAAAACCTACATTGGAGAAACTCGAAGATTATTCACCACAAAAAAAAAGAACACCAGAAGGAATGTGAGAAGGAAACACAAGGACGACTCACAAGATCACAAAAAGAAAAGGCAGAACAAGAAACATTATCATGGACTGGGACAACACAAAAATTATTGGATCAGAGAGCAACAGACAGAAACGCTGGATCAAGGAGGCCATAGAAATCAGGAAGCGGGGAAAAGACACCATGAACCGAGAAGAGGGGGCCTTTATGCTTTCCCATACCTGGGACCACATTTTCCAGAGACCATCTGACATTGGAAAGCGGGGCCAGCTCGGTGGATCTGACAGGTCTGCTGAGCTGGCCCCGCCTACGAAAGTCAGCTGATAAAATGTCACCTGACAGCAATTAGCTGACTCTTCTGACGAAGGCTGCAGTGCACAGTCGAAATATGTTAAGAAGGTAAAGACATCTCCTTTCTATTTTTGTCTTTAATAAGAACAAAAGGTAAATGTCTTTATTCCAGTTCTCACCATACAGAAGACAGATGTATATTTCTACTACAACGTACTTGTACAGTGGTCTTAGTTTCAACTTGGTTTCTGAATGTCTTGGTCCTGACGTGGTCTCAACCCTTAAAGTGTGGTTCTTGGTACACTCTGAGCTCGTCAGGTCTTGGTGGTCCTTACTACCCATCTCACTGTGAATGTCTTTAAAGGTTTTGATCTGATTACAAACCACCTCCAGAAGGTTTACAGTCAGTGCAAATGGTGTTTTAGTAAAGGTACTAAATTTATGGAACAGTTCTAGAGAGGAACTGAAATCATGTGAAACAATGAGCCAGTTCATCAACATGTTCAAGGACAGAAGAAATATATTCAAAGTAGAGCTCTGATGCTGAAGATTTTGGTGAATGTTCAGTAAGATGTTCATTTTCTGTTCAAAGGAGGAATCCACTTAATGAAACAATGATAATTAGTATAATTTGGGATGTTGGTTTGGTTGGTGCAGTCCTGAACTTTGACTTCATGTTCCTCCATGAAGATGATAGTGGACAGAAAAACAGCAGACAAAAACCTTTCAAGTCTCATCCCCTGAACTTTATTAGTCCAATAGTTATAGGCCTTTATGAGTCTTTGACCTGTTTGACCTTGGTGACTTGACTGTTTATCTTTGGTCTTGATGTCCTCTTGTTACTCAGCGGCAGTCAGTCTATTAAAATTCAGTGAAGAGGCTGATTTCATTGCTGACTTATGGACATTTTAGTTCCAGTTTGATTAAACACAAAAATACACAGATCAATGAGGGGATCATGTCATGCGGTAGCCCTCGCGAACCACCATAAGACGCCACACAGTCGCCAGTGAGTTTCAGTGAGTTTTATTACGGTGAAAAGGTAACAACACAAGATGCAGGAGCAATGACACATAAGTCTACAAACATCCGGAGGCGTAAGGCTAAACAGCTCTCATACAGGTCCGTAGGAGGAGACGGTCATACACAGGCAAGGTTGTTGGAGTAACGGCTACACAGGCTGCTGAGGCAGAGACACACAGAGGTCTACTCACACCGGGAGGGGTAAGGCTAACAGCTCACTTACTGGTCCTGGGGAAGCGATGGTCAACCACAGGCAGACGAGGTAGGTAACAGTCTGAAGCATCCGTAGCTCAGATGTAGGACGACTGACACTGCTGCGTCTTACCACCGCCAGTGCCGGGCTTAAGAAGGCGAAGCACTAACGGCGGTAATTACAATCAGCTGACCGACCGTTGACAGGCGGAAGCCCCACCGAGCACTTTCACAATAAGAGCCCGGTGAGGCCAGAATACAGCCCGCAACTGTCAAGGCCGGCAGCGAAATATAACTTAGCCCGAGCGCGAACAGAAGCCGCGCTCAGGTCATAACAGTACCCTCCCTCCACGGGCGGACTCCGAACGCCCCAAGGAACCACCCTGCCCCCCCCCCCCGCCTCCCCAGGGTGGGAGGTTGGGGGACGGATGTGGAGGGAGAGAACCAACCCATGAACAAGACCCTAAACCAGAAGGAAAAAGAATACATCAATTTCCCCCAGAACCATGACGAAACCAGAAAAAACAAGACATGACTAAAAAATACAAGGGATACAAAACCATAAAGAGCATAAGCACCTGACACCGAACATCTTCCCACAGGGACCACAGACAATCCGTCTAACACCAAAGTACATAATCCCACGTGGTAAAGAACCCAAACTTAACATGCCAAAATCATACTCCCAAACAACCTCAATACATGATAACTATGAAACAAGAAATACATGGAAACGCACGATAACTATAGAACAAGAAATACATGGAAAAACACGATAACTATGGAACAAAAAATACATGGAAACACACATGGAGCAATCTAAAATTGTTTGGCATAACGTGACTATGACTAGACTGTGACTTTCAAAAAACACATGAGGCAACCTAAGCACAAACAAAACAAGAAATACATACAAACACACATGGAGCAATCTAAAATTGCTTGACATAACTTGGCTATGACTAGACCGTGGCTTTCAAAAAAAAAACACATGAGGCAACCTAAAAATTGCTCTGACATAACTTGGGTAATAGATAGACTGTGGCTTACAAAAAAAAAACAAAAAACAAAACATGGAGCAATCTAAAATTGCTCTGACTTGAGTTAACTATGACTAAACTATGGCTTTCAAAAAAAAGAAACATGAGGCAATCTAAAATTGCTTAACTTAACTTGACTATGACTAAACTGTGGTTTTCAAAAAGAAAGAAACATGAGGCAATCTAAAATTGCTTTGACTTGACTTGACTATGACTAAACTGTGGCTTTCCAAAAAAAGGAAACATGAGGCAATCTAAAATTGCTTTGACTTGACTTGACTATGACTACGTGAAGCAACCCCCCAAAAAATTGCTAAACGTACTTGACATGACTAGGCACCGTATGGGCCCACAGATAGTCCCACAAACACAGTACATGATCAGGTGGCCTACCCCAGTCCCAGGCCCCCAGAAACAAGTCCTCTGGTGGCCGAACCAGGTCACCCCGTAGCAAACACAGTTTATTGGGTGGTCAACCCAAGATGCCGAACGCACAAAGCAGTTCCTCGGGTGGCCGACCCGCATCCCACAACCACCAGGACCGTGGAGGAAATGCATGCAGACACCCGCCTGAAGACGACAAGACAGGAGAGCGCCAGTCTGCCAAACACAAACCTCTAGCAGCCCCCAGCTGGTGGCTCCTGAGAGGGGGACAACCAAAAACTTGGACCCCCTCGAATCCTGATTGGGTCACAGCCGCACCTGCGCTGGACCCCCACTGGACCTCGTCGGACCCCGATTGGGTCATCGCTGCACCCACGTCGGACCCCGACTGGGTCACCTCGGCCCACGCGTTGGACCCCGACTGGGTCACCTCGGCCCACACGTCGGACCCCAACTGGGTCACCTCGGCCCACGCGTCGGACCCCGACTGGGTCACCTCGGCCCACGCGTCGGACCCCGACTGGGTCATCTCAGCCCACGCGTCGGACCCCGACTGGGTCAGGACTGCACCGGCGACGACCTCTATCTCCGAACCTGGAACCCCCAGTACCGTGCCCTTGATTGGCTCCGGACCGGTAACGCTGTGGAGGCGCTCAGAAAACACAAGAGGACCGGGATCAGTTCCACCGGCAGCGCCAGAGCCCACCAAGACGAGCTCGGGTGCAGCAGACGGCTGCCCCTCACTCGCCTCCCCATGAGGCAGGCAAAAATGCTCTAACACACCATACAGGAAAACAAGGAAGAGCACTTGCCTGCACTCGGGCTCTGGAGCCATCCAGGACTTCGCCGATCCAGGTTCAAGAAGACACTCGTCGTCGGGCTCCCACTCGGCTGCGTCGGGTTCCACAGCCGGCCTGAGGGCCTCTGCAGCTGGATCCTCACGCGCTGGCATCCACGCCAATAGCCCGTATGGCGTGGGGGCAGAGGACCCTGGACCTGCTGACTCGGGCTGCATCCCTGAGGAACCCTGGGGACGCTCTCTCGTCGGCTCTGGCTCCTCACTGCAGTCCGTTCTCCTCCTCTGTCCAAAGCAAGGCTGCAGGGCCGGGATATTTCCCAGAGCCGCAGGCCTCCCCCTCGTTTGACGGCGTGGGACTGATGCCGAGGACCGCTCCGCAGGAGGAGACACAGAGGCAGCAGGTTTAATACAAATGGCTACAGCTGGGGAAAGAAACTCAGGGAGCTGCGAACCCCGAGCTTCACCCCCAGGAGTCAGACAAGACAGATCACTATGAAAAATAGGACAGTGAAATTGGACTTGCCTGTCTCCCGGAGGAAAGATGGTATCAGCTTTAGTGGACATTGCTCCTTCCCTCGCTCGCTGGGTGGTAGAAAAGGACCCATGGACGGAGCCCACCGGCACAGGACTCAGCTCACTCACAGCAGCTGGCTGATTGAGGGGGTCATCCCGGCGGCCCGGAACTGGATCCGGAGCAGGAGCTTGCCGAAGATGCGCCCGGCCGTGGCGCCGACGCCTTCGCCGGCCCCCAGACGGTGCGAACTCCCGAAACAGATCGAGGACAGGATCGGGATCCATAGGCAAAGAGCAGGAGTGCCTCTTCTCCTGCTTCATGCCGCGTTCCTCCTCCATCATCAGGTATATTTCGCGTTGCGCGGCGATGTCTTCCCTCCTCGCGTCGACTTCCGGGTGGTCGGCGTAGCGGGGAGAGAGATGACAAAGAATACCTTCGGTGGCGTCCAGGTACCAGTGTATGCCATGGTCATAATCCAGCAGGGAAGCGGAGATGAGCAGCTCATCCACGACTTCAAGCACACCTGTCAGCTCAAGGCTCGGACTCCAAACGCGGCCCCTCCGCGACGGCATTCTTCACATACACAGTACCCAGACAGGAAAAAGCAAATGTCCAAAAACTCGAACCCACTGGTGAATTGTGTCTCGGGTTGGCGTCACCGTAAACGCCGTTTTGGCAGCAGTGTAGTGTCATGCGGTGGCCCTCGCGAGCCACCATAAGACGCCACACAGTCACCAGTGAGTTTCAGTGAGTTTTATTACGGTGAAAAAGTAACAACACAAGATGCAGGAGCAATGACACATAAGTCTACACACATCCGGAGGCATAAGGCTAAACAGCTCTCATACAGGTCCGTAGGAGGAGACGGTCATACACAGGCAAGGTTGTTGGAGTAACGGCTACACAGGCTGCTGAGGCAGAGACACACAGAGGTCTACTCACACCAGGAGGGGTAAGGCTAACAGCTCACTTACTGGTCCTGAGGAAGCGACGGTCAACCACAGGCAGACGAGGTAGGTAACAGTCTGAAGCATCCGTAGCTCAGACGTAGGACGACTGACACTGCTGCGTCTTACCGCTGCCAGTGCCGGGCTTAAGAAGGCGAAGCACTAACGGCGGTAATTACAATCAGCTGACCGACCGTTGACAGGCGGAAGCCCCACCGAGCACTTTCACAATAAGAGCCCGGTGAGGCCAGAATACAGCCTGCAACTGTCAAGGCCGGCAGCAAAACATAACTTAGCCCGAGCGCGAACAGAAGCCGCGCTCGGGTCATAACAGATCACTCATTTCATCCATCTGTCTATCCATCCGCCCATCCGTCCATCCAGCCGTCAGTCTGTCCGTTCCTTCGTCCGTCCGTCTACCACTTAGCTGGGTATCTGGATTGTGGGGGGCAGCAGTTCGGGCGGAGAACCCCAGACTGCCACCTGGTTCACATACCACCATGATCTCCGTGATCCCTCCTGCAGATGGTGACCCCACTAGAGTTCAGACCCATGTGACTCCTTTGGGTACTCTGGGTCCTTGATGTAATTCTTTTCATAGTGATCTAATGGACTGCTCTTGGTCTGGCCCTTCACCTAGGACCAGATTGTCTTAGGAGACCCTACCAGTGGCAAGTTGCCCCTGACAGCATAGCTCCTTCGATCATTCAGGCACCCAAACCCCTCCACCATGATAAGGTGGTGATCTATGGGGGGATGGGATTATTCATTTCAACTTATTCTTTTATGAAGTAGCATGTTTCAATAATGTTCCAAATGTGTACAGACTCCTAAAAATGTGTGTGTGTGTGTGTGTGTGTGTGTGTGTGTGTGTGTGCGTGCACATCAACACCTGACATCCTCAGATAACCAGATGAGCAGTGAGACACAAATAGACCCTTAGCTGCTCCATTTTTCCTCGTTTACCTTTGTCCCATGAGTCTCTCTATGTTGATTGACAGAATTGTAATTGACAGTAGCTGACTGGTGGACAGACCGTCTGATAACATGACTCCACCCTCAGAGGCTCTCCTACTGACTGAAGATGTCTCTTTGGATGCAGGAATCCCATTAACCTTTGGGAGCTTTGTAGTTGGTGAGGACCGTCCTGAGAAAAGTTCTGATAGGATCTTTTTCATATAGCCCACCGTCTGAAGTGAATTAGCATCTGGACGTGCTCTCAGTGTTTGGATCTGACATGGCTGCTTGTTCTTCCTTTTCCTTGTAAAGGAATGGTGGAAATGTCAGCGAGTGGACAGGATGCAGCTTCACACAGCAGAGGTCAGGACTCTGAGTGTGGTTTAGGTTCTAGGAGCTCTCCGTCTATCTGCACATACAGTACATGTGTGTTTTTACATGTGATGACAGTACCTGATGATTTTCATCATCAGGGAACGTGGATAAACACACAGAATGTCCAGAGCATGATGGGAAATCAGATCACATATTTTCAATATTAAATGACTTTCTAAGTGACAGGTTAGGTAAAATGAAGGCGAGACACATGAGTGGCATTAGTGAGGCAATGAAACAGTCCAGTCCCCATCATTAATCATGCAGCTTTTACCCTCCCCTCTGTCTCATCCTGCCTGGTGGTCTCTGGGTCATCACACTGATCTGGCATGTTCAGGATGACACCAGCTAACGGCACCCTTCAGTGTGGTGGTAATTGTCTGTGGTTGAGATCTAGCCCTTCATACAACTTCCTCCTCTGTGACGTGGTCCTGTCATCACTTTCAGATTCATTTCTTTTTTCTGTAGGGAGGAGAAAAGCACGTCAGAATCATTTCTGATGGAAAACACTGAGCTAGTGTGTTCAGCAGGAGGACGAACTGTGTAACCCTGCTGAGGTGACAGCGTGTTCCTGCCTGGGTCTGGTGTTTGGGTGACCTAGAACATCTGTGGGGGCTTTACAACATAAGGAAGGTACAGATAAGCAGTTTTGCCCATTACTCATCCTGGTGGAGGGAGGAAGGAGGAGGGAGGTTTGACTCTGTTAGGCTGACCACACACTGGAGGACACATCAAGACCAAGAGCTACGTACACAGTGCGCTTGGTCCTAACTGGTTTTGAAGTCTGTATCTCACAGCACGGCGAATGCTGAGGAATGTTCACGAGCATTTTTGAGTTTTCATCAGGGTTTGTAAAAGATTGGGACCTTAAAAACTGTTGCCAAATTGTTGCATAAACAGTTTTTCTTGTATTGAATGTATTTTTCTGCAAACACTTGTAAGTATTTGCTCAATAGTTGTAAGCGTTTGCAAACAGTTTTATCACCTGTGGCTAAAGTTCTTTTTGGCTCACCAAGTAGTGAACACCAGGAAGCTTTACGACAAAACTGTTTAAGACCTTACCCTCCCAGCACAAATTGGTTGAAAAAATGCTGAATAGACAACTTTGCAAACAGTCTAAAACCATACGGATTTGGTTGAAAAGTCGAAGATGAAAAGCTACCTTTTTAAGGTTGTTTTAAAAATATATAATCAGAATCAGAATCAGAATCAGATTTATTGCCATTGTTCATGTAGTACACAAACTAGGAATTTGTCTCGGTGCCATGCTGCAACATTAAAAACATGATGAGATAAAGAGAAACTAAAAAACTAAAAGACTAAAAACATGCAATAAGTGTAGAATAATAAGTAATAATAATAATAATAATAATAATGAGTAATACTAGTCAAGGCAGTTTTAAATAAATTAGCAAGTAGCAGATAATATGGGGTACCACAGTGCAGTCAATAATGCAACAGAAAAACAGTGATGAATGACATGAGTCTGGTTGAGCTGCTGTTTATAGTGCACGAGAGTTAATAAGTCACTTAATGTTCAGCAGTCTGATGGCAGAGGGGAAAAAGCTGTTCATGTGCCGGGAGGTTTTAGTCTGAATGGACCGAAGTCTTCTACCTGAGGGGAGGGGGGCAAACAGTACGTGACCAGGGTGTGAAGGATTGGCTATGATCCGGCCTGCACGCCTCCGGGTCCTGGAGATGTACAGGTCCTGGAGAGATGGGAGCTTGCAGCCGATCACCTTCTCAGCAGTGCGCACAACGCGCTGCAGCCTTAGTCTGTCCCTGGCAGTGGCTCCTGCGTACCACACGGTTATGGAGGAGGTGAGGATGGACTCGATAACAGTTGCCAAATTGTTAATCACCAGCATCTTGATCCTTTTTGAGTTGTGTGTGGCACCTAAACCAGCATCTCTGGGTAAGAGGCAAAGTACATCCTGGACAGATCACCAGTCCTTCACAGCACCTGTTGCTCCCAAGCAAATCCCCATCCAAGTCCGTAGCCTCTGCTCAACAGACCAATCACTGACCCTCGTCGAGGAGGTAGTCCTGCTCAACAGACCAATCATTCATCAACGTTGAGGAAACTGGCTCCTCAACAGACAAATCACTGAGCGTTGTTTGGGGAAGCTAGTCTCTTTTAAGCCGGCTGCAAAGACGGAATGTAGCCGTCATAACGCTGAGCCGCACAAAGTATGGCATCTTCATGAGTGCTCTGGCTGGGGCCCATTCTCGCTTACAACAAGCTGGATATGCAGAACTTCATAATTACCTATACAGTGCGTGTTGTGAATCACGGTAAAAAGTAGATTTTTTTTCCGGTTAGATGGAATTTCTCTATCATTTGATGGAATATGAGGCACTGTAGATGATTGATGTCTTAGAAAGGTCCCAGTTTCTGCCCTTCTCTGCTGCAATACAACAAAGGTCAGTCCCACCTGTGTCAAATTGTGTTTGTATGTGAACATAGCAGTGTTGTTATAGCTTTTATCGTACTAGATCTATTTATTCATTATTAGCTATTTGTAACAACTGTAGACCATATTCTAAACAAGGCTTTCATTACACTCGTCAGTAATGGGGATACAAGAACAGTGATTTTCATCGTCAGTCAAGATTATGACTTACAGGTACATCTCAAAAATTTAGAATATCATGAAAATATTCAACATTTTTTGTCACTCATTTCAGAAAGTGAAACCCATACATTATATTGATTCATTACCATTGTTGAAAGTAATGCCACTACTTTTGCAGTAACGTGCTCTGTAACGAAATTACTGTTTAAAAATTCAGTAATGTGTTACAGTTACTGAAATTTGATCAGATGTGTTACTCGCGTTATTAATATGGATAGATATTTTAGCACAAATAAACTGACCCTACCACAGCTGGCGCAGCCGTCAGTCTCCTCCACCGGTTGGTTTCCTGTCCCACGGTGGGAAGAAATGCCGTGGCGACTTCTCACATTGTGCCCTGATCGATCACCTGTCGTGGCAGTGAGTAGCCCCTAACAGCTCCTACCTCTGTGGTTAAACATTAGTATTTTTGGAGCAAGAAGCTCGCATTTGTCCACAGTTGTGTAAATGTGTAAGTTGTGTCAGTAATTGTAAGTTTTCTTACGCACAGAGAAAAAGTGACTCGCTTTGCTGCAGTAAAGAGCAGCTTCTTCTAAGCAGTGAACTTTCATTTATCTGTGCGTTCTGTTTTATTTTATCTCATTCATTGACATGCTGTTGTGATCTGCAACTGTTTCATGGCAGTAAATCATCTAAAGATGCGTTTTAATGGCCTGGTCCAGGGGTGTCAAACATATGGCTCGTGGGCCAAAAACGGCCCACCAGTGGGTCCAAACTTTTCTCTTGAATTCACAGCTTTATTTCTAGTAAATTTCTGACTTTCTGATTACAATAGTTTGTGTAAATCTGAGACATTTTTTTCTCTGTAAGATGATACTTTTTTCTCATCAGTTTTCTTTTTCTTCTTTTTTCTGAGGAGAACAAGGGCCCGTGATCTTGCTGTGTGTGTGCAAGATAATGTAAGTATACATTTAGAAGTAACGTGAAAGTTATTTTTCCAAGTAACTAGTTACTTTAATCATGCAGTAACTCAAAAGTAACTGAGTTACTTTTGAAAAGAAGTAACTAGTAACTGTAACTAGTTACTATTTTTAGTAACTTGCCCAACACTGGTCATTACACAGAGAGTGATATATTTCAACAACACCAGCAGATGACATGGTTCCTCAAATCATCACTGACTGTGGAAACTTCACACTAAACCTCAAGCAACTTCGATTCTGTGCCTCTCCACTCTTGTGTATATGGACATACTTTTCAGTTGGCCAACATTTCTATTTAAAAACTATTTTTTAAAATTAATTTTATGTAATATTCTAATTTTTTGAGAAACTGAATTTGGGGTTTTCATGGGCTGTAAGCCATAATCATCAAAATTTAAATAAACAAACACTTGAAATATATCACTCTCTGTGTAATGGATATATACAGTATAATACTGTATATGGGTTTCACTTTCTGAAATGAGTGACAAAAAATATTGAACTTTTTCATGATATTCTAATTTTTTGAGATGTACTTGTATTATTGACTAAATGCTTTTCGTGTCAATTTATTCTCTGCAGGTACCAAAATGGAGATGTCATGGCAGTGTACGCAGTGTGGCAGGAAGTTTAATGTTAAGTCTAACCTGACGAGGCACATGAAAACTCATGAAAGCAAAGAATTAAAAAAGGGGAATGAGCAGCTGTATGCCAATTGCAGTGATGTCCAGATGTTGTCCTTCATCAAGCCCCACCAACTGAAGTCTTACGTCCGGCGGGTTACTCGAGGAGTGGAGGTGAGCATCTCATACTTGTTTGTTCACATTATCTTTTACTTAATATCATCTCAAACTATTGAATGTATCAATTAAAATGATCCTTAGCATATTAATCTTTGATAAATCTCTCTTTAATAAATTAAAGCTATAGTAGCACTTATAACAACATTAACAATAAGGATAACAAATATAGTAAAAATAATATCTTTCAAAAAAACATGATACAGTTAATGTAGGTCTATTACGAGCCATCATTAATGTCTCAGGAGAGTGCATGCGCCATAGAGCACATCATTTCTGAGTTCAAGGGGCCAGCCGGCCTCGACATTGATGGGATTCCCCTGTTCAAGTCCCCACAAGATGCTGATGCCCATTGGGCTACTGCCAGTAAACACCTCAGCAGCATGCAGGTAAATTGCTTAAAATAAAATATTCATTCTAAAATATAAATATTTTAAAAACAAAACAATGTTTCTCTGTTTTTAGTGTAGGCAGATTTTTTCAAATTACATGTAGCAATTTAAAAAAGACTTTGTTAATTTCCATGTTATACTTTTTTTTTCTTCTAAATGTCTTTATAGTTTTGTTTTTCCCCAGTAGGATCCCCCCAACATTCCTCTCTATATGGCTACCAAAGTGGTGTCTCTCAACAGCATCAAACTCAACCCCTGTGGAACTGCTTGCCACAGGGGAAGCAATTCTCTGGAAGGTCTCCATTCCCACTTGTACAATGCCATTCCTTCGCAACGGTGTGGCATAATGCCTTTCCAGGTAGATATTTTCAAAAATGTTACTGCAAGCCTCCACACGAACTTTTTATCCACTTGCCCTTATGTTTTTCCTTTTCATGAAATTCTGGTAAGTAGCTGCACAAAATATGTTCACACACGTTTCAAATTACTTGCTCAATACCATATTAGTGTTGATTTTAAGCTTTGTAAGGTCACATTAGTTTTGAAATGCTAAATTTACTATATGGTAAATATACGGGTATAATCACATATTTGTATAGACCGTTACTTTTTTCATTATTTTGCAATAACTCATTTCATCAGTGTTGAAGAAATTTTGTAGCCCTAACCTAGAGTCACTGTTCATAAACTGTAAACCCTTTTATTCACCACGAGAGTTCTCCTCATTTATTCTGGTCGGAATTTATATCTCGCCTGCTGCTTGTACAACGGAGGCACTGCAGCACCTCGCTGACCAGATAGCAGAGGTGGAGGAAAAACATCCAGACTCTCTGCTTATCATTCTGGGTGATTTCAATAGAGCTAATCTCACAAATGAGCTTCCTAAATACAGACAGCATATTAAATGTCCCACCAGGGACACAAATACACTTGACCACTGTTACACAGTTTTAAGAAATGCCTATCATGCCGTCCCCCGTGCAGCTCTGGGTTTTTCTGACCACTGCCTGCTCCATCTTATTCCAACATACAGACAGAAACTAAAAACTTCCAAGCCTGTTGTAAGGACTGTGAAGAAATGGACTGAGGAATCAAAGCTGAAGTTACAAGCCTGCTTTGACTGTACAGATTGGAGTGTTTTTGAAGCTGCAGCCATTAACTTAAATGAACTCACTGACACTGTGACATCATACACCTGTTTCTGCGAGGACATGTGTGTGCAGACCAAGACCTTCTGCATATACAACAACAATAAACCCTGGTTCATTCCTAAACTGAAGCAGCTACGTCAGACCAAGGAGGAGGCCTACAGGACTGGTGACTGGACTCTGTACAAGCGGGCCAGAAACATGCTGACGAAGGAGACCAGGCTTGCTAAGAGGAGCTACAGTGTGAAGTTACAAAAAAACTTCTCAGCTAACAACTCTGCTTCTGTCTGGAGAGGCCTACGGAATATCACCAACTACAGGAGACCATCCCCCCACCCTGCGGAAAACCTCCAGCTGGCTAATGACCTAAACAGCTTTTACTGCAGGTTTGAAAAGAACCTACAGTTCTCACCTCCCACCCACACAAAAGGATTATCTGCAGCCCCAGGAACTCCATCCCTCCTCCACTCTGACCTCCCACCAGCACTAATGATCTGTGAAGAGGAGGTGCGCCGGGTCTTTCAGAGACAAAAGATCAAGAAGGCTGCAGGACCTGATGGTGTGTCTCCGTCCTGCCTGAGAGTCTGCTCCAACGAGTTGGCCCCCATCTTCACCCGGATCTTTAACAGATCACTGGAGCTGCGTGAAGTGCCTTCCTGCTTCAAACGCTCCATCATCATTCCAGTTCCCAAGAAACCCTCTATTACAGGATTAAATGACTACAGACCTGTTGCCCTGACCTCTGTGGTCATGAAATCCTTGGAGAGATTGGTGCTGAGCCACCTGAAGGTCATCACAGGCCCCCTGATGGACCCACTGCAGTTTGCCTACCGGTCAAACAGGTCAGTGGATGATGCAGTGAATATGGGACTACATTACATCCTGCAACACCTCGACTCCCCAGGGACGTACGCCAGGATCCTGTTTGTCGACTTCAGCTCAGCGTTCAACACCATCATCCCAGGCATTCTTCATCAGAAACTCCTCCAGCTCAAGGTGCCCCCCTCCACCTGCCAGTGGATCTCCAGCTTTCTGACTGACAGGTGGCAACAGGTGAAGCTAGGGAGATTTACATCCAGCTCCCGAAAAATTAGTACTGGCGCCCCCCAAGGATGTGTCCTTTCCCCACTGCTCTTCTCCCTCTACTCCAACGACTGCACCTCAGAGGACCCTTCGGTGAAGCTCCTGAAGTTTGCGGACGACACCACAGTCATCGGTTTGATCCGGGATGATGATGAGTCTGCATACAGGCGGGAGGTGGAGCAGCTGATCCTCTGGTGCAGCCAGAACCATCTTGAACTTAACCCAGCCAAAACGGTGGAGATGACTGTGGATTTCAGGCGACACCCCCCTTCATTCCCCCCACTCACCATCCTCAACAGCACAGTGTCCACTGTGGACTCCTTCAAGTTTCTGGGTACCACAATCTCCCGGAACCTGAAGTGGTCCTCCCATATTGACACTGTCCGGAAAAAGGCCCAGCAGAGGTTGTTTTTTCTGCGTCAGCTCAAGAAGTTTGATTTGCCTCAGGAGCTGCTGGTTGTCTTCTACACCGCCATCATCCAATCTGTCCTCTGCTTTTCCATCACTGTCTGGTTTGGATCTGCCACTAAACAGGACAAGACCAGACTGCAGCGGATCATTAAGTCTGCGGAGAGGATCATTGGTACCGACCTACCCTCCATTGAGAACTTATATCGGTCCATAACCAGGAAACGGGCGGGAAACATCTGTGCTGACCCATCACACCCCGGCCACAAACTGTTTGAACTTCTATCTTCTGGTCGTCGTTACAGATCACTGAAGGTCAAAACCACCCGTCACAGGAACAGTTTCTTTCCTCAAGCCATCACTCTGATGAACTCCTAACATTCACCTAGTCCTACCTGTTGCTGTACTCATGACTTTTCATCCATTATTACATTGCACATAACTCTCACACTGCTTTTTACTTCATTCACATTATATCACTGAATCTGAGTCCACATTGAAATACTGTGTGATTGTATATTTTTTCATATATTTCTGCAAAGTGTGGTTAGTCCGAGTAAATAACTGCATATATTCCTGTATATATTTGCATCCTTTTATAGAAACGTGGACAGACTGTAATTTACTGTACATACTCTGGTTGTCATTGAATCCTTATTTAAATCCTTCACCTGAACAACGAGAGCAAGTTTTTAGCCAAAGTCAAATTCCTTGTATGTGTTGTGCATACTTGGCCAATAAAGCTGATTCTGATTCTGATTCTGATTCTGATTCAGTTCTACCTGATAGCCTTCGCTGTCCAGTGGAACAGCAGAATGGAAGCCCTCAAAGTAGCCGGTGGCAGAGGACTGCAAACTACCAATCCTCTGTGCTGTTTGGGAAAGATCACCTCTTTGAACCAAACTTCATAGCTCCACTGCCTTATCCACAGAAGTACGAGGATCCTGTGGAGGAGGAGCTTCTTGGAGTAGAATATGCATACTGCCAGTCATCCGAATTCTCAGCCAAGGAGTACTACATCAAAAAGGGTGAGCTCTTCATAATTCCATTGACACAATGTGAGCCTGTGAAATGCTCTCCCAATATGATAATAATGGGTATAATAATAACAGATATAATGCTCTGTGTATAGTTATTCATCTTAATTAAGGAAACAAATATCATGATGGTAACACCCATTTACCCATTGTATCCTATGTTTATTATAGGTTTTGTAAACTCTTTTTCATTTCTTGCAGTGAAACAAGAGCATGCAGCACCAAGGCCAACTTGAGGAGGCCGATGAGAGTAGTGAGGTTTCTGAAGATGAGAGAATTGAAGATCAGGAACCAGCCATGGTCGACCCTATAGATGGCATCAGCGCAAAGAGTGCAGCCTTGACTGAAGTGGAAGGAGTGATTGAGGAGGTCAGCCCTGTACTTCAGGATGTACTCATGACCTCAAGTCACTTTCATCTTCCTGGCCTCCAGCAGGTTGAAGATCTGGCAGTGCTCCTCATCAAACTTAGCGACGACACCGATCGACACCTGGTCCCTGTTCCCCTATGGTCAGTGATTGCCGCGGCAGCAAGGGAATTACATCCCCACGACAAATCTTCAGTGAACTTTGTCAAGATATGAGTCGAGGTGGCACTATACTCTGTTTGGGCGATGTCAAGGCCCGGAATCCCAAGGAGCCAGCCCAGCCCAAAAAACAAAATTTGGGTGGATGAGGTATGCCCAAGCATCACAAATACAAGAGGATTCTTACCTCCTTTACATCCTCGTGAAAATGCTCAGAAATAGAGGAAGCGTTTCAGCACAGCCTTCACCATCTAAAGCTGCAAGTGTCATCAAAGAACAATACAAACGCATCGTGGACAGGGTTATGGACGATCCGGCCCTCTCTGGCTTGGACATTCCTCTGCCTAAGATAAATGCAAAATCCATCAGCACATTCTTATCTAAGGAGGAAAAGAAAACCAACTTTAAGGCCACAGCATCTCCAAATGTAAACACCCACCAGAGGATGCTGTCTGATAAGGCTTTGCCCAAGGCCCCAACCCTTCCAACTGCATTGGATCCCCCCGACAGGCCACAGGTGCAGTACGATTCAGTAGAACTTCTGACAGGTGATAGGCAGAGTGTTAAGAGAAAGCTCCATCAAAACCATCAACTACTACATTACCAACTCTGTTACCCAAGCCAGACTTAAAGGCACCAGTACTCTTGGTAGTCCATCCCAGCCACATGGTCCGTCATTGCGTTTTCAGGGACCTTCAATGCAGTCAGCAGTTGGTAATGTGCCCACCGCCTCCAAAGTCTAAAGCAGTTCTCCCCAACAAATCAAAAAGACCATGTGCTGCCTGTGAAATTCCCCAACTGTGGTAGTAAGAGAAAGAGGTACACTCCATTGTGAGCAGACACAGCAGGGAGTAAGCAAAAAAATATTCACCTTTTGCCAGACCACAAATCATTCTACCACACCCGGTTTCAAAGGAGACTTCAAAAGTTTCGAACAGTGCAAGGAAGTGATGGATGTGAAATTAAAAGAAAATAAGAATGCAGCTGGGCATTAAATTCTAATGTACATTTAATGCACTGTACTAACTGTGATTGGATGTTTTTCTTCATATGTTGTGTCCTCACATTGCAGGAAATAGTGCCTTAATACATTGCTTGTGTATTTTACACATTTACTTTTGATATGTAGTCATTACTCCCACTTTTACAAAATACTCACTGCCCCTGTGATAATTTTGCTATATTTGGCGAAATTTGCCATTTGTATGAAAAAACAAAACTCAATTTCATAGTCTTGCCCAAATGCTTAGTGTTTATAATGTTACTTGACATTGGTGCAATTTAATGTCATCACTTTGTCCAAGGACACAACTGATGTGTCCAGTAGGTATTGAACCTTGCAATATTATCAGTATTAATGATGATACAGTATAAAGGAAAATTACACGCGTGTATCTGGATGAAGATCAGATGCTATTTCTTATGGCTGTCAATTTTATGCAGTGTTCATTGTTTCTGTAAATACATGTACTAATAAATGTACTGAACCCGTTTCCTCCAAAGGGAAGCAATACCAAAGACATTAAAACATGTTATACTGTATATATCATTTGGAAATGTAATCATTTGGAAAGGTTTTCACTTTTGTCAATCTGTCTTTTCAAAGTGACCATGAGTTGCGTGTATGTGATTGTTTAAAAAAGGTGAGATCAGGATTTTTCCTAATATAACTATCGTCAGGTTCAAATTTTCCAATGTGTTAATTACATAAAAAGTATATTTCTCAACTAACAACTCATGAAATAAAACACAAACACAACATTTTTTTTAATTTCTTTATTATTCTTAAATTTATTTTGTATTTAAAAAAAAAACTATTACGGAACTTATAACACATATTATACAGAAAAACATTAATTCCCTTCAAAACACCATGTATGTGTATCACCACCAACAGATTCTGAATTATGCAAATGAGCTATAGAACCCCCGTCGACGACAGTTCCACCAACACCACCCGCTTCTTGCTGCTTCGCGATCACTTGATCACTCGGTCAAGCATGACCAGAACTTTGGGGGGGGGGGGGGGGGTCGTTGGCCACTCCCAAGCAGTTTCCCATCCAAGCACTACGTGTCATATCCGGCTCTAGGGAGCCGGGCAATCAGAGCCAGGGACAAGCCAGTGAGTAGAGATGTTTTATTCTGGGTAAGGGATAAGGGAGCACAGACACTCATACAGACGTACATTCTCAGGCTGCACAGCGCAGGGGTAGGTAGCTCGTACCGGACATGGGGGTAACAAGACGTGCATACTCACAGCGGGATACAAACACCGGAATGCTGCAAGGGGAGTTGAGGCTGACACCAGACGAAGGGGCTTCAGCCTAGCAGTGCTTATGTCGCAGCCCCGAATGATCGAAGCTGCTCCTCTTTATACTCATTAACAGCGCCCCAGCTGATGAGGATTAATTGGCCCCAGCTGTCCCGCGACACTGACAGCTGGGAACCAGCTGAGGCACTGCCCAATGAGAGGCAGGGATAAAAGGAGCATGGGCTGAGCGCCGAGCTGGCGTCTCACCCCATGGTGACAGAGCCTCCCCCTCACGGTCGGGCTCCCGAACGACCAGGAACATCCCAGCCCCCCCCCCCCCCCTAGGGTGGGCGGAAGGGAGGCAGGACTGGAGGGGAAGGACAAAAAAAAAAAAAAAATAGACCAATGTAGGGCAGCAGGGCAGAGAAGAAAAAAAAACCCAAATACAATACCCTACAACACAGGGAAAAGGATTAACCCAGAGCACAGTTAGGGAGAAAACTGAGTTAGGACACAGGTAGGGAAAATACCAAATATGACAGACAGCATACAAATAACGTATAGATCGGGGCAAAAAAAAGAAAACCAAAAACCCACCAAAAAGGTGGCAGGAATGAATAAAGCAATCAGAGTATAGTTAAGGGGAACAAAACACACTACTCCATAATGCACCAACAAGACAAAGGTCAGGACAAAAAATGATGAAAAACGCTGTGCATGGATACTAAAGAAAACAAAACACACAGCACTGAATATATAAAAGATCACCTAAAGAAACAGAGGTGACAAGGACAAATGGGTAATAATGAAGTACGGTTAAGTGGGGATGAAACACATTACTTCAAACAATAACCAACACAGTCAATGTTAAAGTCGGGGCCAGGGAAGGCCCCCCACGAGGATAATAAGACAGAATGGGGTGATCACAGAGTATGGTTGAACAGGAAACCACACGCATACTCCATGATGCACCGACGAGGCCAAGGCAAGGATGAATGAAAACGCTGAGTAAAGATAAGAAAATGCAATACACAGCGCGATACACAAGGTGAGTCACCAAGAGGAAAAAAGGTGACAGGGTAACAGGATAACAATACGATAAAAATGCTGAGTATGGTTAAAAAAAAACAACACACAGCACAAAAACATATATTCCCCTAATGGACAAAGAAACTACACCCGAGTGACCTCAATAATAATAAGAAGTAAAGGACACCCGAGGAGACGGCAGGCAGAGTCCAAAACGGCCGGAATTGTTCTGGTAATCTCCCCGCCCATTGTCCAGTTGGCAACCCGGGGAAGAGAAATGTTCGGACGGCGAACTCTGGGCCCAGATCCCAGGAATCCAGTCCAACGGCTGCCGAACCAGGCCGCCCAAAGGCAAACACAGACCAGTGGGGGGAAACCAGATCGCCGAACCGAAAGTTTTGCGGGTCGGGTCGTCGACCCGCATCACTCAACCACCAGGACCGTTGAGACGGACGAAGGGTCAGAGCGGATCCCGGTGGAAGAGGCTCAGGGGAGAGCCGATGACGAGGGCGGCGGGCCTCAGGGAAACGGCCACCTCCTCACCGGACCTGGACAACACTGGGGCAGCACCCACGTCGGACCCCGATCGGGCCTCAGGCGAACCCACGTTGGACCCCGATTGGGTCTCGGGCGAACCCACGTTGGACACTGCACCAGAACCGACCTCCAACGTTGAACCCGGACCCTCCAGCACCACGAGGAACAGCAACTCCTCGCCGGTGACCCTGGAAGAAGGCTCAGAAGAGAAAACAGAACCGGGATCAGGATCACCGGCAGCGCCAGAACCCGGCGAGACGAGCTCAGACGCAGCGGGCGGCTGCACCCTGCTCGTCTCCCCTGGAGATAGGCTGAAGTGCTCAAAGATAAAAAGAAAGAAAAGAAAGGAGAGCACTCGCCTGATCTCGGGTTCTGACGCCGTCCAGGACTGCGAAGATCCAGGATCCGTCGTCAGGAGGTCGTTGTCAGGCTCCCATCTAGCCGCGTCGGGCCCCGCAGCCAGCACGATGGTCAGCGCAGCTTGAGATCCCTCCAGCTCAGGTAACCCCGCCGACGACCCACTCGGCGTGAAGCCAGAAGAATCTCGTCCCGCTGCACCGAACCGCTCCTCCGTGGAGACCCAGGGACGCTCAGTCGTCAGCGTAGACTCCACGCAGCAGTCAGTCCCCCTCCTCCGTCCGCAATGTAGCTGCGGAACCACAGGCCCTCTCCATATCCCACCACGTTGACCCGGAGCCGGGGACCGCTCGGCGGAGAGAGACACAGAGGATGCGGGATTAGGAAAACAGGTTACAGCAGGTGGGGAGAGTTCAGGGAGCTGCGAACCCTGAACTTCTCCTCCAGGGATGTGACAGAGCAAATCATTAAGCAGGTGTGAAAAAACAATGACTTGCCTGCCCCCTGGAGGTTGAGTATCGCCTGCTGTAGTGGAATCTGCTTCTTCCTCTCCCCGCCCGGCGATAACGGAGGACCCCCCGGGAATTCGTCTGAGGATCGCTCGCGTTGTCTCCAGCAGAGAGCTCACCAGGCCGGGATTCCAGGCACACACAGCGGTCAGGAAGCGCGTCGAGGAGGAGGGGGAAACAGCCGGGGTGAGCCAGCCCGAATGTCCAGGAATGACAGCGGGGGAACGAGGCTCAGGGGACGAGGCTGTAGAATCTCCACACAGACGAGGCGAAGGGATGACAGCTGCGTGGGAGGAACGGTCCTGACGATGACCCAGAACTGGATCCGGACGAGGTTCGTGCAGAGGTGACTCGGCGATGTGATGACGACTACTCCCAGGGGACGAAGCGAGGGGGAAACCCAGGATTCGCCGCTCCAGATCGGAGATCGAGACGAGGAAGGCGTCGAGCACGGGAAAGCTTCGTAGCCCTGAAGTCCTCACCATCAATCTCACTGCCGCCGCCACATGCCTGAAGGTGGTGACAGGGAACACAGTAGAGCTCGCGACAGCCACTCGACCCCGGACATAACTGCTGTCAGCTGCGGCTCCTTGAAGGGAATCCCGAGTGACGTGGCGCAGGTCGGGGGAAGTCCTCTGGTTGGCGCGAACTCCCGGACTGGAATAACGGCAGGAACGGGACTCCGAAGCGGGGAAAGACGTCGCCCACTTCTACTCCCTGCCGGGATTTCCATCCACCCCGTGGAGCTTCTCTCGCTGTGTACCTGCAGCGTCTATCCTGGCACTGTCCTCCAGATGGTACAGAGAGTGAGGGTGACAGTCCAGGAGTTCCTCAGCACGGCCCGGATGCCAGCGTCTCGCGTTGGAGGCGTCGTGCAGGGTGAAGAACGTCCCGTCGACAGCCTCCGAGATGGACCTCAGCTCGTCGCCCTGGCGCCGGAAGTGACTCCTGGGAAACGGCATGCTAGCAGCGCTGACACCCGGACAGAAAGGTACATTTCCACAGCGACTCACGGCCGCCGGCAACTCTTCTGGCTGCGACATACTGTCATATCCGGCTCTAGGGAGCCGGGCAATCAGAGCCAGGGACAAGCCAGTGAGTCGAGATGTTTTATTCTGGGTAAGGGATAAGGGATAAGGGATGAGGAGAGCACAGACACTCATACAGACGTACATTCTCAGGCTGCACAGCGCAGGGGTAGGTAGCTCGTACCGGACATGGGGGTAACAAGACGTGCATACTCACAGCGGGATACAAACACCGGAATGCTGCAAGGGGAGTTGAGGCTGACACCAGACGAAGGGGCTTCAGCCTAGCAGTGCTTATGTCGCAGCCCCGAATGATCGAAGCTGCTCCTCTTTATACTCATTAACAGCGCCCCAGCTGATGAGGATTAATTGGCCCCAGCTGTCCCGTGACACTGACAGCTGGGAACCAGCTGAGGCACTGCCCAATGAGAGGCAGGGATAAAAGGAGCATGGGCTGAGCGCCGAGCCGGCGTCTCACCCCATGGTGACACTATGTAGTAACCAAGGTAGAACCTGCTTAGCCTTACAAGGTCAGACAAAACCAGGGTGTCTGGGGACACCTGGAGCCTGAGGAATAGACATCAATAAAAAGACACAACATAAGAGAAATTTGTAAAATGTATATTCAAATTACATGTGTATATATATATATATATATATATATATATATATATATATATATATATATATATATATATATACTGTATATATACACTACCGTTCAAAAGTTTGGGGTCACTTAGAAATGTCCTTATTTTTGAAAGAAAAGCACTTTTTTTCAATGAAGATAACTTTAAACTAATCAGAAATACACTCTATACATTGCTAATGTGGTAAATGACTATTCTAGCTGCAAATGCCAGGTTTTTGGTGCAATATCTACATAGGTGTATAGAGGCCCATTTCCAGCAACTATCACTCCAGTCTTCTAATGGTACAGTGTGTTTGCTCGTTGCGTCAGAAGGCTAATGGATGATTAGAAAACCCTTGTGCAATCATGTTAGGTCTGCAATGCTGTAATTGCTGCAAATGGAGGATTCTTTGACGAAAGCAAAGTTTGAAGGAAAAAAATATTATTTCAAATACAAATCATTATTTCTAACCTTGTCAATGTCTTGACTATATTTTCTATTCATTTTACAACTCATGGTGGTAAATAAGTGTGACTTTTCATGGAAAACACAAAATAATTGTCTGGGTGACCCCAAACTTTTGAACGGTAGTGTATATATATATATATATATATATACAGTGGGACAAAAAAGTATTTAGTCAGCCACCAATTGTGCAAGTTCTCCCACTTAAAAGATGAGAGAGGTCTCCAATTTTCATCATAGGTATACCTCAACTATGAGAGACAAAATGAGAAAAAAAAAATCCAGAAAATCACACTGAAGGATTTTTAATGAATTAATTGGTAAATTCCTTGGTAAAATAAGTATTTGGTCACCTACAAACAAGCAAGATTTCTGGCTCTTACAGACCTGTAACTTCTTCTTTAAGAGGCTCCTCTGTCCTCCACTTGTTACCTGTATTAATGGCACCTGTTTGAACTTGTTATCAGTATAAAAGACACCTGTCCACAACCTCAAACAGTCAGACTCTAAACTCCTCTATGGCCAAGACCAAAGAGCTGTCAAAGGACACCAGAAACAAAATTGTAGACCTGCACCAGGCTGGGAAGACTGAATCTGCAATAGGTAAGCAGCTTGGTGTGAAGAAATCAACTGTGGGAGCAATTATTAGAAAATGGAAGACATACAAGACCACTGATAATCTCCCTTGATCTGGAGCTCCACGCAAGATCTCACCCCATGGGGTCAAAATGCTCATGAGAACGGTGAGCAAAAATCCCAGAACCACACGGGGGGACCTAGTGAATGACCTGCAGAGAGCTGGGACCAAAGTAACAAAGGCTACGTAACACACTACGCCGCCAGGGACTCAAATCCTGCAGTGCCAGACGTGTCCCCCTGCTTAAGCCAGTACATGTCCAGGCCCGTCTGAAGTTTGCTAGAGAGCATTTGGATGATCCAGAAGAGGATTGGGAGACTCTCATATGGTCAGATGAAACCAAAATAGAACTTTTTGGTAAAAACTCAACTTGTCGTGTTTGGAGGAGAAAGAACACCATACCTACTGTGAAGCATGGGGATGGAAACATCATGCTTTGGGGCTGTTTTTCTGCAAAGAGACCAGGACGACTGATCCATGTAAAGGAAAGAATGAATGGGGCCATGTATATTGAGATTTTGAGTGAAAACCTCCTTCCATCAGCAAGGGCATTGAAGATGAAACGTGGCTGGGTCTTTCAGCATGACAATGATCCCAAACACACCGCCCGGGCAACGAAGGAGTGGCTTCATAAGAAGCATTTCAAGGTGCTGGAGTTGCCTAGCCAGTCTCCAGATCTCAACCCCATAGAAAATCTTTGGAGGGAGTTGAAAGTCCGTGTTGCCCAGCAACAGCCCCAAAACATCATTGCTCTAGAGGAGATCTGCATGGAGGAATGGGCCAAAATTCCAGCAACAGTGTGTGAAAACCTTGTGAAGACTTAAAAACGTTTGACCTCTGTCATTGCCAACGAAGGGTACATAACAAAGTATTGAGATGAACTTTTGTTATTGACCAAATACTTATTTTACCAAGGAATTTATCAATTAATTCATTAAAAATCCTTCAATGTGATTTTCTGGATTTTTTTTTTCTCATTTTGTCTCTCATAGTTGATGTATACCTATGATAAAAATTGGAGACCTCTGTCATCTTTTAAGTGGGAGAACTTGCACAATTGGTGGCTGACTAAATACTTTTTTGCTCCACTGTGTATATATATATATATATATATATATATATACAGAGAGAGAGAGAGAGAGAGAGAGAGAGAGAGAGAGAGAGAGATGTATATATATATAATATTCAAATAATGCTTTTTAAGTGCACAGCACAACAACACCGGTACTGGTTTCAGATTGTTCCAGATATTATGTAACAAGCATTATGCCAACCTTCAAAAAAAGCTGTTAAAAAAAAAAATCAGCATTTTTATCATCATCACAGCAGTCTGTCGGGGGCGACAATGACTGTTTCATTTAGGTCTGATCAGATTCCTCCACGCAGCTCTGTAATTTGCCTTCCGCTGCCAGGAACTCCTGACCTTGTTAACCCGGGCAATGTCCAAGGTGGAATGAGTTGCTCTCTGACTGACCATTTCATGAAACTGCTTGCAAACATGTAGGTTTAGGGCGCTCGCGCACGCAGCAACCAGCAGCCGGTGGCTTGTCACCAGACTGCAAACCAAGTCTACCTACGGGTACAAATAAGTAACAAAAAAAAAAAAAGTATTTCAGTACCGCTAGCTTTTGCTGGACTAGCGACACATTCTTGGCAGATAGAAGTATTATCAGTGGCAAGGACAGGCCAAGACAAACTGACTCCAGTATCTGTTGCAGTGACTGACAAGATGATAGGTTTGTTTATCTCTGCTCTTTGTGTAGTGCATGTCACGATGCACCGACTGGCAAAGCAGCAGAAAGCAGGAACAACAAAGACGTGATAATTCTCTGTGTCTCTTCAGCCTGCATCTGAGGGGTGCTGCATGCATGTGTTTGTCTGAACCCCTGCGAGCGACCAGGAACGTTCCGCCTCACTGAACCTGCACTACTTTAATAAAATAAACCTTAGATTAACACCAAAAATTTATTGTATATGGGAGTTTTGTTTAGTGTTACCTCCTACTTTTTTCCACATAAATATAGATAAAAAGCACTTCTAACAAACACTCCCAGTGACTGAAAAAGTATATATGACTTTTGAGAGACAGACCCACCACCAGTCACCAAATGCCAAAAACTATTTTGAGGATAAATTTGGGCCAAAATCCTGTAGACTAAGCAGAACAATTATTGGACTGCAGAGAGAATGATCAAGGCAAGGTAACGAGCTGGATCAACACAGACTTTATTTTCTCTCTGACAAGTCAGATCACATAAGAGCTCCCAGGCCACAATGCATCTCACTTATATACCTTTAAAGGCCTCGGACAGTGACATTTTTTTATTGAACCAATCAACTGACTGTATGAAAATATTCCATTCTGCCCATTCCCGTGATTTAATATGTGTCACCAGCCTCCATAAATGACCTTATTTGGTCATAGCCCATCTTTCACTTAGTGATGCTGCAGTACCGCCATCTCTCGATAGGTGCGGGCAGTAGTGACGTCAGATCAGGAAGACAAAGAAAATGGCAGAACGAGAGCAAAGTGATTCGGACAGCGATTATTTTCTCGAGTTTAACGACCTCAATATAAATGATGACATTGAAAATGAAGAATCTGATGATGAAGTAGTTTTGGGTGGTGCTGAGGGGGGTATTCAACCTTATTTGTTTGAGCCAGAGGGAGAGGAGGAAGAAGAAACAGAGACAGGAACAGACCAAGTTTACGACGATCGGCTCAAAGATTTATCTTGGTAAAAGATGCTTAGAAATATTTTTTTTTGGCGACATGCATGGTCACACACTTAATTTTCAAACTAAAACTACCAATTGGTCACTCGCTGCCTTATTTGGCGACTTAGAAACATTAGAAACATTTAGAAACATTTTCATTCGAAATAAATGGATAATCTATGTGAGCGATAATATGTGTACTTTACGAGTTTGTCATGACATGTTGTTAATCATCATCATGTTAATACTTGTCTCAAAAGCTACATAATTCTCTAAGAGATTGATGGATCATGTTTAAGAATTATTGTGATTCATTATTGTTTTACTATAAGTTTTCTTTCCGCTCAAATTTTTTTACATGTTTTTAATTTTTTCTAATCAAACTTCATAGACCAATTTATATAGCACACCCACGAGCCATTAGTTTATTATAAGCATCTGATTATACCATTTTTTTGCACAGGTGCACTTGTGAGAAATGTAACATTATGCCAGCATCAGGTGAATGTGGGTGCTGCCAGGAGATATTGAAGGTGAAGGAGAAAATAGCAGAACTGAAGGGCTGTGGATACGCCGATGATAATCTACCAAAGTGTATCACTGATCACCCAGGTTTTCGTTCTGTCTGTCTTGACATCTGGGTTTTACAGACAGCTTATCTGGCCTACAGACAGCAATATGGTGATCATGACGCAAGTCAGCACGAGTGAGTTTATAAACAATATTTATTCATGTGATTTAATTTTCCAGATGAATTATGAACAAATCATTCAATACATTCAATAATCAATGCAAACGGAATAATCAATGCCAACCCCATATTTTTCAGGCGATACAGATTCATAGCCTACAGGCAACTGGTACGGTGGTGTTGGGGATTTCTTGGGAAAGAAGTGAGGGTTATGTTGCCTGCCTGTGCTGTGAGCCTCATCAGAGAAACATTCCCATCTGATCACTACAAGGGATTTTGCCTACCAAGATTAGATTTGTGAACAATGTTATTTAAATAAAGTTTTGTAAAATCATATATTGAGTTTATTAATGTTAATTTCAATGTTATAATTCTCATAGTTCAGCATTCATCAAAGTCGCATGTCATATACATTTGAATAATTTTTCTACCATTTTATGGTATAAAATTAGGGTTCCATTTTTAAAAGCACATTTCTCTTACAATCTTAGGCTTATATTTGTTTTTCTTAGCAAATATGTTGCTTGCCTAAAACTTGAAAGCTGAACTTTCATTTGTAATTGGAAATTTCTTCTACTTTTACATGTTTGATTTTGAAAATCTAGATACATGTTGCTCAACAGCATCAGCTTTGATGGGACGCTGAAATTTGGCACTCAATGTGGCGGGAACTCTGGCTTGTACATAGTGTCACTCCTCCCATAAGTGGGTTGGATCAACCAAGGTTTTGTTGAACAGAGTATTCATCAGATCATACACATATTCTGAAAAAAAATATATTCAATAAAAATTAGACATCCATGTGACTAGAGTATGAAATAAAAATTTGACCCAAATTAACAAAATTTGATAAAAGCTATGAAATGTGAAAGTTGAATGAAGACCAACCCTCCACCCACTGTAAATATCATATACAAGCCTAGAAAATGATACTAATATCATGCACCTCCGGCCATGCACACTGTGGAGTTATGGTCTGAGGAGACAATGGACACTCTAAAGGACTGTTTTGAAACCACTGCCTGGAAGCAGCTCTGCGATCCACATGGTGAGGACATCGATGGCCTCATTCACACCTTCACGGGCTACCTCAGCTTCTGTGTGGACAAATCCGTTCCCACCAAGACCATACGGCGTCACTCAAACAACAAACCCTGGATCAACCCTGAGATAAAAACACTTCTGAGAGAGAAGAAGAGGATCTTCAGGTCGGGGAACAGGGAGATGCTGAAGTCCGTACAGAGGGAGCTGAGGAGAAAGATCAGAGAAGGCAAGGACAGCTTCAGGAAGAAGATGGAGGACAAGCTGCAACAGAGCGACATCAGCGGGGTCTGGAGAAACCTCAAAACCATCTCGGGGCTCCAGAATACCTCCCCCCAGGCCACGGGGGGCAGGGAGTGGGCGAACAACCTGAATCTGTTTTTCAATAGATTTGACCAACCGCCCTCCCCCCTGTCTGCACAACAACCACTGCTGCCTCTAAGAAATCAAGTCCTGCTACCCACTCCCCACTCCACCGACACCCCCCCCACTCCCAACACACAGCCCCCCATCCTGACCCTGACCAAGACCCAGGTGAGGACGGAGCTGAGGAAGATCAAGGCGAGGAAGGCGTCGGGACCGGACGGCATCAGCGCAAAGCTCCTCAAGTCCTGTGCAGACCAGCTGTGTGGGATTGTGACATATATCTTCAACATGAGCCTGAAACTGGGGAGGGTACCACAGCTGTGGAAAACATCTTGTGTGGTACCTGTACCAAAAACTTCCCACCCCAAAGACCTGAACAGCTTCAGACCGGTGGCCTTGACGTCCCACTTGATGAAGACCCTGGAGAGACTGCTCCTTGCTCATCTCCGCCCCCTGGTGGAACCAGCGATGGATCCACTCCAGTTCGCCTACCAGCATGACATTGGGGTGGAGGATGCGGTGATCTTCCTCCTTCACCGTTCTCTGTCCCACCTGGAGAAGCCCGGGAATATGGTGAGGATCATGTTCTTTGACTTCTCCAGTGCTTTCAACACCATCCAACCGATGATCCTGAAGGTCAAGCTGCTGCGCGCAGGGGTGGACCAGCACCTGTCATCATGGATCCTGGACTACCTCACGAACCGGCCTCAGTTTGTGAGAACCCGGGACTGTGTTTCCGACACGATCATCAGTAGCACGGGGGCCCCCCAGGGAACGGTGCTGGCTCCCTTCCTGTTCACTCTTTATACTGCGGACTTCTCACACAACACAACACATTGCCATCTACAGAAGTTCTCTGATGACTCTGCGATCGTTGGTCTCATCTCCAGCGGAGATGAAGCTGAGTACAGAGGGCTTATCCAGGACTTTGTGGACTGGTGCCATCGGAACTGCCTCCAGATCAACGCGAGGAAAACTAAGGAGCTGGTGGTGGACTGCCGCAGGCATGGGCAGCCCCTCACAGCACCAGTAAATATACAGGGAACAGACATCGAGATGGTGACATCCTACAAGTACCTGGGTATTCATCTGAACAATAAACTAGACTGGTCACACAATACTGACGCACTCTACAAGAAGGGACAGCGCAGGCTGTTCCTGCTGAGGAGACTCAGGTCTTTTGGTGTACAAGGGGCGCTGCTGAAGTCATTCTATGACACGGTGGTGGCATCAGCCATCACTTTTGGAGTGGTCTGCTGGGGCAGTGGCATTACTGCAGCCGATAGGAAGAGACTGAACAAACTGATTAAGAAAGCTAGCTCTGTCCTGGGGCAACGCCTTGATCCGATGGAGGAGATAGGAGAGAGAAGGACGGTGGCTAAACTGTCATCTCTGCTGGAGTCCGAGTTCCACCCTATGCAGGACATACTGGATGCACTGAGGAGCTCATTTAGCAGCAGACTACATCATCCCAGGTGCACAACCGAGAGGTTTCGTAGGTCCTTCCTACCAACGGCTGTCAGACTGTACAACCTAAGCAGGGCTGCTCGCAGAGATAGCAAAAAGACGTAACAAGCTAATAGTTTTTTGAATGCAAAAGATGCAATAGACTTACACAATGGTCCTCTCCGGCATACAACTAGGAACATACCGGTCGCTATGGAGGGTGAGAATATGTATGGGCACATAATCATACCATGTAGGATAACTAAATAGACGGTTATGCTGTTTCATCCCACCTAGCAACAATGCTCTGCACTGTGTGTGTTTATATATTTACATATTTATTCCATCTAGCTACAATGCTCTGCACTGGGTGTGTTTATATTTATATATCTATATATTTATTCCATCTAGCTACAATGCTCAGCACTGGGTGTGTTTATATTTATATATCTATATATTTATTCCATCTAGCTACAATGCTCCGCACTGTGTTTTTATATATCTACATATTATTCCATCTAGCTACATTGCTCCGCACTGTGTGTGTTTATATACTTGCATATTTATTCCACCTAGCTGCAATGCTCCGTACTGTGGGTGTTTATATATTTACATATTTATTCCATCTAGCTACAATGCTCTGCACTGTGTGTTCATATATTCATATATTTATTCCATCCAGCTACAATGCTCTGCACTGTGTGTCTGTGTGTATATATATATTTTATAGTAATATGTACATATGTATATTAGCTGCTCTTGCTTGCTTGTTTTTTTTCTTGCCTTCTGATTGTTGCTCTGAGTGTTGCTATCCCTGTGCTGTTGCAATCTTGGAATTTCCCCGTTGTGGGACTAATAAAGGCTTATCTTATCTTATCTTATCTTATATTTCATATACTCACCGAAAGTTGGATCAACTTTCTTTGCTTGCAGTGTATATCCGCCGTTTTTGAATTTTGGGTACCTGATGATGAAGACCGGCTCACCATCACGATTCTGTGCCTGCTTGCGGCCTGCATTTTCATTAAAGTGCATTGCAGCTAAACAAAGTCTGTAATTAGAATATTATCACAATGATTTATTTTTGGACATAGAAGTGATCTGTCTATCAGCAGAAACTCTATGTAAATGGCACTGTTATTATAATTGCATTTCATATTTTTGGTGACATATTGCATCGCCTCACCTTGTCGACATTCCAAGGAATGAGAAGTGTACACTCTTTGGTGCAAAATGAATAATCAGACTGTGAAAAGCCTCCACATTTGAAGTTTGCTGCCCTGGACTCAGCTTTCGCACATCCCTGAGGACCCGTGTTTTGTTGATCATATCAACAACTTTTTCACAGCCCTTTGTGCCTGAAATAAATAAATTTTAGGTGTGAGATATGTCACCAAAAATGATGAAAATCAATGGGATAATAATTTATATATATATATATATATATATATATATATATATATATATATATATTATTTTTGATCAGGATTTGTCCTTCAATTCACATATTAAATTTGTTTCTAAGACTGCTTTCTATCATTTGCGTAATATTGCCAAGATTAGGAGCATCTTGTCTCAGAGTGATGCTGAGAAGCTGATCCACGCTTTTGTTAGCTCGAGATTAGATTATTGTAATTCTTTATTATCAGGCTGTCCTAAAACATCTTTAAAAAGTCTTCAGCTGATCCAAAATGCTGCAGCAAGAGTTTTAACAGGTACTAGAAAGAGAGATCATATCTCTCCGGTTCTGGCCTCCCTTCACTGGCTTCCCATAGAGTTTAGAATTAAGTTTAAAATCCTTCTTCTTACTTACAAAGCTCTAAACAATCAGGCTCCTTTTTATTTAAAAGATCTGATACTACCGTATCATCCTAACAGAGCGCTACGCTCCCAAAATGCAGGATTACTTGTAATACCTAGAATCTCCAAAAGTACAATGGGAGGCAGAGCCTTCAGTTATCAAGCTCCTCTCCTGTGGAATCAGCTGCCAATCTGGATTCAGGAGTCAGACTCGATCTCTGTTTTTAAGAATAGGGCTAAAACCTAACTTTTTGATATAGCCTACAATTAGGGAGGGATCATGTGTTTCTGAACCCTCCCTTAGTTATGCTGCTAATAGGTTTAGTCAGCCGGGGGACCTCCAGTAATGCACTGGGCCTCACTCCTTTCCTCACTCTCTATGAAATATTTTTTTTTTGCTGGTCATTAACATTTGTTTGTTCTCTCCCATAGATTGAGTCCCCATCGTGCTGTTTGCTCTCTACATGTCTGTTCTTTTCTTCTTCTCTATCCCCTCACCCCCCAGCCAGTCGCAGCAGATGACTGCCCCTCCCTGAGCCTGGTTCTGCTGGAGGTTTCTTCCTGTTAAAAGGGAGTTTTTCCTCTCCACCGTAGCCAAGTGCTTGCTCACAGGGGATCGCCTGATTGCTGGGGTCTTTCTGCAACTGTGGGGGTCCCCCCTACAGTTGATAGTGCTATGAGATGACTGTTGTTGTGAAATGGCGCTATATAAATAAAGTTGAATTGAATTGAATATATAATATATGCACTACAGATCGATACATACTGTTTACTTCTCGTTTTCTGACAGCTGATCGCATCGGTAGATCACCCTTGCTTTTCACGCCACTGTCACTGACACTTGTCTCAGAGTCAGACTTTGGAATCGAGGGATATATAGTTGGAATAGCCGTTTTCTTTATCAGCAGTCTTTCTGCAAATTTCATTTCAACTTGCATCTTATTCTCGAAATCGCTGTCAACGAAATGTCTACTGCACATGTTGGGTGTTTTACCAACATCATTCCAATTTTTTCGCGTTTTCTGAACGAATTTCACCCATGCCGTTCTGATTTTCCCAGGGACGGGAAGTTCAAAAACACTCACCGCATGCTCCTCTGGTATACCGTCGCACCCGTAGACAACACAACGCCAAACTATAATTAATTTGATTCCTGAAATCCTAATCTTAATAAATAATCTATTTGTAATCCACAAGTATTCCGAGAAATATCCGTAATCGCCGATTTTAAAACGTAAACATCAAGTGTTGCATGAAGCAAAACACAGCAATGTCCGCCGACTGTGTGCGTGTGTCTTCCTGAACTGACGTCACACAGTCAGTGGCCATCTTAGCTGCTGATCGCTTGGCTGGGTCTGCCAGCTCTCCACGACAGCATACTTCAAGAGCGCATTGTCACCTTATGTGACATTTGTTGACACCAAAACATGTGCGGTTCAAATTAGCTCGTCTCAGACAACAATTTGAGATATGATTTAGCGATATTGAATTTTCGTCTGTCCGACGCCTTTAATCATTTGCATAGTGGCCCGAGGCTCCGACATAACTATTACATAACAAAGCCTGTGTGGTGCATTAACATAACATTACGCTGGTGCCACACTTTACTCCTCTCCTGGCGGCCCAGCGTCTCCTCTTCTCCCCAGGGGGTGCCCAAACATACTGTTCTGTTTGGACCCCCCAGTGACCTCTCTACTCATGGTCCATAGCTCTCTGGGTGGAAAAGCCTAACACCTTGCCCCCCCCCCCCCCCCGAACACCCAGAATGGGCCTTAACCCCCCCCCCCCCCCCCCCCGCCCCGTACTTTGGGCTTAAGTCCTTTGGGCTTAAGCCGGTTCCTTCGCACTGCCCTGCTAGTGGAGCACCCCGGGGGGGCGGGGGAGGCACGTCAGTCTGTGGGGGAAAGGGGGAGGGGGAGAAAACACATCCTCTTCATGTGTGCCGGTCCCTGCTGTGGAATCACCAACCTGCGGAGCCCCCAACGGGGGACGTCTGCGCCAGGGAGCACAGGCCAACACCACTTGCTTGTCTGCCAACACAAAAGCGGGCTTAAGCCTGTCAATGCAGACGGTCTCTCTACACCCTCCCAAGTCTAACACGAAATGTTTCGCCCCAGGTTCCAACACTCTGAATGGCCCGTCGTATGGTGGGCGCAGCAGGGTCTGGTGTGCATTGTGTGTGACGAAAACAAAAGAGGCATTCCGCAAAGTTTTGGGGATGAATGTGCGTGGAAAACAGTGGTGGGCCGGGCCCGGTACGCTCCCCACCTCTGTGTCACATAAAGAATGCGTGGGCAGCTCGGCCTTGAGCGGGGGGGGGGGGGGGGGGGGGTTTGTCCAGTAAAAATTCCCTGGGGATCTGTGGCGGTTGGGAAAAAAAGAGTTCTGCTGAGGAGGCTGCCAGATCCTCCTTCGGTGCAGAACACAACCCTAAAAGAACCCAAGGCAGGCGGTCAACCCAATTTGCGTCCGTGAGCAAAGCCCAGAGTGCTGCTTTTAGTGACCTGTGGAAATGCTCGCATAACCCGTTGGCCTGGGGGTTGTACGCGGAAGTGCTCCGGGCCATCGCGGACCAGAGTTCTGAAACGAACTATGGGCCTCTGTCGGATGTGATGGCCGACGGAGATCTGAAACGTGCCACCCAAGCTGACAAAAAGGTGCGCACTACTTCCATGGACGTGGTAGAAGCTAGCGTTACCACTTTGGGCCAGTGTGTGGTGCGGTCCATGATCGTCAAAAGGTGCATTAACCCCTGTGACGGCGGGAGGGGCCCCACCACGTCCACGTGAACATGGTCGAACCTCTTACCTGGGATTTGGAATGCCTCAAGAGGAGCCCCGGTGTACCTATGCACCTTGCCTCGTTGGTACGCAACGCAAGCTGCCGCCCACTCTTTCACCTCTTTACACAAACGAGGCCAGATTAATTTTGCCCCCACTAGTTTCACTGAAGCATGCACTCCCGGGTGCGCAAGGGATTGAACCGACTCAAAAAAACAAGACGCTGCTAAGAGCGCAGGACCACCGGGTGTGGGCTGCCTGTGGAGACGTCACAGAGTAGGGAAGGGCACCCCTTCTTGTACTACCCTGCTCTCCAGCCTTAACCCTGTTGGTTCAGCCTGGAGTGCGCAAATGTCCGCATCCCTGACTTGTTCCGCGACGATGGTGGGGAAATCTATTCCCACATAGACCGGGGCGACCAATGCGCGCGAGAGGCAGTCTGCCACCACATTGAGTTTATCGGCAACGTGCCGAATGTCAGTCGTAAACTCTGAGATTGCTGCCAGCTGCCGTTGCTGCTGGACCGACCATGGTTCCGAGACCTTGGCCATGGCGTACGTTAGCAGCTTGTGGTCTACAAATGCGATGAAGTCACACCCTTCCAGCCAGAACTGGACATGCCGTATCGCTAGGAGGACAGCCAGCAACTCTGTCGGACGTGCTGTATTTGCGCTCGTTGTTGCGCAGAGTTCTGCTGAAAAATGCGAGCGGCTGCCACAAACCTGTGACACGCTGCTCCACCACTGCCCCTATGGTCACGTCAGATGCATCCGTAGTGAGCGCTATCCGTGCAGACGGATCTGAGTGCACTAGTAACGTGGCCTTTGCGAGCACTGTTTTGGCGTTCAAAAAAGCCTGACCTCGCTCAGAAATCCAGTCGATGCTGCCTGCAGGGTTTTTTTTTTTTTTTTTTTTTTTTTTTGTTAAAGCGCGTCGTGCAATGGCTGCATCAGCTGGGCTGCGTGGGGGAGGAAACGGTTGTAAAAATTAACTATTCCCAAAAACTCCTGAAGTGCTCTCACCATCTGCGGACGCAGAAAGTCTGCCACCACGCGCACCTTGTCCAGTAACGGGGTCACGCCCTCCGGCGAAATAGGGTGGCCCCCCACCCCACCCCCCAAAATAAATAAATAAATAAATAACTGATCGATGCCGCACCGAACTGGCACTTTGCCGGGTTGATTATCAAACCATGCGCTTCCAATCTCCGGAAAATCATCTTGAGATGGGCAATGTGCTCGTCCTCGGATGTGCTGGCTAGCAGAATGTCATCCAGGTAGACAAAAACAAAGGGCAAATCACGCAGCACTGTGTTCATCATCCTTCGGAAGGTCTGCGCAGTGCCTTTTAATCCAAAAAGCATACACAAAAATTGGAAAAGTCCGAACAGGGTTATTACCGCCGTCTTTGGGACGTCTTCTGTAGGCACCGGGACCTGGTGGTAACCGCGGCCCAAATCCACTTTGGAAAAAAATGTGTGCCCCGGCCAGGTGCACAGAAAAATCCTCGATATGGGGGATACGGTAGCAATCGTGTGCAGTAGCGTTGTTCAATCGCCGGAAATCACCGTATGGTCACCACGACCCGTTGGCTTTAGGCACCATGTGAAGTGGGGATGCCTACTGGCTGTTTGAGCGCTTGATGATGCCCAATCTCTCCAAGTTGGTGAACTCCTCCCACGCGCTGGCCAGTTTAGCTGCGTCCAGGCCCCGAGGTCGTGCAAATACGGGCGGTCCCTTGGTAGTGATAAAATGCTTGACCTCGTGTTTGGTTCTAGCCACTGAAAACATCAGAACCGTGAGTGGTGGGAACTGGGCGAGTAACTGTTGGAACTTACCCCCTGGAGCTGTAACGTTGGCTAGTGTTGCTGACCCGGCTCCTCGAGCTGTACAGGGCAGAGAATCAAAAGAGACTGCATCCACCAGTCATCTATTAGCAACATCAACTAATAAACCATGAGCACATAGGAAATCTGCACCCAAAATGGGGGAGGGACATGCAGCTATAATGAAAGTCCACTGGAAGTTGAGCCCATGCAAACATATAGTCAGTGTCCGTTCACCAAATGTTTTTATGTCTGATCCATTGGCGGCCGCCAGCTCGGGGCCGCTACTTCCTGCCATCCTGTCTGAGTTGAACGGTAGGATGAGGCTCTTCTAGGAGCCGGAGTCCAGCAGAAACCGTCTCCCCAAACATGTCTGATGTATAGCAGCTTGTCTCTGTCGCCAGCAGTCGCAGCTGCTACCAACTGCTGGCCTTGGCATTTCCCAACCACTTGAATTGGCACAGTGGCAAGCATCGCCGTGCGTCCAATCTGAAACGACGATGATAGCGGCAGATCGTCTCCTTCCTGCGTCTCCTGGCGTCTGCTCCAGCCACCACCACCAGCTCCTTGATCTTGCTAGCAGCCCCTCTGGGCTCCGGTGCCGGTGCGTTCACGGCGAAGGTTCTGGTCACTAGGATGATGTGATCCACTTCCTGTGCTAGTGCGTGGTAGTTCCTCAGTGCCAGCAGTGGTGAGTTTGCCAGGATTGCCTTACTGCAGCCAGGAGGTTCCTGAGAAACAGGTGGGCGAACAGGAACGGCTCACCATCTCCTCCCATCAACGCCAACATACTCTCCATCAATTCCACGGCTGATCTGTCCCCTAACTCAGAACGTGTTAGGAGCCTTTCCGCTCTTTCACAGTCCAAAAGTGTGTAGCACTGGATAAGCATCTTTTTGAGCACCTCGTATTTTCCTTGAGCCGGCGGCTCTTGGAGCAAGCTTGCTACTTGTTGTGTGGTGCGCGTGTCCAGTGCAGTGACCACGTAGTAGTACTTTGTCTCGTCTGCTGTTACCCCACGGAGAGCGAATTGGGCCTCCGTGTGTAAAAACCACGCTGTCGGGTCGTGCAGCCAAAAATCCAGGAGCTTGACTGAAACGGCGCACACAGCGCTGGTGCTTCCTCTCCAGGATGTCTCCAGGGCGCTCGTTTCACCTTCCATGGCATGTCGGGGTCACCAGTGTAGAGAGAATGATCAAGGCGAGGCAAAGAGCTGGATCAACACAGACTTTATTTTCTCTCTAACAAGTCAGGATCACATAAGAGCTCCCAGGCCACAGTGCATCTCACTAATATACCTTTAATCATTTGCATAGTGGCCCGGGGCTCCAACATCATAACTATTACATAACAAAGCCTGTGCGGTGCATTAACATAACATTACGCTGGTGCCGCACCTCACTCCTCTCCTGGCGGCCCAGCAACTCCTCTTCTCCTCGGGGGGTGCCCAACTATGCTGTTCTGTCTGGACCCCCCGGCGACCTCTCTTCTCATGGTCCATAGCTCTCTGGGTGGAGAAGCCTAACACCTTGCCCCCCACAGGACTATTATTTGCCCAGTTTTCAACAACTTTTTTTCTAATTACATATGGTCTGTTGTAGATAGACTTAGCACAGCCAAATATTCAACGTCCATTTCTGGATTAAATATGGACCATATTAGACGGACTAACACAACTGTTTTGAAACCTTTTATGAACCCTGACAAAACCCTCAAATCACAATGCTCTTGCACCTTCCTTAGCATTTGCCGCTCCATGAGATGCTAGCTTGATTTTTGCCAACATTGGTCAGAAAACATCCATCAGCTCACTTTCATTGGCTGTGTAGATATTCTGTCAGGGGTAGGAACCACAGTATCAAAAATGTTTGATATCTATGGGTCTTGATGGTAGGGACTCTAACTGAACCAAGATCAGTGAAATAATCTGCGGACACCCCACATTTACTCATAAATAATTATTGGAACAAAGTTTGGTCACTAAATCCTTATGTGGCCTGTGCGTAAACCAGCACTGTAAAACAAACTTCACTGCTCACTTCCATTCCTCTACACTCGTAGAGTCTTTTCTCTCAAGCAGACACTAAACTGGTTCTGAAAAAGGCGTTACAGGAAGAAGTAGAACTCTCCATGGGGAGGAAGCTAAAGAACCGCCAGTCAGCTGTTCCTGTGGCAAGAACTCTAATGATGTTTTTACAGAGTCATGGTGTCCTCAGAAGCACCTTCACACTTTAACCTTGTTCTCACTGTCACAGCCGGCCCTTCCATGTCAACCTTTCCTGAACAAATAACCTGGCGTGATGGCGATCACATGTTTACATCCGTGTTTGCCTCGCCTACTTTCATCTATCTCAGCCCTATTATGCTTGCCCGAAAAAAGCTCTCCTCCATCCTCCCCTGATCGCCACTCATCACCCACGCAGCAGGCGCTCCAATCCCCTCTGAGCGCCGACACCTCCTGCTCTTCCTCTGTGGTTATCGAGCAGCGGCCATATTGACAGAACAAACATCAAACACTGGTTTTCTTTGGCCTGTTTACTGAGTGGCTGCAGCGCCGGGGGAGGGGGGGTCTCATAACTTTCTATCCTTGTGTCAAGTGCATCTGTCTTGCAGAGTGGATCTGTCAACACAGTATGAATGCAGGAAGACTCCTCATCCTCAGCATGTGATTGGTGCTCCGTGGCAGGCTGATTGATAGGCTCGCCGTCACACATAATGCCGCCTCAGGGAAGATCACGGTACATTTTTTTTAGCCATTTAGCAGACACTTTCTTATGTGAGTGAATGTGTTTAGATGATATGATGCACATTACAGACGCTGTGACTGATGGTTTATGGTAACAGGGAGCAGAACGGCTCCAGGAAGAGAACACTCGTTAGAGGAACACAGAAGGTTCTCGCATCAAAACACACTCTGTGCACTTTTTATCTCCCAAACTTTTCCCTTTATTTATGCTTATTAGACAACAATCCAATGAAACTTTAAAGGAAACATGATAAAAGTGTTGTTTTATCAGTGATGTAGTTTGTCTGTGTGTAATTGGAGCGGTTCTCAAAGGAAAAACTCTGACCTTTGTTAGGATCAGATGTGGTACCTCACTAACTCAGAAGGTCTGATTTGACTCCAGTTGTGATGCTCAGCGGAATGGTACCCTCCCATCTTTGTCTCCACCCATTTTAACAATAGTGGGAGGATCCTGGTCAATGTCCAAATCCTCACCGACACTGCTACTATGGCGTTAGCTTAGCATGTGTAGGGTTTTTTTTTTTTTTTTTTTTTGGTTTACCATTTTCTACAAATTCTGCTTACCCAACCAGACATCCCCTTTGACTGTAACAGCCTGCTAGACTGGGCCACTAGCTTTAGCTTGTCTTAGTGGTCAAGGCTGGTTTATACATCAGACCTCCTAGATTTAGCCTAGTTTGTGGAGTGTTTAAGGTTATTTTTGATATATTCTGTCATCTCACACTACCCCAACAGCGCACATATGTCAAGCTAACATCGGCACAGTTACACCGGAAGTACGTCTTATAGAGGTCGGCAAGATGCAAATCTACAAGAAAAAAGTTACAAATCTACAACAGTCACAAATTTATGAAAAAAAAAGTTGTAGATCACCCAGGAAAAAGTTGCACATTTACAAGAGAAAAGTCACGAATTTCTTAGACAATTTAATTTCTTAGACAATTAATTAAAAGTCACGAATTTCTTAGACAATTTAATTTCTTAGACAATTTCTAAGACAACTCATTTATATGAAAAAAAGGGGAAATTTTGGAAAAAAAAATCTACAAAAAAGTTGCACATTTATGAGAATATTTCCTGCACTTTTGCTTAGAAATGGTGGTCTGAATGCATTTTATTCAGTTCTGTAACATGAAGAATAGAAAGGTTTATGACGATATTGGGGTGTGTGTCCTCCTCTGGTTTCAGGTCAGTTTAAATCAATCATATTCACGTCACAGTCTGAAGATGGAAAGTCCAACATGACCACCATGGTGTTAGCTCCTGTGAGCCACCAGTAAGTGCAGTTAAATGACTGCCGATTCTGGTTAATGGCGTCATTAATAACTAGAGCCTGGAGCCTTCTGGAGTGTCTCCCTGTCAGAGTATCTCCCCATCAGTGTAACGCGGAGCCTCAGCAGGACACTATTAAGGCTGCTCTGCTGTGTTAGTGCTGACGGATGGCTCTGCAAACACCATCTGTCCGCCGCATCACTCACCAGTCATGGTGTCTTAAACACACACGTATCTGTTGACACCTCACAGCCAGTGGCCCTCGCAGCTCCGTGGAGTCTGGGCTCCTCGCCATCAGACCTACACTCATGGATCCAAGGTAAATATTGGATGTGTGACAGGTTTATCGGAGCCGTCTTTCTTCACCTGCACTCTGCTCTTCCCTCTTTAATGTTGCTGAAAACTTCATGCTCATCGGCGGCGTCTGACCCTCGCTCGGGGTGGGACGTATCCGTGGCAACAGTCTCCAAGGGTATGGCGATGACAGCTTTGCAGTGTCACCTTGGTGATGGTTGCTGGGTGATGGAGGAGGCCCTTAAGTGGAGTAGACATGTGACACTGATGTGGCAGGATGCTAACTGGCTGTCATCCAGGAACCCCCACCTCCCCCTCCTCCTCCTACACTGAGACCCTGGCGTGTGATATACCGATGTTCAGTCAGAGCTGTGGGCGTCACTATACATAGTCACAGACTCACGGGGCTGCTGAGTTAGCAACACAGCCCAAAGGCATTGCATGGAGGAAGTCAGGGGACAACTGTAAAGTGGCATGTTTAAAGGAAAGTCATCTTCATTTCACCCCACCAGTCAGATTTGTTGTGGAGCTTCATGTCAATTTTCAGAGTGGCCCACTGACTAAAAGTTCTTCCACAGTCAGAGCAGCTGAATGGTTTCTCCCCTGTGTGAAAAAGCTGTTGGTTCTTCAGACTGATTTTCCATTTGAAGTTTAGGCCACGCTCTAAGCAAATGTATGGTTTCTCCTGTCCTCATATGGTCTTTGAGTATGTCCTTCCTTGCAAAGTGGCGACTACACTTGGAACAGCCAAACAGTTTTCCCTCCCTTGGGTGCCAACACCCAGACTTTAAGGAGCTGAAACCACTGTGTATGCACTATGTCTTGGTCTCAACTTAGTCTTGACCCCTTAAAGTGTCGGTCTTGTCTTGGTCTAGGTACACTCTAGACCAAGTCTGGTCTTGGAGAGGTCTAACTAGCCAAGCAGTTTTATCTACAAGTTTAAAATTTAAACACTGAAAGTAAAACTGAATCCACCAGTGTAAAACGGGGAAAATGCAAACAACAGAAATGCATGTCTGACAGCTGACTTCCTTCACCACCACCCTTCTACCTCCTCAGGAGAACTTTCTGACTTCCATCAAGTTTCAGATGCCACGGTTGGAACTGGACAGGGCACCAGACTAGTGTCATCCATACAAGAACGCCATTATGACCCCTAACTTCTGCTGGATTTGGTTCTGTTGTGTTGTGGTTGCAATGTGGTCACCAGAGCTGATGAGGTTAAACCGGAGAGAGATGGACTGGAGCTCCAGAGCTGAAGTTTGTGTCCACCACACCCGTCTGGTTGCCACTGGGGGCTGGCAGCTCATAAAACTGTATGACAGCCCGTCCATGTGGGGTTGGAACAGTTGACAACAGCGCTGCGAGCCCAAGCATGGTGGCATTCCACTGGGATTTCTGTGGCAAGTGCAGGGCGGCCGCAGAATCCATGAAGGTGCCAACCTGGCCCATTCTTCAACCACTCTACCCAAAGTTCACCCCATTTTCTGTTTCATCAAGATACAGGAGCAGAGAAATAAATCTCCGAGTTGAGAAACGATGCCTGAAGCTGCACGTAAAGTGTTTTAAAGTTTGTGGTAGATGTCATATGATGCCAGATCTTCTTATTTAACATAATGTGACCCAGAATGTCACTGCAGATTACAGAGGGACTGGATGGGCGTGTAGGGATGATGGATCCTATTGTCACTGTAGAATATATCACAGCATATCTGATTTTCTTATTCTACACTGAAAGAGTTTGCAGAAAACTTCAGCTTAAACACATTTCTAACCGTTATAGATTTACATCAGTCACAGAGAATGGGGTTAAAGAGGCATGTCATTGGTTTTCATGAAACCATATTGTTTATCAATCCAGTACCACGGCACCTCATACACAGGTGGGTGGTGGCTGGTTAATAAATTAACAAACACTAGTCCGTTCCAGAGGTTGCCTTAACTGAATATTGTCCGTCACTGACAGATTTTTTTTTTTAGCAATGTCAGAAAACTCTGAAGGCTGTCATTCTGACACATCAAGCTGTAGATTTATGGTAACTTTTACTTGTATTTCCCATCTGTTCACTTTATAGACTCTAGTAAAATACCAATTATCTAGTATCGTCTTCCCAGTTTCTGCACATTTATGGGAAAAAGTTGCAAATGAATGATGAAAAAAAAACTTGCACATTTCTAATGAAAAGAAGTATAAATTTACAAGTAAAGTGTTGCAAGGTTTCCCTTTTTCCTCAGTTAGGGACACAGTCTCTGTTCATCAGTTCAATTAATGAATCAATGACCTACACCATGATCCTGTAGAATTATGACTAAAATAGAATGTGAACAGAAAACAAAAAACAAAAGCTGTCTGGCATCTTGTTACATGAAAAATAAAATAACAGGTAATAATAGATGATGTCAGAGTTTTTACACCCCTGTCTGTCAAAGTGAGGGGTAATGAAGAAGTGTGGTGCCACCTGTGATCCAGTCCTCTCTTTTTCCACCGTCACATGTCAACACTGATTCTTGCCTGGTTAAAGTCAGGATCACGTTAGGGTCAGTCCCTCCTTACAGTTATGATGAGGATTAAGCCTGGTTCATATTTTTACATCAAATCAAAGCTATGTTCATCATAACCATCCACTCCAATATAACAACATTGCACTGTATGCTGTTCCCTAATGTCCACCTCTACAGAAATATAACCACTCACCACGGTGACCCAGAACACAACAACTGATCTCCATCTACAAATTTCCTCCTTCTTCTCTGCTCATTATGAGTGGAACAACTACCAGAGTGAGCTGGATGATCAGTGGAAGAAGAGACATTACCCATGAAAGTTAGCAGATATGAACATCTGTATGACTCTTCCTCCCCCGTTACAAAGGCTGTTAAATGATGGTGGTGCAAGTCAGTGGTTCTCCACGAACAAAGAAAATCACTCACCACGTACGCAGAGAAATCTGCTTTTTGGTGGTATTAAAAATGTCACCAGTGTAGGCCAAGGGCCACCTTAATTTGCCGTTAGGCCCTTGGGCTGAGAGGTTTTGTAGCCCCCCTCCCCCAACAGAATCTCAGTTTAAAAATGTATAATAGCTATGTCTTAATAATGGGTTGCAGTTATATAGCAATTTTCATGACACCCAAAGACACTTTACAATGAGTCCATTATTCATTCACTCCACAGACGGATAGTGGTAAGCTACCTCTGTAGCCACAGCTGCCCTGGGGCATACTAATGGAAACATGGCTGCCGATCCATGCCAACGGCCTCTCCGACCACCACCAAACATTTATTCACATTCATACATCAGTGACCTAAACCATGAACACACTGGAGACAAGGTGGGTAAAGAGTGTTGCCCAAGGACACAGCAGCAAGGTGGGGGGAGTGGGATTCAAACCACCAACCCTCCAGTTATTGGGCGACCTGCTCTGCCTCCTGAGCCACTATGGCCCCATTTTTGTTTCTCTAAGAAATAATGCAACTTTGAGCTAGAAAAACACGACACTGCAAAAAGTCAAATATAAGTAAAATGAAATAAATTAAGGCTGTTTATGCTTGTTTTTTGTCTGACAAGATATTTATTCTCGCTGCGCAGTTTGTGTGAGAAAATTTTACATGCTTTCAGATGGTTTAAAGTTGTTTGAAGCAATTTGATAAGTCAAATTTTCTTGCTCTGCTGGCAGATAATTTTACTTAAAATTACCAAAAAAGAAAACAGATCTGCCAACAAAGTAAGATTAAATTGTTTAAAACAAGTAAAAACTTTTGTAAAGCAAGTAAAAACCTATAGAAAACTGCACAACAATAGGAAATTCTTGTCTTGTCGATATAACCTTGGAGAGAAAAAATGAGCATAAAGCCTTGATTTAAGATATTTCATCTTACTGAGATCTCCATTCTTACAGTGTGACAGATACTGCCTCCAGCATAAAATCACAGCAGTGAAGTGTTCCCGATTCAAACAAGCACAACAGCAGCAATCAGAAACCTGCACAGGTGGCTGCAGAGCTGAAAACAGCGGGTCTTACCTTTTTCACAAGTGCTTTCTTCTGGCCTTGTTTAAAGAAATATCCTTCATTATGTCCTTTAAGCCCAGCTTACAAATATCGTCATAGACGCATGCTTGATCCAGTCTACCTTTCACCAAGTTCGGAGTCCACCGTCCCACGCACAGCTGTCTGATGTAAGCGGCCTTTCTTCTCCCTCCTCCAGGTGAGGCTTTTAACGGCCCACCTGTCTCCTCCGTGCATGATCAGCAGCCTCCTCCACTCCATGCTCCAGCTTAGAAAAATCCTTTGCACTTCGGTTTTTTTTTGTTTTGTTTTGTTTTGAGCAATCCGTTTTCTCTAAGCTCTTTTCCTCTCAATTTTATGACCGCCACTTTCAAACTTTTTCTGGACATTTTGACCAAACTAATTACTTCTTACTCTGACTGGTGCTTGCATAGTCACATGTCAAAACAGTTCCCCTGACAGGCTTATTGTTACTGGTGCCCATGTGAGGCGCTTGTAAATTAGACCAATCAGCAGCCAGCCACACATGACTATCAAGTGATGGACATAGAATCTGACCAATTAACAACGTGATTATGATAGTCCCTTGGGCTTCAGCCCAGCCTAGCCCGTCCATTCCTTCATTAAGGCAGTCGTGTGTAGGCCACTCCTGGAGGCTTTGCAGTAGAATCTCTGTAGGGTGATTTATTAATTATTAATATTATTTTCGCAGCACTGCACCACTGAAACACAGACCCTTGTCATGTCATTTATTTATTTATTTTAGATATGCATGTTCTCCCCGTGTCTGCGTGGGTTTACTCCGGGATTTCTCCGGTTTCCTCCCACATGCCAAAAAACATGCAAGTTAGGTTAATTGGCATCAAACTGGGGATTCTAAATTGTCCTTAGGTATGACTGTGAGAGTGAATGGTTGTCTATCTCTCTGTGTTGGCCCTGCGATGGACTGGCGATCTGTCCAGGGTGGACCCTGCCTCTCGCCCAAAGATGCTGAGATAGGCTCCAGCCCCCCCGTGACCCAAAAAGGATTAAGCGGAAGAAGATGGATGGATGGATGGATGTGTAGCCAGGTGGAAGAATGAGGGGATGTTTCTCCTCTCCACTCGGGGGCGGTAGCATTTTGTGAGCCTCTTTTCTGGTTTTAGTAGGCAGCAGCTGAAGGGGGGAGACTATAAATACCTGATAGGAAACAGGAAGTTCTTTTGTTCTGCTCAAACAGGGCCACACCCGAGGTTTGGAACAAGCTAGTGATTTTAGGTAAAATGTTATGAAACGTATTTGTATGTGAATGTGTTTTTATAATTTGCCTAGCATTGTATTTATTAAAGAAGTAAACGTGTTTGTGTAATGTTTTTAAGCTTGTTGGGGTGGTGGAAGGCCAGGTGACCTTGTAGGCCCAAAGGATGAGGGCCATGGGTTTTCTTCGTCATTAATGGTATTTATGGTGTATTTTAATTGGGTTATTTTATGTTTTGTTACCACTGACTTGAAAGGAAATGATGTATTTTCTTTTGCTGTTTTAGAACTGTTGGGAGTTGAGGTGTGCATTTGTGAGTGGGCCCTAGCATTGCACAAAAACACTGAGTATCATGTGTACATTTCACTGTTTAATAAGTATAACTGTTTTTCTTGTTAATGTGGCTTTTGTGTTCTGTTCTAAACAGGAAGACAGGCCACTATAGCCGTTAATGCACGCTATTTGTGAACAGTTTTACTTTAAGATTTATTTTAAAGAGCTCATTTTTTTGTCATTCAGAATAAAGAACCCCTTTATATATTTTGTGTTTTGTCTTGAGCTCACTTGGCCAGACACCACATATGATTGGAATAGTCTACCATCTCATATTCATTCAACAACTTTTTTTGGTCTGTTTAAAAAATATTTGTCTACTCACTTAGAGATGGATTGTGTATGCATACATATGTTTTTGTAATCATTATTCATAATGATTGTATGTATTTGTGTGTCCTGCATATATTTATGCGTAAATTGTTGTAGTATTCCATGTGTTTGTGTTTATGAGTGGGTATTACGTGTTTGTTGTATTGTTTTGATTTAACGTTTGTATTGTCAGCATTTTATTTTGAAGTTTTGTTAAGTGTTGCATGTGGGACCCCCTTCAAAACAAGAGGTTGCATCTCAACTGGCTTATCCTAATCAATAAATTTCCTACATAGGAAGAGGTTTGGAACTTAAAGATGTATTCCACATTTTCTAAAGGCGGGTACATGTGCTTGGGATCAGTCCGCCACGGTCTCCGCCTTTGACGGCCACCTAATCCACATAGCACCGGACCCCCATGATCCCTCCTGCAGGTGATGAGCCCACTGGAGGGCGGACCCGTGTAACTCCTTCGGGCTGAGCCCGGCTGGGTCCCATGGGTGGAAACCCGGCCACCAGACGCTAGCCATCAAGTCCCTTCCCCAGGCCTGGCTCCAGGGTGGGGCCTTGGTAACTCTATACCGGGTGGGGTACACTGAATCCTTGATATAGAATTTATCATGAGAGTCTGTTGGATCGTTCTTAGTCTGGTCCTTCACCCAGGACCAGTTTGTCTTGGGTGACCCTATCAGAGGCAAATTGCCCCGGACAACATGGCTCCTGGGATCACTGGGGCACGCAAACCCCCCCACCACGATAAGGTGACGATCCATGAGGGGGGGGTCTGTTGTGGTGAAGAGGGAGCTTAGTTCTAAGGCAAAGCTTTCGATTTACCAGTCAATCTACGTTCCTACTCTCACCTATGGTCACGAGCTTTGGGAAATGACCGAAAGAACAAGATCGCGGATACAAGCGGCTGAAATGAGCTTTCTCCGTAGGATTGCTGGACTCACTCTCAGAGATAGGGTGAGGAACTCAGTCATCTGGGAGAGGCTCAGAGTAGAACCGCTGCTCCTCCACATTGAAAGGAGTCAGTTGAGGTGGTATGGGCATCTGATCAGGATGCCTCGTGGACGCCTCCCACTAGAGGTGTTTCAGGCACGTCCCACTGGGAGGAGACCCCGAGCAGACCCAGGACTCGGTGGAGAGACTATGTCTCCCAGCTGGTCTGGGAATGCCTTGGTATCCTCTCTGAAGAGCTGGAGCAGGTGGCTGGGGAGAGGGAAGTCTGGGCTTCTCTGCTTGAACTGCTGCCTTCGCGACCCGGACCGCCGGAAAAGTGGTAGAAGATGGATGGATGGCTAGATGGGTACATGTGCTATTTCTCAAAAATTTCACGAGACTGGGTTATGTTAACCATTTTTGGTTAACATAACCCAGATTAAAAAAAAAAAAAAAAAAAAACGCAGGATGGCGGAGCGTGCACAACACGAGACTCAGCGTCCTACCAGATTCTGGGGACTAGCAGTGTTATTTCTGCTCATTTCGGGTATGTTCGTTCAGAACAGCTCTGCTTTTACATCTTACACCCGAGATGAGCTTTTGAATATTGGTTTACAAAACAACGATAACGACCTTTTTATCAGCAACCTACGTCTGAATCAACACATAAAAGAATTTCTTTTATGTGTTGAAAAATACAATAGGTGATAAGGAATTAATCTGCTATTCTACTTTTTTGGCAAAAAGGTGAGTTCAGTTCTACTTTAAAGTCAATTTTACAAGAGGAAATTACAAATTTGAGGAACACGGTTTCAACTTTAAATAGATTTGCAGAGAAAAGTAGAAAACTATAAGAAAATTGTTATAAATTTTTGAGGAAAAACCTCAAACCTTCAAGACTGAAGTCATTACTTAAGTTTTTAAGCGGGTGCTCTTTGTACCCTAAACTCTATGAGAAATTTTTGGTTGTCTACTTTTAATTATTAATTTCAAAGCACTGCTTTTACATGAGTAGAATTTCTGGTTACTGTACCCACCTGATCATCTAATTTAAGTATGCATGAGTTCATTACTATTATGAATGTTTCTTTCCCTTCCCTACTCTCTCAATGGAAAAAAAGAAACACTAGAATAAAAATACAAAAAAATACACACATTTCTGTCATGGACAAAACATGACACTTGATATTTTCTAACCTGTTTGCATACCACCATAGACAGAGAGAGAACCTGAATTAGACAGAGCTCAGAGAGGGCAAGATGAGACGGAAGAGAGGAGCCAAGGAGAGGAAAGTGTTCAGGCAGAGGAAGGAAATATGGATAACACCACTAAAAAGTCTAAACACAGGATCTCTGGGTGGGACCCCAACTGGCCCAATATTCAAGCCTCGGTTGTACAATACTTCAAATGGTAAGTTCCATATGCAGCGTTACAGTATAAAATTTTAAAAAGAAATAAATAGTGACTTCTGGTCTGGACACCATGGTGATAGCAGCTTAACGCTGAAGCTCCCAGACCCGATTCAGGAAAATACCTTGAAAATCAGATTTAACAGATTTTTGGAAGAGTGAAAATCAAAAGACAAAGTCATCATGTCTAAAGGAAAACAGAAGAAATCGACATTTACCAGGCCAGGACACGCATCGGCCAGAGAATTTGATCCGGAGGATTTCCATTCAGAAGACGAGGAGCTGAATGAAGCTAGCAAAAAGGTTAACTTAAAAATGGTACTTAAAGAATTAAGATGATTTCGCCGAGAGTGCTGGGCCGAATTTCGTGAAATCAAAGACGAAATAAAAAGGACAAACAGCAGAGTGGACCAGGCCGAGGACCGAATCTTGGAAGCAGAGGAAAGAATAAAAGGGCTGGAAGATACCGTGCTGGAACTACACAAAAGACAGTCAAGACAGGAGGCTAAGCTAACCGACCAAGAAGGAAGACTAAGAAGATACAACATAAGAATTCATGGTCTGAAAGAAGGAGTCGAGGATGGTTTCACCACAATGGCGGCATGCGTGGAATCCTTACTGAGAGAGAAGTTATATATTCCCCAAACCACCGACTTGAAGATAGAAAGGGCGCACCGTACATTAGCCCCTAGGCCGGCGGCGGAAGCGCCTCCACGATCGGTGGTGGTGAAGTTCTCCAACTCCAGAGTAAAAGAAGAGGTTGTAAGACTGGCTTGGCAGAAAAAAGGATTTATGCACCAAGAGAGAAAAGTTTTCGTGGAACACGATTACGCCCCGGAGGTCCTTAAAAAGCGTCGGGAATACAACGACGCTAAAAAGGTATTACGAGAGAAAAAACTGCGCTTCCAGACGCCATTTCCGGTGAAGCTGCAGATTTTTTACGGCGATGAGACGTGTGTCTACAACTCGGCGGAAGAAGCAACCACGGATATGGCGAGAAGAGGGCTCCCGGTAACGGTGTATAAACCCACAGCAGACCCAAACGAAAGAATCAAGACTCAAACGTGGTCCACACAGAGACCCTCAAAATCCACGGGCCAGCAGCGGGAACCCCAGCGCCAGGGCTATAAGGAAAAACTGGCCGTTTACAGGAGGGAATAACGATACTTTTAGTCAATCTGCGGTTCCAAGGTTGTCATAGCCAGGAGCGGCACTGGGGTTAAGCTCCCAGTGCTCATAAAATGCTCCTTATGGCGTGCGTCTCGAAAAGCCTCTGACAACTAAGTCCAACTCCTAGCCTGCCCGTGTGGTTTAGTCTCTAAGCCCGGCGGAACTGCTTTTACTAATAGGAGAAGGGGCGAGGGCGGATCTCTGGCGCCTTAAAACCAGATGCTTCGGGTAGATGGTGGCTCGTCAACCTGGGAAGGTAGCCCATCTAGGGGAAGGTAAACCCTGATTTCAAACCTCTGCTGCCTTGCGGCATACCCGGTCACGGGAAAGGCTTCGGGAGTCAACCCTGAGGAAAAATCCGGAGTCGGAGCCCCTAAGGCAGTTCTATGTTGTGCTCAACATCGTTCTAGCAGCTCCTGCAACGGCGCTGGTGCCAAACTGTAGCAGCCCTGCTGTTCCTTTGGATTCATCAGTGACGTGGAGAGGGGGGACATGCTGCATGGGCAACATCTTGTCCTCCATATCTTCCTGCCCAGGCTTGAATCCTACCAACGCCCAACGCTGGAAGGTAGAACACCGGATCACTGGAGAGGACACTCCAGCTTCGCCTTTGGCGTAGACAAAACACGGGGAATGACAGTTACCGGTTATAAGCCACTGCTCAATTGGCGTAGAGCGTGGCGCCAGGGGTTGTTCCCGACGGTGGGAGGGATCATCAGATCTCACTGGACAGCTACCGCCCGCCTCAAGCTGGGCAGCCCCCAGCCAATAAGGTGTTGTCCCGCCACAGCTTGCTTTCCTCATTGGGTGCATGGGGATAAGGAGAAATCCAAACAGCAGGCTGAGAACCTTCGCACCAGGCAAGACAATAAAACAAAAGAGACCAACTCTAAAACTTGGAACTTGGAACGTCCGCACTATGATGACAGGACTCGCTGCTAACCTCAAGGACATCAACGACACCAGGAAGACTGCTATCATCAATAATGAGCTGAAGAGACTGGGAGTGGATATCGCCACTCTCCAGGAAACACGGTTAGCTGATGCAGGCACACTGAGAGAGAAGGACTACACGTTCTACTGGCAGGGAAAGGGCAGTGACGAACACAGGGAATACGGAGTGGGCTTCGCAGTGAAGAACACTTTGCTGAAGATGGTGGAACCGGGCAGCACTGGCTCTGCACGACTCCTCACCCTCCGCCTGAACACCACTGAAGGCCCAGTCACCCTCGTCAGTGTGTATGCCCCAACACAGACAGCCACACCAGAGGCAAAAGACGAGTTCTACGAGAATCTCGCAACAACTGTCAGGATCATCCCCAACTCTGAACAACTCATTCTCCTTGGAGACTTCAATGCCAGAGTGGGTGCTGACCACGACTCCTGGCCCTCCTGTCTTGGACCTTTTGGCGTGGGCAGAATGAACGACAATGGACAGCGGCTGCTCGAGTTCTGCACATATCACGATCTGTGCATCACAAACTCGTTCTTCAAGTCCAAGCCCCAACACAAGGTTTCCTGGCAACATCCGCGCTCAAAGCACTGGCACCAGCTAGACTTGATCCTGACCAGGCGCACCTCACTGAAGAACGTGCTAATCACCCGTTCGTTCCAGAGTGCAGATTGCGACACAGACCATTCATTGGTGTGTTGCAAGGTCAAGCTGCAGCTGAAGAAATTCCATCGTGCTAGACAACCTGGAAAGGCATGGATTGACACCAGCAAGATGGCCCAACCAGAACTTGTTGAGCAGTTTGCCTCCACCTTTGAGAAGGAACTTGGTGTACCACAAGGAGGAGAATCTGCAAAGCAGAAGTGGGAAGAGCTGCGAAACACCATCTACCGCACAGCCTTGGCTACCTTTGGGAGGAAGACCTCGAAGTCACAGGACTGGTTTGATGCCAAGTTGACCGAGATGACCCCTGTCATTGAAGCGCTCAGCACTTGCTGAGTACAAGAAGTACCCAAACGAGAAGAATCTCCAGATTCTCAGGGCTGCGAGAAGCAAAGTTCAGCAGACTGCTCGGCGCTGTGCCAACGAGGACTGGACTCAGCTCAGCCAAGACATTCAAACCGCTGCCATAACAGGGAACATCCGTGGTATGTACGATGGCATCAAGAAAGCACTTGGTCCGGCTCAGAGCAAGACGGCCCCCCTCAAATCTTCTACTGGGGAGATGATCACAGAGAAGAACAAGCAGATGGAGAGATGGGTGGAACACTACTCCGACCTCTACTTCAGACAGAACACCGTGACACCGTCAGCCCTTGATGCCATCGACTGCCTGCCATCCATGGATGAACTTGACGCTGAGCCAACCATCGACGAACTCAGTAAGGCCATTGATAGCTTGGCCGCTGGCAAGGCACCCGGCAACGACAGCATACCCCCTGACCTGATCAAGCACTGCAAGACCGCCCTACTGCTGCCATTGCATGACATCCTCTGCCAGTGCTGGAAGGAAGGTGCCGTACCACAGGACATGAGGGACGCCAAGATCATCACCCTCTACAAAAACAAAGGGGAGAGAAGCGACTGCAACAACTACAGGGGCATTTCCCTCCTCAGCGTTGTTGGCAAAGTCTATGCACGAGTTGTTCTCGTTCGTCTACAGAAGCTTGCCGAACGTGTCTACCCCGAGTCTCAGTGTGGCTTCCGCGCTGAGCGATCGACGGTAGACATGATATTCTCCATCCGCCAACTCCAGGAGAAATGCAGAGAACAGAACATGCCTCTGTACGTCGCCTTCATCGACCTCACCAAAGCGTTCGATCTGGTCGGCAGAGAGGGCCTTTTCAAGATCCTGCCAAAGATAGGATGCCCACCAAAGTTGCAAAGCCTCATCGAATCGTTTCACACCAACATGCAGGGGATAGTGCAGCACGATGGCAACGTCTCAGAGCCATTCAACATACGCAGCGGAGTGAAACAGGGCTGTGTACTTTTGCCAACCCTCTTTGGGATTTTCTTTGCTATGCTCCTGAGGCATGCCTTCAGCACAGCAACAGAGGGAATCTACCTGCACACAAGATCTGACGGCAGGCTTTTCAACCTCGCCCGCCTGAAAGCCAGAACCAAAGTACGCGAGGCTCTAATCAGAGACATGCTGTTTGCAGACGACGCTGCAGTCGCAACCCACACACAGCAGGAGCTTCAGACCCTGATGGACCGCTTCTCCCAGGCATGCAAGGACTTCGGGCTTACCATCAGCCTGAAGAAGACTAACGTCTTGGCGCAAGGCACGGAAGCACCACCAACCATCACCATTGATGACTACAAGCTGGAGGTCGTGAATCAGTTCACGTACCTGGGGTCCACGATCAGCAACAACCTCTCCCTTGATACAGAGATCAACAAGAGGATTGGTAAATTCGCCTTCACACTCGCTCGCCTCACCACACGAGTGTGGGAGAATCCCAAACTCTCTGTCAAGACGAAGATGGCAGTGTACAACGCCTGCGTCATCAGCACACTGCTCTATGGGAGTGAGACGTGGACAACATACGCCCGGCAGGAAAAGAGACTGAACTCCTTCCACTTGCGCTGCATTCGCCACATCCTGGACATATCCTGGCAGGACAAAGTGCCCAACACAGAAGTTCTGTCCCGCGCCGGCCTTCCCTCCATGTTCACTCTACTCAGGCAGCGCAGGCTCCGCTGGCTAGGCCACGTTCACCGTATGGAGGATGGCAGAATCCCCAAAGACGTCCTCTATGGAGAACTGGCAACTGGCAGGAGAGACGTTGGCCGCCCACAGCTGCGCTTTAGAGACATCTGCAAGAGAGACATGAAGGCCCTGGATATCAACACAGAGCGCTGGGAGGACCTTGCAACGGACCGCTCCAAATGGAGAGGCACCCTGACCAGACAGCTCAAGGCGGGTGAAGAGAGACTGACTGCTGCAGCAGATGAAAAAAGGACCCGCAGGAAGAACCGCCACAGACCCAGCAGCACGGAGACCACCCACAAGTGCGACCTGTGTGACAGGGACTGTCATTCGCGCATCGGCCTGTTCAGCCACAGGCGGTGCTGTTCCAGCAGAGTAGACGTTTAGGATTCTCTTCCATGGTCATCATTGACCGACGGAGGCCGACGACGACGTCTGAATCTACGTCTCATCCCGGAGCTCTGGAGAACTCCCGACGCTCGGCAGGCTTCCCGGCCGACCGGAAGTGCTCGCAGGCGGCGTAAGGACCGTAAACAAAGGAGGGGTAAACGCGGTGGGCTAAGAGCTAAGCTAAAGCTAACACCGCACCGGCTATCGCTACCCAGTATTTTCCTTGCTAATGTACGGTCTCTGGCGAGCAAAATGAGTGAACTACGGCTTCGGATCACCAACAATAAGAAACTTATGAACTGCAATATCATGATTTTTACGGAAACATGGCTTCACAGTGGAATACCCGACAATGCTATTGAGCTAGCCGGCCTACACACGCTCCGGGCAGACAGAGCAGCAGTTGACTCCGGTAAGACAAGAGGGGGGGGGGATTGTGCATTTATATTAACAAGGCTTGGTGCACGAACTCTGTCACTGTTGAGAGACACTGCTCAGCTAACCTGGAGTTTCTCATGGTTAAATGTAGACCTTTCTATCTGCCACGCGAGTTCACTTGTACCATCATAACAGCCGCTTACATTTCTCCGGATGCTAATGCTAAGCTTACTATGAAAGAACTGCATGCAGCTATTAGCAAACAACAAACTGCACACCCAGAGGCAGCATTTATTGTGGCGGGTGATTTTAACCACTCTAACCTCAAGACAGTGCTTCCTAAATTCTACCAGCATGTCTCCTGTCACACAAGAGAGGACAAAACATTGGACCATGTTTACACCAATATTGTGGGAGCCTACACAGCAACTCCCCTCCCCCACCTAGGTCAGTCTGATCATTTATCCTTGTTCCTTACCCCCAAGTATGTACCGCTCATCAACCGGGTGAAGCCATCAGTGAGGACCATCAAAGTGTGGCCAGAGGGGGTTGACTCTGTACTCCAGGAGAAGTTTAGGAACACAGACTGGAGTATGTTCACCTCTCAGGCTACCTGTGGCTCCCACAGAAACATCAACTCTTACACCCACTCAGTCCTGGACCATATCAACACCACTATTGACAGTGTCACCACGGAAAGACAGATCACCACGTACCCAAATCAGAAGCCGTGGATGAACAGAGAAGTGCGACTTCTGCTAAAAGCACGTAACAATGCCTTTAGATCTGGTGATGCACAGGCCTACAGTTCATCCAGGGCAGATCTGAAGAGGGGCATCAAGAAGGCCAAGCACAGCTACAAGCTGAAGGTGGAGGAACATTTTGGGGACTCTGACCCCCGACGTATGTGGCAGGGCATTCAAGCTATCTCTGATTATAAGCCCAGCAACTCCATACCTATAGCCATGACTGTGCCCTTTCTCAATGAGCTAAATAACTTCTATGCTCATTTTGACAAGGACAACAATGAAAAGAACATCAATTTCCCACCCTCTGATGACCTCCACCACCTCACACTCACCCACACCGACGTCCGTAATGCACTGAGTCATGTCAACGTACGTAAGGCTGCTGGCCCTGATGGCATTCCTGGGCGTGTGCTGAGGGCATGCGCTGAGCAGCTGGCAGGGGTCTTCACAGACATCTTCAATCTGTCCCTGGCCCAGGCCGTGGTACCAGCGTGCTTCAAGACCACTTCAATAGTACCAGTGCCGAAACATTCAACACCATCGTGCCTAAATGACTATCGCCCTGTGGCACTGACGCCCATAGTCATGAAGTGCTTTGAGCGACTGGTCTTGGCACAGCTCAAAAAAGGCCTGCCCCCTACACTGGACCCTCATCAGTTCGCCTACCGGAGCAACAGGAGTACAGAGGATGCAGTTTCTACAGCGCTGCACTATGTACTCTCACACCTGGATGACAAGAACACCTACGCAAGAATGCTGTTTATTGACTTCAGCTCAGCATTCAACACAGTTATCCCCTCCAAGTTGCTCACCAAACTTGGGGACCTGGGAATCAGTACCTCCACCTGCAACTGGATCATGGATTTTCTGACCAACAGACCCCAGCATGTTAGGTCAGGCCCCAACCGTTCTTCCGTCATCACACTCAACACTGGTGTACCACAGGGCTGTGTGCTCAGCCCATTCCTCTACTCCCTCTACACCCATGACTGCAGGCCTATGTATGGATCCAATTCCATCATAAAGTTCGCAGATGACACCACGGTGATTGGACTCATCAGGGACAACGACGAGTCAGATTACAGGGCAGAGGTTGAGCACTTGGCTACTTGGTGCGCTGACAATAACCTGCTCCTTAACACCAGCAAAACCAAGGAGCTCATAGTGGACTACAGGAAGGAGAGGGAAGAGACACATGACCCCATCCATATCAATGGCATAGCTGTTGAACGTGTCCCCAGCTTCAAATTCCTGGGGACCCACATCTCGGAGGACCTGTCCTGGTCAGTTAACACCACCAGCCTGATCAAGAAGGCCCATCAGCGCCTCTTCTTCTTGAGGACATTGAAGAAGAACCATCTGTCAACTGACATCCTGGGCAACTTCTACCGCTGCGTTATAGAGAGCACCCTGACCAACTGTATCACACTCTGGTATGGGAGCTGCTCTGTAGCTGACCGCAAGGCGCTGCAGCGGGTGGTGAAAACCACCCAACGCATCACAGGGACTCCACTTCCAGCTATAGAGGACGTCTACAGGAAAAGATGTCTGCGCCGGGCACGCAGCATTCTTAGGGACTCCAACCATCCTGCTCATGGACTGTTCCAGCTTCTCCCCTCCAGAAGACGTTTCAGAAGCCTTCGGACTAGAACCAGCAGGTTTAGGAACAGTTTCTTTCCAACAGCTGTCACGTTATTGAACTTAGTTCCCCACTGACTCTCTTACAATCATCTTTTACCATCCTCACCTGTACATAACTGCATAACTACATAACTACATCTAACTTATTGCACATTATTTGCACATAACAGTACTTTTAACTTTCTGCACTGCTGCATATATTTGCTTAAATTGCACATACCGTTAATTACCGTATATACTGCACTGCTGTCCTTTGCACGTCTGATTGGATGCTAAACTGTGTTTCGTTACCTTGTATTCATACATGTGTAATGACAATAAAGTTGAATCTAATCTAATCTAATTTAATTTTTGGATTTTTAAACTCATTTCAGCTGGATTTGATTTTAACCATCTTATAACTTACTGGTGGCCTCCTTCCCCTTGAAATGAGATGTGAATCTAGGTGGGACTTCCTGCTAAACTAGATCTGTATTCATTAAACTGCAGTAGTGTGTGGTATATCCATATGAACTCTTGCTTTGATAAATGTGTGACTGGATATACTTCATCACTTCCTGTTACAGCATCATCTTCATCATATGTTCCTCAGCTCAGACTACCACTGATATGCTCACAGACCATCGCGCTTCATCACTCTGTCCTCCTCCTCTCCAGCTGTTCTCTGCTCATCTCGGTTTGGCCCCCGGCTACGATTAATGGTCTTCATTTATGCTCATTTGGAGGCAACACCTGTGACCAATCAGAATGTGGCAACCAGTAATTAGGCCCAGATTTAAATTGTGTAGAGGAGAGCGTGTTTGCTGCAATAACTTAGACCCTCAGATGTGTGTGGGACTCCCACCTGAGTTCATTCATTAAGCTGATGCTTCATAGAAACTCTGTGTGTGAGATGTGATCTTTAATGTGTGTTTGTCAGTGAAAGGAAAATCAAAACCCCTGTAAGCTCCACCTTCTGAGCTCTCATGTCTAAAATTGTCCTTTGTTTTCTTCAGGATGTGATTGTTGTTCAGAAATAAAATCATTCTGATCTCATCTTCAGGTTGATATGTTTGACTCCTCTCTCCTACAGAGTATCCACACAGCCAACGAGAGCAAGCTGACATGGAAGAGTCACCATCCAGATGTTATGTGATCACCTCCATGTCACTCTAAAGTTTAGAGTCTAAACTATAAAAGTCACTCTCAGATAGTCTTCTCAGCCAGGCTTTCCAGATTCTCTGGTCGCCATATCTATTAGTGTTCTGAAGTCAAGTTTCATTACATGATCATGTTTGATCACGTGAGATTCTGTGAGATCTGGTGTCAGTGTCACCACTGTCTGAAATGACTCATACAGACAGCCAGGGTGTGTGTGGTTTCGTGAGTGTAGAGTGTGTGTGTGTGTTATGCCGTACTTGCCCAAAGGGTGACGTCCGGCGGGCACAGCCACTGGTGTATATAATTCTGTGTTCTGATGATAAAGTGTTGGTTGCTGGTTGTTGGTTCCCCACATGACAAGACTCCGACTCGTTCTTATTCATACATAGCATTTGGTGACAAGAACAATTATGGGAGCGTACGGGCTACCTCCACTCCTGCTACTGTTTCTGGAATATCCTGGAGAAGCAGTGTTCCTGTGGCCGGACTGGCGGGCCATGTTTGAGGATTACATCGGGGCACTGGGCCTAAATAGACTGAACGGGAGACGATGACGAGCACTTCTGGCCCACCATCTTGGCGCAGAAGGCCAAAGAAGAGAAAAAAAAAACAAAACTTCAAATGGTGGCTTTTCATCATACTTAGACCATACAAAGACAGCTATATGAAGATGCCTTTTCAACAACGCTTAAATGACGGCTTTTCATCTTTTGCGTTTCAACCAAATCTGTACATTTTTTAGACGGTTGGCAAAGCCATCTTTTCAACATTTTTTCAACCATTTTGTGCTTGTGTTCAGAGTTTGGAGAAGTAGTTTAAAATCAATTTAAACTGCCCTGGTGGTCTGACATGTTTAAAAAAAAAATGGTTTTGATTTGGAGGTCCTCCCACGTGGTGATTCATAGTAGCATGTTTCAACTGGCCACACAGTGTGTGACTTGAATTTTGTTTTCTCACAGTTCTCCTTAACCCCTGTGTGGACAACTGCTTGTAACTTAAAAACTGTGACCGCATGAACAGACGGCAAGAGGCAGTAAAAACTGTTCAGAGGTATGGCGAGGAGATTTGATTCAATGCACATTCTGAAAGATGATGTTACTCACCTGTGTCACATTACTCATCTATGTCTCATCACTCACCTTTATCATATTATTCACCTGTCTCATCACTCACCTGTGTCTTGTTACTTACCCATGTCACATTATTCACCTGTGTCACATTACTCATCTGTGTCTCACTACGCACCTGTGTATCTCTATTCACTTGTGTAATATTACTCATCTGTCTCCTTACTCACCTGTATCACATTACTCACCTGTGTATTATTACTCACCTGTGTGACATTACTCACCTGTGTCTTGTTACTCATCTGTGTCTTATTACTCACCATTCACCTTTGTCACATTAGTCACATGTCTCATTACTCACCTTTGTCATATTACTCACCTATCTCAGATTACTCATTTGTGCCTCATTACATACCTGTGTCTCATTACTCCCCTGTGTCACATTACTCACCTGTGTCTCATTATGCACCTTTGTCTCACCCTGTCTTCTTGCATATCTATCATCTCATTACTCACCTGTCCTGTTACTCACCAGTGTCTTGTAACTCACCAGTGTGCTGTTACCTGTGTCTCATTACTCAGCAGTTTCTTGATACTCATCAGTGACATCCCATTACTCACCTGGTTGTCCCACTACTCACCTGTGTCTCATTACTCACGTTTGTATCATTACTCATCTTTGTCTTGTCACTCACTTGTGCCTTGTTATCACCTGTGTCCCATTGCTTACTTGTCTTGCATATGTGTCATCTCATTACTTGCCTGTGTCCTGCTACTTCTTCTTCTTCTTCTCTTAGATTTGATTAGCAGTTGGTAACCAGCTTACAGGTGCATTACCGCCACGTACTTCACTCTTTATCTTCACTCTATCTAGTCAGGAGCTGTAGTCCTTACCACCATGTACTTCACTCAGTAAACATCACTCTGTGTATCAAAAGTCAGAATTCTTCCTGGTTGGCAACCTCTTCTTCGACTTCTTCACTCTATATTGTTGTATAAGGAGTTCTGAACAATCTTCTTCTTCTTCTTCAAACAGTGAGATTTCCATGTCTACATGATGTCTGTAACACTCTATTGGGTCATTACTCTATAAGTTCTTATAAGGAGTTCTGAACAATTTTCTTCTTCTTCAAACAGTGAGATTTCCATGTCTACATGATGTCTATCCTACTTCTTCTTCTTTTAGACTTGATTGGCGGCTGGCAACCAGCCCACAGGCACACCACTGCCACGCACCTCACTCCACACCATCACTCCATTCGGTCAGGAGCTGTAGTCCTTACCGCCATGTACTTCACTCAGTAAACATAACTCTATGTATCAAAAGTCAGAATTCTTCTGCTACTTACCAGTGTTGTCCCATTACTCACCTGGTTGTCTCATCACTGACCTGTGTCTTGTTACCTGTGTCCCACTATTCACCAGTGTCTCCTTGCTCACCAGTATTGTCACACTACTAACCAGTGTTATCCCATTACTCGCTGCAGTTAAACACCTGTGTCTCATTACTCACCTGTGTCATCCCATTACTCACCTGTGTCCTGTTGCCTGCGTCCCACTACTCACTGGTGTTTTCCCACCACTCATCTGGTTGTCCCATTACTCACTTGCGCCTCGCTACTCACCTGCTTGTCCTTTCCTTCATGTCTTTAAGTCTCTGTCTTCTCATCGTAATACTTCTCATGGTCCTCAGCTGTACAAGGGTTATCACCGTTTCCTGAATCCCTCAGTTGTGTGTGGCGTTTTAACATTCTCCTCTCTCTGCCTGAGTTTCCCGTCACAGTCCACAGATATTACCATTAGGTAAATTAATTATTTCAGATTGTGAAGCACTCAGAGGTGCTTTCATTATTATCAGAGGTATGGGCCATTTCCTGTGCTGATGCATGATGACAGATGTTGACCAGTTTTGTTGCCTGAGCTTCTCTCTGGTTTGTGTTATTAAAAAACTTCATCATCATCAGCCTTGCCCCCTGCGTTTGCATGTGGGTCCTCCCTTCTAAATGAGGGTAATTTCCACATAATTTTTTATAATTAGTCTGGGTTCAGTTCATTTAGCTTTATTATGCAAGGAAGGAAATTAATTTGGCCCCCAGGTGGGAAAAAAAGAAAACAACATGAAAACAAACAGGACTAGAAACGTTAATCTGAGCTTTACCTCCTGTTTACCTTCTTCACCTTTTCTTCACCTTCTTTTATCCTCCTCTAAACATGTTTTCTTTCCTCTGTCCTCCTCTCCAGCATCTCTTTCTGGTTATGACTTTCTGGCTCTGTTCTCTCTTCACATTTTTGGCCCAACATTGTGATAAATATTTGATTTTCCTTCTTTGATCAGTCGCGGTAGCTCCTCACATTCAGGTGGAGTTTGTCATGCTGAGTATCATGCTGTGTTTCGGACATATTGTTTAATCTTATCTGTATGTTGATTGTTATACTTTTGCATGTTTATACTTTTGTTGTTGTTGATAATTATGATTATTTGGCGTGTAGGGTTTTTTTTTGTTTCTTTTTATATGCATGCTTTTGAATGATTGAACACAGCTAGACACAATTAGTGGGGAACTCAGGCACTGACTGACAGCCTGAACCAGCCAATTGACTGCTACAGGCTGCCCACATGGCCCAATGGGAATACAGGGGTGGGTTTTCCCATTTCCCCATTTAAAAGAGGTAATTGGCTCAGTGGGTACATCTTTGGTTTGGACTTTGCTTCCATTAACAGTTCACTTGAATCTGGTTGTGTCCCCTCGTATTTTAAACATGCAGTTGTGCAGCCACTTTTTAAGAAAAACCTAACCTTGATCCATCTGTTTTTAAAAACTTCAGGCCAATTTCTATGCTTGTATAATAAGAGGATAATATAATATAATATAATAATAATAATATTGTATAATATTGTATAATATAATATAATATAATATAATAATATTGTATAATAAGAGGAGTCTTTGTCTAATTTGACCTTGTTGTTATATTATTCAGTTTCTTTTAACCTGTACTGTACTATCCGAAAATAAATTCATTCATTCATTCAATTCATTCATTCATTCATTCAAGTTTTTAGAAAAAGTTGTTGCCAAGCAGCTCACTGACTTTCTGATTGAACATAATATTTTCAACAAATTTCAGTCAGGTTTTTGTCAGAAACACTCGACAGAGACCGCTCTTCTCAGTGTGTTGAATGATATTTTAATGTCATCAGACTCTGGCAAATGCGCTGTTTTAGTGTTATTAGATCTTACTGCAGCATTTGATACTATTGATCATTGTATTTTGTTACAAAGGCTTAGATTGGGTAGGGATTTCTGGAAAAGCTCTGGATTGGTTTTCCTCCTACCTTTCTGGTAGGAGTTTTTCCCGTGGCTGTTGGCTCTTATTCATCTGACTCTGCTCCTTTAACCTGTGGGGTGCCTCAGGGTTCTATTCTGGGTCCACTTTTATTTGCCCTGTATATGCTGCCACTTGGTTCTATCATCAGCAAATCTAAAGGTGTGTCTTATCACTGCTATACTAATGATTTACAATTTTTTTTTCTTTTAAACCTGACCATGTTGACAATTTAAAAATTATTCATGATTGTCCTCCACAATTAAGGACTGGATGTCTAGTAACTTTTTGCAACTTAATGCTGACAAAACTGAAGTCCTTATTGTAGCACCTGATAAGCTAATTCCTAAGATGGTTAATAGCATTGGGACATTAAGCTCTAATGTGCGGTCTAATCTAAAAAAATCTTGGTGTCATTTTTGACCAGTCGATGAGTTTTGATCATCATGCCAAATCTCTGACCTAGAGTTGTTTTTTCCGCCTTAGGAATATCTCCAGAATTAGGTCATTTTTTTCCTACAGTCAGTTAGAAATTATTATTCATGCCTTTGTTTCTTCACGTTTGGACTACTGTAATGCTCTGTTCACATGTCTTAGTAAATCCTCTTTACACCACCTACAGTTAGTCCAGAACTCTGTTGCTAGATTACTAACTAGGGCCAGTAGATTTTGTCATATCACTCCCATTTTGGCCTCCTTGTGTTGGCTTCCTGTAAATTATACAGTTGATTTTAAAGTTCTTGTTCTTACTTACAAAGCCATTATTGATGAGACACCTTCTTATATCAGTGACTTACTCCATCTACACCATCCCATCAGGTCTTCTAATCAGAATCTACTGGTAGTCCCTAGCACTAGGCTCAGAACCAAAGGCGATAGAGCCTTTGCTGCTGTTGCTCCCAGACTTTGGAACTCTTTACCTTCTGAACTTAGATCTGCACCTTCCATTGATGTATTTTAGAAGCAACTAAAGACCCACCTTTTTAGCCTGGCTTTTTAAAGGGTACCTGTGGTGGTCGTCTAAACACATTCAACTTGAAAACATTTGGCAAAGTATTCGTTATTTGGTTAAATAATTATTGCCAGCCATATACCACCAGAGAAATATGCAAATACGACCGCAGGCATGGCCAGCCAATGAAAACTCTGCGCGCAGCCATGACACATGCGGATGTGACGTCACGTCGTTGGGACTGAAAAGTCACTAGGGTGCTTTTGTGAGTGTTTTTATTCTATTATGGCTGAATTGTCGGACTCTGAGGAAGAATTCGTCCAACATGGCTACAGGTTTGAGCCAGAAAGGTCTTCTGAGGGTGAAAGTGACGAAGTGGTCCTCACACACAAAGCAATTTCGTCTGAAAGGTAACGTCTGCCCTGTTCCGAGATTGCGCAATCACTTTTCCGCTACGATCTTCTGACAAGGTGAGCTGGGTTTGGGTACACAAAAGAAGTGTTTATCTTTGTTTTTTCGCTTATTATTGAGACATCCAAAGGCTTTACATTCTGCCATGTTGCGATATCCATATCGCATTGTATGTTTTTGTTGTTACAAGAGCGCCGAGTGTCTGCTGCTCTGTATATAGTTTTAGCCGCGAGGGAGGAGCCCAGCCCGTCTGGCGGCCGTTACGACCTCAGATCAGATGAGACGACCCGCTGAATTTAAGCATTTATTTATTTATTTTCTACTTGTTTTAGTTCTGCATTTAATATGAACCCTGAGTTTGAAATAAACGGTTGAATTTGAATTTGAATATCCTGAAAGCCACTGCTCATCCGGGCACTCCAGGCTCAGCTAATATTGATCCAGATCGCGGTATCCACGACACTACGTCACAGGAAGCGTCCTGGCAGGCCATGTAGCTGCCAGTATGGCTGCTCGCATGTTTTGCTGACATAGCTGAACCAGCACATCAGCAATGGATTTATATCACATTGCTTTGAACTTGAACTTGAACTTAAACTTGAACTAGAACGGGAGACAGGGGCTCAATATAATATCTTTTTTTTCACGACCACCACAGGTAAGCTTTAATTAACTACAGTATGTGTTGATTGTATTTTTATGTGCTTTTGCTGTCTACTTTGTTCTTTTACTGCTTTATGTGCCTGTATTTTTATTTGCTTTGCTGTTTACCATGTTAAGCACTTTGTGACTCTGTCTGTGAAAAGTGCTCTATAAATAAACTTATTATTATTATTATTACTATTATTTCCTATATAAGCAGGGAGGGACCTGCATTGAGAGAGTCCTTTTTCTCCTGAACTGAGGCCCACAATCTTCCCAGGTGGCTGGAGAGTCTAGCAGCTTCCATGTAGTTCCAGTGTGATGGGGTCAGAAGTGTATTGGAGGCCTTGGGTGTGCACGTGTGTGTGTGTGTGGGGGGGGGGGCAGGAGCTTCGGCCCAAAGCTGTGAGTTTTTACATCCAATACACTAATATTTGTCGTTGGAGGTTTGAGTAGAACTGACCCCTTTGTGTGAAGAATAGACTGCTAGCCACTTTCCTTTCTTCTAGGTGTGGGTGAGGAAGACTCCTGGATGTGTGGGCCTGTTTGGTGTGGACTCAATAGAGGATATTGAAGGACAAGGCCTGGAGTGTGACAGCGAGCATCTGGGACTGATAAGAATGTTTAAATGACTTTTGCCTTTTTAAAAGCAGCCTCATTTTTAAGGTCACGTTGGCAATATTTGTGATTTTTATTTTATTTTGCCTTGTGTAATAAATGTTTGTGCTTGCAACCTTGGTGTCTGATGGTTACTAAGTACTGCTCACCCTCTGTAGTAGAAACCTAAAAGGGATTTATTTGATTGGCGGTTAATAAGAGAGTTGATTAATTCTGTTCCACTAATTGGGTAACCTCCATACCCCTTCACAAGTTCTGACACACTCTGCTTCAGCATCCAAACATGGACACTTTACAGGAGATGATGGAGTTATCTCTGATTTATATAAACACTGTTAGGTAACTTATTCATCAGAGCTGCTGTGCTATTGTCGGTTTTTGCAGCGTTGTCCAAGAAATGAGTGTATTCAGAATGCATCTTTTCTAATTTTATGCATAAATTAAACAGGGAATCTAAGAAGGCATATGCACATTAAATTGTCTTAAATTCAATCTGAGGATGGTTTAAATGTAACTCTGCAAAGCAATGAAGGGGTTTTTGCATAAATGTTGCATCAACTGCAAAACAAGAGAAGACACATTTGCTAACATTTCTTAGCATTACTTGCCATTAAAAAAACAAAAAAAACAAAAACAAAACATGACTGTTAAGAAATAAACTGAAGCAATTAGTGAGGACGTATATCTGAGTAGGTGAGTTTGAGGTAGAGTGTTGGGAAGGACTTTATAAAACAGCCTGCAAATTAGAGGAAGGACTAGGAAAAAAAAAGTAAAAACAATATAAAAAATAAAAAGCCAACACAAGGTGGTTTTTAAACAGAATTTTCTTTTTCTTGTAATTACAGGGTAATTATGTCAATAAATCTCATGCATATTATTTGTCCCAATTTTACATTTATCTCTAGAGGTGTTACTTAAATGTCTGTGATGTGCTTTGGCCAAAACACATCAGGGATTAAATATGACAGCACTATTTTCAGCCCAGGTTAAGCAGCCTTCTTCTCACTCACCTCTTTCAGTGTCTGTTCCTTTAACTCCAGTTCACCCCACCTACATGCCTTCACCGCTGAAATCCATGGTTGATACCATGCTATTGTTAGCTGATAGTTACAGCTGCCATTCTAAGCTAGCTAACATGGAATTGGTTGAATGTAAGAATGTAAAAGTTCAAATAAATCATTGTTAGAGGCAGGTGTGAGTGATTGGGATGATATGGCTGGTCCCTGGGGTGTAATAGAGACGGCAACAACCCTGAATGACTGGATGGTTAGCTGCTTGAGCTAAAAGCATTAGCTAAACTTGACTAGCTATCTAAAAATGAAAAATTAAGCCAGAATGATGTGGGAAATATTTTTAACAGTGGATAACTGAACCAGCTGAGGATGGATGTCTACTGAAGTGAAGTGTGCATCACCTCGCAAGGCTGAGCTAACTATGCTAACCAGTGATTCTCCTGGGCCTTACGAGATGAAAATAAAACATGCTAGAGTGATATTATCAAATGTAGATTGATGAACCAGCTGGAAACATGCAGACAGGGTGACTAAAATATTCAGAGAATAGACAAAAAAAACTGAGGTAACTAAGCTAGCTCCATAGTAGCACTGTCAGTGTGGGTTTCGACTTTCACGGGTATCCTCCACCATCATTAAAATAGGTGGAGAGGGAGCTGGGAGGGTGGTTTCAGCCCAACTCCTGTTCTGTCCTGGTTTCAGCCCAGCTCCTGTTCTCATGCCAGTACCAGAGCCAAATCAGAACTGCTCTCTTCAGGGACAGCATCATGGTTTTTACAACCATGTGTGGAATTGAAACAATAATAATGGTTCACATTTATATAGCGTGTTTCAAGAAACCCAAAGCACTTTACAATGAAAATCCATTATTCATTCACTCGACAGACTGACAATGGTAGCGGTAAGCTACTACTGTAGCCACAGCTGCCCTGGGGCAGACTGACAGAAACGTGGCTGCCAATTCACGCCAATGGCCTCTCCGACCAGTACCAAACATTTATGCCCAGTGTCATGGACACTGGAGGCAAGGTGGGTAAAGTGTCTTGGGAGAGGGGGATTTGAACCACCAACACTCTGGTTATTAGACAACCTGCTCTACCTCCTGAGCCACTGCCGCCTACATTTCCCTCTTCCGTTCCATTTTTTTGCTGAGCACCAACCTGGACGGCAGGAAGTTCCACTTTTATATGGTCTTTGGCATGACCTGGCTGAGACTTGAACCCCGACCTCCCAGTTGAGGGGCGGATGCTCTACCCCTAGGCCACCACTCTGGTAATTGCTCCATTACTGGTCAGTTTTTTTTAATTCAATACAATTCAATTCAATTTTATTTATATAGTGCCAAATCACAACACAGGTCATCTCAAGGCACTTTACAAAAAAAGGGTGGGTTTAGGCCATGCTCTCAAATTTACAGAACCCAGCAGAGACCCCTAAGAGCAAGCACTGTGGCGACACAGGCGGGGAAAAACTTCCCTTTAACAGGCAGAAACCTTGAGCGGAACCATAGCTCATAGAGGATGGCCATCCACCTCAACCGGCTGGGTTGAAAAAAGACATTAAAAAAAAAGACATATCTTGGTCAAAGACAACTCCAAGATTCCTAGTCCAGCGCAATACCATCTAGTGTTGTTATCTTACTAGAAAAAGTACTTCTAGCTTGTTTGGAGCCAAGAACAATGACTTCAGTTTTATCTGTATTCAGCAATAGAAAGTTGTAGTTCATCTAGGTTTTAATATCCTTAAGACACTCCTAGAGTGAACCCAAATGGCTGGGATCATCTGGATTGATGGATAAATATAACTGAGTATCATCAGCGTAACAATGAAAATGAATAAAATGCTTCCTCATAATGTCTCCCAAAGGCAGCATGTATAAGCATTGGTAGCCCATTTAAAAAAGAAAAAGTCTGACCAGAGATTTCTAACCCCTTGGTTTAACTCAAAAACTCGTGGCTTAAAACAGAAAACTCGTCAATTGGAAAGGAAAATGGAAATGGCATTCAACTAATTCAGATGAATTCTACTTAGCGTGGAGAAATCATTTCTTAATCTATAAAAAATCTCTAAGAAAAGCTAGATCAAGCTATTATTCTGCATTAATAGAAATGAACAAGAATAACCCCAGGCTTCTCTTCAACACTACAGCCAGGCTTACAAAGAGCCAGGACTCGGTCAATCCTCGCATCCCTCCTGAGCTTTCTAGTCAGGACTTTCTGAACTTTTTCAATCTTAAATTTTATCTATTAGAGATGAAATCAGTCAGATTCATCCTACCATAAACTCTAGTACATTAACTACTGCAACTCCCTCACTTGATATCTGCTTGGATAAGTTTACTCCAATCGACCTCTTAGAGTTGGATAAAATAATTTCCTCGACTAAGCCTTCATCTTGCCTTCTGGACCCTATTCCTTCCAGGTTATTTAAAATTATCTTCCCAATTATTGGTAGCTGTATTCTTCTTATAATTAATTCTTCTTTAACTCTGGGTTATGTACCACTGGCTTTTTAAAACTGCTGTAATTAAACCCTTACTCAAAAAACCGATGCTCGATCAAGGAGTTTTGGCCAATTATTGACCAATCTCTAATTTGCCTTTCATTTCAAAAATCTTGGAAAGAGTTGTTGCTGTGCAATTATTTGATCATTTGCAGGGAGCTGGTTTGTTTGAGGTGTTTCAATCTGGGTTCAAAGCTCATCACAGCACTGAAACTGCCTTAGTGAAGGTCACTAATGACCTCCTGATCGCATCTGATATTAGACTTGTCTCTGTTCTTGTTCTTTTAGATCTCAGTGCAGCCTTTGACACTATCAATCATGCCATTCTATTTGATAGATTAGAACACTTTGTTGGACTAAATGGACCTCTGTTGCAGTGGTTTAGATCTTATTTGTCCGATAGATTTCAGTTTGTTCACATCAATGATGAATTTTCTTCCACCTCTGAGCTCAGTCACGGAATTCCACAGGGATCTGTGTTAGTCCCTACTCTTTTTAGTTTATATATGCTCCCGTTAGGCAATATCATCAGAAAGTACTGTATACATTTTCACTGTTACACAGACGACACACAACTATACCTGTCAGTGAAGCCCGATGATTGTAATCAATTAGCCAAGTTAGATGCCTGTCTTAAGGACATCAAAGCTTGGATGACTTGTAATTTTCTACTATTAAACTCAGATAAGACTGAAGTCATTCTTGTTGGCCCAAAACAAATTCCTTCTCAAATTATGCCCTTAATTTAGATGCCGCCACTCTCACTCTGAATAGTTCTGTGAGGAACCTTGGAGTTATTTTTGATCAAGATTTGTCCTTTAATTCACATACAGTATTAAATTTGTTTCTAAGACTGCCTTCTATCATCTGCGCAATATTGCCAAGATCAGGAGCATCTTGTCTCTGAATGATGCTGAGAAACTGATTCACGCCTTTGTCAGCTCTTGATTAGATTATTGTAATTCGTTATTATCTAGTTGTCCTAAAGTATCCTTAAAAAATCTTCAGTTGATTCAAAATGCTGCTGCTAGAGTTTTAACTGGTTCTAGAAAAAGAGATCATATCTCCCCGGTTCTGTCCTCCCTTCATTGGCTTCCCATAGAATTTAGAATCAAGTTTAAAATCCTTCTTCTTACTTTCAAAGCTCTTAATAATCAGGCCCCCCATATATAAAAGATCTGATATTACCTTACCATCCTAATAGAGCATTACGCTCCCAAAATGCTGGATTACTTGTGGTGCCCAGAATCTCCAAAAGTACAGTGGGAGGCAGAGCCTTCTGCTACCAAGCTCCTTCTCTCTGGAACCAGTTACCACTCTGGGTCCGGGAGTCAGACTCGGTCTCTGTTTTTAAGAACAGGGTAAAATCCTTCCTTTTTAATATAGCTTATGTTTAAGGAGGGATTTTGTGTCTCTTAACCCCACTTTTGTTCTGTTGTTATTTGATCCATACTGCTGGTTGACCTCCAATAATGTACTTGGCATCTTACTGTTATGTTCTTTATGTTTGTCCTCTCCATCCTCCCAATCCCCTCACCCCCAGCCAGTCACAGCAGATGACTGCCCCTCCCTGAGCCTGGTTCTGCTAGAGGTTTCTTCCTGAAAATGGGAGTTTTTCCTCTCCACTGTTGCTAAGTGCTTGCTCACAGGGGATCGTCTGATTGCTGGGTTTTTCTGAGACTGTGGTTTTTTTTTTTCTGCACTGTGGCCCCACGAGACAGCTTCTGTTGTGATGTGGCGCAGTATAAATAAAGCTGAATTGAACTGAATTAATGCAAATAGTATTGGTCCAAGTACCGATCCCTGCGGAACTCCATAGCTAACCATGGTCCGGATAGAGGACTTGTTATGGACATAGACAAACTGGGAACGGTCTGATAAATAAGACTGGAACCATCTTAGCGTTGTTCCTTTCAAACCAATTTGCTGTTTAAGTCTCTCTAGCAGAATATGGTGGTCAGTGGTGTCAAAGACAGCACTAAAGTCCATTAAGACAAGGACAGAGACAAGTCCTTTGTCAAATGCTATAAGGAGGTCATCAGTGACTTTCATGAAGGCTATCTCTATGCTGTGGCGTTTCCTAAAACCTGACTGAAATTTCTCAAATATAGAATTATTTTCTAAAAAAGAGCACAGTTGATTGGCGGCTACTTTTTCGAGGATCTTGGAAAGGTAGGGGAGGTTAGATATTGGTCTATAATTGGCCAAAATCCCAGAATTAAGCAAAGGTTTTTTTTAAGCAGAGGTTTAATTACTGCCACTTTAAAAGACTGTGGTACATGTGCTGTCAATAGAGACATTAATTATGTTCAAAAACGGTGGACTAATCAGAGGTAGCGACTTCTTCAGGAGTCTAGCAGGGATTGGGTCTAAGAGACAGGTAGTTTAGAGGCTGAGACTATTAAGGCTAGATCAGAATGACTAATAAGAGAAAATTCAGAAAAGCGGGGTTCTGAGCCTGTGGATACAGCAGTGTTAGGCAGAGGCTTGGTATCTTTAAAGGGGCTTTTTTTTGACTATTATTCCTGATACTGATAATTTTATCATTAAAAAAATTCAAAAAGTCGTCAGTACTGAGTTGGAGGAATGTAGGAATCTATGGCATTGTGGCTCTTGGTTAACTGTGCCACAGTGTTAAAAACAAATCTATGGTTGTTTTTATTTTCTCCTATCAAGGATGCATAGTACTGTTGCCTAGCACTACGGAGAGATTTCTTATAGGTGATTAGGCTGGCATTCCAGGTTTAACATAAGTCTTCTGTCTTATTTGCACGCCAAAACCTTTCACAGAATCTAACTTTCTGTTTTAACTCACGAGTGTGGGAGTTGTACCATGGAGCTAATCTCCTATTTTAATAGTTTTGTTTTTTTGTTTTTTTTTAGAGGGGCTATGGAGTCAGGTGTTGTCCGCAGTGAGGCTGCAGTACTATCAACTAAAAGGTCTAATTCTGATGGATTCAAACAGTCATTGCTGTTCTCTGCTATATTGAGACATGGTAATAGAGTAAGTGCTGAAGGAATTAATTCTTTAAAGCAAGCCACAGCACTTTCAGGTAAGAATCTGGTAGCTATATTTTTGCTTGATGCTGTGAAATCAGATAACACAAATTTGAAAGTTATCAAGTACTGGCCAGTCAGTGTAGGATTTTGAGGAATGACTAGCAGCTCATCAATTTCTACACCATAGGCCAAGACCAGGTAAAGGGTGTGATTATGATGATGAGTTGGTTTACTAACACACAGAAAAACCAGTTGAATTTACAAGGGAGAGAAATGCTACATTATGACTATCATTATCAACGTCTATATGAATATTAAAATCCCCAGCAATGATAATCTTTTCTGAACTGAGAACTAAGGTTATTAAAGGTGTCGGACAGACAAAAATTCAATATCGCTAATTCATATCTCAAATTGTTGTCTGAGACGAGCTAAGTCGAACCGCACATGTTTTGGTGTCAACAAATGTCGCATAAGGTGACAATGCACTCTTGAAGTATGCTGTCGTGGAGAGCTTGCAGACCCAGCCAAGCGATCAGCGGCTAAGATGGCCACTGACTGTGTGACGTCAGCCCAGTCAAACACACGCACACGGTCGGCGGCCATTGCTGTGTTTTGCTTCATGCAACACTCGATGTTTACGTTTTAAAATCAGCGATTACGGATATTTCTCGGAATACTTGTGGATTACAAATAGATTATTTATTAAGATTAGGATTTCAGGATTTCTCTTCACTGGGGCATCATATGTCAAGGTCCTCAGAGTTCTAAATGCAGCCGGTATAGTTGGAATTTCTCCGAGCACTTACAAGGAGCACAGACAGCTGTATCTGGAGCCAACAATCTGGGGTGTATGGTCAGACCGTAGGATGGACCTATTTAGACAGCTGCTGTCCATGCCAGGTGGCCTCGTTTTGGGAGGAGACGGACGTGCAGATAGTCCTGGGCATAGCGCCAAATATGGTTCCTATACCACTATGGAATTGCGTCTCAAGAAAGTGATTGACATCCAACTGGTTCAGGTAGTTGCTTATTCATTTGTGGTTACTCAAGTATTTGTTTGAAATATTTTGTCTTATGTAAGATAATTAGATAAATACAACAATATTAGAAAATGAAATATGGTGCAATCCCAAAATTAATGACCAATGCAACTTCATAATATTTTATATGGAGTGAATATTAAACTGATCTGCCACATATTACAATGTTCTTATTTCATTATACAGAGCAACGAGGTAGGAAACAGTAATGCTATGGAGAAAGAGGGCTTCATCCGCAGCATGGATCTATTAGAGGAGCATGGTTTGGCTGTTGATACTATCATCACTGATTGGCATCCCCAGATACAGAAATATATGAGAGAAAAGATGCCGGATGTCAGACACTACTATGATGTGTGGCATGTTGCAAAGGGTCTGTATAATTATATTGTGCATTTCTATCTATCAATTTTTAGGGAAGCAACATATTTGCTAAGAAAAACAAATATAAGCCTAAGATTGTAAGAGAAATGTGCTTTTAAAAATGGAACCCCAATTTTCTACCATAAAATGGTGCCCATTATAACTGTGAAATGTTATTTATTGGAATATAATAATTGCTATATCTGGAAACTAGTTATTTTCTTAATCTGTAGTGATACTCCATTGATTTTTGTATTTCTTTGTATATTTCTGCTGTGTTTTCAAACATTCATACAAAGGTGGTATAGTATGTAATATTTCGTTTCAAATTGAGAAGAATTTAGTGTGCTCAAATTATTCAAATGTATATGACATGCGATTTTAATGAATGCTGAACTATGACAATTATAACATTGACATGAACATTAATAAACTCAATATATGATTTTACAAAACTTTATTTAAATATCATTGTTCACAAATCTAATCTTGGTAGGCAAAATCCCTTGTAGTGATCAGATGGGAATGTTTCTCTGATGAGGCTCACAGCACAGGCAGGCAACATAACCCTCACTTCTTTCCCAAGAAATCCCCAACACCACCGTACCAGTTGCCTGTAGGCTATGAATCTGTATCACCTGAAAAATATGGGGTTTGCATTGATTATTCCATTTGCATTGATTATTGAATGTATTGAATGATTTGTTCATAATTCATCTGGAAAATTAAATCACATGAATAAATATTGTTTATAAACTCAATCGTGTTGACTTGCGTCATGATCACCATATTGCTGTCTGTAGGCCAGATAAGCTGTCTGTAAAACACAGATGTCAAGACAGACAGAACGAAAACCTGGGTGATCAGTGATACACTTTGGTAGATTATCAACGGTGTATCCACAGCCCTTTAGTTCTTCTATTTTCTCCTTCACCTTCAATATCTCCTGGCAGCACCGACATTCACTTGATTTTGGCATAATGTTACATTTCTCACAAGTGCACCTGTGCAAAAAAATGGTATAATCAGATGCTTATAATAAACTCATGGCTCCTGGGAGTGCTATATAAATTGGTCTATGAAGTTTGATTAGAAAAAATAAAAAACATGTAAAAAATTTTGAGCGGAAAGAAAACTTATAGTAAAACAACAATGAATCACAATAATTCTTAAACATGATCCATCAGTCTCTTAGAGAATTATGTAGCTTTTGAGACAAGTATAAACATGATGATGATTAACAACATGTCATGACAAACTCGTAAAGTACACATATTATCGCTCACATAGATTATTCATTTATTTCGAATGAAAATGTTTCTAAGTCACCAAATAAGGCAGCGAGTGACCAATTGGTAGTTTTAGTTTGAAAATTAAGTGTGTGACCATACATGTCACCAAAAAAAAATATTTCTAAGCATCTTTTACCAAGAGAAATCTTCGAGCCGATCATCGTAAACTTGGTCTGTTCCCGTCTGTGTTTCGTCTTCCTCCTCTCCCTCTGGCTCGAACAAATAAGGCTGAATACCCCCCTCAGCACCACCCAAAACTACTTCATCATCCGATTCTTCATTTTAAATGTCATCATTTATATTGAGGTTGTCAAACTCGAGAAAATAATCGCTGCCCGAATCACTTTGCTCTCGTTCTGCCATTTTCTTTGTATTCCTGAGCTGATGTCACTAATGCCCGCACCTATCGAGAGATGGCGGTACTGCAGCCTCACTAAGTGAAGGCTGGGCTATGACCAAATAAGGTCATTTATGGAGGCTGGTGACACATATTAAATCACAGGAATGGGCAGAATGGAATATTTTCATACAATCAGTGGATTGGTTCAATAAAAAAATGTCACTGTCCGAGGCCTTTAAGAACTCAGAGAATTCAGGCATAAATTCAGCAAAAGAAGCACTGGGAGGGCGATATACTGTGGTAAATAAAATAGGCTGTTCTGACCTCCAGGATGGGTGTGCTAAGCTAAAAATTAAGCATTCAAAAGAGTTATAATTTGAGTTTAGCTTAGGCTGAGGGTTCATTGGTAAGATGGATTCATATATTACCCAGACACCACCACCTCAACCAGTGTTTCTAGGAATATGAATATTACCATAGCTGGGGTGTGTGTGTGTGTGGCCTCACTGATACTAACAAAGTCACTGGGGCTTAGCCATGTTTCTGTGAGACAGAATATATTTATTTTGTGATCCATAATCACATCATTAATTAAGGTCGCTTTATTGGACAGAGATCTTATATTCAGCAGTCTGCTTTAAATTATTTTATTTTTCTGTGGTAAATTAAAGGTTTTAATCTTTATACAGTTATGTTGTATTCATCTTGGGTTATAATGTTTTGGGTATAGTGGGACAGACACAATTTCTATTATTTATTGGGGTTGTGAATGAAAGACTGATCTAAACAGAGAGAATTATTTGGATTAATAGGAGTAATATGAGAAGAGGAAGGCAAAAAGCTGGTTGGCAGACCCAGGCACTTTGGAGTGAGGTGACACACCAGCTTTCAATCACTGTACTAAAAAATGCTGAATGGAATAAAACAGATTGTCCCTTAAAACACGTGCACCAAGTCTATTTGGATGAATACCATCTGGCCTAATAAATGATGAACGATTCCAGAAGAGGTTGAAATTGTCTATAAAACCAATGTTAAAAGTAGGACATGTTGAACACAACCAGGTATTAAGCCTAAGGGTTCTGCTGAAATAATTGCAGCCTCTTCTAAAAGGAGCAAGTGGTCCAGAGATAAACACGTCTGCCACAGTTCTTAAGAGTGGACAGAAGGCTCCTGAAGTCTCTTTTTAAGCTCTCGGATGCTTCATCTGGGATGCTGTTGCATCCAACATGGACAATTACAGTTTTAGTGTGGGGGTATTCATTTAGTAGTTCAGGGGTAAGAACCTCAATGTCTGACACTTTAGCCCCAGGAAAAAAAATTGTAACACAGTACCTGCTTCTGACGTTCCTCATTATGGAATCACCAATTACCAGTGTTGCCTGGAGGGACTTTGTTGGTCACTTCTGTAATGGTGAATAGTTTTGCCATTGTTGTTGTTGTTGTTGCTGTGGTGGCAAGATGGCAGTGCAGGGGTAATGCGGGGGGTTGTGCTCTCTTCTTTTTGGAGCTGGTGTAAGGTTTGGCACACCTAGGGTAGTTTTAATTCGAGGCTTGCGGGTTTGGGCTGCTGCTGAAGCAGGAGGGGCGGCCATGGGAGGAAGATCAACGTCCAGGTGGGGGAAATCTTCCAGGGAAAAGATGTCAAATCTGTTTTCCAGTGAGAGGAGAGGGGAGGATGTGCGGCCGTCCCTGGTCGATCCTCGACGTTTGTTGTTAGGCCCGACCATGGTCCAGGGCACGCATTGAGGCTGAGAAGAACCATCCGGGGCTGTAGGTTTAGCTTCGAGCTGAAGCCAGTGTTTAGTGCTGCAGTCCTGGACAGGTGAGGTGACCGTAGCAGGGGTAGAAGTGGATGCCGATATGTTAATTTCACCCAGGTAGGTAGCCATCTCTGCTAACTACGAGTCCATCGCTGGCGCCGATGTCCGTCCAAAAAGGATTGTGTCCAAATGATTTTCAGTCTCCTGAATCTTATAGAGGTTGGAGAGTCTCAGCTCAAACTCGGAAACCTTCTTAGAGAGGGAAACACAGCTGTCACAGGTCAGAGAGGGAGCCATGGCTTTCCAGACCAGGGGTGGCTAACCAAAACAAACAGGTTTGCCTAACCAGGTTTGTTGACTGAAAAAGATCAAGTGGCAAGAATCCTTGGTCCAGTAAAATTATAAGTGGGTAAAAATCATCAAGAAAGATGATGCAAAGGTTAAAAATAATAAAATGAAGAAACAGCTTGTTCACTGTAACGTTTCTAACAGTAAACTTCAAATTCTCTGACAGCATCTGACAAGCCCCTTAACCTTTTTTGAGCCAAGGAACCATTTTTATATTGAGAAAAATCTCAAAGAACCCCCACCAACAGTCATGCATGCAGGCCAGAACTTTCCCGAGCAACAACAATTTCAGCGTGAAGCAATAAGGTTTTATGACTCCGCTTCGATTTCCTCACATAAAGATGCAAATGTGCAACTTTTCAGAGGTCATGTCTTTACAAGGTTAACCATTTGCACAACATCATCCAACTCAAGAGCTAGGTCTGCTGGTAAAGTCCTGGCAACAAGCGCCTTGTGATGTAAAAAGACCATATGTAACAACATCTGAGTGTCTCTCTTTCACTCTAACAACACCTTTGGTGTGCCTCGCCATCAGTAAAGGGCCCAGTTAAGAATCTGAATCTTTCCTCTTCAAATATTTATCAATCCCCATTTTTCATCTTGTCACTACAATCTCTAGCACATCTGAACAAGATCATTAACCTCCATTAAATACATGAATAACAGTGAGAAGCAGAAGGAGACAGTAGCCATGACTATTGTGCTCATACTGCCACCCACTGACATGGAAGAGCCACTAAAGGCACCCATGCACAACTATTCTGAGGACCACTGGTTGAAAGTCAAGGGACTATAGGACACCGTGTGACTGTCACATTTTCTGCCTCTAATGTGTAGCCTGTACATGTTGTTACCGAGACTGCCGCTGCCCTGTTTCACATGTACTGAGCTACGACAGAGGTGGGTGGGAGCTAATGGAGGTCATTCCATCTGTGTCCAGGGTGAGGAGCTGTTGTTACTGCCGTGGGAGGGTGAGGGGCTCATTTGAAAAACTTAATAACTTAAAACTTTACAGCTAGAAGGCACTGTTTCCACTACTTTCCTTCTCTTTGCCATGTATCCACTTTACCCAGCAGGTGATGTGGGGGGGTGGGGGGTGAGGGGGTCCACTGTCCCTACCTGCCTGGAAAAAAGAGAGAATTGTCCCCTCGTAACATTATAAACCTTTTATATCATGTTACAGAACTGAATGACATGATTTTGAACCACCAATTCTAAGCAGAAATGACAAAACTTACAAATTTGCAATTTTTTTCTCAAAAATTTGTGACTTCCTTAAAAATTTAAAGCTTTTTTTCATCACAAACTTGGAACTTTTCCTGTAAATTTTCATCTTTTTCTTATGAATTTGCAATGCTCATCATGACGCTTGTTACATTTCTTTTCTGTTTAATTCAATTCAATTCAATTCAACTTTATTTATATAGCGCCATTTCACAACAATAGCCATCTCATAGCACTTTCAACTGTTGGAAAACCCCCCAAAATTGCAGAAAAACCCCAGCAATCAGGCGATCCCCTGTGAGCAAGCGCTTGGTGACGGTGGAGAGGAAAAACTCCCTTTTAGCAGGAAGAAACCTCCAGCAGAATCAGGCTCAGGGAGGGGCAGTCATCTGCTGCGACTGGCTGGGGGGTGAAGGGATAGAGAAGAAGAAAAGAACAGACATGTAGAGAGCAAACAGCACGATGGGGACTCAATCTATGGGGGAGAACAAACAGATGTTAATGACCAGCAAAAAAAAAAAAAAAATATTTCATTGAGAGTGAAGAAAGGAGTGAAACCCAGTGCAATTAGTGGCGGTCCCCCGGCTGTCTAAACCTAATAGCAGCATGACTAAGGGAGGGTTCAGAGACACATGATCCCTCCATAATTGTAGGCTATATCAAAAAGGAATGTTTTAACCCTATTCTTAAAAACAGAGATTGAGTCTGACTCCCAAATCCCAATTGGCAGCTGGTTCCACCAGAGAGGAGCTTGATAACTGAAGGCTCTGCCTCCCATTGTACTTTTGGAGATTCTAGGTATTACAAGTAATCCAGCATTTTGGGAGCGTAGTGCTCTGTTAGGATAATAGGGTAATATTAGATCTTTTAAATAAAAAGGGGCCTGATTGTTTAGAGCTTTGAAAGTGAGAAGAAGGATTTTAAACTTAATTCTAAACCCTATGGGAAGCCAATGAAGGGAGGCCAGGACCGGAGAGATATGATCTCTCTTTCTAGTACCTGTTAAAACTCTTGCTGCAGCATTTTGGATCAGCTGAAGACTTTTTAGAGATGTTTTAGGACTACCTGATAATAAAGAGTTACAATCGTCTAATCTAGAGCTAACAAAAGCGTGGATCAGTTTCTCAGCATCACTGAGACAAGATGCTCCTAATCTCGGCAATATTAGGCAAATGATAGAAGGCAGTGAGAAACAAATTTAATATGTGAACTGAAAAACAGATCTTGATCAAAAATAACCCCAAGGTTCCTCACAGAGCTATTAAGAGAAAGAGTAACTGCATCCAAACTAAAAGTTTGATTTGGAAAGGTATTTCTAAGGTTTTTTGGACCAACAAGAATGACTTCAGTCTTATCTGAATTTAATAGCAGGAAATTACAAGTCACCCAAGCTTTGATTTCCTTAAGACAGGCTTCTAACTTGGCTAATTGATTACTATCATCTGGCTTCATTGACAGGTATAATTTTGTGTCATCTGCATAACAATGAAATGTAGACAGTGCTTTCTAATAATGTTGCCTAACGAAAACATATATAAACTAAAAAGAGTAGGGCCTAGCACAGATCCCTGTGGAACTCCATGACTGAGCTTTAAAACGCATTACTGACATGAACAAACTGGAACCTATCAGATAAATAAGATCTAAACCATTGCAATGAAGTTCCATTAAGTCCAACATAGTGTTCTATTCTATCAAGTAGAATATTATGATCGATAGTATCAAAAGCTGCACTAAGGTCTAAAAGGATAAACACAGAAACAAGTCCATTATCAGATGCTATCAGGAGGTCATTAGTGACCTTCACTAAGGCTGTTTCAGTACTATGAAGGATTCTAAACCCAGATTGAAACTCTTCAAATAGACCATTTCCCTGCAAGTGGTCAAATAATTGTGTAGCAACAACTCAATGTTGCAAATTGTAATTTGCAACTTTTTGATTTTTAAATTAGCATCTGTCATCACATCTTTGCACATTTATTCTTGCAAACTTGTACCTAATGTACATTTCTCCATGTGTGCCTTCTGCTAAATTGGTGAATATGCCTTTATCCCCCTTGTTAAAAAATAACACCTGCTGACTTATCCATCCGTATCAAACATTTAGAAACTTTCTTTCACAGCGGGTAAACATTCAGCTCACAGGCGTTTCTCAGTTTTCCGCTGGCCACTCCAGAGTCCCAATCTGAGACATAAAAGCAGAGAAAAAGTCAAATTTTCGCTGTCTGATGCCTTTATTTAGGAGGAGTAAAACTGATGTTATCATCAGGTGGTTTGATTACTGATAAAATGATTCATTATTTAGGAGACAGATTATTGACTTCCATTACTGTTCATCTATTCTTTGGGCTTCATTGTGGCACAGAGCCTGGCAACGCGGCCTCTGATAATGATGAGGAAGCCTGTGATTGTTAACGCGGCGGCATCAGGTTCGTCCATGGGTGAGCTCTCAGGGTGGAAAACAGTAAATAAAGCCTCGCTCACAGAAAACAAAGTAAACTTTCTCTTGCAGCCAAAGAAAACAGTCTGGAGGCGTGATCACACGAAACCTGGCATCCCCTGTCTTCAGGCTGCCCTTGAGCAAGGCTCTGGGGGTGAGAGTCATGTTTACAGAGAGAAAAAGCCACAGCTGCACGTCGACGTCTCCTTCCCCGAGCTCTTTGTAGAGGAGAGGAGGCGCCGGCGCTGCCAGCAGAGGAGCAGGTGAGCGTCTCCGAGGAGTTCACATGAAAAAGAGGCGAACGGAAAAAAAAAAGGCGAGGCGCCGCCGCCTCAGGTTGTACCGCCGCGGGCTGAGGCCTGCGGGGATTTGGAGAGAGCGTGTTTCCTGCCGGTGATTGAACTCCTGCAGCTGCTCTCGGGAGGCAGCACTGCTGTGAGGTTGATGTTGATTTAATAGTTTTCTGTCCGGTCAGGATTCAAATTAGTCAACTTTATTAATATTTCAGCTTTGACAGACACATCCTGTGGGAGTGGGAGTCGTTTTTAATATTTAGGAGCATCACGGCTCATACTGTCAGCATGCAGATTAACCTCAGTTCAGGGTTAAATTTAAGGATTCATCCGATCAGGGTTAGGGTTAACCCCTAACCCTCCGGTTGGTTGGTTTGTTCCTAACTTAATCTTTATTTAATTTTTGTGTTTGTACATTCGTTCCTTCATCAGTTTGCTGTCAAAACTTCCCTCTTTGTTTCATTCTATTTCCCCTGACTTTGATGGTGTTGGAGTCCAGGCTAGACCCAGACCAGATTGTTTGGTCATGATGACATTTGTTTCTGAGTCACAGTTTCTTGTTTGAAACATCTGTGAATGCCTCAGGGATTAAATATTGCAACACTTTACACATGAGGAAGGAGCCTCCTCCCAACAGGCTGTTTTATTGGTGTTTGCTTAAAATGTTAATGAGCCTCAGTTCACCGCAGCTACAGAACACTCTAGCCCTGCCCTCCCTCTGTCGGTACTGCCAATCTCTGTGGCTGATGATGCCATTATGCAGCTAATGCTAGCTGGTTAGGTCTTGGCACCTGTAATTAACACAGCCTGAGTTAGCTAACATACTGACTAAGTGTCAACATCATCATCGTCATCATAGCAGTCTGTCAGGGGCAACAATGACTATTTCATTTAGGTCTGATCAGATTCTTCCACGCAGCTCTGTCCTTCGCCTTCTACTGCCAGGAACTCCTGACCTTTTTAACCCGGGCGACATCCGGGCCGGCATGAGTTGCTTTCTGACTGACCATTTCATGAAACTGCTTGCAAAGTATTTGAGTACCGCTAGCTTTCGCTGGACTAGCGGCACATTCTTGGCAGATAGAGGTATTATCAGTGGCAAGGACAGGCCAAGACAAATTGACTCCAGTATCTGTTGCAGTGACTGACCAGATGATAGGTTTGTTTATCTCTGCTCTTTGTGTAGTGCATGTCACGATGCACCTACTGGCAAAGGTCCACCACAGACCTTGCGACAGATGTGCTTATCTGCCAGGATGTCCAGTCTCACCCCGTGTAACTGGGAGTGGCCCACCACAGACCTGTGACAGATATTGCTTGTAGTTCTGTCAGGATGCCCAGTTTCACCCTCCACACCCTCGGTAGGGTGGGGTTGCCGGTTGAGTTGCCGACGGCCCGACCCATGAGACAGGTAGTACCGGTTTTCATGGTTATCTGGTAGCAAGCAAACCAGTTCCTGACCTGACATAAATTGGAGAAATAAGAGTTGTTGTTTTGTTTTTACTGAATATGTTGAACATAATTAACGCTGGCCTGTGAAACTGTCCTTTATAAATTTAAAAGAAAAAACTGTATTCCTTGATATCACGAAGAATATCGTTATCGTGAAAATTCACAGAAATATTGTGATATCATTTTTAGGCCATATCGCCCACCCCTACTTCTGAGCAGAGTGTGTATGATCCTGACTAAGTGTAAAATGCCAAATGAAGCATTATCAGAGACAGAGGTATGTGGTGTGGGTGGGTGATGGCATATTTCTGTTACAAACGTCATGTCTGTTACCAGCAAGTTGGACCACCTGGGGTTTTATAATAATCCAGAACAGACACCCCCCCCAACTCCCTGATGACGATGCAGATTGATCCAGAAGCTCTTGAGAGCTAGCTCGCTACCCAACCACTGGACTCTGGACGAGAAGAAATGATGACTGGTGGACAACAGCAAGTTTTCCTGTGAATATGTGACAATAAAAAAAGTTATTAATTCAGGAGATTCACCAACACCAGCAACAGCAAACATCAGCTCCATACCACCTCAGGTTGACTTGAGCTTCCTCTGGACCACAGCTCCACCCCCCCCCCCCCCACACACACACAAATATTTAAACCACTTCAGGTTTTAGGATAATGTTGAGCAGCTGTAACTTTTTTCTCCAGACAGATGGGCCTTCATGTCAAAGTTCTGCAAAAAATGAAATAAATATAAATTTAGCAACAGTCGACATCTAGACAAAAAAAAAAAAATTCTCTCTGCAAAGTTTTCAAGTTCATGTGGAAGTTTCACCCTTCAGCGCTACGCCATGAAAGTTTCAAAAGTGTGTGGATACGAGGAGGATTTAAAGATAGATTCTGAAGTTTAGGATTGGCCCCCTCAGAGCAAGATCACACACACACGTGCACGCACATGCACACACAGACTGGCTGGATGAACAGGACACAGAAACACACTGTCATCATCTTCATGGAGTGGAAATGATCTGCGAGGCTATAGATGGGGGAGGGGGAGGGCAGAAAAAAGGGGGAACTTTTCGACTTTTAGAGAACAGAACCGGGTTTGTTTTTTGTGTGAAAACGGGCCGACCGCCTCTGTCCAGCCAATCTACTCCTAAAGTGCTCTGTGAGATGGTCTGTGCTGCTGCTGCTGCTGCGGGGGATCTTAAACGTGTTTGTCCTGGGAATGAAGACGGTGCTTCAGTTTCACCTCATCAGCTCTGATACTGTTCATCAGGAGGGGCGGTGGGAGAAAGGGGTTTCATCACACCACTGAAGGTCCAGGAACCTGTAATCTGACCTGCAGGAGCAGTTCTGGACTGTTGCACTGGGCTGATAGCCTCTTATATCACCATGGTGAGTGTTTGGCTCAGATTTATGTTTCTCTTCATCTTTAGTTCAGAAGCCAACAGCAGCTAAAGAGTTTATAAAGTTTGGCCTCATATGTAATGTTAATATTTAAGGGTGGAGCAAAAGATTGATTCAAGATAATATCGATATTTGGCACTCATGATGGTGCACTGATCCCTGAAAGAAGGTATGGATCTTTTATTAATTATATACATGTGTGTAAATGTTGCAGACTGTTCAGTATTAATTAACCTGCTCAGTTTTCACTCCAGTGTCTCAGGGAGTGCTGAATGCTGAGGGGTGTTCACAAGGTTTTTGGGTTTCATCAGGGTTCATAAAACAGTTCATACACAGTTTTTAAGGTTGCCAACAGTTTTGGTGTAAAGGGTCTTAAACAGATGCTGGTGTTCAGTACAGAGGTAACTTAAGGCCCTTTTCCACTAGCCCCGCTCAGCCCCGATTGAAAACCCAGCTCTACTCACTTCGGTTCGGTTCAGCCTCAGTTGCTTTTCAACTACTGCTGGCGCACCTGCTGGCACACCTGCTGTGGGTGGGATTTGTTGAACAGCAGGCGGCGCCACACCCTCGTGACGTGAAACACGCGACCGAATCCTCCACAACAAACAAAATGGCTGATGACGAGGAGAGAAGGAAGGAGAGAGGAATGACTGTGACATGAAACTGGTTAAATCTATGGTGCTGACTTGTACTCTGCACAGTCTGTGTGAGAGTCATGGAGAGACGTTTGACACTACATTGGATGATGCAGTAGATGAACCAGTGGTGGCAGCGGCACAGAGAGCAGAGGAGTAGGGTGATGATATTGTAGCGAACTCAATATAAGCACCCTACTTGGCTTGCCAAGGTTGACCCTATTGGCGACACAGGTAGAGTGCGGGACTCCAGAGCAAGAGGCGTGAGTTCAAATCTGCCGGTGGGACGTCGCCATGTCGAGCTGCATGTTATAATATAATACAAGATGCTGTGATGCAATACTTGTCTATTTTGTCCACATTTATGTGCATACATATTTCAAAAATGTTTTTTGTAAATAAAATGTTGTGCATGGTCCATCTACCTGTCCTCTGGTTCATAACACTTATCTATTAAGAAGGTGCGAAGCCATCAGCCTAATGATGAGTCCACACTTCTGTTGTGATAATTGCTCACGCTGAGCGCTCTGACAGCCCCGTATGCTGTGGGGGTCACACACGACATGTTCCTCCCCACACTCTCAATTTTTTTCCCGTATATTTTTCTCTTTGGCGTACAGAAATGGCAATACGCCCGTATTTGCTAAAATTGCATTTTTCCCGTATTAAAATATGGCGAAACCGTATCACTTGACAGGTATGTAATTACATGCAGAAACACCGCACAGGCCATCTTCACAAAAATCCAGCTCGACAAGCCATTTTTGCTTAGGTGGAAATGCAAATTGAACTATAAATCATGTGCTGATACATGTCATATTTTCCCATGTAAAGGTCTCCCACTTTTACTTACAAATTGATTTTTAATTTTTGGGAGAAGGGAATATAAATTTTGCACTTGTTGGTAACAACAGTTGTGTGCAACAAAAACACAGTTGTGTATCCTTGTCCGATTTGTCTACTGTTATTAGTGCCAAATTTTTGCTAGATTCCTTCTTAATTTATTAAATTTTGACTGGTGATGCAACATTCAACTTACACGTACTTACCTTTAGCAGTGTCTACAAGTTCAAGCACACCTGTACAAATACTTATAACCTAAAAAATGTACCCGTTCAAGAGAAATGGATTCAGCATTGCAAATTTGTTTAAAATAAAAAAAAAAAAACCTACCAAGACATTACGTTTCGTTGTGTTGTTAAAAATTAAATTACCATTAGAAGGCTATACACCTGACCTGATGAACAGCAGCATGTGGAGTGAACAGAGAATGGAATGTGTATGTAATTATTGGCTTTTCTCATACAGTGTCAGAACAGATAAACCAGACTTTTGATGCAAACATCCATCCATCCATTCATCCATCTTCTACCGCTTTTCCGGAGGTCCGGGTCGCGGAGGCAGCAGTTCAAGCAGAGAAGCCCAGACTTCCCTCTCCCCAGCCGCCTGCTCCAGCTCTTCAGAGGGGATACCAAGGCGTTCCCAGACCAGCTGGGAGACATAGTCTCTCCACCGAGTCCTGGGTCTGCCCCGGGGTCTCCTCCCAGTGGGACGTACCTGAAACACCTCAAGTGGGAGGCGTCCAGGAGGCATCCTAATCAGATGCCCATTCCACCTCAACTGACTCCTTTCAATGTGGAGGAGCAGCGGTTCTACTCTGAGCCTCTCCCGGATGACTGAGCCCCTCACCCTATCTCTGAGGGTGAGTCCAGCAATCCTACGGAGAAAGCTCATTTCAGCCGCTTGTATCCGCGATCTTGTTCTTTCGGTCATTACCCAAAGCTCGTGACCATAGGTGAGAGTAGGAACGTAGATTGACTGGTAAATCGACAGCTTTGCCTTAGAACTAAGCTCCCTCTTCACCACAACAGACCGGTACAACGTCCGCATCACTGCAGATGCTGCTCCAATCCGTCTGTCGATCTCTCGCTCCATTCTCCCCTCACTCGTGAACAAGACCCCAAGATACTTAAACTCCTCCACTTGGGGCAGGAGCCTGTCCCCAACCCGGAGAGGACAATCCACCTTTTTTCCGGCTGAGGACCATGGACTCGGACTTGGAGGTGCTGATTCTCATCCCAGCCGCTTCACACTCAGCGGCAAACCGTCCCAGCAAGAGCTGTAGGTCATTGCTGGATGAAGCCAACAGGACAACATCATCTGCAAACAACAGAGATGAGATCCTGTGGTCACCAAGCATGACACCCTCCATTCCCTGGCTGCGCCTAGAAATCCTGTCCATAAAAATTATGAACAGGATCGGTGACAAAGGGCAGCCCTGGCGGAGTCCAACTCTCACTGGGAATGACTCCGACCGAGTGTTGGCAATACGAACCAAACTCTCACAACGGTCGTACAGAGACCGAATAGCTCGTAACAACAAGCCCGATACCCCATACTCCCGAAGCACCCCCCACAAAAATCCACGAGGGACGCGGTCAAATGCCTTCTCCAAGTCTACAAAACACATGTAAACTGGTTGGGCAAACTCCCACGAACCCTCAAGAATTCTCGAGAGGGTAAAGAGCTGGTCCGATGTACCACGGCCAGGACGAAAACCACATTGCTCCTCCTGAATCCGAGGTTTGACCAACGGCCGGACTCTCCTCTCCAGTACCTTGGCATAGACCTTCCCAGGGAGGCTGAGGAGTGTGATCCCTCTAAAGTTGGAGCACACCTTCCGGTCCCCTTTTTTGAAGAGAGGAACCACCACCCCGGTTTGCCATGCCAACGTCACTGCCCCCAACCTCCACGCAATGTTGCAGAGGCGTGTCAACCATGACAACCCAACAACATCCAGGGCCTTGAGGTACTCAGGGCGAATCTCGTCCACCCCCGGGGCCCGGCCACCAAGGAGATTTTTAACCACCTTGGCGACCTCAGCCCCTGTGATAGGCGAGTCATCCCCCTCGTCCCCAAACCCTGCTTCCTCTGTGGAAGGCGTATCAGTGGGATTGAGGAGATCCTCGAAGTATTCCTTCCACCGCCCGACGATATCCCCAGTTGAAGTCAACAGTGTCCCATCCGCACCATACACAGTGTGGACGGGGAGCTGCTTTTCCCTCCTGAGCCGTCGGACAGTTTGCCAGAATCTCTTTGAAGGCGACCGAAAGTCTTGTTCCATGGCCTCACCGAACTCCTCCCATACCCGCATTTTTTCTTCAGCAACCACCCGAGCTGCACTCCGCTTGGCCTGCCGGTACACCTCAGCTGCTTCGGGAGTCCCATAAGCCAACCAAGCTTGATAGGACTCCTTCTTCAGCTTAATGGCCTCCCTCACCACTGGTGTCCACCACTTGGTTCGGGGGTTGCCACCACGAGATGCACCGACCACCTTGCGGCCGCAGCTCTGGGCCGCCGCTTCAACAACAGAGGTGGAGAACATGGCCCATTCAGACTCCATGTCTCCAGACTCCCTCGGAATGTGGTTGAAGTTCTTCCGGAGGTGGGAGTTGAAGACCTCCCGGACAGGGGCCTCAGCCAGACTCTCCCAGCACACCCTCACTATACGTTTGGGTCTACCAGGTCTGAATTGCTTCCTCCCCTGCCATCGGATCCAACTCACCACCAGGTGGTGATCAGTTGACAGCTCTGCACCTCTCTTTACTCGGGTGTCCAAGACATACAGTTGCAGGTCTGATGATACGATAACAAAATCGATCATCGACCTGCGACCTAGGGTGTCCTGGTGCCAGGTGCACATATGGACACCCTTATGCTTGAACATGGTGTTCGTTATGGACAGACTGTGGTTAGCACAGAAGTCCAATAACTGAACACCACTCGGGTTCAGATCGGGCAGGCCGTTCCTCCCAGTCACCCCCCTCCAGGTTTCACTGTCATTGCCCACGTGCGCATTGAAGTTCCCCAGTAGGACAATGGAGTCTCCAGGAGGAGTACCCTCCAGCACCCCAGTCACAGACTCCAAAAAGGATGGGTACTCTGAAACATCATTTGGTGCATAGGCCCAAATGATGGTCAGGACCCGTTTCCCAACCCGAAGGCGCAGGGAAGCAACCCTTTCGTCCACCGAGGAAAACTCCAATATAGAGGCAGCAAGGTGGGGCGATACAAGAATACCCACCCCTGCTCGTCACCTCTCGCCCGGGGCAACTGCAGAAAAGGCCAAGCTCCAGCCCCTCTCCAGGAGACTGGTTCCGGAACTGGAGCTGTGTGTTGAGGTGAGGCCGACTATATCTAGCCGGTGTCGCTCAACCTCGTACACCAGCTCAGGCTCCTTCCCCACCAGAGAGGTGACATTCCACGTACCAAAAGCCAGTTTAGAAAGCTTGGGATCAGTCCGCCAAGGTCTCCGCCTTTGACCGCCACCTAATCCACATAGCACCGGACCCCCATGACCCCTCCTGCAGGTGGTGAATCCACTGGAGGGCGGACCCATGTAACTCCTTCGGGCTGAGCCTGGCCGGGTCCCATGGGTGGAAACCCGGCCACCAGACGCTAGCCTTCAAGCCCCTCCCCCAGGCCTGGCTCCAGGGTGGGGCCCTGGTAACCCCATACCGGGCGGGGTACACTGAATCCTTGATATACAATTTATCATGAGCGTCTGTTGGATCGTTCTTAGTCTGGCCCTTCACCCAGGACCAGTTTGTCTTGGGAGACCCTATCAGAGGCAAATTGCCCCCGGACAACATAGCTCCTGGGATCACTGGGGCACGCAAACCCCCCCCCCACCACGATAAGGTGACGATCCATGAGGAGGTTGATGCAAACAATACAATTTTATATGGAATAAAATTGTATTGATGCAAACAATACAATTTTATTCCAGAAGCAAAATTTACAAACAAAAAAACAGACTGGGCGATGACATCTCTGCAAGCTCTTCCCTTCGTAACGCAGCGTCCTGCTCCAGGGCTTCACACGCATCTGCCCGCACATCTGCGGCCACCTGTCGCAAATGCTGCATGTACTCCTGATTCTTGCCGCTGGTCATGTTGCCGTTCCAAGAGCTGCATCTCTTCGTCATGCATGTTGACCATCGCTAATGTAAGGTCAGCGATGGGAGTTGTCTGTTTTCGTCTTGCCTAGATGGAAAGACAGAAAGGCATAGTTATTAAAGCTGGATCACTACATATATTATGAAATTACACAGGTGAAAGTCTGTGGTGGAATGTCACTATTATATTTTGCTTCATTGCTGTATATAAAAAAACACATGTAAACTGGTTGGGCAAACTCCCACGAACCCTCAAGAATTCTCGAGAGGGTAAAGAGCTGGTGCGATGTGCCACGGCCAGGACGAAAACCACATTGCTCCTCCTGAATCCGAGGTTCGACCAACGGCCGGACTCTCCTCTCCAGTACCTTGGCATAAACCTTCCCAGGGAGGCTGAGGAGTGTGATCCCTCTAAAGTTGGAGCACACCCTCCGGTCCCCTTTTTTGAAGAGAGGAACCACCACCCCGGTTTGCCATGCCAAAGGCACCGCGTCCCTCGTGGATTTTTGTGGGGGGTGCTTCGGGAGTATGGGGTATCGGGCTTGTTGTTACGAGCTATTCAGTCTCTGTACGACCGTTGTGAGAGTTTAGTTCGCATTGCCAACACTCGGTCTGAGTCATTCCCAGTGAGAGTTGGACTCCGCCAGGGCTGCCCTTTGTCACCGGTCCTGTTCATAATTTTTATGGACAGGATTTCTAGGCGCAGCCAGGGAATGGAGGGTGTCATGCTTGGTGACCACAGGATCTCATCTCTGTTGTTTGCAGATGATGTTGTCCTGTTGGCTTCATCCAGCAATGACCTACAGCTCTTGCTGGGACGGTTTGCCGCTGAGTGTGAAGCGGCTGGGATGAGAATCAGCACCTCCAAGTCCGAGTCCATGGTCCTCAGCCGGAAAAAGATGGATTGTCCTCTCCGGGTTGGGGACAGGCTCCTGCCCCAAGTGGAGGAGTTTAAGTATCTTGGGGTCTTGTTCACGAGTGAGGGGAGAATGGAGCGAGAGATCGACAGACAGATTGGAGCAGCATCTGCAGTGATGCGGACGTTGTACCGGTCTGTTGTGGTGAAGAGGGAGCTTAGTTCTAAGGCAAAGCTGTCGATTTACCAGTCAATCTACGTTCCTACTCTCACCTGTGGTCACGAGCTTTGGGTAATGACCGAAAGAACGAGATCGCGGATACAAGCGGCTGAAATGAGCTTTCTCCGTAGGATTGCTGGACTCACCCTCAGAGATAGGGTGAGGAGCTCAGTCATCCGGGAGAGGCTCAGAGTAGAACCGCTGCTCCTCCACATTGAAAGGAGTCAGTTGAGGTGGTATGGGCATCTGATTAGGATGCCTCCTGGACGCCTCCCACTTGAGGTGTTTCAGGCACGTCCCACTGGGAGGAGACCCCGGGGCAGACCCAGGACTCGGTGGAGAGACTATGTCTCCCAGCTAGTCTGGGAACGCCTTGGTATCCCCTCTGAAGAGCTGGAGCAGGTGGCTGGGGAGAGGGAAGTCTGGGCTTCTCTGCTTGAACTGCTGCCTCCGCGACCCGGACCTCCGGAAAAGCGGTAGAAGATGGATGGATGGATGGATGCTGTATATAAGCTGAACTGTCATGTTGCTGCCCCTCAGTAGAGCAGATGGATGGGTAATGTTTAAACTAGTTGCTTGTAGTGTGGCCGCAGAAATCTGAATGGGTTAATACAGTCAGCTGACGCGAAGCATTTCAATGAAGCATGTTGATTTCAACGGCAGTTCATGCACTTTGTTTGTCTAAGACAGGAGTTACAACAGCACTTCAATCACCACACCTATAAATGGTTGTGGAACACCGATAAGTGAAGACCAAAGAATAACCTTTTTTACATTTAAAAAGACATTTTCAATTAATTAATATGCAGCTACAGGAAATTGCATTAATCAATTTGGTACATAACTTGTTAGGCTCCAGCCTCCCCGCGACCTGTAAAGGATTAAGCGGCAGAAGATGGATGGATGAATGGATGGATTTTCGACCCTGGTTTCCGCTGCTGGACCTGTTTCAACCAAAAAAAAAAATCGTGGTTATTGTGCCTTACCGGCACTTGAACGTGATCCAGATGGAGCTGGTGATGTGGCTGACATGGGAGTTGATCCAACTGGGGCTCCGCCAGACGCACACGCAGACGCAGCGCCAGGAGAGTCCGCTGTGTCTGTCCACTGAGGTGGACCCCTGTGATATGAACTGCGATTCTAGAAAGAAAATGCACGCAATTTAAAACTTAACACCAAAGTGCAACATGTACACAACACTCTAAAGTTTTTAACTGGAATACAATAAGCGTAATTCAGCGTTTTGTTCGCGCTAATACTTAACACAAAGCAAGCGTGAATCTGCAGTTGGCTGCAAAACAATACTCAAGCCTCAGTAACAACCATTACCCACAATCTAACAACCTTCCTATTTCTTAAAAACAGTGAGCTTGGCACAGAAAGGATCAAGTGGCGAAAAGATGCGCAATATCAAAATAACACTCACCATCCACGGTTTCCAAGGCCGTGACCGTGACCGTGACAGTGACAGTGACGTGTCGAGCCCAATGTCTCTCAGTGAACCACTTCCACTCCTTCCGATCCGCTGAACTTCGAGCAATGTGGTCCTTCACTGCTCAGTAATCGCTTTTCAGCTTTTTCAGCTTCTCCTGACACTGTTTGGCAGTACGGATGTGCCCTTGGGAACCCATCTGCTCGGACACCTGCATTTCAAGTAGATCCGTCCAACTCGCGCTGGATGCGATCGTCACCTAATATAGAAAGAAAATTGCACACCTCTTAATATAGAATATTAGGAGTATATTATTATATAAGTATATTATACAGTATATTAATATAATATACCGTATTAAAGGGGCGCACTGTGTTCACTGGCTGAACAATTACAAATGATGGTCGTGGAGTAAATTCAGCAGAAAAAGTCGCTTTCATGACGTTACGACCTGACCAATCAGCGGAGACCAGTCTCTTAAAGTCATATCACAGCCTTACTCAGCCCTACTCAGCCCGGTTAGACCCTGCCCTGGATCAGGTACGAAAAAAGTACCTGCTAACCGGTGCTGGGGCTAGTGGAAAAGGGCTTAAAGTGGGCTGAGTGGTGCGGTGTAGGGCTAAGTGAGGCTAGTGGAAAAGGGCCTATAGTGATGGGAAAATCTGAAATCTATCATTTTGACACTGAGGGTGATCTAATTAAAACCAATTAAAGTGACATTGTAAGAGAATGTTTACAACCCTGTCCATCAAAATGACTGATGAAATCAGCCTGGGAGCACAGAGATCTCCTTACCTTTGACCTTGACCACATGCTGGATACAGATCCATCTAGGATGTGCTTAAAGTTCTCAGAGGAGCAAAGTTTTTTGGTTAAAGATCTCCTCACCGTCAACAATTCCAAGTTAGTTCCAAGGTTCCAAGGTTGTTGTAGCCAGGAGCGGCACTGGGGTTAAGCTCCCAGTGCTCATAAAATGCTCCTTATGGCGTGCGTCTCGAAAAGCCTCTGACAACTAAGTCCAACTCCTAGCCTGCCCGTGTGGTTTAGTCTCTAAGCCCGGCGGAACTGCTTTTACTAATAGGAGAAGGGGCGAGGGCGGATCTCTGGCGCCTTAAAACCAGATGCTTCGGGTAGATGGTGGCTCATCAACCTGGGAAGGTAGCCCATCTAGGGGAAGGTAAACCCTGATTTCAAACCTCCACTGCCTTGCAGCATACCCGGTCACGGGAAAGGCTTCGGGAGTCAACCCTGAGGAAAAATCCGGAGTCGGAGCCCCTAAGGCAGTTCTATGTTGTGCTCAACATCGTTCTGGCAGCTCCTGCAATGGCGCTGGTGCCAAACTGTAGCAGCCCTGCTGTTCCTTTGGATTCATCAGTGACGTGGAGAGGGGGGACATGCTGCATGGGCAACATCTTGTTCTTCATATCTTCCTGCCCAGGCTTGAATCCTACCAACGCCCAACGCTGGAAGGTAGAACACCGGATCACTGGAGAGGACACTCCAGCTTCGCCTTTGGCGTAGACGAAACATGGGGAATGACAGTTACCGGTTATAAGCCACTGCTCAATTGGCGTAGAGCGCGGTGCCAGGGGTTGTTCCCGACGGTGGGAGGGATCATCGGATCTCACTGGACAGCTACCGCCCGCCTCAAGGTGGGCAGCCCCCAGCCAATAAGGTGTTGTCCCTCCACAGCTTGCTTTCCTCATTGGGTGCATGGGGATGAGGAGAAGTCCGAACAGCAGGCTGAGAACCTTCGCACCAGGCAAGACAATAAAACAAAAGAGACCAACTCTAAAACTGGGAACTTGGAACGTCCGCACTATGATGACAGGACTCACTGCTAACCTCAAGGACATCAACGACACCAGGAAGACTGCCATCATCAATAATGAGCTGAAGAGACTGGGAGTGGATATCGCCACTCTCCAGGAAACACGGTTGGCTGACGCAGGCGCACTGAGAGAGAAGGACTACACATTCTACTGGCAGGGAAAGGGCAGTGATGAACACAGGGAACACGGAGTGGGCTTCGCAGTGAAGAACACTTTGCTGAAGATGGTGGAACCGGGCAGCACTGGCTCTGCACGACTCCTCACCCTCCGCCTGAACACCACTCAAGGCCCAGTCACCCTCGTCAGTGTGTATGCCCCAACACTGACAACCACACCAGATGCAAAAGACGAGTTCTACGAGAATCTCGCAACAACTGTCAGGATCATCCCCAACTCTGAACAACTCATTCTCCTTGGAGACTTCAATGCCAGAGTGGGTGCTGACCACGACTCCTGGCCCTCCTGTCTTGGACCTTTTGGCGTGGGCAGAAAGAACGACAACGGACAGCGGCTGCTCGAGTTCTGCACATATCACGATCTGTGCATCACAAACTCATTCTTCAAGACCAAGCCCCAACACAAGGTTTCCTGGCAACACCCGCGCTCAAAGCACTGGCACCAGCTGGACTTGATCCTGACCAGGCGCACCTCACTGAAGAACGTGCTAATCACCCGTTCGTTCCAGAGTGCAGATTGCGACACAGACCATTCATTGGTGTGTTGCAAGGTCAAGCTGCAGCTGAAGAAATTCCATCATGCTAGACAGCCTGGAAAGGCACGGATTGACACCAGCAAGATGGCTCAACCAGAACTTGTTGAGCAGTTTGCCTCCACCTTTGAGAAGGAACTTGGTGTACCACAATAAGGAGAATCTGCAAAGCAGAAGTGGGAAGAGCTGCGAAACACCATCCACCGCACAGCCTTGGCTACCTTTGGGAGGAAGACCTCGAAGTCACAGGACTGGTTTGATGCCAAGTTGACCGAGATGACCCCCGTTATTGAAGCCAAGCGCTCAGCACTTGCTGAGTACAAGAAGTACCCAAACGAGAAGAATCTCCAGATTCTCAGGGCTGCGAGAAGCAAAGTTCAGCAGACTGCTCGGCTCTGTGCCAACGAGTACTGGACTCAGCTCAGCCAAGACATTCAAACCACTGCCATAACAGGGAACATCCGTGGTATGTACGATGGCATCAAGAAAGCACTTGGTCTGGCTCAAAGCAAGGCGGCCCCCCTCAAATCCTCCACTGGGGAGATGATCACAGAAAAGAACAAGCAGATGGAGAGATGGGTGGAACACTACTCCAACCTCTACTCCAGACAGAACACTGTGACACCGTCAGCCCTTGATGCCATCGAATGCCTGCCATCCATGGATGAACTTGACGCCGAGCCAACCATCGACGAACTCAGCAAGGCCATTGATAGCTTGGCTGCTGGCAAGGCACCCGGCAACGACGGCATACCCCCTGACCTGATCAAGCACTGCAAGACCGCCCTACTGCTGCCATTGCATGACGTCCTCTGCCAGTGTTGGAAGGAAGGTGCCGTACCACAGAACATGAGGGACGCCAAGATCATCACCCTCTACAAAAACAAAGGGGAGAGAAGCGACTGCAACAACTACAGGGGCATCTCCCTCCTCAGCGTTGTTGGCAAAGTCTACGCACAAGTTGTTCTCGTTCGCCTACAGAAGCTTGCCGAACATGTCTACCCCGAGTCTCAGTGTGGCTTCCACGCTGAGCGATCGACGGTAGACATGATATTCTCCATCCGCCAACTCCAGGAGAAATGCAGAGAACAGAACATGCCCCTGTACGTCGCTTTCATCGACCTCACCAAAGCGTTCGATCTGGTCAGCAGAGAGGGCCTTTTCAAGATCCTGCCAAAGATAGGATGCCCACCAAAGTTGCAAAGCCTCATCGAATCGTTTCACACCAACATGCAGGGGATAGTGCAGCACGACAGAAACGTCTCAGAGCCATTCAACATACGCAGCGGAGTGAAACAGGGCTGTGTACTTGCGCCAACCCTCTTTGGGATTTTCTTTGCTATGCTCCTGAGGCATGCCTTCAGCACAGCAACAGAGGGAATCTACCTGCACACAAGATCTGACGGCAGGCTTTTCAACCTCGCCCGCCTGAAAGCCAGAACCAAAGTACACGAGGCTCTAATCAGAGACATGCTGTTCGCAGACGATGCTGCAGTCGCAACCCACACACAGCAGGAGCTTCAGACCCTGATGGACTGCTTCTCCCAGGCATGCAAGGACTTCGGGCTTACCATCAGCCTGAAGAAGACTAACATCTTGGAGCAAGGCATGGAAGCACCACCAACCATCACCATCGACAACTACGAGCTGGAGGTAGTGAATCAGTTCACGTACCTGGGGTCCACGATCAGCAACAACCTCTCCCTTGATACAGAGATCAACAAGAGGATTGGAAAATCAGCCTTCACACTCGCTCGCCTCACCACACGAGTGTGGGAGAATCCCAAACTCTCTGCCAAGACGAAGATGGCAGTGTACAATGCCTGCGTCATCAGCACACTGCTCTATGGGAGTGAGACATGGACAACATACGCCCGGCAGGAAAAGAGACTGAACTCCTTCCACTTGCGCTGCATTCGCCACATCCTGGACATATCCTGGCAGGACAAAGTGCCCAACACAGAAGTTCTGTCCCACGCCGGCCTTCCCTCCATGTTCACTCTACTCAGGCAGCGCAGGCTCCGCTGTCTAGGCCACGTTCACCGTATGGAGGATGGCAGAATCCCCAAAGCCGTCCTCTACGGAGAACTCGCAACTGGCAGGAGAGACATTGGCCGCCCACAGCTGCGCTTTAGATACGTCTGCAAGAGAGACATGAAGGCCCTGGAGATCAACACAGAGCGCTGGGAGGACCTTGCAACGGACCGCTCCAAATGGAGAGGCATCCTGACCAGACAGCTCAAGGCAGGTGAAGAGAGACTGACTGCTGCAGCAGATGAAAAAAGGACCCGCAGGAAGAACCACCACAGACCCAGCAGCACGGAGACCACACACAAGTGCGACCTGTGTGACAGAGACTGCCATTCGCGCATCGGCCTGTTCAGCCACAGGCGGTGCTGTTCCAGCAGAGTAGACATTTAGGATTCTCTTCCATGATCATCATAGACCGACGGAGGCCGATGGCCGTCAACAATAACCTTGACCTACAGTCATGTGAAAAAATGAGGACACCCTGTATAAGCCTGTGTGTTTTTAAATATATTTCGGCATATGGATATTTATATATCGGCAGTATAGCGGCAGTATATAGCGGCAGTGGCTCAGGAGGTAGAGCAGGTCATCTAATAACCCGATGGTTGGCGGTTCGAATCCCGCTCTCCCCAGATATCCTGCCGTTGTGTCCCTGGGCAAGACACTTCACCCGCATTGCCTCCAATGCCCATAACACTGGGTATGAATGTGTATAAATGTATAAAATGTTCGGTGGTGGCCGGAAAGGCCCTTGGCGCAGATTGGCTGCCACGTTTCCGTCAGCCTGCCCCAGGGCAGCTGTGGCTGCAGAAGTAGCTTGCCACTACCATTGTCTGTCTGGAGTGAATGAATAATGTACCTATTTGTAAAGCGTCTTTTAGTATATATGATAAAGCGCTATATAAAACCGATGCATTATTATATTTAATATTAGTGTTTAAAAAACTGGGAGATTCATGTAATACAACTAAACAATTAAAAATGAATTAAAGACTTTTTTCAGATTTTCTGTAAAATATAATTCTAAACAGTGAGAAATAAATTAGGACACCCCCATCTTTTTTACGACACCCCCACATTCATTCCCACTTAAAATGGCTAAAATAAATGTTAAAAAATGCAAATAAAAACAAAAACAAGGTTAGACATAGATATGTAAACATTTCTTAATAAAGAACTGAATATTTAATGGGGTGTCCTAATTTTTTCGCATGACTGTACATTTGGATACAGACCCTCCTGAGGATCACTGTGAGTGAGTTTGGAGATCATCAGGGCGCATGTAGACACAGCGACCCAGAGCTCTAGTTAGCAGCTACTTGAGAAAGACTTGCACTCAAACAGAGCTTATCAGCCTGAAACAACATTGGACCGGCTGGACCCTGGAAGGGTTCAACTCATTCCCACAGATGATATGTGGCCGGAACGGACCAAGAGGGGGCGATGATGGTGCTGTGAAAGACAGCAAAAGAGGGGCAAGCGAGTGGGCATCAGAGCTAGGCCAACCATGACTCCGCATAAACCTGCAATTCCCACCATTTTTCTGACCAATGCCCACTCCCTGGCCAACATAAAGGACGAGCTTAAACTACTGACTGTTAACAACCGGATGAACAGTTGTATCATGGTGGTAACGGAGACCTGGTTGCACGAAAATATCCTAGCTGTGGAGCAAGCAGGCTGCACTATCTTTCGGTCAGACCAAATTTTGGATTCCAGTAAGACAAGAGGAGGGGTGTGTGCATGTATTCATAAATGCACAGACATTGCCATTGTAGAGAGCCACTGCTGCCCAGACCTGGAGTTTTTATTATTAAAGTGCAGACTTTTCTACTTGCCCAGGGAAATCACAGCTGTGGTTTTAGCCACTCTGTATATTCTACCACAAGCTAATGCTAACAAAGGTATGAACAGATTACATGATGACATAAACAGACAGCAGAACAAACATCTTAAGGGTTTTTTCATCATAGCTGGTGAATTCAATCACACTTATCTAAAGACTGTGCTTCCCAAATTTCATAGCAATGTGGACATTAAAATAAGGAAGGGTAAAATATTAGACCAGGTCTACACTAGTATTTCTGCAGCCTACAAAGTCCATCCCTGTCCTCACCTTGGACACTCAGACCATCTCTCCCTTTTAATGTTACAGGCCACTCATCTGTAGGTCTAAGCTACAAGTCTGTGCAGTGCTGGACTACGGAGGCCACATTAATTCTGCAAGACTGTTCTGAGGACACCATGTGGGAGCTCTTTGAACACCCAGACATTGAGCTCCACACCTCCTCTGTGCTGTCATGCATCAGCTTCTGCATGGATAATGTAACAACAAGGAAGCTGGTCAAAATATTCCCCAATCAAAAACCCTAGTTCAATCCCACTGTCAGAGCGCTGCTCCAGGCCAGGGATTCAGCACTGAGGTCAAGAGACAAAGGAGTTTACAGGAAGGCTAGAGCAGACCTGAATAAAGGCATCAAGGCTGCCAAAACAAAGTAGAAAGAGCAAATAGAGGCCAACTTCAGCGAAAAGAACCCCCGTTCTCTGTGGCGAGTCATCCAGAACATCACGGATTACAAGCAGTGCCACAATACCCCCTCCCTTGCTGACAGCTCTCTGCTGGACCAGCTTAATATTTTTTTCTCCCGCTTTGAAGAGGGCAGCAGACAGACAGAGGACACACTGTTGACACCATCAGAGCATGACCAGCCCCTCAAGCTCCAACAACATCAGGTACTGAGGATCCTGCGGGGCATCGATGCCAGTAAAGCACCCACACCGGATGGAGTTCCAGGGAGAGGACTGAAATCATGTGCTTACCAGCTTGCTGCAGTATTCACCAACATCTTCAACTGCTCACTGCAGCAAGCTATAGTCCCCACCTGCCTGAAAAATAGCACCATAATCCCTGTGCTCAAACTTCTGCTATCACAGGACTGCGTGACTATCGGCCTGTGGCCCTGATGGCGGTAATCATGAAATGTATCAAGAGACTGGTGTTGCAGCATATCAAGGCCCATATCTCACCTCACCTTGACAAACATCAGTTTGCTTATAGGTCCAATAAATCCACAGATGATGCTATCTCCATAGCCCTCCACATTGCCCTTAGCCACCTGGAAAGCCCCAACACATACATTAGGAGGTTGTTTGTTGACTTCAACTCAGCATTTAACTCCATCAGCCCCAGCCGGCTGATCAACAAACTACAGCCATTGCAGCTCGGAATTCCCCCCCCCCCACCCCCGTCTGTGGATCAAGGACTTTCTGACAAATAGAGCCCAGCACGTCAGGATGGGCACTTCCACATCCTCCACTATCATCCTCAACACGGATGTTCCTTAGGGCTGTATCCTGAGTCCAGTCCTGTTTACGCTGTACACCCATGACTGCATCACCATCCATGGCTCCAACACCCTAATCAAATGTGCAGAAAATACAACCGTCATGGGATTGATCTGCAGCAATGATAAGGTATCTTACAGAGAGGATGTTCAGATGCTGGTGGCCTGGTGCAATGATAACCATCTTTATCTTAACACCAGGAAGACCAAAAAAATCATTATTGATTTCCAGAAATCAAGGACCACACTACATTCAGGCCTGAGAGTCAATGGGGAGGAGGTGGAACATGTCACAGACTTCAAGTTCCTTGGACTGTACATCTCAGAGGTCTTAGGTTGGACTGTGAACACCAGCCACATCATCAAAAAATCCTAGCAGCATATTTTCTTTTTGACAACACTGAAGAGGAACACACTCCCTCTACCTCTGCTGAGGAACTTTTATCGCTGTGCAGTAGAGAGTGACCTTACTGGATGGATGCATGGTGTGGTATGCCAGCTGCACCGCAGCAGAGAGGAAACGGTTGCAGCGGATCGTCGGAATGGCTCAGTGGATCATTGTCTCCCCACTCCCGTGCCTGGATGAAATCTACCCAAGCTGCTTTCTTCAACGGGCCACAAAGATCCAGAATGACCCTATCTACCCAGGACATTCTTTGTTCACCAGCCTCCCCTCTGGCAGACTCAGAATCATGCAAGCTCAAACCAACAGACTCAAACACAGCTTTTTTTTCCCCATGGCTGTGAAGAGACTGCTACAAGAACCATGAATACCCCCTTCCCCTGACTACCTCAGTATTTCCAGTCCACCCTGTGCAATAATTAGGACTACTGTAATAACTGTTTCCTTTGCACTCTTATAAAATGCACAGCATTTTAGTTCCTTGACATTACACTGTTAGTTTTAATACATATCTATTTATACAGTACATTGCTATTTGATTTTAACATATTACATATTCATTTACATACATATTTACAGTGGGGAAAAAAGTATTTAGTCAGCCACCAATTGTGCAAGTTCTCCCACTTAAAAGATGAGAGAGGTCTCCAATTTTCATCATAGGTATACCTCAACTATAAGAGACAAAATGAGAAAAAAAAATTCAGAAAATCACATTGAAGGATTTTTAATGAATTAATTGGTAAATTCCTCGGTAAAATAAGTATTTGGTCAATAACAAAAGTTCATCTCAATACTTTGTTATATACCCTTTGTTGGCAATGACAGAGGTCAAACGTTTTCTGTAAGTCTTCACAAGGTTTTCACACACTGTTGCTGGTATTTTGGCCCATTCCTCCATGCAGATCTCCTTTAGAGCAGTGATGTTTTGGGGCTGTCGCTGGGCAACACGGACTTTCAACTCCCTCCAAAGATTTTCTATGGGGTTGAGATCTGCAGACTGGCTAGGCCACTCCAGGACCTTGAAATGCTTCTTACGAAGCCACTCCTTCGTTGCCCAGGCAGTGTGTTTGGGATCATTGTCATGCTGAAAGACCCAGCCACATTTCATCTTCAATGCCCTTGCTGATGGAAGGAGGTTTTCACTCAAAATCTCACGATACATGGCCCCATTCATTCTTTCCTTTACACGGATCAGTCGTCCTGGTCCCTTTGCAGAAAAATAGCCCCAAAGTATGATGTTTTCACCCCCATGCTTCACAGTAGGTATGGTGTTCTTTCTCCTCAAAACACGACAAGTTGAGTTTTTACCAAAAAGTTCTATTTTGGTTTCATCTGACCATATGACATTCTCCCAATCCTCTTCTGGATCAATCAAATGCTCTCTAGCAAACTTCAGACGGGCCTGGACATGTACTGGCTTAAGCAGGGGGACACGTCTGGCACTGCAGGATTTGAGTCCCTGGCGGCGTAGTGTGTTACTGATGTAGCCTTTGTTACTTTGGTCCCAGCTCTCTGCAGGTCATTCACTAGGTCCCCCCCCCATGTGGTTCTGGGATTTTTGCTCACCGTTCTCGTGATCATTTTGACCTCACGGGGTGAGATCTTGCCTGGAGCCCCAGATCGAGGGAGGTTATCAGTGGTCTTGTATGCCTTCCATTTTCTAATAATTGCTCCCTCAGTTGATTTCTTCACACCAAGCTGCTTATCTATTACAGATTCAGTCTTCCCAGCCTGGTGCAGGTCTACAATTTTGTTTCTGGTGTCCTTTGACAGCTCTTTGGTCTTGGCCATAGTGGAGTTTGGAGTCTGACTGTTTGAGGTTGTGGACAGGTGTCTTTTATACTGATAATGAATTCAAACAGGTGCCATTAATACAGGTAACGAGTGGAGGACAGAGGAGCCTCTTAAAGAAGAAGTTACAGGTCTGTGAGAGCCAGAAATCTTGCTTGTTTGTAGGTGATCAAATACTTATTTTACCAAGGAATTTACCAATTAATTCATTAAAAATCCTTCAATTTCTCGATTTTTTTTTCTCATTTTGTCTTTCATAGTTGAGGTGTACCTATGATGAAAATTGGAGACCTCTCTCATCTTTTAAGTGGGAAAACTTGCACAATTGGTGGCTGACTAAATACTTTTTTGCCCCGTCGGCCTCCGTCGGTCTATGATGACCATGGAAGAGAATCGTAAACGTCTACTCTGCTGGAACAGCACCGCCTGTGGCTGAACAGGCCGATGCGCGAATGACAGTCTCTGTCACACAGGTCGCACTTGTGGGTGGTCTCCGTGCTGCTGGGTCTGTGGCGGTTCTTCCTGCGGGTCCTTTTTTCATCTGCTGCAGCAGTCAGTCTCTCTTCACCCGCTTTGAGCTGTCTGGTCAGGGTGCCTCTCCATTTGGAGCGGTCCATTGCAAGGTCCTCCCAGCGCTCTGTGTTGATCTCCAGGACCTTCATGTCTCTCTTGCAGACGTCTCTAAAGCGCAGCAGTGGGTGGCCAACGTCTCTCCTGCCAGTTGCAAGTTCTCCGTAGAGGACGTCTTTGGGGATTCTGCCATCCTCCATACGGTGAACATGGCCTAGCCAGCAGAGCCTGCGCTGCCTGAGTAGAGTGAACATGGAGGGAAGGCCGGCGCGGGACAGAACTTCTGTGTTGGGCACTTTGTCCTGTCAGGATATGTCCAGGATGTGGCGAATGCAGTGCAAGTGGAAGGAGTTCAGTCTCTTTTCCTGCCGGGCGTATGTTGTCCATGTCTCACTCCCATAGAGCAGTGTGCTGATGACACAGGTGTTGTACACTGCCATCTTCGTCTTGACAGAGAGTTTGGGATTCTCCCACACTCGTGTGATGAGGCGAGCGAGTGTGAAGGCTGATTTTCCAATCCTCTTGTTGATCTCTGTATCAAGGGAGAGGTTGTTGCTGATCGTGGACCCCAGGTATGTGAACTGATTCATGACCTCCGGCTTGTAGTCGTCGATGGTGATGGTTGGTGGTGCTTCCGTGCCTTGCGCCAAGACGTTAGTCTTCTTCAGGCTGATGGTAAGCCCGAAGTCCTTGCATGCCTGGAAGAAGCGGTCCATCAGGGTCTGAAGCTCCTGCTGTGTGTGGGTTACGACTGCAGCGTCGTCTGCGAACAGCATGTCTCTGATTAGAGCCTCGCGTACTTTGGTTCTGGCTTTCAGGCGGGCGAGGTTGAAAAGCCTGCCGTCAGATCTTGTGTGCAGGTAGATTCCCTCTGTTGCTGTGCTGAAGGCATGCCTCAGGAGCATAGCAAAGAAAATCCCAAAGAGGGTTGGCGCAAGTACACAGCCCTGTTTCACTCCTCCGCGTATGTTGAATGGCTCTGAGACGTTGCCATCGTGCTGCACTATCCCCTGCATGTTGGTGTGAAACGATTCAATGAGGCTTTGCAACTTTGGTGGGCATCCTATCTTTGGCAGGATCTTGAAAAGGCCCTCTCTGCTGACCAGATCGAACGCTTTGGTGAGGTCGATGAAGGCGACGTACAGAGGCATGTTCTGTTCTCTGCATTTCTCCTGGAGTTGGCGGATGGAGAATATCATGTCTACCGTCGATGGCTCAGCACGGAAGCCACACTGAGACTCGGGGTAGACACGTTCGGCAAGCTTCTGTAGACAGACGAGAACAACTCGTGCGTAGACTTTGCCAACAACGCTGAGGAGGGAGATGCCCCTGTAGTTGTTGCAGTCGCTTCTCTCCCCTTTGTTTTTGTAGAGGGTGATGATCTTGGCGTCCCTCATGTCCTGTGGTACGGCACCTTCCTTCCAGCACTGGCAGAGGACGTCATGCAATGGCAGCAGTAGGGCGGTCTTGCAGTGCTTGATCAGGTAAGGGGGTATGCCGTCGTTGCCGGGTGCCTTGCCAGCAGCCAAGCTATCAATGGCCTTGCTGAGTTCGTCGATGGTGGGCTCAGCGTCAAGTTCGTCCATGGATGGCAGGCAGTCGATGGCATCAAGGGCTGACGGTGTCACGGTGTTCTGTTTAGAGTAGAGGTCGGAGTAGTGTTCCACCCATCTCTCCATCTGCTTGTTCTTTTTTGTGATCATCTCCCCAGTGGAAGATTTGAGGGGGGCCGTCTTGCTCTGAGCCGGACCAAGTGCTTTCTTGATGCCATTGTACATACCACGGATGTTCCCTGTTATGGCAGCGGTTTGAATGTCTTGGCTGAGCTGAGTCCAGTACTCGTTGGCACAGCGCCGAGCAGTCTGCTGAACTTTGCTTCTCGCAGCCCTGAGAATCTGGAGATTCTTCTCGTTTGGGTACTTCTTGTACTCAGCAAGTGCTGAGCGCTTGGCTTCAATAACGGGGGTCATCGGTCAATTTGGCATCAAACCAGTCCTGTGACTTCGAGGTCTTCTTCCCAAAGGTAGCCAAGGCTGTGCGGTGGATGGTGTTTCGCAGCTCTTCCCACTTCTGCTTTGCAGATTCTCCTTCTTGTGGTACACCAAGTTCCTTCTCAAAGGTGGAGGCAAACTGCTCAACAAGTTCTGGTTGAGCCATCTTGCTGGTGTCAATCCGTGCCTTTCCAGGTTTTCTAGCACGATGGAATTTCTTCAGCTGCAGCTTGACCTTGCAGCACACCAATGAATGGTCTGTGTCGCAATCTGCACTCTGGAACGAACGGGTGATTAGCACGTTCTTCAGTGAGGTGCGCCTGGTCAGGATCAAGTCCAGCTGGTGCCAGTGCTTTGAGCGCGGATGTTGCCAAGAAACCTTGTGTTGGGGCTTGGTCTTGAAGAACGAGTTTGTGATGCACAGATCGTGATATGTGCAGAACTCTAGCAGCCGCTGTCCGTTGTCGTTCATTCTGCCCACGCCAAAAGGTCCAAGACAGGAGGGCCAGGAGTCGTGGTCAGCACCCACTCTGGCATTGAAGTCTCCAAGGAGAATGAGTTGTTCAGAGTTGGGGATGATCCTGACAGTTGTTGCGAGATTCTCGTAGAACTCGTCTTTTGCCTCTGGTGTGGCTGTCAGAGTTGGGGCATACACACTGATGAGGGTGACTGGGCCTTGAGTGGTGTTCAGATGGGAGGTGAGGAGTCGTGCAGAGCCAGTGCTGCCCGGTTCCACCATCTTCAGCAAGGTGTTCTTCACTGCGAAGCTCACTCCGTGTTCCCTGTGTTCGTCACTGCCCTTTCCCTGCCAGTAGAACGTGTAGTCCTTCTCTCTCAGTGTGCCTGCGTCAGCCAACCGTGTTTCCTGGAGAGTGGCGATATCCACTCCCAGTCTCTTCAGCTCATTATTGATGATGGCAGTCTTCCTGGTGTCGTTGATGTCCTTGAGGTTAGCAGCGAGTCCTGTCATCATAGTGCGGACGTTCCAAGTTCCCAGTTTTAGAGTTGGTCTCTTTTGTTTTATTGTCTTGCCTGGTGCGAAGGTTCTCAGCCTGCTGTTCGGACTTCTCCTTATCCCCATGAACCCAATGAGGAAAGCAAGCTGTGGCGGCACAACACCTTATCGGCTGGGGGCTGCCCACCTTGAGGCGAGCGGTAGCTGTCCAGTGAGATCTGATGATCCCTCCCACCGTCGGGAACAACCCCTGGCGCCACGCTCTACGCCAATTGAGCAGTGGCTTATAACCAGTAACTGTCATTCCCCATGTTTTGTCTACGCCAAAGGTGAAGCTGGAGTGTCCTCTCCAGTGATCCGGTGTTCTACCTTCCAGCGTTGGGCGTTGGTAGGATTCAAGCCTGGGCAGGAAGATATGGAGGACAAGATGTTGCCCATGCAGCATGTCCCCCCTCTCCACGTCACTGATGAATCCAAAGAAACAGCAACGCTGCTACAGTTTGGCACCAGCGCCGTTGCAGGAGCTGCCAGAACGATGTTGAGCACAACATAGAACTGCCTTAGGGGCTCCGACTCCGGATTTTTCCTCAGGGTTGACTCCCGAAGCCTTTCCCGTGACCGGGTATGCCGCAAGGCAGCAGAGGTTTGAAATCAGGGTTTACCTTCCCCTAGATGGGCTACCTTCACAGGTTGACGAGCCACCATCTACCCGAAGCATCTGGTTTTAAGGCGCCAGAGATCCGCCCTCGCCCCTTCTCCTATTAGTAAAAGCAGTTCCGCCAGGCTTAGAGACTAAACCACACGGGCAGGCTAGGAGTTGGACTTAGTTGTCAGAGGCTTTTCGAGACGCACGCCATAAGGAGCATTTTATGAGCACTGGGAGCTTAACCCCAGTGCCGCTCCTGGCTACAACAACCTTGGAACCTTGGAACTAACTTGGAATTGTTGACGGTGAGGAGATCTTTAACCAAAAAACTTTGCTCCTCTGAGAACTTTAAGCACATCCTAGATGGATCTGTATCCAGCATGTGGATGTAATGAAATGAAAATAAATACTGAAACATATGCCCAAGGGAAGTGTGTTCACTCCAGAAGCAGACCAAGAATGGCAGGAAGCAAAACAAACGCTGATCTTTATATGAGCGTCGGCTAACGCTGATGTCAGCTGACCTGCGTTATTTCTCTGATTTTTCAAAACGTCTGTAAAAGTCGGTCCAAACACTATAGTGTGAAGCCAGCTTTAACTTAGGCTGACTTAGGTGAACTCTGCATAACTTAGCTCAGTGCTCACGAACTTTTACAAATTGACCACAACTTTCACCAACATGTATTTCCAAACATTGGCAAATGTTCAGCAGGCTAAAAAATTTCAAAGAACACAACTTTCTTAGCCTTTGCTAACAAACACCATCATTAACTTTTGCCAGCAGAGCCAGACGTTCGCCAAAACACCCGAAAAAGTCAGTCCAGACATTGTAGTGTGAATCCACCTTTACACTGAAAAAAATTCAGAGGCACTCCACCGACCAAAAATGGTATAAAATGATGCGTAGCATATAAGGGCATCACAGGTTGCACTAAACACTAGGGGGCAGATTTACTAAGGCAGCGCAAACTAGCGAGTGCGCAAATTAGACAGAGTGCCTGAGGGAGTTTCCAATTTTTGCCAGTGATCTACTAACAACACGCAAAATTATGAACACAGACGCAGTCACTTCATTTCAATACTGACCACCCATCCACCAAGAGCGCCGCAAAATTGCGCACAGGCACACCTGAGAAAGCAGGTCATCAGCACAGGGACAGCCAGTTCAGAAGAACATAACATAGTTTTTTTTAAACCTTTTTTTAAGCTTAAGCACAAACCCCAGTAAAAAGAGTTTATTTTTGTTTGTCATATGTCAAAGTTTTGATTTTCATTTCAGACTCCTTTTCTTAAGATAAGATAAGATAAGATAAGCCTTTATTAGTCCCACAACGGGGAAATTCCAGGATTGCAACAGCACAGGGATAGCAACACTCAGAGCAACAATCAGAAGGCAAGAAAAAAAAAAAAAAACAAGCAAGCAAGAGCAGCTAATATACATATGTACGTATTACTATAAAATATATATATATACACACACACACACAGACACACAGTGCAGAGCATTGTAGCTGGATGGAATAAATATATGAATATATGAACACACAGTGCAGAGCATTGTAGCTAGATGGAATAAATATGTAAATATATAAACACCCACAGTACGGAGCATTGCAGCTAGGTGGAATAAATATGCAAGTATATAAACACACACAGTGCGGAGCAATGTAGCTAGATGGAATAATATGTAGATATATAAATATATAAACACACCCAGTGCTGAGCATAATTAATATGTATAAATTAAGTATTTGTATGTAATTTAAAAAAAGGACTATTAATGAATAAAATGATTGTTTGACCAACGCGTTTATTTTATTAACACTAAAACCATCAAGATGATCTGATGGAGACTCTGTGTTTTATTATGTGAATAACTTCTTTTAACAAAATCTACAGGTCTCCCAGTTCACAACTTATTATAAATATGTGCGTTTTATGTTTTCTGAAGTCTGGAATGTAACAAAATTCATCACACATGATTTTACTTATTCCCCAGACAGCCACAGCAGAGATTTGACATGGTAAGTAATTACAGACCCAAAAGCAGGCAACAAGGAAGACCAAGGTAGCAGCTCAATTACAATGTTTAATGAGAGTATGTTTGCTTGCTGGTGTGCATGAAGAGTCTGGCAACCAGGCTTGACCGGATACCCAGCGGTGGCAGGCTTCTCCGGTGACTCACCGGCATGGTGGTGGAGTCCAGCAAAGGTGAATGGGATTTAATGAGTGAGGGACAGGGCCTTGGGGAGAAGTGTGGAAAGGATTAGGTGCATGTTGGTAAGTTGACTTACTTGAGGGGGTGGAAAGTGAAGGTTGGGATCTGGATCCACGGTTCTGCCAAGGCGAGAGTCCACTCAGCCAAGGAAGTCCTGAGGATGATATTAGAGTTGTAGTTAGGTGAGGATAGGTTGGTTGCATATGGCTGTGTGGTAGAAAGGCGTTCAGGCTTGGAGGCTGCACACTGGGTGTCTGATTCCGAGGCGGCAGGTAGCGAGTCTAATGAGTTCTTGCAGTCTGCAGAGTTAGAGTCCAATTCAAGGAGTGGGGCTGATTACCGGCAGGTGCGGAGCTTAACTGTGGAGAATGAATAATTAGGAGCAAGGAAAACAATGTGCAGCCCGGATCACAACAAGACTGCTGTCATTAAGTTACTACAATGTTGCAATTTCAAGGGACATTTTGATGGATCTGTGCTCTTTTTGACCACTGCAGGTAGGAAGGCCTATTCTATTTTATGGATACAAATTCATTTAGTAGGAAAGCTTTTTAATGTCCTGGTGTGTCATCGTATGTACAAGCTCTTAATGTTCCCTTTTTTCTTGTTCTTAATCCCATTTGTGTAGCACTTTGAGATTTTGCCCCGAAATGTAAAGTGTGTTATAAATGAAATTAATTATTCATTCATTCATTCATCTTCTTTCGCTTAATCCTTTTTGGGTTGCGGGGGGGCTGGAGCCTATCCCAGCATCTTTGGGAGAGAGGCAGGGTACACCCTGGACAGATCGCCAGTCCACCGCAGGGCTAACACAGAGAGACAGACAATCATTCACTCTCACAGTCATACCTAAGGGCAATTTAAAATACCCAGTTTGATGCCAATTAACCTAACTTGCATGTTTTTGGTATGAGGGAGAAAACCGGAGAAATCCCGGAGTAAACCCACACAGACACGGGGAGAACATGCAAACTCCACACAGATCACTGTTGGTTGGGGGCTGGGATCAAACCCAGGATCCCCTGGCCAAGGGTGAGTTGCTGTGCTGCCGGAGTGCTAACCACTCCGCCACCGTGCCGCCCAAATTAATTATTATTATTATTACTAGTAGTAGTAGTAAACTATATGTAAACAAATTAAATTTTAAAAATCCTCTTCCAGCTGATGTCCAGTTAATAAGCACAACACCGATCTCTGTGAGATCATTTCTGTTCATATTAATCTATTCTGTCATGCCAAATAAAGTCATGGGCAGACAGAAGATTCTGTCTCTTCAACCACGTGCCTTTGGTTCTTGCCGGTGTCTCAGCACCAACGATTGCTGTCATGTCAGGTGAAGATGAATTAAGACTTGCTTTTTCTGACATTAAATCCTGGCACATTTAGCAGGAGACTGACAACCACAAACCTGAGTAAATCACCTTGTGTTAGTCATTTAAATGCTCCCCTCCCTCAAATTTGCACTTTGACATGACAACTCCTACAAATACATGAGGCCAGGTGCAAAAGTAACATAGTCCACGCCTTTCCATTGATAACTTTGCACTGTGCGCTTTAGTAAATCTTGATAGTAGTTTTTAACACCAAAACAGGGTTTTGTGATGGTGCAGCATGTTAATAAATCTGCCCCTGTCATGAACTGAGTTTGGACTTTCTCCTAAACTCAGTTTCATGGCTTTTCTCTGTATTTATATTTATCTGTTGTATTTTTGGTGCCCTTTTTGAGTTGTTCCTGTCTTCTATTTGTCTGTTTTTGTTTCAGGTTGTTTTGATTATTTCTTGCTTCATTTGTAGTTATTCTTTAGTCTGCATTTGGTTTTGGTTTATACCTATTCTGTGGGCTGGCAATGGTTAGGTGCATTTCCAGGGTTGTGTGTTTTGCCTGTCAGTCTCCAGCCGCTCCTCCCTCTCAATACATCCAAGCTGATTGCAATCATCAACTGTTATCCCCTTCTTCTGCTCAGGTGACTCTGCACCTGTTATCAATTATGTTGATTGTTCCACTTATTATTTAAGCTCTATCAATTCACTTGCTCTTTGCAGTAACATTGTCAACCCACTTCTCCACCAGAGCTCCAGCCGCTCTGGTGCGTCAAACTGTAAATAATTCTGTAGCACTCTCCAGTAAGTTTGTTGGAGCACCCTGTGTTTATTCTTTTGTTCATTAAAATGAACAAAAGAATAAACACAATGGATGGGGCAATGGATCAGCGTTCTCGTCGCGCCCTCCGCCAGTACCCGGGCTCGCCTGGGGAAGCTAATGATCCTACCAGCAGACTAAATTCGAAGAGACGACGCCTCTGTGCCAAGTCAAAGAAGAATCCTAGTCACAGTCCTAAAGCCGAAAGCAAACAGCCCCAAGAGCACTTTGTGGTAGGATCTGCCCTTCGCATATTACAACTAAACGTTGAAGGCCTATCTGCAGCCAAGCGAAGCCTTATCGAAGTCCTCACCTTCCAACATTCGATTGATGTAATCTGCCTCCAAGAGACTCATATTGGCACAGAGGAAGCTGGCCGCTTCACCATCAAAGGCTTTGACCTCCTGTGCTATGTTCTACATGCTAAACATGGACGTGCCACCTATGTGCGTTCTGACATAGTTGAAGCAAATCACCTGATAACAACACATTTCTCAGACACCATAATCATTGGTGGCTTCCATATTGTCAATGTGTACAAGCCCCCTAATGCCAACTGGGATCTGCAGGTCTTACCCACCCTACCCCACCCTGCCATCTATGTGGGGGACTTTAACAGCCATCACCCTGACTGGGGGTACCCAGCAGTGGACAGTGATCGGGAGGCACTTTCAGACTGGGCATCCAGAAATGACCTCGCTTTGATATACGACCCCAAACAAAGAGGAACCTTCCACTCTGCTAGGTGGAAGAAGGACTATTCTCCTGACCTGTGTTGGGTCAGCTCTTTGAATGGGGAGTCATATCCTACACAGATCCTCATTCTTGATGATTTTCCACACAGCCAACACCGGCCCCTGCTTGTACACATTGGCCTACAACTTCCAGTCATATACAGCCCAAGGAAGGTGTGCTGGAACTTCCGCAAAGCCAACTGGAAGAAATTCAGTGAAACTCTGGACCGGAGCGCTGTTACCATCCCACTCCACACCATCACTGTAGATGAAGCATACAACCGCTTCTGCAGCGCAATCTTCAAGGCTGCCCATACTGCAATCCCACGAGGCTACCGACCCCTCTATGTCCCATGTTTGGACGGAGAAAGTGCTGCCCTCCTACAATCCTATCAAACATCAGGGGACCCAGAGATAGCAGACCATCTCATTGAATCGCTAAATACAGCCCGGCGAAAGAAATGGGAGGAGACAGTTGCTGACCGGAGCTTTACCCACTCTAGCAGGAAATGTTGGAGCCTCATCCGTCGCCTAGGAGCTGCACAGAAGCCCCCTAGCCAAAGCCGAGCATCCGTCACACCCAACCAAGTTGCATCCCACCTACTGACTATCGCCAAAGCACCCCAAGACAAAGACACCAGAAGAGCAGTTACAACTGAGCTAAAAAAACACCAAAAAATGCCTGTAGAGGAAACAAACCCTGAACCCTTCGAGGCTGCTGAACTGGAGAAAGTCCTACAGGGCCTACAGGGTCTGAAATGTGGAAAGGCAGCAGGATACGATAACATCTTCCCAGAATTCATGAAAAATCTTGGCCCCCGAGCCCTAACCTGGTTGACACAATTCTACACAAGGATCACACAAACAAACTCGATCCCAAAGAAATGGCAGACAGCAAAGGTCATTGCCATCCCAAAACCTGGCAAAGACCACAAACTACCAGCAAGCTACCGCCCAATCTCCCTACTCAGCGTTCCTTACAAAATCATGGAGCGCCTAATACTGCAACGCATTTCCCCAGAAATAGAGGATATTCTAAGTGTGGATCAAGCAGGTTTCCGCAAGGACCGCAGTACAGGAGAACAAGTACTGGCTCTAACCACCTTCATTGAAAATGGCTTCGAGAGCAGACTGAAGACAGGGGCTGTGTTTCTCGATCTCACAGCCGCCTATGATACAGTCTGGCACAAAGGCCTCCTCCTGAAACTTATAAAGGCGATCCCTGCTTGGGCAACAGCAATTATAAAAACCCTGCTGACCAACCGAAGGTTCAGAGTCCACCTCAGTCAGAACACAAGTGCATGGAGAATGCAGAAATACGGACTCCCACAAGGCTCAGTTCTAGCTCCAACTCTGTTCAACCTCTACATAAACAACCTGCCTACTACAAAATCCCGCAAATTCATCTATGCAGACGACATCTGTTTGGCATTCCAAGCACCAGACTTTGAACCACTGGAACGGGTGCTCACGGAAGATCTTGCTAAACTGGACCAGTTCTGCAAAATCTGGCGCCTAAAACCAAGCCCAGCAAAAAACGTCTCCAGTGTATTTCATCTCCACAATGCAAAAGCTGCCAGAGAACTAAACATCCATCTGAGCGGACTCAAGCATGCCCCAAATCCAACTTATCTTGGAGTGACCCTTGATAGGACCTTATCCTTCAAGGAACATCTAAAGGGGACGGCTGCTAAGGTGAAAGTACAAAACAACCTGCTCTGCAAGCTCGCTGGTGCAAAATGGGGGGCGGCAGTCTCCACCCTGCGCACCTCAGCACTGGCCCTTTCATACTCTGTAGCAGAATATTGTGCCCCTGTCTGGTCCAGGTCATCTTACACGCACCATGTAGACACCCAGCTCAACTCAACCATGAGAACTATAACTGGAACAATCCGCTCAACACCACTCCCCTGACTCTCTGTACTGTCAAACATAGCCCCTCCACACATCCGGCGAGCAGCATTAACTCAAAGGATGCTCCAAAAAGTTAAAGATTTTCCTCACTTACCAATCCATGCAGATATCTACACCCCACCCACTGCCCGACTTTCATCCAGACGGCCGATTTGGAAAAACCCTCCCCCAGCTGACTTTACCATCCAGACAGCTTGGCAAGAGGAATGGGAGACCAAGGAGGTCTCAAACAAACAGCTGGTGATAAACCCCAACCAACAGGTTCCGGGCACCAACCTCCCAAGGAGACAGTGGTCTACACTCAATCGCTTCAGGACTGGACATGGCCCCTGCTTGGCCAGCCTTCACAGATGGGGCAGTAGGCCTAGCCCACTGTGCGCATGTGGAGAGGAGCAAACTATGGAACACATCATAGAGGCTTGCCCGCTCCAAAGACTTGAAGGAGGATTACACACCCTCCATACAGCAAACCAGGAGGCAACTGCTTGGCTTAAGGACTTTGCATTCGCTAAATAAATAATTAAAATGAACAACACCATCCAGCGTGTGGGTTTTGTTCTCTCTGCCCCAAAGGGGCACTAAACATGACAGGCCCTAGACAATTTTCAGTTAAAAACACAGCTGTTTCTAATCAGTGTGAAACATGGCATGTTTACATAGAAATGGTATTAACTTATATAGCGCTTTTTCTCATCTCTGGATGACCAAAGCCCTTTACAGATCCCGCTATCCACCCATTCACATACTGATGGCAGCAGAGCTGCCATGCACCAGCGCTGGCCTGACCCACCAGGAGCAACTGGGGGTTCAGTGTCTTGCTCAAGGACACTTCAACATGCAGACTGTAGACAGAGCAGGAATCGAACCCCTCACCTTCCAATCAGTAGTCAGCCACACTACACCTGTGCCACAAATGCCCCCATAGAAAGTCAATGAAAATATATGAACACATGCACATTAGCTCTGGGAGCTGCAAATACATGTGAATTCACATCAGTGGAAGTTGGATTTTGTTTATCTCAGGACAAAAATTCTTTGATGCTTGGTTGCGATAGTCGAGCAGCGGTGATATTCCACAGTTACCGAAGGAATAAATGAGTTTGTAAATGAGAAGACAGATGGGGAGAGAGATGGACCAGTGGAGCTCCTTGGCTATTTGTATCCACTGCTGGCAATTGAAAACGGCAGACATCAAGATGTAGTTTCTGGAGGAGGAAATGATATTTTTCAAGCTTTATGTGTGTCCCTCCAGATAATGTTGTGAACTCAAACATGATGGCATTTTTGGGGATTCCCACAGCAGGTACAAAGCAGTTGCAGAAGTTCTGAAGTTAATCCAATCTTTCTGCAGGGCGACTTTTCCACCAAGAGAAAATGAAGACAGCATTCACACTGCCACCCACTGACATGGAGGAGTCACTGAAAGCATCAGCGCACAACAATGGCACATTATTTATACTTCTTTTGGACTGCCACCATCAGTGTGTAAATGGGTGGATAGCAGGATCTGTAAAGCGCTTTGGTCATCTAAAGATGACAAAAAGCACTACTGTATATAAAAAAAAATGCCACTTACCATATTACCATTAATTAGGTGAAATTAAACAATTTCCTGAGGCACTGCAGATGATCTGTCATGGCACTCTAGGGTGCCGTGGAATCCCGATTGAAATGCTGTTCTAACCCATTGAAATCAATGGAGATTTTTAGATGTCAGGAACCTGAATCTCAGTCAGACTTTGTTGTTTTGCTTCAAAATGTGGGAAATTCATCACTGTTGATGTTGTCAAGAACGTTATCAATGGCTGGTTCATCACTTGATTTTCTTTCCCTTACAAAATTTGACTTTTTAGAGTGATGACGTGGAATCACCTGATTACTGTTAAAGCCACCATCACAGGGCAGCAGCTGCATGTGTGTCATGCCACCATCTGCTCTGGGAATGTTCTAGTTCATTTTACTGTCTTCAGAATGTTTCTGAATGTGGATCATGAATGGTCTCCTCTGATGTTGTGTTTTTAAAGATTTGCTGTCCTTATTTCACTCTGAAGGAAAGATAGTTGAGGTAAGAAGGTGTGGAGAAGAGGATGAGACGACGACTTCCTGCTGACTGCAGATGTTTTAGTTAAAACACAGACCCTAATTGCTGCAGCAACGACCGGCTTTTACTTTAACAGTTCTAGGTAAAAAACAATTAATCTCAGCCATATTCACAGAATCGATTTTTCTTCCACATCATCTGAGTGTTTCTGAGATATTTTCACTCTCTGAGGGCAGTTCATAAACCACACAGTCAGCACTTTCTTATTTCTGCTGTTTCTTTGGGGGAAAAAAGAAGAAAAAAAAAACAGAATGAAAGCTGCTCACGGTGAGCTGAGTGAATTATTCAGTGAAGCCAGGACATCATCCTGAAATACTGCAGAGTGTTTCAAACAGAATTTCTAACTGCCCTGACCACCACAAAGTTAAGCCTAAGAGGAAGAGGAGCAGAAGACTGTGAAGGCTGATGGCCATGTCAACCCAGAAACAGATCGAACACACCCAGGGGGATCAAGCACATTCACTTACCCCACACATCAGCATATCAGGGACCCCAATAAAAATGATAAAAATGGTGATCAACATAGAATGGACAGGAAAAAAAAAAAGTCCCCCTCCCCAAAAATGGAACCTTCCTCTGAATAAAAGCTTCTGTATAAACAGGAAGTCAATCCCATCAGAAATGTAGTCAGTAGAGTGGAAACAATAGAAAATGTCAAACGAACAGATGGACGGGTCAGAAAAATAGGACAAAACTGGAGAAGAATACTTCATATCCCTTCAACCCCATCTCCCATTACCCGCTGTCAGGTCCAGCATAATTAAGACAATTAAAATAAAGAATTAAAGTTACTATAAAGCAAGTGGAGTCTATAAATACTATTTATATACAGCATATATCACATATGTGTCATAAACTGCCTCACGGCTTGACAGAGGATACCAAACACTAGCTGTGAGGTTAGCACATTTATTAACAAAACGACAAACAGAACAAAAATATACAACACATCAATTACTCTTATGACCAGGGAGCTCCCAGAGAAACATAAGGCAGATCGGAACACCGTCAGAAGTGGCGGACGTGGAAGAAGTCTTCTGGGGAAGCAAGACTGCTGCAATGATTCAACTGCCCCGGTCTGCTTAAATAGGGCAGCCCCAAATGACAATCAGGTGTGGGTACATGAGTGAGAACAAAATCAAAGCAACAAGGGACAGCTGTGCAGCCCGCGAACAAGTTTGACAGCCAGGAGCTGCACAGCACTGTCAAAATAAAAGTACAGACTGAAACTCAATAATACAAAATACTATAACACAATCCCCAAAAGATAAACAATACCATAACTAACCAAGACTATAAGAGCACAACTAAAAATACAACAACTCAACAAAGAACAGAAACCAGATACAACAGATCATAATAAACAGAGAGACAAATGAACAGAAAAGAGCTAAACTAAGGCTGGAACTATGCACGGCCCCCACCCGTGCTCAGGACCATGACAATTTGAGTAGAGCTCCTCTTGGCAAAGTAAATCTGTTTCTGATGTGACAAACAATGACTCACAGAGCAGCAAATGCTGAGGTTTCAACATTTTCAAAACTTTTGTTGCAAATGTATTTTTCTGCAAACAGTTGTACGACAGTTATAATCATTTGCAATCATTTGCAGGGTGGTGCAAGAAGGGTGCCTTCCCTTGCTCTGTGGCATCTCCACCGGCCGCCCGCACGCGGTAGTTCTGAGCTCTTAACACTGTTGTGTTATCAAGCTGGTCCACTCCCTTTCACATCCAGGAATGCGTGCTTTGGTGAAGCTACTGGGGTTGAATTTCATCTGGCTGCACTTGCGCAAGACGTGAAAGAGTGGGCTGCAGCTTGCATCGTGTGCCAGCGGGCCAAAGTGCACAAGCACACCAGAGCCCCCCTTGGACCGTTCCCAATCCCGGCTAGTAGGTTCAACCACGTCCATGTGGATTTGGTGGGACCCCTGCCGCCGTCACAAGGTTTCATGCACCTTTTGACGGTCATGGACAGCTCCGATGGCTCCCTCATTATTCCCAGCTTGTCCAGATTGTATCTTTGTTTTCTCCTGCCTGCTCAGATTGCCCACACCTGTTGCTGCTTGTCGTATTTTTTTTTTTTTTTGTAGCCTTATTTAAGGGGCTGTGCACCATTGTCCGGCGCAGCACCCTACTATCAACTAACACACGTAAGTGTCTTTTGATTTATTTCCTGTGTTTCTCCTAGCATGCGCGCCACGGCTAGTATTCCCAGGTTTATCCGGCAACTCCTTTTCGCTTAGCCTTCACTATTTTTTACTTCTCCGGTGTCCCTTATTCCTACTAGTTTTTGGTTTGGTCTTGTTTGCTTGTTTGGACCATTGCTTACACAATGGTCCCCTCTGGTATACAACTAGGAAAATACCGGTTGCTACGGAGGGTGACAATATGTATGGGTACATATTCATACCATGTAGGATAACTAAGTAGACGGTTATGCTGTTTCATTCCATCTAGCTACAATGCTCCGCACTGTGTGTGTTTATATATTTATATATTTATTCCATCTAGCGACAATGCTCCACACTGTGTGTTTATATATTTACATATTTATTCCATCTAGCTACAATGCTCCGCACTGTGTGTGTTTATATATTCATATATTTATTCCATCTAGGTACAATGCTCCGCATTGTGTGTCTATATATTTATATTAATATGTACATATGTATACTCGCTGCTCTTGTTTTTTCTTGTCTTCTGATTGTTGCTCTGAGTGTTGCTATCCCTGTGCTGTTGCAATCCTGGAATTTCCCCATTGTGGGACTAATAAAGGCTTATCTTATCTTATCTTATCTTTGTTCTTTTGTATGTTTTCATGATTAAAATTTGCAAACTTACAGCCGGCGCTTGGGGCCTTTATTCTGCCCTGACAAGGGAGTTTATGACACCTGCTTTGTTTTGTAAGTCATAAAAATGTGTTACAGACATGTTAACAAGAGAAAAAAATGATAATTTTCACTGGTGTGTCACTTTAACTCTAGCAAAGAGAAGATACAACTGATTGAGTTGTTAACTAAGGTGTCACACTGGGTTCTGGTCTGGAGCCATGTTCATTTAGCATATTATAAGGGTGTCAGTGTATACAGTCAGATTAATGTGTTAGTGACACGGTAAAAGTGAAATGTTGACAACACAGTGGTTCAAAGCAGCTTTCTGGACTAGATTTTTAAAACTTATAACATGAACAGGTTTTCTGTAGCTGTGAGATGTTCAATTTAAGGCTTGTTAAGACTTTTTTAAGACCAAATTTAAGAGCTAACATTTGGGGAATGGCAGAAAGTCTGTGACCAAATTCCAGTTATACGTGCTCAGTTATTCACTGTAATAAAGGCACAAAGTAACATGAAACAAGCTCTTTGAGGCTCTGTTGTATATTCGTGGATGAATTTACAACAAAAATAATTGTACACAAACTCTAGTTATAGCTCAGGATCCCAGGGTGAACCTGTATACAGATAAAAAAAAAAATGAAACCTTGACTTTAATGTGACACTCTGCCAAAATTCAAGTTGGGTTTTTTTTTCTGTTAAAATGTCTGTAACATGTTTTTTTTTTTTTTACTTACAAGACATATGAAGAATGAAATCACTCAAATGTCTCATACAGTACAGTATATCCTGAAAGTATTCACAACACGCCACATTTTCCATATTTTGTTATGTTACAGCCTTATTCCAAAATGGATTAAATTCATGTAGCATTATTTAATTATATTTATATTTGTGATCAGGTATAACGATTATTTAATTTAGACTTGGAAGTGTATGTGGAAATGGTAGTTTGCCTCCAAGTCCACACACACACCAGAAAACAATATATAACACTCGTTGGGGCACCAGTCCAATTTAATTGGACAATTATTAATAATTCGTCTTTATATCTGAATTAATTAATCAGTCTCAAAATATTCATGAGTTCTACTGGGGACTTAGAATATTCCCAGAAATAGGAATAAATACTCAACTACTTCTCTTATTTTATAGATTTATTTAAATGAAACTCTGATTAAATGACATTACATTCCAATAATTTGTAAGCCACTGAAATGATCAACATTAAACCATCACATTACTTGTATAACTGATTATTAATCAACAGAGTATGGTCACGTTTGCAGAACCAGGGTGAAAATGTGAGCTGAATTAACTGGGATGAGGATATGAATAAATTGGATGCAAATTTATGAAAAAAAAAATAAACTATAGGAAAAATTCTGAATTATTCTAAGAAAGTAAAAACAGAATTTTAATATAAAGAGTAATATTAATTCTTTTTTATTCGGTAGCTCCGATCAGAATTAGGAACTGATTTTAATATGAAACAAATTATGGCATACATTTTATGGTACAGACATCGTGTTGGAAACCATTGATCAGCAGATGAAGCAAAAGGAAGAGGGCTCACGTGAACGTTGGTTTTCGATGATTCCTTCCTCAGCCATTGACGCCGGATGAATGTTTACTTCAGGTGATAACGGTATATATCTGCCAGCAGATATATCTTACAATGTCCACAGTCACAAAGGCTGAGGTTTGACTGCGATGATGAGGCTTCTTCACTCCGCCAGTGGGGAGCTCTTTCCGGGCAGCTTCCAAGTCCAGCGGTCACAAAAGCTAAGGTTTGACCGTGACAGTTGGAGCTTAGGCCAGGTGATGTGAGGCTGCTTCTTCTTCTTCTTCTTTGTGGGCCGCGGGCTAGAGTATGTCAAGCGGGACAACACGAGAAGGGTTTTGTGGCTGAATGGCAGCTTTCCTCCCCGGTCCAATATGAAATTGAGTCTAGTTCAAAGTCTGATCAAGCCACAGTATGGAAGAGGCAAAATTAGAAAGCCACACAATCCAAACCACGATATCCAGTTCCTTTTGACGTTGTGGTACATGGGTAAAAATAGCTTCTAGTGTGATAACGAATGGTCAGTCCCTTTAAAACACACGCATGAAAAACATGGTGGATTTAGGAAAAACGTTTAAAAGGAAAAAGGTAGGGAAACGCCTGGAAGCAGGAGTTTAACTCTGAGTCAAGATTTGAGCTCAACAGAAAAGTAATTAATTCCCAGACGTTTAAAGAAAAAACATTAAAAGCAGGACACAGACTTTACACAAGACAACAATCTTTTCTGTAATACTATCTGAACAAGGGAGTCTCCCAGCTAAAGACTGAGCAAGTTTTGTGCCGAAGCTCTGATTGACACAACCGATAACTAGCTGTTTCCCGACTTGGGCGGGTTTAGTGAACTTTGGTTCAATGAGTAACCAGTCCTTTGTTTGTCACCAACCAATACAATGAAAGAAGTTTTGTCCCGCAGAGGCTCACTTGTGATTGGTGGAGCCAGTATATGACTTGGTACTTTTCCACATGAGAAACACATCGTTATTAATATTGAAAAAACATTAATATACTTATGCACAGAGTCTGAGCTCCTTCAGTGTTCCGAATATTCAGTGAGCATGCATTTTTATAAACTGGTACTTATATCATTAATATGCATTAAGATAAGATATATTTAAGCATTAAAAACATTCATGCACACATTTAAAATCAAGATTAATGAAATATTTCAAACCCATTATTGATTGACCAACAGAGGCAGTAATCTTCCACACACAGTCTCCTTAGAGTTGTCCTGAGAAATGAAACTTAAAGAGTTAATTTCAGCCAAAAACTTGGTTCAGTTTGTCAAGTCAAAAGTGAATGTCTATTCCAGAGACGTCCAAAAGGGGGTAATGTCGAGCTGTGGATATTTCCTAGAGTCTTAGGAAAGACAGTTCAAAAGGGTCTGTGATATGTCAAAAGAGTAGTTAACTAATAAAACTGCCTTGTGAGGAAGGAAGTTTGTTATTTATGATGTAACTTAATCCATTGAAAGCAATCCTTATGGCTTTCTTAACAAAGGAATGTTTTCCAGGTGGGCCTTGAGTGAAGAAACAGTCCTGAGACCAGACTGATTTCCTGGGTGAAACAATGTCTTTAAGAGGAAGAAGAATTTTAAAGATTTTAAAAAGCAAGATGATGCTACATTCATTTTTTCCTCAAAATTCTACACGTAATACCCCATAATGACAACGTGAAAAAAGTTTTTTGAGATTTTTGCAAATTTATTAAAAATAAAAAAACTAAGAAATCACATGTACATAAGTATTCACAGCCTTTGCTCAACACTTTGTTGATGCACCTTTGGCAGCAATTACAACCTCAAGTCTTTTTGAATATGATGTCACAAGCTTGGCACACCTATCTTTGGGCAGTTTTGCCCATTCATCTTTGCAACACCTCTCAAGCTCCATCAGGTTGGATGGGAAGCGTCAGTGCACAGCCATTTTCAACCATTCCTTTAATATATTGGCTGTGTGCTGAGGGTCACTCTGCTGAAAGATGAACTGTAGCCCCAGTCTGAGGTCAAGGGTGCTTTGGAGCAGGTTTTCATCCAGGATGTCTCTGTACATTGTTGCATTCAGTTTTCCCTCTATCCTGACTAGTCTCCCAGTTCCTGCCACTGAAAAACATCTCCACAGCATGATGCTGCCACCACCATGCTTCACTGTAGGGATGGTATTAAGATAAGATAAGCCTTTATTAGTCCCACAATGGGGAAATTCCAGGATTGCAGCAGCACAGGGATAGCAGCACTCAGACCAATAATTCATAAGATAAGAACAAATGAATAAACATATGTACACAGATATACATAACAGTGCAGGGGCATTGCAGCTAGACGGTATAGACAGCATTGCATTCTGTTAAGTTACCCCGTAGAATAAGAATATGCACCCATACAGTATATTTTGTATTTGAATCAGCCTTGCTGTCACTCTCAGTAATGATTGATATTGTCCTAGTTGTATAATGGAGGGGACCATTTATTGTGCAAGGTTGTTACTTTTTGTACAATCAATATGACCTCTACAAGGAGCTCTGGTTAGGTTATAAAGTCTGATAGCCGTAGGTAGGAAGGACCTGCGGAACCTCTCGGTTGCGCACCTAGGATGGTACAGCCTACTGCTAAATGAGCTCCTCAGTGCGTTCAGCGTGTCCTGCATGGGGTGGGACTCAGACTCCAGCAGAGATGATAGCCTAGCCACCATCCTCCTCTCTCCTATCTCCTCCACTGGGTCAAGGTGCTGCCCCAGAACAGAGCTAGCTTTTTTGATCAGTCTGTTCAGTCTCTTTCCGTCAGCTGCCGTGATGCTGTTGCCCCAGCAGACCACTCCAAATGTGATGGCTGATGCCACCACAGAGTCGTAGAAGGTCTTCAGAAGTGCCCCTTGCGCTCCAAAAGACCTAAGCCTACTCAAGAAGAACAGCCTGCGCTGTCCCTTCTTGTAGAGCATGTTGGTGTTGTGTGTCCAGTCCAGTTTATTGTTCAGGTGAACACCCAGGTACTTGTAGGATGTCACCATCTCAATGTCTGTTCCCTGGATGTTTACTGATGCTGTGGGGATTTGTCCTCGCCTGTGGCAGTCCACCACCAGTTCCTTAGTTTTCCTCGCATTGATCTGGAGGCAGTTCCAATGGCACCAGTCCACGAAGTCCTGGATAAGTCCTCTATACTCCGCATCATCTCCGTCAGAGATGAGGCCAACAATCGCAGAGTCATCAGAGAACTTCTGTAGGTGGCAGTGTGGTGTGTTGTGTGAAAAGTCCACTGTATAAAGGGTGAACAGCAAGGGAGACAGAACTCTTCCCTGGGGGGCCCCGTACTGCAGATGATAGTGTCAGACACACAGTCCTGGGTTCTCACAAGCTGTGGTCGGTTTGTGAGGTAGTCCAGCATCCACAATGACAGGTGCTGGTACACTCCTGCACACAGTAGCTTGTCCTTCAGGATCACCCGTTGGATGGTGTTGAAAGCACTGGAGAAATCAAAGAACATGATCCTCACAGTGCTCCCAGGCTTCTCCAGGTGGGACAGGGAACAGCGTAGGAGGAAGATCACTGCATCCTCCACCCCAATGCCATGCTGGTAGGCAAAATGGAGACAGATCCATCACTGGTCCCACCAGGGGATGGAGGTGGGCAAGGAGCAGCTTCTCCAGGGTTTTCATCAGGTATGATGTAAAGGCCACTGGTCTGTAGCTGTTCAGGTCCTTGGGGTGGGGGTTCTTTGGTACGGGTACCACACAGGATATTTTCCACAGCTGTGGTACCCTCCCCAGCTTCAGGCTCAGGTCAAAGATGTGCTCCACAATCCCACACAGCTGGTCTGCACAGAACTTGAGGAGCTTTCGGCTGATGCAGTCTGGACCCGAGGCCTTCCTCGCCTTGATTTTCCTCAGCTCCACCCTCACCTGGATCTTAGTGAGGGCCAGGTTGGGAAATGGAGGGTGTTGGGCGGAGGCCGTGGACAGCAGGACTAGATGACTGTGGAGGCAGTAGTGTTTGATGGGCAGGTGGAGAAGAGGGCAGTTGGTCAAACCTGTTAAAAATCAGGTTCAGGTTGTTCACCCACCCTTTGACCCCCGTGGCCTGGGAGGAGGTATTCTGGTGCCCAGAGACGGTTTTGAGGCTTCTCCAGACCCCACTGATGTCACTCAGTTGCAGCTTGTCCTCCATCTTCTTCCTGTAGCTGTCCTTACCCTCTCTAATCTTCCTCCTTAGCTCCCTCTGTACGGACTTCAGCTCTTCTTTGTTTCCCGACCTGAAGATCCTTTTCTTCTCTCTAAGTAGTGATTTTATCTCAGGGTTGATCCAGGGTTTGTTATTTGAGAAACACTGTGTGGTCTTGGTGGGTAGGGTGTTGTCCACACAGAAGTTGATGTAGTCTATGATGGTGTGTGTGAGGCTGTCAGTGTCCTCACCATGTGGATCACAGAGCTGCTCCCATACAGTGGGTTCAAAGCAGTCCTTTAGATCGTCCCTTGCCTCCTCAGACCATACTTTCACTGTGGGGGTAACAGGAAGTTATCTGTGTATGAGGGGTTTGTATACAGTCAGGAGGTGAACCAGGTTGTGGTCCGATTTCCCGAGTGGGGGGGGTGGGGGTGGCGATGAGGTGTTAGCCTCCTTAGTGTTTGCGTAAAATAAGTCCAGTGTTTTATTGTCTCTGGTGTGGCACTTGACATATTGGGTGAACGCAGGCAAAATGGAGGACAGTGAAGTATGATTAAAATCACCCGAGATGAGGAGGAGAACATTTGGATGCTGTGTTTGCAGTCTGCTAGTAACTGAATGGATGACGTCATGCGCTGCTTCAGTGCTCGTGGATGGATTTACATAAATAACAATGCCAACGACATGTGAATATTCCCTTGGGAGGTAAGCCGGTCTCGTCCTTACTGAAATGGTGTTCTTTAATCGTGATGTGCCCAGGATTACACCATTTGTTGTTCACATACGTAAACAGCCCCCTGCCTCTGCTCTTCCCACTGTCAGGTGTTTGATCTGCCTGTATTGCGTGGAAACCCTCCAGATCGAAGTTAGCATCTGTTGCTAGTTCTGTTAGCCACGTCTCAGTAAACAACATGATGCTAATCTCTCTGAAGACGCTCTCATACTGGGACATAGCCGCCAGTTCGTCTGTCTTGTTAAGAAGCGATCTCACATTTCCCATAATAACGGATGGAAGGATGGGTCTGTACCTTGTTTTCCTCGAGCATCGCTTCACTCCAGCTCGACATCCACATCATTTTTGTCTGATTTCTCTTGGTATGTCGAGTTTTTGTGTTAGCGCCGTGGGGCAGTTTAATGCTAACAGCTGACTCCTACTGTAAACAATGGCTCCTCCACTCGCTGGGATGGGAGACATTTGCGATATAAGCCGAAAGATGACTAATATCAGCACCAGTGTGGTGATCTGTGTGTCCTTGGCATCTGTGGTGGATACGGGGTCGCAGGATCAGAAAGTTGTGGCCAGAAAAAAGACAGATATTAAATAAAAATGAGAAAGAAACTCAGAATTAAGCTGCTGCTACCATAAGGCAGCCAACTCGTGTGGCGCCGGAAGAGAATTTGCCTGGTGATGAGCAGTGCCTGGTTTCCTCCAAATGTGACACCTCACTTTCACGCCAAAGAGTTCAATCTTTGTGTCATCAGACCAGCAAGTTTTGTTTCTCATGGTCTGAGAGTGCTTCAGATGCCTTTTGGCAAACTCCAGGTGGGCTGCCACGTGCCTTTTACTAAGGAGTGGCTTCCGTCTGGCCACTCTACCATACAGGCCTGATTGGTAGATTGCTGCAGAGATGGTTGTCCTTCTGGAAGGTTCTCCTCTCTCTCTCCACAAAGGAATGCTGGAGCTCTGACAGAGTGACCATCAGGTTCTTAGTCACCTCCCTGACTAAGGCCCTTCTCCTTCGATTGCTCAGTTTAGATGGCTGGCCAGCTCTAGTAAGAGTCCTGGTGATTCCGAACTTTTCCATTTACAGTATGGATGATGGAGGCCACTGCGCTGACTGGGACCTTCAAAGCAACAGAAATTTTTCTGTACCCTTCCCCAGATTTGTGCCTCGAGACAATCCTGTCTTGGAGGTCTACAGACAGTTCCTTTGACTTCATGCTTGGTTTGTGCTCTGACATGCACTATCAACTGTGGGACCTTATATAGACAGGTGTGTGCCTTTCCAAATCATGTCCAAACTGAATTTACCATAGGTGGACTCCAGTTAAGCTGTAGAAACATCTCAAGGATGATCAGTGGAAACAGCATGCACCTGTGTGTAGAATTTTGAGGGAAAAAGTGAATTTAATCCATTTTGGAATAAGGCTGTAACATAACAAAACGTGGAAAAAATGAAGCGCTGTGAATACATTCCGGATGCACTGTATCTCTGTTTTTTTGCTTTAAAGCTTCACTTAAGCCCTGCCTGTCATGTTCGGGGTCCTCACCCCGAGCATGACTTGTGGCTGTTGGGTTTAATCACTGCTTATTAATTCCAGCTGGCAGATTGAGCCCTGCTCTTCACCAGTCCCACAGCCACGCCTCCTCCCCTTACCAGGCATTCACCAGTTTTCTGTTCACCACGCACACACACACACACACACACACACACACACACACACACACACACACACACACACAAACACACACATGGTTCAATCAGTCACACTCCTGCCTCTTCACAGCTGTGTCCACGTGTGCCCATTTAGGCTCGGGGATTAATAGAGTTTTGGACGATCAGTTGTTGCGGCAGCTTAGTCTAATGTCAACGCTGGACTTCCTGGCTTGCGACAGTTGGCCTCTTCCCTGGACTGAACTGTGTTGTTCCTCAGAGCCTTTCCACTCCAACATATTTGTAAGTCCCTCTTTATTCATGTCTTTCCTCTCCGCTCCTCCCCTGCCTGGAGCGCATTGGGCATTTCACCCCCGCCAACAAAGTTGTAGCTGGTTGTCTCACCTATGCCACTGAGACTGTTATTTGGACATGTTGGCATATTCACTCTTTTGTCAATAAAACACGTTACAAACTGCGTTTTGGGCTCGCTGCATTTCATATGTTCGCTGTGCAGTTTGCACAGTGAACATGACACCGCCCCCTAAAAAAATGCGAGTCTCCCCACAGGAATCACCCCATGGGGAGAAGAAGTGTTCCGGGAAGCTGGAGGCTCGTCACCCTCGTCTCGACCATGAGGCCACTCCTCCTCCACACAAGTCTGCGGCTGACTCCCACACCCGAGTTGCCAGGCAAGTGTTTTTTTCATCCTTTTCCCTTTGAAAATGAAAAACCTTGTCTGTTACCCGGGAGAGAGATGCAGGCTGTGCTGTCGCCTGTGTTTTCTCCTCGAGCTGTGGGAACTAAAGACTCTATTCCCTCTGTGTCTCCCCTGTCTCTGCCTGAGGGGTCTAAGGTCATCATGGACACGTGGATGGAGGAGTCCGGGCTAGCTGCAGTGAAGACTATCACACCTGGGAGGAACAGGCAAGTAAATTTTCAATCCACTCATCAGTTTGATAAATTTTCTTGCCAGTATCCCGGGTGTGAGGCCCAGTGTCCGCAGCCCACTGGGTCCTCATTACTCATTGTAGCAGAAACAATCTCACCAACCCTTTCCATTTCTCTTCCTCTCACCGCTGAGCATCCATCGGCCCGGAAGCTCAGTCACCGGACGGAGGGGGAGCCTGCGGCCCTGCAAAGCTCCCATGGATTGAGAGAGGGCGCTGTGACCGACCTGAAGCCTGTGTTGACGATTGAGCGTCCCCTGGCTTCAGTCTTCCGGGGTCCAGCGCAAAGTGAGACTCCACCTCCAGAATCCATGCGGGGAGAGCCACCTATGTGGGAACCTTCTCTGGAGGAGGCCAAGACTGCGACCACCACCACGCCTGCTGCGGAGGCCGCAGCAGCAGAGTCAGCACCCAAGCTGCACCCCTTGGAGGCCGAACCTGGGAGGACATCCCCCAAATCGCCGAAGTCCTGGACGGCGGTGGAGCTTGAGCTAAGGCAAGTGCTCTCTTCTGTCTTTCTCCTTTCCTTCATAGAGCATTTTTGCTCTATGAAGGAAAGCTGAGGAGGGCCAGCTGCAGCCACACGTTGCACCTGAGCTCGCCTCGCCGGGCTCTGCCGCTGCTGGCGACCCTGACCCCTCCTCCTCTGTGTCTGAGTCCTTTTTCTATGGTCGTCGGAGAGAGGTCTATGCTGCCGGATGAGACGGGGAACCCAAGCTCGCCCCAGGAGGTTATCATTGCCGCTGCCAGCCCCGCTGTGGCCCTGGTGGATCCAGCTCCCCGTTTGCCCAGTTTCCCGGGGAGGCCTATAATTGACTGCCTTCTGGCCTGGACTCTCATGCGGGCCAGCTGGCCCAGGGTCAGGTCGACGTGGAGGTCAGCAGTGGTCCAGCCGGGTCCCATCGCAGGTGCAGCAAGAGTCCTCCTGGGCTCCAGCGCGGGTGCAACCATGGCTCGGTCTGGGTCCATTGTGGGTGCAACCTTGTACCATGCTGGAACCATTGAGGGTGCAGCCAAGTTCCAGTCCCATGCCAGGACCACTGGGAGTGCTGCAGGGCAGATTGGGGACACCGGGGCCTTCCTTTTCCTTTTGGATGCCCTGTGGGTGTTCCTTCTCACTCTGCCAGGCACCGTCGGGGTCCTTTTCCTTTCACCGCCAGCGACCACAGGGTTCCTCTTCCCCTGTCTGGCCACCCCCTGTCAGCCTTCCAGGGGGTAGGCCACCGCCTCATCTGCCTCTCCGGTCCTGGTGGCCTAATCGTGTGGGCAGGCCGCCCGAAACACAGGGTTCTCTCGCCGGGTGGCCCATATACCCTAGCAGGCCGCCTGGTACTGCTCTGCGGGCTGCCTGCTGGCCCTGGGATTTTGGCTGCCCCCCCAGAACTTACGGCAACCTGCTGGGCCTTGGACTTTGGCCGCCCCCCTGAACTGTGGGACTCTTGGGGGTGGGGTGGGTTAGTTCAGTTTTGGGGTTGGGGAGTGTGTTGCCGTTGTGTTGTTTTGTGGTGCTCCCCATCTTTGATCCCTCCTAACCTGTTTTCTCCCACATCCCACCCTGGTTTGGTGTGTTGGTCTTTTGGGTGGGGGTGGGGGAGGGCAGGTTTTGCTTTTTGTTTCGATGGTATGGTGGGTGTCTGGTTTCCACCCCTTGCGGGGGGGCACTGTCATGTTCGGGGTCATCACCCCGAGCATGACTTGTGGTTGTTGGGTTTAATCACTGCTTATTAATTCCAGCTGGCGGATTGAGCCCTGCTCTTCGCCAGTCCAACAGCCACGCCTCCTCCTCTTACCAGACATTCACCAGTTTTCTGTTCACCACACACGCACTCACACACACACACACACACACACACACACACACACACACACACACACACACACACACACACTCACACACACACTCACATGCATACACACACACATGGTTCAATTAGTCACACTCCTGCCTCTTCACAGCTGCATCCACTTGTGCCCATTTAGGCTCGGGGATTAATAGAGTTTTGGGTGATCAGTTGTTGCGGCAGCTTAGTCTAATGTCAACGCTGGACTTCCTGGCTCACGACAGTTGGCCTCTCCCTGGACTGAACTGTGCTGTTCCTCAGAGCCTTTCCGCTCCAACATATTTGTAAGTCCCTCTTTATTCATGCCTTTCCTCGCCGTTCCTCCCCTGCCTGGAGCGTGTTGAGCATTTCACCCCTACCAACGAAGTTATAGCTGGTTGTCTCGCCTATGCCACTGAGACTGTTATTTGGACATGTTTGCATATTCACTCTTTTGTCAATAAAACATGTTACAAACTGCATTTCGGGCTCACTGCCATTTCATATGTTCGCTGCGCAGTTTGCGCAGTAAACATGACACTGCCCCCTAAAAAAATGCGAGTTTGGACAGAGTGTTTCTAGCTACCTAAGTATTCCTGCTTAGCTTGATTGGTCATAACATTAACCGGTCAGGCTAAGCACTGGGCATGGCTACAGACCTGAGTTCACTACCTCGGGGGAAGAGGGAGGAGCCGAGGAGCAGCAAGAGCTTTTACAAGTTGAGAAAGATGGCAGATTATATGTGTTCAGTTTTTGGCTGTATGAGCAAGAAATCCTCTTCTTTTAAATTACATATCTTACTCACAGACATGTAAATATGACAGCAATGATTAATTTTATTTGGAAAAACCTCAGTATCCCTGCTAAAATACAAAAGAGAAGACATGGGTTTGCAGCCCACATTTTACCCTGCATGCTGGGGGAGATAGCCCCTGGGCACGTGGCACAACGGCCGGGGTGAGTATTGTCGTAGTTGAACCTGTGAAAGGATCATTCTCAGTGGAGTGGAGAGTTGCTACCCTGCCCAGCATTGAAGCTGCAGGGCTCCTCGTTGGGCTGTGGTTGCCCAATGACCACAGATCTTCCTGGCTCTCCCACATGGGAGTGAAGGAGGGGAGAGGGCCGGCATCCACCGGCAAAGCAAGCTTGCTGGGGTCCAGTGGTCCAAGCAGCTTGCCCTCAGTGGTCTGCTCGCACTGGGCATGGCGACAGACTTGAGTTCTTTGCTGGCGAGCTTGCTTCGCCGGCGGCTGCTGGCCCATTTGCCTCCCTCACTCCCACCCGGGAGCGCAGTCTATTCGCTGGGGGCGAGCTGTCAGGTGTGTCCACCAGCCAGCTCGCTTCCTTCAGAGTGAGCCTGGGAGACCCGTGGTGAGTGGGCAATCAGAGACTGGTGGGATCCCTCCAGCCACCACATGGGGGCTCTCAGCAACTCTCCGTTCCACCAACAATGATCTTTCCACAGGTTCACCTATGGAAACCTTGTTATGACTTTTATTTCCTCAAGTTGGATTGCCCTCTTGGAGCCTTGTACAATGTTCTCATCTTCTTCCAGATACTGGTGGGGAGGAGTATGGGAGGAGCTAATTAGAATATCCATTGATCCACGCATATTAAAGTAGGTGGAAGATGTAAAAGCTCTTTCCAAGTAATTTTAAGGCAATAAAAGTGTGTGTGTGTGTGTGTGTGTGTGTGTGTGTGTGTGTGTGTGTGTGTGTACGTGTGTAAAAAGCCACAATATACTATTCTGCAAAATATATATTGGTTTCTGAGGTGGTTTTGGAGCTGCCAGAGATCATCTTTAATTATTTTTTCCTTGTCAACCGGTCCCATATAAATGAATTATGCTAAGGGAACATAAACACATTAATTTTGTCCAATATAACATCTAACATAATGTTGTATTATCATTAGTCTTGTTGACTTGACTTAAAAGGTTTGTGATCGAACAATACATTACTATTATGTAAAGATAACATGCGACATAATTACATCAACTTTATTAGAAAAATAAATTTTAATTCAGAAAACATGTATATTTTAGGATAAATTAAATAGATTCATGACCGTGAGGTGAACGGACAGATGGACAGACTGCCCAATGACATAATCCCCCTTCAGTCTTTGTCTAAAGTATAGTCCTCGACCCTTTTGTTCTTCAGTCAGTGCAAGATAAAAGCAAATTTATGAAGAAAAAGTTTGACATTTACCAAGAAAAACATGTCCATTGTGTGAGGAAAAATATCAAAAATTTATAAAGAAAAAGATTTATTGAGGGAAAAATTATGACACTGATTCAGAAAATAGCTATTAATTTTTTAAAAAATCATAAATTTTCTCAGTGGTGAGTGGTTAGCACTGTGGCAGCACAGTAAGAAGGTCACGGGATCGATTCCACCCCTGACCATCGGTGACCCTTCTGTGTGGAGTTTGCATGTTCTCCCCATGTCTGCGTGGGTTTACTCCGGTTTCCTCTCACAGGCCAGAAACATGCAAGTTAGGTTAACTGGAGACTCTCAAGTGGCCCTAGGTGTGAATGAGTGTGAAGGGACCGGCGCCGCACCGTGGCTGCCTCATCCATCCAAGTGGATGCCCTGTAACTTCCCTCTGGGATTAATAAAGTATACTAAAAAAAAAGGGTGATTAAAATTTACAATAAAAGTGGCAAATTTATAAGAAAAAGCATCAATTAATTTAAGAGAACGTTTTGGCAGATTTAAGGGAAATGACCACTGCTTATTCGGTTTCAAGAATGAAGCGTGTTCTCCTCTGTTCTTTGATATTTCGTCCTTGTACAGAGAACCCGGCCGCCCTCTGCGCTGAGAACATCAAGCCCAGCTTGTCTTCAGGTCTGCGTCCCGTCCATTATCACTGATGGATGTCTCTGGCAGAGGAGACAAGATCATTCACCTCAGATTACTGTCACCCGTGCCGATGCTCGCGGCACACTAACGAAGCTGGCACGGCGCCCTCTGAACAAGCTTAAATCAATTAAGACAAAATGACAAATTTAGCTCAGTAATTAGCCCGAGCATTTGCGGTTATTACCACATTTATCCGGCCGCTCTCGGCCTCAATCAGGATCCACCGCTGCCAAATGGGAAGTGTGCAATCAGCTAAATTGAATTTAATTGATTAAATAATTAGACAGCTTTAAATGAGTCAATTAATGAGTCAATTATAGGAGAGCAGGCGGGTGGTGGTGGTGGTGGGGGGGCTGGGTTCTGGAGGGGTTTATTAATAACGTCTGTGCACCGGGGAGACCAAATCCCTTGCTGACTGTGACCCAAAAAAAAAAACAGCTCACCCTGAGGAGATCATCACCGCCAATGAGGAGAAAGGAGGATGTGTGAGGACCTGACGGAATGTGTGAGACGGAATGTGAGAGAAGGAAACATGGTGTTCTAGAATACAGGAACAAAGAACTGTGATGGTGGAGAGGAGACGAAATGTGAGCGATGGAACTTGTGAGACGGAAACATGGTGTTCTAGAGGACAACAAGAGAGAGAACGCTGGTGGTGGAGAGAAGGCAGAATGTGAGAGACGGAACTTGTGAGATGGACACGCAGAGTCGTAGAAACCAGGAACAGAGATGAGGAACGGGTTAGAGTCTGATCCCTCCTGGACTCATAGAAGGATAATTGTGTGTCCAGGCTTCAGGATTATTAGGGACAGAGACAGGAAGTTCCTCTGTCCTGGGAACACTTCCTGTTAACAGTTTGGATCATTGCTCAAAATCAGTTTGAGCTCCACCCCTAAAAGAACATAATTAGCAGAGGTCTGAAAGGTTCTGCATATTTGCCCAGATTAATTTGAAGTTTTATTATCATCATGGACATATGCAGACATTGATTTAAAGACCAGAAACAACCCAAACCACTCAGAACTTCTGCTGCTGCCTGGTACCTGCTAACGACCTTTCACACAAATACATAACAGACAGACCATGAGAGATCGCTGAGGGATCACTGAGAGTTCCTTCAGCCATAGGAAGCCTCTGGTTCCTATGTGAGGTTTCTAGTGCTCTTCTACCCCTTTTACACTGGGTGGAGATTGCTGAGAGATTGTTGATGTTCTTCATTGTGGTCTTTCCATAAACTCTCCTGGTCTTTCATCAAATGCTCAGCGATCCCTCACTGATCTCTCAGCTATGTTACTTTCAGGGTAGAAGAATTTGTCGCTCATTGAAAGATCACTCAGAGATCATGAGATGAGAACATCAAGATTGTTTTAGACTGAGTCAAAACTTTGAGGAGATCATGGAGATCACTGGAAGATCATTGAGAGATCTTGGCTCTCATTGAAAGATGTCACTGGGAGATGAAAAACTGCACCAGATCTCTCGGCGATCTGCCTCCATCTCCACCCCCATGTAGAGGAGGTCTAACCTCTGTCATGTCTGGGGTCACACAACTGAGAGAACGTCACGGCCTACATCTGAATGACGGCTGTTCTCAGATCACCCGAGGCTGACCCATGTCCAGTGTGATGAGCTGCTAGCCCTCGTTAGCAGATCGGTGGAAAGATTTCATGGATGGAGACAAGCTGCAGACACCCCCTCTGATCCTGAGGACCAGTCTGACACGTCTCATCCTCCATGACTCAGCGATCTTCTCACTAATATTTCATCCGAGTCCTTGAAGGCCAATCTTTCTGAGCAGAAGATGGAATAAATAAAAACAGTGCCAATCTTCTGAGAGGAATACTGGGATGTTCCTGCTGGTTAGTGAGATGAGTTCTGATTAGAACCTGGACATACACAGATTGACTACAGACAGAACATTCCAAACAAGTTACAACAAATGTCACAAATGTTGCTTTAAAAAAAGCTGCAAACTTAATCAGAAAAGTAACAAATTTCTGAGGAAAAACTGCAGTATTACTGATGCTGACAGGTGAGTTCACACCGGGGACGGTAACCTGGACAAAGTCAGTCTGAGGAGTTTATCCGCATGGAGCCTCACCAGCACTTCCTGTAGTTTTACATATCTGAAACTTTTTAGCGTCTAAATCTGGACGGAGGAATTCTACTTTAAAAATGCATTCTTGTCTTATTGATTTTCAGTCAGGCGGCTCATCCCGCCGCTGTCCTCTGATTGATTACAGTCCACGGTAATGAGACAGCAGCGTCCACCCGGCCACCTGGTGGAAATATGAAGGCCGGCCTCCATCTGTCAGCGGCGAGGAGGTGTCAGTCAGAATCAGAGCGGTGTCACGGGCTGAATGTGAGAGGCCGGCCGCAGTAATGCAGACTGACTGACCGGGGAGCCGCCGTGAAAGCTAATGAGCTCAGGAGAGGACACTCTGAGTTCACCGGAGCCGTCGAGAGTTGCTGCAGAGAGGATCAGACACGTCACGTTTGGCTCAGAATGACCCAAAGCAGAGCGCAGCTACAGTTTGATTCCACTGGTTTGCCCTGCTTCCATCTTTCTTATAGGATAGTGGCATCCAGTTGTTTTTAACAAAGGGCTTGTAGGTGTGCACAAATTCAGCATCACATCCAAATTTAGATTGGGTACAAATGTGCAAGAATAAAGGTGCAAAAATATGATAAAAGATGCCAATTTAAAAAAAAGTCCCATATTACAATTTACAGTAATTACACAGAATAAAAATTCAACCGGCAACCAGATGAGAAAAAAAGTTCAAAATGTAGAGGAAAAAAATGTTTATTTTTGAGAAAAAGTTGCAAATATATGATGAAAAAAAGTTTAAACTTTACAGGGGAAAAAAAAATTACAAGCATTTTTGTTAATTAATGAAAAAAAAGTCACAAATTTATGAGGAAAAAGTTTCAGATTTATGAGATGAAAGTTTTTTTCTGTTTGGAATTGGCGATTAAAGTCATGTTATCCAGGTCTCTAACATGATCTAAAAGGTTTACAATAATACTGGGGGACAATTTTCTCTTTTCTCTAAGTTGGGGGGGGGGTGTCCCCCATGATCCCCCATGATTTACACCTATAAATGTAGATGGGGGATGACAGGTTAATAAGGGGGCGATCTGGGGTCATTTTGCTAACATGGGGGATACCCCCTTCCCCCGACATCCCCTCCTGGTTACAGGGTCATTTAATCAAACTAAAGCATAGACATTCAGCCTGTCTTCTCTCTTCATTTTTGTATCTCCTGATCATCTGTGGACTGCGTTATCTGAAGTGCTGGTGAACGTCCTCATCGTTACCACGGTAATCTGTAGACATGACCCCCTGCTGACTTCCTCTGCTGTATTAAAACAGACCATTTATATGTACACTGCAGCAGTTCTTCAGTCGGAGACCTAACAGATGTGAGATGAATGAGAAGTGAGCAAAAAGCCAAACCCACGGCATTTTGACCCTCAGTGAAACTCACACACTGATCCACACCAGGGAAAAAACACTCTCTGACGAGCTCATCTGCATAATGGATCCACAGCTGCTTGTGGATCAGCAGACGCTCACCGGCAGTCCCGTCAGCTGCTCACTCATGTTTAATGGAAAAGTTCAGCCCGACTTTTAAACCTTTTTGTGTCATTAAGCAGAAAACACGAATTCATCAAACCGCTGCTCATTTCTTTTGTTCTGTTGGTTAAACATTTAAAGAGCTCTCAGACATGTCAGAGCAGTGATGGGAGGCTTTTAGAGACAAAACCGCATCACAGCAGAAGATTTTAGAGACATGAAGACCAAGTCCAGAGGTCCTGTCACTAGAGGAACAATGAAGACCAGGGGCCTCATGTACAAAGGGTAATTACGCACAAAAACATGGTTTTATATCCATTCAGCTAATTGCGCACACTTGGATGTTTGTTCATCATGTGTCTCTGGTGTCTACAATAATTTTCAAGTCATTTTCAGTCTCCCAACATCAAGTCTAAGTGTTGCTAACGGACCAATAACAGTAGAAACATACGTACGCCAGCCATGAAGTTGGCGTGGGGCTGCGCATATTTCTATGGTCATTTCATTCTTAATACATCTGAAAGTTTCCATGGAAAAGGGCGTACACTATGTTTTTGTGCGTAAGTACTCTTTGTACATGAGGCTCCAGGTCCACAGGTTCTGTCAGCTTTGACATGTTCACTGATGTTTAATAAAGTATAAAAACACTGCAGAAATTTTACTTTACATGGAAATCTTCTGAAGGAGGGTTGGTTCCTCAGTGAAACCATGCTTGCTTATACCAACTTTACACAGGTGGAGATCATTGGTGGAGATGGAGGAGACGGTTGAGTGCTCCTCTAAAGTTCATGAATAATCCTGCGGAACCACTAGAAACAGTTTTCCCTCCTTCAACCAGCTCTGCTGCTTCACTGAACACCAAGACTACACAACAGAACAGCTGACAGGAAGTGGTCAGAGATGAACCAACTAAAATACCAAAATAAAAGAAAGAACAACAATTTTTTCTTTTGAATTTATAAATGTCAGTAGTGCTGCTGTGAAGGACAGTCCAAACATCTGGAGGTCACAGGTTGTGGGTTAAGGCCTATACATACTCTGCAAAAACAGAAATTTGTTCTCTGTCCCAGGGTTGCAAGAACAAAACTGCATCATTTTGAGTATCCTTAATGAAAGATGTAAGCGTTTTCAACTAACAATATCTTTCAAGAACACTGAGACTCAAGTGTTCAACAACCAAGCCCTTGCAAAGCAGACAACCTTGTCTTTTACAGAAGGTCATGCCACTGAGAATGTGACACAGTTTTTCTATCTTGGTCAGATTGTTACCAATGTGGAGGACAGATGCCTTACTGAACACCATGTGGCCAGTGCAATAGCTAAGTTCAATGATTTACTTAATGTGCTGGCCTATTGCAGGGTATCCATGTACAGAAGAAGAACGATCGTAGAAGCATGCGTTTGGTCTAGACTTGTCTACGGCACTCAAGCTTGGTTCCCTAATGAGAGGCAAATTGCCAAACTTGAAGTATGCTGGACACAATGCCTGAGAAGTATGGTGAAAGGAGGCTGACGCCGGAAGGCTTGTGATGATGAGGAAGATGCATTTCACTTTGCTTATTCCAGTGAAGATATTTTTAAATTGACAAAGACTGTGGCCGTCAAAGATTATACAGTGCAGTATCTCAAGTGGATTGCTGATGTGTGTAGGGGTGAAAACACCAGTGTTACGAAAAAGGCTTTATTTGCATTGCCATCGAAGACATATTATAGAGATCCCTGGCTGAAGATCAGCATCCTGCTGAGTGTAACATCTGAACAGGCAAAAAAAGCTTACCCAGTCCAAATCTGAGTTCTGTAGGATAATAAACATTTGTTTTGGTCTGCCCATACAGTGACTGTCATCAACTGGGGAATCAACTGAACTGTACTATATTGTGTGATTTCTCAGAAATTTGAATTTTCCAGGAGTTCTGCACTTGAGTTTCTTGTGAAGTATGAAATGTTCTGGCTAAAAAAAAGCTTTGTTCTTGTTCTTCTGACCTCAAAAAAAAGGCAAAAAAAGTTGTTCTTGTGGAGTATGTAAAGGCCTAAAGACCTCATCAAGACCGAGACCAAGACCGCTGTGTATGCAGTGCTTGATCCTGGTCTTGACTACAACCCCATTCAGATGCACCAGGTTTATACAGACTTTCAGCTGTAATGCCTATAAAATGTGGATCTACAAAGTCATGATATTTTTGACTCATGTCTCATGATTCACAGTAAAAATGCTTCTGGAAGATTCTAGTTTGTACATGAAACATTTAAACTCCAGGTTGTGATAACATCAACTGTTGTGTTTACTCTTCAGTGAAGTCCACAGGTTGGTCCATGATCCAGAGGTTCTATCTGTGTCCCTCAGGATGGTTTAGATGTTGAACGTCTCATCCATCAGTGATCCTATGTGTCGCTGTGGTCCCTCTCTGATTTAGTTTCTCCTTCAGACACCTTCACACGTCCTCCTCTTCATCACCCTCATCATCCTAGGTGGAAAACCTGTTTGTGTCTCTGATCTAATTTGTTGTCTGCTTCAGACCTCCTCTGATTGTCTTACTGTGTGTTGTCTTATTATTGTGTTACCATCATAACCTTGAAGGTGTCCTCCTCCTTGCTGGATCCGGGGATGTTCCCGCTCCTCCTCCTCCTCCTCCTCCTCCTCCTCCTCCTCCTCCTCCCGTGCTGCCCTTCAATGGTGGAGCCAAGTCCAGGACGCAGCATCCCGACCTCTGATTGGCTCCCACTGTAAAGGGGGACCGCTGCCACATCAGAGGACAGAGGAGGAGAGTGATGTTTTAGTTGTTCCCATCCATCTGTGTGTGTGAGTGTTCCATCTCTGACATCAGAACCATAATAACTGAAACTGGTTTAGATCAGAACCAGGAAGTCAGCAGACTCACTGCTGACCTGTGGAGAACCAAATAATGAGAAGAACATCTCCATGGGAATTTAATAAATCCTAATAAAGAATCCTGGCAGCTGTCATGGTTCTGCTCTCTGGCTGATGAATGTTTGTCCAGATTTGTCACAGATTCAACTGTGGGATCAACATTCATTTCATTCACAGCGTACAACGTTTTTGCAGAGCTGACCTCTGACCTTTAACCTCTCATGTCAAGATCACCAAAATTCAAACTCATCCCAGGTTTTCCAAAGACAGAACTGTGGTATCAGTGTGAAACATGGACGTCACTTCCTGTCTGGCTCATTACGTTTACGGCATTTTGAAATAAAAATGTACAAACTTGGCCTTTGACCTTTTGATCCCTGACCCATAGTCAGAGGTCAGGAGGTGACCCTAGTTTTACTCGTTTCTATAGTAACCCCCAACCGCACACATACGTCTGCTCTACGTCTGCCCAGTGCACAAAGTTTACATAGGCAGGTCATCTTATAGAGGTTGTTTGCATATTGGCAAGGCACTGGCTAGATGTCAGCATTACGTTAAATCTGTAATTTTTTTTCTTGTAAATTTGCAACTTTTTCCCTCATAACTTTGTTAATTTTTATAGTAATTTTGGAACTTTCTCATCAATTTGACACTTTTGACAACTGCAATCCTGCAGTTTTTTCCTCATAATTTGTCACTTTTTAACTTTGCTTTTTTCTTGTAAATTTGCAACTTTTTCCCTCATAAATTTGTTAATTTTTATAGTAATTTGGGAACTTTCTCATCAATTTGACACTTTTGACAACTGCAATCCTGCAGTTTTTTCCTCATAATTTGTCACTTTTTAACTTTGCTTTTTTCTTGTAAATTTGCAACTTTTTCCCCTCATAAATTTGTTAATTTTTATAGTAATTTTGGAACTTTCTCATTAATTTGACACTTTTGACAACTGCAATCCTGCAGTTTTTTTCCTCATAATTTGTCACTTTTTAACTTTGCTATTTTCTTTTAAATATGTGACTTTTCCCGATAAATTTGTGACATTTTTCTTGTAAATTTGGAACTTTCTAAAAAAAATTTCCACTTTATTGTAAACTTGCAGTTTGTTTTCTCATAAATTTGTGACTTTTTTTCTTGTGAATTTTCTACTTATTTACTCATATATTTTCCACTTCTTTGTTAATTTACAACTTTTAATCGTTTAAATTTTTTCCTCATAAATTTGTGGCTTTTTTCTTTTAAATGTGCTAATTTTTTCTTGTATGTTTGTAACTTTTTTCAAGTGATTTTTCTTTTCTTGCAAATTTGCTACATTGTTCTCCTATATTTTTGATTTTTTTCTTATAAATTTGTTACTTTTTCCTCACAAATTTGCTACTACCTTTTTTTTGTCAATTTGTCACCTTTTTCTCCCAAATTTTAAATTTTTTCTCATAAATTTTTGACCTTTTCCTCATAAATTTTCCACATTTTTTCTCATACATTTGTAACTATTCCCTCATAAATTTGCTTCTATTTTTTGTAAATTTGTGACTTTTTTCAAATTTGCAATTTCTTTCTTATACGTTTGTAACTTTTTTCAAGTAATTTTATTTTTTTTGTAAATTTGTAACATTTTTCTCCTAAATTTTCATTTTTTTCTGATAAATTTGTGATGTTTTTCTTCATAAATTTGCTATTTTTTGCAGATTTTTTACTCTTCTCCTAAATTTTCAAAATTTTTCTCATAAGTTTGTGACTTTCCCTCATAAATTTGCCACTATTTTTTTTTTTGTAAATTTCTGACCTTTTTTCTCCTAAATTTTCACATTTTTTTCTCATATATTTGTGACTTTTTTTTGGTAAATTTTCAACTTTTTTTCTTTTAAATTTGTGATGTTTTTCTCGTAATTTTTCCTATGGCACAAGTGTTACTGAAACCTGCTCGTCCACTTTAAAAACCCATGTGGGGCCCCGATGGGTTTAAAGTGTGTAAACACATTACCTGCTTGTGTACCGCAGGGAAAGTCCATGTGGGCAAACCCACATGGGACCCATAAGGCAGCCCAGCTTTAACCTTTGGTTGAGCCCACATGGACAAGCTGGCTGGGTAGCCACTTTTTGCCTTTATACTGTAGCCTATGATTTCATGTACAGTAAATGTCAAAGCCTTGTGTTGCATAGGTGATGTGTTGGAGAGACAATGATCATCAAGCATCCACATCAGCCTGGGTATGTTTAGATGCTGTACCGTGTTGATTTGCTTGTGCTAATCAGATGTGATGTGTGACAGTTTTACGCCATACCGCTTTGCTGCTTCCTGCTTCTGGAGCAGGAGGTAAACAGACTGATAGCTAGACTGTACAGAATGTGCGGCGCTCACCCAGATCCATGACAAAAACAGCCTCAGTGGAGCAGAGAAACTGAAGTTTGAGAGCTGCTTTTAAAGGATCCACAAATAAAAGATGATAGGAGGAGAGTATGGAGGCAAAAAAAAAAACCAAAAGAAAAAAACAGCGGAGTAACCCAGAGCATGATGGGAGGAGGTGGAGGAGGTCCTCCCATTGATTTCTCCTGAACTCAGAGAACCAATCAGTAAAGCATCGATCGGCTCGTCCCTACCCTGGGAAACACTCGGCATTAAAAGGTGCTAAATGCCCCCCCCCCCAACACACACACACGCACCATGGCATCATGGGTAAAGGAGAACCACGGTTGCTTATTGGATGATCAGATGAGATGAAAACAGAGTAGCTTCACCAGAATGGATCTGATCATCATTCAGACCAGAACTGATCAAAAGTGTCTGGACTTCTGATCAGATTATTAGGACTTTAATCTTAAATTTGTGATTTTTAATTCATTTTTCTTTTATATTTACATACATACAGTGGTGTGAAAAAGCGTTTGCCCCTTCCTGATTTTTCATTTTTTTGTATGTTTGTCACACTTAAATGTTTCAGATCATCAAACAAATTTAAATATTAGACAAAGATAACACAAGTAAACACAAAGTGCAGTTTTCAAATGAAGGTGTTTATTATTAAGGGAAAACAAATCCAGACCGACATGGCCCTGTGTGAAAAAGTGATTGCCCCTTAAACCTAATAACTGGTTGGGCCACCCTTAGCAGCAACAACTGCAATCAAGCATTTGTGATAACTGGCAATGAGCCGTTTACAGTGCTGTGGAGGAATTTTGGCCCACTCATCTTTGCAGAATTGTTGTAATTCCGCCACACTGGAGGGTTTTCGAGCATGAACCGCCTTTTTAAGGTCATGCCACAGCACCTCAATCAGATTCAGGTCAGGACGTTGACTAGGCCACTCCAAAGTCTTCATTTTGTTTTCTGAAGCCATTCAGAGGTGGACTTGCTGTTGTGTTTTGGATCATTGTCCTGCTGCAGAACCCAGCTTCAGCTTGAGGTCACAAACAGATGGCCGGACATTCTTCTTCAGGATTTTTTGGTAGGCAGCAGAATTCATGGTTCCATTTACCACAGCAAGTCTTCCAGGTCCTGAAGCAGCAAAACAGCCCTAGACCATCACACTACCACCACCATATTATACTGTTGGTATGATGTTCCTTTTCTGAAATACTGTGTTGCTTTTATGCCGGATGTAATGGGACACACACCTTCCAAAAAGTTCAACTTTTGTCTCATCATTCCACAGAGTATTTTCCAAAAAGTCTTGGGGATCATCAAGATGTTTTCTGGCAGAACTGAGATAAGCCTTTATGTTCTTTTTGCTAAGCAGTGGTTTTCGTCTTGGAACTCTGCCAAACGGGCCATTTTTGCCCAGTCGCTTTCTTATGGTAGAGTCATGAACACTGACCTTAAGTGAGGCAAGTGAGGCCTGCAGTTCTTTGAATGTTGTTGTGAGGTCTTCTGTGACCTCTTGGATGAGTCGTCACTGCGTTCTTGGGGTAATTTTGGTCAGCTGGCCACTCCTGGGAAGGTTCACCATTGTTCCATGTTTTTGCGATTTGTGGATAATGGCTCTCACTGTGGTTCGCTGGAGTCCCAAAGCTTTAGAAATGGCTTTATAACTTTTTTTCCAGACTGATAGACCTTAATTACTTTGTTTCTCATTTGTTCCTGAATTTCTTTGGATCTAGCTTTTGAGGATCTTTTGGTCTACTTCACTTTGTCAGGCAGGTCCTATTTAAGTGATTTCTTGATTGAGAACAGGCGTGGTAGTAATCAGGCCTGGGTGTGGCTAGAGAAACTGAACTCAGCTTTCCAAAGATGTGATAAACCACAGTTAATTTATGTTTTAACGGGGGGGGGGGGGATCACTTTTTCACACAGGGCCATGTAGGTTTGTTTTTTATTTACCCTTAATAATAAACACCTTCATTTAAAAACTGCATTTTGTGTTTACTTGTGTTATCTTTGTCTAATATTTAAAATTGTTTGATGATCTGAAACATTTAAATGTGACAAACATACAAAAAAATGAGAAATCAAGAAGGGGGCAAACACTTTTTCACACCGCTGTATATACAGATTTTTCCCAAATTTTTTCCAGATTTTTCAAAAAATTTCCCACATTTTTAAAAACATTTTTGTCAATATTTTCCAAGACTTTTCCATGATTTTCCACAGATTTTCCCAGATTTTTTCAAGATTTTCCCAGATTTTTCCCCAGTAGTGATTTGTGGGCTGTGTTATATATATAACTTTAATCCCTAAATGTATTTATTGTTGCAGGATTGTTGTTTTTAAATGTTTTCATTAATTATTTGATGACTTCTACATATGACCTGATGACTGAATTCACGTGTGTGTGTGTGTGTGTCCATCAGTCCACAGCTCCAAATATTAGACCCTAACTCTTGGTGGAGGTATGAACTCTCTGGGAATGTCACAGAATTTTCTCCTCTTTGTTCAATCTATCTCCATCCGTTTTTTGTGCGTGTGTCCTATGCGTGTATGTGTGTGTGTGTGTGACCACTTCTTGTCTCTGATGTGTTTCATGGAGAGACTCCTTCATTAGGACGGAGCGATGCCAAAACAGAGAGACAGATAAACATGAAACGATGCTCTGAGAAGAGGAGGAGGGCGAATAAAGATGGAGGAAGATGAAGTGTAAAGGAGGAAGAGTGGTGCTGTACACCAACCAATTAACCTCTTTTCTCTCCTTTGCTCACTTTTATGTCCTTCATCCTAAACTGTGAATGTTTTATCGTCTCCATCTCTCTGATCAGTTTCCATGTTGCTGACTTCCTCTTCATCATCATCATCACCACCACCAACAAATCAACCTTCTGTTGATCCATCCCATCTCATTTCTGATTATTGTCGGTCCAAAGCTTTGCCTCACTAATTCATTCTTTCACATTTATTATTTAATCTTTTTCTGCTCCTGCAGTTGAAATCCCACAAAAGTTTTAGCAGAACCTTCGGCTCCACCTGGATTCACTTCTTCAAGTCACATTGTTGATATTTTTGCTATTTTTTCAGAAATATTTGCCTTGAAAGGTTTAATTTTTGTCCATTCTTTTTTTTCCTTCAAGATTTCATTATCTGTATCTAAGCCACACTTGGATGGAGAAATTTTTCTGCTTCCATCAGCGTTTCTCCATATTGTCCAGTTCATCGCGTGGTCAGCTTTCTCAGCAGCATGGTGGTGCGGTGGCTAGCACTGTGGCAGCACAGCAAGGTCACGGAATCGATTCCACCCCTGACCATCGTGGGTTCAAACCCATCCCCTGACCATCAGTGACCCTTCGGTGTGGAGTCTGCATGCTCTCCCCGTGTCTGCGCGGGTTTCCTCCCACAGGCCAAAGACATGCAGGTAAGGTTAACTGGCATCAACTGGGGATTCTAAATCGTCCTTAGGTATGACTGTGAGAGTGAATGGTTGTCTGTCTCTGTGATGGACTGGCGATCTGTCCAGGGTGTACCCTGCCTCTTGCCGTAAGATGAGAGGCAAGCTCCAGCACCCCCGCGACCCGAAAAGGATTAAGCAGTAGAACATGGATGGATGGACAAAATTTGACTTTTTATAGTAACAGTTCCTAACAGATTTAAAGACACACTCCTATAAAAACAAATCTACATTGTCTAAAATGATATCTTATGCCCTATTTTTTTTTTTGACAAAAAACCTTTAATGTCTTACAATTTTGTGTCAAAATCTTTTCACTTTTCCTCCTCCTTTAAACACCAGGATCTGTGAATAGGCCCACCCATGTTTCACAAGGCTAATAATGGCTAGCACTACATTACATCATTGGGCAGCACGGTGGTGCAGTGGTTAGCACTGTTACCTTACAGCTAGAAGGTTCCAGGTTCGAACCCCCAGGCTGGCAGGGGTAGGAACCTTTCTGTGTGGAGATTGCATGTTCTCCCTGTGCTGCGTGGGTTTACTCCGGGGGCTTCGGTTTCCTCCCACAATCCAAAGACATGCATGTTAGGTTAACTGGTTGTTCTAAATTGTCCCTGGATATCTGTCTCCTATAGGCACTTAGAATAGAGGGTTAGTACTAGTGAAGCGCTTTGAGTGGTCTTTGAGACTAGAAAAGTGCTATATAAGTACAGGTCCTTATCCCTAAACAGAATAAATCCTGTGATAAAAAGACTTACTGGTTGAAGGACATGCACGGTGGCCCAGCATAATGGCTGAAACTGCATCGGTCCTTCAAAGCAGTTTAATTTTAAGACCCATCTTAATTTGGGTCAAGTTTTCAATGCAGATATCCAAAAATGCTAACTATCCTGGAGGCTAACTTCAGTTAGGCCAGAGAGTCCCGACTGGCTTAACACTACGGACCTGTTATCGTGATGTCATCAAAAACACTCTATGTAAACTTTCCTTTTTTCAGGGGGCGGGGCTTAACTGAAATTTCACAGTAAATAGACACGAGCCATGTGAGTGATTTTACGCATGATAAATCTTGTCAGTCATAGAAATATTCTAGCAAGAAAAGAAACTGGATTTTTGCCTGAGTGTCACTTTAGGCTACAGCAATCATCACTGAGCAGCAGCTGCATCAGAACACATGAACGCTTCCTACTTCCTAGTTTCTGACTTTATTTTCATCAGCGCGTCATGCAGACATACAGCCAGGAGGGCATATCAGGCTCCTACTAAGCAAAATGACCCAAAATCATCCCCCTTGTTAACCTGTTATCCTCGCATCCCCATTCTTATTCATAGGTGTACATCGGGGGGGGGGGGCATTCCCCTCCCCCCAAAAAAGGAGGGACTTGCTCCCCCCCATCATCAAAACCCTCTGAATAATATGGAGTTGAAGCACCAATTCTAAACAGAAATAATATAAAAGTTGTAAATTTAGAACTTTTCTGACATGGTGAAGATGGCGCTGAGAGGAGGTTGCCTGTAAGAGCAGCTCCTGTAATTTGTCTTTGTGGCTTTTATTAGTTTATTCCTGTTTTCCGTGTGTTTTCTTTTCATCAGTGCTTGGTCATGACCCTTGGGATGATGGCTGGACCAAGTTTTTCTACTTTTGTAACGGAGAACAATGCGGACGGCGGCAGAGCCATTGTTTACACATGCGAACAACTGATTGCACTGTGTAGACCCGTGCTGCTGCCCGGAGCGAGGCCGGTGATCCCGGAGGAGCTGAGGAAGAAGATGCTGGGGGTACAGAGCCGGAGTCAGAGTGAGGGAGAGGAGGAGAAGACATGGGCCAGCGGTACCAGCGATCATCATGGGGAATGTGAAGTCTTTGGGAAATAGGGCGGATGAGCTCACAGAGCTGGTCAGGACCCAGCGGGAATACTCTGAGTGTAGTATTATGTGTTTTTCGGAAACGTGTCTACACTCACATATCCCGGACAATAACGCTGCAATACCTGGCTTTAAGACTGTTTGGGTGGACAGGAACATTATAAGGAACGGTAAAAAAAAGGGAGGAGGGATTGCACTGTATGTGAGCGAGAGGTAGTGTAATACTGGACGTGTACACGTGAAGGAACGTCTCTGTAGCCCGGACGTTGAACTGCTTACTGTGGGAATGCGGCCTTGTTATCTGCCACAAGGGTTCACGCTCACTATTATGGCTATGTTTATATTCCTCCATCAGCTGATGCAGCGGTGGCCTGTGACATCATCAGCCCCACTGCTGCCGCTTTACTTTGTCAGCATCCCGGTGCATTTATGGCCAGGGGTGTAGCATGAAATTCTGGGCCCTATGTACAAACCATCTTGGTGGGCCCCCATGCTCACTTGATCAAGATCACTCACGTATACATATTTTTCCCCACGGTATAAAACAATATAAGATAAAGATTATAAATACAATCATATTTTAACCTCTATATTGAGAAAATGCCTAATTGCCAGTATAATAAAAGTCAAATGGTCAGACTTCACTCATTTTTATTATGATTTGAGAGATTAGACAGACTGACAAAAAAGAACAAAAAAGAACTTCCCCAAAAAGAACTTTATAGACAGATAGATGTTAATATCACACTGTTTACTTGACTGTAGTGATGTGTGGGTATAAGCACACATAAATCAAGAACTGATTCAGAGCCTTTAATTATTTATTTTATTTTTTGCCAATCAATACACTGCTCCACAGTGCGAGCAGGTACTCCGTGTACTGCTGTGATGGAATACTGTGTGTATTTTTTTGTGTTTCAATGCATAATGCTGCCACTCATTTTTGCCACTCAGTGTTTTGTAACTGCCACGAGTTCTGTTCTGTGACATCATGTGCATACCCTCTATTGTACGGACCAAGAAAAATTTTCACAAGACGGCAAAAAACTATCAGTGTCCCCAGGTTACTGTTTCTATAGAAACCAGTCTTATTCTATGGTGACAAATGACCCTTTTTTTCCCTGTGCAACAGCACAGCCTAGTGGTAGAAAATAACAACACTGTAATGAAAATCACCTTTCATAATTCCCTGATTAATTCCCTCAAAACACAAAACAGGACCCCGGATCACTAGATCACACTCATCACCTGGAGTAAACAAACAGGTTAACAAACACATAAACAACTCAAAACTAATAAAATGTGTAAATATCCCTTAAACAAATGAGAAAGCCAATTAAAAAAAAACATGTCACACACACACCTCCTTATATCCAAATAGACACTTGGTACGATATATTGTCCCGTTTACACCTACAAAGGCATACAAGTCATGTTTTTTACTGTGAACTTATTCTACTCTGTATTTTGTAATCCCATGCAGGCTGGCCACCTTCTGATGCATGGCAGGCCGAGAAATAGTTTTTTTTTTTTTTTTTTTAATAAAGCATTAAATCTGGCTCAAATGTACCAGTAGTAGGTCATATAATAATTAGACGCTACCTTATTCATCATTCATTATGGTCTTAAAGTTGGACTATTTGCCTCCTCTGTTTCATTTGGCCAATTCTGTATGAATTCTGACAGATACTAAATCTGTCAGGATCAATCACAGAGGAAGTGTTATAATACCAATAAAACGTTGAACTGTTTTTACCACAAGGTCTGACACATCTCAGTGTCAAATGATGATGTACTGATAATAACTTTGATGCTGATGAATTTATGATAGTAATTATTAATGTCTGTTGTCCAAATAAAGCACTAACTTTATGCACTAATGTGCTGCTTCACTCTGAGACAGCTGCTGATATTAGCTTTAACCGTGGGTTAATTCAGGTGTGCTGCTCACCTCTCTTCTCAAAGAAACTGGTGAGAAGCTGGCTTCCTTCCCTTAATTTTTTCTCCTTCACTTTTCTTTTTTGATATACTGATTTAAATTTCTTGAGGAAAGACATGGCTGTTTTTTCTCCTCCTGCTCCTCTAGCTGATCAGGACCAGTCTAAAGTAACTAAACTGAACCATAGCCATATAGTATGATAGCTGCGACACTCCGATAGACTTCAATAGAAACTGTGGAATGTGGAAGTCACGTGGGTCATGGAGCAGCGATTAGTTCCAAACAATATAGTTTTCTCCATAGACCAGCATTCATTTCCCTTAGTGTCTGCTTAATAATCCCTGGTAAGTTAATGAATGGCCGTTGCTTTGTTCATTTCGCCACTTAAGTTAACATGTAGATTATGTAGTCTGTGATGGTGTTTTATTTTGTCAGCTTTTTTCGAGTTTATATCAGATAGAAGCTCACAAACTTGCTCATTAGCTTGCTCCACACTAGATTCAGGTAAACAGCAGCTAGCTCAACTTGATAACCTGGTTATTGGTGGCAGTGTCATTTAACGTTCATAAATTAGCATACATTAACATTAACATTTATAAATCAGCATAAATTGGCACCTGGTGGTGACAGTGTTATTTAACATTTATAAATTAGCAATTTTAAAATTTTGTCATTGTTGTGTTGAAAATATTCTGTACTTCCATCCATCCATTTTCTTCCACTTAATCCTTTTTCGGGTTACGGGGGGCTGGAGCCCATCCCAGCATCTTTGGGCAAGAGGCAGGGTCCACCCAGGACAGATCGCCAGTCCATCGCAGGGCCAACACAGAGAGACAGACAACCATTCACTCTCACAGTCATGCCTAAGGACAATTTAGAATCCCCAGTTTGATGTACTTATTTGAAGAAACTGTTGGGAGAAACGGGGTGAAAGACACTGGGATATAGACAGGTTTATTTTTCTAATACATTTCAAAACAAGTGATTATTTTAAGTTGGTAAATGAGTTGAATGTTAAAAACAATCATTCTAAAAACAACTGTCAGATTTACAAATGTGAAATACTCAGTTTTATAAAATGGCTCACTTGAAATTAATAAAAAAAACTAACTTAACTATTAACAGAATACATTTTCTATCCTTTGTAATTCTGTTGTGGTTCAGGAGATTCATTTTATTTATGACTGTCTATGAATTTGATTGTTTTACAGAGTACACATGCATAATTTGTATTTTTTCCTCATTTAAACTTTTAAGAGAAAAATGTAACATTTCCAAAATAGTTTATAAATGTGTGCATAAAAAGCTAGAATGAAAAAAAAAACTTTAAAATTTATCATAAAGATACATAAATCTGTAAGAAAAAGTAATGATTTTTTAAAAACTAAAGAACAGCAACATTTCAATTTGAAAATAGTCTCAAATGTATAATAAAAATAAGACTTATGAGACAGAGAAATACAATATTATGAGGAAAAAGTAGCAAATTTATGCGAAAAAGTAAAATTTAGAATAAAGAAGGTAGTGTGGAGGATGGAATCAGACGAGACAACAAACTGACAACACAGAACTTGATTCTCCCCCAACAAATAGAACAGACTGCTCTGGGTACCAAAGCGACCACTTCTATCCTCTTTATTCCTGCCTTTGGGACCCAGGGTGAGAAACATTAACATGCGAGACACAAAGCATGTACACACATCAACATACACTGCACAGAGCATGACTTAATACAATACTTTTGTGCCCCGGCGACCTCAGCTGTGAACCCTGTCACAGCGGGGACAAAGGCACCTCTTTGTTTAGTTTAAGACCCCCTAGCGCTACGGCGCCCTTCGCTGGTTCCGTTCACCTCCTCACCATTACCATCTCTCCCCCTCCCCCGCCCCAACCGCAAGTCCTGGGTGGAATAGCTCCTCTTATTGTGTCACCACAGTAGTACATTTAAAAGAAAAAAAAATGCAAAATTCTGTCAGAAAAATGTTAATGTTGTTTGTATTACTAGTGCATGCCCGTAGAAAGCAAGTCTTCCTGTCTTAAACAAGTAGCCCAGTAAGGCTTTACAGGCCCAAACATAGGCTGTTTGTGAAAGTGGAATACAGAGGTGTAGGTTATATGTAGGCAATCACACGTTAGACTTTGACAAATATGAAAGGGACTGAACTGAGATTTATTTGATTGTGTGAATATTAATTACAGAATAACTGAAAATGAATGGGACATCCAGTATTAGCCACTGTTTAAGAACTGCTTGTGCAGTTGTGGCATGTAAGGTGAGGACGTACAGGTAAAGGCTCCCAGTTCGTTTTTTGCTATTTTCCTTTAAAACTCAGTTTAGGCTAGCGTTTTTAGCTGTTGCTTTGTCACTGCCGCTGGGGAATAAAAATGGTACGCCTGCTCGTGCGATAAAAGAGAGAAATTGCCATTCTCATAACTTAATATTGTAGTGGCTGGTGAAGCAATTCATCAGTCCCCTCACACTCCGGGAGAACAAAAGGATTTCTCCCACGTGTTTTCTTTTCTACGATCTACAATCACAGAGCCTGAATCAACGTACATCGGCCGGGATCATGGGTCCCATGATCATGGGTCCCATGATCATGGGTCCCAAGTTCTGCAAAATCTGGCGCCTAAAACCAAGCCCAGCAAAAAACGTCTCCAGTGTATTTCATCTCCACAATGCAAAAGCTGCCAGAGAACTAAACATCCACCTGAGCGGACTCAAGCTTAAGCATGCCCCAAATCCAACTTATCTTGGAGTGACCCTTGATAGGACCTTATCCTTCAAGGAACATCTAAAGGGGACGGCTGCTAAGGTGAAAGTACAAAACAACCTGCTCTGCAAGCTCGCTGGTGCAAAATGGGGGGCGGCAGTCTCCACCCTGCGCACCTCAGCACTGGCCCTTTCATACTCTGTAGCAGAATATTGTGCCCCTGTCTGGTCCAGGTCATCTTACACACACCATGTAGACACCCAGCTCAACTCAACCATGAGAACTATAACTGGAACAATCCGCTCAACACCACTTCCCTGGCTCTCTGTACTGTCAAACATAGCCCCTCCACACATCCGGCGAGCAGCATTAACTCAAAGGATGCTCCAAAAAATTAAAGATTTTCCTCACTTACCAATCCATGCAGATATCTACACCCCACCCACTGCCCGACTTACATCCAGACGGCCGATTTGGAAAAACCCTCCCCCAGCTGACTTTACCATCCAGACAGCTTGGCAAGAGGAATGGGAGACCAAGGAGGTCCTAAACAAACAGCTGGTGATAAACCCCAACCAACAGGTCCCGGGCACCAACCTCCGAAGGAGACAGTGGTCTACACTCAATCGCTTCAGGACTGGACATGGCCCCTGCTTGGCCAGCCTTCACAGATGGGGCAGTAGCCCTAGCCCACTGTGCGCATGTGGAGAGGAGCAAACAATGGAACACATCATAGAGGCTTGCCCGCTCCAAAGACTGGAAGGAGGATTACACACCCTCCATACAGCAAACCAGGAGGCAACTGCTTGGCTTAAGGACTTTGCATTCGCTAAATAAATAAATAAAATGGGTCCCAAGAAAGCTCAGCAGACTGAGGAGGTGGACAATATTAAAAGATCGCTCGACTTCTTGGCTGAAGAAATTTCTGCTGTTAAGCTGCAGCAAAAAAACATCCTGAGCCTGCTCGAGGAGGTGAAAGCGCTGTGGATCCAGAACGCCGAGAAGGACAAGAGGCTGGTGTATCTGGAGAGCAGAGTGTCGGACCTGGAGCAGAACACTCGGGTGAACGATGTGATCATCACTGGGCTCCACATTAAACACCGATTGTACGCTCGGGCGGTGGCTGTGGACAACGGAGGGAGGCTCGACGCGCTGGAAGATGAATCCACGGAGCAACAAGCGGCGGCCTTCCTGCAGTCCAAAGGAATCCAGCTGGACTGTAACACCATTGAGGCCTGCCACCCTCTGCCCAGGAAAAACAGCGACAAACCGGCTGTGATCATGAGGTTTGTGAATAAAAAAACACAAGACTGCGCTGCTAAAACAAGGTAGGAAACTGAAAGGAACAAACATTTACATAAACGAGCACCTTACAAAAGAAAATGCAGAAATAGCAAGAAAAACAAGATACCTGAGAAAGCAGAAAAAGATTCAAAACACCTGGACATCAAACAGTAAAATATACATAAAATTAAATGGATCACCTGAAGAAGCCAAGGTCATTAACATCCGAAATATTATGAAACTGGACAAATATCAATAAAAATTATGAACTGGAGTTGACAGCAAGAAGAGACAACTGTAGGACACTGAAGGATTATACTCATCTGCAACAGGACATTTAACAACATGAAACAAAAGATCAACAAACAGGAACAACAGGAACTGAAAGTTTTTGAATATATGGATCACAACCCACAGGACGTAGAATATAACATAGACCCTGATAATAATTTATTTAGCTCCATCAATAATAACTGTAGTTACTATACGGATGAACAGTTTAACACAATGGTCACATCTGATTTCAGTATTTCTATGATCCACTTCAACAGCAGAAGTCTCTATGCCAACATTAATAACATTAAAGATTATTTACATCAGTTTAAAGAGCCATTCAATATTGTGGCAATATCAGAGACGTGGCTCTGTGAAGAGAAAGGAGTGGATTTTACCATGGATGGCTATGAATTAAATTATATAAATAGAAAAGTGAAAAAAGGAGGAGGAGTTGCAATTTATGTTGACAAGAGCTTGCAATACAAGGTTGTTGAAAATTTGTCAGTAACTGTGGACGATTTATTTGAATGTATTACAATAGAAATCTGTCTGGACAATGTGAAGAATATAGTAGTGAGCTGTGTATATAGAACACCTGGATCAAACATTGACTTATTTAAGGACTGGATGGAAAAAATGTATGCAAAACTAACTCATAAAGTTATGTTCATCTGTGGGGATTTCAATATAGATCTGATGAATTCAAAACAACATAGTTTGGCAGAAGAATTTATCAACACAATGTACAGTATGGGCTTACATCCAACAATTACTGGACCTAGCAGAATCACGTCACACAGTGCCACACTAATAGATAACATATTCACAAACATTATGGAAAATAATATCAGGAGTGGGCTTTTATTGAATTATATCAGTGACCACCTGCCGATTTTTGTTGTCTATCAATGTGATTATAGGAAGAAAAAGTATACCAAAAATATTAAATATAAAAGAATAAGAACTGAAGAATCTATGTATTTACTGGCAAAGGAATGATTAATGCAAAACTGGAAGATAGTTTATGATGAAAATGATATAAATAAAGCATATGATAAATTTTTACAAATATTTCAATCATTGTACAATAAAAACTGTCCTATAAAACAATGCAGTGACAGACAACAAAACAAAACTATTCCTTGGGTCACCAAGGGGTTAATAAATGCATGTAAAAAGAAGAATAGATTATATAAACAATTCATTAAGTGCAGAACAGTGGCGGCTGAGATCAAATGTAAAAGATAAAAAAATAAGCTTACTAATATAATGAGGACTTGTAAGAAAGAATACTACAACAGAATATTAGAGGATAATAAAAATAACTTAAGAGGAATATGGCAAGTACTCAATGGGATTATTAGTAATCAACCTAATAATGCTAATTATCCAGAATATTTTATTGAAAATGGCAATTTGATAAATAATATGGAGGATGTGGCCAGTGGTTTCAATAAATTTTTTGTAAACGTTGGTCCTGAATTAGCAAAATCAATAGTGACACCAGAAACAAACAACAGTGGTTCTGTAAATGAAATAGAAGATAAAAATCCAAACACAATCTTTTTGGGTGCGGTTACTGAAAAGGAAATTATCGAGCCTGTGAGTAAATTTAAGAACAAAAAATCAACGGACTGGAATGAAATTGACATGGCAATAGTGAAAAAAGTAATTGAAGGAATTGTTAAGCCACTCACCCACATCTGTAACCTGTCATTTCAAACTGGTACATTTCCAAACAAAATGAAAATACCAAAAGTAATACCACTATACAAAACAGGAGACAGTCATTATTTCACAAATTACAGGCCAGTCTCTTTACTCTCACAATTCTCCAATATACTTGAAAAAATCTTCATTGAGAGACTGGATGATTTCATTGAAAAACACAACCTCCTTACAGACAGCCAGTATGGTTTTAGAGCAGATAAATCTACATCTTTGGCACTGATCAAACTTATTGAAGAAATTACTAGTTGTATAGATAAAAAAAAGTTTGCTGTAGGAGTATTTTAAAGAAAGCTTTTGACACTACTGACCACAGAATTCTACTAAGGAAACTGGAAAGGTATGGGATAAGAGGGGTCGGACTGAGTTGGGTGGAAAGTTATTTAAGTAACAGACAACAATTTGTACAAATTGGTGAGCACAAATCACCCTTCATGGACATCACTTGTGGTGTGCCCCAGGGGTCAGTTTTGGGACCCAAACTCTTTATCTTGTATATAAATGACATATGCCAAGTATCAAAAATTTTGAAATTTATTTTGTTTGCGGATAACACAAATATCCTTTGCACTGGTGAGAATTTGCAGCAGGTTTTAGAGGTGGCCACAACTGAAATGAAAAGGTTAACGTAGTGGTTCAACAAAAATAAATTATCTCTAAATCTGAAAAAAAAACAAAGATTATGTTGTTTGGAAATTATAAAATAAATCATGAAATAATGGTAACGATAGATGATACAAGAATAGAAACAGTACAGGAAAATAAGTTTCTGGGGGTGACGCTAGACAATAAAATCTGCTGGAAACCTCACATCAGTCACATCTGGGCCAAGTTGGCAAAATGTATAGGGATACTGGGGAAGACAAGACACATCTTGGACTATAAATTATTGTTCTTACTATACAATTCACTGTTTCTACCTTATCTTAACTACTGTGTAGAAGTCTGGGGAAACACCTACAAGACCAACCTACAGTCAATATGCACATTACAAAAAAGAGCTATAAGGATAATAAATAATGTAGGATATAGAGACCATATCAATTCGTTGTTTTTAAAGTCACATGTCATAAAGTTCATCGATTTAGTTAAATTTAAGACAGCAAAAGTCATGTATAGGGCAATTAATAATCAACTCCCAACTAATATACAAAAAATATTTAAAAAAAGAGACAATGATTATAATTTGAGGTGAGACTTATACTTTACAAAACCCAAGATACGAACAACTAAGAAAAGTATGTGCATATCTGTCTGTGGGGTGGATTTGTGGAACAGTCTGGAGCCGGAACTGAAACTATGTACAAACAGAAATCAATTCAAAAAGAGGTATAAACATTATTTGCTGAAAGAATATATGTTAGTAGGGTAGTATTTATACGTACGATTCACTATGCTCACTCTGGGACACTATGGAATGATGGGTGGGACAGCACTGTGTATATCTGTGTTGTTTGGGGCTGGTTTTGATGTATGGACTGTATGTATGCTGGGAGGGATGGGTGTTAATGTTGATATATACAAAATATAGTTAATTGTTTACTCGGGGTCTTAAATGTGGCAATGGTTTGTATATATTTCACATGGAAATAAGAATAAGAGTTGGAATAAGAGTTGGAATTAATAAGTGTTCACTTCTTCCTTCTCCCTTTCGAACACTGTATACTGTTACTTTATTGCACTTGTCATTTGTTTTGTTTTGTTTTACTTTTTTGTTCGAAATAAAGTATCTATCTATCTTTATTTTTTGTCAGATCACTTCTTTGTATGATCTTCTATGAGTTATATTCATAAATGTTGTATGTTGCACTTTGGGGAATGGGAGTTGTTCAGTCACCTTTATAATTTAGTTTAAATGTGTAGTTTATAATCTGTCATCAATAAACTCATGCAGTACTATAACAGGACACATTTACAAATATTTGAGACCCACTGTAGTGCATCCTTTTATAATTTAGCAGTATTATAAGTGCAAAACACCAAACATTATTATTATTATTATTATTATTATTATTATTATTATTTTGTTTATGTATCTTGTATACTTTATTGAGAACCAGAGGGAAATTCAGGGCATCCACGGTACAGCGCTGATCCCTTCACCAGTGTCACTCACACACACACACACACACACAGAGCAGAATGACCCAATTGGCTGCAAGTTGTGCATCAGTGTTGCCCATTTGTCTGTAAATATTTAAATAAAAATTATTTATTTCGTTATTTGGACATTTTTGTGTCTTGCTGTCATTTAGTCAAAGCATATGTCCGCATGTAATATGCAGCTGATCTGGTCATTCCGGTCCACAATGAAGCAGCAGTCGGGACTTTCGTGTACCACTGACCGGGCAGGCTGAGTGTGCCTCCCCCCGAGCGTTCGTGGAGAGCATGGTGGGACATCAGTTTTGGCCAGTTAATGGGAGTCTCGGCTGCTACCTTACCCGTGTGCCAGTGATGTCATTGTAGCACCACGGGTCCCCGACAGCACTCCCCCCCCCCCCCCCCACACACACACCTCGTGTTCTCTATGGGAAATATATCCATTAGACATATGCAACTTTATAGTATATAGTGGCTCCATACTCGTCGATACACACAATCATAACCTCAGCAGCAAAGCACTTCTAAAATCTTTGTTTGCAAAGCGTTGTGGTGACTGACAGGTCACCACAACGCTTTGCAAATTAATTAACGCTTCATTAATTAGGGAGATCGTCTGCATCGACAGGCTGAAGCCCACTTTTGTGTTGGCAGACAAGCAGGTGGTATTGGCCCAAGCTCCCCGGTGCAGATGCCCATTGTTAGTGGCTCCGCAAAGTGGTGCTTTGCTGAAGCAAGTTTAAAATCTTAGGTCAGTGTGATGAACGGTTTGAGAGATATCTGAGGAACACACACAGACAGACAGACACACAAACCGACAGAGAGATCTTGAATTTATAGATAGATAATACAGTTAAATCTAGTCATTATAAATTTAACAATATACCTACCGATAGGTATTTTGAATATTTACCTAATATGGCTAAAAGATGTTTTTTTATGCCACAGATCGTCGCAGCTGCCATTCACATGGCATTACAGAAAGACCGTTGTTTGGAACTATTTGGAGCTCCATGAACCACGTGACCGGGCAGCGCCAAGTCCAAAGCGTGTCTCAACTATCATACTATATGGCTATGAACTGAACCAGCCAGTGCAGCCGTGCAGGAGTGGACTAAACCATTCTGCACCTTTTTTTAAAGGGGTGATAAGGCTTCAGAGAATATCCATAGTTATCGTTAATACAAAATTCAGTCTCTCAACAACTTCATTCAGTCAGGGTGAATTTCATTATGACATTAATTAGAAATTTAAAAATGCAACACAAAAAATACTCTACATTCCAGGCTTTTCGAGTGCCCTCCACCTGCAGTGGGCCCTGGGTACACAGTACCGTTTCCCCCCCCCCCCCCCCCAGTCCAACGCTTCTGTTTATGGCCATTACAGGAGATTTTAATCATGTCTCACTGGACACAACTTTTCCAAACTTTCACCAGTTTATTGATTGTCCCGCCAGAGAAAAAAAAACACTGGATCTCCTGTACGCCAATGCCAGAGGTGCATACAACGCCACAGCTCTACCCTCCCTTGGCAGCTCCGATCACAACATGGTTCTGTTAACATCCAAGTATGTTCCCCTTGTACAAAAGCAGCCTGCTCACACACGGGCTGTGAGGAGTTTGACACAGGAAGCTGCTGATGCACTACAGGACTGCTTTGGGACGACGGCACCACATGGGGAGGGCATACCAGTAGATAACATGAGTGACTGCATCACAGAATACATCAGATTCTGTGAACACAAAACCATGCCAGCCCGGACCGTGCGCTGTTTCCCCAACAACAAACCATAAATCACCAGTGACCTGAAAGCACTTCTTAACAAGAAGAAGGGGGCTTTCAGGTCTGGAGACAGAGAGGAACTGAGGCGAGTGCAGTGTGAACTGAGAGAGAAGCTGAGGAGGTGTAAAGACAACTGCAGGAGGAAGCTGGAGGCCAACCTCCAACAGAAGAAGGTGACGAATGTGTGGACTGGAAAGAAACACATCACTGGGTGTAAGGGGAGAGACAGACAGACATTGAGGAAGCTGGAGAGAGTTGAAGAGTTAAACTTATTTTTGAACAGGGTTAACTCACCATCTGTCACCCCCCAACACAGCCAGACCACAACACACCCCCATTCTCTTGTGCAGCACCTCTCTCCCCCCTCACCCCCTCCTCCTCCACTGAAGATATCAGCACCAACCCCCACATCACTGTGACTACAGACCAGGTTAAGAAACAGATGGAGAGACTCCGTCAGCAGAAGGCTGCGGGCCCTGATGACATCTTTGCTAGGATACTGTGGCAACCAGCTATCACCTGTACTGAAACACCTGTACAACCTGAGTCTGAGTCTGGAGAGAGTACCGGTGCTGTGGAAGACGTCCTTGCCTGGTTCCTGACCACAGGAAGTTGTCTCCATCGGACCTGACAGACTATCAACCAGTTGCCCTCAATTCTCATCTGATGAAGGTCCTGGGGAGACTGATTTTGCCTCATCATCATTTCACTCTACACCTTATGGTTCTGTTTTGCGCAGTACAGTTAACCTCTTTCTCTGTACTTATCTTTCTATACATTCTATACAGGTCATCCTTTATTTTTAGTTTTTACTTAGTTTAGTTTGGTTTAGTGTGTTTAGCTTTTCTAACTAATTCCTTTTTCTATTTTCTTCACTATTCTATTATTCTGTGGGTATTTCTGTCTGTTTGGTGTGGTTACTGTATGTCATGCTGCTGTTACACTAAAATGTCCCAGTTTTGGATCAATAAAGTACATCTATCTATCTTTCTATCTTTTTGAACATTTTATTCCATAAATTTGCAACTCTTGTGGAAATTGCAGTTTAAATTCAGGGCATCCACCTGGATAATGAGGCAGCCAAGGTGTGGCGACAGTCCCTTCACCATTCACACCTAGGGCCACTTTAGTCTCCAGTTAGCCTAACTTGCATGTTTTTGGCCTGTGGGAGGAAACTGGAGTACCCCGAGTAAACCAATGCAGACACAGGGAGAACCACACAGAAGGGTCACTGATGGTCAGGGGGTGGGATCGAACCCACGTTGGTCAAGGGTGGAATCAATCCTGTGATCTTCTTACTGTGCTGTCACAGTGCTTAACCACTGCTGCATTGACCTGCCCAACTTTCCAACTTTTTCCCTGTAAATTTTCAACTTTTACCTGTAAATTTGCAACTTTTTTTCTTGTAAGTTTGAAAGTTTGTTTATCATAAATTTGTGATTCTCTCTTGTCAGTCGTCAACATTTTTCCTATAAATTTTCAACACTAGGATGCGGGTTGAATTCTTATTCAATGTAATTGTAATTTATTTTATCTTTTATCATATTTTTGCACCTTTATTCTTGCACATTTGTACCTATTGTCCATTTATGTTTGTACCTCATGCTAAACTGGTGAATACTGTTCATCTCCCTTTCTGAAAAATAATAAATCACCAACCGCATGTGCCCACCATGTTGCCACAATTTCCAATACTAACAAGTAAATAAGCTTGAAACACACAACTTGACTCTATAAAGCTTAAAGTGGTGCTCTAAAGTTCAGGGTGTCCACAAACTGTTTGAAAGTCTTAAAATCCCTCCTCTGAGATAGTTTCACAGAGAAGCACAAGCTGCGTTGGTACTAACATTAGCACTGATGCTAGCAGGCCATTTGGATCCTGATAGTGTGACAGCTGAGAGCTCTCTGACATGCATACTTGAAGGACCGGTGTGACAGCCGATAGTACTGGGATGGGGGGGGGGGGGAACTGAGGGCAGGACTTTGTTTTAGTGACACCACATTTGTTCCTGTCAGAGAATATCTAAATACAGATTTTACCCCTGACGGAAGTGAGTGTTTTAATGTTTTTACAGTATTTTGTGATGAACGGTGGTTGTTGTGTTTGTGTTAGATATGGAAATAGGCTGGTATGAGTAAGATGGTGGTCGGGCTGGACATGGGATAGACTGGGGTGGTTAACTGCCGGTTTCCGGTAGTGATGCCATCCCTAGTATAAAGGAGGTGGGCGGAAGAGGCAAGTCGTCTTTCGTCGTGGGAGCCACCTGGCCTGCAGGCGTGTGCCGTAAGCCTTTGTTTGTACATAGTTGGCATCCTGATTAAAGCCCTGTTAACCAAGTTATTACTGGCTCGTTATTCCTATAATTATGGACACAACAGTTTGTAGCCTGGATCCTGATGGTGAACCTCCACCAATCACACACAGGCGTCACAGGAAGGTTCAAATACTCCCAAAGAGTTCCTGGTGTGAAGTAGAGGCTAACAAAGTTCATGAAACAGGAGTTTTGGGGACTGAAACTAGAACTAGAACTGCTCCAAACATTCTGTCTGTTTCTAAAACGAATCTTCTGACTCCATTAATAGACATTTTTCTTCTGAATCAGGAGTTTATGGTCATGGCGGCAGCATCCATCTCTTCCATGTCCATTGCTCTGAAACTCCGCCATCCCCATCTCTCTGGATCTTCTCCCATTCTCATGTTTTTATGTCTTCCATCTCTTTGTTGCTGCAGCACCAATAACCCTCCCCATCTCCAGCAACAGCTTTATGTCCTCACATCTATCCGGAGCGGCATAAATGTTCCACTTGGCTAATGTTTTATTGTGTTTTTACAGCCTGGATGCTGCCACCACCTCATCAGCTCACATTACCTGTTTTTATTAGCGTGCTGGTATGTCTGGGATCGCTTCCTCAGTCTTTATTCTTCAGTTTGGCTGTTTTCTTCTAACATAAATGCTGCTCCTCCTGCTGTATGCCTCACACTGGTCCCAGCCTCTCTAACATCCATCCCTCTTCCTCTCCATCCACACCGCTCCCATCATTGCGGCGGTGAACTCGGGACCTCGGGCCATGTAGGGGGTCACAGCTTCATACGGGTGATGAAAGAAATCTAATGAATACGAGAAAGAGAGCGCCTCTTCTGGTGTCATGGTGGGGTCACTGAGGCTCGACCAGAGTGAAATCTTCAAACACTTTCAGCTCTCAGATATTTAGTGATTTTTCTCTAAACCATTGTACTGAAGGCCGTGAAGGAAGAAGATGAGAGGTGCTGTTAAAACAGGAATGCTGAGGAACGTCAACCTTTGACTGTGTATTAATTTATTGAAAACATCTGTTTCTCATTTCTGCTTTTAAAAGAATTCTAAACCTGGATCTGTGGCCCGTGTTGGTTACTGCAGTAGCGACATGAGGTAGTAACGAGCTACGTTTAGTCTCATTAACTCTTTCACCAATATTCTTCTGTGAGCTGTTTTAATGTTAGTTTATAAATTCAGCACACACTGAGCTCCAACACTGAACTGAAGTGGTGATGCGTCACAGTTAAGGTTGACATTTTAAGGATAATTAAAGCCTTTATGTTGAATACAGCTACGGTCACAAAGATTCTTACAGTTGATGGGTTCGTAAGAATCTCCCAGTTTTGTGACGATCGGGTGAGAGCGCTCTCCCTCCCCTTCAGTGGGAGGTTCCTTGTCTGTCTCCCGGCTCCACAGGTCATCAGTGCACCTGTGTGAGTGGACGCACCTACTGCTTCCTCACTGCCAGCGTATAAAGGAACCAGTTTGTAAACGCTCCAGGGCTGGACCATTGGGTATTGCAGCCGTCAACTGTGGTTGAGCTCTTTAAATTAAACTCAAGCCCAATCCTCCTTCTCTCTTCTTTCCTCAGGTTGCTGCTGTCTCACTGTGCGGTTGCCGTCCAGTCGGCTTTACAGCTTGTCTGGGGCGGAGAGGGAGGCGATGAAGAGCTATATTATGGACTCTCTGAACACCGGCCTCATTCGGCCCTCTTTGGCTCCTCTTGGAGCGGGATTCTTTTTTGTTGGAAAGAAGGACGGCTCTCTGTGGCCCTGCATTGACTACCATGAGCTCAATGCGATAACAGTTAAGGATAAATATCCATTGCCCCTGATCAAATCAGCTTTTGCGCTCCTTCAGCGTGCGTGGGTTTTTCATGAAACTCGACCTCCACAACGCTTATCACGTGGTTCGCATTCGGGAAGGGGATGAATGGAAGACGGCATTCAAAACTCACTTAGGCCAATTCGAAAACCTAGTGATGCCCTTTGGGCTGACCACCGCCCTTGCCGTCTTCCAACATATGATCAATGACGTCCTTCTCGACATGGTGAACTAATTTGTGCTTGTTTATTTGGATGACATTTTGATTTTTTACTGCACTCCAGAGGAACACACAGTCCATGTCCAGGCTGTGTTACAACGGCTACTGGAGAACCAGTTCTTTGTGAAGGCTGAAAAGTGTGAGTTTTCCACCTGCTCCACTTCCTTCCTGGGCTTTATTATAGCTGAAGGTGAGCTGAGGGCCGACCAAGCTAAGGTTAAGACGGTGCTAGATTGGCCTACCCCCCAATCCAGGAAACACCTAATGTGTTTCCTGGGCTTTGGTAATTTTTACCGTTGGTTTATCTGGAATTATAGTAAAGTAGCTCAGCCCTTGATACAGCTGACCTCAACCAAAGTCTCCTTCAAATGATCTGAGGCAATGGAGCAGGCCTTCGCTGAACTGAAGGTCTTGTTCTCCAACACACCCATCCTGGCACAGGTCGACCCTCAGCTACAGTTTGTGGTAGAGGTGGATGCTTCTGATTTGGGGGTGGGCACTGTCCTCTCGCAGTGCTTAGCCTCCGATGAGAAGCTGCACATATTTCTCTCGGCAGTTGACTCCAGCCAAGAGGAATTACCACGTGGGAGATCGAGAGCTGTTGGCCATAAAATTGGCGTTAGAGGAATGGAGGCACTGGCTAGAGGGAGCCTTTTTGGTGGCTTCTCCTTGCTGCTCTTTCCTTTGAGTCCTATGTCTCAAATAGGCAGAGTAAAAGCACAGTTGATGTCTTAAAACAGAAACATGAAATTTTGCATGTTTTCTTCTCAAAAACCTTGCTTGAATGACAATTTATATGGCATGCATGTGGTCTACCTTGAATAACGCAAGATCCATTGACCAGAGGATGGAACCAAAGCCCAAGGATGTGAAGACCTCATAGGACTGAAATCATACAGTTGCTGCAGTTTGATTTATAAGAAGGTTGTTACTATTTTAAAATGTGATAGAAGAAATTTAAATGGGATACTTACTGTATGATTATTAATTCATCTCTAATGGTGCATTCACACTGATGCAAAGTGAATTTTTACATGATGACTCAATGTAAACAAGCAAATACATGCAAATTTGTGCATTCATATCTGAGTAATCAGACTTGAGATTCCCCCATCACCAAAGTAAAGTAACACTGGAGAGTAAAGTGGTTTGAAAATGAGACTGCTGCTCACCTGCTCAGAGCTCTGCAGCTGAGACAGGGTGTCAAGAGTTTCTCCACTGAAGGAATATGTGAGTTATAATTATGATCAGGTATAAAAATTATATAATTTGTATTAATGTATTGGGCCCTGAGATAAACTCTGGGTCCATACACACAAAAAAAAGTTAATAAACACTCGTAAGGGGCACCAGCTCACCTCTTTAGTGAGCACTTTGATCATTAATCTCACTCTATACATGTTTAATAACTCAATAAATTAATTAATAATCAGTCTCAAAATTTTAGTGAATTTGATTCTGGGGGCTTTGAAACCAGACTCAGAATGAAATAAATTCCCAACAACTTCTCTCATTTTCACGTATTTATTAAATGAAATGATGATTAAGGGACATTGCAATGATTCGCATTAATCATTAAATTATACTTGTAAATGATAGAATAACAATGTGAACATTTGCAGAACCAGGGTGAAAATGTAAGCTGAATTTAGATCAGTTTGAAGTTAACAGATTATGGAAAACGGAACACAAATTTATGGGGAAAATTAAAGTAATTATATAGAAAATTCTGGATTACTCTTAAGAAAATGAAAATGGAATTTTAAGAAAAGAAGAGTTATGTTAATTGCTCTTTAAATTTGCATCTGATCAGATACTGAATTATTCTCAAATCTCAGACGTTTTATTCAGCAGATGAATAAAGAATGCAGCTCACGTGACCCAGGTTGAAGCTGAAGGGTTCTGTTGTTGTCGTCAGGAAGCTTTTGATGTAGAGAACTGCCAAAAGCCGGAGTATTTGGCTAGCAAATATTCTGTGATACGGCAACTTTTCCAGTCTGTTGTCACAAGATAAGGTTTTGTATGTTTGATCACAAGGGCTGCGGTCCAACCCAAGACATATCTTTTTTCATGGCATGTTGATTTCTTCAGCTGCGCGTTGTGGATCAAAGACTTCTCATGAGGGAATTCGAGAATAATTACAAAATCTGATCCAATAGCAAAATTAAAAGATTTTCGGACTTTGTGGAGATGAAATTAGCTTCTAGTGTGGAGTTGGTTAATAAAAGGAATAAAAATAAAGTCAAAATTAAAAATGGCGAGTTTAAAGAAAGTTAACAAGAAAAAGTTATAAAAAAAAAAGGCGTCTAGAAATGGAGTTTGACTCCAAATTTAGGATTTGAGCTCAGGAAGGAAAAGGATTAATTCCTAGACGTTTACAGGAAAACAAAAAAAAAAAAAAAAACATGTGGGAGAAGGCTTCTTTGTTAGGGCAGTGAAGTGTTTGTTCTCCCGAAAATGCTGTGAAGTGCTGTGCAGTCATCAGGTGTGAAGTCAAGACAAAGGGACAAAAAAAAAAGAGAGCGAAAGAGAAGGGAAGTGAAGAGAGTGTGTCTCTTCCTTTATAACTCCAGCCGAGTTTTCGCGGGCTTCCAGGAATTGACAATAGCCCCAGCCAATAGTTTTCCTTCGTGGGCGGGTTTTATGAACTTTAGTCCAATGAACAAACAGGCTTTTGTCTGTAACAACCAATAACCTTGAGAGAGCTGTTGTCAAGCAGAGATTGGCTGCGATTGGTCACATGATCTGAGAGACGTTTTTACAAATCTGATACACGTCTTAATACTGAAAATTCATCTATACACCATCCATCCATCTTCTACCGCTTTTCCGGAGGTCCGGGTCACAGAGGCAGCAGTTCAAGCAGAGAAGCCCAGACTTCCCTCTCCCCCACCACCTGCTCCAGCTCTTCAGAGAGGATACCAAGGCATTCCCAGACCAGCTGGGAGACATAGTCTCTCCACCGAGTCCTGGGTCTGCCCCGGGGTCTCCTCCCAATGGGACATACCCGAAACACCTCAAGTGGGAGGCGTCCAGGAGGCATCCTAATCAGATGCCCATACCACCTCAGCTGACTCCTTTCAATGTGGAGGAGCAGCGATTCTACTCTGAGCCTCTCCAGGATGACTGAGCACCTCACCCTATCTCTGAGGGTGAGTCCAGCAATCCTACAGAGAAAGCTCATTTCAGCCGCTTGTATCCGCAATCTTGTTCTTTTGGTCATTACCCAAAGCTCGTGACCATAGGTGAGAGTAGGAACGTAGATTGACTGGTAAATCGACAGCTTTGCCTTAGAACTCAGCTCCCTCTTCACCACAACAGACCGGTACAACGTCCTCATCACTGCAGATGCTGCTCTGTCAATCTCTCGCTCCATTTTCTCCTCACTCGTGAATAAGACCCCAAGATACTTAAACTCCTCCACTTGGGGCAGGAGCCTGTCCCCAACCCAGAGAGGACAATCCACCTTTTTCCTGTGAGGACCATGGACTCGGACTTGGAGGTGCTGATTCTAATCCCAGCTTCTTCACACTCAGCGGCAAACCGTCCCAGCAAGAGCTTGAGGTCATTGCTGGATGAAGCCAACAGGACAACATCATCTATAAACAACAGAGATGAGATCCTGTGGTCACCAAGCATGACGCCCTCCATTCCCTGGCTGCGCCTAGAAATCCTGTCCATAAAAATTATGAACAGGATCGGTGACAAAGGGCAGCCCTGGCGGAGTCCAACTCTCACTGGGAATGAGTCCGACCGAGTGTTGGCAATACAAACCAAACTCTCACAATGGTCGTACAGACATCGAATAGCTCATAACAACAAGCCCGACACCCCGTACTCCCGAAGCACCCCCACAAAAAACCACGAGGGACGCAGTCAAATGCCTTCTCCAAGTCCACAAAACGCATGCAAAACTGGTTGGGCAAACTCCCACGAACCCTCAAGAATTCTCAAGAGGGTAAAGAGCTGGTCCGATGTGCCACGGCCAGGACGAAAACCACATTGCTCCTCCTGAATCCGAGGTTCTACCAACGGCCAGACTCTCCTCTCCAGTACCTTGGCATAGACCTTTCCAGGGAGGCTGAAGAGTGTGATCCCTCTAAAGTTGGAGCACACCCTCTGGCCCCCTTTTTTGAAGAGAGGAACCACCACCCCAGTTTGCCATGCCAAAGGCACTGCCCCCGACCTCCACGCAATGTTGCAGAGGCATGTCAACCATGACAGCCCTACAACATCCAGGGCCTTGAGGTACTCAGGGCAAATCTCGTTCACCCCCGGGGCCCCACCACCAAGGAGATTTTTAACCACCTTGGTGACCTCAGCCCCTGTGATAGGCAAGTCATCCCCCTCGTCCACAAACCCTGCTTCCTCTGTGGAAAGCGTATCAGTGAGATTGAGGAGATCCTCGAAGTATTCCTTCCACCACCCGACGATATCCCCAGTCGAAGTCAACAGCGCCCCATCCGCACCATACACAGTGTGGACAGGGAGCTGCTTTCCCCTCCTGAGGTGCCAAACAGTTTGCCAGAATCTCTTTGAGGCCGACTGAAAGTCTTGTTCCATGGCCTCACCGAACTCCTCCCATACCCGGGTTTTTGCTTCAGCAACCACCCGAGCTGCACTCCGCTTGGCTTGCCGGTACACCTCAGTTGCTTCGGGAGTCCCACAAGCCAACCAAGCTTGATAGGACTCCTTCTTCAGCTTAATGCCCCCCCTCGCCACTGGTGTCCACCACTTGGTTTGGGGGTTGCCACCACGAGATGCACCGACCATCTTGCGGCCGCAGCTCTGGGCCGCCACTTCCACAACAGAGGTGGAGAGCATGGCCCATTCAGACTCCATGTCTCCAGACTCCCTCAGAATGTGGTTGAAGTTCTTCTGGAGGTGGGAGTTGAACACCTCCCGGACAGAGGCCTCAGCAAGACGTTCCCAGCACACCCTCACTATACGTCTGGGTCTACCAGGTCTGAATTGCTTCCTCCCCTGCCATCGGATCCAACTCACCACCAGGTGGTGATCAGTTGACAGCTCTGCACCTCTCTTTACCACCTATACACTTAGGTATAAAATCTAACCTATTTCAGTGACTCATGCAACTTTATAACTAGCGCTTCTAAATTAACATGCAAAATAAACATTCATTTAAGCATTTTAACATGCACATATTTAAAATCAAGGATTAATATATTTCAAACCCATTATTGATTGTCCACATCAAACATCAAGAGTCCATTTGCTTTTCCATGGTGTCATGAAAAAGAGAATGTTAAAAATTGAGTCTTCTAACAAGAATTGTAGTCACAAAGTTCACTGGTTAAATCCAGCATGTCCCAGAGTTGCCAGTAGAGGGCAATGTTGAGCTGTGGATATTTTGTAGGCCATATGACATTCCACAAAGGTCTGTTCTTTATCTAAGTCTTATTGGGCCATAAAATGTTCAACAGGAAATGCATTAGGAGGGATTCTGGAGACTGGTTTAACAACGGAATGTTAGTTCAGCTGTGGTCCTGGGATAAAAGAGCAGTTCTTTACTGTCCTTTTCCTGGGTGAAACATTGTCTTTAAACTGAAGAATAATTTTATTGAGGAGCCAAAGTGAAATGCTGCTACAGCTCCCCCCTTTGGTATCGATGGTGAGTTTTGGTCAGCGTTGATAGCAATCCTAGGCATCAAATTCCAATTTGGCGATTCTTGATCCAAATGCTGAACTAAAGGTTCTGATGTCCATAATTCTTAAGCTTGTAAACAGTGTCTATTCCTAAGTGTAGATCCTTAGATCCGTACACAATGGTCCCCTCCGGCATACAACTAGGAAAATATCGGTCGCTATGGAGAGTGAGAATATGTATGGGCACATAATCATACCATGTAGGATAACTAAGTAGACGGTTGTGCTGTTTCATCCCATCTAGCAACAATGCTCTGCACTGTGTGTGTTTATATATTTACATATTTATTCCATCTAGCTACAATGCTCCGCACTGGGTGTGTTTATATTTATATATCTATATATTTATTCCATCTAGCTACAATGCTCCACACTGTGTGTTTATATATCTACATATTATTCCATCTAGCTACATTGCGCCGCACTGTGTGTGTTTTTATATTTACATATTTATTCCACCTAGCTGCAATGCTCCGTACTGTGGGTGTTTATATATTTACGTATTTATTCTATCTAGCTACAATGCTCCGCACTGTGTGTTTATATATTCATATATTTATTCCATCCAGCTACAATGCTCTGCACGGTGTGTCTGTGTGTGTGTATGTATATATTTTATAGTAATATGTACATATGTATATTAGATGCTCTTGCTTGCTTGTTTTTTTTTTTTTTCTTGCCTTCTGATTGTTGCTCTGAGTGTTACTATCCCTGTGCTGTTGCAATCCTGGAATTTCCTCGTTGTGGGACTAATAAAGGCTTATCTTATCTTATCTTATCTTAAATTTGGTTTTCTGAAAAACTTCTAGAAATTTTCAAAAATAATTTGGGTATGACCAAATATAAACATTGTATAATTGTCTAGGATATACTAAAATCCTGTATATGCCTGTAAAGACTTAAAAATTCTGGTTACGAAAGTATAACTAGAAGTATGTGGGTTTTGACATACTTGATATAAATGTTTTGGGTTTGCTGTAAAATATCTATTCAAAATTTCAAAAGTAGTTTAAATGTGCATAAAAATCTAAATAGAGTGCAAAGGATATATATTTATATATACGCATGCATGTATTCAAAAAATCTTAGGAGTCCAGATCAAAAGCAAAATTACCAAAATTATTACTCATATTTGAGGTAGAGATTTAGACTAATCAATATCAAAGTAACTCAAGGAGGTTCAAATTGAATTGGTTTAGCTGGACTGAACCATGGTTCCACAGATGTGCAAGTCGTGGGGTGTTTAAGGCTTTGATTCAGAAAAACTGAGTGGACATGAGATATCATCGTTCTTTGAATGGCAACGAGAAGTAAATTTGTATTTACTGCAAAAAGGATAAGATGATGTGATAGCATGTCCATTGCTAACGTGTTAACTGAAAAGCTAATGTTTCTAGCTACTTCTGGGCGTAACAGACATTGGCTGTGTGTGAGCATAGTCAACCTTTAACACAAAGAGCAAAGAGTTCAAGATCTTGTTGAGTTTGACTGAAGCTTCGGAGCAAGCATTCAAAACCAACACAGTGTCTTGTAAGATTTTGGTATCGGTCTGTGGTTTGACGACCTGGTGTTTTGGTTTAGTGGTGTTGACCGAGTTAACAGTAGACGTGCTAAGGCTAACAAGAAGCCCTAATGATGAGGCTGTTATTGAGAATCTACCTGAGGATTGTTGACTTTTTGTTTTGACTTGGCCCAGTTCTGACTGGGTAACAGTAGGTGTTATTGCTAGGTAGAGGGCTAAACTGAAAAACAGGAGGGCCATCATCCTGGCAAACAGATAAAAGTGAGTGATTTTTGATCTTAATTTTCTTGTTGATTTTTCTTTAGATACCTGATTGGTAAATGAAAATTATTCTCAGAGGTGGAACAATTTCTTTTGGAGATTGAACTCAAAGATCAAAGGTATCAAGGGGGCCATTTGGAGATTTCTGCTCGGCCATTGAGTTTCCAAGATCATTTGCTTCTTTGGCTTGACCTTGTGTTTGAAGGTGACTTTTGACTTCTTGAGGACAGTACTCACCTTGGTCTTTGAGGTCGATCGGTTTCAATTGTTGCAACAGTGCTAGTTGTGTGAGACTTGGGGTGTCCAAAGTGTTCAGAACGAAGCACTGTGATTCCGTTCTCCTTGTTAGGTCAAATGGGTGAGGCTGTTGCATTTGAGCCCATAGTTTGAGGTTCTTGAAATCAATCAGTGGCTCAAAACGGTTCAGTAGGTCTTTGCAAGCAATGGAATGGCGTCAAGCTTGGACACATAGACCAGATGTTTCAACGTCATGGGTCCAATGGAGATGTTTAGTAGTGATACGCCCAACAGGGTTGTTTTAGTGAGTGCATATGGCCGTACGGCTAACGAATAGGGTTCCAGTTTTAAATCTTTGTGAGCGCGATTAGCGGCTACACGTAGTTTGTCAAAAAGGTTGTGTGACATGAGAGTGATGTCAGCAGTGGTGTCTAAAACAGTGTCCTGACACATCATGTCTTCAATGGTCAATGGAAGGTAGATTTTCCGTGCCACCCCCCTCTCGTTTAAATCGCATAGAAATTGTGGAACCGGTGGTTCGACATAGAGTTGTGAAATGTTGTTAGAGGAGTGGTCTGTGACCTGTGGATGGGCTGCCATAACAGCACTGGACTGCATTGAGTCCTTTGGTTCTTCCTTATTTGCAAAAGGGATTTTCATCTTGCGTTTTCTTTGTTTGGAACATTTGTTTTGAGTCGTTATAGCTGATATAGCTAGAATGTTAGCAGTTCTTTTATCTTTGTTGCTTTGAATCTCTGCTAGGAGGTGTTTGAAACTTTCAGTATCTTCTCTACTGAGAGTAGGAGTTTCTTCTTTCTTCCAAAGTTTGTGATAGGTCTATTTCTGAGCTTCTGTGATGGGATGGAGACCATTTGTCACAGTTACGCGTGTCTTCGTATCGGTATCGGTCATCCTGGTAGTCCATACTGTGTTCTCGTGACCTATCCAGTGGATATGGTCAACAACGGTAGTCGGGTTTTTGCAAAATTGGTCCTAAGTGAAATCCAGAGGACCTAGTTTGGTTTTGACCTTGATGAGGTCGGTTGGAAACATGTTTCGATTGTTTATGTACTCGCGGTGTAGGAGGTGGAGTAGAGCGAGGAGCTCCTTCCAACTCCAAGGTGTTAGATGCATCACTAATAGCTAGCACTGTGGCAGGCTCAGCGTGCTTGTTGCGGATTTGTTGCTGTTTTTGGAACACATAGTGTACGAATGCTCTCAGCTGACTTACTGAGTTTGACCTTTGGTTAGCTGTAACTCCAAGGTGATGACTCACAGTGGGATGGAGGTTTTGGATGAAGAGGGTCTTGAAATTGTGGTCTTATTCCGGTTCCGCCAGACCGGTGGCGCCACACGAGTAGGCTGCCTGTTGCAACAGCCTTTTTTTTTTTTTTATCTTCCTTCTTCTTTCTACACCTTTCACTCTGTATATATATCACGGACGCACGGATCGCCCCGGGGGTCTCCTGGGTCGGCGGACGGAGTCACGGTTTGCAGCGGGAGACGCTCGGGCGGGGAGGAGCTAGTGCTAGCTAGCACTTGGCCGCCGCCCGGTGCTAATGGGAAACTCGACATACCGGGAGCTGTAGCGAAAACGACGCGGGTGCCGGGCTGGAGTTTAGGCGGTGTGCAAGAAATATAAGACAGAATAATAAAGAGCGATGGCAAGAACCAAGCAGACCGCCCGTAAAATCTACTGGAGGAAGAAGCCCCCCAGGATGCAGCTAGCCACCGTCACAGGCCCGTGGCTCTGAGAGAGATCCGTCGCTGCCAGAAATCCACGGAGCTGCTCATCCGTAAGCTGCCCGTCCAGCGCCTGGTGAGGGAGATCGCTCAGGACTTCAAGACCGTCCCGCGTTTCCTGAGCTTCGCCGTCATGGCTCTGCAGGAGACCAGCGAGACCCACCTGGTGGTCTCTTCTTCGCTAAGGGGGTCACCATCATGCCCAAAGACTTCCAGCTGGCCCGCTGCATCCGCGGAGAGAGAGCTTAGACTTTCTGCTGCACATTCACCAACCAACCATAATGCTCTGCACTGTGTGTCTATATATATATATTTATAGTAATATGGACATATGTTTAGTAGATGTTTTTTCTTGCCTTCTGATTATTGCTCTGAGTGTTGCTATCCCTGTGCTGTTGCAATCCTGGAATTTCCCCATTGTGGGACTAATAAAGGCTTATCTTATCTTATCTTATCTTATCTTATTCCATCCTTGTGTATTATGAGATCCGGAATATGCAAGGAGGAGTCTCTGGTAGTAGGCCTGTGTCGGCTCTGAGTGTCCTCGCTACACGGCTAGGGCTGCAGTTAGCCCTGCCTGTAGGTAGTCATCGGAGAACTCCTTTTCGATGGCTTCGCAGAGTAGCATGTAGTTTGCTTTGATGTTTGCCGGCTGTCTGTCTATGAATTTTGATACTGACCTGCTAGATGTTAGTTTGATCAAATAGATGTGATCGTCGACTGTAGCATCAGGATACTTGCGTAGGTAGTAATCAATGTCCTGTAAATAGACTTTGGCATCAGGTGAACCCGTAGGACCTGGATCAAATTTTGTGACATTTCGCACAATCTTTTTAAGGTCGCAGTCTGAAGGGGCACCCACATGCTCAAAATGGGAATCGGGCGAGGGAGCACGGCGGATGTCCCAGTGTTCATGTGCTTCCTTTAGGACCAGTTGACATTCCTTGTAGTCATTCTTCACATTTTCAAGTTAACCTTCAACTCTTCTGAGTTCCTTCTTTGTGCTCTTGAAGGGCATCTTCAAGTTCACTGTTTTCTTGGTGAAGCATGTCATTGTCATGCATCAACTGTTTATTTCCTGACTCTGCATGGTCCAAATCTTGTAAGGCTTCATCAAGTTGATCTTGAGTCTTGTCGTTCTTCTCTTGAGATTGTTCCAAATTTTCTTTCAGTGTTTCATTCTTTCATTCAATAAAACAAACAAAAAAAACCATGTAAGGTTAATTGGCATCAAAACTAGGGATTCTAAATTGTCCTTAGGTATGACTGTGAGAGTGAATGGTTGTCTGTCTCTCTGTGTTGGTCCTGCGATGGACTGACGAACTGTCCAGGGTGTACCCTGCCTCTCGCCCTTAGATGCTGGGATAGGCTCCAGCCACCTCGCCACCCGAAAAGGATTAAGCGGAAGAAGATGAATGAATGAATGTTTCATTCTTTTCCTGGAGAGATAGGATTGTTGTTTGTTGATTTGCTAGCTCGTTCTTGGCTACCTTTAATCCTGCGACTAATGCTAGCGCAAACTTACCTAACACACTGGTGAGGTCCTTTCCTTCTGGTGGCTTTTCAGTGTGGTAATCCAAAAGTTCTTCAGTGAGTTGCTTCAGATCTTTGGGCTGTGTTTTCATGACCCGGGTTGTGAAGCTAGAAATAAAATCAGAAGTCCATCCTTCCAATGTTGCTTGAAGGTCATCCAGTTTGGTAAATCGGTCGGTTGTCTGCTGACTCGTCATGTTTTACCGTTATTGTTATTTAGCTGCAAAAAAAAAAAAAAAAAAGAATCAGCTTGTTGATTATTGTTAATTTGTTAGCCAAGGGTTAACCTTGAGGGTTTTATTTTACAACCATGATAGTTAGAAGTTCTTTTTAGAATTTGTTCCAACTTGTAGGCTTTTAATATGGGAAGTAGGATTTTGAAATTATTTGGAAATGTAGAGATGCTTCAATTAATTCATTTGTTGAAACTGCATGTTGATAAATAAAGTTGAATTGAAATTGAGTTGAATTTGTGTTTCACAAAACAAAACAAAACTTTAAATTGTGTGGATTGACTACTTTGATTTTCAAAGCTTAGTATTGGATTGGTCATCAATAACTAGCTTTGGAATTTTGCCGAATGTCACTTTGAAGGTGAGGATTTTATTTACAAAAAGAAATACAAAAACAAAAGAGGTTAAATGCTTTAAAGATTTAAGGTTATAAGTTTCCACTTTCTTTTAAAGTTAAGGCTTTCCTTTTGTTTTATTTGTTAAAGCCTATTTTCATTTGAAGCCTTAAATGTTTTAGATATTTACAGATTATGAATCAAGTGAACTGCTTTGGGTATTCTGTTACCCAAGGATTTCTTAGGATTAAAGCTAGTAGTGATTTGTTTAATTGTTATCTATGAAATTGCTTATTTACAGAATAATCAATGTTTGCACCCTTTTGACTTTTCTCTTTTAAATCCTGAAAAAAAAAAAATATCTGAGTTGGTTAAATGTTTTTCTTTTCCTGTGGAGAAAACATGAACCAAGAAATGACCTAATGAGTTTAAATAACACCTAGAGCTTTTTTAAAGTGTTAATTGCTTAATGTGGTTTCCTAAATTTCTAATTTTTTATATATATATATATAGTATATATATATATATATAAATCCAAGATGGCGCCGCGGATGGCAGCCACTGGCTTCTGCTCTCTGATGTTTTTGATAATTTTGTGTGTTTTTTTGGACTTCTGCTCTTCTGTCCGAGTCACCTATTCAAGGGAGGAACTACTTTCACTCAGACTACCTCCCAATGCAACTTCTCCGCCAGTTTCTGCTGCTGATCTGAAGTTTTTTCAGTCGATCTTAGCTGTGGGAGCAGCGGCTATTGGCGCTGGCCGGAAACGAAGGCGGCGTGGTAAACGTGCCGGTGCGCTAGTCAGGTTGAAGAAATGAGGATTTCGCACGCCGCTCCCATTGATCCATCTGGCAAATATCCGCTCTTTGGCAAACAAAATGGATGAACTGCTGCTCCTGACTCACAAAAACCGGGATTTTAGCAGATCTAGCGCCCTTTGTTTCACGGAGTCCTGGCTGAGTGAACACATCCCGGACAGCGCGGTGCGCCTGGACGGATTCCAGCTGTTTCGTGCTGATCGTAGCCGAGAATTCTCTGGAAAGACTAACGGTGGTGGAATCTGCTTCTACATAAACGAAGGTTGGTGTACTGATGTCACAGTGTTGAAGAAGTTTTGTAGCCCTAACCTAGAGTCACTGTTCATAAATTGTAAACCCTTTTATTCACCGCGAGAGTTCTCCTCCTTTATTCTGGTCGGAATTTATATCTCGCCTGCTGCTTGTACAACGGAGGCACTGCAGCACCTCGCTGACCAGATAGTAGACGTGGAGGAAAAACATCCAGACTCTCTGCTTATCATTCTGGGTGATTTCAATAGAGCTAATCTCACAAATGAGCTTCCTAAATACAGACAGCATATTAAATGTCCCACCAGGGACACAAATACACTTGACCACTGTTACACAGTTTTAAGAAACGCCTATCATGCCGTCCCCTGTGCAGCTCTGGGTTTTTCTGACCACTGTCTGCTCCATCTTATTCCAACATACAGACAGAAACTAAAAACTTCCAAGTCTGTTGTAAGGTCTGTGAAGAAATGGACTGAGGAATCAAAGCTGGAGTTACAAGCCTGCTTTGACTGTACAGATTGGAGTGTTTTTGAAGCTGCAGCCATTAACCTAAATCAACTCACTGACACTGTGACGTCATACATCTGTTTCTGCGAGGACATGTGTGTGCAGACCAAGACCTTCTGCACATACAACAACAATAAACCCTGGTTCATTCCTAAACTGAAGCAGCTACGTCAGACCAAGGAGGAGACCTACAGGACTGGTGACTGGACTCTGTACAAGCGGGCCAGAAACATGCTGATGAAGGAGATCAGGCTTGCTAAGAGGAGCTACAGTGTGAAGTTACAAAAAAACTTCTCAGCCAACAACTCTGCTTCTGTCTGGAGAGGCCTACGGAATATCACCAACTACAGGAGACCATCCCCCCACCCTGTGGAAAACCTCCAGCTGGCTAACGACCTAAACAGCTTTTACTGCAGGTTTGAAAAGAACCTACAGTTCTCACCTCCCACCCACACAAAAGGATTATCTGCAGCCCCAGGAACTCCATCCCTCCTCCACTCTGACCTCCCACCAGCACTAACGATCTGTGAAGAGGAGGTGCGCCGGGTCTTTCAGAGACAAAAGATCAAGAAGGCTGCAGGACCTGATGGTGTGTCTCCGTCCTGCCTGAGAGTCTGCTCCAATGAGTTGGCCCCAATCTTCACCCGGATCTTTAACAGATCACTGGAGCTGCGTGAAGTGCCTTCCTGCTTCAAACGCTCCATCATCATTCCAGTTCCCAAGAAACCCTCTGTTACAGGATTAAACGACTACAGACCTGTTGCCCTGACCTCTGTGGTCATGAAATCCTTGGAGAGATTGGTGCTGAACCACCTGAAGGTCATCACAGGCCCCCTGATGGACCCACTGCAGTTTGCCTACTGGTCAAACAGGTCAGTGGATGATGCAGTGAATATGGGACTCACTACATCCTGCAACACCTCGACTCCCCAGGGACGTACGCCAGGATCCTGTTTGTCGACTTCAGCTCAGCGTTCAACACCATCATCCCAGGCATTCTTCATCAGAAACTCCTCCAGCTCAAGGTGCCCCCCTCCACCTGCCAGTGGATCTCCAGCTTTCTGACTGACAGGTGGCAACAGGTGAAGCTAGGGAGATTTACATCCAGCTCCCAAAAAATTAGTACTGGCGCCCCCCAAGGATGTGTCCTTTCCCCACTGCTCTTCTCCCTCTATTCCAACGACTGCACCTCAGAGGACCCTTTGGTGAAGCTCCTGAAGTTTGCGGACAACACCACAGTCATCAGTTTGATCCGGGATGATGATGAGTCTGCATACAGGCGGGAGGTGGAGCAGCTGATCCTCTGGTGCAGCCAGAACCATCTTGAACTTAACCCAGCCAAAACGGTGGAGATGACTGTGGATTACAGGCGACACCCCCCTTCATTCCCCCCAATCACCATCCTCAACAGCACAGTGTCCACTGTGGACTCCTTCAAGTTTCTGGGTACCACAATCTCCCAGAACCTGAAGTGCTCCTCCCATATAGACACTGTCCGGAAAAAGGCCCAGCAGAGGTTGTTTTTTGTGCGTCAGCTCAAGAAGTTTGATTTGCCTCAGGAGCTGCTGGTTGTCTTCTACACCGCCATCATCCAATCTGTCCTCTGCTTTTCCATCACTGTCTGGTTTGGATCTGCCACTAAACAGGACAAGACCAGACTGCAGCGGATCGTTAAGTCTGCGGAGAGGATCATTGGTACCGACCTACCCTCCATTGAGAACTTATATCGGTCCATAACCAGGAAACGGGCGGGAAACATCTGTGCTGACCCATCACACCCCGGCCACAAACTGTTTGAACTTCTATCTTCTGGTCATCGTTACAGATCACTGAAGGTCAAAACCACCCATCACAGGAACAGTTTCTTTCCTCAAGCCATCACTCTGATGAACTCCTAACATTCACCTAGTCCTACCTGTTGCTGTACTCATTACTTTTCATCCATTATTACATTGCACATAACTCTCACACTGCTTTTTTACTTCATTCACATTATATCACTGAATCTGAGTTCACATTGAAATACTGTGTGACTGTATATTTTTTCATATATTTCTGCAAAGTGTGGTTAGTCTGAGTAAATAACTGCATATATTCCTGTATATATTTGCATCCTTTTATAGAAACGTGGACAGACTGTAATTTACTGTACATACTCTGTTGTCATTGAATCCTTATTTAAATCCTCCACCTGAACAACGAGAGCAAGTTTTTAGCCAGTCAAATTCCTTGTATGTGTTGTGCATACTTGGCCAATAAAGCTGGCCAATAAAGCTGATTCTGATTCTGATTCTGATATATATATATATAGATAGATAGATAGATAGATAGATAGATAGATAGATAGATATATAGATAAATATTCAGTGAATCACTAAATCTATTTGTTAAAGTGCACAAGCTTAATCCTACTTTAAAATCACTCTTAAGTAAGCATCAGCATTACAATTCTTAAGCTAAAATGGGTTTTCTGTGGGAGGGAATCACACCATGTCACATTTAAAAGCGGCAAAATAAACACACATATAGCTGCTTTTAACTTAAAAGATTACAATATGTGGTTACATAAGTGATTAAATACAATGTGGATAATTTTATATGTTCCTACTGTATGCAGTGAGTGGAGTGCACCACTGAGAGGGCTTTCAGCCAACAAGAAGTTTCTTTTCACTTCTTTTTGGATAGAAACTTTAAATTGGTGTTAAATTTGGTTTATTCCGAATAATATGGATTGCTTTGGAGTTACTTTGAAGATTTAATTTGGTTATAAATTGACTTTAAAGATTAAAAGATTAAATAAAAGATGCAGTCCCTATGTTTGACCACAAGATGGAGGCAGTTTTCATCTGCACTCCCTGAAGAGGAAACCCACTGGGTCATCACTCGGAGAATCCAGGGGCTCTACTCTAAAATGGCGGCAAAAGGGAATTTGCTTTAAGTAGACTTAAAGACGGCATCACTCGGCTGATCTACACATGCGCAGTTTTTTGTGCACAGCCTGTTGGTCACGCACGCGACTGTGAGCATGCATATGACACGTGGATGCAGTCGCAAGTCTATCGACAGCATCACACCTTGCTTTTTCAAAACTAGAGAGTTTTAATCTCCAACTTTCCTTTATCCATGCACAAATAATCTTACCCCTTTAATTCTGGGTATAGTTTAGCGCTACTCCCAAACAGTTTACTCACAGTGACTTGATCAGGCTGCGTCCAGCCTAATCTGAGGTCACCGAATACTTGGGCGATATAGAACTGGTCAGTTTAATTCGTCCCACCGGGATAATTCGCCGGGAGGTTAAACTGAAGAGTAAATGGAACGGTTTTCTTTGCGTTTCTGTCACTCTAGGCTTTTTGTTTTTTATTATTCAGCGTGTAGTCACGCTTCTTAAGCATGCATTAACAACAAACAAGTGACTGAGCCAAGTGGGGTGAAGCGTCCCCCCCCCCCTCGCGATCAGCACAGACACATACACACAGCAGTGATCAGGGAGAGTGAGCCGAATTCCCCCTCCCCCTCATGACACACAGACAATGGCTGCAGCTCAGCCCTGCACAGACAAACGCACCACCGTTGTTTTTAAAAGTTATAAGTCTGACCAAACCACACACAGCTTATGCCTTAATATTTCATTCTGAGTATGTTCAGAATGGACCAGCATCACACGGCGGTGCCATTAATATGTGTAGGAATATATGAGTTATAATTATGATCAGGTATAAAAATTATGTAATTTGTATTAATGTATTGGGCCCTGAGATGAACTCTGGGTCCATACACACAGAAAAAGTTAATAAACACTTGTAGGGGGCACCAGCTCACCTCTTTAGTGAGCACTTTGATCATTAATCTCACTTTATACATATTCAATCACTCAATAAATTAATTAATAATCAGTCTCAAAATTTTAGTGAAGTTGATACTGGGGGCTTTGAAACCAGACTCAGAATGAAATAAATTCCCAACAACTTATCTCATTTTCACGTATTTATTAAATGAAATGATGATTAAAGGACATTGCAATGATTCGCATTAATCATTAAATTATACTTGTAAATGACAGAGTAACAATGTGAACATTTGCAGAACCAGGGTGAAAATGTAAGCTGAATTTAGATCACTTTGAAGTTAACAGATTATGGAAAACGGAACACAAATTTATGGGGAAAATTAAACTAATTATATGGAAAATTCTGGATTACTCTTAAGAAAATGAAAAAGGAATTTTAAGGAAAGAAGAGTTATGTTAAGTGCTCTTTAATTTTGCATCTGATCAGATACTGAATTATTCTCAAATCTCAGACGTTTTATTCAGAGGATGAATGAAGAACGTAGCTCACGTGACCCAGGTTGAAGCTGAAGGGTTCTGTCATTGTCGTCGGGAAGCTTTTGATGTAGAGAAGTGCCAAAAGCCGGAATATTTGGCCAGCAAATATTCTGTGATACGGCAACTTTTCCAGTCTGTTGTCACAAGATAAGGTTTTGCATGTTTGATCACAAGGGCTGCGGTCCAACCCAAGACATCTCCTTTTTCATGGCGTATTGATTTCTTTAGCTGTGGGTTGTGGATCAACGACTTCTCATGAGGGAATTCGAGAATAATTACAAAATCTGATCCAATAGCAAAATTAAAAGATTTTCGGACTTTGTGGAGATGAAATTAGCTTCTAGTGTGGAGTTGGTCAAGAAAAGGAATAAAAATAAAGTCAAGATTAAAAATGGTGAGTTTAAAGAAAGTTAACAAGACAAAGTTATAAAAATAGGTGTCTTGAAATGGAGTTTGATTCCAAATTTCGGATTTGAACTCAGGAAGGAAAATGATTAATTCCTAGATATTTACAGGAAAACAAACAAACAAACAAACAAAAAAAAAACGTGGGAGAAGGCTTCTTTGTTCAGGCAGTGAAGTCTTTGTTCTCCCGAAAATACTGTGAAGTGCTGTGCAGTCATCTGGGGTGAAGTCAAGACAAAGGGAAAAAAAAGAGCGCAAAAGAGAAGGGAAGTGAAGAGAGTGTGTCTTCTTTTATAACTCCAGATGAGTTTTACGGGCTTCCAGGAATTGACAATAGCCCCAGCCAATAGTTTTCCTTCGTGGGCAGGTTTTATGAACTTTAGTCCAATGAACAAACAGGCTTTTGTCTGTAACAACCAATAACCTTGAGAGAGCTGTTGTCAAGCTGAGACTGGCTGCGATCGGTCACATGCTTTGAGAGACGTTTTTACAAATCTGATACATGTCTTAATACTGAAAATTCATCTATACACTTGGGTATAAAATCTAACCTATTTCAGTGGCTCATGCAACTTTATAACTAGTTCTTCTAAATTTACATGCAAGAATAAACATTCATTTAAACATTTTAACATGCACAAATTTAAAATCAAGGATTAATAATAATAATAATAATAATAATAATAATAATAATAATAATATAAATAATGCATCAGTTTTATATAGCGCTTTATCATATATACTCAAAGATGCTTTACAAATAGGTACATTATTCATTCACTCCAGACAGACGATGGTAGTGGCAAGCTACTTCTGCAGCCACAGCTGCCCTGGGGCAGGCTGACTGAAACGTGCTCTGCCCCACATGGATTAATATATTTCAAACCCATTATTAATTGTCCACATCAAACACCAAGAGTCCATTTGCTTTTCCAAGGTGTCCTGAAAAAGAGAATGTTGAAAATTGAGTCTTGTACCAAGAATTGTAGTCACAAAGTTCACTGGTTAAATCCAGCATTTCCCAGAGTTGCCAGTAGAGGGCAATGTAGAGCTGTGGATATTTTGTAGGCGATATGGCATTCCACAAAGGTCTGTTCTTTATCTAAGTCTTATTGGGCCATAAAATGTTCAACAGGAAATGCATTAGGAGGGATTCCGGAGACTGGTTTAACAAAGGAATGTTAGTTCAGCTGTGGTCCTGGGATAAACGAGCAGTTCTTGACTGTACTTTTCCTGGGTGAAACTTTGTCTTTAAACTGAAGAACAATTTTATTGATGAGCCAAAGTGAGATGATGCTACACCACCTATGTTCTCCTGCTAACGATGTGCTAATAAGGGCTAGCAGGTTAGCAGTGTAAACAGCCGTCATTGAGGTACAGCTTCTGGAGGAGGCAGTGACATTTTCCCAGCTGTGAGCCCCTGAGGATAAGATGGTAAACTGAAGCATAAGGTTTTGGGGATTTCCACAGCAGGTAGAAAGTAGCTGTAGAAGTTATGAAGGTAATCTGGCCCCTCTGCAACTCATTCAGATATGAATTTATGTCTATTTGCATGTCTTCATTGAGTTAACATGTAAAAATTGCCCTTTCACTTTTTGTCTGAACACACCACGAATGCTTGAACTAACTCAGCTATAATTCATCTCACAGAGTTTAATAGAGGTGGTACTGGGAACGGAGGAGAAGGAAATTCTGAGCTTGGTTCATGGCGACACAGAACCACAGGCTGTAATGGGTCTATGGTTTTATTTCCTCAGCCAGTCCCTCCAGGATGTTGCGATGTTGCGATCACATCAATTCATGCGAAATCAGCCAATCAGCGCAACTATTGCCCCACCTTGCAACTTTGTCCGATCACCGCAACTTTCCCACAATTTTGGTCAATCCTTGTCAACTTCCACCAGTTTCACCAATCAAATTTGTCTGACTGGCACGCAAATGCTCAGTCTAACAATCCAAATGCATTGCTGCACTGCGTTCACTTCTGTGTTTTCCAGTGAATATTAATGGAACACATCAGCAAAAACTGTGTGACTAAAAAAAAGCACTCACCCATGAGGTTTCCAACACTGTCCCTTCCTCTGTCTCTCCCAGCCTGCCGGTGGACGTCTCGCCACATGTCTGTCCTGACCGCGTGTATGAAGTGCTGGGTTTGTGTTGAAAAACGTCTGCCTGCCCCAAAACCACCCCTTCGCAGGAGCGAGCGTGAAGACAAACGCCATAAAACCACAAATAAAATGCTCAAATCTAACACTACAGCCAGTGTTTGAACATTTTATACATCTTTAGAGGTAAAATCATTACCACACGTTGTCACTGAGCTTTTAAGCTGTGAATCTCCAGTCTGGACGGACAAATGACACCTCCTCCCCCCCCATCCCCCAACCCCACCACCATCCCACCGTAAATGAAAGGTGTGTGTCTGAAGAAACAAGTGTGTGTGTCAAGACCGACGTGCTGCGGATAGATAGGTAGGACTTAGGCACGGAGCGAAAGAGAATAGTTTTGTTTTGTTTTTTTTTAGAAAAACACAGACTCCAATATACAATACAAACTAACAGACTAAATCATTTACTTTTTCCTGTCCACTCGGTACCGAGTAGTTGAGGACTGTAGGGAGTTTTCAAATTAAGGTGCTGCCAATAATTTCCAAATCTATACTCTTTAACATGCATTCAATGCAATTTAGCTGTTGTAATGAATATAGATAGATAGATAGATAGATAGATAGATAGATAGATAGATAGATAGATAGATAGATGTACTTTATTGATCCCAAACTGGGAAATTACAGAAATAGTGTCAAAGTCTGCATTTGCTGTTGCACAAAAGAGTTTTTTTTTTTTCTATATAGCAGAAGTTCCTGCTTAATTTACAAATCACTGTAATAGGAAATTTTTGACAATCCTGTGCTTTTCTTATATTGTTATATAGAATATTGCCGCGGTAAACTAGGAAAAAAAACCCATCTGGTTTAAAATTTGTAATTTTCCCCACAACTTTTTGTGCAAATACCACTCTAAAAACAATGCAACTTTTATCGCAACTTTTTAAAAATATTCCCACAAATTCAGGATTTTGGGCTGCAACAATCATAAAAACATCCCACAAAATCCTGGAGGGACTGCTCAGCACACAGCGGTAAACACAGTTGAACAGAGCGAGGACCGGCGTGTTACTAGCTACACTGTTGAGACTGTGGAAGCGGAGCTAAGCTCAGACGTGTTCCTCACCTGCGTGAGTACTACTGTTTCCCAAACAGTGAGCAAGCATCTAAGTTAGAATCGCCTTTTTGCGCTGGTGATTAATCGCAAGTAACCACGATCAAAACCAGGTGTGGTGTTAATGCACATAAAGGCAATACAGTTAGATTGAATACATAAAAACACTACAGGGAACATGAAGAAATTCACATCAACAGTACACATACATTGGCCCAACATCGGCCCAATGTACAAATTTTACATCGGGAATACATCTTATAGAGGTTGTTTGCTCATTGGCAAGACATAGGCTAAATGCCACATTGGGCCTGTAACTGCACAGGGTTCAGTAAATAATGGTAATGCTTCAAACTAATGTCTTTAAGGTTTAATTTCTCTCTCTCTCTCTGTTCCTTCAGTCAACACCGTGAAAACTACAACATAAACATTCATACATATCTTGAAGTCTCTTAAACCAAAATAGTTTTCACCCAAAAGAAAGTACAGATTGATACACTAACAGAAATAACTTAACAGAAGCATTAGCATAAGAAGAAAGTAACACACTCTCAAATCTCTGGCAATATGCTTGTACAAATAAGGATAGTCAAAAATATTATACAAAACTAGGACAAACAGCGCATTAAACATTATTACGGTGTGCGCCTTTTGGACCACATACAGAAAAAAGGTAGTTTTAGATGTAGCGTCTCTGCTCATCAAGTCTCTGCTCTTCAACTGCCTCTACTGTACAACTGTATCTGTTGGTTTGTAACTTAGACACAGTATTCTATCAGTTAGTTCACATTCAATTCAATTCAATTCAGCTTTATTTATACAGAGCCATTTCACAACAACAGTCTTCTCATAGCACTTTCAACTGTAGGCGAAACCCCCACAATTGCAGAAAGACCCCAGCAATCAGGCGATCCCCGGTGAGCAAGCACTTGGTGATGGTGGAGAGGAAAAACTCCCTTTTAACAGGAAGAAACCTCTAGCAGAACCAGGCTCAGGGAGGGGCAGTCATCTGCTGCGACTGGCTGGGGGGTGAGGGGATAGAGAAGAAGAAAAGAACAGACATTTAGAGAGTAAACAGCACAATGGGGACTCAATCTATGGGAGAGAACAAACAGATGTTAATGACCAGCAAAAATATTTCATTGAGAGTGAAGAAAGGAGTGAAGCTCAATGCATTTTTGGAGGTCCCCCGGTTGTCTAAACCTATTAGCAGCATAACTAAGGGAGGGTTCAGAGGCACATGATCCCTCCCTAACTGTAGGCTATATCAAAAAGGAAGGTTTTAACCATATTCTTAAAAACAGAGATCGAGTCTGACTCCCGAATCCAGATTGGCAGCTGGTTCCACAGGAGAGGAGCATGATATCTGAAGTATCTGCCTCCCATTGTACTTTTGGAGATTCTAGGTATTATAAGTAATCCAGCATTTTGGGAGCGTAGTGTTCTGTTAGGATAATAGGGTAGTATCAGATCTTTTAAATAATAAGGGGCCTGATTGTTTAGAGCGTTGTAAGTGAGAAGAAGGATTTTAAACTTAATTCCAAACTCTATGGGAAGCCAATGAAGGGAGGCCAGAACTGGAGAGATGTGATCTGTCTTTCTAGTACCTGTTAAAACTCTTGCCGCATCATTTTGGATCAATTGAAGACTTTTTAAAGATGCTTTAGGACAACCTGATAATAAAGAGTTACGATAATCTAATCTAGAGCTAACAAAAGCATGGATCAGTTTCTCAGCATCACTCTGAGACAAGATGCTCCTAATCTTGGCAATATTACGCAAATGATAGAAGGCAGTCTTAGAAACGAATTTAATATGTGAATTGAAGAACAGATCTTGATCAAAAATAATTCCAAGGTTCTTTACAGAACTACTCAGAGAAAGAGTAACTGCATCCAAACTAAGTTTGATTTGGAAAGGTATTTCTAAGGTTTTTTGGACCAACAAGAATGGCTTCAGTCTTATCTGAATTTAACAGCAGGAAATTACAAGTCATCCAAGCTTTGATTTCCTTAAGACAGACTTCTAACTTGGCTAATTGATTGCTATCATCTGGCTTCATTGACAGGTATAATGGTGTGTCATCTGCATAGCAATGAAAATTTATACAGTGCTTTCTAATAATGTTGCCTAACGAAAGCATACACACGTGGACAAAATTGTTGGTACCCCTCTGTTAATGAAAGATAACCCTCAATGGTCACAGAAATAATTTGAATCTGACAAAAATGGTAATAAATAAAAATTCTATGAAAATTAACCAATGAAAATCAGACAATGCTTTTGAATTGTGGTTCAACAGAGTTATTTAAAAAACAAACTCATGAAACAGGCCTGGACAAAAATGATGATACCCTTAACTTAATATTTTGTTGCACAACCTTTTGAGGCAATCACTGCAATCAAACGATTTCTGTAACTGTTAATGAGACTTCTGCACCTCTCAGCAGTTATTTTGGCCCACTCCTCATGAGCAAACTGCTCCAGTTGTCTCAGGTTTGAAGGGTGCCTTCTCCAGATGGCATGTTTCAACTCCTTCCACAGATGTTCAATAGGATTTAGATTAGGGCTCATAGAAGGCCACTTTAGAATAGTCCAATGTTTTGCTCTTAGCCATTCTTGGGTGTTTTTAGCTGTGTGTTTTGGGTCATTATCCTGTTGCAAGACCCATGACCTGCGACTGAGACCAAGCTGTCTGACACTGGGCAGCACATTTCTCTCTAGAATACCTTGATAGTCTTGAGATTTCATTGTACCCTGCACAGATTCAAGACACCCTGTGCCAGATGCAGCGAAGCAGCCCCAAAGCATAACAGAACCTCCTCCATGTTTCACAGTAGGGACAGTGTTCTTTTCTTGGTATGCTTCATTTTTGCGTCTGTGAACATAGAGCTGATGTGCCTTGCCAAAAAGTTGCAGTTTTGTCTTGTCTGTCAATAGGACATTCTCCCAGAAGCTTTGTGGCTTGTCAACATGCAGTTTGGCAAATTCCAGTCTGGCTCTTTTATGATTTGTTTTCAACAGTGGTGTCCTCCTTGGTCGTCTCCCATGACGTCCACTTTGGCTCAAGCAACGACAGATAGTGCGATCTGACACTGATGTACCTTGACCTTGGAGTTCACCATGAATGTGTTTAGAGGTTGTTCTGGGCTCTTTTGTTCCCATTCGTATTATCCGTCTCCTCCTGTGGCCACGTCCAGGGAGGTTGGCTACAGTCCCATGGAGCTTAAATTTCTGAATAATATGTGCAACTGTAGTCACAGGAACATCAAGCTGCTTGGAGATGGTCTTATAGCCTTTACCTTTAACATGCTTGTCTATAATTTTCTTTCTGATCTCCTGAGACAACTCTCTCCTTTGCTTCCTCTGGTCCATGTTTAGTGTGGTACACACCATGTCATCAAACAGCACAGTGACTACTTGTCACCCTTTAAATAGGCCGATTGACTGATTACAAGTTTGTAGACACCTGTGATATTAATTAGAGGACACATCTTGGTTGAACATGTCCCTATGATCACATTATTTTCAATCTTTTCTATGGGTACCATCATTTTTGTCCAGGCCTGTTTCATGAGTTTGTTTTTAAAGTAATTCTGTTGAACCACAATTCAAAAGCATTGTCTGATTTTTATTGGTTAATTTTCCTAGAATTTTTATTTATTACCACTTTTGTCAGATTCAAGTTATTTCTGTGACCATTGTGGGTTTTTCTTTCATTAACCGAGGGGTACCAACAATTTTGTCCATGGCTGTATATATACTAAAAAGAGTACGGCCTAGCACAGATCCCTGTGGAACTCCATGACTGAGCTTAGAGTTGGAAGAAAACTCATTATTGCCATGAACAAAATGAAGCCTATCGGACAAATAAGATCTAAGCCAATGCAGCAAAGTTCCATTAAGTCCAACATAGTGTTCTAATCTATCAAGTAGAATATTATGATCAATAGTATTAAAAGTTGCACTAAGGTCTAAAAGGACAAGTACAGAAACAAGTCCATTATCAGATGCGATAAGGACATCATTAGTGACCTTCACTAAGGCTGTTTCAGTACTATGATGGATTCTAAACCCAGATTGAAACTCTTCAAATAAACCATTTCTCTGCAAGTGGTCAAATAATTGCGTAGCAACAACTCTTTCTAAGATTTCTGAAATGAAAGGGAGATTAGAGATTGGTTTATAGTAAGCTAAAACTCCTGGATCCAGCGCTTGCTTTTTGAGTAAGGGTTTAATTACAGCAGTTTTAAAAGTCTGCGGTGCATGGCCTAATGTTAATGAAGAATTGATTATTTGAAGAATAGAGATACCAATAAATGAAAAGCCTTCTTTAAATAACCTGGTAGGAATAGGGGCTAAAAGACAAGTTGAAGGCTTGGATGAGGACATTATTTTATCTAACTCTAAAAGGTAAATTGGAATTAACTCATCCAAACAGATATCAATTGAAGGAGTTGTAGTAGTTACTGTATTTAAGTTAACGGTGGGAAGAATCTGGCTAATTTTATCTCTGATAGATGAAATTTTATTATTGAAAAAGTTCATAAAGACCTGACTAGTAAGCTCTAAGGAAATGCTAGGATTGACAGAGTTCTGACGCTTTGTCAGCCTGGCAAAGATATTCTATCAGTTAGCGCTCATCATGTGGTCCAGGAATAATCAACTTACAAACAGAATCTACATGAAGAAAATTAAAGCCTTTAAACAATCCCATATTTAAAGATAATATATGCTAAAAAACAAACCTTATTAGGTCAGTGCAACTTTTTTTTCTCTTAAACATATACATTCCATGTATGAAAAGGTATCTGAACTTATATTAATTCAACCTAACTGTCTATGCGACAGTTACAGGGCCAATGTTGGGCCAACTTTGGGCCGAAGTATATGTTCTCCTCAGAACTGGTGTGTCCTGGTGTCAGGATTTCCCGTGACCTTCTTCCACTCTCGATTGTCCTTTTAGAACCTGGCAACGTCTGGCCTTTTGGGGTGGTTTTAATACAAAGCTGTGTAATAATGCATGTGGAGGGGTGTGTGTGCAGACCTGGGAGTGGGTGTGTGTAATTGAAGGATCTCGCTGAGGACTGCTGTAATTAAAGAGGTGCTGTTTCACAGAAGCAATTTTTTTTTTAGAAAGTCCTTCAGAGACGTCATGTGTGTAATCTCCACTTCAGCTGGAAGAATAGAAAAGATCAACCTCCAGGCTTCAATTTCTCTTTTGACTATTTTAGTTTTTCATCAGACTGCATGATGGGAAAATGTGGGGATAGATGGACCAACATGTAGATTAGAAGTTATCACCTTTAGAATTTTGGTGTTTTACTGGTTTGTTGAGAGTGGCAGAACTGAAGAAAACTGCAGTTTTAGTCCAGTACAGGTGTATGGTTTCACTGATGTAATGCGAGAGAAAGTCAAGTTTCCTCACTAGTCTGGAAGTCATTGTTACTCTGTTCTGGCAGCTGAAATGATGGTGGATTATCTGAATCAGAATCAGAATCAGAATCAGGTTTATTGCCATTGTTCATGTAGTACACAAACTAGGAATTTGTCTCGGTACAATGCTGCAACATTAAACATGATAAGATAAGAGAAATAAACTATACATGTAATAAAGTGTAGGATAAGATTAAGTGATACTGGTCAACAGTTAAAATATATATTAGCCAGCAGCAGATACTGTGGAGAACTATATAGTGCAGTCGGTAATGCAGGAAGAAAACAGTGATGATTGACATGAGTCTGGTTGAGCTGCTGTACATGGTGCACGAGAGTCAATAAGTCACTTAGTGTTCAGCAGTCTAATGGCAGAGGGGAAGAAGCTGTTCATGTGACGGGAGGTTTTAGTCTGGATGGACCGAAGTCTTCTACCAGAGGGGAGGGGGGCAAACAGTACGTGACCAGGGTGTGAGGGATCGGCTATGATCCGGCCAGCACGCCTCCGGGTCCTGGAGATGTACAGATCCTGGAGAGATGGGAGCTTGCAGCCGATCACCTTCTCAGCAGTGCGCACGATGCGCTGCAGCCTTAGTCTGTCCCTGGCAGTGGCTCCTGCGTACCACACGGTTATGGAGGTGGTGAGGATGGACTCGATGATGGCTGTGTAGAACTGCACTAACATCTTGGTGGGTAGCTTGAGCTTCCTCAGCTGCCGCAGGAAGAACATCCTCTGCTGGGCTTTTTTGATGAGTGAGCTGATGGTCAGCTCCCATTTGAGGTCCCTGGTGATGGTAGTGCCTAGGAAGCGGAAGGAATCAGCAGTGGTGATGGGAGAGCCTGAGAGGGTGAGGGGGGGCAGAGGAGTAGTGACTTTCCTGAAGTCTACAATCATCTCCACTGTCTTCAGAGCGTTCAGCTGCAGGTTGTTATTGCTGCACCAGGACGCCAGCTGGGCCACCTCTCTCCTGTAGGCGGACTCGTCGCCGTTGGAGATGAGCCCGATGAGGGTGGTGTCGTCCGCAAACTTGATCAACTTGACAGACTGGTGGCTGGAGGTGCAGGAGTTGGTGTAAAGGGAGAAGAGTAGGGGGGAAAGTACACAGCCCTGGGGTGATCCGGTGCTGATGCTAGTATAGTCTGAGACAGTCTTTCCCAGCCGCACATGCTGCCTCCGGTCCGTCAGGAAGTCGATGATCCACCTGCAGAGGGAGTCAGGCACGTTGAGCAGGGACAGCTTGTCCCGGAGCAGAGCGGGGCGGATGGTGTTGAATGCGGAGCTGAAGTCCACAAACAGGATCCTGGCGTAGGTTCCCGGGGAGTCCAGGTGCTGCAGGATGGAGTGGAGGGCCAGGTTGACTGCATCGTCTACAGACCTGTTGGCTTGGTAGGCAAACTGCAGCGGGTCCAGGAGAGGGGTGGTGATGGACTTGAGGTGGGACAGGACCAGGCGCTCAAAGGACTTCATGACTACAGAGGTGAGCGCTACAGGTCTGTAGTCATTAAGTCCAGTGATCCGTGGCTTCTTGGGGACAGGGATGATGGTGGAGGATTTGAGGCAGGACGGCACGTGGCATAACTTAAGGGAGGTGTTAAAAATGTCTGTGAATACAGGAGCCAGCTGTTTCGCACAGAGTCTCAGGGTGGAGGGAGACACGCCGTCTGGGCCGGGGGCCTTGCGCGGGTTCAGTCTGGAGAACTGTTTGAGCACATCCTGCTCACTGATGATAAGGGGAGGGGGGGAGGAGGGGGGGTGCCTTAAATGAAGTAGCGAATGTGGAGGCTGTGGAGCTGGAGGCAGGGGGGGAGTTGGACACAGATGACGAGGTGTCAAAACGGGCATAGTGTTGGGACAGTCTTTGACAAAGGGCTTTGTCATCCTGACCTTTAGGAGCCTTAGGTCGATAGTTGGTGATTTGCCTCAGTCCTCTCCACACGGAAGCCGAATCATTAGCAGTGAACTGCTGCTGGAGTCTCTCTGAGTATAGAGATTTAGCCCTCTTCAGCTCTCTGTTAAACCGGTATTTAACCTCCCTGTAGCAGTCCCTGTCTCCACTTTTCAGCGCTGCTTCCTTCTCCTTCCTGATCTGTCTGAGCTTAGCTGTGAACCAGGGTTTGTCATTAGAGTAACTCACCCTGGTTCGTGATGGAAGAATGTTCTCTTCACAAAAGTGGATATATGAGTTCACAGTGTCCGTGTACTCATCCAGATCATGCGTGGCTCCTTTAAGCATGCCCCAGTCAGATATTTCCATGCACGTTTCCAGCTTCTCCTCAGCATCACTGGTCCGTATCTTCGTAGTGCTCACAACAGGTTTAGTGAGCTTCAATCTCTGTCTGTATGTGGGAATGAGGTGAACCATCACGTGATCAGATAATCCCAGCGCAGCTCGAGGGACAGCGCGATATGCGTCTTTCACTGTGGTATAACAGTGATCCAGTGTGTTTAATCCTCTGGTGGGGCATTTAATAAACTGTTTGTAGCGGGGGAGATCGTGGCTCAGATTGCACTGATTAAAGTCGCCAGCCACAATAATCAGCGAGTCTGGAAAACTCCGCTCTGTGTGTTGAATGTGATCCGCGAGCACGCGCTGAGCTTCGCGCGTGTCCGCGTCGGGAGGGGCGTACACAGCGATCATTATGAAAGAAGCAAACTCCCGCGGGGAATAGAAGGGCTTGCAATTGATAACAAGAAATTCCAAGGCAGGAGAACAGTGTTTGGAAATTACCGTTACATCAGAGCACCAGCTGCAGTTGATGTAGAAGCAGACACCGCCTCCTGTGGTCTTGCCGGAAAGCTCTGTGTCACGATCAGCACGGAAGAGCTGAAAGCCGTCGAGGCGCAGCGCGCTGTCCGGTATATTTTCCCGGAGCCAGGTCTCAGTAAAGCAGAGGACAGCTGAGGAGGCGAGGTCCTTAAAACGCATCAGCAGTCTCAGTTCATCTACCTTGTTAGAGAGAGAGTTGGTATTGGACAGAAATATGCCAGGCAGCGCCGTTCGCGAGCCTCTCCTGCGAAGTCGTACGAGAGCGCCCGCTCGTCTTCCTCTCTTCCGCCGTCTCACTTTCCGAGCCAAACAATAAACCAGATCGGCGGCAGGGGCTAGAAAAACTGGGAGGAGGTCCGTGGGGGTGAAAGTCCTGATATTTAGAAGTTCTTCACGGGTATAAGTGCAAGCAGACACACAATTGACAAACAAAGAGCGCAGCGAAGCACCATGTCGACCGCTGTGGGCGCCATCTTGGATGACAGATCTCAACTAACACACAGGTAAACAGTAATATATCGAGGCCAGAAAATCTACTGAACTCATGTTTACATGTCGTACGCTTATTTGAGTTCAGGATTAATTTCAGGTAAGAATTCCACTTTAAGCTACTTTTCTCATAGGTTAACATATTTAAGCTATTTCCAGAATTTCGTGAAACTAGTTTCAGCTCATGACATTCAGCCATTATTTTCTTCAGGAAATGTAAATGTTCTGCTCAGCAGGTGATTTGTTTTTGTTTTTTTAATAAGGAAAAAGTTGCAAATTTACAAGATTTTTTTTTCAAATTTAAAAGAAAAAGATTGCAAAATTTTTTGAAAAAAGTTGCAAATTTATGATTAAAAAAGTTGAAAATTTACAAGAATTTTTTTTGCAAAAGTTTGAGAAAAAAAGTCATGAATTTATGAGGAAAAAGTTGAACATTTACAGGAAAAAATCTTGAATTTACAACCTTTCTTTGCAAATTTATGAGAAAAAAAAGGCAAACATTTAAAGGAAAAGACTAAATTGACAAGATTTTTTTTGCACATTTTTTGAGAATAAAAGTTACAAATTTACAGGAAAAAAGTCACATATTTATGAGAAAAAATTACAAATTCATGAAAAAAGTTGAAAACTTAGAAAAAAGTGGTAAATTTACAAGATTTTAATTTTTTTTTTTGTAAATTTATCAGAAAAAAAATTGCAAATTTTTGAGAAAATAGTTTAAAATTTACAGGCAAAACCTCCAAATATACAATGTTTTGGTTTTGCAAATTTCTGCAAAAAAAAAAAATAAAATGAAAAAAATAAAAATTTTAATAGCTGAAAGATTTTTTTTTTTTCATTTCTGCTCAGAATTGGTGGTTCAAAGCCATTTTAATCAGTTGTATAAGATGATATAAAAGGTTTAGGATGATACTGGGGGATAATTCTCTCTCTTTTCCAGGTTGTCCTTTTCTTGATTTATACCTATGGATGGGGATTGGAGGATGGCATGCCCCCACCCCCACCTCCCTCACATCACCTATTGGTTCTACTGTAGTACTCGTTTTTCTTATATTTCTGAGTTCAGTTCTACCTGAATGCTGATTAAATTCTATTATAGAATGTCAAATAAATCAGCAAATTCACATCAGATTTGTTTCTTTGTGGTTTATCCAACAGGAGTGTTCTGTGCTGCCATCAGCTTTTCTCCAGTTCTGCGTGAAACCATGATAACTTGTGTAGTAGCCAGTTCTCATTAGAATAAATGAGTAAAGTTACAGTCTGGACTTTAAGCATGCAGCTTAAATCCAAACAGAGAGAGATGTTTGGAGGCTTAGACGTCGGCGAGGAGGAGGCGATGGTGGTAAATGGTGAGAATCAGCGAAGAGAGATTAGAAGAGACAGAGAGGACTCAGAGAATAAATCAGTCATGAAGCAGAGAGAAGGAGATAAAAGGCAGAGAGATGAACACGGCTCAGAGATCTTGCCGTGGATTTGCCCTGTCACTCTGAGCTTCAGCCTTTGAACGCTCTGCGAACAGATCAAGGCTCCTAACCGGCAGACGCTCACAACTTTCATGGTGGATGAAGTCAAATGTCCGCTTCAATTCTGATGTACCCCGGTTGGAGATGTTAGCTGACTGGATCAGCAGCAGACTCGGGAACGTCTCCAGTCCTGACCTTCACATCTCCAGTCTTTAGTCTTTAGCCTCCATGACGTCTCCACTACCCTGAGTTTAGGTTTTCTGGGTTCTCCCCCAAACATGAAGACTACAACTCAGAGTGATGGTACCAGCTGGTCGTGGATGTCATCAGCTTTGAGGGAAACATCAGACATGATGAAAAGCTGTGGCTCTGACTAAGAAGTTCAAGACACAGTACCTTCTTCCACCAGATCACCTTAGTGTCTAACTTATCTTCAGACTGCAGGTGAAAGATGGACATAGTTTCTCTTAATGGATTAAAGACGTCGGCATTCATCAGCCTGACAGTTTCCTGATGAGTTTATTTCCAGCCAGCAGGTCCATGTGGATCAACCAGAAGTTGAACCCATGATGGAGTTAAAGAGGGGAAACGGATCACCTGCTCACCTGTGCCACAGGTAAAGTCCACTGATGGGACTGACAAGGAACCCATGGACAAACTCATATGGACCCAGGAGACAGCCCAGGTCTACCCCATGTTGAACCCACATGAACCTGCTCACTGGGTTCCTCAATCAGTCCATAGATGATAGGATGAACAAAACACAGGAGATACATGAATAGATAGGACTCAGTGATTGACAGGTCTACAGGATATGAGTAGGAGGGTGGAAGCCCCAGGGCTAAAGAGATACCCCCCCCCCCCAGATGAAATATGATGGGCACAGGCCATGTGATGCACCTGAAGGTCTCAGAGGACTTCACACAGTCTAACATGTACTGTTCCTGTCTGATGGTGTGTGTTTTGGGGACTCCTGGGTAGCGGGGAGGGCATCATGCCCTCCCCCCACCACCAACACCACAGCAGGAACACATTTACTTCCCATGTTTGTTCTCAGGAACATCCTCCATCTTCCACCGTCCCTCCACTCACACTGAGCTGAATTGTAATTGTACAGTTTGGGAACAGGAAGTGTCACCCGCCATCTTCGGGGGGAGTGAAGCACGTCGTGGAACTTGATGAGGAACATATGGGCGTGTTTGATCTGCTTTGTTCATTTATCCCACTAACAGATGGAAGCGGCATGATGACAGCGAGTCTACTCTAAAACTTTCCTCTCAGTTTCATTTGTCACATTTTCGGCTTTAATTACTGCCGCAGAAGTTCCATTCTGAGATTTATCTGACAGTTTCAAGGTGAGGCCGTCGCTTCAACTCTGTTTCAACATCGCCATCTATGTGTGGTGAGACTGAGGAGCATTTCCTCCATTTGTCTCATCGATTGTTCACACGCGTCTGCATCTAATCGCCAGAACCGACAGTTTCATCCTGACAAAGAAACATCTCGTCCTCCCTCTCCTTTCATCCACTGAAGGTTTGTCACGGTGTGTCGGGGCTCTTTGTGTTGGAGCTGAATGAATGGAGGAGAAGCTGGTTTTGTTCCTGAGCATGACTCGTCCTCACAGTAGCTCCATGTCCAGGGTTTACAGCTGTTTAGAACGTCAAGTAATTGGATAAACTTGTATGGTCCATTAGTCCTTTAGTGATGGTGTTCCAAGATCGATTCAGAGCATCTACAACAATCTGAAGATAAAATATAAAGTGATTTTTATAGAGGTTCTCCTTCTGTTCTCTGGGGATGTTTAATCTGGAATAAATCAGTATCTCCTCACAGTGGCCCCAAACCTTTTTTGCCTCACAGCAAGGAGGGTAAGAATCAATGAATGAATGAATCTTTATTTAGGATAGATCAGATTAAAAGATTAAAAGAAAGGAACAGAACAATATATCAAGGGGAAAAAAACAATCCAACAAGGTCAAATTAAACAATAACTCCTCCGATTATACAATTCAACATAAGTTTTTTGAAAAGGGTGATGGCTGAAGCCGCATCTTATATTGCCCACCCATGTTCCATCTAACAATTAAAAAAAAATAATAAAATAAAATACAAGTGATTACAAAACAAAACAAACCTAAGACAAAACGTAACAAAACAAAACTAAGCAACAGCACAGCACAGACTGGATATGCTAATTCTTATGTGATTTTAGATATTGTTTTGTATATTTCTTTGGAGTATTTCTTCCTTTAGTTTTTGTTTAAATTGCCCAAGCATTGTATATGATTTTAATTCAGCTCCAAAAGCGTTCCACAGTCTAACTCCCTGCACTGAGACACAGTGTTGCTTGGTGGTAGTTCTCCATCCATCCATCCATCTTCTACCGCTTTTCCGGAGGTCCGGGTCGCGGAGGCAGCAGTTCAAGCAGAGAAGCCCAGACTTCCCTCTCCCCAGCCACCTGCTCCAGCTCTTCAGAGGGGATACCAAGGCGTTCCCAGACTAGCTGGGAGACATAGTCTCTCCACCGAGTCCTGGGTCTGCCCCGGGGTCTCCTCCCAGTGGGACGTGCCTGAAACACCTCAAGTGGGAGGCGTCCAGGAGGCATCCTAATCAGATGCCCATACCACCTCAACTGACTCCTTTCAATGTGGAGGAGCAGCGGTTCTACTCTGAGCCTCTCCCGGATGACTGAGCTCCTCACCTTATCTCTGAGGGTGAGTCCAGCAATCCTACGGAGAAAGCTCATTTCAGCCGCTTGTATCCGCGATCTCGTTCTTTCGGTCATTACCCAAAGCTCGTGACCATAGGTGAGAGTAGGAACGTAGATTGACTGGTAAATCGACAGCTTTGCCTTAGAACTAAGCTCCCTCTTCACCACAACAGACCGGTACAACGTCCGCATCACTGCAGATGCTGCTCCAATCCGTCTGTCGATCTCTCGCTCCATTTTCCCCTCACTCGTGAACAAGACCCCAAGATACTTAAACTCCTCCACTTGGGGCAGGAGCCTGTCCCCAACCCGGAGAGGACAATCCACCTTTTTCCGGCTGAGGACCATGGACTCGGACTTGGAGGTGCTGATTCTCATCCCAGCCGCTTCACACTCAGCGGCAAACCGTCCCAGCAAGAGCTGTAGGTCATTGCTGGATGAAGCCAACAGGACAACATCATCTGCAAACAACAGAGATGAGATCCTGTGGTCACCAAGCATGACACCCTCCATTCCCTGGCTGCGCCTAGAAATCCTGTCCATAAAAATTATGAACAGGACCGGTGACAAAGGGCAGCCCTGGCGGAGTCCAACTCTCACTGGGAATGACTCCGACCGAGTGTTGGCAATGCGAACTAAACTCTCACAACGGTCGTACAGAGACCGAATAGCTCGTAACAACAAGCCCGATACCCCATACTCCCGAAGCACCCCCCACAAAAATCCACGAGGGACGCGGTCAAATGCCTTCTCCAAGTCCACAAAACACATGTAAACTGGTTGGGCAAACTCCCACGAACCCTCAAGAATTCTCGAGAGGGTAAAGAGCTGGTCCGATGTGCCACGGCCAGGACGAAAACCACATTGCTCCTCCTGAATCCGAGGTTCGACCAACGGCCGGACTCTCCTCTCCAGTACCTTGGCATAGACCTTCCCAGGGAGGCTGAGGAGTGTGATCCCTCTAAAGTTGGAGCACACCCTCCGGTCCCCTTTTTTGAAGAGAGGAACCACCACCCCGGTTTGCCATGCCAAAGGCACTGCCCCCGACCTCCACGCAATGTTGCAGAGGCGTGTCAACCATGACAACCCAACAACATCCAGGGCCTTGAGGTACTCGGGGCGAATCTCGTCCACCCCCGGGGCCCGGCCACCAAGGAGATTTTTAACCACCTTGGCGACCTCAGCCCCTGTGATAGGCGAGTCATCCCCCTCGTCCCCAAACCCTGCTTCCTCTGTGGAAGGCGTATCAGTGGGATTGAGGAGATCCTCGAAGTATTCCTTCCACCGCCCGACGATATCCCCAGTTGAAGTCAACAGTGTCCCATCCGCACCATACACAGTGTGGACGGGGAGCTGCTTTCCCCTCCTGAGCCGCCGAACAGTTTGCCAGAATCTCTTTGAAGCCGACCGAAAGTCTTGTTCCATGGCCTCACCGAACTCCTCCCATACCCGGGTTTTTGCTTCAGCAACCACCCGAGCTGCACTCCGCTTGGCCTGCCGGTACACCTCAGCTGCTTCGGGAGTCCCACAAGCCAACCAAGCTTGATAGGACTCCTTCTTCAGCTTAATGGCCCCCCTCACCACTGGTGTCCACCACTTGGTTCGGGGGTTGCCACCACGAGATGCACCGACCACCTTGCGGCCGCAGCTCTGGGCTGCCGCTTCAACAACAGAGGTGGAGAACATGGCCCATTCAGACTCCATGTCTCCAGACTCCCTCGGAATGTGGTTGAAGTTCTTCCGGAGGTGGGAGTTGAAGACCTCCCGGACAGGGGCCTCAGCCAGACGCTCCCAGCACACCCTCACTATACGTTTGGGTCTACCAGGTCTGAATGGCTTCCTCCCCTGCCATCGGATCCAACTCACCACCAGGTGGTGATCAGTTGACAGCTCTGCACCTCTCTTTACTCGGGTGTCCAAGACATACGGTCGCAGGTCTGATGATACGATAACAAAATCGATCATCGACCTGCGGCCTAGGGTGTCCTGGTGCCAGGTGCACATATGGACACCCTTATGCTTGAACATGGTGTTCGTTATAGACAGACTGTGGTTAGCACAGAAGTCCAATAACTGAACACCACTCGGGTTCAGATCGGGCAGGCCGTTCCTCCCAATCACCCCCCTCCAGGTTTCACTGTCGTTGCCCACGTGCGCATTGAAGTCCCCCAGTAGGACAATGGAGTCTCCAGGAGGAGCACCCTCCAGCACCCCAGTCACAGACTCCAAAAAGGGTGGGTACTCTGAAACATCATTTGGTGCATAGGCACAAATGATGGTCAGGACCCGTTTCCCAACCCGAAGGCGCAGGGAAGCAACCCTTTCGTCCACCGGGGAAAACTCCAATATAGAGGCAGCAAGGTGGGGCGATACAAGAATACCTACCCCTGCTCGTCGCCTCTCGCCCGGGGCAACTCCAGAAAAGGCCAAGCTCCAGCCCCTCTCCAGGAGACTGGTTCCGGAACCGGAGCTGTGTGTTGAGGTGAGGCCGACTATATCTAGCCGGTATCGCTCAATCTCGTACACCAGCTCAGGCTCCTTCCCCACCAGAGAGGTGACATTCCACGTACCAAAAGCCAGTTTAGAAAGCTTGGGATCAGTCCGCCAAGGTCTCCGCTTTTGACTGCCACCTAATCCACATAGCACCGGACTTCCATGATCCCTCCTGCAGGTGGTGAACCTACTGGAGGGCGGACCCATATAACTCCTTCGGGCTGAGCCCGGCCGGGTCCCATGGGTGGAAACCCGGCCACCAGACGCTAGCCTTCGAGCCCCTCCCCCAGGCCTGGCTCCAGGGTGGGGCCCCGGTAACCCCATACCGGGCGGGGTACACTGAATCCTTGATATACAATTTATCATGAGAGTCTGTTGGATCGTTCTTCGTCTGGCCCTTCACCCAGGACCAGTTTGTCTTGGGAGACCCTATCAGAGGCAAATTGCCCCGGACAACATAGCTCCTGGGATCACTGGGGCACGCAAACCCCCCCACCACGATAAGGTGACGATCCATGAGGGGGATAAATCAAGGATTAATGAATCATGGCAAACCATTATTGGCGATTATCTTCACAATGTCCTTAGAATTCCGGGGAGATGATAGCTGGAAGAAAAGCTTAATGTTTATTTAGTCAGAATTAACAGTCTTAGATTACTCAATGAAACATTCCGTAGATGTCCACTAGGAGGTACTGTTGAGCTGTAGATAATTTTTAGGTCTTTGGAATGTGAGCGGGGGGCCAAGAGGGTTCTGGAATATGTCTAAAACAAGAAAGAAGGCCATATATCTGCCAGCTTAAGAAGTTTATGACTTTTTACGAGTATCAGTTCCTGGTACGAACGGATACTATCAGCATGAACTGTCCAGTTGGGAATTTGACTCCAAGAGTTTATGGTCCACTTAAGCCTTTAAAAGCAAATCTTTATCAAGTCTCTCTACAAAAGTGAAATTGTTTACACTGGGGTCCTGTTTAACACACAGCATTCTTGACCAGACCTTGAGTGAGAGTTGCTTTAAAATGAAGAAAAGTGAAATTTCTTTAAAATGAAGAAAAATGATCTCCTGGATTGGCCCGAGAAGAAGTTGCTGCTACAATTGTGTTGCTACAAACACCAGTGAAGAGGATGATAAAATAAAGGCAGCGTTGGATTTTTAAATAGCTTTATTATCACCCGCCTTCATCAGAACTCGGCTCCAGCCCATAGTGTGAGCAGGCTGAAGCCTCGTTCCTCCAGCTCTCAAAGAAGAGACGGTGTGTGTGTCTCGCAGCAGATGCAAAATCAGAATGAGTGAATGAGAGGCAGATTAACAGCACAGTGCAGCTTATATACTCAACTCAAACAATAGATCAAAGACATTCGCAGCAGTCAATCTGGGCATTTGCATATCAGAGGTACAGACAGGGTGGTAGTTCTCATTGAAGGTTTTTGAAATATACATGTTCCTCTGAAATGATATTGTTTCTCCCTTATTTAGAACAACTTTTGGATATTTGCGGGCAGTGATAGATTCTCCACTTTAAACATTATTACTGCAGTTTTAAAGTCAACCAGATCTTTCAACTTGAGAGCTTTTAATTTAAGAAAAAGCGGGTTTGTTGGTTCCCTGTAAGCAGCTTTGTTTATTATTCTAATAGCTCTCTTCTGAAGCATAAAGATTGGATATATGTTTGTCTTATATGTATTTCCCCATACTTCAGTACAGTATGTCCTGTATGGGAGTATTAATGAATGATAGATTAGTTTATTTGACAGGGACAGTGCAATAAACATAGACAATTAATCAATGACAATCAATCTGATGTGTTGCACATAGAGTGTATAGCTATTAGCTAATTTGCAACTCTTGTCCCTGGATGGGCTTTAGAAAAGAGAATCAAGTAAAAAAAAGAAAAAGAAAATACACAATAACCACATACATCAATGCAAAAAGATTATAAATACACAATTATAAATATTATAAATATTATAAATACACAAATATAACAACCTGATTCACATTTGCCTATTTCAGGCCTCCCTCCCTTCATCACTCATTATAAACAAACACATTCATTCCTTCCCTTCATTCACTCTCACTTTGCAGACAATCAATTCATACATGAGTACATTCTTGTTTATTTTTCAGCCAGTTTTTAACCTTTTTAGTGAATGTTTTAAAGTCCGTTATTATTTTAATTACATTTGGCATTGTGTTCCAGATGTGACTGCCCTTTATAGAGAAAGCTGTTTGTCCAAATGTGGTTCTGCGGTGGAATATTTTACAGTTATTGTTAACAGAACTCCTGGTGGCTCTGCTGCTGTCCTGTCTTTGGACGAAACCAGCAAGTGGCTCGGGTGCTGATTTATGGAAACATTTGAACGTTAATTTCAGAAAACAGAGGTCAATGAAACTCTCAAAACTCAATAGGTTGTATTTTTTTAAAACATTACAGTGATGCCACCTAATGGGCTTTTGGTCCAAGATTTTTAGGGTTTGATTATATAATGAACCTATATGTCTTATTGTGGAAGGGGCTGCTTGAGCCCAGACTGTCAAACAGTATGATATATGAGAAAAAACCATAGAATGCATATACAGTACAGCTGCTTCGTAAGGTATGTAATATCTAATTAATTTAAAGCAGTTCAGATTTTTTTTTTACTGTTTTTGAAATTTTCTTTATATGACGATTAAATTTGAGTTGAGGATCTAGTACAATGCCAAGGTATTTGAATTCTGTAGCTAAACTGATGTCATGATCATGTATATTAACTTTAAAACGTTGCAGGTTACATTTTTTGATTGAAAAGCACATTGAGACTGTTTTCTGAAGGTTCAGCACTAGATGGTTCTGGAGGAGCCACTCTTGGACATCAACCATACTTGTAGACAGTACATCTGCAGCCTGTGCTGGAGTCTTGGCAGCTGTGTAAATAACTGCATCATCTGCATAAAGTTGGCATGTTGTAGCTGAGCAGTGTAACGGCAAGTCATTAATAAAAATGCTGAAAAGTAAAGGACCAAGAATGGACCCTTGTGGGATACCCATGCGGTTGTTTAAAAATGAGGATTTATCCTGGTGAACTTTTACACACTGTTCTCTGTTCTGGAGATAAGATGCAAACCATTCTAATGTATCTGGGAAGAAGTTAAAAAGATACCATTTTGGATAAAAGCAAACTGTGGTTTACAGTATCGAAAGCCTTTTTGAGATCTAGAAAAACAGCTCCTACCACATTACCCCTGTCCAAGGACTGTTTGACGTTTTCAATAAGGCAACAATTTGCTGTTTCTGTTGAGTATCCTGGTCTAAAACCAAATTGATGTGGATGAAGAAGTTGACTGTCTTGTAAGTAGTCTATCAGCTGTGTAGCTACAACTTTTTCAAGAACCTTAGACAGGACTGGTAAAATAGAGATTGGGCGGTAATTGCATATATCGTCTTTACTGCCTGATTTATGAACTGGTATGACGACAGCTTTTTTCCAGCCAGATGGAAATGTACTAGACCTAATGGAGAGATTAATGAGATGAGTCAGTGGTTTGATTAATATTTTGCTGTGCATTTTGAGAAAGGAGGTGCTCATATTGTAGATATCATTAGTTTTTGAGTTTGACAGTGTTTTAACAATACCAGCAATTAACTCCTCATTTACTAACTAACTACTAACTAACCTGCACTTATATAGCGCTTTTCTAGTCACAAAGACCACTCAAAGCGCTTTCATTAATACTAACCCTCTATTCTAAGGGCCTATAGGAAACAGATATCTAGGGACAATTTAGAACAGCCAATTAACCTAACATGCATGTTTTTGGCATGTGGGAGGAAACCGGAGAAATCCCGGAGTAAACCCACGCAACACGGGGATAACATGCAAACTCCACACAGATCACTGTTGGTCGGGGGCTGGGATCGAACCCATGATCCCACGATCCCCACAATCCCTCATCGATGTGAAAAGAATCTGTTGGAAGTATGGAATTTGTGTTGTTGAGCACATTTGGCAGCACAAAAATTTTTGTTAAGTCTTCCACAGAGCCCACAAAGTATGAATTAAATTCATTTGCCAAAGTAGCCTTGTCACTGACGGTCTTGCCATTGATTCTAAGTTCCTTTACCCCCTTCTGATCGTTTTTTTTTATTAGTTAAGTTATTTAAATGCCTCCATAGGGAACTGTTGTTACCCTTTGCATGATCTATCAGTTTATTGTAATAAGATACTTTTGATTTTCGCAGCTCATGTACCACTTTATTTCTTAAACTTTTGTACACAAGGTGATCATTTTGTAGTTTAGAGGTTAATGATGTTTTCAATGCATAGTCTCACCTCTTCATAAGTTTTCTTATTTCATTATTTAACCATGGTAGGCTAATCTTCTGTTGTCTACTTTTAATTTACTTTGTAAATTTTTCTATAGACTTTGTGATTGTTGCAGTTATAAAATTACAACAATCATCTACTTCATATATTGACATGAGCTGCTCCCAATTTTGATTCTCTAAGTAATGTTCAAACTCCTCATTTTTTGATTTGGGAATAATAAAATTTGATTTGTCAATATCGACTCCCCCAAAATACTGTAGTCGCTTTTTAGTAAGTTTTCTGACAGCAAGAACCATGTTATGATCTGAGAGACCAGTTACAAGATTATAGGTTCTGGTTATCCGTTCTGGTTTATTAGTAAATACCATGTCAATAAGTGTTCTGGATTGTTTGGTTATCCTGGTGGGTCCTTTGATCATTTGTTGATAATTAAATTTAGTCATGAGGCTTTTCAGTTTCTGTTTGTGTGTTAGTGTGGGTTGATTCAGCAAATATTTCACTCTGTGTAGTACTGTGATTGATTTTATATTTTACCTTTAATATAATTAATATGTGACTTCCAACACAATTTATTATCAATTATTACTCCAAGGAATTTAATTTTGGATACCCTTTCAATTTCTACACCATTTACATTGAGTTTAGATACTGAATTGTTGTGATGGTTGTTAAAAATTATAAAAAATAATTCTTACTTAAATTGAGTGTTAATTTTTTTGAATCAAACCACAGTTTAAGCTTTCGTAATTCCCTTCCGAGTGTATCCAAAAGTTGTTCCAAATTGCTTTCACTGCATAATAAATTAGTGTCATCTGCAAACAATATTAAATCCATTTTTTCCGAAACTTTACATATATCATTTATATACAGATTGAATAACAATGGCCCCAAAACTGAATGCTGTGGGACTCCACAAGTAACCTTCAGTAACTGCGAGTTTTTGCTACCTACACATACATACTGATATCTGTTCTTTAAGTAACTACATAACCAGGACAGCACTACCCCCAATACCATAATTTTGTAGTTTCTTTAACAATAATTTATGATCCACTGTATCAAATGCTTTTTTAAGATCCAGGAATACCCCAACTGAATACTCTTTATTTTCTAAAGCAGTTGATATTTTTTCTATAAATTCCATTAGATCAAATGCAGTTGTCCTCTTGTGTCTGAACACATATTGCTGCTCACACAATAGATTATTCTTCATTATAAAGTTTTCAATTCTCTCACAGAATATTTTTTCCAGTATCTTTGAAAATTGCAGCAATGGTGAAATAGGCCTATAGTTTGAAAATTTCCCTCTGTCACCCGTCTTGTATATCGGAATTACTTTAGCTATTTTCATTGCATTGGGAAATATACCTGTTTGGACAGATAGGTTACAGATATACGTCAGTGGCTTCACTAAGCATTCAATGATACTTTTGACTAAAAGCATGTTAATACCATCACAGTCCGTAGATGTTTTACTTTTAAACGATTTAACAATTTCAATGACCTCTCTCTCATCTGTGTTCTTTGTGAAGATGGAGTCTTTTATAGCAATGTTTTTGCTTATTGTATCACCTGTAGGTGCCGTAATGGGTATTTCTCGTGCCAAATTAGGACCAATGTTAACAAAAAAATTATTAAATTCATCTGCAGGTGAGACTGCATTCACACTCTGTCGGGGGTTTTTTTTGTTTGTTTTTTAAAGATTGGCTTGGTACTTGTATTTCTGTCATATCTGGCCCTCACGAGCCAGTATAAGACACCACAAGTCACCAGTGAGTTTTGCAATGATGGTGATTTATTAACAAGACACAAGACGTAACACAAGACTATGATAGACTGACGAAGATACACTAAACAGAGCATGGGACCATAAGGTTAACCCCAGCCACTTACGATCTAAAACATGACAAGACATGAGCAAGCAAAGCACGAGAATATACACGAACCTGACCAGACCAGAACAATGAATGTTTGACGATTGTTGACTTATGCTCCCGCAATTGGACTGCCGTCAGCACCTGCCTTATAAGGGCAAACGCTAACGAGCAGTAATGACAGACGGCTGACCGGCCTTGACAGGCGGAAGCCCCACCGAGCGCCTTCACAATAAGAGCCCAGTGAGGCCAGAATACAACCCACAGCTGTCAAGGCCGGCAGTGAGCTATGCGTGGCCTGAGCATGGACAGGACCAGTGCTTGGGTCGTAACAATTTCTCTTTTTATTTCAAAGAATATTGTTAAGTATTGTCCATGTATTTTTAGATGTATCTCTGTTTTTCTCCAGTTCTTTACTGTAATAGTCTCTTTTACTACATCTCATTATATATTAACTTATTTTTGTATTGTAGAGGGTGCAAAGGAAAGGATTTGGAGGTGAGGCATAAGCGTAGGTCAGCACAGATTCTTTATTTACCCTCTAACATGAGTACAGCCAGCTGGCCCCAGTGTGGCCGCTGGGGCCCGGTTAGTCGTGATGAGAGTAGAGTGTAAGACAGAGAGATGAGGGAGAGCAGCTCTTTTATACTGTTATACATACAGAGAGAATACATAGCACATTAGCATATCAATTGTCATCTACTACCATTGGTCAATACACATGATTAGCATGACATTGGTTGATACAAAGACGCATGCATTCAGTCCCGTCTGACTGTCTCCTGTGGTTCTTTTGGTCATGTGTCAATTGTCCTCTGCTTCCTCCAAGCTCACTGCTGGGTGTGAGGAAAGCTCCAGAAGAATGCCCCAGAGGAATGTCCCCCCGTTGTGTTTAGTGTCACCACACCAGCACCCCCCCCCCCCCCCACGAACTCCCAGAAAGGGCTGTGACCCCCCCTGTCATTTGGGCTCAAGTCAACGCCAGTGGAGGCTGCAGCGGGGGGGGGAGGGGGTTGCTGCTCTGGTCGAACTGCCCGCTGGTGAGGAGTGTTGGAGGGCCTGTAAGTCTGTGGGGGGGGAAAGGGGAGGTGTGGAAAAGCCGGTGGTTGTGGAAAAAAAAAAAAGTCTTTGACTCCTCTCGCGGCTTGATCCAGCGAGGATGTGGGGAAGGCGAGTGGCCAAATTCCCTGAGGATTTGTAGCGGCTGTGAAACAACTGCAGCTGTATGATGGACCTGGCAGTTTGGCTTTTAGGTGCGGAAGCAGCCCTAAAGCCATCGGGGACAGCAGTCGGCTAAATTCCCCTTGTGCGCCGTGGCTCAGAAACCCTTTTAAAGTCCTGTGTGTGGGCTGCATGTCTGCTTCAGGTGCGTGAGCAGCCCTGAAGGTTCCGAGGGTGGCGATCTGCCGTGTTTCTTGGGCATGTGCAGCGGCGGAGGATGCTGTATCAGTCTGTGGAGCCAGTTTTGTCCCGTGCGTGGCACGCGCTTGGTGCAGTGACCACATAGCTGGCAGTTATCCTTAGTCCTCATAATCCTGCGGTGTGCGTGTGAGGCTTCTGTGCATAGGAGGTCCACTGTCGTGAGGTTAGTCAGGTTCGGGGAGCTTGGCGGAAATCAACGCAGTCGGCACCAATGTCCTTCCCCGTTCAGGCTGCTTCCTGCGGCTCGCTCATGTCGCCGTTCATGGTGCGTGTCGGTCCAAGCACTGCCCGCTTCGGGGCGCGTGCTCCGGTGAGGATGAAGAGGTTGCAGGGGTTCTCTGGTCCTCTGCTGTCCACAACGCAGTGAAAGGGAGCAGGCGGTCTTTCTATCTCGTCAGGTCACCAGTGTGGAGGGATAAGATCAGGTGAGGGGTGCACCATGATGTATGCTGGGACTTCCCGTCCGGGTCATCTCCGGGGTGTTCGCCTCCTGTTCCATTCTTCGTCAAGGATCACCAGTGTAGAGGATTTATTCAGGCGAGGTACGACACTGGAAGGTTGCAGAGCTTTATTTCCTCCATCAAAATGAGACACACTTGTAGCACACAGCGCTACAAGTGCCAGCGCGACCTGCATGGCGGTTTCTTCTGGTGACCAGCCGTTCAGCACAGCAGCCAGCTTGACCTGGACCAGGTAGTTGTCCAGCAGGTTCTCGCCGTTGAAGCAGTGAATCTTGGCCCGCTGCTGGATGGATGGCACGGTCGCCTCCCAGTCGATCGCCGCCCCTGGTCACAGTGGAATTGCCGGCCCGTCCTGCCCTGAAAAGGGCAGGGAGCGGGGCTGGTTTGCTCTGCTCAGTCCACCCTGCCTTGAAAAAAGCAGAAGGCGGGGTACGCTGGTCCTGTCTTCCGGCTTTCAGAGAGAGCAGTCGCATTTTCACTCCTCTCCTCCTCTCGCCTCCCTGATGATCTGATCCCAGCTTGCTGCTTCGTCTGTGTCTGTGTCTCGCTCCTTCTCGCTGATCTCAATCCAAACGGAAAACAGAAAAAATGGAATTTCAGGCTTTAATGCAATTGACACTACCTTTTCAACAGGAAATCAGGCCCGGGGGAGCTCAACTGTGTGACTCATGGTTAATTGGAACTCATGTGTCTGTGTGATTCGACTGAAGATGCAGAAGACATCTATCTGTTTGGATATGATCGCAGGATTCTACTGTTTGGCTCCGGAGTTTCCTAGTGTATCGAAAATTAATAAAGTTAGAAGAGCTGGTCAAAATGCGGATCCCGGTGAAGCTCCTTCAACAATTCGACCAGCGATTTAAGCCTGTGAATTGAATTGAATTATTTGTGATGCACAGAATTGCATGAGAGTGGAAATCACTATGCTCCAAGTGACTGTGCTCATCTGGCCTTGATTCGACGTCCTTGGGAACTCGTTCCTCCAGGTGCAGAGATTGTGCTGGAAGGTGTTTTGGCTTCTCTTTAACCCAAACAATAACAACAATTGCTGCTGTTCAGCAAACAGGACTCTTCAAGGACAGCGCTATCATGTGTCTAATACAGAACTTTGCCATCTGGCATGCACGAAGAGAGAAAGACTCTGGGACATGCGTATCTGTGTTTTGAATACATGAACATAACAACCATCCGTTGCCAGGAGGCGCCCCTTTGTTGTACAATAGCAACTGATACACTCAACACTGCACTCACACTGATTATTACATGCTGACTACATACACTGGTCTCTCTTTGCTCCTTTGTATTGTGTGATCTGTATTAGTCTGCTAATTGTGCTTAGAGTTTTTTTTTCCTATGTAATCACAATTTAGATTATCTGTGTAATCTTTATTTTGATTAACTATGTTTTTTCTCTCTGCCCATTGTGTCATTCCCTCCCCCATTCCCCCCTCTTACCCTCCACTGATGACAGGCGCCTTCAGGCTGCCGCGGCCCTGGGATGCGCTTCTGCGTGCCCAGGGTCAAGTCAAATTCCTCATATGTTTATTTTGTAAACATGCTTGGCAATAAAGTGATTCTGATTCTGATTCTGTCTGGTCCACTGCTTCGTTCGTCCCGGAGAGCGGCTCTGGGGGTCGATGTCTCAGCTCCATCGTCCGTTGCCAGCTGAGCGATGAGTCGCTCCAGCTGCTGGATCTCCGTTCTGATCCTGGCTTCCATCTGTTCCATGATCCCACTCCTGACACCAGTGTGACGTAGGCGAGGTTCACACAAAGAAAGGGAGCAGATGGCTGTGACACAACAGGCTTTATTATCGATTTCCGATTTCCGGTTCCGGCTCTGCCGGACCGGCGGCGCCACACGAGTCGGCTGCCTGTTGCAACAGCCTTTTTTTTTATCTTCCTTCTTCTTTCTACACCTTTCACTCTGTATATATATCACGGACGCACGGATCGCCCCGGGGGTCTCCCGGGTCGGCGGACGGAGCCACGGTTTGCAGCGGGAGACGTTATAGCGGGGAGGAGCTAGTGCTAGCTAGCACTTGGCCGCCGCCCGGTGCTAATGGGAAACTCGACATACCGGGAGCTGTAGCGAAAACGAAGCGGGTGCCGGGCTGGAGTTTAGGCGGCGTGAAAGAAATATAAGACAGAATAATAAAGAGCGATGGCAAGAACCAAGCAGACCGCCCGTAAAATCTACTGGAGGAAGAAGCCCCCCAGGAGACAGCTAGCCACCAGGGCTGCTCGGAGAGGCGCTCTGGCCACCGGCAGAGTGAAGAGGCCTCGCCGTCACAGGTTCGTGGCTCTGAGAGAGATCCGTCGCTACCAGAAATCCACGGAGCTGCTCATCCGTAAGCTGCCCGTCCAGCGCCTGGTGAGGGAGATCGCTCAGGACTTCAAGACCGTCCTGCGTTTCCTGAGTTTCGGCGTCATGGCTCTGCAGGAGACCAGCGAGACCCACCTGGTGGTCTCTTCTTCGCTAAGGGGGTCACCATCATGCCCAAAGACTTCCAGCTGGCCCGCTGCATCCGCGGAGAGAGAGCTTAGACTTTCTGCTGCACATCCACCAGCCATAATGCTCTGCACTGTGTGTCTATATATATACATTTATAGTAATATGGACATATGTTTGCTAGATGTTGTTTTTTCTTGCCTTCTGATTGTTGCTCTGAGTGTTGCTGTCCCTGTGCTGTTGCAATCCTGGAATTTCCCCATTGTGGGACTAATAAAGGCTTATCTTATCTTATCTTATCTTATCTTATCTTAAACACAAAAAGCCCAGATGTTACAATACATTATAAATATAACAGTCCACCTACAGGTTTAGATTGTTCAGTGTTACACCACATCTCCAAAAACTCCTGAGAAAGTTGATCTCAGAATTTTTGCTATCACAAAGAAACGGGACCATGGAAACATCCATTTATATTTTCTATTCATATATTTATTCCATCTAGCTACAACGCTCCACAGCGTGTGTGTGACTATATATTCATATATTTATTCCATCTAGCTACAATGCTCCGCACTGTGTGTTTATATATTTATATATTTATTCCATCTAGCTACAATGCTCCGCACTGTGTGTCTATATATTTATGTATATGTACATATGTATATGTACATATGATCCTGCCGTTGATCTGATCCATTGTTTGGCCAAAAAAGCAAGACGGCGGAAAAGAGGGAAGAGAGGAGGGATTCTCGCTCGGCTACGAAAAAGAGGCTCGCGAACAGCCTTGCCTGGCATATTTCTATCCAATGCCAATTCTCTCCTGAACAAGGTAGAAGAATTAAGACTGCTGATGCGTTTCAAGGACCTCGCTTCCTCGTCTGTCATCTGCTTCTCTGAGACCTGGCTTAATGAGAACATTCCAGATAGCGCGATCAGCCTCGAGGGTTTCCAGTTGATTCGTGCTGACCGCGTCACAGAGCTGTCCGGTAAGTCTATCGGAGGAGGAGTGTGCTTCTATATTAACAACAGCTGGTGCTCTGATGTAACGGTGATTTCCAAACACTGTTCTCCCGCCCTGGAATTTCTTTTCATTAACTGCAAGCTATTCTATTCCCCGCGCGAGTTTGCCTCATTCATTCTCGTCGCTGTGTACGCCCCTCCTGACGCGGACACGCGCGAAGCTCAGCGCGTGCTCGCAGATCACATCCAACTTACGGAGCGGAACTTTCCAGACTCCCTGGTTATCGTGGTGGGCGATTTTAACCAGAGCAATCTGAGTCACGAGCTCCCCTGCTACAAACAGTGTATTAAATGTCCAACCAGAGGAAATAACACGCTAGATCACTGTTATACTTCAGTAAAGGACGCATATCGCGCTGTTCCCCGCGCTGCGCTGGGACTATCTGATCACGTGATGGTTCACCTCATCCCCACATACAGACAGAGACTGAAACTCGCTAAACCTGTGGTGACCACCACGAAGAAATTGACCAGTGAAGCTGGAGAGAAACTGAACACATGCATGGAAATAACTGACTGGGGCATGTTTAAAAGAGCCACACATGATCTTAATGAGTACACATACACTGTGAACTCATATATCAACTTCTGTGAAGAGCACATTCTCCCATCGCGCACCAGGATAAGATATTCTAATGACAAGCCTTGGTTCACAGCTAAGCTCAGACGGATCAGGAAGGAGAAGGAAGCAGCGTTGAAAAGTGGAGACAGGGACTGCTACAGGGAGGTCAAATATCGGTTTAACAGAGAGCTGAGGAGAGCTAAATCTGTATATTCTGAGAGACTCCAGCAGCAGTTCACTGCTAATGACTCGGCTTCTGTGTGGAGAGGACTGAGGCAAATCACCAACTATCGGCCTCAGGCTTCTAAAGGTCAGGATGACAAAGCCCTTTGTCAAAGACTGTCCCAACACTATGCCTGTTTTGACACCTCGTCAGCTGTGTCCAACTCACCCACTCCACCCAGCTCCTCTGCCTCCTCAGCCCCTAATTCATCAAGAGCGGTCCCCCCCCCTCCTCCTCCTCCTCCCCCCCTCCCCTTGTCATCAGTGAGCAGGACGTGCACAGACAGTTCTCCAGACTGAACCCGCGCAAGGCCCCCAGGCCGGACGGTGTGTCTCCCTCCACCCTGAGACACTGTGCGAAAGAGCTGGCTCCTGTCTTCACAGACATTTTTAACACCTCTCTTAAGCAATGTCACGTGCCGACCTGCCTCAAATCCTCCACCATCATCCCTGTCCCCAAGAAGCCACGGATTACTGGACTTAACGACTACGGACCTGTAGCGCTCACCTCTGTAGTCATGAAGTCCTTTGAGCGCCTGGTCCTGTCTCACCTCAAGTCCATCACCACACCCCTCCTAGACCCGCTGCAGTTTGCCTACCGTGCTAACAGGTCTGTGGACGACGCAGTCAACCTGGCCCTCCACTCCATCCTGCAGCACCTGGACTCCCCGGGAACCTATGCCAGGATTCTGTTTGTGGACTTCAGCTCCGCATTCAACACCATCCGCCCCGATCTGCTCCAGGACAAGCTGTCCCTGCTCAACGTGCCTGACTCCCTCTGCAGGTGGATCACCGACTTCCTGACGGACCGGAGACAGCATGTGCGGCTGGGGAAGTCTGTCTCAGACTCTGTTAGCATCAGCATTGGATCACCCCAGGGCTGTGTACTTTCCCCCCTACTCTTCTCCCTTTATACCAACTCCTGCACCTCCTCCCACCAGTCTGTTAAGCTGATTAAGTTTGCGGACGACACCACCCTCATCGGGCTCATCTCCAACGGTGACGAGTCCGCCTACAGGGAAGAGGTGGCCCAGCTGGTGTCCTGGTGCAGCCACAACAACCTGCAGCTGAATGCTCTGAAGACAGCGGAGATGATTGTGGACTTCAGGAAAGTCACATCCCCCCTGCCCCCCCTCACCATCACAGGCTCTCCCATCACCTTCGCAGATTCCTTCCGCTTCTTGGGCACCACCATCACCCGAGACCTCAAATGGGAGCCAACCATCAGCTCCCTCATCAAAAAGGCCCAGCAGAGGATGTTCTTTCTGCGGCAGCTGAGGAAGCTCAAGCTACCCACCAAGATGTTAGTGCAGTTCTACACGGCCATCATCGAGTCCATCCTCACCTCCTCCATAACTGTGTGGTACGCAGGAGCCACTGCCAGGGACAGACTAAGGCTGCAGCGCGTCGTGCGCACTGCTGAGAAGGTGATAGGCTGCAAGCTCCCATCTCTCCAGGACCTGTACATCTCCAGGACCCGGAGGCGTGCTGGCCGGATCATAGCCGATCCTTCACATCCTGGTCACGTGCTGTTTGCCCCCCTCCCCTCAGGTAGAAGGCTTCGGTCCATTCGGACTAAAACCTCTCGGCACATGAACAGCTTTTTCCCCTCTGCCATCAGACTGCTGAACACTAAGTGACTTTTGACTCTCGTGCACTATGTACAGCAGCTCAACCAGACTCATGTCATTCATCACTGTTTTTCTGTTGCATTATTGACTGCACTATGTGGTACTTCACATTATCTGCTACATGCTAATTTTTTAAACTGCCTTGACTAGTACTACTCATTATTACTAGTATTATTATTATTATTATTACTTATTATTACTTATTTTTCTACACTTATTGCACGTTTCTAGTCCTTTAGTTTTTTAGTTTATCCCTTTTTCTCATTATGTTTTTAATGTTGCAGCATGGCACCGAGACAAATTCCTAGTTTGTGTATCACATGAACAATGGCAATAAACCTGATTCTGATTCTGATTCTGGTATACTCGCTGCTCTTGTTTTTTTTTCTTGCCTTCTGATTGTTGCTCTGAGTGTTGCTATCCCTGTGCTGTTGCAATCCTGGAATTTCCCCATTGTGGGACTAATAAAGGCTCATCTTATCTTATCTTATTTACACTGTGTGACCCATGAGCTGCCCTTCTGGGGATTGAGTTTTAAATATGATCCACTGATGTTTTCTTAGAGGAATGGTGAGTATTTTACAGGTGGACTATCGCTTTTCCAGATCTGTCTTTGGTAAGTAGAGAGCTGGACAGGGGTGCCCCGGGCCTGAGGACTTTGTGAGTTAGAATATTGCAATATTATGGTCTGACTTACTTGGGAAAGGATGGTGGATCTCCGGGTTGTGGAAAGTCTGCAAGAGAAATGGTAAGTAACAGATTTCCAAGGGAATATGGAGGCTGAGGGATTTCCAGCATTGGGAGAAGGTTTGGAAGACTTCAGGTTGGCACACAGGAGTAGCGAGCACACCACACTGCTGGCATGAAGAGACTAACATTCTTATACTGAGAAAGGGGAACCACCCCCTTATACAGTGGTGTGAAAAAGTGTTTGCTCCCTCCTGATTTCTCATTTTTTGTATGTTTGTCACACTTAAATGCTTCTGATCATCAAACAGATTTAAATATTAGACAAAGATAATATTAAATAAATTACTCCCCCTTCCTCCTTTAGGATCCTCAGATCACAACTGTGTTCATTTGCTGCCCACATATAAAACTGCTCTCAGAAGAGGCAAGGTGGAGATGAGAGACATTGATGTGTGGACAGAAGATTCAGAGCACAGCCTCCAGGAATGCTTTGACTGTACAGACTGGAAGATGTTCATAATGGCCTGCGGGGATGACTTGGACTCTCTGGCTGAGCTCACATGCTCATACATGGCTTACTGTCAAAATAAGATTGTTCCACGTAAACGTGTCAAAATATACCCCAACAACAAACCATGGGTTACTAAATCAGTTAAATCCTGCTTACAGAGGAAAGCTCTTGCCTTTAAACAGGGGTCTGTTTCTGAGCTACAGGTTGCCACTAAGGAGCTGAAGGCCGAAATTTTAAGAGCAAAACAGAATTATAAATCAGAGTTGGAAAGCAAGATGGCAGCAAATAAACTTGGTTCGGCCTGGGCCAGTATGAAAACTATTGCAGGCCTTCAGAGCACAGAGCACAGTAATCGTGTGTTTTTAGATGGTTTTAGTTCAGACACAGAGCTGGCTAATGCTCTTAATTGTTTTTATGGTCGTTTTCACTCCTTTGATTTTAGCACAGAAATCCAAGATTTGAAACAGAAACTCAAAGACAATCAGCACTTTAATACTGAGATGCAGGATGTTAAAAGGGAGTTCCGCGCTGTAAAAGTGAACAAAAGTCAGGGCCCTGATAATATATGTAGGCGCCTGGTAAAGTCCTGTGCACATGAACTGAGTCCTATATTTCATTACATTTTCAATAAGTCCTTACAGACACAACATGTGCCTAAGATCTGGAAAGATGCCGTGGTTGTTCCCGTTCCAAAATCCAGCTGTCCTAAAACGGTAAATGACTTTAGACCAGTTGCTTTGACTTCAATTTTAATGAAAATTTTTGAAAAACTGGTCAGATGTGAGGTCCTAAGGCAGACTGAACATGCATTGGATCCTCTGCAGTTAGCCTATAGGCCTCACAGAGGAGTGGAGGATGCCACTGTCACTCTGTTTGACATGCTTTTCAAACATCTGGATTTTAATGGGACACACGCCAGGCTTTTATTTGTGGACTTTTCTTCTGCCTTTAATACAATCCAACCTCATATTTTAGTTGAAAGGCTCCTGCAACAATTTGATTTAAGCAATAATCTGGTGGGTTGGATTCTGGATTTCTTAACCAACAGGACGCAGAGAGTAAGGGTCAATGGCACATTGTCTGACCTAAAGTGCTCTTCTACTGGCTCTCCTCAGCGGTGTGTGTTGTCACCACTACTCTTCATCCTGTACGCAAACATTTGTCGGAGCAGACATGACAACAGACACATTATAAAGTATGCTGATGACTCAGTCATTGTCAGTCTCCTCCAGGATGGTGAGAGTGGCCACGGCCCAGTAGTTGATGACTTTGTTCACTGGTGTGAGGATTCCTACCTGCAGCTGAATACAACAAAAACGAAAGATATGATTATTGACTTTAGGAGGAAAACTCCCAGGCACAAAGTCACCATACTAAAAGGCCAGACCACCGAATGTGTACAATCGTACAAATATCTTGGGACGATTATTGATAGTGGATTGAACTTTGAGGTGAACTGTGAAAGGGTGTGCAAAAAGGGTCAGCAAAATTTGCATTGTTTGAGGAAACTTGCACGCTTCCAAATTGACCGAACCATAATGACTATGTTTTATCGGGCTTTTATTGAATCTGTTTTATCCTTTTCTTTAATGTCATGGTTTGGTCAGATAAAACTGAAACAGAGGAAGTCCTTGGATCAGGTAGTCAGATGGTCCAGTCGTTTGCTTGGTGAGTCACAGCTGAGCCTGACATCCCTGTACACCAGACAAGTACAGAGGATGGCCGACTCGATTTTAAATGATGACTCCCACCCTTTGCACTGCAACTTTCAGCTTCTTCCCTCCAGACGGAGGTTTGCTGTCCCAAAAAGTAGAACCCAGCACTACAAAAACAGCTTTGTCCCTGCTGCTGTCAAAGAGTTGAACAAGCTATAAAAATTATATTGTACATATTTTATATTTACCTATTTTGTAAGATGTGTGCCTGTGTTTGTGTCTATGTTGAATGTAATTAGTGGCTTGTAAATATGGATGTCACCAACTGCAAAACAAATCTACCCACAGGTACAAATAAAGTAACCTGAACCTGAACCTGAACCTGAAGATAACACATGTAAACACAAAATGCAGTTTTTAAATGGTGTTTATTATTAAGGAAAAAAAAATCCAAACCTACATGGCCCTGTGTGAAAAAGTGATTGCCCCCTAAACCTAATAACTGGCTGGGCCACCCTTACACCCTTGATTGCAGCAACAACTGCAATCAAGTGTTTGCGATAACTGGCAATGAGTCTTTTACAGCGCTGTGGAGGAATTTTGGCCTACTCATCTTTGCAGAATTGTTGTAATTCAGCCACACTGGAGGGTTTTCGAGCATGAACCACCTTTTTAAGGTCATGCCACAGCATCTCAATCGGATTCAGGTCAGGACTTTGACTAGACCACCCCTAAGTCTTCATTTTGTTTTATTTGAGCCATTCAGAGGTAGAATTGCTGGTGTGTTTTGGATCATTGTCCTGCTGCAGAACCCAAGTGCGTGTTCAATTTACCACAGCAAGTCTTCCAGGTCCTGAAGCAGCAAAACAGCCCCAGTCCATCACACTACCACCACTGTATTTTATTGTTGGTATGATGTTCCTTTTCTGAAATGCTGTGTTACTTTTATGCCGGATGTAATGGGATACACACCTTCCAAAAAGTTCAACTTTTGTCTCATCCATCCACAGAGTATTCTTCCAGAAGTCTTGGGATCATCAAGATGTTTTCTGGTAAAACTGAGATGAGCTTTTATGCTCTCTTTGCTCAGCAGTGGTTTTCATCTTAGAACTCTGCCATGCAGGCCATTTTTGCCCAGTCTCATTCTTATGGTGGAGTCATGAACACTGACTTTAACTGAGGCAAGTGAAGCCTGCAGTTCTTGGATGTTGTTGTGAGATCTTTTGTGACCTCTTGGATGAGTCGTCACTGCGCTCTTGGGGTAATTTTGCGGTAATCACTCCTGGGAAGGTTCACCACTCCGTGTTTTTGTCATTTGTGGATAATGGGTCTCACTGTGGTTTGCTGGAGTCCCAAAGCTTTAGAAATGGCTTTATAAGCTGTGTGGGAGTGCATGACGCTGTTATCGCAAGATGTTCTGAGACAGTTGCACAATAATCTAAAACGGCGACTTGCGTCGACCGAGCTTGAACAAGAATTTTCTACAGGTAGCATTTCTTTTCTTTTGAAATTAATCTGCTAATTGATTATCTGTTCATTTGTATTTCATTTCGCCATCTTCTCAATGGAGCTGGAGGAACTTGAGAATTATATAGACAAGTTTTATTATCGCTGGTGTGTCATGGAGGAGAATGTATCTCCCGGTCCTGCTTCCTCCAACTCCATGTCCAAGCGCCCCAGACCAGCAGATTCTCCAAATTTATCATCTGAGAAATCACGGGTGGGCACCGAGGTTAGTGACATCCTTTTCTCTATTGTGAATAACTTTACCAGCATGGATGGTAGACTGGCATTGGTCAAGCTGCTCCATAAAGAATTCCAGAGTGTGCGTTAGAGTCTGGAGTACAGTCAGGCGCAGCTTGTCTCTCTCATAGAGGAAAATAATAGATTGAAAAAATCAGTAAACACACTAACCACGCGGCTTGGCGTTGTTAAGAGAGAAAACCGAAAAATGAAGGAAACAGTTCTGAATTTGCAATCACACAGCATGAGAAATAACCTTGTTTTTTCTGGAATCATTGAAAAAAATAATGAAAATCCAGAACAGATGGTATTTGAATTTATGTCAACACAACTGAAACTATCCTCCAAAGCCACAAAATCAATTACTTTCCACCAAGTCCACCGAATTGGGCAACACATTTTCCAGAATAAACGTCCCAGACCTATTGTTGCCAAATTTGAGCATTTCAAGCAAAAAACTTTGGTACAGAGGCAGGGCAGGCAGCTTAAAACACCAATTATGGTCTAAATGAGCAACCCTACCAGGGAAGAGGAGGACGTCTTACAGGTGGCACACTGGGGACAGGCTTAGACATACTCCCCGACATCCTTCCGAAGGGACGGCCACCAGAAGGTCCTCTGTAGCAGAGCCACTGTATGCGCCACCCCCAGGTGGCACAGGAGCTTGGAGGAGTGGACCCAATCGATGACTTTGCCCCGGACGGCAGAGGGCACGGACATCTTTCCCGCTGGCTCCCCGCCCAGGTCAGGCTCAGTCTCCTGCACTCTTCTGACCCTCTCCTTGATGCTGTACAAGAGGGTGCCCACGATACACAAAGGGGGCACCACAGGATGTGATAGTGCCTCAGTGGCATCCAAGGAGAACTGTCTGGACAGAGCATCAGGCTTGGTGTTCTTGGACCCCGGGTGGTAGGTGATGGTGAAGTCAAACCTGCCGAAGAACAAGGACCAGCAGGCCTGCCGGGCGTTGACACGCTTGGCCGTCCTGAGGTACTCCAGGTTCTTGTGGTCAGTCCACACGACGAACGGCTTGGAGGCCTCCTCCAGCCAGTGGCACAACTCCTCCAGGGCCAGCTTGACTGCCAGCAGTTCCCTGTCCCCGATGTCATAGTTCTTTTCTGCCAGGGAGGGGCGGCGGGAGAAGAATGCACAGGGCCGGATCTTGTCGTCCACGGGGAAACGTTGGAACAGGACTGCTCCCACCCCGGAGTCCGAAGTGTCCACCTCCACCAAACACTGCAGTGCGGGGTCCACCTGAGCCAAGATGGGAGGAGAAGAGAACAATGACTTTAATTGCAAAAAGGGCTGCTTCCGCCTCCCCCGTCCACCGGAAGGGCACCTTGGAGGTGGTGAGGCGAGTGAGGGGTAGAGCAATAATGCTGTAATTCTTGATGAAGCAGCGATAGAAGTTGGCAAACCCGAGAAACTGCTGTAACTGTTTCCGAAAAGATGGAACTGGTCACTCCACCACCGCTCTTACCTTGGCAGGATGGACAATGATCTCATTGTGAGATATGACAAACCCCAAGAATGAAGTACAAGGGGCGTGAAACTTGCACTTCTCCGCTTTGACAAACAACTTATTTTCCAACAGACGCTGCAACATCTGCCTCACATGGACTCGATGCTCCTCGAGGGACTGTGAAAAAATGAGAATATCATCCAGATATACAAACACAAAGGAGCCTAAGAAATCCCTCAACACATCGTTGATGAAACACTGGAATACAGAGGGGCATTAGTCAGACCAAACGACATCACCAGGTATTAAAAGTGTTCACTGGGGGTCCGGAAACCCGTCTTCCACTCGTCCCCCTCTCTAATCCTCGCCAGGTGGTATGCATTGCGGAGGTATAATTTCGTAAACACAGAGGCCCCCTGGAGAGAATCAAAAGCCGTGTTAATTAGGGGGAGAGTGTATTTATTCTTAACAGTAATGTTGTTCAACTCCCGAAAGTCAATACAGGACCGTAACGAGCTATCCTTTTTTCCCACGAAGAAGAAGCCCGCCCCCACCACCGAGGAGGATGGCCGGATAATGTCTGAGCTCAGCGACTCCTTAATGTACTTCTCCATTGCCTCCTGCTCCGGGGCCAACAGGCTATAAAGCTGACTAGATGGCAACGGGGCCCCCGGCAGGAGGTTAATGGCACAATCGTATGGGCAGTGTGGGGGAAGTGACAGCACCTGCGTCTTACCCACCCAGGTCATGGTATTCAGGAGGAACTGAACAGATCAGGCGGGGATGCGTCTGGGACACTGAGGGGAACGGAGGGAGAGCAAGCAGCAGACAGGCACTTAGGCAGAAGGAACTCCACGAGATGACATTCCCTGGTGCCAATCAATGGATGGGTTGTGCAGGTGCAGCCAGGGGTACCCTAAAATAACCAGGGATGCCAAAACAGGAAGCACAAAGAACCTGGTTTGCTCCCAGTGATTGCCCGAGATCAGAACAGAAACCAGAGCCATCTGTTTGGTGACAATGGCAAGCGGCGTTTTAGACAGAGTCATTAGTCTCAGAGGAGTCTTCAGCTGATGGCAGGGGAGCCCCAGCCGGGTTGCCAGATCTTCCTAAATAAAGCTCTGCTCGGCCCCTGAGTCGATGAGTGCGTGAGTGGAAATTTCCTGGTGATTGTGTTTGAAAAGGATGGGCAATAACAATTTGGTAACGGGGTTTTGTTGGAATGAGTCCGTGAGACCCCCTATTGTGACCCACGGACCCCCTCTTTTGGGCGAATGAGGCAGGAAACCAGCTCATGTTCCTCACTAGCGCAATACAAACACAGCCCGAGCTCCCGGCGGTGCTGTTTCTTGGCCCGGGACTGTTTAGACTGGCCCATCACCATAGGCTCATTGGAGTCAAGGGAATCGGGATGTGGAAGGGCCAGCAGGGGGTGCTGTGAGGAGCGGCGGAACTGTGAGTCCAAGCGACCGGAAGGTCGACGCTCATTTGCCCACTCCCTCAGCCGGTTTATCGATGCTGATTGCTAGCGAAATTAGCTCGTTTAGTTTGTTAGGCTTCTCAGTGTGAGCTAACTCATCCCTCAGGCTAGGGCTAAGACTACGGGTGAAAATACTGCACAGGGAGGCATCCTCCCACCCAACCTCCGTCGCCACCACCCGGAATTCAACCAAATAATCGGCCACCGATCTATCCCGTTTCAGATTGAGGAGCAGGGTGGTGAGCACACTATCTCGGTCTGAGTGATCAAATACCTAATTAAATTTTCTCACAAACTGGTCATATACAAGGCTGGCGTAGTCTGGCCGAGCCATGACTGCATAAGCCCACGCTAGAGCCCGCCCCTCTAAGAGATTAATGACATAGCCGATGCGGCTGGAACTAGTGGGAAAATCCCCCGGTACCCGCTGAAACACTATTCCACATTGCATCAAAAAACCCCGTGCTTCCCCTAGCAGACCGCTAAAGCGCATGGGTGTGGGGACTGGAGTCAGCCGGGACTGCAGGGAAGGAGACAGGATGGAGCTGGATGGTCCGGTCGCTCCCCCCCCCCGGGTTGCTGGTGGAAAGGGCTGCGGATTAGTGAGGCAGTCCAGGCTGCCTCTAATCTGAACAAGCTGGGTGAGTATGACTTGTTGCTGGTGGGATAATTGGTCTGCCCGAGCCTCAATGATGTTAAGTTTCTGTGCTAGTGCACCGTCTGCTGGGTTGTTCTGATGGAGACGTACTGACATGATTGGGTGACCCAGGAACAGACATGGACTCAGAATAAACACAATAATTTTTTATTATAAGAAGTGTAAGTGTGGGTGATGTGTTCGTGTAGGAGTGTAGCAGCTGGGCGAGCAGAGCACCGTTCTGACTGGCAACCCTAGGAGAAAACACAGACAGACGGATGAGTGTTTGAGGTATGGAGAATCGTATCAGAGAATGTGCTGTCTTGCGAGTAGGCAGGAGAGCTGAGGTGCTGAAGAACTCCCGAGGCTCCAGTCCAGTTGCTCCGTGTCAAGGCCGCCGCTGCTAACGAGGTGAAGAGGTGCAGGTTTCAATTCAATTCAATTCAACTTTATTTATATAGCGCCATTTCACAACAACAGTCATCTCATAGCACTATCAACTGTAGGGGGGAACCCCCACAGTTGCAGAAAGACCCCAGCAATCAGGCAATCCCCTGTGAGCAAGCACTTGGCGACGGTGGAGAGGAAAAACTCCCTTTTAACAGGAAGAAACCTCCAGCAGAACCAGGCTCAGGGAGGGGCAGTCATCTGCTGCGACTGGCTGGGGGGTGAGGGGATAGAGAAGAAGAAAAGAACAGACATGTAGAGAGCAAACAGCACGATGGGGACTCAATCTATGGGAGAGAACAAACAGATGTTAATGACCAGCAAAAAAAAAATATTTCATAGAGAGTGAGGAAAGGAGTGAGGCCCAGTGCATTACTGGAGGTCCCCCGGCTGGCTCAACCTATTAGCAGCATAACTAAGGGAGGGTTCAGAAAAACATGATCCCTCCCTAATTGTAGGCTATATCAAAAAGGTAGGTTTTAGCCCTATTCTTAAAAACAGAGATCGAGTCTGACTCCCGAATCCAAATTGGCAGCTGATTCCACAGGAGAGGAGCTTGATAACTGAAGGCTCTGCCTCCCATTGTACTTTTGGAGATTCTAGGTATTACAAGTAATCCTGCATTTTGGGAGCGTAGTGCTCTGTTAGGATAATACGGTAGTATCAGATCTTTTAAATAAAAAGGAGCCTGATTGTTTAGAGCTTTTTAAGTAAGAAGAAGGATTTTAAACTTAATTCTAAACTCTATGGGAAGCCAATGAAGGGAGGCCAGAACCGGAGAGATATGATCTCTCTTTCTAGTACCTGTTAAAACTCTTGCTGCAGCATTTTGGATCAGCTGAAGACTTTTTAAAGATGTTTTAGGACAGCCTGATAATAAAGAATTACAATAATCTAATCTCGAGCTAACAAAAGCGTGGATCAGTTTCTCAGCATCACTCTGAGACAAGATGCTCCTAATCTTGGCAATATTACGCAAATGATAGAAGGCAGTCTTAGAAACAAATTTAATATGTGAATTGAAGGACAAATCCTGATCAAAAATAATTCCAAGGTTCCTCACAGAGCTATTAAGAGAAAGAGTAACCGCATCCAAACTGAAAGTTTGATTTGGAAAGGAATTTCTAAGGTTTTTTTGGACCAACAAGAATGACTTCAGTCTTATCTGAATTTAATAGCAGGAAATTACAAGTCATCCAAGCTTTGATTTCCTTAAGACATGCTTCTAACTTGGCTAATTGATTACTATCATCAGGCTTCATTGACAGGTATAATTGTGTGTCATCTGCATAACAATGAAAATGTATACAGTGCTTTCTAATAATGTTGCCTAACGGAAGCATATATAAACTAAAAAGAGTAGGGCCTAGCACAGATCCCTGTGGAACTCCATGACTAAGCTTTGAGTTGAAAGAAAACTCATTATTTACATGAACAAACTGGAACCTATCAGATAAATAAGATCTAAACCATTGCAACGATGTTCCATTAAGTCCAACATAGTGTTCTAATCTATCAAGTAGAATATTATGATCAACAGTATCAAAAGCTGCACTAAGGTCTAAAAGGACAAGTACAGAAACAAGTCCATTATCAGATGCAATGAGGAGGTTGTTAGTGACCTTCGCTAAGGCTGTTTCAGTACTATGATGGATTCTAAACCCAGATTGAAACTCTTCAAGTAAACCATTTCCCTGCAGGTGGTCAAATAATTGCGTAGCAACAACTCTTTCTAAGATTTTTGAAATGAAAGGGAGATTAGAGATTGGTCTATAGTTAGCTAAAGCTCCTGGATCTAGCGTTGGCTTTTTGAGTAAGGGTTTAATTACAGCCGTTTTAAAAGCCTGCGGTACATGGCCTAAAGTTAATGAACAATTGATTATATGAAGAATAAAGCTACCAATAAGTGGGAAGACTTCTTTAAATAACCTGGTAGGAATAGGGTCTAAAAGACAAGTTGAAGGTTTGGATGAGGAAACTATTTTGTCTAACTCACAAAGGTCGATTGGAGTAAACTCATCAAGACAGAGATCAATAGAAGGAATTGTAGTAGTTACAGTATTTAAGTTAACTGTGGGAAGAATCTGATTGATTTTATCTCTGATGGATGAAATTTTATTATTGAAAAAGTTCATAAAGTCCTGACTAGTAAGCTCTAAGGGAATGCTAGGATTGACAGAGTCCTGACTCTTTGTCAGCCTGGCTACAGTACTGAAAAGAAACCTGGGATTATTCTTGTTCTCTTCTATTAATGCAGAGTAATAACTCGTTCTAGCTTTTCTAAGAGATTTTTTTATAAATTAAAAGATGATTTCTCCAAGCTAAATAGATTTCATCTAAATTAGTAGAGCGCCATTTTCTTTCTAACTGACGAGTCTTCTGTTTTAAGGTACGAGTTTCTGTGTTGAACCAAGGAGTTAGAAATCTCTGATTAGACTTTTTCTTTTTTAAGGGGGCCACCAAGTCTAGAGTCTGATGCAGAGAAGCTGAAACACTATCCACCATGTTATCAATTACAGAAGGAGCAAGCTGTCTATAGCTTATTTCCATTGTGTTGACACATGGCATAGAGGAAACAATCTGCATAAATTTGGAAACAGCATCATCTGAGAGGCATCTACTGTAATTATATTTTTCTTTAGGAGTCAAATAGTCAGAAATAGTAAAATCAAAGGTTAACAGACAATGGTCTGACAGTACAGGGTTATGAGGAGACACTACAAGATTTTCTATTTCTATGCCATATGTCAAAACAAGGTCCAATGTATGGTGGAGGTAATAAGTAGAATTTCCTACTTTCTGAGAAAAGCCAATCGAGTCTAATATTGAATTGAATGCCACATTAAGGCAGTCACTATCTACATCCACATGTATATTAAAGTCCCCTACTATAATTATTCTATCAGATTTCAGCACTAAATCAGCTAAGAAATCAGCAAATTCGGATAAAAATTCTGAGTAGGTTGATGGGGGACGATAAACTATGGCAAATAAAATTGGGTTTAACCTAAAATTGCTAAAGTGCCCAATACTGAGGACCAGGCCCTCAAAGGAATTATAACATGTTTTTTGCTTTACATTAACTAGTAATTTGGAATGGTAAATTGTTGCTACTCCTCCTCCACGACCAGAACTTCTGGGATTTTGACAGTTTAAATAACCAGAGGGAGTTGATTCATTTAAACCAACATAATCCTCTTGTCCTAACCAAGTCTCTGTGAGGGAAATTAAATCAATCTGATGATCAATTAACAAATCATGGACTAACAGAGACTTGGTCTTTAGAGACCTAATATTTAATAAACCACATTTAATTTTTAAATTATGAGGAGGAACAGAGGCCAAATCATTCAATTTAGAGGCTTTATGTTTAATTTGAGTTTTACCAATATTTTGCTTTATCACTTTGGGATGCTTATACATTATATTTTTATTCACTTTGGAGGGAGCAGACAACGATTCTCTGATGGGGAAGACAGGGGCTAAGTTGAGGGGTGGTGGATGAAGAGGAGCTGCAGAGAGGCGTGTAAGACTGCGACTCTGCTTCCTGGTCCAAACTCTGAGTAGTCATGGTTTTGGAAATTTGGATAAAAAAGATTTGTACAGTAAAGGTTTGTACAGTGTAGGTGAGGTGCAGGTTGTACTGTATAGGAGAGGTGCAGGCTGTGCTCAGGTCCGCCGCCAGGGGGAGGAAGTCCGCCGCCAGGAGGACCTGTGCACAGGGGAGATGGAGAGAAACAGAGAGTGCAGGACAAGATTAAGGCTTACTTGCCGGTGGGGAGTTCAGACTCCCAGGTGAAGCACTGAGTAGGACGAAGCAGAGGAGGCGGAACTACAGGGCAGGATGTGTAGCGTAGGCGAAAGGTCGTGCCAGATCATGGGAGCGTTGATGTCTCCGTGCAGACCAGAGGGCAGCGCTGCTTAAATAGGCCGCCAGATAGGATAAACAAGTGTGCACACAGTTGTGGAGATAATTAGGGCAGCAGGCACGCAGAGCAGATCATAACAGTGCTCCCCCCTACGGGACGCCTCTCGGCGGCCAATCCAACCCTGGTTATTCTAGACCCTATTTTGTTTTCTTAGCTACAGGTGGAAAAAGAGTACAATTGTGTGCAGGTCTCTTATTCAATCTCAGTTTAACTTATTAACATTTGTCAAAATGTTTTTTTTCTTTTTTGCTGAGGTGGTTTTTTTGTCTGTCTGTTGTAATTAATTTTGTTGAAGTTGTTACACTACCGTTCAAAAGTTTGGGGTCACTCAGACAACTATTTTGTGTTTTCCATGAAAAGTCACACTTATTTACCACCATGAGTTGTAAAATGAATAGAAAATATAGTCAAGACATTGACAAGGTTAGAAATAATGATTTGTATTTGAAATAATAATTTTTTCCAGATACTCAACCTGCTCAAAGGAAGGTCAGTTTTATAGCTTCTCTAACCAGCTAAACTGTTTTCAGCTGTGCTAACATGATTGCACAAGAGTTTTCTAATCATCCATTAGCCTTCTGACGCAATGAGCAAACACATTGTACCATTAGAACACTGGAGTGATAGTTGCTGGAAATGGGCCTCTATACACCTATGTAGATATTGCACCAAAAACCAGACATTTGCAGCTAGAATAGTCATTTACCACAATAGCAATATATATTAGATATTAGAGTGTATTTCTGATTAGTTTAAAGTTATCTTCATTGAAAAAAACTGCTTTTCTTTCAAAAATAAGGAAATTTCTAAGTGACCCCAAACTTTTGAACGGTAGTGTAGGTCGTTGTTGTGTAATCTGCATTTTTTTCACCACTTACTAACCTTTATGTCTGTTTTCTTTCATACTTCTGGTTTATAGGAAATAACTTTAACCTGTTGTACTTCGGTGTACCGCGGGCGGGCACATCTCTGCGTCCTAGGACGCACGAGGGCATCCTAGTTCACACACTGTGCTTCCTAGGAGGCACTGAAAAAAAAAAAAACACCCGCATTTCCGTTCTTCCACTACAGACACAGCCACGGACAGAAAGCCAATGGAGTGCTTTGATTGGTTTAGATGTGATTGACCTCTCATTCGACTAATAAGAGCCTTGAATTGGGTTTCTGAAACCTTGAAGAACCAATGACTGAAAACCTAGCAAGAGGGACCCGCCTACCAACGGCTGCGAATGCAGCCAGCCAATTGAAGCACAGAAGTTTGAAAGCTGTTTTGTGTAAGGCTAGGTGACACACAGGCATTCGCCAGTCTTTTTTTCTAACTACTGTTCTTATTTGTTTTGAAAAATCGTTCGCCAAAACCACAATCATGGAAGCGCAAAACCGCAACAATGGAATTATGGTTTGACTGGGTCACGAGACCAGAACCACGAGTCCGTAACAAACGGACCAGCTTCATGTTCGTCTGACAATGAGGAAGAGAAGTTCGCCAGCTACGCTGCTGTTGTGAACAGGTAAGTGTTATAATCTAAATTATTCTTTATCCCTGAAAATTGTAATCAAAATGACTTTTGACCGATCGGTAAATTACAACTGTGTGTAATCGCCACATGACGGACCGCGGCGCACGAACCCGTGCATCGGGCGATGTCCGTCCTCTGTAGCGGGGGGGAGACAACCCCCCCCCCCCCACACACACACACACACAGCCCTGAGTGTCACCTTTCATTAGAGCCCAAGATGAAGCTTCTATATTGAATCATTCAAAAGTTACAGACGTTTTTCCAAACTGTGCCATTTGGCACAATTTGGCACAGTTCAAAAATGCCTGGGAACAACCTGAGAGCAAAGCTGTGTAATATATTCATTTTTTGTGGTATTGTTACAAAATTTTGACCTCAGCTGGATAACACTTGGTTCTACATTTCTGTTGCATTTTCCAGCCCAGATCTGAAGCTGTGTGTTATTTGCAAGCATTTGTATGCAAAAAAACACCCAGGCGAAATTTATTTTCTTCACGTTCAGTATGTTTAGATGACTGTTACTCAGTGGCCGGAGCACTTAGAGAGATTATGACTGTTTTGCCAAAAAATTCAAAGTGTTTTCTTTTAAATGAGACCAACCTCATGAAGATGCTGCAAAGGGTTGAAGAACAGCTTTTGATTTACTTTGGGTACGTTATTTTTTGGCATTTTTAGGGAAATTGACCAGAGTGCAAGGGGTTAAGTACATGCCTAAGTCCATACATCCCATTTGCTTGCAATTGCAAGCAAATGGAACAGAGGCATCATGCGCCCACACCCAATCATACATGCGTAGGTACAGTATACTGTATATTCTACACGCAACATACATATCCACACATATGCATACATTATGGACATATAATCACATAGGTACACTTAGTTTAGCACAAAACCAGTGAGTGAAAACATGTCCATATTTAAGTTTGTCATGTGGAACATATGTGGAATTGGTACCAGGGAGAAGAGGCTAAAAGTTTTTAACTGAAGGATCTACAGGCAGGCTTTGTCTTATTACAGGAAACGAATGTTTCTAAGTCATCTGTAGATGAGCTCACCTCCCCGGAATTCCCCCACATGTACTCAGCCGGCTTTAATTCTGAACAAAGGGGGGTAATTATATTGGTAAACAGAAGAATACGCTTTGTTGTGAATAATACCATAGCAGATCTGGAAGGTAGATTTATAATATTAAAAATTTTTCACTTCTCTTTCTGAGCGCTTGGACACTGCACTCATAATAGGAGGACACTTCAACCTGGTATTAAACCCTGCAATCAAAACGTTCAGTGCATCGGGGACTTACTGAAAATGGCAGGCTACTAACACTCTCAAACAGTACATGAATGATTTTGCGATGGATGGTGTTCTCTTCACCCAAGTCTTCAGGAATACAGTTTTTTTTAAATCAGTTCATAGTTCACATTCATGTCTAGATTTCTTTTTAGCCACTAACTCTATTGTGAGGGACATCACAGACACTGAAATATGTTCAAATCAAGTTACTAGCGATCACCATCCAGTATCTCTTACACTAGTAAATAGGAAAGCTATAAGGAAAACTAGGAGCTGGGAATTTAATATGTCACTACTAAAAGACAAAGACTTTATTAACTACTTTAACAAAGAGTGGGAATCATATCTGGAATATAATGATGTGCCAGGAATATCCCCGTGTGTTCTTTGGGAAGCAGCAAAAGCGGTCACCCAAGGTAAAATAATCTTTTACTGTTCGTTTAACCCCAGAACACATTCGCTATAAAAAGTAATACAATCACTTTTGCTGGGTAATTTTTACCCAATATAATATATCCAACAAAAATTACTTGTCATAAAAAATAAATCAAAATATGACAACACATGATAAATTAGAGTGGTTTTCTTTTATTTTCAACTGTGGCATGTGTAACAAAATGAAAAAAAAATGTTATAGGAGGACCCCCATAAAATGCTCCAAAATTACTGAAAAATTAGGAATTCATGAACAAAAAATTCCTAAAAAAAATAATGATACTGGAAACTTGGTCTTTTGTCCACCCATTCCTGGGACATGTGAGACTTCCCTGGTGAAGGCACAGACTCCTTAACACATGAACAGCTGCAGGAGAGAGGAACAAAAAATGGTATTTTTTGAGTGGGTAAAAATGACCAGTTGACTAAAATATTGTTTTCACCATATGAATTCCCTTTGAAATCACCACTTTGTGATATTTATTCATAACCACTGCACTAAATAAGGATAGCATGCAAATTCCAGGACCACTTTTACTTACCTATTCCTTACAAGCAGTCTCACATGTCCCAGGAATGGGTGGACCAAAGACAAAGTTTCCAGTATCATTATTTTTTTTTTTTAGGAATTTTTTGTTGATGAATTCCTAATTTTTCAGTAAAGCATGTCCTCCTATGACTTTTTTTTTTCATTTTGTTACACATGCCACAGTTGAAAATAAAATAAAACCACTCTAATTCATCATGTGTTGTCATATTTTGATCTATTTTTTATGACAAGTACTTTTTGTTGGATATATTATATTGGGTAAAAATTACCTGCCGAAAGTGATGGTGTTAATTTTTATAGCGAAAGTGTTCTGATTTTATACACTAACACTATCACCGGGTGAAATCCACCCAAAATGTACTTTACCCTCTTTCACTATTGCCGGGTGAAAATCACCCAAAAGCATGCCTGTAGGAAAAAGTGGGCTTTGGGGTAGGGAAACACCCACACCTTCAAAGATGTCAAAAACAATGGTGAAGCTACCCAGGGACCCATGACACTCAGAAAAATGCAACATATTGAAAATACATTTGCTCGGGTGAAAATCACCCAGCGATAGTACTCTAGGGTTAAGAATAAAAAGGAAAAAGCACTGGTACTGGAGATAGAAAATTTAATCACTGGAGATGACCTGTGCCATTTCTCCACAGGAACATACACTTAACAATCTGAGAAAATTAAAGCTGGAATTAAAAGAAATTACAAACAAAAGAACACAGTTTTTAATATAAAGACTGTGTCTTGAGAAGTTTGAACACAGTAATAAATCGGGGCGATAACTTGCGAACCAGCTTAGATTGAATAAAGAAAAAACAACTATCTACTCTATTAAGGATATGACTGGAAATATTACTGATGAGCCTGAAGAAATAAATAACTCCTTCAGAAAGTTTTATGAAAACCTCTACTCATCTCAAATTAACCCATCTGACTCAGAGGTAAATAAATTTTTGGACAATATTAACTTACCACGGTTAAATGATGAGCAGATTGCAGCTCTGGATGCACCTCTTCTGGTGTCTGAACTCCAGGAGGCACTTAAGCACATCCCAAACACCAAAGCTCTGTGACCAGATGGTTTTCCAGTAGAATTTTATAAAGAATTCTGGCCTGTGATGGCACCTACTTTCTTTAAAATGGTGAACCAAATTAAAGAAGATAATGTAATCCCTCCAAATTTGAATTTGGCTATTATTATCCTGCTCCTTAAACCTGGAAAAGAACCTACACTTCCATCCAGCTACCATCCTATCTCACTTATGAATGTCGATCTTTAAATAATTTGCAAAGCTCTCGCCAAAAGACTGGAAAGGATAATTCCATTTATTGTACACCCAGATCAAACAGGTTTCATCAAGGGTAGGCACTCGGCTAATAATACATGCAGGCTATTTAATTTAATAGACTACTGCAAGATTAATAACTTAGAAACCACAATTTTGTCCCTGGATGCAGAGAAAGCCTTTGACTGTGTTAACTGGAAATTTCTTTTTATGGTGTTAAACAAGTTTGGGTTTGGTTCATCTTTGATAAACTGGATTAAAACACTATATAGCTGTCCAGCTGCATTTGTCCATACAAATGATCAGACCTCCCAAAGCTTTAATCTCCAGAGAGGTACTAGGCAAGGTTTTCCACTCTCTCCCTCACTTTTTACCATCTTTAATGAACCATTAGCAGCAGCCATATGACAAAATGTTGATATCAGAGGTATCCAGACTGGAGAAAAAGAACACAAGATAAGTCTTTATGCTGATGACATATTGATTTTCCTTGAAAACTCACAAAGATATCTTCTTCAGACAGTGGCACACATTGATAAATTTTCATCATTATCACACTACTCTATTAACCGGGGTAAATCAACAGTCTTGCCTATAAATTGTAATTTTTCAAATACATCTACAATTTCAATACAATCAGGTAATATTAAATATTTAGGAATAGATATTTCCCCCAGGCCCTCAGTTATTGCGACTACATCACATCCCCCTTTTAAAAACAATACAAGATGACCTTACGTGCTGGAGGACACGACCTATATCATTAATGGGAAGAGTCACAACTGTTAAAATCATGGTCCTTCCTAAAATCAACTATTTGTTCTCAATCCATCTATGGCCTGGTTTAAGTCTCTAGACTCAAATATAAGTAAATTTTTATGGAAAGATAAACCATCATGGATTAGTTTAAAAACTCTTCAAAAAGCAAAAGAATGCGGAGGCTTAGATCTACCAATTTTTTAAAATTATTTCTTAGCCAATAGACAGCAGTTTGCTTCTAAATGGACAAAATCAACCCCACTAGAAAACCCATGGTTAGATGCTGACCAGGCTCTCTGTGAGTAGCTAAATATCTCTGACTTACCTTTTATGAGTCCCTGTATTACACGCCATGACTGTTTTATCAGCTCCTTTCTGACAGCTTGGTGGAAATTTTTTTTTAAAATAATGGGGTCTTCACTTGTCCCCTATAAACTCACGCCCATTTGGAATAATCATGATATCTTGCAACAAAAGAGGACGTTAAATTTTCCACTATGGAAAGAGGAGGGTATAAAAAACTTAGAGCATCTTATTCAAGGTGGAAATTTTATCCAATTTCAGGAACTAGTATCACAGTACGACATGTGATAAAAAGTATCTTGAATACCAACAGCTTAAATCCATAATAAATTCAATTCAATTCAATTCAACTTTATTTATATAGCGCCATTTCACAACAACAGTCATCTCATAGCACTATCAACTGAAGGGGGGACCCCCACAGTTGCAGAAAGACCCCAGCAATCAGGCGATCCCCTGTAAGCAAGCACTTGGCGACGGTGGAGAGGAAAAACTCCCTTTTAACAGGAAGAAACCTCCAGCAGAACCAGGCTCAGGGAGGGGCAGTCATCTGCTGCGACTGGCTGGGGGGTGAGGGGATAGAGAAGAAGAAAAGAACAGACATGTAGAGAGCAAACAGCATGATAGGGACTCAATCTATGGGAGAGAACAAACAAATGTTAATGACCAGCAAAAAAACAAAAATATTTCATAGAGAGTGAGGAAAGGAGTGAGGCCCAGTGCATTACTGGAGGTCCCCCGGCTGACTAAACCTATTAGCAGCATAACTAAGGGAGGGTTCAGAAACACATGATCCCTCCCTAATTGTAGGCTAGATCAAAAAGGTAGGTTTTAGCCCTATTCTTAAAAACAGAGATCGAGTCTGACTCCCGAATCCAGATTGGCAGCTGATTCCACAGGAGAGGAGCTTGATAACTGAAGGCTCTGCCTCCCATTGTACTTTTGGAGATTCTAGGTATTACAAGTAATCCTGCATTTTGGGAGCGTAGTGCTCTGTTAGGATGATACGGTAGTATCAGATCTTTTAAATAAAAAGGAGCCTGATTGTTTAAAGCTTTGTAAGTAAGAAGAAGGATTTTAAACTTAATTCTAAACTCTATGGGAAGTCAATGAAGGGAGGCCAGAACCGGAGAGATATGATCTCTCTTTCTAGTACCTGTTAAAACTCTTGCTGCAGCATTTTGGATCAGCTGAAGACTTTTTAAAGATGTTTTAGGACAGCCTGATAATAAAGAATTACAATAATCTAATCTCGAGCTAACAAAAGCGTGGATCAGCTTCTCAGCATCACTCTGAGACAAGATGCTCCTAATCTTGGCAATATTACGCAAATGATAGAAGGCAGTCTTAGAAACAAATTTAATATGTGAATTGAAGGACAAATCCTGATCAAAAATAACTCCAAGGTTCCTCACAGAGCTATTAAGAGAAAGAGTAACTGCATCCAAACTGAAAGTTTGATTTGGAAAGGAATTTCTAAGGTTTTTTGGACCAACAAGAATGACTTCAGTCTTATCTGAATTTAATAGCAGGAAATTACAAGTCATCCAAGCTTTGATTTCCTTATGACAGGCTTCTAACTTGGCTAATTGATTAGTATCATCTGGCTTCATTGACAGGTATAATTGTGTGTCATCTGCATAACAATGAAAATGTATACAGTGCTTTCTAATAATGTTGCCTAACGGAAGCATATATAAACTAAAAAGAGTAGGGCCTAGCACAGATCCCTGTGGAACTCCATGACTAAGCTTTGAGCTGAAAGAAAACTCATCATTTACATGAACAAACTGGAACCTATCAGATAAATAAGATCTAAACCACTGCAACGGAGTTCCATTAAGTCCAACATAGTGTTCTAATCTAAAAAGTAGAATATTATGATCAATAGTATCAAAAGCTGCACTAAGATCTAAAAGGACAAGTACAGAAACTAGTCCATTATCAGATGCAATGAGGAGGTCGTTAGTGACCTTCGCTAAGGCTGTTTCAGTACTATGATGGATTCTAAACCCAGATTGAAACTCTTCAAGTAAACCATTTCCCTGCAGGTGGTCAAATAATTGCGTAGCAACAACTCTTTCTAAGATTTTTGAAATGAAAGGGAGATTCGAGATTGGTCTATAGTTAGCTAAAGCTCCTGGATCTAGCGTTGGCTTTTTGAGTAAGGGTTTAATTACAGCCGTTTTAAAAGCCTGCGGTACATGGCCTAAAGTTAATGAAGAATTGATTATATGAAGAATAAAGCTACCAATAAGTGGGAAGACTTCTTTAAATAACCTGGTAGGAATAGGGTCTAAAAGACAAGTTGAAGGTTTGGATGAGGAAACTATTTTGTCTAACTCACAAAGGTCGATTGGAGTAAACTCATCAAGACAGACATCAATAGAAGGAGTTGTAATAGTTACAGTATTTAAGTTAACTGTGGGAAGAATCTGATTGATTTTATCTCTGATGGATGAAATTTTATTACTGAAAAAGTTCATAAAGTCCTGACTAGTAAGCTCTAAGGGGATGCTAGGATTGACAGAGTCCTGACTCTTTGTCAACCTGGCTACAGTACTGAAAAGAAACCTGGGATTATTCTTGTTCTCTTCTATTAATGCAGAGTAATAACTCGTTCTAGCTTTTCTAAGAGATTTTTTATAAATTAAAAGATGATTTCTCCAAGCTAAATAGATTCCATCTAAATTAGTAGAGCGCCATTTTCTTTCTAATTGACGAGTCTTCTGTTTTAAGCTATGAGTTTCTGTGTTGAACCAAGGAGTTAAAAATCTCTGATTAGACTTTTTCTTTTTAAAGGGGGCCACCAAGTCTAGAGCCTGATGCAGAGAAGCTGAAACACTATCCACCATGTTATCAATTACAGAAGGAGCGAGCTGTCTATAGCTTATTTTCGTTGTGTTGACACATGGCATAGAGGAAACAATCTGCATAAATTTGGAAACAGCATCATCTGAGAGGCATCTACTGTGATATTTTTCTTTAGGAGCCAAATAGTCAGAAATAGTAAAATCAAAGGTTAACAGACAATGGTCTGACAGTACAGGGTTATGAGGAGACACTACAAGATTTTCTATTTCTATGCCATATGTCAGAACAAGGTCCAATGTATGGTGGAGGTAATGAGTAGAATTTCCTACTTTCTGAGAAAACCCAATCGAGTCTAATATTGAATTAAAAGCCACATTAAGGCAGTCACTATCTACATCCACATGTATATTAAAGTCCCCTACTATAATTATTCTATCAGCTAAATCAGCACTAAATCAGCTAAGAAATCAGCAAATTCTGAGAGGAATTCAAAAAATTCTGAGTAGGTTGATGGAGGACGATAAACTATGGCAAATAAAATTGGGTTTAACCTGAAATTGCTAAAGTGCCCAACACTGAGGACCAGGCCCTCAAAGGAATTATAACATGTTTTTTGTTTTACATTAACTAGTAATTTGGAATGGTAAATTGTTGCTACTCCTCCTCCACGACCAGAACTTCTGGGATTTTGACAGTTTAAATAACCAGAGGGAGTTGATTCATTTAAACCAACATAATCCTCTTGCCCTAACCAAGTCTCTGTAAGGGAAATTAAATCAATCTGATGATCAATTAACAGATCATGGACTAACAGAGACTTGGGAGTTAGAGACCTAATATTTAATAAACCACATTTAATTTTTAAATTATGAGGAGGAACAGAGGCCAAATCATTCAATTTAGAGGCTTTATGTTTAATTTGAGTTTTACCAATATTTTGCTTTATCACTTTGGGATGCTTATGCATTATATTTTTATTTACTTTGGAGGGAGCAGACAACGATTCTCTGATGGGGAAGACAGGGGCTAAGCTGAGGGGTGGCGGATGAAGAGGAGCTGCAGAGAGGCATGTAAGACTGCGACTCTGCTTCCTGGTCCCAACTCTGAGTAGTCACGGTTTTGGAAATTTGGATAAAAAAGATGCCAGATTGTTAGATAAATGAGAAGCACCATCCAAAGTGGGATGAATGCTGTCTCGTCTCATAAGACCAGGTTTTCCTCAAAAAGAGCTCCAATTGTCAATGTAGCCCACGTCATTTTTAGGACACCACACAGACAGCCAGCGGTTCAAGGATGACGAGCGACTAAACATGTCATCACTGGTCAGATTGGGGAGGGGTCCAGGGAATACTACAGTGGCAGACATCGTTTTTGCAAAGTCACACACCGATTCTATATTAAGTTTCGTGACTTCCGACTGCCGGAGACGGATGTCATTAATGCCGGCGTGAATAACAATTGTGGAGTATTTACAGTTACTTTTAGCCAGCATTTTCAAATTTGACTCGATGTCGCCTGCTCTGGCCCCAGGAATGCATTGGACTATTGCCGCTGGAGTCTCTAGGTTCACGTTTCTGACTACAGAGTCGCCAATGATCAGAGTGTTTTCCTCAGCGGGTGTGTCGCTGAGCGGGGAAAAACAATTAGAAACGTGAACAGGTTGGTGGTGAACCGGGGCTTTGCGACTAGGCTTCCTTCTCACCATCACCCACCCAGTCTCCTCGCTGCTGAGGAGAGCCGGGGAACCGCTGACAGTGGGACCTAAGCTAGCTAGCTCCGCTGCAGCTAATGGGCGTCCGTCAAGATTAACTGGCGCAGACGGTGTTTCAATGCAGCGGAGCCGGGATTCCAAATCAGACAACCTCGCCTTGAGCGCCTCAAAAAGACAACATTTATTACATTTACCGTTATCACTAAAAGAGGCAGAGGTGTAGCTAAACATCTGACAGAGAGAGCACACCAGAGGAGGAGAGGAAAGAGAGGTAGTAGCCATAGCTAGTGGCTAGCTAGTAGCTGGAGAGCAAACCACACAGGCAGACAGCAAAACAGGAAGTGACGATACGTTACCACAAGGAAGTGACGATCAGGACACTGAATCTTGCAATAAAAGCAAGATTAAATCTTAATCAGACAGATGTAGAGGTACCAGTTAAGGTGGCAGAGTTTCTAAATCTTTGTTCCCCTAAATTGATATCGAAAATACATGGACTTTTATCAAAACTGGATGAGTCAGTATCTCTTCCAAAATCAAAATGGGAGACAGACCTATCAGTCAATAAGGAGGAAGGCTTCTGGACACAAATATGTTTAAACACTTTTAAGATTACTAAAAACTCTAACTTACAACTTATATATTATAAAGTTCTACAGAGAATTCATTACACAGGACAAAGGATGTTCAAAATGGGCCTGAGTGACACAAAAATCTGCTCTCACTGCACCAGCAACGTCCCGGATAGCTATATGCATGCTATGTGGTCCTGTGCACCGGTTCAAAAGTTCTGGTGGAAGACATGAGAGGACTTGTTGGCATGGCTTGGGTATAGTGTCCCACTCTCACCCACACTTTGCTTATTAGGTGAGCTAAGTGAAATAAATATAGATGCAAGGATGTCACACATGGTTCTGACCGCCTTATGTATTGCAAAGAAAACTATCCTCATGAATTGGAAATCAAGAAATAACTTATGCATGACTCATTATAATAACTTACAATTAGATTATATTAGCCTGGAGATAATGTCAGCCTCTTCAAATAATCAATTGGCAGAATTCAATTCTCTCTGGTCCCCACTTTTTAATTCTATAACCTGAGGGGTGGCAGGTGGTGGCTCGCTCTCCTTGGCGCTGCTGGCAGTTGGCTGTGCCCTGACCGCGGGGGGCCTGTTCTGGGGTGGCCGTGTGTCTGGCCCGGGGAGGCTGCGGGGTGGACGGGGGGCATGGCCCCCAGCCAGCTAGCCTCGCCTCCGAGCGGGGCCTGGATCTGGCCCTGGGCCCTTGGTGCTGGGGGGGGGGGCTTCCCCCCTTGGGCCAGGGTCGAGTGTGCACCGGTGGTGAGGGCTGGCCCTGGCGCGTCCTTGTGCGGTGGGGTTGTTTCCTCCCTGGGGCCCTGGCAGCACCCTGGGGCAGGTGCCTGCATCCTGGGTCGCCCTCCCCATCCACTGGGTGCTGCGGGTGTGGGTGTGCATGTGTGTGTGTATGTACATGTGTGAGTGGGGGCGTGTGTGTGAGTGGGTGCTGATGTGGGTGTGGGTGTTGTGTGTGGTCATGTGGGGCTGTGTGTGGATGTAGGTGGGCATGTGTGATGGTGAATGTGCATGTATGTGTGCACATGAGGGTGGGCAGGGGTATGTGTGTGTATGGGTGCAGTTACCTGTGGGTGAATGTCTGGGTGTGGAGGATGTGTGTATGGGTAGGAGAACTTCGTTGGGTGACGGGGGTGGCGCAGTCCATCTAGTGGCATGGGGGTTGGCGATTCGGGGCCTGCTTGTCGCGGCCACCCTGCTGCTGTGTCGCGGGTTGGGGTGCTTTGTCGCATTACCGCTGGTGTCATTGGAGGCGGGCGTCTGTTGGTGCTCGGGGGTGGTTGGGGGGGGCGTTGGTGCGGGTTGGTGGCCCTGTTTCCCTCGGGCTGCTCCGGGGTGACTGTGGCTGCAGGGCGGCCTGCCACTGTCAGTGTGCATCTGGAGTGGGTGGTCGGTGGACTTGCGCGGGTGCTCAGGGGTGTCGCTTGGCATGTAGGGCGCCGTGTGGGTCCGGCCCATTGTTGACTATTGTGACTATTGTTGTTGTGCGTTTGTGTGTGCAAGATGAGTGGGAATGGGTATGCCTGCCCCATCATGTTTGTGGTGCTAGGAGTACCGGGGCACGATGCTGGTGAGTCCTGGGCTGCTCGCACTGGCGGCCCTCGCCCTAGGTTGGGATTTGGGGGCAGTGGGTGTCCTCATGAACCAGTTTGCGAGCTGGCTTCTGGGGGGGGGGGGGGCTTCACTGGGGGGGTGGGTGTTGGTGGGTCTGAGGGGATGGGCCCGCTGCGCCAGCTGCCTGACCTCCCTCGATCATCCCTCCGGGGCCGGATGCCTGGCTTTCCTGGGGCTTACTGGCCTTAGACGTTTGTGCCCTGTGGGAGTTGGTGGCACTGCCTTGCCTGCTCGGGGTTCCAAGGGGGAGAGCTGCTGCGACCGGCCCCCTCTTCGTATGTTTCCTGACAAACCACTCACATGCACACACTTACTTTGCACGTGCTCTCATATATACACACACAAACGCACATGCACAAGTGTCTCTTCTTTAACAGGTGCGGAAACCAGACTTGTATTGAGACATGTTCGGTGGAAGAAGCAGTTGTTTTAGTTGTTGCTTTGTTTGTCGTTTTGTCTGTTCCCCTCCCTTTTCTTTCCCCCTCCACACGTTTCCTTTCCCTATTCTTCATCCTATTGGGTCCTCCATGGGTAAAATAATTAAAAGTATTAAAAGTTATTACAGGAGGAGTTTACAATATACAGTTCATAGTTAGGTACTGTATAAGCTCCTCTTGGCAAAGTAAATCTGTTTTGGCACAATAAGGGTGACAGATCTCTATTCTGCTTACCTAGCTGCCTGACAGGACAAGGGGGGAAAAAAAGAAAAGAAATGGCTTAATAACCTTTTCCAGACTGCTTGATCTCAATTACTTTGTTTCTCATTTGTTTCTGAATTTCTTTGGATCGCAGCATGATGTCTAGCTTTTGAGGATCATTTGGTCTACTTCACTTTGTCAGGTTCTGTTTAAGTGACTTCTTGATTGAGAACAGATGTGGCAGTAATCAGGCCTGGGTGTGGCTTGAGAAATTGAACTCAGCTTTCCAAAGATGTGATAAACCACAGTTAATTTATATTTTAACAGTGGGGTGGGGGGGATCACTTTTTCACACAGGGGAATGTAGGTTTGGATTTTTTTTTACCCTTAATAATAAACACTTTCATTTAAAAACTGCAATTTGTGTTAACTTGTGTTATCTTTGTCTCATATTTAAATTTGTTTGATGATCTGAAACATTTAAGTGTGACATACAAAAAAATGAGAAATCAGGAAGAGGGCAAACACTTTTTTACACTATTGTAAATGCTGCAGTTGATGAGACACAGGTTGTTGATTAGTGCAGCCGGACAAGATCAGGTAATTAGCAGTGAAAAGCGTGCACAAACCTGAGACACTACAGTGGGTCAGATAATGTAAGTATGGCTGGGGTCTCAGTCTGGTTTTGGGCCGGTCTTGACCACAATGCCACTGAAGTGTGTGGATTTTTTTAAGCATCGGATTTTGGACTGAGAGTAATCAGCTAGAAAATCCAACCAACTGTCCGATCACAGGAGGCTGTCAGGGGTTCTGATACATCTGTCCGAAAGACTAACCAAAGTCCTTCCAATGAATCTGAAGCCCAGAGACCACAGATGATTCAGAACCAAACACAGGTCCAACCAGCAAAACAATAAACATGTTGGATATGACTTGGATGGTTCCAGATCCAGATGGTTGGCAGCACGATGGGGCAGTGGTTAGCATTGTGGCAATACAGCAAGAAGGTCAGGGGATCGATTCCACCCCTGACCATCGTGGGTTCGATCCCACCCCCAGACCATCTCTGTGTTGGCCCTACGATGGACTGGTGATCTGTCCAGGGTGTACCCAAAGATGCTGGGATAAGCTCCAGAACCCCCGCCACCCAAAAAGGATTAAGCAGTAGAAGATGGATGGATGGCTCCAGATCCAGGGGTTTGGGCCTGGATCTGTAAACACATCCTGACCCAGTGATAAATCAGTCCAGAGGTCTGTTTTTCTTTTTTTTCATATGAATGCAAGAAACTGTTCCTGTGGCAGAAAGATAAAATTAAAAAAAAATCTGTCTTCAGAGGTTGTCTTCTGATTTGAATCTTCATGAAGAGGATCAAAGAGGACAGTATGAGTAGATGCAGATGTGGTTTAAGTAGAGGAGGCCTACAGAAGACAGAGGAAACCATATCAGGGTGTTTGGTTAGCAGTTCACATGCTGACATCTGTCTTATGGATGAGAAAAACTATCCGTAATAAAGTATTCAGGCTGGAGCTCCAGTTTATTCTGCCGAGCGTTTAAATCCTAGAGGAGCTTCTGATTAATGAGCCTGAATAGACTGATGGTGCAGCCGTGGTCAACGAATGAACATCATCAGAGAAATGATCTCCTATTCTGGTCTCCTCATTTGCTCTCACACCTCCCCTCCTCTTTTTGGTTTTTGTTTTCCTCCATTTTTTATCCTCTGGTTTTCATTTTCTCCTCTCCTCCTCCTCCCCCCAGTGACCCCCCCCCCCCGCTCCAACCCTTTCCTGCTCTGTTTTCTAGCCAGTCCTGTAGCCCTGTCACACTTTAATATTCCTCTCTGATGGCGTGGCCTTCTCTAGATGACCACATTGGTCTCAGACGTTTGGATTACTGGTACCAGCTTCACACCGCCCTCGTATGATTGACCACATGGGGCTCAGCGCCTTTTAGCTCTGACTTAGCACCATCCCAGCAGGACGGAGGAAGACGGCTAAGCCGCGGCGGCAATAATCTCACCACTCCGCCTATTGTTGGTGTCCCTGATGGCGTGAGCGCTAAAAGCGGGCTAATTGATGTTGCCGGCTGCTTATGGTGGGCCTGGGGAGGAAGTGGCTGATTACTGAGCACTCAGAGAGGAGAGGAGAGGTTTGGTTTTAGAAGTCCCTTTATTGCACAATTCAAAAATAACAAATCACTGCAAAAGACTGCAGCATTTGAGTATTTATGAATTGATTGAAAATAATGGTTCCTCAAACAGCCACATGCCTGGTGTCTCCTCAGGAATATGGGCTACAGTGAAAAGTTGTCATGTATGCAAGACAGATGTGTAGAAAGCAGAAAGTCCAATAAAGTCCACCTCCTCAGATTTCATGAGGAAAAGGTGCTTATCATAGCCCAAGTGGCCAACTCTCCTCAGGAGCAGTTTTGCGGTGTCCATCCAGCAGGGGCCACATCCATAAAGGAACCGTTGCGCAGTCCGAACTCTAAAACAGGCGATCTTGGACTGTATGTCAACCAGGCCCTGTCCTCCCTCGGCAACAGGCAGGTAGAGAACAGCCGCACACACCCAATGTCAACCAGACCAAAAGAAATCCACAATGGACTTCTGAACCTCCTCCACCAGGCTCCTGGGTGGTGTCAAAGCGATAACTCTATGCCAAAGAGCCAAAGTGACCAGATTATTGGCGACCAGAAGCCTTCCCCTATATGACAACTGTCGTAACAACCAATTCCACTTAGAAAACCAAGCACACACCTTCTCCTTAATTCCCTCCCAGTTCTTGCTTTCAAAGTCCTCAGAACCCAAAAACACCCCCAACACTTTAAGACCGACTTTCCCCCACAGAAGACCTCCAGGTAGATGAGAAATGTCTTGATGTGTCCACTGACCCACCAATAAACCCTCACTTTTCCCCCATTTTACCCCAGCAGAAGATGCTTTTTCATAAATAGATAAAGTGTCCATCAAACGCTGTACATCCCTATGGGATGTGATGAAAATGTTGACGTCATCTGCATAATCAGATAAGACAAGTGGACGACAAATACTTAAGGGCCCCGGTAGGGTCAAGCCACCTAGCTGAGTGCGCAACCTGCACAGCAAAGACTCAACAGCCAAACTATACAGTTGATCCGAGATCGGACAACCCTGCCTTATCCCCCGATGTACAGGGATTGGCCGGCTCAGCCCTGGCCCCATCTTTACCAAACACTCAGCTCCAGTATATAACAGATTCAACCATGTCAAAAGCATGTTGCCAAATCAAAAACCTTTAAGTGTGGAAAACAAATAAGAATGATCAACCCTGTCAAAAGCTTTTTCTTGGTCTAAAGACATAATACCAAAATTTAAATCATAAAATTTACTAAGATGAAGAATGTCACATATGAGGAAAACTATTGTCCCTAATGGTTTGGTCAGGAATACAATATGTTTGATCTCTTTCTATGATTATATCTGAAACATTTTTCAGTCTATTTAATAGGGCTTTAGAAAGCACCTTGCAGCCAAGCTATACAGTTGACCCGAGATCGGACAACCCTGCATTATCCCCCAATGTACAAAGAAGAGCAACGGGCCTCCAGTTTTAAGGAAGGCCAAGTCCCCTTTCTTAGGCAGCAGAGATAGTACTGCACATCGACAGGAGACAGGTATAGATCCAGTTCTGCAACAGTCAATTAGAATGTCATAAAAGTCTGATCCAATAATATCCCAAAAATGTTTAAAAAAGTCAGAAGAAAGACCGTCAATTCCAGGTGCAAGTCCCAGAGCCATTTGATTAACTGCTGCAGTTAACTCATCCAAAGTCAGTTCACAGTCCAGAGCAGCCCTTTCCTCTGGGCTGAGCTTGGGAAGACCTTCAAAGAGTTGATTTTGAGACTCTATGCAACATGGTTCTACCCCAAACAGGGCACCATAGAAATCCACTGCATGGCTCCTCATCTCAGATGAATTTGTAGTTATTTGGCCATTTGGGAGTTTTAAACAAGTCATCAATTTCTTTTTTGCAGCAGACTTCTCCAGGTTGAAGAAGAAAGACGTTGGAGCATCCATATCTTTCAGCTGAGTAAACCGGGATCAAACAAGTGCCCCCTTCACTCTTTCTTGTAGGAAAGAGCTCGGGACTGATCTCTTCTCCTGCAGCAAAGGACCTGAGGTAGAATCCTGATCTCTGATCAAACTCTCCTCCAACCTCTTAAGTGTCAAGTTCACAAACTTTAGATTTAATGATAGCAGATGAGTTTGCAGTATACTTTTGACAAAAAATGCAAATTACCAACCTCCCACCACTGTTCTAAGGAACTAAGACGAGGCTTTGCAGTTCTCCAATGTTCCCAGAAACACAAAATATTGACAAAAAGTGTTGTCTTGAAGAAGCTTATTATTAAAATACCAGTATGATTTAGTTCTTCCCCTGGTGAAATAATTAAAATCACAGAGGCCAGATGATGGTCTGTAAAACCGACTCGACTTATGTTAGTGTGAAGAATTCTTGGGTCAAAACTTTGAGAAACATATATTCTATCTAATCTAGCAGCACTGACTATATTATCTCTGACTCTAACCCAGGTGCACTGTCTAGTTTTTGCATGTTTAACTCTCCATGTTTCTAATAAGTCAAATTGTATAGTGATATTTTTTTTAAAACTTCTGAAGATTGAATAGAAAGGAGATGTCTTTACCTTCTTTACATGTTTCAACTGCACTGCAGCCTTCATCAGAACCTCTCCATAACTTCCACGTAATACGTCAAATAGGTTCATTTTGTCTTCTTTTAATTATTTATCTTTTGTTCATATAAACGACAAAAAATATAATAGAAAGGAGATGTCTTTACCTTCTTTACATGTTTCAACTGCATGTTGAAACATGTAAAGAAGTCTCCTGCCAGTGTACAAACTTCTAGTTCGCAGACAACCTCTGGTCATGCGCACGGTGAAGTTATGGTCTGAGGAGGCAATGGATGCTCTAAAGGACTGTTTTGAAGCCACTGCCTGGGAGCAGCTCTGCGATCCACATGGTGAGGACATCAATGGCCTCACTCACACCATCACGGACTACATCAGCTTCTGTGTGGACAACACCGTATCCACCAAGACCATACGGTGTTGCTCGAACAACAAACCCTGGATCAACCCTGAGATAAAAAAACACTTCTGAGAGAGAAGAAGAGGATCTTCAGGTCGGGGAACAGGGAGCTGCTAAAGTCCGTACAGAGGGAGCTGAGGAAGAAGATCAGAGAAGGCAAGGACAGCTTCAGGAAGAAGATGGAGGACAAGCTGCAACAGAGCGACATCGTCGGGGTCTGGAGAAACCTTAAAACCATCTCTGGGATCCAGAATACCTCCTCCCAGGCCATGGGGGCAGGGAGTGGGCGAACAATCCGAACCTGTTTTTTAATAGGTTTGACCAACCGCCCTCCCCTCTAACTGCACAACAACCACTGCTGCCTCTAAAGTCATCGAGACCTGCTGTCCACACCCCACTCCACCAACACCCCCCCCACTCCCAGCACACAGCCCCCCAACCTGACCCTCACTAAGACCCAGGTGAGGACGGAGCTGAGGAAGATCAAGGAAGCGAGGAAGGCCTCGGGACCGGACGGCATCAGCGCGAAGCTCCTCAAGTCCTGCGCAGACCAGCTGTGTGGGATTGTGGAGCACATCTTCAACCGGAGCCTGAAGCTGGGGAGGGTACCACAGTTGTGGAAAACATCTTGTGTGGTACCTGTACCAAAGACTTCCCACCCCAAAGACCTGAACAGCTACAGACCAGTGGCCCTGACATCTCACATGATGAAGACCCTGGAGTTATTGCTCCTTGCTCACCTCCGCCCCCTAGTGGGACCATCGATGGATCCACTCCAGTTTGCCTACCAGCATGGCATTGGGGTAGAGGATGCAGTGATCTTCCTCCTTCACCGTTCCCTGTCCCACCTGGAGAAGCCCGGGAATGCGGTGAGGATCATGTTCTTTGATTTCTCCAGTGCTTTCAACACCATCCAACCGATGATCCTGAAGGACAAGCTACTGTGTGCAGGGGTGGACCAGCACCTGTCATCATGGATCCTGGACTACCTCACTAACCGGCCACAGTTTGTGAGAACCCGGGATTGTGTGTCCGACACGATCATTGGTAGCACAGGGGCCCCCGAGGGAATGGTTTTGGCTCCCTTCCTGTTCACCCTTTATACTGCAGACTTCTCACACAACACAACACACTGCCATCTACAGAAGTTCTCTGACAACTCTGCGATCGTCGGCCTCATCTCCAACGGAGATGAAGATGAGTACAGAGGACTTATCTACGACTCCGTGGACTGGTGCCATCGGAACTGCCTCCAGATCAACGCGAGGAAAACTAAGGAGCTGGTGGTGGACTGCCGCAGGCAAGGACAACCCCTCACAGCACCAGTAAACATACAGGGAACAGACATTGAGATGGTGACATCCTACAAGTACCTTGGTGTTCATCTGAACAATAAACTAGACTGGTCACACAATACCGACGCACTCTACAAGAAGGGGCAGTGCAGGCTGTTCCTACTGAGGAGACTCAGGTCTTTTGGTGCACAAGGGCCGCTGCTGATGACATTCTACGACACGGTGGTGGCATCAGCCATCACTTTTGGAGTGGTCTGCTGGGTCAGTGGCATTACAGCAGCTGATAGGAAGAGACTGAACAAACTAATCAAGAAAGCTAGCTCTGTCCTGGGGCAATGCCTTGACCCAGTGGAGGAGATAGGAGAGAGAAGGATGGTGGCTAAACTGTCATCTCTGCTGGAGTCCGAGTCCCACCCTATGCAGGACATACTGAACGCACTGAGGAGCTCATTTAGCAGTAGACTACATCATCCTAGGTGCGCAACCGAGAGGTTTTGCAGGTCCTTCCTACCTACGGCTGTCAGACTGTATAATCTAAGCAGGGCTGCTCGCAGAGATAGCAAAAAAACGTGATGACCTAATAGTATTGAATGCAAAAGACGCAACAGACTTACACAAATGGTCCCCTCCAGTATACAACTAGGACAATATCAGTCGCTACGGAGGGTGGCAATATGTATGGGTACATATTCATACCATGTAGGGTAACTAAATAGCCAGTTATGCTGTTTATTCCATCTAGCTACAATGCTCCGCACTGTGTATATATATATATATATATATATATATATATATATATATATATATATATATATATATATATATATATATATATATATATTTATGTGTACATATGTATATTCACTGCTCTTATTTTTCTTATCTTCTTAATTATTGCTCTGAGTGTTGCTATCCCTGTGCTGTTGCAATCCTGGAATTTCCCCATTGTGGGACTAATAAAGGCTTATCTTATCTTAATCAGAATCCATTCCCTCACCATCACAACTTAACTGACTGCTTGATATAGCTGTCTCAGTTGATTGATCATGAGCTACAATTTCCTCAACACCACTTACCACAGCTGACTGGCATTGTTCCATTAGCTGCTTGGAAATGTTAGCAGCTACCGGAACCACAGCTGCTAACTTCACATGCACTTTCTCACAGCTAGATTCTGATGCACCATCAGTAACTGTTTGGGCCTCATCACCAGCCACGCTCCCAACCGTAAACTGAGCTGCAGGCACCACAGCCGGGCTGGCCACAGACACAGCAGCAGGTTCCGGAGCAGGACCGGTGGAAGGCCCCGCAATGCCATCTGTAGCAGCGGCATGAGCAGAAGCCGCACTGCTGGTTTCAGCTGCGGCTTCATCAGATTATCCCACCTGTTGCTTGTGCAGACAAGTGAACCGTTTGTGGCCCATGTCTCCACATTCAAAGCACGTCTTCTGTCCTGAGCTAGCATACACCATGTAGGAGCCATCCCAATGTTTGACCCGAAAGGACACTTCTAGTGTTTGAGTGGGCGAGTCCAAGAACATGAACACCTGTCGCCTGAGTGATTTTACATGTTTTTAATTTGATATCCTTACATTCCAAACTCACAGTTCTAAATGGGCCCGCAAATTTCCCAAATCTGCAGAGTTCAGTCGGCAACTGCTCATTAGGGATAAAAGGAGGAACATCTGAAACGGTGATTTGCATTGATGGAACTGACAACGGGGACACCTGTACATACATATCCCCGATAACAACACCGCTCCCAATTAGACTGTGAATGTACTCCTCACCAATCAAAAACACAATGACAGCTTTATTCATTCAGGATGTAAAGCAGATCATATCATGTCCTACCTTCTCACCTACAGCAAGAAGGACCTCCTTCACAGTAACGCTACTATCCTGCAGCGCTATCCTCACTCCCTGCCATATAGACAAAGGTGGCATCTCAAAGGACGCCATCCTCCAGCAAAACGCCAAAAAAACAAACAAAAAAAATCCACAAACACACTCAAAAGACTGAAATAAACTTACTTGAACATGCAGCCAATAATGAAAGATAGATGAAAAGTCCAAACAACCCTGCATTATCCCCCGATGTTCAAAGAAGAGCAACTGGTCTCCAGTTTTTAAGCAAGGCCAAGTCCCCTTTCTTAGGCAGCAGAGATAGTACTGCACGCCGACAGGAAACAGGTAAAGATCCAGTTCTGAAATAGTCAATTAGAACGTCATAAAAGTCTGATCCAATAATATCCCAAAAATGATTAAAAAATGTAAGAAGAAAGACCATCAATTCCAGGTGCACGTCCCAGATCCATTTGATTAACTGCTACGGTTAACTCATCCAAAGTCAGTTCACAGTCCAGAGCAACACTTTCTTCTGGGCTGAGCATGGGAAGACCTTCAAAGAGTTGATTTTGAGACTCTATGCAACATGGTTCTACCCCAAACAGGGCACCATAGAAATTCACTGCATGGCTCCTCATCTCAGATGGATTTGTAGTTATTTGACCATTTGGGAGGCTTAAACAAGTCATCAATTTCTTATATGCAGATGACTTCTCCAGGTTGAAGAAAAAAAGACGTTGGAACATCCATATCTTTCAGCTGAGTAAACCGGGATCTAACAAGTGCCCCCTTCACTCTTTCTTGTAGGGACGAGCTCAGGACTGATCTCTTCTCCTGCAGCAAAGGACCTGAGGTAGAATCCTGATCTCTGATCAAACTCTCATCCAACCTCTTAACAGTGTCTTCAAGTTCACAAACTTTAGATTTAATGATAGCAGATGAGTTTGCAGTATACTTTTGACAAAAAATGCAAATTTGCACCTTGCCAACGTCCACCACTGTTCTAAGGAGCTAAAACAAGGCTTTGTAGTCCTCCAATGTTCCTAGAAACACACAATATATTGACAAAAAGTGTTGTCTTGAAGAAGCTTATTATTAAAATTCCAATATGATTTAGTTCTTTCCCATGGTGAAATAATTTGAATCAAAAATAGGCCAGATGATGGTCTGTAAAACTGACTGGACTGATGTTACTGTGAAGAATTCTTACAGACGCACTCAAAAGATTGAAATAAACTTACCTGAACATGCAGCCAATAATGAAAGACAGAGGAAAAGTCCAAACCTTGTGAAAAAGAACAATCCAAAACTCTGTGCCACTCACACACTCAAGCACCTCCCTCACTCACGCTGGCACTCGCACCCACCGGAAACGGAAACCAGAGGAGAGGTTTAAAGAGTCCCTTTATTGTACAATTCAAAAATATAAAATCACCATGAGACCATTATTCCACCAAGTGTCTCACATTTCAAAAATTCAAACATAACTCATCCCCCTCTCCCACAGAACACAGAATATTCCCTACAGTCCACCTATTCGTGAATACCTCCAAATTGTCCACCATTTTATAATAAGAATACTCCACCCGGAGTCTGACTTTTAACAAAACCTTAAAAACAAACACAGGATCCACACTGCCAGTGTTAATAGTCCAATTTTTCCTTGTCAGCCTGATGGCAAGTTTAGCAGTACCAGATAGGAAGCTTATCAAAATATGCACAGATTTCTTTGCCACTTTATACTTTGGACCATAAATAAACAAACCAAAAGAAAAACATTCACCAAAATTATGAAACCACACTTTCAAAAGATCAAAAAGCCCAGATAAACAAAAACATTTAACAAACAAATGCTCCAGGGTCTCAACTTGGGAACAAAACAAACATTCCTCCCCAACACTAGGATCCAGGTGTGCTCTGTATTTATTTGTAGCTATTGCCCCATGTACAATCCTCCACTGGAGATCTGCTGTCTGTTTCTCAATAGGGAGCTTGTACATGGACCGCCAGCTGCCTTTCGGGGAGAATACCGGCCCCAAAAACCTCGCCCACTTTGACTCTTTCAGCCCCGTCAGAGAGCACAGATTTAGAACCTTCACACAGATGTGATACACCGTCTTCTTCCCTACAAACTGGAACTTGCCCAGACGAGGAGTTCTGAAAGACAGCAGGTGGTCTTCTCCCTCCTGCCACTCTCCCACTGCTGGACTTATGGAAAGGGCAGGAAAGTTGGACACAGTGTCCTCATCCCATTGATCAGAAAGAGTGCAGTTTTCCGCAAAGGCTCTCAGTGGTCATGGCAGGGCAGCACACGCTTCTTTCACCACCCTGTGCACCAGTCTGACAGATGTAATGTTGGCTCTCCGACTCAGCGTTTCTATGGACGTGGTTGACATCTTCATCAGATGACCAAGCTTGGTACAGCCTGCCTCTCTTAAACAAGTTCGCAGACTAACAGACTGCAGCATTTGAGTGTCCATGAATTGATTGAAAAACAGTGGTCCCTCAAACAGCCACATGCCTGGTGTCTCCTCAGGAATACGGGCTACAGTGAAGACTTGCCATGCATGCAAGACAGATGTATAAAAAGCAGAAAATCCAATGAAGTCCACTTCCCCGGATTTCACGAGGAAAAGCTACTTATCATAGCCCAAGCGGCCAACTCTCCTCAGGAGCAGTTTTGCAGTGTCCATCCAGCAGAGGCCACATCCATAAAGGAGCCGTTGCACAGTCTGAAGCCTAAAACAGGTGATCTTGGACTGTATGTAAACCAGGCCCTGTCCTCCCTCGGCAACAGGCAGGTAGAGAACAGCCGCACACACCCAGTGTCAACCAGACCAATAGAAATCCACGATGATCTTCTGAACCTCCTCCACCAGGCTCCTGGGCGGTGTCAAAGCAATAAGCCTATGCCAAAGAGCCGAAGCGACCAGATTATTGGCAACCAGAACTCTTCCCCTATATGACAGCTGTGGTAGCAACCAATTCCACTTAGAAAAACCAGCACACACCTTCTCCTTAATTCCCTCCCAGTTCATGCTTTCAAAGTCCTCAGAACCCCAAAACACCCCCAATACTTTAAGACCGGCTTTCCCCCACAGAAGACCTCCAGGTAGATGAGAAATATCTTGATGTGTCCACTGCCCCACCAATAAACCCTCACTTTTGCCCCAGTTTACCCGTGCAGAAGATGCTTTTTCATAAATAGATAAAGTGTCCACCAAACGTTGTACATCCCTGTGGGATGTGATGAAAATGTTGACGTCGTCTGCATAAGCAGACAAGACGAGTGGACGACAACTACTGGAGGGCCCCAGCAGGGTCAAACCACCTAGCTGAGTGCGCAACCTGCACAGCAGAGGCTCAATAGCCAAGCTATACAGTTGACCCGAGATCGGACAACCCTGCCTTATTCCCCGATATACAGCGATTGGCCGACTCAGCCCTGCCCCCATCTTTACCAAACACTCAGCTCCAGTATATAACAGATTGGCCCATGTCAAAAACATATTGCCAAAACCAAACCCCTTCAGTGTGGAAAACAAATAAGAATGGTCAACCCTATCAAAAGCTTTTTCTTGGTCCAAAGGCATAATACCGAACTTTAAATCATAACATTTACTACGATGAAGAACATCACATATGAGAAAAATTTTGTCCATAATGGTTCGATCAGGAATACAATATGTTTGATCTCCATCTATGAATACATCCAAAACATTTTTCAGTCTATTTGATAGGGCTTTAGAAAGTACCTTGTAGTCTGTGCAAAGAAGAGCAACGGGCCTCCAGTTTTTAAGCAAGGCCAAGTCCCCTTTCTTAGGCAGCAGAGATAGCACTGCACGCCGACAGGAGACAGGTAAAGATCCAGTTCTGTAACAGTCAATTAGAACGTCATAAAAGTCAGATCCAATAATATCCCAAAAATGCTTAAAAAAGTCAGAAGAAAGACTGTCAAGTCCAGGTGCACGTCCCAGAGCCATTTGATTGACTGCTACAGTTAACTCATCCAAAGTCAGTTCACAGTCCAGAGCAGCCTTTTCCTCTGGGCTGAGCATGGGAAGCCCCTCAAAGAGTTGTTTTTGAGATTCTATGCAACATGGTTCTGCACCAAACAGGGCCCCATAAAAATCCACTGCATGGCTCCTCATCACATTCGTTGAAATACCCCTTTAATCGCCTTTCACCGGGCACTGTGAGTAAACTGACTAGCGTTTCTTTTTGTGGTTCGCTGCTACGCTTTACCCGAAGCGTTTGCTAAGCTAATGCTAGTAGTAGCACCTAACACCGACACGAAGCGACTCTGTCCCCGGTGATTGGGGCTCGCCGGAGGAACTAACCAAGGCAACAGTTGGACGGGAGTTCGGGTGCAGCGGTGGTGGGAGACAGGGACCAGTGGAGGACCACCAGGGCCCTAGCCAGACAATAGCCTGAGTCGGAGCCCAGTTACACCGGCGGGGATCAGCGGAGGAACTACTGAGGCAGATGGCGGTAGGTGGTGGGGCTCAGCGGAGGATCTACCGGGACCCCAGCCGGACAGAAGCAGGATCGGAGCTCGGCTACAGCGGCGGTGTGCGGTGGGACTCAGTGGAGGAGCTGCCGGTACCCCGGTTGGACAGGAGCTGGGTTACGGCGGCGGTAAGCAGCGGGACTAGCAGCGGAGGGGGCTAGCTGAGGCCCAGCTAGATTCGAGGTCGGTCGGATCGGATACCGGCGACACCAGCAGAGATTGTTTTACTATCCACAGGTCAGTAAAAATGCCACCAAAGAAGGAGGAAATGGAAGAGATCAAAAAATCTCTGAACTTCTTGTCAGAAGCAGTGACCAAAATGGTTAGCCAGCAGGCCAAAATAATAGGCCTAATGGAAGAAGTCTGAGAATTAAAATTAACAATTCAGGAAAAAGACAAAAAAATTATGGACTTGGAGCGACGCGTCAAGGATCTTGAACAAGGTTCTCGCATGGATGATCTAATTATAAGTGGACTAGACATCAAATATCAATCATACGCTCATGCTACAACAGGACTGAGAGGTGAGGAGGCTCCCCTGAGTGAATCAGTCTCCCTAGAAAACCAGGTGTTTCAGTTCCTTGATAGTAGAGATATAAAGGTCGAAGCAAATGCAATTTCAGCCTGTTATGCTTCACCCAGAAAAGATAATAAAACAAAGAAATCAATTGTGATGCGCTTTGTGAACAGAAGGGTAAAGAATGACATACTGAGGTAGGCCAGAAAGCTACGGGGACCAGAAGTTTACCTAAATGAACACCTAACAAAAACAAATGCCGAAATAGCACGGCAAGCAAGGATGCTGAAAAGACAAAATAAGATACAGGCAACATGGACAATAAATTGTAGAGTTTGGATCAAACTAAATGGAACACCTGAGCAAGCAAAGAGCATAATGATCAGAGATGTTACTGACTTAAATAAATACAGATGAACACTGATTAAGAAAATTAAGAGACAATGATAATCCATATCCACACACATGGCAAGAATAGTTCTTTTGACATACCATGTCAATGTACTTTAAAAAAAAATAAGCAAAACAAACAAAAAACTTATGACTGACTTGAGTAGACATCAATTATCCCCAGTTGGAGGAAGTCATTTGACACAGAGTGAGGAAACTCAAACTCTGAAAATATGCCATTATGCTTAACATAAACTACAAGAGATGAAGAATGATATTTATCCTGATAACCACTTTTTCAATAATATCCATAACCATTGTGAATATTACACTGAAAAGCAATTCAAAAGTCAAGTGCAACTAGATGGTAAACTATCAATAATACACTTCAACAGCAGAAGTCTTAACAAAAACTTTCCACAGATTCAGGACTATTTAAAACAGCTAGACAGAAAATTTACAGCTACCGCACTCTCTGAAACTTGGCTTAATGAAGAGCAGGCTCCCCTAATGGCAATAGAGGGATATCAGATGTTTCATATTAACAGATCTCAAAAAAAGGGTGGTGGTGTTGCACTGTATATTGATGACCTGTATAGGTGTAAGCTTGTAAATGGAATGTCCTTTGCACTACCAGGGATTTTGGAATGTGTTACTGTTGAGACTGACCAAGATAAAACAAAAAATCTAATTATAAGTTGTATATATAGAACGCCGGGAACTTGCATTGAGACATTCAGAGATAAATTAGTCGAGCTGTACAATAATATTACTAGTAAGAAAATGGTAGTAATTTGTGGAGATTTCAATATTGATCTACTAAATCCATATCAACAAAATGTAATTACAGAGTTCATGAACTCTATGTACAGCATGAGTCTATATCCCACAATAACACATCCCAGTAGAATCACAGTTCACACTGCTACACTTATTGACAACCTGTTTGTTAATATTATTGATAAGAAAATAGAAAGTGGATTACTGATAAATGATATAAGTGACCACTTGCCAACCTTTGCACTTATCCATGGCCACACGGGGGCCAATACAGAAAAAAATTTAAAATTGTTCAGATACAAATCACAAAATGCAATCAGTTCTTTTAAAGAGGACTTGCTGAAGCAAGACTGGACAGAAGTCTATGTATCAGATGTAAATGAAGCCAATGACACATTTATAAACATTGTAACCACTCTTTCTGAAAAAAATTGTCCATTAGTAAAGAAAAAGCTTAAACATAAATTTGCCGATAAGCCATGGTTAACCAAAGGATTACAAAAGGCGTGTAAAAAGAAACATTTATTATATAAAGCTTTCCTAAAGAAAAGGACAAAAGAAGCAGAGCAGCGATATAAAACATACAAAAATAAGTTAACATATATAATAAGATGTAGTAAGAGAGACTATTACAGTAAAGAACTGGAGAAAAACAGAGACAATATTAAAACTACAGGGACAATACTTAACAGTATTCTTGGAAATAAAAGCAGAAATACAAGCTACCCAGCCGATTTTTTCAAAAAATAATAAAACGACTCAGAGTGTGAATGCAGCTTCACCTGCAGATGAATTTAATAACTTTTTTGTTAACACTGGTCCTAATTTGGCTCGAGAAATACCCATTACAGCGTCTACAGGTGATACAATAAGCAAAAACACTGCTATAAAAGACTCCATTTTCATAAAGAACACAGACGAGAGAGAGGTCATTGAAATTGTTAAATCATTTAAAAGTAAAACATCTACGGACTGTGATGGTATTGACATGCTCTTAGTCAAAACTATTATTGAATGCTTAGTGAAACCACTGATGTATATCTGTAATCTGTCTCTCCAAACAGGTATATTTCCCAATGCAATGAAAATAGCTAAAGTAATTCCGATATACAAGACGGGTGACAGAGGGGAATTCTCAAACTATAGACCAATTTCACTATTGCTGCAATTTTCCAAGATAGTAGAAAAAATATTCTATGAGAGAACTGACAACTTCATAATGAAGAATAATTTATTGTGTGAGCAGCAATATGAGTTCAGACACAAGAGGACAACTGCATTTGCTCTAATGGAATTTATAGAAAAAATATCAACTGCCATTGAAAATAAAGAGTATTCAGTTGGGGTATTCCTGGATCTTAAAAAAGCATTTGATACAGTGGATCATAATTTATTATTAAAGAAACTACAAAAATTGTGGTATTAGAGGGGTAGCACTGTCCTGGTTATGTAGTTACTTAAAGAATAGATATCAGTATGTATGTGTTGGTAACAAAAACTCACAGTTACTGAAGGTTACTTGTGGAGTCCCACAGGGTTCAGTTTTGGGGCCATTGTTATTCAATATGTATATAAATGAAATATGTAAAGTTTCAGAAAAAATGGACTTAGTATTATTTGCCGATGACACTATTATGCAGTGGAAGCAATTTGGAACAACTTTTGGATACACTCGGAAAGGAATTAGGAAAGCTTAAACTGTGGTTTGATTCAAACAAATTACCGCTCAATTTAAGTAAGACAAAATTTATAGTCTTTAACAACCATCACAACAACTTAGTAGCTAAACTCAGTTTAAATGGTGTAGAGATTGAAAGGGTATCCGGAACTAAATTTCTTGGAGTAATAATTGATTATAAACTGTGTTGGAAGTCACATATTAATTATATTAAAGGTAAAATATCCAAATCAATTGCAATACTACACAGAGTGAAATATTTGCTGAATCAACCCACACTATATACCCTGTATCATTCATTAATACTCCCATACATGACATATTGTACTGAAGTATGGGGAAACACATATAAAACAAACATATATCCAGTCTTTATGCTTCAGAAGAGAGCTATTAGAATAATAAACAAAGCTGCTTACAGGGAACCAACAAACCCACTTTTTTCTTAAATTAAAAGCTCTCACGTTGAAAGATCTGGTTGACTTTAAAACTGCAGTAATAATGTTTAAAGTGAGGAATCTATCACTGCCCGCAAATATCCAAAAGTTGTTCCAAATAAGGGAGAAACAATATCATTTCAGAGGAACATGTATATTTCAAAAACCTTCAGTGAGAACTACCACCAAGCAACACTGTGTTTCAGTGCAAGGAGCCAGATTATGGAACGATTTTGGACCTGAATTAAAATCATGTACAACGCTTGGACTATTTAAACAAAAACTAAAGGAAGAAATACTCCAAACATATATACAAGATGACATGTAAAATCACATAAGGATTGTCATATCCAGCCTGCATTGTGTTGTAGCTTAGTTTTTTGTCACATTTTGTCTTAGCTTTGTTCTGAATTGTAATCGCTCTTGTTTTGTTTTTCTTTTGAATTCTTGGATGGAATATGGGTGGGCAATATAAGCTGCAGCTTCAGCCATCACCCATTTCGGATAACTTATGTTGAACTGTATAATCAGAGGACTTATTGTCTAATTTGACCTTGTTGGATTTTCTTTCCCCCTTTGTTATATTATTCAGTTTCTTTTAACCTGTACTTTTAATCTATCCGAAATAAAGATTCATTCATTCATTCATTCATTCATTCATTCATTCATTCATCTCAGATGGATTTGTATTGTTTGACCATGTGGGAGTTTTAAACAAGTCATCAACTTCTTTTTTTGCAACAGACTTCTCCAGATTGAAAAAAAAAAAAAGACGTGGCATCCATTGTCCTTCAGCTGAGTAAACCGGAATCTAACAAGTACTGATCTCTTCTCCTGCAACAAAGGACCTGAGGTAGAATCCTGATCCCTAATCAAACTCTCCTCCAGTCTCTTGACAGTGTCCTCAAGTTCACAAACTTTGGTTCTGATGATAGCAGTCGAGTTTGCAGTATACTGTTGACAAAAAATGCGAATTTGCACCTTGCCAACCTCCCACCACTGTTCTAAGGAACTAAAACGAGGCTTTGTAGTCCTCCAGTGTTCCCAGAAACACACAAAATATTGACAAAAAGTGTTGTCTTGAAGGAGCTTATTGTTGAAATGCCAATACGATTTAGTTCTTTCCCCTGGTGAAATGATTAACATCACAGAGGCTAGATGATGATCTGTAAAACTGACGGGATTTATGTCACTGTGAAGAATTCCTGGGCCAAAACTTTGAGAAACATATATCCTGTCTAATCTAGCAGCACTGACCATATTACCTGCGACTCTGACCCAGGTATACTGTCTAGTGTTTGCATGTTTAATTCTCCATGTATCCAATAGGTCAAACTGTACAGTGATATTTTTTAAAACTTGTGAGGACTGAAGATGGGGTTCTGCATTAGTTCGATCCACAGTAAAATCCAAGGTACAGTTGAGTTCACCAGCAACAATAAGTTGGTCTTGGTGATAGCTCTGCAATTCATTTTTCAGTTTATTGAAAAAGGCAATTCTTTCAGAACTCTGATATGGAACATACATGTTGATCAAACAAAACACGGAATTCTCTATTTCTGCCCTAACAAAGAGCAGCCTGCCCTTCACTACCTTCACTACAGACAAAACTGTTGCATTCACAGATTCCCCAAACAAAATGGCTACTCCTGCACTAAAATTTGTACCATGACAGTGAAAAAGGACCCTTCCACCACAAGCCCCAGTCCACTTCATCTGCTGAAGTGGTATGAGTTTCTTGCAAAAACAAAATGTTAAGATTTTTTTGTCTAAACAATTCACTAACTAATCTCCTCTTATGATTGCCCCTCCCACCATTGATGTTTAAGGATCCTAATTTTATCTTTTGCATAGGGAGATAGAGAAGACAGAGGGCAGAGAGAGACAGCAAAGAGCAGTAAATATATAGGACACCGTGTTGTGCATACCCATGTAAGTTATTTCATTTGTCGGGTGCGCATGACCTTTTTTCCTCCTGCTGATTTACGCAGGACTGTTAGGTGCTTTTTAAGGCGAAAACATTTTCTTTCATCCAGGAGGTCAAGACCAACTTGTCTTTTTAGCACATTAACAGATCTAATAAATTTATCGGTGTCACTGAAATAATCAGTGACTTTAACGGCTCTTTTGTAGGTTTCATCCAGAAAAACATTTATTTCATCCAGTGAATACAAACTTTTGTTTTTACTGCAAGTTTCTCCAATAGACGCAGTATCAGAATCAGAATCCATTTCCTCATCACAACTTAACTGGCTGTGTGATACAGCTGTCCCAGCTGATTGATCGTGATCTGCAATTTCCTGAACGCCACTTACAGCAGCTGACTGGCGTTGTTCTGTTAGCTGCTCAGAAACGTTAGCAGCTACCGGAACCACAGCTGTTGATTTTACACGTTCTTTCTCACAGCTAGATTCTGATGCACCATCAGTGACTGTCTGAGCTTCACCACCAGCCATGCTCCCAGCTGGGCTGCGGGCGCCACAGCCGGGCTGTCCACAGACGCAGCAGCAGGTTCCGGAGCAGGACCGGCGGAAGGCCCTGCAACGTCGTCTGTAGTAGCGGCGTGAGCGGAGGCTGCACCGCTGGTTTCAGCTGCGGCTTCATCAGAGCCTCCTGCCCGTTGCTTGTGCGGGCAAGCGAACCGTTTATGGCCCACGTCTCCACATTCAAAACACTTCATTTGTCCTGCGCTCGTCCCCGTGTTTGACCTGAAAGGACACTTCTAGTGTTTGAGTGGGCGAGTCCAAAAACATGAACACCTGTCACCTGAGTGATTTGACATGTTTTAATTTGCTATCCTTACATCCCAAACTCGCAGTTCTAAACGGGCCCGCAAATTTCCGAAATCTGCGAAGCTCCGTCTCCAACTGCTCGTCAGTGATGAAGGGAGGAACACCTGAAACGGTGATGCGCATTGATGGAACAGATAAGGGGGACACCTGTAAATACATATCCCCGATAACAACACCGCTCCCAATCAGACTGTGGACAAACTCCTCACCAGTCAAAAACACAATGACAGCTTTATTCATTTGGGACGCAAAGCAGATCATATCATGTCCCGCCTTCTCACCCACAGCATGAAGGACCTCCTCCACAGTAATGCTGCTATCCGGCGGGACTATCCTCACTCCCTGCCGGATAGACGGCGGTGGCGTCTCAATGGACTCCATCCTCCAGCAAACGCCAAAAACAAAAATCCGCAAACACACTCAAAAGACTGAAATAAACTTACCTGAATATGCAGCCAATAATAAAAGATAGAAGAAAAGTCCAAATGTTGTGAAAAAGTACAATCCAAAACTCTGCGCCACTCACACACTCAGCACCTCCGTCACTAACGCTCGCACTCGCACCCACCGGAAACGGAAACCAGAGGAGAGGAGAGGAAAGGAGAGGAGAGGAGAGGAGAGGTTTGAGGTTTATAAAGTCCCTTTACTGTACAATTCAAAAATATAAAATCACCATTATACCATCATTCCACCCAAGTGTTCCACATTTCAAAAATTCAAACATAACTCATCCCCCTCCCCCACAGAACACAAAACACTCCCAACAGTCCATTTATTGGTGAACCCCTCCAAATTGTCCACCATTTTATAATAAGAATACTCCACCCGGAGTCTGACTTTTAACAGGGCCTTAAAAACAGACACGGGGTCCACATTGCCAGTGTTAATAGTTCGTTTTTTCCTTGTCAGCCAAATGGCAAGTTTAGCGGTACCAGACTAGAAGCTTATCAAAATATGCACAGATTTCTTTGCCACTTTGTACTTCGGACCATTAATAAACAAACCAAAAGAAAAACATTCACCAAAATCATGAAACCACACTTTCAAAAGATCAAAAAGCCCAGACAAACGAAAACATCCAACAAACAAGTGCTCCAGGGTCTCGACTTGAGAACAAAACAAACAACCCTCCCCAACACTAGGATCCAGGTGTGCTCTGTATTTATTTGTAGCTATTGCCCCATGTACAATCCTCCACTGGAGATCTGCTGTCCGTTTCTCTATAGGGGGCTTGTACATGGAGCGCCAGCTGCCTTTTGGGGAGAATCCCGGCCCCAAAAACCCCGCCCACTTCGACTCTTTTACCCCGTCAGAGAGCGCAGATTTAGAACTTTCACACAGATGTGATACACCGCCTTCTTCCCTACAGCCTGGAACTTGCCCAGACGAGGAGTTCTGAAAGACAGCAGGTAGTCTTCTTCCTCCTGCCACTCTCCCACTGCTGGACTTATGGAAAGGGCAGGAAAGCTGAACACAGTGTCCTCATCCTATTGATCAGAAAGAGTGCAGTTTTCCACAAAGGCTCTCAGTGGTCGTGGCAGGGCAGCACACACTTCCTTCACCACCCTATGCACCAGTCTGACAGATGTAATATTGGCTCTCCGCCGCAGCGTTTCTATGGACATGGTTGACATCTTCATCAGATGACCAAGCTTGGTGCAGCCCGCCTCTCTTAAACAAGTTCGCAGACTGACAGACTGCAGCATTTGAGTGTCCATGAATTGATTGAAAAACAGTGGTTCCTCAAACAGCCACATGCCTGGTGTCTCCTCAGGAATACGGGCTACAGTGAAGACTTGCCATGTATGCAAGACAGAAGCATAAAAAGCAGAAAGTCCAGTAAAGTCCACCTCCCCGGATTTCACGAGGAAAAGCTGCTTATTGTAGCCCAAGCAGCCAAATCTCCTCAGGAGCAGTTTTGCAGTGTCCATCCAGCAGGGGCCACATCCATAGAGGAGCCGTTGCACAGTCTGAAGCCTAAAACAGGTGATCTTGGACTGTATGTCAACCAGGCCCTGTCCTCCCTGCAACAGGCAGGTAGAGAACAGCCGCACGCACCCAGTGTCGACCAGACCAAAAGAAGTCCACGATGATCTTCTGGACCTCCTCCACCAGGCTCCTGGGCAGTGTCAAAGCGATAAGCCTATGCCAAAGAGCCGAAGCGACCAGATTATTGGCAACCAGAACTCTTCCCCTATATCACAGCTGTGGTAGCAACCAATTCCATTTAGAAAAACGAGCACACACCTTCTCCTTAAATCCCTCCCAGTTCTTGCTTTCAAAGTCCTCAGAACCCCAAAACACCCCCAACACTTTAAGACTGGCTTTCCCCCACAGAAGACCTCCAGGTAGATGAGGAATGTCTTGATGTGTCCACTGCCCCACCAATAAACCCTCACTTTTGCCCCAGTTTACTCGTGCAGAAGATGCTTTTTCATAAATAGATAAAGTGTCCACCAAACGTTGTACATCCCTGTGGGATGTGATGAAAATGTTGACGTCGTCTGCATAAGCAGACAAGACGAGTGGACGACAACTACTGGAGGGCCCCGGCAGGGTCAAACCACCCAGCTGAGTGCGCAACCTGCACAGCAAGGGCTCAATAGCCAAGCTATACAGTTGACCCGAGATCGGACAACCCTGCCTTTTTCCCCGATGTACAGGGATTGGCTGACTCAGCCCTGCCCCAAACTTTACCAAACACTCAGCTCCAGTAAGTAGCATATTGACCCATGTCAAAAACATATTGCCAAAACCAAACCCCTTAAGTGTGGAAAACAAATAGGAATGGTCAACCCTATCAAAAGCTTTTTCCTGGTCCAAAGACACAATACCAAACTTTAAATCATAACATTTACTAAGATTAAGAGCAACACGTATGAGAAAAATTTTGTCCATAATGGTTCGATCAGGAATACAATATGTTTGATCTCCATCTATGATTACATCCAAAACATTTTTCAGTCTATTTGATAGGGCTTTAGAAAGCACCTTGTAGTCTGTGCAAAGAAGAGCAATGGGCCTCCAGTTTTTAAGCAAGGCCAAGTCCCCTTTCTTAGGCAGCAGGGATAGTACTGCACGCCGACAGAAGACAGGTAAAGATCCAGTTCTGTAACAGTCAATTAGAACGTCATAAAAATCTGATCCAATAATGTCCCAAAAATGCTTAAAAATGTCAGAAGAGAGACCATCAAGTCCAGGTGCACGTCCCAGAGCCATTTGATTGACTGCTACAGTTAACTCATCCAAGGTCAGTTCGCAGTCCAGAGCAGCCCTTTCCTCTGGGCTGAGCTTGGGAAGACCCTCAAAGAGTTGATTTTGAGATTCTATGCAACATGGTTCTGCACCAAACAGGGCCCCATAAAAATCCACTGCATGGCTCCTCATCTCAGATGGATTTGTAGTTATTTGACCATGTGGGAGTTTTAAACAAGTCATCAACTTCTTTTTTGCGGCAGACTTCTCCAAATTGAAAAAAAAAAAAAGACGTTGGGGCATCCATGTCCTTCAGCTGAGTAAACCAGGATCTAACAAGTGCTCCCTTCACTCTTTCCTGCAGCAAAGAGCTCAGGGCTGATCTCTTTTCCTGCAACAAAGGACCCGAGGTAGAATCCTGATCCCTAATCAAACTCTCCTCCAGCCTCTTGACAGTGTCCTCAAGTTCACAAACTTTGGTTTTGATGATAGCAGTCGAGTTTGCAGTATACTGCTGACAAAAAATGCGAATTTGCACCTTGCCAACCTCCCACCACTGTCCTAAGGAACTAAAACAAGGCTTTGTAGCCCTCCAGTGTTCCCAGAAACACACAAAATAATGACAAAAAGTGTTGTCTTGAAGGAGCTTATTGTTGAAATGCCAATAGGATTTAGTTCTTTCTCCTGGTGAAATGATTAACATCACAGAGGCTAGATGATGATCTGTAAAACCGACGGGACTTATGTCACTGTGAAGAATTCCTGGGCCAAAACTTTGAGAAACATATATCCTGTCTAATCTAGCAGCACTGACCATATTATCTACGACTCTGGCCCAGGTATACCGTCTAGTGTTTGCATGTTTAATTCTCCATGTATCCAATAGGTCAAACTGTACAGTGATATTTTTTAAAACTTGTGATGACTGAAGATGGTGTTCTGCATTAGTTCGATCCACAGTAAAATCTAAGGTACAGTTGAAATCTCCAGCAACAAAAAGTTTATCTTGGTGATAGCTCTGCAACTCATTTTTCAGTTTATTGAAAAAGGCAATTCTTTCAGAACTCTGATTTGGAGCATAGACATTGATCAAACAAAACACAGAATTCTCTATTTCTGCCCTAACAAAGAGCAGCCTGCCCTTCACTACCTCCACTACAGATAAAACTGTTGCATTCACAGATTCCCCCCCCAAAAATGGCTACTCCTGCACTAAAATTTGTACCATGACTGAGTGAAAAAGGACCCTTCCACCACAAGCCCCAGTCCACTTCATCTGCTGAAGTGGTATGAGTTTCTTGCAAAAACAAAATGTTAAGATTTTTTTGTCTAAACAATTCACTAACTAATCCCCTCTTATGATTGCCCCTCCCACCATTGATGTTTAAGGTTCCTAATTTTATGTTTTGCATAGGGAGATAGAGAAGATAGAAGGCAGAGAGAGACAGCAAAGAGCAGTAAATATATAGGAACACCGTGCTGTGCATACCCATGTAAGTTATTTCATCTGTCGGGTGCGTGTGACCTTTTTTCCTCCTGCTGATTTACGCAGGGCTGTTAGGTGTTTTTTAAGGCGAAAACGTTTTCTTTCATCCAGGAGGTCAAGGCCAACCTGCCTTTTTAGCACATTAACAGATCTAATAAATTTATCGGCGTCACTGAAGTAATCAGTGACTTTAACGGCTCTTTTGTAGGTTTCATCCAGGAAAACATTTATTTCATCCAGTGAATACAAGCTTTTGCTTTTACTGCAAGTTTCTCCAATAGACACAGTATCAGAATCAGAATCCATTTCCTCATCACAACTTAGTTGGCTGTTCGATAAAGCTGTCCTAGCTGATTGATCGTGATCTGCAGTCTCCTGAATGCCACTTACAGCAGCTGACTGGTGTTGTTCCGTTAGCTGTTCAGAAACGTTAGCAGCCACCGGAACCACAGCTGCTGATTTTACAAGCTCTTTCTCACAGCTAGATTCTGATGCACCATCAGTGACTGTTTGAGCCTCATCACCAGCCACGCTCCCAACCGTAAGCTGGGCTGCGGGCGCCACAGCTGGGCTGTCCACACACACAATGGCAGGCTCCGGAGCAGGACCGGCGGAAGGCCCCGCAACATCATCTGTAGTAGCGGCATGAGCGGAGGCTGCACCGCTGGTTTTTGCTGCAGCTTCATCAGAGCCTCCCACCCATTGCTTATGTGGACAAGCGAACCGTTTATGGCCCACGTCTCCACATTCAAAACACTTCATTTGTCCTGAGCTCGCATACACCATGTAAGAACTAGCGTTTGAGTGGGCGAGTCCAAAAACATGAACACCTGTCGCCTGAGTGATTTGACATGTTTTAATTTGCTATCCTTACATCCCAAACTCACAGTTCTAAACGGGCCCGCAAATTTCCCAAATCTGCGAAGCTCCATCTCCAACTGCTCATCAGTGATGAAGGGAGGAACACCTGAACCGGTGATGCGTGTTGATGGAACAGATAATGGGGACACCTGTGCATACGTATCCCCGATTACAACACCGCTCCCAATTAGACTGTGGACATATTCCTCACCAGTCAAAAACACAACGACGGCTTTATTCATTCGTGAGGCAAAGCAGATCATATCATGTCCCACCTTCTCACCCACAGCAAGAAGAACCTCCTCCACAGTAACGCTGCTATCCGGCGGGACTATCCTCACTCCCTGCCGGATAGACGGCGGTGGCGTCTCAAAGGACACCATCCTCCAGCAAACGCCAAAAACAAAAAAAACGCAAACACACTCATAAGATTGAAATAAACTTACCTGAATATGCAGCCAATAATAAAAGATAGAAGAAAAGTCCAAATGTTGTGAAAAAGTACAATCCAAAACTCTGCGCCACTCACACACTCAGCACCTCCATCACTCATGCTCGTACTCGCACCCACCGGAAACGGAAACCAGAGGAGAGGAGAGGAGAGGAGAAGAAAATGAGCAAAGAGAGTGAGCTAGATGAACATAAAGTTATGGAGAACATTTTCAAAGCTATTTCTACCAAGGAGATCATGTTGTTGGTGCTGTTTGATTAGACACAAACTACTGACCAGTTCTGGGGATTATCTGAAGGTAGGAACCACAAAGGAACCTGATACATGTTGAAGAAGATTACAGTGAAGATCTGGTCCCAGGGCTGTCTGTTTTTTTTTTTTTTTGTTTTTCTTTTTCTCGCTCACTTTGTTTGTGATCTGGAGAATTTTTGTTAATTTAGGTAATTTCTCTGTGGTGGGTGACATCGTGATTAGTTGCATTAATAGTGATTAATCATGATTAATGCAATTAATCATGATTATTGTTATTTTATTTAACCTTTATTTGTTTAGGGGAGGGCCGCTGAGATGCAACCTCTCTTTTTCAAGGACGCCCTGATCACGTTCACACCTGGAAACTGCATTTTGACCACCACTCTTAGGCCTCCGTCAGGTCAGGGTTGACCATGGCTGAAGCATTCTAGTTCTGGTTGTCTGCTTGTCTGGAGCAGTGTCGTCTGTGGCTAAATAGACCCATGATGGAGTGACAGTCTCTATTGCAAAGGTCACACCTGTGTGTAGTCTCTGGTCTATTGGAGCTGCTGCTTTCCTTCCTGTGTGTTTTTCCTGCAGCAGCGGTCATCATTTTCTCCTTCTCTGATTTCAGGTGTTGATTCAGGGTCCCTTTCTACTTTGCACAGTCACCTGCTAGGCTCTCCCAGGTCTCTGTGTTGATGTCGGTCACCTTCATGCCTCTCTTAACGACATCTTTGTACCAGAGCTGGGGGCGACCAGTGGATCTCCCCCCAGATGCCAGTTCTCCATACAGGATGCCTTTTGGGATGTGCCCATCATCCATGCGGTGGACATGGCCTAGCCAGCGCAGCCTGTGCTGTCTGAGGAACGTGAATATGCTGGGAAGTCCTGCATGGTCCAAGACATCTGCGTTGGTTACCCTGTCCTGTCAGGATATGCCCAGGATGCGGCGGATGCTTCGTAGATGGAAGGTGTTGAGTTGCTTCGCCTTCTGGCATATGCTGTCCATGACTCACTGCCGTACAGCAGTGTACTGATGACACAGGCATTATACACTGCCGTCTTAGTCTTCACTGACAGCTTGAGGTTTGTCCACACTCTGGTTGTGAGGCAAGTGAGTGTTGTAGCTGCCTTTCCGATCCTCCTGTCTATTTCTGTGTCAAGAGAGAGGTTGTCAGTTATGGTAGAGCCAAGGTAGGTGAAGTGGTGGATGACGTAGAGTCCATAGTCACCTGTCTTGTCCCAGGACATTGGTCTTTTTCAGGCTAATGGTGAGGCCATAATCCTTGCAGGCCTGTGAGAAGTGGTCCGTCACAGTCTACAGCTCCTGTTGGGTGTGTGTTGCAATTGCTGCGTCCTCAGCAAACAGCATGTCTCTGATGAGCGTTCTGTGAACCTTCATCTTGGCTCTGAGGTGGGCAAGGTTGAACAGCCTGCCATCTGACCTGGTGCATAGGTAAATTCCTTCAGTTGCAGTGCCAAAGGCATGCTTTAGGAGATTGGCGAAGAATATCCCAAAGAGTGTGGGAGCAAGGACGCAGCCTTGTTTGATGCAACTGGAGATGCTGAAGGGGTTGGAAGGACTCTCGTTGAACTGCACAGTCCCCTTCATGTCTGAGTGAAAGACTTGATCATGCTCTGCAACTTTGGTGGGCAGCCTATCTTTGGGAGAATCTTGAATAGGCCATCTCTGCTGACGAGGTCGAATGCCTTGGTGAGATCTATGAAGGCGACATACAGGGGCATCTGCTGTTCTCTGCACTTCTCCTGGAGTTGGCTGAGGGAGAAGACCATGTCTACCACTGATCTCTTGGCACAAAAGCCATACTGCGACTCTGGGCAGACGCGTTCTGCCAGCTTCTGCAGTCAGATCAAAATGACCTGAGCAAAGACTTTGCCGATGATGCTGAGTAGAGAGATGCCTCTGTAGTTGTTGCAGTTACTTCTTTTGCCCTTCTTCTTATAGAGGGTGATGATCTTGGTGTCCCTCATGTCCTATTGTACAGCCCCTTCTTGCCAGCACTGACAGAGGACTTCATGCAATGGGAGCAGGAGGGTAGTCTTGCAGTGTCTGATCAGGTCCAGGAGAATCCCATTGCTGCCTGGGGCTTTGCCTAAGGCCAAGCTGTGGATGGCCTTCCTGAGTTCTTCTATGGTTGGCTCTACATCCAACTCCTCTATGATTGGCATACACTCGATGGCGTCAAGAACCGTGGGGTCGGCGCAGTGTTCCACCCATCTCTCATTCTGTTGGCCCTTGTCGGTAATTACTACCCCGGTGGAAGATCTGAGGGGAGCTGTCTTGCTCTGGACTGGTCCGAGCGCCTTCTTGATGCTTGATGATTTGTACATCCCTCTAATATTGCCTGTAGCAGCAACTGTCTGGATGTCTTCTCTGAGCTCTGTCCAGTATTCGTTGGTGCAATGCCTGGCAGTCTGCTGAGCCTTTCTCCTGGCAGCCCTGAGAATACATAGACAATTGGCTACATAGACAATTGGCTACATAGACAATTGGAACTCATTTTGGGGGAAACCTGGTCTTATTAGACAAGACGGCGTCCATCCCACTTTCGATGGTGAGTCTCATTTACCTAACAATCTGGCTTCATTTTTATCCAAATTTCCAAAACCTTGACTACTCAGAGTTGAGGCAAGGAAGCAGAGTCGCAGTCTTACATGCCTCTCTGCAGCTCCTCTTCATCCGCCACCCCTCATCTTAGCCCCTGTCTTCCCCATCAGAGAATCACTGTCTGCTCCCTCCAAAGTAAATAAAAATGTAATATATAAGCATCCCAAAGTGATTAAACAAAAAGTTGGTAAATCTCAAATTAAACATAAATCCTCTAAATTTGACTAGGCCTCTCTTCCTCCTCATAATTTAAAAATTAAATGTGGTTTGTTAAATATTAGGTCTCTAGCCCCCAAGTCTCTGCTAGTCCATGATCTGTTAATTGATCGTCAGAATGATTTAATATCCCTTACAGAGACTTGGTTAGGGCAAGAGGATTATGTTGGTTTAAATGAATCAACTCTCTCTGGTTATAAGATAAGATATGATAAGCTTTTATTAGTCCCACAATGGGGAAATTCCAGGATTGCAACAGCACAGGGATAGCAACAATCAGAGCAATAATTAACTAACCTGCACTTATATAGCGCTTTTCTAGTCACAAAGACCACTCAAAGCGCTTTCATTAATACTAACCCTCTATTCTAAGGGCCTATAGGAAACAGATATCTAGGGACAATTTAGAACAGCCAATTAACCTAACATGCATGTTTTTGGCATGTGGGAGGAAACCGGAGAAATCCCGGAGTAAACCCACGCAACACGGGGAGAACATGCAAACTCCACACAGATCACTGTTGGCCGGGGGCTGGGATCGAACCCACGATCCCACGATCCCCACAATCCCCCAGCCAAGGGTAAACTGTGCTGCCGCAGTGCTAACCACTGCGCCACCGTGCAGCCAGGTTCGTATCTTCTTATCTAATTAAGAAGATACGAAAAATATAAATAAGAGCAGTGGATATACATACAGTACGTACACATAAATATATATATATATATATATATATACAAAATGCGGAGCATTGTAGCAAGATGGAATAAACAGCATAACCGTCTACTTAGTTATCCTACATAGTATGAATGTGTACCCATACATATTGTCACCCTCCATAGCGACTGATATTGTCCTAGTTGTATACTGGAGGGGACCATTTGTGTAAGTCTATTGCGTCTTTTGCATTCAATCCTACTAGGTCGTCACGTTTTTTTGCTATCTCTGCAAGCAGCCTTGCTTAGGTTATACAGTCTGACAGCCGTAGGTAGGAAGGACCTGCGAAACCTCTCGGTTGCACACTTAGGATGATGTAGTCTACTGCTAAATGAGCTCCTCAGTGCATTCAATATGTCCTGCATAGGGTGGGACTCGGACTCCAGCAGAGATGACAGTTTAGCCACCATCCTTTCACCATCCACCATCCTGGCTGCACGGTGGCGCAGTGGTTTAGCACTGTGGCAGCACAGTTTTACCCTCGGCCGGGGGATCGCGGGGATCATGAGATCGTGGGTTCGATCCCAGCCCCCGACCAACAGTGAGCTGTGTGGAGTTTGCATGTTCTCCCCGTGTTGCGCGGGTTTACTCCGGGATTTCTCCGGTTTCCTCCCGCATACCAAAAACATGTAGGTTTAGGGCGCTCGTGCATGCAGCGACCAGCAGCCGGTGGCTTGTCACCAGACTGCAAACCAAGTCTACCTACGGGTACAATTAAGTAACAAAAAAAAAAAAAAAAAAAAATCCTTCTCTCTCCTATCTCTTCCACTGGGTCAAGGCGTTGCCCCAGGACAGAGCTAGCTTTCTTGATCAGTTTGTTTAGTCTCTTCCTATCGGCTGCTGTAATACCATTGCCCCAGCAGACCACTCCAAAAGTGATGGCTGATGCCACCACTGTGTCATAGAATGTCTTCAGCAGCGCCCCTTGTACACCAGAAGACCGGAGCCTTTTCAGTAGGAACAGCCTGCGCTGTCCCTTCTTGTAGAGTGCGTCGGTATTGTATGACCAGTCTAGTTCATTGTTCAGATGAACACCAAGGTACTTGTAGGACGTCACCATCTCAATGTCTGCTCCCTGTATGTTTACTGGTGCTGTGAGGGGTTGTCCTTGCCTGCGGCAGTCCACCATCAGCTCCTTAGTTTTCCTCGTGTTGATCTGGAGGCAGTTCCGATGGCACCAGTCCACGGAGTCCTGGATAAGTCCTCTGTACTCAGCTTCATCTCCGTTGGAGATGAGGCCGACGATCGCAGAGTCGTCAGAGAACTTCTGTAGATGGCAGTGTGTTGTGTTGTGTGAGAAGTCTGCAGTATAAAGGGTGAACAGGAAGGGAGCCAAGACTGTTCCCTGGGGGCCCCCCGTGCAACCGATGATCGTGTCAGACACACAATCTCGTGTTCTCACAAACTGTGGCCGGTTAGTGAGGTAGTCCAGGATCCATGATGACAGGTGCTGGTCCACCCCTGCGCACAGCAGCTTGTCCTCCAGGATCATTGGTTGAATGGTGTTGAAAGCACTGGAGAAGTCAAAGAACATGATCCTCACTGCATTCTCGGGCTTCTCCAGGTGGGACAGAGAATGGTGAAGGAGGAAGATCACTGCATCCTCCACCCCAATGCCATGCTGGTAGGCGAACTGGAGTGGATCCATCGCTGGTCCCACCAGGGGGCAGAGGTGAGCAAGGAGCAGTCTCTCCAGGGTCTTCATCATGTGAGATGTCAGGGCCACTGGTCTGTAGCTGTTCAGATCTTTGGGGTGGGAAGTCTTTGGTACAGATACCACACAAGATGTTTTCCACAACTGTGGTACCCTCCCAACCTTCAGGCTCAGGTTGAAGATATGCTCCACAATCCCACACAGCTGGTCTGCACAGGACTTGAGACTTGAGGACTTGAGACCACTGCTCTTATTTATATTTTTCGTATCTTCTTAATTATTGCTCTGAGTGTTGGTATCCCTGTGCTGTTGCAATCCTGGAATTTCTCCACTGTGGGACTAATAAAGGCTTATCTTATCTTATCTTATCTTATAAATGCATGATCACTGAATATTAGCCCTGAGCCACTTAAGATAGTTAGATTTTACAATGAGCACATAATTTTATAAGAACGGAATGTGTATCAATCTCTGTACGTCCTCATTCTCAGGATAACCGATCACTAGGCTGCCTTCCACTGGATAATGCCCCTTTTCATTTGACTGGCTGTTCCCAAACAAAGAGATGTTACCTCACTGGACAAAAGCCCATTCAAACTCCTCTTTATGAAAGATGATTGGCCTGTCTTGCGGCTGGCCCTGTTTTTATGACCCAGCAGCGCACTTCAGTTAAATGCATGAGAGCTGCCCTGCATGTTAGAAGAAGTGTGAAGAAGTTTTTTTGAAATTACGAGACGAAAAAAGAGAAAAGATCTAGATTGGAAAAAGAATAAAAGAAAGTTTTTGTTTTCACTTCTTCAGAGTTCCCTGTACTTCCTTCCAGTTTTCTTTTGTCTAAATTGCTCTGTGAATTTTAAGAAGTCTTGTGTGTGTGTGAACCTTGTCAAATCCTGTGTTAGTTTTCCTTGTTTTTCTGGTTAACTGAGGAGGAACCATTCTTTTCTTACGAGTTCACCTTAAAGAGAGTCAAACTCCCAAAATTATTTTTCTTCACCTCAGAAGCCATTCTTATCCTTGTTGAATTTTTTTCTTTGATTTTTCTGACTTTTCATGCAGTTAAAGTGGACTTTTAATTTTCCTATTTTAAAATGAACTGAAAGATTTTTTTTTTTTTTTTTTTGGACTTTCTTTTCCAGCCTCATCCATGTCTGACCCCGTAAAGAAACCATGAGGTTGTGGGTGAAACTGACTAAAACGTTCTTCCTTCAGTCTTTGGTTTTGTTCCTTGGGCCGGAGACATATTAAATTCGGACCGGTTGCCAAAGGACTCCACGCCTGCTCCGAGACAGCCTTCACTGCTGCCTGTTCACCGTCTGCACTGTGAGCCCCTGGCCGAGTCTACGCTTCTTACAGTTGTGAACCATTGAAAGCCAAGCAGCAGTTGCTTTCTCCCTGGGTCCCGACCTTAAAACCCCAGCTGGCACTGACCCGCTGAACACGTGGACCTACAGCTGTTCGTAAGTGAGACTCCCATTGTTCCTATCTGCTGGGTTTAAACGTGATGTCCTAAAATTTCAATTACAATCGAACATAACCAGTATTTCATGGTCCAATTAGTCCCTCAGCCGTAGGACAAAACTATAAACTGGAGGAACATTCTTATTAATTTTTTTTAAACCTTCTTTCATTTTTGTAGATTAATTCAGAAGTTTATTTTTAGGTAATCAGCTCATGAGATTTTTCCCCATAAAATTGTGTTCTGGTTTTGTTAGATATTTCAGCCTTCCATTGCATTACAGTTGAAACATAAAATCTGATTTCGTCTTGGTTCTACAAAGGCTTAAATCTAGATTTTATGTTCAGGAATCCACTAACAGTTGATGTGATATTAAACACCCGTTTATCATTTGAATCTTTTTTCCATCATTTGAATGCCATGTCATGTAACCTGAAGGAGTTTAATTTAATAAAAGTGTAAATGAGAGAAATTGAAGCATTTTCCTTTTGCATATATGTTTCCTAGATCATGGCAAGAAAATAACTCCCTTAAATTTTGAGACTGATTCATTAAGTAATTGAAGGTATGGAAATTAATTAATTGAAATATATTTATTAACAAGTTGTTCTTTTAGACCTGGTTCCCCCTTTTTACGAGTGCTTTCCTATTTTATTTAGTGAGTGTAGGGGTGACGGTTTAACTCTGTCCCCTCGCACCCCCACTATTAAATAAAATAAATAATTCCTGTACCTTATTACACTATATTTTATTAAATATTGCTACACTATTGATCATAATATTCTACTTGATAGATTAAAACACCATGTTGGACTTAATAGAACTTTGTTGCAGTGGTTTAGATCTTATTTATCTGATAGGTTCCAGTTTGTTCATGTCAATAATGAGTTTTCTTCGAACTCAAAGCTCAGTCATGGAGTTCCACAGGAATCTGTGCTAGGCCCTATTCTTTTTAGTTTATATGCTTCCGTTAGGCAACATTATTAGAAAACACTGTATACATTTTCATTGTTATGCAGATGACACACAATTATACCTGTCAATGAAGCCAGATGGTAGTAATCAATTAGCCAAGTTAGAGGCCTGTCTAAAGGAAATAAAAAGCTTGGATGACTTGTAATTTCTTGCTTTTAAATTCAGATAAGACTGAAGTCATTCTAGTTGGTCCAAAAAACCTTAGACATACCTTTCCAAATCAAACTCTTAGTTTGGATGTGGTTCCTCTTTCTCTGAATAGTTCTGTGAGGAACCTTGGAGTTATTTTTGATCAAGATCTGTTTTTCAATTCACATATAAAAGTTGTTTCTAAGACTGCCTTCTATCATTTGCATAATATTGCCAAGATTAGGAGCAGCTTGTCTCAGGGTGATGCTGAGAAACTGATCCATGCTTTTGTTAGCTCTAGATTAGATTATTGTAACTCTTTATTATCAGGTTGTCCTATAGCATCTTTAAAAGTCTTCAGCTGATCCAAAATGCTGCAGCAAGAGTTTTAACAGGTACTAGAAAGAGAGATCAAATCTCCCCAGTTCTGGCCTCCCTTCATTGGCTTCCCATAGAGTTTAGAATTAAGTTTAAAATCCTTCTCACAAAGCTCTAAATAATCAGGTCCCTTTTTATTTAAAAGATCTGATGCCTACCATATTATCCTAACAGAGCACTATGCTCCCAAAATGCAGGATTAATTGTAATACCTAGAATCTCCAAAAGTACGATGGGAGGCAGAGCCTTCAGTTATCAAGTTCCTCTCCTGTGGAACCAGCCGCAAATCTGGATTCAGGAGTCAGACTCGATCACTGTTTTTAAGAATAGGGTTAAACCCTTCCTTTTTGATATAGCCTATAATTAGGGTGGGATCATGTGCCCCTGAACCCTTTCTTAGTTATGCTGCTAATAGGTTTAGACAGCTGGGGGACCTCCAACAATGCAATGGGCTTCACTCCTTTCTTCACTCTCAATAAAATATTTTTGCTGATCATTAGCATGTGTTTGTTCTCTCCCATAAATTGAGTCCCCGTCGTGCTGTTGGCTCTCTACATGTCTGTTCTTTTCTTCTTCTCTATCCCCTCACCCCCCAGCTAGTCGCAGCAGATGACTGCCCCTCCCTGAGCCTGGTTCTGCTGGAGGTTTCTTCCTGTTAAAAGGGAGTTTTTCCTCTCCAAGCACTTACTCACAGGGGATCGCCTAATTGCTGGGGTTTTTCTGCAATTGTGGGGGTTTCCCCTACAGTTGAAAGTGCTATGAGAAGACTGTTGTTGTGAAATGGCGCTATATAAATAAAGTTGAATTGAAATGAATACTCGGTGAGGATGGTGCGCCTTGGCTTCGATGACAGGAGTCATCTCTGTGGCCTCAAACCAGTCGTGAGACTAAGAGGACTTCTTCCCAAAGGTAGCCAGGGCAATGCGGTGCATGGTGTCCCGGAGTACTTCCCACTTCTCTGTGGCAGAGTCTCTGGGCTGTGAGGTTTGCATTTCCTTCTCGAAGGTCTGCAAACTTTTCCATGAGGTCTGGTTGAAACATCTTGCTGACATCAATGTGGGTGTTCCCTTGTTTCTTTGAGTGGTGGATCCTCTTTGGTTGTAGCCTGATCTTGCAGCAGATCAAGGAGTGATCTGTGTCACAGTCTGCACTGTGGTAAGAGCGTGTGCGGAGGATGTTCTTGATGGTGGCACACCTGACCAGGATAAGATCTAGCTGATGCCAGTGCTTGAGTGTCTCCAAGAGACCTTGTGCTGAGGCTCGGTCCTGAAGTAGGAGTTGACGATGCACAATTTGTGGTAACTGCAAAACTCAAGCAGTTGTTGGCCATTCTCGTTCATTTTGCCCACACCAAACTGTCCAAGGCATGAGGGCCACGAGTCATGATCTGCACCCACTCTGCCATTGAAGTCACCTAAAAGAACAAGTTGCTCCTTGCTGGGGATACTTGCGATAATATATGTGAGCTTCTCATAGAACTCATCCTTTGTGTCCGGTGTGGAAGACAGTGTCAGGGCATACACGCTAACAAGGGTGACTGAGCCTTCGGTGATGTTGAGGCGAAGAGTGAGGAGACGCTCTGTTCCGTTGCTGCCTGGCTCTACCATGTTCAGCAGGTTGTTCCTCACTGCAAAGCCGACTCCATGCTCACTTGGCTCATCAGAGCCTTTCCCCTGCCAGTAGAATGTGTAGTCCTTCTCCTTCACCGTGCCTGAGTCAGCAAGGCGTGTTTCCTGAAGAGTAGCATGGCCACATGCAGCCTCCTGAGCTTGTCATTTATGACAACTGTTTTCCTGGAGTCACTGATGTCCTGAAGGTTTTCAGAAAGAGCAGTCATCATTGTCCGAACGTTCCAACATCCCAGTTTCAAAGCTGGTTTCTTTTGTTGTTTTGTTTTATTTGTTTTGTTTGATTGATAGATATCTATCTATTGTTTCCTGGTACGACTGTTTGGATGTTTCCTAATCCCCATGCACCCAATGAGGATGGCAGACTGTGGTGGGACAACACTTACTGGCTGGGGGCTGAGGCTGGTGGTAGTTGTCCAGTGAGATCCAAGGATCCCTCCCACCTTCGGCAACAACCCCTGGCACCAAGCTCTACGCCAATCAAGCAATGACTTATAACTGGTAACTGTTGTTCCCCGTGTTGTGTCAACGCAGCAAGTGAAGCTGGAGTGACCTCTCCAGGGTGTAGGGTGTGAGTTTGTGTTGGTGAGTGTTGCTGGATGCTAGCCTGGGCAATGTGATATGGAGGACAGGCTGTTGTCCAAGTACCATGTCCCCCCCTCTCCACGTCGCTGATGGATCCAAAGGAACAGCAAGGCTGTTTCAGTTTGGCACCAGCGCCGTCGTAGGAGCTGCGAGAATGAAGTTTAAATCAACGACGGACTGCCTTAGGGGCTCCAACTCCATATTTTACCTCAGGGTTGACTCCCAAAGCCTTTCCCATGACCGGGTATTCCACAAGGCAGCAGAGGTTTGAAATCAGACTACCCTCCCAGGTTGTCGAGCCCCATCTACCCGAAATCTTCAATTTTGTCAGAGCTTCACTTCAGTTTCACCTCCACAACTGAATTATTTTTATGTTCTATTCATAACTAATAATGAGAATGTTAAAAAAAAATTACAGTAGCTTACCTTCCTCTTTATTTGCATCATTCCAAAGAGAAATGTGTTTCATGTTCTGAGCTCCGCCCTTCCATCATGAGATGATGGGGTCTATTACTACTTTGAAAAGAACAAATTTTTACCTTCTGCCAGTGGTTTTGGTTATTTCTGATAGAGCATTCCAATCATCACAATGTGTAATGTCTTTTAAAAGGGCCGTTGCTGATTGTAAGGTCAGTGGGTTACCAGCTACCAATCGCTTTTTAAGTAGTGCCTCTGAAGAGCATGTTCCTAGTTCCAGATACACTCATCGCTACTTCCTCACCCTATCAAAGCCTTAGGTGGTACAGCACCACTGCTATATGTCATGATCTTTGTGTTTAGTTTTGGTTTCTCTGTGATTATTATTGTCTTTGTATTGCTTTCTGTGTTTGCCCTGGTCTGATGTGATGTATTGTCCATCCTCTGTGTGCTCTTGCTTACCTATTGTTCCCAGTCCCTCGTATTTCCTGTGTCTATAGCCAGTTTTCCTCATGTGCTACCATATAGCCCTTGATTGTCTCCACCTGTCCCATGTTTGTTGATTATCTCTTCCCCTTATATACAGTATTCCCCTCTGGTTTGTTCCTCGTGAGTACATTATTTGCCTTTATAGCTCTTTTGTGTTTTCAGCCCCCTTCTGCCTTTATTTTGATCATTGTAAATAAATCCTGTTTTTGTACTTGAGCCAAGCCTGCAATTGAGTCTATTAGTGGAGTTTGGATGTTCTCCCCGTGTCTGCATGCGTTTACTCCGGGATTTCTCTGGTTCCTCCCACATGCCAAAAACATGGAAGTTAGGTTAATTGGCATCAAACTGGACATTCTAAATTGTCCTTAGGTATGACTGTGAGAGTGAATGGTTGTCTGTCTCTCTGTGTTGGCCCTGCGATTGACTGGTGATCTTCCCAGGGTGTACCCTGCCTCTCAGCCAAAGATGCTGGGATAGGTTCTAGACCCCCCCCTCCCCCGTGAACCGAAAAGGATTAAGCGGAAGAAGATGGATGGATGGATGGATGGATGGATTCCCTGCCTGCCAGAGGCTTTTATGATGCCGTAAATGATATTCTTGTGAATTTTCACTGTTTCCTTCTTGTGAAACCAATCTGTTCTTGCAGGTAACACCCCATTAAATAAATAAGTCCAAAAAAAAAATTATACCAACAATCCTGTTACACTCAGAACACACATCACAACATTTCTGTTTCTTTCACTGGTGCAAAATCATTTTTACCTCCACCAAGCAGGTATTGTAATCAGGGTGGTTTGTCTGTCTTTTTCTCTGTTTGCTTGTTTTTCCATTTACCTGTCTGTTAGCAGGATTACGCAAAAACTACTGGACCGATTTTGATGACATTTTCACCAGATGTAGCCCTTGGGCAAAGGATGAACCCATTACATTTTGGTGGTGATACATGAGGGACAGAAGGAGCCTTGGCGGAGGTATGCGAGTGCTTTTCTAGTTTTCTGCTGTCATAATAGCAAAATGGACTTGGACATGCCTGTGAACCATATTTTGATTCTGACATCACACTGAAAAAAAGGAAAAAATTTAGGAGAGAACTAAGAATTTTATCAGAAAATTTTGAATATTTGCAAAAAAAAATCTAATAAAGTTAGGATGGAATTTAAAAATGATCAGCGTAGAAAATGATGACTTTCCTGAAAGTATTTCCTGTGGGGGGGTGGGGGGAAGTTCATAGGCTGTGATAGAAAAATTCCATATTATCTATACTATTGATAGTAATAATGCATTATTATATTTGAGAAGTATCATACCTTTCATTTGCCGTGTGTAAGGTTTATATGTGCATTCCATATAGGATAAGTTTATATATCCTTGGCCTGTTTCTGTTAGCAATTTCAGAGAGTTCAGACTGAGGATCAGTACAGGGTTAGTGGATGCATAAGGAATGATCTAAGCCATTTATTATAATCTCTGACATGTCCTGTTTTGGGTCACAGAAATGCACAGGAACTCCTCATCTTATAGATAAGTGTTTCATGGACATTCTGTTAGTTTTATGGATCTCATATCTTCATGACCCATGTCTCCAGAGTGCCTGACGTCCGCCTGGATAAGCTCAGTTATCAGGACTGTCCCGTTCTGTCCCTTCCCTTCCCTTATCCTCATACTCCTTTCTCCTACCTATATATATATCAGACTTAGAAGAATGGATCCTTTAGAGATTCTAGGTGTGTCTGAATGTCAAGCTTTGTAACCTCTCCCCCAAGGTGGTCAATGGGGTGATTGCTTATATTTTTGTAATAAATGTACATAAATTCAACTTTACACCTGGTTATTTGACTTTGAATAATTTAAGCTCAGAATTATTCTAACATTTTGGCGTCTGAACAGCGGATCCACATAGCTCTGTCTTTCTGGCGCCTCTGCTTAATCTCAGCAAGTGCACAGCTGATAAAAATACCTTCCCAGGCTGAGTGGAGAAAAAAAAAAGGCTCAGTGTTACTGCAGTGAAGGCATTTCAGACCGGGGTGCTGGAGCTGACTGGGTGACGGATCTGAGAATCCTATAGGTGGCTTGAATGTAAGTACACTTGTTGTTGATTATGGATAAAAGATAGTGAGATTCCCCAGACAGCTTGTACACTGCAAAATACTGAAAGGAGTGAAACTAGCAGCCTGAGTGCTGAGTTATTTTATCCACGGTGAGCGATATCGTAATAATCCCTTGGGAGGAATGAGGTTTTCCTTTGCAAACGGTGACCGATATCGCAAGACCCGGGGTGATTCTTAGAAATCTGCCGCTCTCTATGGTCCAAGTAAGTTCAGTGGAGGTCTGGAAATGCATGAAAAGAAAAAAGGGAAAGATTCGTGGTCTCATTCCTGTGTGGAAGAGTGTCACATGATCCAAGAGAAGTAAATTTTCGGGGAAAGATTCATGCCTCTTGTGACCACTTCTGCTTATTGTCCAGCGTTTGGACCTTCAGCATTCGTGGGGAGGTTACGTGAACCCCGAAGGGAGAAGGTTTTTTCACAGAAGATCCGTGCCCTTACTGGGTCTGCATTATCGCCCATGGGACTTCCCCCGCTACGGTGAGCTATTGCAAGATGCGAGGGGAGGAGGTCTTACTTTGGGCTTTCAGCACACAGCAGAGGGCTTAACATGACCGTTGAAATGTTTTATTTTGTGAGTTTTAGATAAAAGTTACTGTAGTCTGGGTTGTTTTGTCTCTGTATAATCTGCTCCGGTGTGGAAGAAAAAAAAAGTGAGAGTTCTCCACGGAGGCGGAAGGAGTAGGTTGTAAAACTTGTTTGTGATTTTTTAGCATCAAAGGATTTATTAGTTAATTGTTATCCTTTTGAGAAGTGTTTACATTTATAGGTATTTGAAAATAGTAGCTTTGAGCAAAAACAGTGGACTGGTGTTGTGTTTTTACGGCAGTGTAAAAAAAAGGGAACTTCACGCTATAGTGACAGTGTGGGGAGTTGCCATGTATGAGATTTCTCTGCTAAGAGTTGCCAGTCTGGAGATTAACCCCTTGCACTCCTGTCAATTTCCCTAAAAACGCCAAAAAATAACGTGCCCAAAGTAAATCGAAAGCTGTTCTTCAACCCTTTGCAGCATCTTCATGGGGTTGGTCTCATTTAAAAGAAAACACTTTGAATTTTTTGGCAAAACAGTCATAATCTCTCTAAGTGCTCAGACCACTGAGTTACAGTCATCTAAACATACTGAACTTGAAGAAAATACATTTTGCCTGGGTGTTTTTTTGGATACAAATGCTTGCAAATAACACACAGCTTCAGATCCGGGCTGGAGAATGCAACAGAAATGTAGAACCAAGTGTTATCCAGCTGAGGTCAAAATTTTGTAACAATACCACAAAAAATGAATATATTACACAGCTTTTTCCTCAGGTAGTTCCCAGGCGTTTTGGAACTGTGCCAAATTGTGCCAAATGGCACAGTTTGGAAAAACGTCTGTAACTTTTGAATGATTCAATATAGAAGCTTCATCTTGGGCTCTAATGAAAGGTGTCACTCAGGGCTGTGTGTGTGTTGGGGGGGGGGGTTGTCCCCCCCCCTCGCTACATGACGGAATAGTCATGTGGCGACCGCGGCGCAGTCACCGTAGCTTCCCCCCACTTGCTACAGAAGAGTAGCCGGGGGGGGGGCGTTCACAGTCCAGACACGGCGCACGAACCGTGTACTGTGGTGCACGGACTTTGGACTTCGTGCGCCGCACAGTTGGAATTTACCAATCGGTCAAAAGTCATTTTTGATTACAATTTTCAGGAATAAAGAATAATTTAGCTTATAACACTTACCTCTTCACAGCAGCAGTGTCCTGGCGAACTTCTCTTCCTCATTGTCAGACGAACGCGACACTGGTCCCTTGTTATGGACTCGTGGTTCTGGTCTCGCTACCCGGTCAAAACTCGGATCCTGTCTTCACTCAGCCTTACACAAAACAGCTTGCGAACTTCTGTGCTTCAATTGGTTCGCTGCATTCACAGCGTTGGTAGGCGGGTTCTTCTTGCTAGGTTTTCAGTCATTGGTTCTTCAAGGTTTCAGAAACCCAATTCAAGGCTTTTATTAGTCGAATGAGAGGTCAATCAGATGATCTAATCTTTTTGCGGCTGTGTCTGTAGTGGAAGAACGGAAATGCAGCTTTTTTTTCAGTGCAAGCATGGACGCAACACCCTCGTGCATCCTAGAGCGCATGAGAGCGCCCTCGTGTGCTCTAGGACGTAGAGACGTGCCCATCCGCGGTACACAGGAGTGCAACAGGTTAATTGAAGTAATTCTCATGCTGTTTTGGGTTTTGGCATGAACCTATAAGTCTTTATTGTATGACCTTGTGGAGATAATGTCAAAAGAGAGATTTCTGTGTGGGCCCTGTGTCTGTGTGTGTGCGTGTGTTTATCTATCTGTGTGTCCTTGGGTGAAAGAAACAGACAGAGAGAGAACTTGGGGTAAAAATAGAAAAGGCTGCGTAGCTACTGATTTGTGTGTAAAAGCTTGGAAAAAGGGAAAAGAAAACAATCTATATATGGGTATTTTTGCAAAGTTTGGGGATTTTACTTTTTCTTTCAGTCTAACTGTGGGTTTTCACTCTAATGTTGCATACGTGATGAACTATTTACATATTTTTAAAACCAATATTTTCTTTCTCTCCAGTTTTTTTCTTTGGAAAATAAAAAACAATGAGCTATTTTTATTCAATTTTTTGACATATCACTGACTTTTTTTTTTTCTTTGACTGAAGCATAACAGTGCACTTTACAGGGAAAAAGGACGCAGGACTGACATTCTCCTTCTCCCTGCAAAAACAAAAGCAGCCTCTGAGACCCAGCCTCCTCACTGTAACCTCTCCCCCCCATCAACATCAGAGAGGCGGCTTAACATCTAAGTTAAGTACAAATGCTTGCATCTTAATCAATGCTACAAGTATGACAATGATGAAATTAACTGAACATTACAATATCATGTTGTCACTTAATAATGCCTAATCACTGAAGGCTTTATCTACAGTATACCCTATATTACATGATTCAAAGCATAGATGTTCAAAAGAGATTGATAATTAATGTGGCTGTGCTTATGATTTGCCAGAGACTACTGATTATCAAACAGAGGTTTTGGTAATTGTATGTCATATTGTTGCTTTGTTTAAATAATACTATACTCACTTTTTAATAAATGACATATGCAATCTTATTTACATTCTGATCCTAGGCCTGTCCATGTAAAAAAAAAAAGGGGGGGAGAGAACGCAAGAGCATGATCTGAGACAGTTCATGCTGTGACTTTTTCCCTCCTAAAAGAACACAGCAAGATAAGAATGATTTTTTTTTTTAATATCGGGAGATGGTAAATTAAAAAAAACAAAAAAAAAAAAAAAAACAGACCACAGATTGTGGTCCTGTGCCACAAATTCCTGAAAACAGAGAATAGGCCTGTTTTCAATAGGCTTTCCAGTTACTAATTCAAACTGCTGCATTGGTTTAAGGCTTCTAACATATGATACTGTCATAAAGTAGTGATTACCCATGTCAGTTGGTAAAACATTTACTGATTCACAGAGCATTTAGCAAATACTTGCTGTGAATAGCAAAAACAAATTCAGATTGTGGAAGCTTTAGGTGTAATTTAAAGGTTTTTCTGCTATTCTTCATTCTTTGTTTTTCAACAGGAAAGGGAAAGCATTCACAATTTTTTTTTCTTTCACTAGGAATTAGATTTGCCAAATTAACAAGGAATCATAACATCATAACATCACCATTACCATTACCATTACACTTTCAATTTAATAAGTCATTGATGACATATGCAATATGTAATAAAATAATTTTAAAAAAAACAATAATTCATTTGTGTTTCTTAACATTACATGTTATAATAAACAACTGGAATAAACATTTAAGGGACACAAAAAATAATGATGATCAGTGGAACATTACTAAAATCAATTGATGAGGTGATAAAATTTGCACTCCTGTTGATGTAAATACTGAAGGTGCAGATGGGGAAGCCGTCAGGCTTTCCCCAAATTTTTCTTTGCAGGATGGCACCAACATGTGATCTTTGTGGGAGATGGGAGGAGGCCGGACGGTGTGTGTGTGTGTGTGACAGGGTCATTGGCTGGAGGGACCACAGGGGGAAGGACCTCTCAGTTGACAAGCATTTTTTTTAAGCTAAGTAGAACAAATGACATTGCAAATGACATGAAGCATAATTTAAATGACTCTGACTTTAAAAATGTAGTGTTCATATGACTTCACACTGAAGGATACATCTGATGCCACTTACCACATAATGGTGTGACAATATCACATTTCACAAATGTGAAAATAATAAGGAATGTGTTTTCCCGATGCTCAGCCATGGCTGAGCTGGGCTTCGGGACTACAGTCCACCTCAAAATTTACCAAGGAATGTATAAAATGAGGCATTCCATATACAAAATTAAGCCAAATTCTAATTAGGCAGAATGTTCACCTTTCCACTGACTGAAGGAGTGTGACACAACCTTTCACAAGGATTCACTTACACAAATTCAACCTGTCTGTGTTCAACTGGACAAACTGATCTTAGTTATCAATGCTAAATCATATCAAATCTGCACAGACAGCTATATTGCTTTTTCCTAAATGGAATTTGTAAATTAGTTCAAGAAACGTCACAAAAGAATCCATGATTATTGAAACCTCATTTTGAAGGCGGTACTACACACAAATTTCCATATAAATTAACTGTATGTAATTAACTGTATGAAATATAAAAGTGGTAGCATGCTTCCTTCAAGTAAAATAAATTACCCATCAAGCAAATACCCTGTAACTTTGCTGCATGTGCGTCTCCATGCATCAAAAGGGGGGTACCAAAGAAATTAATTAGCAAAAATGAATTTGCACTGTGGCGCACGGGGCTGCACAGTGGCACAGTGGTTAGCACCGCAGCAGCACAGTTAACCCTCGGCCGGGGGATCGCGGGGATCATGAGATCGTGGGTTCGATCCCTGCCCCCGAACAACAGTGACCTGTGTGGAGTTTGCATGTTCTCCCTGTGTTTGCGTGGGTTTACTCCAGGATTTCTCCAGTTTCCTCCCACATGCCAAAAACATGCATGTTAGGGAGTTAAGGGGCACTTGCGCATGCAGCGACCGGCAGCTGGTGGCTTGTCACCGGACTGCAGAACAAATCTACCTACGGGTACAAAATAAGTAAAAAAAAAATAATTAGCAATCCTCAGAAAAATAGATAATACATAAAAATTATAAATAGATGATCGATAATGAAGAGAAAAAATATAAATGAAACCGCTTGGTAATGAAATCACAGCATTCAATAGGAGAAGTTAAAAGTTACATTAATAAATTTCCAGATATTTAAGAAAATATCTGTAGATTATTGTAAAGGAAATATCATATTTTTAAGAAACAAGGTAAACTGATAAGGAAGAAAACCATGCAAATATATGAGAAAAGTTTCAAATGTCTAAGGAAAGTCCAACTTGTGCTGAATTTATGTTTACTGTGGGACTTAATTTAGAATCTACTACAAAGACAATATAGATTCTTGCTAAATTAACCTCTTGCACTCCGGTGTACCGAGGACGGGCACGTCTCTACATCCCAGAGTGCACGAGGGCACACGAGAGCTCCCTCGTGTGCTCTAGGATGCACGAGGGCGCTGCGTCCAAGCGCGCACTGAAAATAAAAGCTGCATTTCCATTCTTCCACTGCAAACACAGCCGTGAACAGATTAGTTCATCTGATTGACCTCTCATTCGACTAATAAGAGCCTTGAATTGGGTTTCTGAAACCTTGAAGAACCAATGACTGAAAACGTAGCAAGAAGGGGCCCACCTACCAACGCTGTGAATGCAGCGAGCCAATTGAAGCACAGAAGTTCGCAAGCTGTTTTTTGTAAGGCTGGGTGAAGACAGACTGCTGCAGCAGATGAAAAAAAGGACCCGCAGGAATAACCGTCACAGACCCAGCAGCACAGAGACCATCCGCAAGTGCTACCTGTGTGACAGGGACTGCCATTCACGTATCGGCCTCTTCAGTCACAGGCGGTGCTTTTTTTTTTTTTTTTTTATTCGAGCAGAATAGATGTTTAGGATTCTCTTCCATGGTCATCATAGACCGAAGAAGGCCGACGACGAAGGTCGTAAATCATTCGCCAAAACCGCAATCATTGAAGCGCAAAACCGCAATAATGGAATTATGTTTTGACCGGGTCGCCGAGACCAGAACCACGAGTCTGTAACAAGGGACCAGCGTCGCGTTCGTCTGACAATGAGGAAGAGAAGTTTGCCAGGACACTGCTGCTGTGAAGAGGTAAGGTGTTATAAGCTAAATTATTCTTTATCCCTGAAAATTGTAATCAAAAATGACTTTTGACCGATCGGTAAATTACAGCTGTGCGGCGCACGAAGTCCGAAGTCCGTGTGCCGTGTGCCGTGGTACATGGTTCGTGCGCCGCGTCTGGACCGTGAATGCCCCCCCCACTACTCTTCTGTAGCGGGGGGGGGGGGGAGTAAGCCACGGTGACTGCGCCGCGGTCGCCACATGACTATTCCGTCATGTAGCGATGGCCGATGTCCGTCCTCTGTAGCGAGGGGGGGACAACCCCCCTCCCACACACACACACAGCCCTGAGTGTCACCTTTCATTAGAGCCCAAGATGAAGCTTCTATATTGAGTCATTCAAAAGTTACAGACATTTTTCCAAACTGTGCCATCTGGCACAATTTGGTACAGTTCCAAAACGCCTGGGAACTACCTGAGGAAAAAGCTGTGTAATATACTCATTTTTTGTGGTATTGTTACAAAATTTTGACCTCAGCTGGATAACACTTGGTTCTACATTTCTGTTGCATTTTCCAGCCCGGATCTGAAGCTGTGTGTTATTTGCAAGCATTTGTATCCAAAAAAACACCCAGGCCAAATTTATTTTCTTCAAGTTCAGTATGTTTAGATGACTGTTACTCAGTGGCTGGAGCACTTGGAGAGATTATGACTTTTTGCCAAAAAATTCAAAGCGTTTTCTTTTAAATGAGACCAACCCCATGAAGATGCTCCAAAGGGTTGAAGAACAGCTTTCAATTTACTTTGGGCACGTTATTTTTTGGTGTTTTATTTACACACTTATTGAATATACAAAGGCTTTACCCTACACTAATTTAAATATGGCTACTTATTTAAATTGTTTATATTGTTTTAACTAAAACAATATCATGATTAAAAATAGCTGAAATGATTTACTTAGATAATGGAAACGGAATACACTTTGTAAATCAAATCATGTCACATTTAAGTGCAGTTCCTAAATTATTAGTACCAATCCCTTACCTAGGAGACCACTTAGCTTACCATCAACAATTTACAAGATTAGTATAATATTCAAATAAGAAAATATGGAGATTGTGAATGACAAATCCTATTATTGAAGCCATTTAACTTAGGTGATGAGGAAGGGTTTCTGGCTGATTATATGCAAAGAATCCCAACTGACAGCGATGTCATCCACACTGCCCTTCCCAGGAGGGGCCATGTGACGAAGGAACTGTGGGAGGTGCACCCATATCTTGAGCAAATAAGGAGATCTGGTCATCAAAGGAAACTGGACCAAAATTCCCTGGCAAGGACAGCACAAAGGTTATCCTGCTGACCTAAACAGCCGCGGAAAGCAAAGGACGTGACACTTGGGTGCATGTAACGTTTTACCCCACCTGAAACCCTCAGCAAGAGACTACTTTTATATATATATATATATACAGTATATATATATATATATATATATATATATATATATATATATATATATATATATATATAGAGAGAGAGAGAGAGAGAGAGAGAGAGAGTCTACTTATTTGGGGGGAAAAAAAGGAAAACAACAAATGACTGTGTATCTGTTTCTCTATGCAAGTGTCAGCTGATGACTTGGCGTCCAATAACGACCTCAGCTAATAGAGAAGCAGGCCGTTTGTTTATCATGACAAGGGAAAAAATACAAGGGAAGGAAAGGTGTGGTTAGTGTTGATATCGTATCATCCTCATCATCCTCTAGTAATACTTAATATTGGTTGTTCCAATGGTTATACGTTGTAGAGAATTGTTATGTTTGCTCCTTAATAATATTAACAGTCAGGCAAAATATCTTTATTGCTAAAATAATGCAGCTACTACAGGCTGTTTTTTTTTTGTTTTTTTTTTTTTTTTAAGAGAGGCTATATACAGAAATAACATAGCAAACTTAATTTTGAATCACACCTGACACAACACATCACTCCACTGATTAGAAACATGATGACACTCCTTACTCTGCGAATGCAAGGTTAATTTCATCAGGGAACTCCTCTTTTTGAAGTGGGGATGTCCCCTTTTCAACAGTTTAACACTCTGAGTATGCAACGGCTTACAGTGCATCTCTTCCCTGTACTGCTACCCTGCTTAACCACTGAAGCGAGCAAGTGTTATACCAAGGATCTACATTGTCAAAGGTTATTGAGTCATTGGGCTTATTCGCATCTGGCTGGACACTGGGCAGATCTGTGTACCCCGTTTTGGCAACTGACCGTACCCTCATCATGTCGGCAGGGCAGGTGGGCAGGGTGAAGAGAGATGCGTTTCTACCACATGATGCCATTCATGAAGCATGAATGCAATTTCAGATGAAAAGTACAGGAGTGAGGTTTTGTTCATTGTTTCTTTGAGTGAGAGTAGAAACAAAATACCTTAGGGATTAAAACACTTAATTGTAGACTACAATTATTTACAAAATTATGACAAAGGATAGAATGGTCCTTGATTGACTAATTACCACTCGTAGGCATGTAGGCCCTATTATAGGAGATTATTGTATTACTTCTACCCACAAAAATGATGCAGATGGTCATATTAATACCTCAGATACTCATAGAAGTTAGTCTTTCTCTTAATGGAGAAGTCTCATAAACTTGGTAATGATTTTTATAACCTCAGATTTTTCTTGTGTGAGTCCTTAATATGATAATGAGGATGGTGAGAGGGGCAATACTGGCCTGAGGATGTTTTTGAAGGTCGCAATATAATTTAAGGCTGTTTTTAAGGCTGTTTCATATTATTTTCTATGTTCTTATTTGACACTGTCTCAGATTACTTTTGGTCACATCACACATACTGTATTCACTTTTGATATATTCTATACACGTTTTTAACTTGCAAAGACATATAACAGCATGTAAATTTTTACACATATTAATTCATTCACTTTATTATTTTTCTTTTAATCCCAATGCTTTATTAAGCATCAAGGGGGGAATATGATAGAAAAATTCCATATTATCTATACTATTGATATTAATAATGTATTATTACATTTGAGAAGTATCATACCTTTCATGTGTCATGTTTAAGGTTTATATGTGGATTCCATATTGGATAAGTTTATATATTCTTGGCCTGTTTCTGTGAGCAATTTCAGAGAGTTCAGACTGAGGATCAGTACAGGGTTAGTGCATGCATAAGGAATGGCCATTTATCACAATCTCTTTGACATTATGATTCTGTTAGTTTTATGGATCTCATGTCTTCATGACCCATGTCTCCAGAGTGTCTGACGTCCGCTTGGATAAGCTCAGTTATCAGGACTGTCCCGTTCTGTTCCTTCCCTTATCTTCATCCTCCCTCTCCTTTCTCCTACCTATATATATATATATATATATATATATATATATATATATATATATATATATATCAGACTTAGAAGAATGGATCCTTTCGAGATTCTAGGTGTGTCTGAATGTCACGCCTTGTAACCTCTCCCCCAAGGTGGCCATTGGGGTGATTGCTTATATTTTTGTAATAAATGTACATAAATTCAACTTCCCACCCGATTATTTGACTTTGAATAATTTAAGCTCAAAATTATTCTAACAGGCTGAAAAGTTCATAGTGGTCAAATTTGACTAAATGTGGTTTATTTTTTCAACCACAGGGATCCATGTAACACAGATGGAAAAAGTGTGTGGACCAAAGGGGAGACTATGCTGAAAAATAAATGGTCTTAGTTTTCCACTAGGTGAACTAGGGATGGGTGATACCAGCATTTTTTCTTTCAATACGATACCAATAATTTATGGGACTTTTTATTCGATATCGATACTTTTTGCCCAAAATCATATGATTGCAGTTTCATTCACAATTTTATTGCAAGGGAAATATGAATAAAACTCATGAACATAAACACTTGAAAGAAATGTTTATAAAATGATAAAATAGAACAATGAGAAAAGTAAATAAAAATAAAATGTTTTTTTTTCTAATTAGAATAAAAATAATTAAGACTTAAAATGAATGCAGTACAAATTCAGTTTCTTAATTTGGTGAAAATTCTCAACTGGATTCAAGTATTTTTTTAACTTCTGAAATGTTTCACCATTCATCCAAATTCTATGGTAATACCAAGCAGCATATATGTGTATTTTTTTTTTTCGCAATGCAAGTTTTGTTTGTTTGTTTGTTTTTATTATTTTATTTGTACATGATTATTTTACAAACTTAAATAGTGCTTTTTTTTATTTTTCAAATTTTATGCTACTTGGTATCACCATAGAATTTGGATGAATGGTGTAACATTTCAGAAATAATATTTCTTCTGCTGCTCCCCCCCCCCTCCCACCGCTGCTGAACTCACTTTGCACGGGAGTGAGTGCTTGGCTGTGCAATGAGTCTTAGGCTGCCATAATTATGTGACACAGCAGACCGTCTGTAAAATATGCTTGTGCTGGTTTTCACCAATTTCCACACGTAAATTTAATGCCTAAAGCTCTCGGAAATGAAAAAAAAAAAAATTGTTAACGAAACCAAATGTATCAAAGTATTGATACTTGAATATCGATACACCCGTCCCTAGCGTGAAAATGCAGCAGTCTCCCTTCTCTCTTCATGTTTGTGTGCCGTTTAGTGTTGTTTAAATTAAGCCTAAGTGTATATTCATGTGTTTAATGTCTGTATATGATGCTGCACACAAGTTACAGTCACCACAGCCTCCTGGAGATAAGGAATATGACCAAACATTACATCCTGGACCAGAGTGTTACAGAGGAACTCTGTGGCCTAGGTCTCCTCCACCAGACCCCCGGACTGGACTGCTGTGTCCTGTCCCAAATGGAGATGTCGTAGATGGTGCAAGTGCCGACGAAAAAGAGATAAACACGGAGGTATCCGAATGAAACTAGCCCACAGAGACTCCAGATTCCTTCCCTCATTCTGGCCAACGTACACTCACTAAACAAGAAAATGGACCACATATAGCTCCTGAGAACTATGGAATGTGATGTGTGGAACTGCTGTGTTTTTACAGTATCTTTACAGAAATGTGGTTAAATGACAATATACCGGACTCTGCCATTCAGTTAGCAGGGTCAACATGCTATTAGGCTGATCAGGTGTTTATCAAAGGAGGAAAGACCGAAGAGGGAGGCGTCTGTCTTTACATCAGTGATGCTTGGTGCCAAGATGCAACTGTTGTGCATAAACACTGTTCTCCATTGGTTGAGTTTATGATCATCAAGTGCTGATCCTTGAAAATTCTGATCCTTGAATGCTGAGCTTGAGTGCTGATCCTTGAATCCCATGAAAATTCCTCCTGGCTGTCTGCAGACTGTGTTTTTTCAAAATCATGAGCACAAGGCCTTGGACAGCCAGCTGCAGCGCCAGATAAGACTGGGCGCCAGACAGACAAAACATCTTCTGCCAAGGGTCCTTGGGTCTCTCTTATTATCATCAACACTGCTCAACACCACACACACATTGATTCATGAACTGATTAAAGATATACTGTACACTGCTCTCTTGTGTCTTGTGAAATTCTGAGTTGTTGCTCTGTGCTATTGAGAGATTTTTTTTCATTGTAATCATAATCTGCTTAAAAAATAAGCTGTATTCTGATAACGAAGTTTTTTTTCTCCTCCCCCCTTGTGTTGTTCCCTCCCTTCCCCTCCCTTTCTTATCTATCTCTGTTTGATGAGGCGCCTATTATGGCTGCCGTGTCGTTGTGTCGTGCGCATGTGCACCAATGTCAAGTCAAGTTCCTCGTGTGTTTTTTACATGCTTGGCAATAAAGTTTATTCTGATTCTGATTCTGATTATTCTGATTCTGATTCTTTTACATTTCGAGAGAATCTTCTTCTGTCCTGCTAGTCGCCATGTTGTTCCCGCCCACCGCCATCAGCGAGAGGAGTAAAGCACTAAAGGAAGTCTATCAGGCTATAAGTATGACACAAACAGCTCATCCAGACAGAATCCCCATCACAGCAGGAGACTTCTGTCAGGACGAAGGTTGGTCCCTCACCTTCATTTTGAGTTATTTTTGTATTTTCTGTATTTACCATTATTTGTTGGATTCCTGATCCTGTTCTGATTAGTTTTATGATTATCTACTGTATGTTTTAGATTCAGTTCCTGTCTGTCATTGTATGTCAGTCATGTTTCCCCCAATTCCCTGCTTGTGTCTGTGTCTCCCTCTGTGTGTGCGCAGCCCCACTCCTCTATCACTGACAGATGCCTCAGCTGTCAGTGATCAGTGTCACCACCATCTCGTGTTTCCCTGACTGTGTTGTGTCTATTTAAGGTCTGGGTTTGTTTTTGTTCAGTTCAGGTTCTTTTAGTCGTTTGGTGTGATTACACGCTTCTGTTCTGTCCAAGTCCGTGAGTCATTTTTAGCGTGATTGCACACTTTTGTTCAGTCTGTCCTGCCTTAGCCTGTCTGTCTTGTTTTTGCTCTTTAGTTGCGCTTCCGAGCAGCAAAGTTATTTTCTGTTAAGCCCTTGAGTTATGCCAGTGTGGCCAGCACTTAATAAATCTGTGAAACTTACGTCCAGCGAGTGGGTCCTGTTCCTCTACATCATGACAACTTCACCCATGCAAATTTAAAGGCCCACCTACCAATACTACACCAACATGTGGACTTTGAATGAAGGAATTTATTTATTTATTTATTTTCGGATAGTACATTACAGGTTAAAAGAAACTGTATAATATAACAACAAGGTCAAATTAGACAAAGACTCCTTCTACTATACAATTCCACGTGAGTTATCCGAAATGGGTGATGGCTGAAGCCGCAGCTTATATTGCCCACCCATATTCCATCCAAGAATTCAAAGGAGAAAAAAGAGAAAACAAGACAAGAGCGATTACAATTTAAAACAAGGCTAAGACAAAATATGACTGAGAGAAAAAGAAAACTGAGCAAGTCTAAGTTAAGCGGTTACTATTCAAAAACAAATCTAAGACATAGTGTCACAGAGAAAAAAGAAAAACTAAGCTATAACACAACACAGGCTGGAAATGTCAATCCTTATGTGAGTTTACATGTCGTCTTGTAAATATGTTTGGAGTATTTCTTCCTTTAGTTTTTGTTTAAATTGTCCAAGCTTTGTACATGATTTTAATTCAGGTCCAAAATCGTTCCATAATCTGACACCTTGCACTGAAATACAGTGTTGCTTGGTAGTTGTTCTCACTGTAGGCTTTTGAAATATACATGTTCCTCTGAAGTGATATCGTTTCTCCCTTGTTTGGAACAACTTTTGGATATTTGCGGGCAGTGATAGATTCTTCACTTTGAACATTATTATTGCGGTTTTAAAGTCGATCAGATCTTTCAACTTGAGAGTTTTTTGTTTAAGAAAAAGTGGGTTTGTTGGTTCCCTGTAAGCTGCTTTGTTGATTATTCTAATAGCTCTCTTTTGAAGCATAAAGAGTGGATATATGTTTGTTTTATATGTATTTCCCCATACTTCATTACAATATGTCATGTATGGGAGTATTAATGAATGATACAAAGTGTATAGTGTGGGTTGATTCAGCAAATTTTTCACTCTGTGTAATATTGCAATTGATTTGGATACTTTACCTTTTATATAATTAATATGTGGCTTCCAACACAGTTTGTTATCAATTATTACTCCAAGGAATTTAGTTTCGGATACCCTTTCAATCTCTACACCATTTACACTGAGTTTGGGTACTGGGTAGTTGTGATGGTTGTTAAAGACTATAAATTTTGTCTTGCTTAAATTGAGTGTTAATTTGTTTGAATCAAACCACAGTTTCAGCTTTCCTAATTCCTTTCCGAGTGTATCCAGAAGTTGTTCCAAATTGTTTCCACTGCATAGCAGGTTAGTGTCATCAGCAAACAATATTAAGTCCATTTTTTCTGAAACTTTACATATATCGTTTATATACATATTGAATAATAATGGTCCCAAAACTGAACCCTGTGGGACTCCACAGGTGACCTTCAGTAGCTCTGAGTTTTTGTTGTTAACACATACAAACTGATATCTATTCTTTAAGTAACTTCTTAACCAGGACAGTGCTACCCCTCCAATACCACAATTTTGTAGTTTCTTTAATAATAGATTGTGATCTACTGTATCAAATGCTTTTTTAAGATCCAGGAATACTCCAACTGAATACTCTTTATTTTCAATGGCTGTTGATATTTTTTCTGTAAATTCCATTAAGGCATATGCTGTTGTCCTTTTGTGTCTGAACCCATATTGCTGCTCACACAATAAATCATTCTTCAGTATGAAGTTGTCAATTCTCTCATAGAATATTTTTTCAAGTATCTTGGAAAATTGCGGTAATAGTGAAATTGGTCTGTAGTTGGAGAGTTCCCCTCTGTCACCTGTCTTGTAAATCGGAATTACTTTAGCTATTTTCATTGCATTGGGAAATATACCTGATTGGAGAGACAGGTTACAGATATACGTCAGTGGTTTCAATATGCATTCGATAACAGTTTTGACTAGTAGCATATCAATACCATCGCAGTCAGTAGATGTTTTACTTTTGAACGATTTAACAATTTCAATGACCTCTCTTTCGTCTGTGTTCTTTATGAAGATGGTGTCTTTTACAGCAGTGTTATTGCATATTGAATCACCTGTTGGCACCGTAGTGGGTATTTCTCGGGCCAGTTTAGGTCCAATGTTAACAAAAAAATTATTAAATTCATCTGCAGGTGAAGCTATATTCACATTCGGAGTCGATTTATTATTTTTTGGAATGTTAGTTGGGTAGCTGGTATTTCTGCTTTTATTTCCAAGGATACTGTTGATTATTGTCCATGTATTTTTAATATTGTCTCTGTTTTTTTCCAGTTCTTTACTGTAATAGTCTCTTTTACTACATCTTATTATATATGTTAACTTATTTTTGTATGTTTTATACCGCTGCTCTGCTTCTTTTGTCCTTTTCTTTATGAAAGCTTTATATAATAAATTTTTCTTTTTACACGCCTTTTGTAGTCCTTTGGTTAGCCATGGTTTGTCAGTAAATTTGTGTTTAAGCTTTTTTTTAACTAATGGGCAGTTTTTTTCATAAAGAGTGGTTACAATGTTTATAAATGTGTCATAGGCTTCATTTACATCTGATACATAGACTTCTGTCCAGTCTTGCTTCAGCAAGTCCTCTTTAAAAGAACTGATTGCATTTGGTGATTTGTGTCTGAACGATTTTGAGATTTTTTCTGGGTTGGGCCCCGTGTGGCCATGGATAAGTGCAAAGATTGGCAAGTGGTCACTTATATCATTTATCAATAATCCACTTTCTATTTTCTTGTCGAGAACATTGACAAACAGGTTGTCAATAAGTGTAGCAGAGTGAGCTGTGATTCTACTGGGATGTGTTATTGTGGGATATAGACTCATGCTGTACATAGAGTTCATGAACTCTGTAACTACATTTTGTTGATGTGGATTAAGTAGATCAATATTGAAATCTCCACAAATTGCTACCATTTTCTTACTAGTAATATTATTGTACAGCTCGACTAATTTATCTCTGAATGTCTCAATGCAAGTTCCCGGCGTTCTGTATATGCAGCTTATGATTAGATTTTTTGTTTTGTCTAGGTCAATCTCAACAGTAACACATTCCAGAATCCCTGGTAGTGCTGAGGACATTTCATTTACAAGCTTACATCTATATAGGTCATCAATATACAGTGCAACACCACCACCCTTTTTTTGAGATCTGTTAATGTTAAACATCTGATATCCCTCTATTGCCATCAGGGGAGCCTGGTCTGCATTAAGCCAGGTTTCAGAGACTGCTATAGCTGTGAATTTTCTGTTTAGCTGTTTTAAATAGTCCTGAATCTGTGAGAAGTTTTTGTTAAGACTTCTGCTATTGAAGTGTATTATTGACAGTTTACCATCTAATTGCAGTTGACTTTTGAATTGCTTTTCAGTGTAATATTCACAGTGGTTATGAATATTATTGAAAAAGTGGTTATCAGGATCAATATCATTCTCCATCTCTTGTGGTTTATGTTCAGCATAGTGGCATATTTTTAGAGTTTGAGTTTCCTCACTCTGTGTTTCATAGTCAGTGTTCATCTGTATTTATCTAAGTCAGTAGCATCTTTACAACAAAGGGAGACAATTTGCTGGACCTGGTGTGCACAACTCATAAGTTATTTTTCTACCAAGATGGCACTGTTGTGTGTGGCTGGACGTCCACCTGTGCTATGTCTTATGTGTATAGTTGTCTTTTTATTGCTCTTAGTTCAGAACGTGTCATCGCTACTGGTTTATGATGGCCTGACTCCTCTAAATATCTGTGATTTTGTGGATGCGATTCCCTTTGCGATTCAGAATCAGAATCAGAATCAGAATGAGCTTTATTGCCAAGCATGTTAAAAAACATACGAGGAATTTGACTTGACATTAGGTGCGCTCGATAAGCGCTTCCTAATAACCTATGAATTTAATGGTCAGCCTCCTCAGCCTCTGTTGGCATCCATACCATTCTATCTGAGACGTGCACCCAGTGGGATGTTTCAAAACAGCCCCCACAAAAGATGAGGTCGGAGAGGCGGAGTATCATGCAGACTGAGGGCTTACCTGGCTTTTTCCTCAACATATAACTCTCGTCAACTGCTGATTGAGCTCTCCAGGAAGTGACCAGCTATGATGTATGAAGGATCCATGGATTATCGCTACCGATGGCTGCTGCCGACTGTCCCAGAGGCCAGATACCCCCTTCCCTGCCGCCGGCCGGCGCGGATTCGCAGAAGGGGCTGCACACCGGAGAATCTTCACCCGATCAGTCATGCTTCCCGACAGGTTGATCAATGTTTGATCCGCATGGCTCTGATTAATACCAGATCAGTTGCAAATAAGACTTTTATTCTGAATGACTCTTTTACTTCACATTCCTTGGATTTTCTTCTGACGAAAACATGGGTTAAACCACGTGAGACTGCTGTCTTCTCTGAGCTTCTCCCTCCCGGCTGTTCTGTCTTCAGCTCCCCGCTAGCATCTGGTCGAGGTGGGGGTCTGGCTTCTGTTTTTAATGACAGACAATTTGTGGTGGATCTCACAAGTCCTGTGTTATTTGTTGTTGTCTATCGCCCTCCTAAATATAAGGACTGTATTAACGGTGCACGGTGGTGCAGTGGTTAGCACTGCGGCAGCACAGTTTACCCTTTGCGGGGGGATTGTGGGATCGTGGGTTCGATCCCAGCCCCCGACCAACAGTGATCTGTGTGGAGTTTGCATGTTCCCCCCGTGTATGCGTGGGTTTACCCCGGGATTTCTCCGGTTTCTTCCCACATGCCAAAAACATGCAGGTTAGGTTAATTGGAGACTCTAAAGTGGCCCTAGGTGTGAATGTGTGTGTGACTGGTTAAGGGATAGCGCCATATCGTGGCTGCTTCATCCATCCAGGTGGTGGATGAGCCTCAATTTCCCCTCTGGGGATCAATAAAGTATACTAAATCTAAATCTAAATTAATGTGTTTTCTGAACTTTTGGCATTTGCTATGCCAAAATATGATAAACTATTGATTTGCCGAGACTTTAATATTCATGTCTGTTCTCCATCTGATCAGCTAGCATCTGATTTTAAAAGACTGTTGGCGACATTTAACCTGTTGCACTTCGGTGTACCGCGGGCGGACACGTCTCTGCGTCCTAGGGTACACGAGGGCCCTAGGATGCAGGGCCCTTGCGCACACACACTGTGCGTCCTAGGAGGCACTGAAAAAAAAAAAGCTGCATTTCCGTTCTTCCACTACAGACACAGCCGCGAACAGAAAGCCAAAGGACTGCTTTGATTGGTTTAGATGTGATTGACCTCTCATTCGACTAATAAGAGCCTTGAATTGGGTTTCTGAAACCTTGAAGAACCAATGACTGAAAACCTAGCAAGAAGGACCCGCCTACCAACGGCTGCGAATACAGCGAGCCAATTGAAGCACAGTAGTTCGAAAGCGTGACTCTCTTGCAAAATCTGTTTTGTTTTTAGCCGCTGGGTGACACACACGCGTTTGCCAGTCTTTTTGTCTTACTACTGTTCTTATTTGTTTTGAAAAATCGTTCGCCAAAACCGCAATCATGGAAGCGCAAAACCGCAATAATGGAATTATGGTTTGACCGGGTCACGTGACCAGAACCACGAGTCCGTAACAAGCGGACCAGTGTCATGTTCGTCTGACAATGAGGAAGAGAAGTTCGCCAGCGACACTCCTGTTGTGGACAGGTAAGTGTTATAAGCTAAATTATTCTTTATCCCTGAAAATTGTAATCAAAAATGACTTTTGACCGATTTGTAAATTACAACTGTGCGTAGTAGGTATGTGCGCCGCGGTACACGGTTCGTGCGCCGCGTCCGGACCGTGAAGCCCCCCCCCCGCTACTGTTCTGTAGCGGATTGCAGATATTGCAGATATTTTAGTACAACTGTGCGTAGTAGACTGCGGCGCACCGTGACTGCGGCGCACCGTGACTGCGGCGCACCGGGCGATGTCCGTCCTCTGTAGCGGGGGGTGGGGGGTGGGAGTTGTTATTTTCTACATTACAGATATTCTAGTATAATTTTTAGTGCACTGTAGGTTAGTTTTTCTTGTAAAAAAACGCCACACATTTTTTACGTGGCATGCTTCTTTGTGTGTGGGAGCTTGTTTGTTCATTCATTCATTCATGAATGAATAAACAACCCCCCACACACACACACAGCCCTGAGTTTCACCTTTCATTAGAGCCCAACATCAAGCTTCTATATTGAATCATTCAAAAGTTACAGACGTTTTTCCAAACTGTGCCATTTGGCACAATTTGGCACAGTTCAAAAACGCCTGGGAACAACCTGTGAAGAAAGCTGTGTAATATATTCATTTTTTGTGGTATTGTTACAAAATTTTGACCTCAGCTGGATAACACTTGGTTCTACATTTCTGTTGCATTTTCCAGCCCTTATCTGACAGCTGTGTGTTATTTGCAAGCATTTGTATCCAAAAAAACCACCAAGGCGAAATTTATTTTCTTCAAGTTCAGTATGTTTAGATGACTGTTACTCAGTGGCCGGAGCACTTAAAGAGATTATGACTGTTTTGCCAAAAAAATTCAAAGTGTTTTCTTTTAAATGAGACCAACCCCATGAAGATGCTGCAAAGGGTTGAAGAACAGCTTTTGATTTACTTTGGGTACGTTATTTTTTTGCGTTTTTAGGGAAATTGACCAGAGTGCAAGGGGTTAATTTAAATATTTTAGTGGACAAACCAATACACCATCTTGGTCACACTCTGGACCTTGTTATCTCCTTCGGGCTCTCAATCTCTCAAAGAAATATCTGAGTCTTTAATCTCAGGTCATTTCCCCATTATGGTTTGAATTGTTGACCCCATCATCACCCAGTAAGCCTGTGGCTTCATCATGCTGGCGTTGCATTATCACTTCTTCTACACCAGAAGAGTTTACTGCTGCTTTTAGGGACTCACAGTTTTTTGCATTGAATGGACTTGTTTCCCCTTCCCATCCGGATAATATTCTTTCCTCCTTTCACACCACCTGCGCTGGGATTTTGGACACTATTGCCCCATTTCGGCTTAAATCGGCTAAACTGAAAACAGATCCCTGGCTAAACGACACTACCCATGCCATTAGCCAACGGGTCAGGCAGGCTGAACAGAGATGGAAAAAGGACAAATTACATGTGTCAAATTACATGGGCTGCACGGTGGCGCAGTGATTTAGCACTGTGGCAGCACAGTTTACCCTCGGCCGGGGGATCGCGGGGATCATGAGATCGTGGGTTCGATCCCGGCCCCCGCCCAACAGTGAGCTGTGTGGAGTTTGCATGTTCTCCCCGTGTTGCGTGGGTTTACTCTGGGATTTCTCCGGTTTCCTCCCGCATACCAAAAAACATGTAGGTTTAGGGCGCTCGCGCACGCAGCGACCGGCAGCCAGTGGCTTGTCACCAGACTGCAAACCAAATCTACCTACGGGTACAAATAAGTAACAAACAAAAAAAAAGTCTCTGGGAATTTTTAGGGACTGTCTGACTGATTACCAGAGGACTGTGTAAAAGGCAAAATTTCAGAATCTCTTTTTTTATCAAAGTGTTTTTATTCTTTTTAACAGTGACAAATTACAAATACAGAACATAAAACAGAACTAACTCTCCCACCCCCCCACCCCTACCCTCCCACAATACCAGATCAAAGATACAACAGTCAGACATTCTTGACACACACTTGATTATGGAAATAAGTAATACATTACAACATAATGTTCATGTATTAATAACTGATGGAGCTGTGTTGTTAACAAAGGAAATGAAAGGTAACCATGTGGCATGAAATTTCCCAACAAACCCCTTAATTGTATGTTTAATTTTTTCCAAATGGATATGAGACATAACTTCTCTGAGCCACTGTCCAAGAGTTGGGGGCCAAGTGTCCTTCCATTTACAAAGAATCAGTCTTCTGGCCAACAGAGTAGAAAAAGCAATCATATTTGAATGAGACTTGCTCAGAGAGGAGTCTGATGGGGTCATACCAAACAATGCAATCAGAACAGATGGATGTATCGTTTGTCCACATATTTTAGAGAAGGCCTCAAATATCAGGTTCCAGAATACATAAAGCTTTGGACAAAACCAAAACATGTGCAATAATGTAGCTGGATCCCTTCTACATCGGTCACATGTGGGATCCAGATCAAGCTGGATCCTAGATAACTTCTCCTTAGTCCAATGAAGACAATGAACTTTAAACTGCATTACAGAATATCAAAGACAAATTGAGGAGGTGTGAATCCTATTTATTATTTTAGACCATGTTAGCTCCGATATTGATTCTCCCAATTCTGCTTCCCATTTGTGTTTAAGCCTTTCTAAAGTAGTCAATTGATGCACGTCCAAAATGGTGTATATATTAGCCAAGATTTGTTTAGAATCAATTTTGCATTCAAAGATTAAATCTAACAAAGTTGATTGAGGATGTTGGGGGAAGCAGCTTGAGTTAGATGATACAAAACATCGGAGCTGTAAATATCTGAACGACTGTGACCTACTTATTTTATATTTTTGACATAATTGTTCAAATGAAGCAAATTTATTGTCTACATACAAATCATACAATGACCATATCCCGGATTTTGACCAGCTATCGAAGGCTCCATCAATGACCAAAGGTGTAAACATGTGGTTTCTGATTAGTGGTGTAGCAAGCCACATTCTGGTAGTGTTGAAGCTTCTTCGAAACTGATTCCAAATTTTAACCATGTGAATAACAACAGGATTAGATGTATAAGATGAAATAGACTGTTAAGGTAGGCTGGAACCTAATAAAGCCGCCAGAGAGGTATTTTTAACTGAGGCCCTTTCCAATTCCACCCAGCTGGAATCAAGAGCATCCCTCTTCATCCAATATAACAATGTTTTAATATCTGCTGCTCAGTAGTAATAGATAAAGTTTGGAAATGACAAACCACCCATTGGTCACGGCAGTTGCAATATACTTTTCCCTCCTTGGTTGCTTCTTACTCCATATAAAACTTGATATCTGACTATTAAGGTTAAAAAAAGGATTTGGTAAGAAAAATGGGCAAACTTTGAAACAAATACAGAAATTTAGGCAGCACACACGTCTTGATGGAATAAATTCTTCCTCCTAAAGAAAGAGGAAGGATATCCCAATGGTCCAGATCTCTGTTGAGACTAGAAAGTAACGGCAGATAACTGACTTTATAAAGATCACTAAAATTACGCGTTACCCATATACCTAAATATTTAAAACCAGATATTTTTCCAAATTCTGAGAGTAATTTCAATAATTTCGGGATGCTCAAACCAGGGTCCGATACAAACAGCAACAAATCGTCTGCATAAAAAGAAACTTTATGCTCCAAACCTGCCCGACAGATTACCCCTATAGTGGAGCTCTGTCTCAAAGCTATACCCAGCGGTTCCATAGCAATAGCAAATAAAAGTGGTGAGAGAGGGCATCCCTGCCTTGTACCACGCCATAGCTCAAAGTAGCTTGATACATTATAATTAGTCCGTACTACTACCATTGGGGTGGTATATAAGAGCCTGATCCAAGATATGAATCTTGGCCCAAACTTGAATGCCTCCAAAGTCTTAAAAAGGTACTCAACCTGATCAAACGCCTTTTCGGCATCAAGTGAAAGTATTACTTTACAATCTGTACTAACAGATGAGGGCGGACCTTATGAAATATTAAACAAACATCTAATATTGAAAAAAGAATTACAGCCTTTTATAAAACCTGTCTGAGCAGAGAAAATAATTTCTGGAACAACCCCCTCAAGATGATGAGCCAAAACCTTAGACAAAATTTTTACATCCGAGTTCAACAAAGAGATCGGGCGGTATGAACTGCAATAAAGGGGGTCTCTGTCCGTTTTGAGCAATAAAGATATAATTGCTTGATGCATGGAAGAAGGCAATGATTTTAAGGTGAGAGATTCCTCAAATACAGATAACAGCAAAGGGGAAAGTTGATCTAATTCAATTCAATTCAACTTTATTTATATAGCGCCATTTCACAACAACAGTCATCTCATAGTACTATCAACTGTAGGGGGGGACCCCCACAGTTGCAGAAAGACCCCAGCAATCAGGCGATCCCCTGTGAGCAAGCACTTGGCGACGGGGGAGAGGAAAAACTCCCTTTTAACAGGAAGAAACCTCCAGCAGAACCAGGCTCAGGGAGGGGCAGTCATCTGCTGCGACTGGCTGGGGGGTGAGGGGATAGAGAAGAAGAAAAGAACAGACATGTAGAGAGCAAACAGCACGATGGGGACTCAATCTATGGGAGAGAACAAACAGATGTTAATGACCAAAAAAAAAAAATATTTCGTAGAGAGTGAGGAAAGGAGTGAGGCCCAGTGCATTACTGGAGGTCCCCCGGCTGACTAAACCTATAAGCAGCATAACTAAGGGAGGGTTCAGAAACACATGATCCCTCCCTAACTGTAGGCTATATCAAAAAGGTAGGTTTTAGCCCTATCCTTAAAAACAGAGATCGAGTCTGACTCCCGAATCCAGATTGGCAGCTGATTCCACAGGAGAGGAGCTTGATAACTGAAGGCTCTGCCTCCCATTGTACTTTTGGAGATTCTAGGTATTACAAGTAATCCTGCATTTTGGGAGCGTAGTGCTCTGTTAGGATAATACGGTAGTATCAGATCTTTTAAATAAAAATGAGCCTGATTGTTTAGAGCTTTGTAAGTAAGAAGAAGGATTTTAAACTTAATTCTAAACTCTATGGGAAGCCAATGAAGGGAGGCCAGAACCGGAGAGATATGATCTCTCTTTCTAGTACCTGTTAAAACTCTTGCTGCAGCATTTTGGATCAGCTGAAGACTTTTTAAAGATGTTTTAGGACAGCCTGATAATAAAGAATTACAATAATCTAATCTCGAGCTAACAAAAGCGTGGATCAGTTTCTCAGCATCACTCTGAGACAAGATGCTCCTAATCTTGGCAATATTACGCAAATGATAGAAGGCAGTCTTAGAAACAAATTTAATATGTGAATTGAAGGACAAATCCTGATCAAAAATAACTCCAAGGTTCCTCACAGAGCTATTAAGAGAAAGAGTAACCGCATCCAAACTGAAAGTTTGATTTGGAAAGGAATTTCTAAGGTTTTTTGGACCAACAAGAATGACTTCAGTCTTATCTGAATTTAATAGCAGGAAATTACAAGTCATCCAAGCTTTGATTTCCTTAAGACAGGCTTCTAACTTGGCTAATTGATTACTATCATCTGGCTTCATTGACAGGTATAATTGTGTGTCATCTGCATAACAATGAAAATGTATACAGTGCTTTCTAATAATGTTGCCTAACGGAAGCATATATAAACTAAAAAGAGTAGGGCCTAGCACAGATCCCTGTGGAACTCCATGACTAAGCTTTGAGTTGAAAGAAAACTCATTATTTACATGAACAAACTGGAACCTATCAGATAAATAAGATCTAAACCATTGCAACGAAGTTCCATTAAGTCCAACATAGTGTTCTAATCTATCAAGTAGAATATTATGATCAACAGTATCAAAAGCTGCACTAAGGTCTAAAAGGACAAGTACAGAAACTAGTCCATTATCAGATGCAATGAGGAGGTCGTTAGTGACCTTCGCTAAGGCTGTTTCAGTACTATGATGGATTCTAAACCCAGATTGAAACTCTTCAAGTAAACCATTTCCCTGCAGGTGGTCAAATAATTGTGTAGCAACAACTCTTTCTAAGATTTTTGAAATGAAAGGGAGATTAGAGATTGGTCTATAGTTAGCTAAAGCTCCTGGATCTAGCGTTGGCTTTTTGAGTAAGGGTTTAATTACAGCCGTTTTAAAAGCCTGCGGTACATGGCCTAAAGTTAATGAAGAATTGATTATATGAAGAATATAGCTACCAATAAGTGGGAAGACTTCTTTAAATAACCTGGTAGGAATAGGGTCTAAAAGACAAGTTGAAGGTTTGGATGAGGAAACTATTTTGTTTAACTCACAAAGGTCGATTGGAGTAAACTCATCAAGACAGAGATCAATAGAAGAAATTGTAGTAGTTACAGTATTTAAGTTAACTGCGGGAAGAATCTGATTGATTTTATCTCTGATGGATGAAATTTTATTATTGAAGAAGTTCATAAAGTCCTGACTAGTAAGCTCTAAGGGAATGCTAGGATTGACAGAGTCCTGACTCTTTGTCAACCTGGCTACAGTACTGAAAAGAAACCTGGGATTATTCTTGTTCTCTTCTATTAATGCAGAGTAATAACTCGTTCTAGCTTTTCTAAGAGATTTTTTTATAAATTAAAAGATGATTTCTCCAAGCTAAATAGATTTCATCTAAATTAGTAGAGCGCCATTTTCTTTCTAATTGACGAGTCTTCTGTTTTAAGGTACGAGTTTCTGTGTTTAACCAAGGAGTTAGAAATCTCTGATTAGACTTTTTCTTTTTTAAGGGGGCCACCAAGTCTAGAGTCTGATGTAGAGAAGCTGAAACACTATCCACCATGTTATCAATTACAGAAGGAGCAAGCTGTCTATAGCTTATTTCCGTTGTGTTGACACATGGCATAGAGGAAACAATCTGCATAAATTTGGTAACAGCATCATCTGAGAGGCATCTACTGTAATTATATTTTTCTTTAGGAGCCAAATAGTCAGAAATAGTAAAATCAAAGGTTAACAGACAATGGTCTGACAGTACAGGGTTATGAGGAGACACTACAAGATTTTCTATTTCTATGCCATATGTCAAAACAAGGTCCAATGTATGGTGGAGGTAATGAGTAGAATTTCCTACTTTCTGAGAAAACCCAATCGAGTTTAATATTGAATTGAATGCCACATTAAGGCAGTAACTATCTACATCCACATGTATATTAAAGTCCCCTACTATAATTATTCTATCAGATTTCAGCACTAAATCAGCTAAGAAATCAGCAAATTCGGATAAAAATTCTGAGTAGGTTGATGGGGGACGATAAACTATGGCAAATAAAATTGGGTTTAACCTAAAATTGCTTAAGTGCCCAATACTGAGGACGAGGCCCTCAAAGGAATTATAACATGTTTTTTGCTTTACATTAACTAGTAATTTGGAATGGTAAATTGTTGCTACTCCTCCTCCACGACCAGAACTTCTGGGATTTTGACAGTTTAAATAACCAGAGGGAGTTGATTCATTTAAACCAACATAATCCTCTTGTCCTAACCAAGTCTCTGTAAGGGAAATTAAATCAATCTGATGATCAATTAACAAATCATGGACTAACAGAGACTTGGGAGTTAGAGACCTAATATTTAATAAACCACATTTAATTTTTAAATTATGAGGAGGAACAGAGGCCAAATCATTCAATTTAGAGGCTTTATGTTTAATTTGAGTTTTACTAATATTTTGCTTTATCACTTTGGGATGCTTATACATTATATTTTTATTCACTTTGGAGGGAGCAGACAACGATTCTCTGATGGGGAAGACAGGGGCTAAGTTGAGGGGTGGCGGATGAAGAGGAGCTGCAGAGAGGCGTGTAAGACTGCGACTCTGCTTCCTGTTCCCAACTCTGAGTAGTCAGGGTTTTGGAAATTTGGATAAAAAAGATGCCAGATTGTTAGATAAATGAGAAGCACCATCCCAAAGTGGGATGAATGCTGTCTCGTCTCATAAGACCAGGTTTTCCCCAAAAAGAGCTCCAATTGTCAATGTAGCCCACATCATTTTTAGGACACCACACAGACAGCCAGCGGTTCAAGGATGACGAGTGGCTAAACATGTCATCACTGGTCAGATTGGGGAGGGGCCCAGAGAATACTACAGTGGCAGACATCATTTTTGCAAAGTCACACACCGATTTTATATTAAGTTTCGTGACTTCCGACTGCCGGAGACGGATGTCATTAATGCCGGCGTGAATAACAATTGTGGAATATTTACAGTTACTTTTAGCCAGCATTTTCAAATTTGACTCGATGTCGCCTGCTCTGGCCCCAGGAATGCATTGGACTATGGCCGCTGGAGTCTCTAGGTTCACGTTTCTGACTACAGAGTCGCCAATGATCAGAGTTTTTTCCTCAGCGGGTGTGTCGCTGAGCTGGGAAAAACGATTAGAAACGTGAACAGGTTGGTGGTGTACCGGGGCTTTGCGACTAGGCTTCCTTCTCACCGTCACCCACCCAGTCTCCTCGCTGCTGAGGAGAGCCGGGGGACCGCTGACAGTGGGGCCTAAGCTAGCTAGCTCCGCTGCAGCTAATGGGCGTCCGTCAAGATTAACTGGCGCAGACGGTGTTTCAATGCAGCGGAGCCGGGATTCCAAATCAGACAACCTCGCCTCGAGCACCTCAAAAAGACAACATTTATTACATTTACCGTTATCACTAAAAGAGGCAGAGGTGTAGCTAAACATCTGACAGAGAGAGCACACCAGAGGAGGAGAGGAAAGAGAGCTAGTAGCCATAGCTAGTGGCTAGAGAGCAAACCACAAAGCAAACCACACAGGCAGACAGCAAAACAGGAAGTGACAATACGTTACCACAAGGAAGTGATGATCCAATCTGATCTGATCTGAAAGTTTTTTGAAAAAATCTGCTGGAAAGCCATCTGGGCCTGGAGATTTGTTGCTTTGCATCTCTTTAATAGCTGATGTTACTTCTATTAATGAAATGGCTCTCTCAAGCTCCAGAGACTGATCCAAATCAACAGATGGAATTTTCAAAGATCCAAAGAAATCATTTATCTCAGATGCGTTAGTAGATGAATCTGGGGTGTAAACTGACTGATGAAAGTCTAAAACAGGAATTAATTTCTTCATTGTCTGTATGAAGGATGCCATGACCATCTTTTATTACCAAAATTGTTTGTTTTACAGATCTTTGATGCAGCTGATTTGCAAGTATTCACCCTGATTTTTTCCCCATACTCATAATAATTACATCTCATTTTTGAAAGAAGATATTCTCCTTTTTTTGTAGATAGAATATCAAATTCAGTTTTTAGAGTCAGGTGCCTTTTTAACAATTCTGCTGTTGGGGACTTACTGTATAGTCTATCCAAATTCAAAATTTCTTCAGTGAGTTGTTTAAGATGAATATTACTCTTTTTATTTTTCCTAGCACAGTATGAGATTGTTATACCCCTTAAATAAGCTTTCAGAGACTCCTAAACTATAAGAAAAGACATACCCGATGTTTGATTTGTCTCAACAATTTTTTTTTATTTCAGATGATATATATTTAACATACTCTTCCTCAGAAAGAAGCAAAGGATTCAGACTCCATGATCGAAATATATAGTGTATTAGGAATAAACATTTTCATTATCAATGGCCCACGATCAGAAATAACTATACTGCTATAATCACATTCCCTCACCAGATTAGATCAGTTTCAGTCTGGGTTTAGATCTCGTCACAGCACTGAGTCTGCCTTACTAAAGGTGCACGATGATATCATGATGTCTGTTACATACACCGCACACAACATTACATGACTGATACACATACACTGACACACACACACTTACACTGTCTCTCTCAACTTTTGCTCCTTTGTTATTGTGTGATCTGTATTGTCTGCTAATTGTGCATTAGAGGGGTTTTTTCCTATGTAATCACAATTTTGCTCATACGAGCTTTATTTTGATTAACTAAGTTTTTTCTCTCTGCCCATTGTGTCACCCCCCCCCCCATTCCCCTCTTTACCCTCCACTGTATGACAGGCGCCTTACATGGCTGCCGCATCATTGGGAAGCACTTATCGAGCGCTCCCAATGTCAAGTCAAATTCCTCATATGTTTACATGTAAACATGCTTGGCAATAAAGCTATTCTGATTCTGATTCTGATTCTGATTCTGTTGATGCCAAGTGCCCCGTTGTTTTAGTGCTGCTAGATCTTACAGCAGCCTTTGACACAGTGGACCATACTGTCCTTCTGTCATGCCTGAAGCTCCATGTTGGCATCCACGGCACTGCACTCAAGTGGCCTGAATCCTACTTATTTAATAGAACATTTTCTGCAATGATTGGTGACATGTCTTCATCCAGTGCCTCTTTCTCCTGTGGGGTCCCAAAGAGCACTATCCTTAGCCCTATTCTGTTTTCATTATATATGCTGCCACTCGGGTAAATAATAGCCAGGCACAACATGTCTTTCCACTGTTATGTGGACGATTTGCACCTTTATTTACCTTTGAACCCAGACCAAACTGACTCACAAAGTGTTTTATTGGACTGCATCACTGACATTAAGTTGTGGTTAAGCCAAAATTTTCTTCACTTAAATGAAGAAAAAACAGAATTTATTATGTTTGGGGATACTGTAATGGCTGGCTTTGGTACCCTGTCTTTAAGGCTCAGTTCAGCTGTCAGAAATCTGGGGGTGATTTTTGACAGTCATTTAAAATTTGATAAACAGATTGACAATGTAGTCAAGATGAGCTTCTATCAGCTACATCTGTTATCCAAAGCCAAACCTTTCCTGAGCTGTCATGACCTTGAGATAGCCATCCATGCTTTAATCACTTCTCAACTTGATTACTGCAATGCACTTTATGTTGGCGTCTCTCAGTCCTCTCTCGGCTGCCTTCAACTTGTGCAAAATGCAGCGGCCCGTCTTTTAACTAACACAACTGGATGAGAGCACATTACACCAATTCTTTTTTTCACTTCACTGGCTTCCAGTCCATTTTAGAATTGATTCTAAACTTTTACTCTTTGTTTTTAAAGCTCTTAATGGACTTGCTCGGGCTTACTTACAGTATCTGAGATTTTAACTGTCCGTGACCAAGGCAGAGCTTTGAGGTCATCCAATTAGCTTTTGCTGGAAGTGCCCAGGTCAAGGTATAAACACTGGGGTGACCGAGCCTTTTCTGTTGTTGCCCCAGGCTCTCAAATAATCTCCCCCCTGACCTACGTGCTATCTCTGACCTGGCCCTTTTTAAATCCCTTTTTAAATCAAAACTTAAAACATATTTGTTTAGGATGACTTTTAATACTCAGTAGTGACAACATTTATTCTCATTATTCTGTTCATCTTGTTTTTATTTTAGGTATTTATGCTTACCGGAGTGGTGGCTCAGTTGGTAGAGCATCCGCCCCACACCCGGGAGGCAGGGGTTCAAATCCCAGCCGGGTCATGCCGAAGACCATATAAAAGTGGAACTTCCTGCCATCCAGCTTGGTGCTCAGCAATAATGGAATGGAGGAGGGAAATCTGTGGCGGCGCCTTGCATGGCAGCGGCCCTCTGATTCAGCACTGGGGTGTGTGTGATTGACATTGTAGATAGGTAAAGCACAATCTTGTTCTACTGTACATGAATGGTTGTACGGTTGAATGACAATAAGGGTTTAATTTAAATTTAATTTATCCCTGTAATTTGTTGTTATGCTGTGTATGTTTCTAGTGCTGTTTAATTTTTCTGTAAAGCACTTTGGTTACCTACGGGTTGTTTTAAAGGGCTATATAAATAAAGTACATTACATTTACATTACATAAGAAAACATACAGAGCCTCCCCCATCTGGGTCTGTCTGATCACATCACCATCTTATTAAGGCCTGCATACACACCCAGAGTGAAAACAATCAGATCAACTAAAAAACAAGTATGTGTGTAGCCAGAGGGGGCCTCAGATGCTCTGAAAGACTGTTTTAGCACTACAGACGGGGGTACTTTCAAGCACACAGCCACTCACAATGGACACACAAACATAGAGGAGTACACTGAGGTTGTTGGAGCAACCATAGCTAAATGCACTGATGATGTCACTCACTGCAAAGCCATCTCTGTCTGTGCTAACCAAAAGCCATGGATGAAAGCAGAGGTCCACAGGCTTCTGACAGCTTGGGACACAACCTTCGGGACCGGTAACACTGGAGGGCTAACAACAGCTAGGGCCAACCTGTCCCGTAGCATCAAGGAGGCAAAACGGCAGTACAGCAAGAAAATATCCCACCACTTCAGCAACACCACAGATGCATGTTCTTTCTGGCGTGGCATACAGACCCTCATCAACTACAAACCTCCACTTCGACCTGTGTGATTGACATCACACTGCTTAACAACCTAAATGACTTCTTTTGCCACTTTGAAAGACAAAACAGCACATGAGCACAGAAAACCACTCCTTCCCCAGATGAGCAGGCTATGAGTCTGGATCCGGCTAGCATGAAGAGGACCCTCTCCAAGATCAAACCACGCAAGGCAGCTGGACAAGACAACATACCAGGTCACGTTCTGAAGGACTGTGGAGAGGAGCTCAAGAATGTTCTGGCCGACATCTTCAACATCTCCCTGAGTCAAACTGTTGTCCCCACATGTTTCAAAACTGCCACCATAATACCAATCCCAAAGAAGCCTGTTCCATCCAGCTACAATGATTACTGGCCCATAGCAGTGACCTCCATCATAATGAAGTGCTTCGAGCGGCTGGTCATGCAAAACATCAAGTTCATCCTCCCTCCCTCCCACGACCCATCTTAGTTTGCCTACAGGTCAAACAGATCGACAGAAGATGCCATCGCTGCTGCTCTCCATCCAGCCCTCACCCACCTGGACTCAAAGAACGCCTATGTGTGAATGCTGTTCTTGGACTTCAGTTCAGCATTCAACACAACCATCCCCTAGAACCTAATACAAAAACTCAGATAGTTGGGACTCAAAACCTCTCTCTGTAACTGGGTGCTGGACTTTCTCACAGGAAGGCCACAGAACATGTGGGTCCACCACAACACCTCCAAGACCATCACACTGAGCACAGGGACCCCACAAGGGTGCCCAGTTTGCTGTTCTTCACCCTGCTGACCCATGACTGTGTACCAGCCTACAGCAACAACCACATCATCAAGTTTACGGATGACACGACAGTGGTGGGCCCCATCACAAACAATGAGGAGGTCAACTTCAGAAATAAGATAAGCCAACTGGTCCAGTGGTGTAAAGACAATAATCTCTTCTGAAACGTGGGAAAAAAACCAAGGAGATTGTGGTCAACTTCAGGAGGGGACACACACGGCATCCCCCTCTGATCATCGATGGTGCAGCTGTGGAGAGTGTGAGCAGCACCACGTTCCTTGGGGTGCACATCTCTGAGGACCTCTCCTGCTCCAACAACACCACATTACTGGCCAAAAAGGCTCAAACTCGACTCCATTGCCTCCGCAAACTGAGGAGAGCATGAGTCCCACCGCCCATCATGTGTTCATTCTACCGGGGCACCATTGAGAGCATCCTCACCAGCTGCATCACAGTGTGGTACGGAAGCTGCACCGTGTCATGCCGGAAGACACTACAATGCACAGTGAAAGCTGCCAGCAAGCTCATCGGTGCCCCTCTGCCCTCTCTCTGGGACATCTACCTCACCTGCAGAGCCATTAACATTGCAGGTGACACCTCCCACCCCTCCCACCCCTCACACTCCCTCTTGAGCCCTCTGCCCTCAGGGAAAAGGTACCAAAGCGTCTGGGCCCACTCTACAAGATTGCTAAACAGCTTTGTTCATCAGGCCATCAGGACCCTGAACTCTGTCCACCACCCCCTTCCCCCATCCCAGACCGTAATGCACTCAACCACAAAATAACTACCTCAGCTGTTGGCACATTTATTTATTTAGCGAATGCAAAGTCCTTAAGCCAAGCAGTTGCCTCCTGGTTTGCTGTATGGAGGGTGTGTAATCCTCCTTCCAGTCTTTGGAGCGGGCAAGCCTCTATGATGTGTTCCATTGTTTGCTCCTCTCCACATGCGCACAGTGGGCTAGGGCTACTGCCCCATCTGTGAAGGCTGGCCAAGCAGGAGCCATGTCCAGTCCTGAAGCGATTGAGTGTAGACCACTGTCTACTTGGGAGGTTGGTGCCCGGGACCTGTTGGTTGGGGTTTATCACCAGCTGTTTGTTTGGGACCTCCTTGGTCTCCCATTCCTCTTGCCAAGCTGTCTGGATGGTAAAGTCAGCTGGGGGAGGGTTTTTCCAAATCGGCCGTCTGGATGAAAGTCGGGCAGTGGGTGGGGTGTAGATATCTGCATGAATTGGTAAGTGAGGAGAATCTTTAACTTTTTGGAGCATCCTTTGAGTTAATGCTGCTCGCCGGATGTGTGGAGGGGCTATGTTTGACAGTACAGAGAGCCAGGGGAGTGGTGTTGAGCGGATTGTTCCAGTTATAGTTCTCATGGTTGAGTTGAGCTGGGTGTCTACATGGTGTGTGCAAGATGACCTGGACCAGACAGGGGCACAATATTCTGCTACAGAGTATGAAAGGGCCAGTGCTGAGGTGCGCAGGGTGGAGACTGCCGCCCCCCATTTTGCACCAGCGAGCTTGCAGAGCAGGTTGTTTCGTACCTTCACCTTAGCAGCCGTCCCCTTTAGATGTTCCTTGAAGGATAAGGTCCTATCAAGGGTCACTCCAAAATAAGTTGGATTTGGGGCATGCTTAAGCTTGAGTCCGCTCAGGTGGATGTTTAGTTCTCTGGCAGCTTTTGCATTGTGGAGATGGAATACACTGGAGACGGTTTTTGCTGGGCTTGGTTTTAGGCGCCAGATTTTGCAGAACTGGTCCAGTTTGGCAAGATCTTCCGTGAGCACCCGTTCCAGTGGTTCAAAGTCTGGTGCTTGGAATGCCAAACAGATGTCGTCTGCATAGATGAATTTGCGGGATTTTGTAGTAGGCAGGTCGTTTATGTAGAGGTTGAACAGAGTTGGAGCTAGAACTGAGCCTTGTGGGAGTCCGTTTTTCTGCAATCTCCATGCACTTGTGTTCTGACTGAGGTGGACTCTGAACCTTCGGTTGGTCAGCAGGGTTTTTATAATTGCTGTTGCCCAAGCAGGGATCGCCTTTATAAGTTTCAGGAGGAGGCCTTTGTGCCAGACCGTATCATAGGCGGCTGTAAGATCGAGAAACACAGCCCCTGTCTTCAGTCTGCTCTCGAAGCCATTTTTGATGAAGGTGGTTAGGGCCAGTACTTGTTCTCCTGTACTGCGGTCCTTGCGGAAACCTGCTTGATCCACACTTAGAATATCCTCTATTTCTGGGGAAACGCGTTGCAGTATTAGGCGCTCCATGATTTTGTAAGGAACGCTGAGTAGGGAGATTGGGCGGTAGCTTGCTGGTAGTTTGTGGTCTTTGCCAGGTTTTGGGATGGCAATGACCTTTGCTGTCCGCCATTTCTTTGGGATCGAGTTTGTTTGTGCGATCCTTGTGTAGAATTGTGTCAACCAGGTTAGAGCTCGGGGGCCAAGATTTTTCATGAATTCTGGGAAGATGTTATCGTATCCTGCTGCCTTTCCACATTTCAGGCCCTGTAGGACTTTCTCCTGTTCAGCAGCCTCGAAGGGTTCAGGGTTTGTTTCCTCTACAGGCATTTTTTGGTGTTTTTTTAGCTCAGTTGTAACTGCTCTTCTGGTGTCTTTGTCTTGGGGTGCTTTGGCGATAGTCAGTAGGTGGGATGCAACTTGGTTGGGTGTGACGGATGCTCGGCTTTGGCTAGGGGGCTTCTGTGCAGCTCCTAGGCGACGGATGAGGCTCCAACATTTCCTGCTAGAGTGGGTAAAGCTCCGGTCAGCAACTGTCTCCTCCCATTTCTTTCGCCGGGCTGTATTTAGCGATTCAATGAGATGGTCTGCTATCTCTGGGTCCCCTGATGTTTGATAGGATTGTAGGAGGGCAGCACTTTCTCCGTCCAAACATGGGACATAGAGGGGTCGGTAGCCTCGTGGGATTGCAGTATGGGCAGCCTTGAAGATTGCGCTGCAGAAGCGGTTGTATGCTTCATCTACAGTGATGGTGTGGAGTGGGATGGTAACAACGCTCCGGTCCAGAGTTTCACTGAATTTCTTCCAGTTGGCTTTGCGGAAGTTCCAGCGCATCTTCCTTGGGCTGTATATGACTGGAAGTTGTAGGCCAATGTGTACAAGAAGGGGCCGGTGTTGGCTGTGTGGAAAATCATCAAGAATGAGGATCTGTGTAGGATATGGCTCCCCATTCAAAGAGCTGGCCCAACACAGGTCAGGAGAATAGTCCTTCTTCCACCTAGCAGAGTGGAAGGTTCCTCTTTGTTTGGGGTCGTATATCAAAGCGAGGTCATTTCTGGATGCCCAGTCTGAAAGTGCCTCCTCATCACTGTCCACTGCTGGGTACCCCCAGTCAGGGTGATGGCTGTTAAAGTCCCCCACATAGATGGCAGGGTGGGGTAGGGTGGGTAAGACCTGCAGATCCCAGTTGGCATTAGGGGGCTTGTACACATTGACAATATGGAAGCCACCAATGATTATGGTGTCTGAGAAATGTGTTGTTATCAAGTGATTTGCTTCAACTATGTCAGAACGCACATAGGTGGCACGTCCATGTTTAGCATGTAGAACATAGCACAGGAGGTCAAAGCCTTTGATGGTGAAGCGGCCAGCTTCCTCTGTGCCAATATGAGTCTCTTGGAGGCAGATTACATCAATCGAATGTTGGAAGGCGAGGACTTCGATAAGGCTTCGCTTGACTGCAGATAGGCCTTCAACGTTTAGTTGTAATATGCGAAGGGCAGATCCTACCACAAAGTGCTCTTGGGGCTGTTTGCTTTCGGCTTTAGGACTGTGACTAGGATTCTTCTTTGACTTGGCACAGAGGCGTCGTCTCTTCGAATTTAGTCTGTTTGTAGGATCATTAGCTTCCCCAGGCGAGCCCGGGTACTGGCGGAGGGCGCGACGAGAACGCTGATCCATTGCCCCCCAACATTGGGGGGGGCAATGTTGGCACAGAAAGACTGGCACACAAAGAGTAATACATCCACTGCTGTATGTCTCTGTACCTTACTGCAACCATTTGCACAAATGACGTATCTGCTGCTGTCTATTATTGCAATATTGATCATGTGAAATCCAATCTGTCACTGTCTGCACCAACACTACCGCATCGATCTTGCAACTACGAATATTACTGTATATAGGATTGATGGGTTTTATTGTTTATCTTTATTTGCACAATGTGATGTCTGGGTTTTATCTTTTATTGTTATTTGCACTACGGGTAGCATTACCATACATAGACTGTTATTGTTGTTTTTCCAGCCTTATTGCTTTTTTTTATATTGCCCACACCACTGAAGAGAGAGAGAAACAGCATTTCAATTGTCCTGTATGCCCTGTACGTATAGTAGTATTGACAAATAAAATCTTTGAATCTTGAATCTAATTAGCAGCAGACTGAAGAAAGTTGATTTTCTACAGATGTGGTTCTGACTTGATAAATAATTCAGAGCGACGTATGTTGTAATTTAGATAATTTAGATGCTGCCCCTCTGTCATATTTACAGTTCCTCATGCTCATGCTCATATCCTTGTACCTGCTGATACTTAAATGGTCTGTTGTCACAGCAACAAGGAGAGTCTGAAACACCGGTCAATATCATGGAAATGGTCATGACACCTGAACAAAAACGGCGTCTCAGCGAGGAGACGGCCCGAGGACAGATTTGTTTGTGTGGTGACACAATATCACAGTAACACACACCAACACACAGTTAGACATAACTCAGGGCTGCAGGCAGATAAATGGTCCCATGGTGGCAGCTTGGTGGTGGTAGTGTGATAATTAAAGAAAGAAAGGAATTATTTTCATCCCACGTGTGTTACTGTGCACGTGTTAGTGTGTGTGTTCGTGTGCATGTGTCAGTGTGTGTTAGCATGCCTCCCTGAGGTAATCTCTCCCTCGTCCCCCTACATCACCCTCGGATGCTGATGCCGTTTCCCGTCCTGATGATGTGAGGTTACCTGGATGAAGCTGTGAACAGAGGAGAAACAGCTCAGACAGCATCTTTAGCAGCTCTGATAATGATGTTTGGAGTCTGGACTGTTGGGGCAGGTTTCACAGAGTTGACCCTGTCACGTCTGAATCAGGTTTTAACATTATATAAAGAAAACCTTCTGTGAAGAAAGGTCAAACTGGTATGACTGCTGCTCCAGACTCATCGTAGCAAGTGTTTTATTTGTTCTCAGTGCTCTGTCCCACATTATAGGGGCTATGCGCAACACACTTCTGCATTCTGTACAAGACTCTTCACTTCTGGTTCAGGTCTCCTGCCCTGTCTTTCTATTAAATGGCACTATTCTACTCAAGATGTCTTCAAGAGCTACCAAGGTTGAGCTTAACTGATGTTCATTGCATATGCAGGTTGACATCTAAAGCACCTGCCACCAAAATGGACAAGGAATTTAAACTGTATGCTTCCTCCTACATTCAGTATACAGCTATAAGGGTATGTATGTATCTGCTAATGCTAGATAACTGTTCTGAGTGGTATTGTCCATAGCAAGCTAACGCTAATTAATCTTACCATATATTAAACATGTCATTTTGTATACTATATATATTTTTGTTTCTAGCTGCACAATCACATTGTCACACATTTTCCTCAGTATCAGGACAGCCTGTCACAGGTTAATGAGAATTCAAATGAGAATCTTCACAGCTTGGAAGTAATATTTGGGATGGTTTGGGTGTTCTGTTCAAGTTCGGAAGTCTATGTTGCCAGATCTCGCGAGAGAAACAAGCAACCAGCTCTATGGAAACAAGCCCAAAAAAGCCCAACAGCCAACCTACCACATTGTGTAAAAGAGAGGCTGCTTAATTACAGGATAGATATATAGATTTATTTTTGTTAGCAATGAGTTGACTGTAAACACAGTCAGCATTGAATAACTGAATTTTGTAAACTCTAATTAAAGGAAAATACATATGTATCCTGCTGTCGGTAAAATGACATGATTAGCCTGTCTTCCTCACACTTCTTTATCTGCTTGCTTTACACGCTACACTGCAGAGTTTAGGTTACACCTTATAATTCACTTGCTGAAACCATTCAGAATCAGTTCTGCACACAGCCGAACTGCAACATAAGCGGAAATGTACTGATACAATGAGGGAAAAACCCCTCCCTCTTGCAAGAGGGAGTGGTTAAGCTTTATAAAAACTATAGGGCCCACTTTTTGAGTAGCACTCTCTTAGGGAATTGCCTAAAGAATTGTGTTCCAGCGCTGCTTGTATCCATATCTCACTTTCAGTAAAATAAGTAAAAGTATACTTCATCTCTCAATTTGGTTATTTGGCCTTCGTTTAAAGAACTGGGGGTTAAGGCATTTTAGATGCAACAATTTGGTGTTTCTGCCAGGTTATGAGGCTAAACTTTAGTTTTAGTTTTGTAAACGGCATGAGGATTTTTCTCTACAGTCTGGTGGCCACAATATTATAAGAGGTGAGCAGAAAACCTTTTTCAACAAATTTCTGCCTGTCCCTTCGGGGACAGACCTTTCTGTAGAGATTAAATATTCATGCACATGTGATTTTATTTGTGGAATGAAACTGAGATATGGTCTTGAATTTATGATACGTTGTTTTAAGAAATATATTTACTGAGTTTAATGAGGAAATCCCCAAACGGTTTTGACCCCGAGGGATAAGTCAGACATGGTAATACTGTCCCTGAGAGTCTGGTAGACATATAAAAAAGACAAAAAAAAAATCCTGTAGGGCCACTGGAAAGGTTGGAGATAGCTAGGGCAAGAGGTTTAAACTCCAAGGTGGACATATAAAAAAGACAATAAAATTCTGTAGGGCCACCGAAAAAGAAGTGTTGCCCCGTTGAGCATTGCATAGTCTGGGTAAAAGGTTTAAATCCCAAGGTGGACATAAGAAAAATACAAAAAAAAAAATCCTATAGAGCCACCTAAAAAGGTTGAGCAGATATAAGAAAAAGACAAAAAAAAAAAAAATCCTATAGGGCCGCCGACAAAAGAAGTGTTACCTGGCTGATGCATAGCTTTGCCAAAAGTTATTACCCCTTGAAATCATTGCTTGATTTCAAAAAGGAGAAGGTTGGCACCCTTAGCGTATTTAGCTCAGATCCAAAGGTTGTAACTCCTTGAGAAAATTGCAATGGGTGTGTCTCTAAAATATAGTTGGTCTTAACACATTAGTTAGGAACCTACTGTGTGTGAAATAAACACATAAGTTTTAAGTAACCTGATCGGGACGATCGGTTCATAGGTGATATATAATAATATAACTAAACTAATTATAGTAAAAAAACAAGGTGATGTATGAGACAATATTGTCATGAGGAAGTGGAACTAAATAAGATTGTAATAATTTCATTTTATGCTATAAGATATTGATATTAGACTATAACATTTAAAGACGGTTGGATTAAAATGGCAACAAAACTGGATAATGATAAAGACAACGATAAAATGGGTTATGATAAACGCAGCTCTGAATATCCTTTGGGTAGTCAGAGTTATGCTATAAATGAAATGGAGGAAGTGTTAAAAGCTAATGTGTGTTGAGAGAAATTAAATGAAGAGCGAAAACAGCTTAAAACATGGCTAAAATGGTTACAAAGAGATGGCTTATTTGGCAATATGGGGGGGCCCTACCAAATAAGTCAGACAAAGCCGTTTATGTGGACTATTGCAGTTTGGGTTGTTTTGTCTTTGTGTAAATCATCTCTGGCGTGAAAGAGAAAAAAGTGAACTCTCCGCGGAGGCGGGGGGAGCAGGCTGTGAAATTGTTTGTGATTCTTTTTCCTTTTTGATATTTGTGGAGTGTAAAAGAGTTGGTTAATTAATTGTTATCCTTTTGAGAAATGTTTAAAATTATAGGTATTTGAAAATAGTAGCTTTGAGCTAAAGGAGTCGACTAGTGTTGTGTGTATCACGGCAGTGTAGAAAAAATGGAAGGACCTTCATGCTGCTTCGACCTTGTGGAGATAACGTGAAAAGAGAGTCTTCTGTCTTTCTGTGTGTGTGTGTGTGTGTGTGTGTGAGAAAAAAAGGAGAATGAAAAAACACAGGCTATGTGGGTGCTTTAAATATATAATTTAAATATGGGTATTTATGGAAAGTTTTGGGGTTTTACTTTTTCAATCTAACTTTGCGGGTTTTTAACTCTAATGTTGCATACGTGATAAATTATTTACATATTTTTTAAAGCAATTTTTTGGTGTATCACTGACCTTTTTCTTTCACTGAAGCATAACAGTGCACTTTACAGGGAAAAAGGACACAGGACTAACGATTTCCTCGCAGCTATCTGTGCCTCCCTCGACGTGACCATAGGTACATAGAACATTTAGTTAAGTACAAATGCTTGCATCTTAATCAATGTTACCAGCATGACAATGATGAAATTAATTGAATATTACAATATCATGATGTCACTTAATAATGCCTAATCACTGAAGGCTTTATGTATACCCTATATTACATATACAATACTCCGCACTGTGTGTTTATATATCTATATATTTATTCCATCTAGCTGCAATGCTCCGCATCGTGTGTCTATATATTTATGTTTATATATACATATGTATACTCGCTGCTCTTTTTTTTTCTTGCCTTCTGATTGTTGCTCTGAGTGTTGCTATCCCTGTGCTGTTGCAATCCTGGAATTTCCCTGTTGTGGGACTAATAAAGGCTTATCTTATCTTATCTTATCTTATTACATGATTTAAAGCATAGAGGTTCAAAACAGATTGATAATTTGTGTGTTTGTGCATATGATTTGCTAGAGACTACGGATTATCAAACAGAGGTCTTGGTAATTGTATGTAATATTGTTGCTTTGTTTAAATAATACTATACTCACCTTTTAATAAATGACATGCAATCTTATTTACATTTCGACCCTAGGCCTGACCATGTAATAAAAAAGGGAGAATGCGAGCGCAGGATCTGAGACAGTCCATGTTGTGACTTTTTCCCTCCTAAAGAACATAGCCAGATGATGATGAGGTTTTTATTATCGGGAGATGGTAAATTTATGAACAGAAAAGATAGAAATACCACAAGAATTCTTATAAAATGGAGAAAGGGAATTCAATTTCAATGGTAAACTGAAACTGATTAGTGAGTTGTGTCAGTCTGACCTAGATAAGAATAGACAGAATCAGCCTTCAAAAGGAAAAAACACACAGGCCACAGATTGTGGTCCTGTGTCATAAATTCCTGAAAATAGAGATTAGGTTTACACCTGCAGTTACTAATTCTAAATGCTGCACTGGTCTAAGGCTTTTAATATACAATACTGTTTTGTTTGAATATAATCCTAAACTAAGTTATTACCCATGTCAATTGGTAAAACATTAATTGATTCACAGAATATTTAGTGAATACTTGTTGTGAGTAGCGAACTCACATTCAAATTGTGGAAGCTTTAGGTGTGATTTAAAGGTTTTTTCTGCTATTCTTTATTCTTTGTTTTTCAAAAGGAAAGGGAAAAGCATTCACAAAATTTTTATTTTAGCATTCACAGGAATTAGATTTGCCAAATTAAGAAGGAATCACAACATCATCATTACCTTTCAGTTTAATAATTGGTGACATATGCAATATGTCACCTATCTATGTATCTATATATTTACTCCATCTAGCTACAATGCTCAGCACTGGGTGTGTTTATATTTATATATCTATATATTTATTCCATCTAGCTACAATGCTCCGCACTGTGTTTTTATATATCTACATATTATTCCATCTAGCTACATTGCTCCGCACTGTGTGTGTTTATATACTTGCATATTTATTCCACCTAGCTGCAATGCTCCGTACTGTGGGTGTTTATATATTTACATATTTATTCCATCTAGCTACAATGCTCTGCACTGTGTTCATATATTCATATATTTATTCCATCCAGCTACAATGCTCTGCACTGTGTGTCTGTGTGTGTGTGTGTGTATATATATATTTTATAGTAATATGTACATATGTATATTAGCTGCTCTTGCTTGCTTGTTTTTTTTTTTTTTTTTTTTTTTTCTTGCCTTCTGATTGTTGCTCTGAGTGTTGCTATCCCTGTGCTGTTGCAATCCTGGAATTTCCCCGTTGTGGGACTAATAAAGGCTTATCTTATCTTATCTTATCTTATGTAATAAAATAATAAAAAAAACAATAATTCACTTGTGTTTCTTAATATTAATAAACAACTGGGATTAACATTTAAGGGATACAAAACTAATGATGGTCACTGGAACATAAGTAAAATCAATTTATGAGGTGATAAAACTTGAACTCCCGTTGATGTAAACACTAATGTGCAGACTGGGAAGCCGTAAGGTTTTCCCCAAATTCTTCTTTGCAAGATAGCACCGAGATTTGATCTTTGTGGGAGATGGAGAGGCCAGACAGTGGGTGTGTGTGGGGGGTGACATTAACTGACCACAGGAGAAAGGACCCCTAAATTGACAAGCATTTTTTGAAGCTAAGTATGACTTTGCATGACATTGTAAATGACATAAAGTATAATGATTTAAATGACTCTGACTTTACAAATGTAATGCTTATATTATTTTACACTGCAGGATACATCTGATGTTACTCACCACATAATGGTGTGACAACATCATATTTCAGAAATGTGACAGTAATAAGGAATGTTTTTTCCCGATGCTCAGCCGTGGCCAAGCTGGGCCTCGGGACTACATTCTACCCCATAATTTACCAAGGAATGTATAAAATGAGGGATTACTTGTACAAAATTAAGCCAAATTCTTATTAGGCAAAATGTCCACCTTTCCATTGACTGATGGAGTGTGACACAACCTTTCACAAGGATTCAACCTGTCTGTGCTCGACTGGATAAACTGATATTAGTTATCAATGCTAAAGCATATCAAATCTGCACAGACAGCTATTTTGTTTTTCTTAAATGGAATTTGTAAATTAGTTCAAGAGATGTCACAAAAGAAGCCATGATTATTGAAATCTCATTTTGAAGGAGCTGTACTACCCACAAATTTTCATCTAAATTAACTGTGTATAACACATAAAAGTGGTAACACGCTTCCTTCCAGTAAAAGACACTACCCATCAAGCAAATACCCTGTAACTTTGTTGTATGTTCAATTCAGTTCAATTCAATTCAATTCAACTTTATTTATATAGTGCCATTTTACAACAACAGTCATCTCATACCACTTTCAACTGTAGGGGAACTCCATGACTGAGCTTTGAGTTGAAAGAAAACTCATTATTGACATGAACAAACTGGAACCTATCAGATAAATAAGATCTAAACCACTGCAACGAAGTTCCATTAAGTCCAATATAGTGTTCTAATCTATCAAGTAGAATATTATGATCGATAGTATCAAAAGTAGCACTAAGGTCTAAAAGGACAAGTACAGAAACAAGTCCATTATCAGATGCAATGAGGAAGTTGTTAGTGTCCTTCGCTAAGGCTGGTTCAGTGCTATGATGGAGTCTAAACCCAGACTGAAACTCTTCAAGTAAACCATTTCCCTGCAGGTGGTCAAATAATTACGTAGTAACAACGCTTTCTAAGATTTTTGAAATGAAAGGGAGATTAGAGATTGGTCTATAGTTAGCTAAAGCTCCTGGATCCAGCGTTGGCTTTTTGAGTAAGGGTAATTACAGCAGTTTTAAAAGCCTGCGGTACATGGCCTAAAGTTAATGAAGAATTGATTATATGAAGAATAAAGCTGCCAATAAGTGGGAAGACTTCTTTAAATAACCTGGTAGGAATAGGGTCTAAAAGATAAGTTGAAGGCTTGGATGAGGAAACTATTTTGTCTAACTCTAAAAGGTCAATTGGAGTAAACTCATCAAGACAGATATCAATTGAAGGAGTTGTAGTAGTTACTGTATTTAAGTTTACGGTGGGAAGAATCTGATTGATTTTATCTCTGATGGATGAAATTTTATTATTGAAAAAGTTCATAAAGTCCTGACTAGTAAGCTCTAAGGGAATGCTAGGATTGACAGAGTCCTGATTCTTTGTCAATGTGGCTATAGTGCTGAAAAGAAACCTGGGATTGTTCTTGTTCTCTTCTATTAATGCAGAATAATAACTTGTTCTAGCTTTTCTAAGAGATTTTTTATAAATTAAAAGTATGATTTCCCGAAGCTAAATTGATTTCATCTAAATTAGTGGAGCGCCATTTTCTTTCTAATTGACGAGTCTTCTGTTTGAAGCTACAAGTTTCATGTATTGAACCAAGGAGTTAGAAATCTCTGATTAGGCTTTTTCTTTTTAAGGGGGTCATCAAGCCCAGAGTCTGATGCAGAGAAGCTGTAAAACTATCTACCATGCTATCAATTACAGAAGGAGCAAGCTGTCTATAGCTTATTTCTGTTGTGTTGACACATGGCATAGAGGCAACAATCTGCATAAATTTGGTAACAATATCATCTGAGAGGTATCTACTGTAGTAATATTTATATTTAGGAGCCAAATAGTCAGAAATAGTAAAATCAAAGGGTAATAGACAATGGTCTGACAGTACAGGGTTATGAGGAGACACTACCAGATTTTCTGATTCTATGCCATATGTCAGAACAAGGTCCAACGTATGGTGGAGATAAGATAAGACAAGTTAAGAAAAGATAAGCCTTTATTAGTCCCACAATGGGGAAATTCCAGGATTGCAACAGCACAGGGATAGCAACACTCAGAGCAACAATCAGAAGGCAAGAGAAAAAAAAGAAACAAGAGCAGCAAGTATATCTATCTATCTATCTATCTATCTATCTATCTATCTATCTATCTATCTATCTATCTATATATATATATACTGTATATATATATATATATATATATATATATATATATATATATATATATATATATATATATATATATATATACTGTATATATATATATATATATATATATATATATATATATATATATATATATATATATATATATATATATATATATATATATATATATATAATATATATATATATATATATATATATATATATATATATATATATATATATATATATATATATATATATATATATATATATACAGTGCGGGGCATTGTAGCTGGATGGAATAAATATGTAGATATATAAACACACACAGTATGGAGCATTGTAGCTAGATGGAATAAATATAGTGGGGCAAAAAAGTATTTGGTCAGCCACCAATTGTGCAAGTTCTCCCACTTAAAAGATGAGAGAGGTCTCCAATTTTCATCATAGGTATACCTCAACTATGAGAGACAAAATGAGAAAAAAAAATCCAGAAAATCACATTGTCTGATTTTTAAAGAATTTATTTGCAAATTATCCTGGAAAATAAGTATTTGGTCACCTACAAACAAGCAAGATTTCTGGCTCTCACAGACCTGTAACTTCTTCTTTAAGAGGCTCCTCTGTCCTCCACTCATTACCTGTATTAATGGCACCTGTTTGAACTCGTTATCAGTATAAAAGACACCTGTCCACAACCTCAAACAGTCAGACTCCAAACTCCACTATGGCCAAGACCAAAGAGCTGTCAAAGGACACCAGAAACAAAATTGTAGACCTGCACCAGGCTGGGAAGACTGAATCTGCAATAGGTAAGCAGCTTGGTGTGAAGAAATCAACTGTGGGAACAATTATTAGAAAATGGAAGACATACAAGACCACTGATAATCTCCCTCGATCTTGGGCTCCACGCAAGATGTCACCCCATGGGGTCAAAATGATCACGAGAACGGTGAGCAAAAATCCCAGAACCACATGGGGGGACCTAGTGAATGACCTGCAGAGAGCTGGGACCAAAGTAACAAAGGCTACCATCAGTAACGCACTACGCCGCCAGGGACTCAAATCCTGCAGTGCCAGACGTGTCCCTCTGCTTAAGCCAGTACATGTCCAGGCCCATCTGAAGTTTGCTAGAGAACATTTGGAAGGTCCAGAAGAGGATTGGGAGAATGCCATATGGACAGATGAAACCAAAATAGAACTTTTTGGTAAAAACTCAACTTGTCGTGTTTGGATGATAAAGAATGCTGAGTTGCATCCAAAGAACACCATACCTACTGTGAAGCATGGGGGTAGAAACATCATGCTTTGGGGCTGTTTTTCTGCAAAGGGACCAGGATGACTGATCCATGTAAAGGAAAGAATGAATGGAGCCATGTATCATGAGATTTTGAGTGAAAACCTCCTTCCATCAGCAAGGGCATTGAAGATGAAACGTGGCTGGGTCTTTCAGCCTGACAATGATAAGATAAGCCTTTATTAGTCCCACAACGGGGAAATTCCAGGATTGCAACAGCACAGGGATAGCAACACTCAGAGCAACAATCAGAAGGCAAGAAAAAAAACAAGCAAGCGAGAGCAGCTAATATACATATGGACATATTACTATAAAATATATACAGTATATACACACACACAGACACACAGTGCAGAGCATTGTAGCTGGATGGAATAAATATATGAATATATAAACACCCAGTGCTGAGCATTGTAGCTAGATGGAATAAATATGTAGATATATAAACACCCACAGTACAGAGCATTGTAGCTAGATGGAATAAATATGTAAATATATAAACACACGCAGTGCGGAGCATTGTAGCTAGATGGAATAATATGTAGATATATAAACACAGTGCGGAGCATTGTAGCTAGATGGAAAAAATATGTAAATATATAAATACACACAGTGCAGAGCATTGTTGCTAGATGGGATGAAACAGCACAACCGTCTACTTAGTTATCCTACATGGTATGATTATGTACCCATACATATTCTCATCCTCCATAGCGACCAGTATTTTCCTAGTTGTATGCCGGAGGGGACCATTGTATAAGTCTATTTCATCTTTTGCATTCAAAACTATTAGGTTGTCACATCTTTTTGCTATCTCTGCAAGCAGTCCTGCTTAGGTTGTACAGTCTGACAGCCGTTGGTAGGAAGGACCTGTGAAACCTCTCGGTTGTGCACCTAGGATGATGTAGTCTGCTGCTAAATGAGCTCCTCAGTGCATTCAGTATGTCCTGCATAGGGTGGAACTCGGACTCCAGCAGAGATGACAGTTTCGCCACCGTCCTTCTCTCTACTATCTCCTCCACTGGGTCAAGGTGCTGCCCCAGGACAGAGCTAGCTTTCTTGATCAGTTTGTTCAGTCTCTTCCTATCGGCTGCCGTAATGCCACTGCCCCAGCAGACCACTCCAAAAGTGATGGCTGATGCCACCACCGTGTCATAGAATGTCTTCAGCAGCACCCCTTGTACACCAAACGACCTGAGTCTCCTCAGTAGGAACAGCCTACGCTGTCCCTTCTTGTAGAGTGCGCCAGTATTGTGTGACCAGTCTAGTTTATTGTTCAGATGAACACCCAGGTACTTATAGGATGTCACCATCTCGATGTCTGTTCCCTGTATATTTACTGGTGCTGTGAGGGGTTGTCCTTGCCTGCAGCAGTCCACCACCAGGTGGACTGCCGCAGATAATGGGTAGAATTTCCTACTTTCTGAGAAAATCCCATCAAGTCTAATATTGAATTAAATGCCACATTAAGGCAATCACTATCTACATCTACATGTATATTAAAGTCCCCTACTGAAGCGGCATGAAAAAATAAGCAGCAGTGCTGTAGTTTTAAGCAGGTTTTATTATATCATGTCGCCTTCACGGGATCCCCTCTCTGGTGCATAGTGGAGCAGCCCGGAGCGGGATCCCACGGCTCTCTGAGAAGGAGAGGCAGACACAGTGTGTCCGCCAGTTGCAGGATCAGAGTGAGAGAGTAAGAGAGAGATTGCGTTACAGAGTTGCACCTTAAATACTTGATCATAACAATACATCAAAAAGACATACCCCACAGTCTAGAATGATCAAAGGGACAACAGAACAGGCAGGAGGTATTTGCATTTGTAAGCCATACATCACAATGGGCAGATTAGCTAGACCTCGCTCTAAGTGCAAGACAAAGAGGCTAACAAGCACATCTACATATTGATCTGAGTCTCTAGGTCACAGTAAGGACAGGACGCATGAGTACAAAGGATGAAAGGCATCGATTAACATCACATAGGTGAGACCGAAGAAACTCATCTACCTGTAGACATTAATACACCAAAGCACATCTAAGATGCTCAGAAAAAGCACAGTAAGGACAAGCCATATGCACACTATACAGAATGGCGCATTACATCACAACACATGCATGTTTGCATCACAAATACATGAATGGCACATTGCTTCTCAGTAATGCAGCAGAAAAACAGAGAAAAGAGGGCTGAGTGTCCTTAGTCTGTTGTGGGGTTAAAACGAACCGCCACACACGCTCCCCCCCAGAGGACGCGGCAGGGGGTCGCGACCTCGATAATCCATCTGTGTGAGCGAGCTGTGGGAGAAGCTCGCTGCAGGCGGAGGGGGAGGGAGGGGAGGGGTAGTAAGTGCCGGCAGGAGCTGTGAAATCGTCCTGAGCCGTGCAAAAATTGCTTGCTGCTCCGTGACGTCGAGGGTTTGTCCCGTTGCACGTGCGGAGATCACAAGAAGAAAAATTAGTCTCTGACTCCTCTTGTGGCCATGAAGAAAAGCAGGAGCGGCTGTAAGAGAAAAAGTAAACAAAGCAGGGGGACTGTTGGCTTTGGGTGCTGAAGCAACCCCAAAGCTCCTGGGAACAGCTGACGGCTGAAATCCCGTTGTGCCGTGGCTAAGACCATTAAAAAATCCAGTGGCGAGCTGCGTGCTTGCTTCAGGTGAACGAGCAGCCCTGAAGGTTCTGTGGGCAGCGGCGGAGGACGATGGCGGTCTCTGGCGTGGCTGAGACTGTTAACAAATCCTTCGAGCGTGCTGCATGCGTGCTTCAGGTGAGCGGGCAGCCCTGAAAGGCAGCGGCGAAGGAGGAAGGCAGTCTGTGGAGCCGTTACTTGTCCTGTGCGTGATGCGCCATCCTTGTAACTCCCCGATGCGTGCGCGGGGGTTCAGTGCGTGGGTGGGCCACTGGAGTGGCGAGTCAGGGTGCAGAAACTTGGTGGAGAACGGCGCAGACGGCGCCGGTAAAATCCAGGCTGAGCTGTGGCTGTAGATTGGCCATGGTGCGTTGGAGCGGTGAGAGGAAATAGACGATCTTCAGTCCCTCAGGCCCGTGCAGATACGTTGGAGCGGCGGGAGGGAATAGACGATCTTATGTTCCTCAGGCTCATGCAGCTGCGTTGGAGCGGTGTGAGGAAGTAGACGATCTCCGTCCCTCGGGCTCGTGGAGACGCGTTGGAGCGGTGCGAGGCAATAGACGATCTTTGTGCCCCGGGCTTGTGCAGCTGCGTTGGAGCGGTGAGAGGGAGGAGACGATCGTTGTCGCTCGTACGGCCATGGTGCGTTCAGTTCCACGCGCTGCGCTCCCCGTCGGCCCTGGAGGTTGCCGTCGTGGAGAGAGGACGAGGTGCGTGCGCTCTCTGTGAGAGCGGCCGGTCCAGCGTGGTCATCCAAAACAGAAGGCTGCGTCTTCAAGGGGCCACCAACGCAGCTGTGTGGCTGTCCAGCTGGGAAGGTTGCTTTCGCACAAAACGTGTGCGTGTTTGAGGGGTCACCAGTGAAGCGGCATGAAAAAATAAGCAGCAGTGCTGTAGTTTTAAGCAGGTTTTATTATATCATGTCGCCTTCACGGGATCCCCTCTCCGGTGCATAGTGGAGCAGCCCGGAGCGGGATCCCACGGCTCTCTGAGAAGGAGAGGCAGACACAGTGTGTCCGCCAGTTGCAGGATCAGAGTGAGAGAGTAAGAGAGAGATTGCGTTACAGAGTTGCACCTTAAATACTTGATCATAACAATACATCAAAAAGACATACCCCACAGTCTAGAATGATCAAAGGGACAACAGAACAGGCAGGAGGTATTTGCATTTGTAAGCCATACATCACAATGGGCAGATTAGCTAGACCTCGCTCTAAGTGCAAGACAAAGAGGCTAACAAGCACATCTACATATTGATCTGAGTCTCTAGGTCACAGTAAGGACAGGACGCATGAGTACAAAGGATGAAAGGCATCGATTAACATCACATAGGTGAGACAGAAGAAACTCGTCTACCTGTAGACATTAATACACCAAAGCACATCTAAGATGCTCAGAAAAAGCACAGTAAGGACAAGCCATATGCACACTATACAGAATGGTGCATTACATCACAACACATGCATGTTTGCATCACAAATACATGAATGGCACATTGCTTCTCAGTAATGCAGCAGAAAAACAGAGAAAAGAGGGCTGAGTGTCCTTAGTCTGTTGTGGGGTTAAAACGAACCGCCACACTACTATAATTATTTTGATTTCAGCACTAAATCAGCTAAGAATTCGGCAAATTCAGATAAAAATTCTGAGTAGGTTGATGGAGGATGATAAACTATGGCAAAGGAAATTGTGTTTAGCCTAAAATTGCTAGAGTGCCCAATACTGAGGACCAGGCCCTCAAAGGAATTATAACATGTTTTTTGCTTTACATTAACTAATAGTTTGGAATGGTAAATTGTTGCTACTCCTCCTCCACGGCCAGAACCTCTGGGATTTTGACAGTTTAAATAACCAGAGTTAGCTGATTCATTTAAACCAACAATATAATATAATCCTCTAGCCCTAACCAAGTCTCTGTAAGGGATATTAAATCAATTTGATGGTCAATTAACAGATCATGGACTAGCAGAGACTTGGGAGTTAGAGACCTAATATTTAATAAACCGCTGTGGGCACCCAGCACAATGCAGACTGATAATATTCATACTCAGCAGGGACTGCTTATGAACAGAGAACCCTAGGGGGACAACCAGAACAATGGTAAATGACATTCACTTATATAGCGCTTTTATTCTCATCTCTTGATGACCAAAGAACTTTACAGATCCTGCTATCCACCCATTCACACACTGATGGCGGCATGCTACCTAACATGGCACTTCCAGACCCACCAGGAGCAATTGGGGTGAAGTGTCTTGCCCAGGGACACAATGACAGGATACCCGGGGAGAGCAGGATTCGAACTGCCAACCATGTGGTTATTGGACGACCTGCTCTACCTCCTGAGCCACTGCAGCCCCCAACAATGACTACTGTTATTCATCATCGGAGTAAGGAGAGGAGTCTGGCCCCAGTTAATCCCACGATTGATATGTATTGTCTGATATGTATATCAATATGTAAATGTCCCAGTGCCATGCATTCTCTCTTGTCTGTATAAAAGAGCTGACTTTACATGCCTCATGAGTGCACACAGCTCATACACAGTACACAGTGCTGCAATGTGTCTCATGATGGTGGAGGAATAAAACTCTTAAACCTTCAGCTCGCCGTGTCTCGCCTGAACTTATTTTGTTCCTCTACATTGGTGACCTGGACGAAGAATAGAACACCAGGCGAACACCCCGGAGATGACCCGAACGGGAATCCTCAGCACGTGTCATGGTGCGACCCTCGGCTGATCTTTTACCAGCACCATGATCAACACGAGCGAATGAAGGAAGCATCCTGAACGGGGACAATCATCAATGCCAACTGCATTGATTTCCATCAAGCTCCCTGACCCTGACTTACCTCTCTACAATGGACCTTCCGCGCACAGAAGCCACGCGCGCACATCGCGGGGTTACGAGGACAGCGCAACTGCCAGCTATGTGGATCTCCGCCACATTTATCGGGAAAAGTTCCACACCATCGCGGATCCACACGCAATTTTTGCACGGCCCAGACACCTTTGACGTCCCAGGCCGGCACTCACTTTCTCCCACCCCCTCAACCTCCTCCTGCACAGAGCTTTTCCCGCACCTCACTCCCAAAGCCAGCCGATCGCCGTCTGGTTCCATCACGCACGACTGCACACTGGCCCGTGTGCCCACGATCCACAGCCATTCAACGTGCTGGAACTCGCAGTGGAGCACACTGCCCTTTCCACCCCTCCCCCGTCCTCCTTATGGACTGACATGCCCTCCGACAGTTCTACCGGAGCTGGAGCCCAAACGACGGGGGGTGGGGGGGGTGGGGGGGTGGTCACAACCCCTTCTGACCGTTCTGGGGGGAGCGCTGTGGGCACCCAGCACACGTGTGGGAACCAAGCACAATGCAGACTGATAATATTCATGCTCAGCAGGGATTGCATATGAACAGACAGCCCTAGGGGGACAACCAGAACAATGACTATTGTTATTCATCCCCAGAGTTAGGAGAGGAGTCTGGCACCAGTTAATCACGCGATTGATATGTATTGTCTGATATGTACACTACTGTTCAAAAGTTTGGGGTCACTCAGGCAATTATTTTGTGTTTTTCATGAAAAGTCACACTTATTTACCACCATGAGTTGTAAAATGAATAGAAAATATAGTCAAGACATTGACAAGGTTAGAAATAATGATTTGTATTTGAAATAATAATTTTTTCCAGATACTCAACCTGCTCAAAGGAAGGTCAGTTTTATAGCTTCTCTAACCAGCTAAACTGTTTTCAGCTGTGCTAACATGATTGCACAAGGGTTTTCTAATCATCCATTAACCTTCTGGCGCAATGAGCAAACACATTGTACCATTAGAACATTGGAGTGATAGTTTCTGGAAATGGGCCTCTATACACCTATGTAGATATTGCACCAAAAACCAGACATTTGCAGCTAGAATAGTCATTTACCACATTAGCAATGTGTATTAGATATTAGAGTGTATTTCTGATTAGTTTAAAGTTATCTTCATTGAAAAAAACAGTGCTTTTCTTTCAAAAATAAGGGAATTTCTAAGTTACCCCAAACTTTTGAAGGGTAGTGTATATCAGTATGTAAATGTGCCATGCATTCTCTCTTGTCTGTATAAAAGAGCTGACTTTACATGCCTCACGAGTGCACACAGCTCACACACAGTACACAGTGCTGCAGTGTGTCTCGGGATGATGGAGGAATAAAACTCTTAAACCTTCAGCTCGCCGTGTCTCGCCTGAACTTATTTTGTTCCTCCCCACTGCATTTAATTTTTAAATTAAATTAAGTGTGTCTTCATGCAGCAAAAAGGGGGTATTAAAGAATTTAATTAGCAAAAATAATTAGCAATCCTCAGAAAAATAGATAATACATAAAAATTACCAATAGATGATCAATACTGAAGAGAAAAATATAAATGAAACCGCTTGGTAATGAAATCACAACATTCAATAGGAGAAGTTAAAAGTTACATCAATAAATTTCCAGATATTTAAGGAAATATCTGTAGATTATTATAAAGGAAATAGCATGTCTATAAGGAACAAGGTAAACTGATATGGAAGAAAACCATGCAGATTTATGAGAAAAGTTCTAATTGTCTAAGGAACGTCCAACTTGTGCTGAATTTATGTTTACTGTGGGACTTGATGAGGCGCCTTGCATGGCTGCCGTGTCATTAGGAAGCGCTTACCGAGCGCGCCTAATGTCAAGTCAAATTCCTCGTATGTGTAAACATGCTTGGCAATAAAGTTCATTCTGATTCTGATTCTGATTCTGATTTAGAATCTACTACAAAGACAATACAGATTGTTACATTTATTAAAATTGCTTTACAAAAAATTGAGTGGGTACTGGACAAGTCCCACTGTATCAAGTGCACAGTGCCTCCAGGAACTCGGACATTGGCAGAAGTCCATGACTCATTACCTTCATAACGCTAAAATTCTAATCAGATGCAAAAAGATGCAAAAAGACATATGATAACATAAACATACACTTCATAAAAGTTTTGAAATTTTAAAGAGCGTTTATAACTTAACAAAAAAAGGAACTCTGAAATAACTAGAGAAGCCAGGGCTCTCAGAAAACAGGGGAAAATACAGTCGACATGGACAAAGAACTGTAAGGTGTGGATAAAATTGCATGGAACTCCAGAAGAAGCTAAAATAATAATTATTAGAGAAATGGAGGAATTAGACAAATTTAAACCTTAGTTCTGATGTACGAATAATAGTGCAGTAAGATTATGAGTGGAGATTTTTGTGTTCTTTTTTTCCTTTGTGTTTCTTCTTTTTTTTCTCCTTTTGGTGTACATTGTTGACATAACTTATGATTAGTATTTTAACCCATCATCCTTCCTCATTTAACAATGGAAGTGTATTAGGGCAAATTGAAGCTGAAACCTTTGTCAATACTGAACAGCAACCACAAGACATTTTAGGAGATATTGACCCAGACAATAACTATTTTAATTATATTAACAATAAGTGTGCTTATTATGATGAACAATTATTAAATGGAATTAGGAATTCGGATCAGACATTGACAATAATATATATTAATAGTAGGAGTCTCTATGCAAACTTGGATAGCATTAAGGAGTTTTAAATCAATTTAACACCCCATTTAGGATTACTGACCTTCAAGTTAGGCCTTCACAGTAAGATTAAGGCACAGCTGCATAAATTGGAGACATAACTTGGAGACATCATAAGATAAAGGCATAGGGCTTCAAGGCCATTAAGCAGTTTACTCCTAGGAGAGAAGAAAAGGAAGGAGGGAGTGAGAGCATGAAACCCTTTAGCCGGTCAGTGTGACATAAAATTTCATCTTGGAACACAAAATATAACAGACACATCAAACAGCTTGTTAAGATAGCATATTAAAACAGTTCATATATGGATAAAAGTTACAGTCATATGTTGTAACACACCCACACACACACTTAAAAAAAGTGATCTCAACAGATAAATGCATAATCAGTGAATTTCTATTACCATGTAATACTAGATGATAAAAGTAGTTGGAAATCACATGTAAGATAAATACAAAACAAAGTTGCAAAAAATATTGCAATCATAAATAAAATTAAGCAAGTCCTAGATTACAAATCATTTCATATCTTGTATTGCTCCTTAGTACTTCCATACTTGACCTATTGTATAGAGGCCTGGGGTAACAATTATAAAAGTACACTTAATTCATTGCTAATATTACAAAAAGGGCTGTCCATGTTATACACAAAGTCAGGTATCTTGAACATACTAATTTATTGTTTACACATTTAAAGTTACTGAAATTGCGGGATCTGGTTGATTATTATATAGCACATTTAATGTTTAGAAAAAAAGAAAAAGAAAAATACTTTTGCATAATCAACTTACTAAAATAGTTATAAAATCCATAAGTTGCATATTATTAATACAATTATTATAAAGTATAGCTTAAATTTTAGAAAAATGAAAATCTTTATAAGAGCTTAAAGCTCAATAAAGCTTATTCTGGCAATGCTAATTTTGTAGGTAGTTGGTTTGATAATATATTTGGTAAATGGGGAAAAATAATTCAAGGAGCCCTTATAAGTATAATTATTAGTTTATTGAGCTTTGTTTTTTGTGGGTGTTGTTGTATTCCCATGATTAAAAGAATAAAAAATAAATAAAAATAAAAATAAAAGAAAGATCTATTTTAGTGGCCTTCTCTTCCAAGAATCTGCCTCCATATCAAGGGGTCTAGGAAACTGCCCACTTGCTCTCCTATTGCCAGGACAATGACTTGGCTGTGCCAGGACTGAACCTAGATGGGGACCTAGATGACACCGAGGAGCTAGTTTAGGGTCTGCAATAGGGTCTACAATGCACATTCACATGGTGTTAGATTTTGCTCTGTTGTGCTTCTGCCCTACAGGTTTCCTTTGTGATAAATGATTAATGAAATAATAGATGCATATATATGTATGTATTCATATATGCATATATTCATATATACATATATGCATCTTCATATATATTCATATATATGCATAGATGAAGATAGCTTAGTTTTGAATATATTTTACACATATAGGATTGTTAGCTATATTGACTCATAATGTCTACACCACACCCAATGTCCTCTGGAGAAATGGCGACCTGATGGGGGCAGGTCCACGTGACTGCCGGAAAGGGGGCGTCACCCACATATAGAACTTTAGAAACACTACACACAGGGGTTAGAATAGGGTTATGAGATGGGTTTAGACCCATCTCAACAGGGGGAGATGCAAAAAATGTAAGATTATGTTACTAGGGTATACAGTGATCCCTCACTTATCGCGGTTAATGGGTTCCAGAACCGACCGCGAAAAGTGAAAAACCGCGAAGTAGCGTCACCCCTAATGACGTCACCCATAAATAATACGTACGTTCATTCTCTCACTCTCTCTCTCATATGATACGTGTGTGTGTGTGTGTGTGTGTGTAAGTGTACATACATACGTAGATGTAAATAAATTGTACAAAAATATGTTTTTAGAACTCTTTTATTCTTATAACAAGATACGTAACTCAAGATGAAGATGATTTACTGCACAGGTTAATGAGAGCTTTACTGCTCCTCAGGTGATGCCTCATTGTCGGGTGCTAGGGGCGCAGGATCGTCGAGGGCAGCTGGAGAAGCTGCAGGAGGCAGCGTAGTGGCTCGACGGGAAGACTATTTCACACAAAAAGGCACAAGAGAACAGCGAAAAGTTCCACGCGGCGAGACTAAGCAACACGAGCGATAAAGAACAATGAATGCGGTCTTCCTTCGCTGGGTATGGGCGCTTTCTATGTCATAATTCTGTACTTTCACTTTGTTCTCAATAAAGTTTTGAAAGAAAAAAAAACGTCTCGGCCAATCAGCTTGCGAGATTCCCGAGCCGAGCCAACACGAGAACAGCGAACAGAGAGGTGGATTTTGAGTTGTGCGGGCTCTCCGTGTCGATACCTGATGTTCTAATGTAGTCTCCGTGCCTTCTGCTAGCGCCCGCCCATTTTTTCTCAACTTTGAATTTTTGATGAATATTTTTGAAAAATCCGCGATGCACTGAGGGCGCGAAAGGTGAAGCGCGAAGTAGCGAGGGATCACTGTAGATAGATAGTGAGGTGCCTTAATAGGACACCTCCACAGGGGGAATTGTCGGTAAAATGACATGATTGGCCTGTCTTCCTCACACTTCATCTGCTTGCTTTACACGCTACACTGCAGAGCTTAGGTTACACCTTATAATTTACTTGCTGAAACCAGTCAGAATCAGTTCTGCACACAGCTGAACTGCCACATAAGCGGAAATGTACTGATACAATGAGCGAAAAACCCCTCCCTCTTGCAAGAGGGAGTGGTTAAGCTTTATAAAAACTATAGGGCCCACTTTTTGAGTAGCACTCTCTTGGGGAATTGCCTAAAGAGTTGTGTTCCAGCGCTGCTTGTATCCATATCTCACTTTCAGTAAAATAAGTAAAAGTATACTTCATCTCTCAGTCTGGTTATTTGGCCTTCATATAAAGGAACTGGGGGTTAAGGCATTTTAGATGCAACACTGTATAAGCAACAGCAAATTTATAGTAAACACATTCAACATAAAAACTTTGAATAACTTAAATGTTTAAACTCTGTTCAAAAGAAAAGCTGTACATTCTGCATAAGCAACAATCAATTGACAGTAAAGTTGACAGTCAACAAAAAATTGAGAAACTGTAATTGTGTTTAGTGATGTGGGATGATGGGATTTGTTGTCCGCTAGTTAGTTAAACAAAACTGAATATTACTCTGTTATTATACGACAGCCAAACACTTTAATTACGTGGAAAATTATCTTTTAAACTGACAAATATCATATGTGTAACTCATGGCAAATTTGATCAGGATCAAAGGATAATTTCGCTCTTGCCATTCATTTCAATGGAGAATTTTTTTTATTTAAGATCCCATAGGCAATAAATACAGTGGTGTGGAAAAGTGTTTGCCCCCTTCCTGATTTCTCATTTTTTTGTATGTTTGTCACACTTAAATGTTTCAGATCATCCAACAAATTTTAAATATTAGACAAATATAACACAAGTAAACACAAAATGGAGTTTTTAATTTAAGGTGTTTATTATTAAAAGTAAAAAAAAAAATCCAAACCTACATGGACCTGTGTGATAAAGTCCCAGAAAACATCTTGATGATCCCCAAGACTTTTGGGAAAATACTCTGTGGACTGACGAGACAAAAGTTGAACTTTTTGGAAGGTGTGTGTCCCATTACGTCTGGCGTAGAAGTAACAGCATTTCAGAAAAGGAGCATCATACCAACAGTAAGATATGATGGTGGTAGTGTGATGGTCTGGGGCTGTTTGCTGCTTCAGGACCTGGAAGACTTGCTGTGGTAAATGGAACCATGAACTCTGCTGTCTACCAAAAAATCCTGAAGCAGAATCTCCGGCAATCTGTTCGTGACCTCAAGCTGAAGCACACTTGGGTTCTGCACCAGGACAATGATTGAAAACAAACCAGCAAGTCCACCTCTGAATGGCTTAAGAAAGACAAAATGAAGACTTTGGAATGGCCTAATCAAAGTCCTGACCTGAATCTGATTGAAATGCTGTGGCATGACCTTAAAAAGGTGGTTCATGCTCGAAAATCCTCCAACGTGGCTGAATTAAAACAATTCTGCAAAGATAAGTGGGCCAAAATTCCTCCACAGCGCTGTAAAAGACTCACTGCCAGTCTCTGGCAAACGCTTGACTGCAGTTGTTACTGCTAAGGGTGGCCCAACCAGTTATTAGGTTTAGGAGGCAATCGCTTTTTCACACAGGGCCATATAGGTTTGGACCCCCCCCCCCCCCCAATCATAAACACCTTCATTTAAAAACTGCATTTTGTGTTTACTTGTGTTATTTTTGTCTAATATTTAAATTTGTTTGATGATCTGAAACATTTAAGTGTGACAAACATACAAAAAAAATGAGAAATCAGGAAGGGGGCAAACACCTTTTCACACCAGTGTATATAAGAAGTGTTATTCAGACTTCAGGTCAATGTTTATGGGCAGCTCAGTATCAAGGGCTAAACTGGCAACAAATTTGGTCAGTTAGTGATATTTTTTTTTACATTTTTTTTGCATTGTTTTAATTTATATTTTAAAATTTTTTAACAAGGAAAAAAGTTTCTTATAAACTTTTGCATCATATATATATATATATATATATATATATATATGTGTGTGTGTGTGTGTGTGTGTGTGTGTGTGTGTGTGTGTGTGCTGTTAAAGATTTATTTAAAAGAGCTGGACTTGAAATAGACTATTCTTGTGTTTTTGTGGACTGGAGAGAGAATCTCTCATCTGTTTAATTGTATTTACACAAAGATATTTTAGACAGATGTTGAGCAATTTATTTTGCAGAGGACTGGACAAAGAATTCTGTTTAAAGAAAGAGACATTATTTTTGGATTTCAACAAAAATCAATGGACAAGGACTTTGTTTATTTCATACAGTTGTTACTGCTTCAAGGAAAGTTTCACATACACAAGAAGAAGGGGACAGACTCCAGAATGAAACCCAACTTTGAACATTTTTATTTTGAACTTAAACAATATGACACAACTATTAGCAGCATAAAAATAAAAAATAAAAGCTATTAAGATGTTTGGTGTTTTTGAGAAATTTAGTATTTGTACATAACTCTCATAGTTTAATTTTATTTTTGTATTGCAACCTTGGCTTGGAACTTTTCTGAATGTAAAAATATTATTATTCCCCTTGCAGTGGCAGTTTTGTTGTAAAAATTGTATATGTGTTCTAATAAAGTTCACACAGACAGCAAAGCAAACCCAAAAAAGCAACTATACATTAAAAAAAGGAGCCCAAAACCCCCAACCCGCGACTGACGAGATTTGCAAGCGACTTAAGAGAAAAACAAGTCCAAAGTCACTTATAATAAGCAGACTTGGCAACAATGTCACAAGTACGTTTCAGTTCAGGGACAATTATCAAGCTTCTCAAGGTATAATCACGATTAGATCCCATTGACCCATAGTCAGTAATGAGCCATCACATTCTGAGAGGCTTGGTAAATGCATGAACTGTTCCACATTCTTTTTTTTTTTTCTTGTTAAAAGTCAAGGATATAGAGGTCACTGGGGTATAAATGGCACAAGCTACAAAACGTTTCATTTTTAATGTTCTTCATCATTCCATTATGTCAAAGTATAAACAAATCCTGGCTTGGTAATTTCATTGCTAAACTTGCCCCGAAACCTGCTGAAACTGCATGTTATAACTCCTTTTTAACTAGTCAGAGCTGAATCTGCAGGCTGTACCCCCATTCCACTCCTGCACTGAGACAGAGCAGCCATAGTTGCCAAGTCCGCTTATTATAAGCGATTTTGGGCTTATTTTTTAATGTGTAGTTGCTTATTTGGGCTTGCTTTGCTGTCTGTGTGACAGCTCTCCCAGTTGCGCAAGATTATAAACTCTGTCTCAATACCAAGAAGTTCAAAATTTCTTAATTTTGGGGGAAATTACTGAGGTAAAAGTGGCCGGCAAGGGGCTTCACTTCTGCCGGCCAGTGATCAGTGGCCCGCTCCACTCCACTCGGCTCTGTACTCGCAAATGGGGTGTGAGATATCCATTTTTTTTTTTAATACAGATCAGTGCATATGGGACCTTAAATTGAAAAAAAAAAAAAAATCTCCATTGAAACAAATGGCAACAACAAAATTATCTTTTGATCCTGAACAAATTTTGCTACAAGTTACACATATGATGTTTGTCAATTTAAAAGGTAATTTTCCACATAATTAAAGCTGTCAGCTGTCGTGTAATATTTAGTTTTTGTTTAAAGGACTAGCTGACAACAACTCCCATCATCCCACATCACTAAACTGTGATCGTGTTTAGTGCTGTTACTTATGCAGAATGCTCCTGTCTTTTCTTTTGATCCGAGTTTAAAAATTTATTTTATTGATTTTTTTTATGTTGACTGTGTTTACTATGAATTTGCTGTTGCCTATGCAAAATGCATATGTATTTTCCTTTAATTAGTTTATAAAATTCCATTATTCAGTGCTGACTGTGTTTACAATCAATTCACTACAAACAAAAATAAATTACATATCAATCAATCAATCAATCAATCAATCTTTATTTCAGATAGATTAAAAGTACAGATTAAAAGAAACAGAATAATATAACAAAGGGGGAAAGAAAATCCAACAAGGTCAAATTAGACAATAACTCCTCTGATTATACAGTTCAACATAAGTTATCCGAAATGGGTGATGGCTGAAGCCGCAGCTTATATTGCCCACCCATATTCCATCCAAGAATTCAAAAGAAAAACAAACAAGAGTGATTACAATTCAGAACAAAGCTAAAACAAAATGTGACAAAAAACAAAAAACAAAAAACTAAGCAACAACACAACGCAGACTGGATATGACAATCCTTATGTGATTTTGTATGTCATCTTTTATATATGTTTGGAGTATTTCTTCCTTTAGTTTTTGTTTAAATTGTCCAAGCGTTGTACATGATTTTAATTCAGGTCCAAAATTGTTCCATAATCTGACTCCTTGCACTGAAACACAGTGTTGCTTGGTGGTAGTTATCACTGAAGGTTTTTGAAATATACATGTTCCTCTGAAATGATACTGTTTCTCCCTTATTTGGAACAGCTTTTGGATATTTGCGGGCAGTGATAGATTCTTCACTTTAAACATTATTACTGCAGTTTTAAAGTCAACCAGATCTTTCAACTTGAGAGCTTTTAATTTAAGAAAAAATGGGTTTGTTGGTTCCCTGTAAGCTGCTTTGTTTATTATTCTAATAGCTCTCTTCTGAAGCATAAAGACTGGATATATGTTTGTTTTATATGTATTTCCCCATACTTCAGTACAATATGTCATGTATGGGAGTATTAATGAATGATACAAGGTATATAGTGTGGGTTGATTCAGCAAATATTTCACTCTGTGTAGTATTGCAATTGATTTGGATATTTTACCTTTAATATAATTAATATGTGACTTCCAACACAGTTTATTATCAATTATTACACCAAGAAATTTAGTTTAGGATACACTTTCAATCTATACACCATTTACACTGAGTTTAGATACTAAGTTGTTGTGATGGTTGTTAAAAACTATAAATTTTGTCTTACTTAAATTGAGTGTTAATTTGTTTGAATCAAACCACAGTTTAAGATTTCCTAATTCCTTTCTGAGCATATCCAAAAGTTGTCCCAAATTGCTGACACTGCATAATAAATTAGTGTCATTGGCAAACAATATTAAATGCATGTTTTCTGAAACTTTACATATATCATTTATATACATATTGAATAACAATGGCCCCAAAACTGAACCCTGTGGGACTCCACAAGTAACCTTCAGTAACTGTGAGTTTTTGTTACCAACACATACATACTGATATCTATTATTTAAGTAACTACATAACCAGGACAGTGCTACTCCCCTAATACCACAATTTTGTAGTTTCTTTAATAATAAGTTATGATCCACTGTATCAAATGCTTTTTTTAAGATCCAGGAATAACCCATCTGAATACTCTTTATTTTCAACGGCAGTTGATATTTTTTACTATAAATTCCATTAGAGCAAATGCAGTTGTCCTCTTGTGTCTGAACCCATATTGCTGCTCACACAATAAATTATTATTCAGTATGAAGTTGTCAATTCTCTCATAGAATTTTTTTTTCAAGTATCTTGGAAAATTGCGGCAATAGTGAAATTGGTCTATAGTTTGAAAGTTCCCCTCTGTCACACGTCTTGTATATTGGAATTACTTTAGCTATTTTCATTGCATTGGGAAATATACCTGTTTGGAGAGACAGGTTACAGATATACGTCAGTGGTTTCACTAAGCATTCAATAATAGTTTTGACTAAGAGCATGTCAATACCATCACAGTCCGTAGATGTTTTACTTTTAAACGATTTAACAATTTCAATGATCTCTCTCTCGTCTATGTTCTTTATGAAAATGAAGTCTTTTATAGCAGTGTTTTTGCTTATTGTATCACCTGTGGGTGCCGTAATGGGTATTTCTCGAGCCAAATTAGGACCAATGTTAACAAAAAAGTTATTAAATTCATCTGCAGGTGAAGCTGCATTCACACTCTGAGTCGTTTTATTATTTTTTTGAAAAATCGGTTGGGTAGCTTGTATTTCTGCTTTTATTTCCAAGAATATTGTTAAGTATTGTCCATGTATTTTTAATATTGTCTCTGTTTTTCTCCAGTTCTTTACTGTAATAGTCTCTTTTACTACATATTATCATATATATTAACTTATTTTTGTATGTTTTATACCGCTGCTCTGCTTCTTTTGTCCTTTTCTTTAGAAAAGCTTTATATAATAAATTTTTCTTTTTAAACACCTTTTGTAATCCTTTGGTTAACCATGGCTTATCGACAAATTTATGTTTAAGCTTTTTGTTTACTAATGGACAATTTTTTTCATAAAGAATGGTTACAATGCTTATAAATGTGTCATAGGCTTCATTTACATCTGATACATAGACTTTTATCCAGTCTTGCTTCAGCAAGTCTTCTTTAAAAGAACTGATTGCATTTTGTGATTTGTATAAGATAAGATAAGATAAGATAAGCCTTAATTAGTCCCACAATGGGGAAATTCCAGGATTGCAACAGCACAGGGATAGCAACACTCAGAGCAACAATCAGAAGGCAAGAAAAAAAAAAACAAGCAAGCAAGAGCAGCTAATATACATATGTACATATTACTATAAAATATATATATACACACACACAGACACACAGTGCAGAGCATTGTAGCTGGATGGAATAAATATATGAATATATAAACACACAGTGCGGCGCATTGTAGCTAGATGGAATAAATATGTAACTAGAAAAGCACTCGGAGAGCGCAGACCTCCGCCAAGCGGCACAGTTCCCCCCATAGAGTGTTTGTGTGTACGTTTTCAGATTCCCTGAGCATGAAAAGATATGAGTAGCAATTGGATTCACAATGATTATTTGTTTATTTGACATGGACAGTGCAATAAACAGACAATTAATGAATGACAATCAATGTGATAGTGATAGGATTAGTGGTTCAGTAGTGTAAAATGGGGCTATAAGGGACGGCGGGTTAATAAGGGAGACTTTTGTGGGAAATGTTTTAAATGTAATTGTGCTTTTTTATTTTGAGCAGGACGCTGAGTTGTGTTGTTATTGTCAAATATCCATGAATCCTTCATCAAATGTAGGCGGAAGCAAAATTAAAAAAGCAGAATTACATTTAGAAAAGTGTCCCATATTACCCCGCCGTCCCTTATAGCCCCGTTTTACGGTTGTAAAAGCATTGCCTCCTTGGCGGAGGTAATAAAGTGAAGTGTTGGTGTGTCCATCTCCTCCACTGACGGATGCAGATTGGTTAGACAGGTTGGCGTGGGTTTTATATTATATTGGGGTTGCGCTCCGCGGCAAAACAGAATTTAGAGTCTTCCCCGGCAGAGAGGTCGTTTTTACGCCGCGCCTATAGCTGGGCGGGGAATTTGTGGCAAATAATGGAGCGGCGGACAGGTGTCCGTGTCAGGTTTTGCAGCGTGGCGCAAAAGCAGCCACGCTGGCGTGCCCAGGGCAGCAGTGTTTTCCGCGTGCTTTTGTGCCTAAAACGTTGAAGAACGCGGAGTTTGTGTTGGTCAGACACGACAACCAGCGCAATGTGCGCAGCGCCTATGGCTGCCACAGGCACGCTGGGGGTCCGAGGCCAGCAGTGTTTTCCGCATGCTTTTGTGGCTAAAACGTTGAAGAAGGCGGAGTTTGTGTTGGTCAGACACGACGCCAGCCGCCTCCATTGCGCCTGCGCACATGTTGAAAATGGCCCTATGTCACAGTGTGGAAAAATGCTTTAAAAAAATTCCTGTATCCAGACGGTGAACCAGATCACCCCCAAAATTTAATCAGTTCTTCCTTGTACCATTTCCAACAACGCCTGAAAGTTTCATGCAAATCCGTCCAAGAGTTTTTGAGTTATCTTGCTAACCAACAGACAAACAGACAGACAGACAGACAAACACACAAACCCTGGCAAAAACATAACCTCCTCCTGGCCTTTTCGGCCTGGCAGAGGTAAATATATAAACACCCACAGTACGGAGTATTGCAGCTAGGTGGAATAAATATGTAAATATATAAACACACACAGTGCGGCGCAATGTAGCTAGATGGAATAATATGTAGATATATAAACACACAGTGCGGAGCATTGTAGCTAGATGGAATAAATATATAGATATATAAATATAAACACACCCAGTGTGGAGCATTGTAGCTAGATGGAATAAATATGTAAATATATAAACACACACAGTGCAGAGCATTGTTGCTGGATGGGATGAAACAGCACAACCGTCTACTTAGTTATCCTACATGGTATGATTATGTGCCCTTACATATTCTCACTCTCCATAGCGACCGGTATTTTCCTAGTTGTATGCCGGAGGGGACCATTGTGTAAGTCTATTGCATCTTTTGCATTCAAAAAACTATTAGTTTGTTACGTCTTTTTGCTATCTCTGCGAGCAGCCCTGCTTAGGTTGTACCGTCTGACAGCCGTTGGTAGGAAGGACCTGCGAAACCTCTCGGTTGTGCACCTGGGATGATGTAGTCTGCTGCTAAATGATCTCCTCAGTGCATTCAGTATGTCCTGCATAGGGTGGAACTCGGACTCCAGCAGAGATGACAGTTTAGCCACCGTCCTTCTCTCTCCTATCTCCTCCACCGGATCAAGGCGCTGCCCCAGGACAGAACTAGCTTTCTTGATCAGTTTGTTCAGTCTCTTCCTATCGGCTGCAGTAATGCCACTGCCCCAGCAGACCACTCCAAAAGTGATGGCTGATGCCACCACCGTGTCATAGAATGTCTTCAGCAGCGCGCCTTGTACACCAAAAGACCTGAGTCTCCTCAGCAGGAACAGCCTGCGCTGTCCCTTCTTGTAGAGTGCGTCAGTATTGTGTGACCAGTCTAGTTTATTGTCCAGATGAACACCCAGGTACTTATAGGATGTCACCATCTCGATGTCTGTTCCCTGTATATTTACTGGTGCTGTGAGGGGTTGTCCTTGCCTGCGGCAGTCCACCACCAGCTCCTTAGTTCTCCTCGCGTTGATCTGGAGGCAGTTCCGATGGCACCAGTCCACAAAGTCCTGGATAAGCCCTCTGTACTCAGCTTCATCTCCATTGGAGATGAGGCCAACGATCGCAGAGTCATCAGAGATCTTCTGTAGATGGCAGTGTGTTGTGTTGTGTGAGAAGTCCGCAGTATAATGAGTGAACAGGAAGGGAGCCAGCACCGTTCCCTGGGGGGGCCCCATGCTACTGATGATCGTGTCGGAAACACAGTCCCGGGTTCTCACAAACTGAGGCCGGTTCGTGAGGTATTCCAGGATCCATGATGACAGGTGCTGGTCCACCCCTGCGCACAGCAGCTTGTCCTTCAGGATCATTGGTTGGATGGTGTTGAAAGCACTGGAGAAGTCAAAGAACATGATCCTCACCATATTCCCGGGCTTCTCCAGGTGGGACAGAGAACGGTGAAGGAGGAAGATCACCGCATCCTCCACCCCAATGCCATGCTGGTAGGCAAACTGGAGTGGATCCATCGCTGGTTCCACCAGGGGGCGGAGGTGAGCAAGGAGCAGTCTCTCCAGGGTCTTCATCAAGTGGGACGTCAAGGCCACCGGTCTGTAGCTGTTCAGGTCTTTGGGGTGGGAAGTTTTTGGTACAGGTACCACACAAGATGTTTTCCACAGCTGTGGTACCCTCCCCAGTTTCAGGCTCAAGTTGAAGATATACGTCACAATCCCACACAACTGGTCTGCACAGGACTTGAGGAGCTTTGCGCTGATGCCGTCCGGTCCCGACGCCTTCCTCGCCTTGATCTTCCTCAGCTCCGTCCTCACCTGGGTCCTGGTCAGTGTCAGGATGGGGGGCTGTGTGTTGGGAGTGGGGGGGTGTTGGTGGAGTGGGGAGTGGGCAGCAGGACTTGATTTCTTTAGAGGCAGCAGTGGTTGTTGTGCAGTCAAGGGGGAGGGCGGTTGGTCAAACCTATTGAAAAACAGATTCAGGTTGTTCGCCCACTCCCTGCCCCCCTGTGGCCTGGGGGGAGGTATTCTGGAGCCCAGAGATGGTTTTGAGGTTTCTCCAGACCCCGCTGATGTCGCTCTGTTGCAGCTTGTCCTCCATCTTCTTCCTGAAGCTGTCCTTGCCTACTCTGATCTTTCTCCTTAGCTCCCTCTGTACGGACTTCAGCATCTCCCTATTCCCCGACCTGAAGATCGTCTTCTTCTCTCTCAGAAGTGTTTTTATCTCAGGGTTGATCCAGGGTTTGTTGTTTGAGTGACGCCGTATGGTCTTGGTGGGAACGGATTTGTCCACACAGAAGCTGAGGTAGTCCGTGAAGATGTGAGTGAGGCCATCGATGTCCTCACCATGTGGATTGCAGAGCTGCTTCCAGGTGATGGCTTCAAAACAGCCCTTTAGAGTGTCCATTGTCTCCTCAGACCATAACTCCACAGTGTACATGGCCGGAGGTTGTCTGTGCACTAGGGGTTTGTACACCGGCCGGAGATGAACCAAGTTGTGATCCGATCTCCGGAGTGGGGGGAGTTGTGATGAGGTGTACGCCTCCTTAGTGTTTGCGTAGAATAAGTCCAGTGTTCTATTGTCTCTAGTGTGGCATGTGACATACTGGGTGAACGTGGGTAGAATGGGAGATAGTGAAACATGGTTGAAATCGCCTGTATCTGAACGATTTTAAATTTTTTTCTGTATTGGCCCCCGTGTGGCCATGGATAAGTGCAAAGGTTGGCAAAAGGTCACTTATATCATTTATCAATAATCCACTTTCTATTTTCTTATCAATAATATTAACAAACAGGTTGTCAATAAGTGTAGCAGTGCGGACTGTGATTCTACTGGGATGTGTTATTGTGGGATATAGACTCATGCTGTACATAGAATTAATGAACTCTGTGATTATATTTTGTTTATATGGATTTAGTAAATCAATATTGAAATCTCCACAAATTACTACCATTTTCTTACTAGTAATATTATTGTACAGCTCGACTAATTTATCTCTGAATGTCTCAATGCAAGTTTCTGGCGTTCTATATATACAACTTATAATTAGATTTTTTGTTTTATAAGATAAGCCTTTATTAGTCCCACAACGGGGAAATTCCAGGATTGCAACAGCACAGGGATAGCAACACTCAGAGCAACAATCAGAAGGCAAGAAAAAAAAAGCAAGAAAGCAAGAGCAGCTAATATACATATGTACATATTACTATAAATATATATATATACACACAGACACACAGTGTAGAGCATTGTAGCTGGATGGGATAAATATATGAGTATATAAACACACAGTACGGAGCATTGCAGCTAGATGGAATAAATATGTAAATATATAAACACACAGTGCGGAGCAATGTAGCTAGATGGAATAATATGTAGATGTCCACCAGTCCGATGGCAACATTCCAAAATCCCTGGTAGTGCAAAGGACATTCCATTTACAAGTTTACACCTATACAGGTCATCAGTATACAATGCAACACCACCACCCTTTTTTTGAGATCTGTTAATATGAAACATCTGATATCCCTCTATTGCCATCAGGGGAGCCTGCTCTTCATTAAGCCAAGTTTCAGAGACTGCGATAGCTGTACAATTTTCTGTCTAGCTGTTTTAAATAGTCCTGAATCTGTGGAAAGTTTTTGGTAAGACTTCTGCTTTTGAAGTGTATTATTGATAGTTTACCATCTAGTTGTACTTGACTTTTGAATTGCTTTTCGGTGTAATATTCACAATGATTATGGATATTATTGAAAAAGTGGTTATCAAGATCAAAATCATTTTCCATCTGTTGTAGTTTATGTTCAGCAAAATGGCGTATTTTGAGAGTTTGAATTTCCTCACTCTGTGTCAAATGACTTCCTCCAACTGGGGATAATTGATGTCTACTCAAGTCAGTCATAAGTTTTTTTGTTTGTTTTGTTAATTTTTTTTAAAGTACATTGACATGGTATGTCAAAAGAACTATTCTTGCCTTGCCGTGTGTGTGGATATGGATTTTTATAGTCTCTTAATTTTCTTAATCAGTGTTCATCTGTATTTATTTAAGTCAGTAATCGATATATGTTATCAAGCAGCCTCTCTTTTACGCAATGTGGTAGGTTGCCTGTTGGGCTTTTTTGGGGCTTGTTTCGATAGAGCTGGTCACTTGTTTCTCTTGTGAAACCTGGCAACACTGAGAGCAGCAGTAACACAAGCCCAGGGTAGAGGTACTGTAAGAGTAAAGACTTAACATTCACCAGAAATGGCCGTGCCTCCTCCCTTCCCCGTTTGCTGGAAAACAGATTCAGAATCCTTTCCCTGGAAGATTTTCCCCACTTGAAAGTTGATCATCCTCCCATGCCCCCACCCCCCTCCTCCTTCAGCAGTGGCGTAAACCCGCAAGCCTCGGATTAAAGCTACTTTAGGTGTGCCAGACTATACACCAGCTCAAAAAAGAAGATCATCGCATCACCTCGCCATCACTGCAACAACAACGGCAAAATTATCCACCATCTCAGAAGCCACCGACAGAGCCCTCCCAGATGACGCTGGTAATTGGTGATTCAATAATGAGGAACGTCAGAAGCAGGTATTGTCACTAAATTTTTTTCTGGGGCTAAAGTGTCAGACATTGAGGCTCTTACCCCTGACCTATTAAATGAATATCCCCATGCTAAAACTGTCATTGTGCATGTTGAATGCAACAACATCCCAGATGAAACGTCGGAGATCTTAAAGAGAGACTTCAGGAGCCTTCCATCCACTCTTATGAACTGTGGCAGATGTGTGTTTATTTCTGGGCCATTGGCTCCTTTTAGAAGAGGTTGCAATCATTTTAGCAGAACTCTCAGCCTTAATAATTGGTCGTGTTCTGCATGTCCTACTTTTAACATTGGTTTTGTAGACAATTTCAACCTGTTTTGGAACCGCCCATCATTTATGAGGCCAGATGATATCCATCCAAATAGACTTGGTGCACATGTTGTAAGGGACAATCTATTCTATTCCATTCCGTGTTTTTTAGTACGGTAACTGAAATCTGGTGCGTTAACTCACCCCAATGTTCCTGGGTCTGCCAACCAGCCCTTCTTTGCTTCCACTTCTCATATTAATAATATTAATCCAAATAATTCTCACTGTTTAGATCAGTCTTCAATTCATAACCCCATAGAGATTGTGTCTGTCTCCCGTTACCCAAAATATTATAACCCAAGACAAATACAACATAACTTGATAAATACACACCTCTCTGCAGCTCCTCCTCATTCGCCACCCCTCAACTTAGCCCCTGTCTTCCCCATCAGAGAAACATTGTCTGCTCCCCCCAAAGTTAATAAAAATATAATGTATAAGCATCCTAAAGTGATTAAACAAAAAGTTGGTAAAACTCAAATTAAACATCAAGTCTCTAAATTTAGTGATTTGGCTTCTCTTCCTCCTCATAATTTAAAAATTAAATGTGGTTTATTAAAAATTAGGTCTCTAACTCCTCTAACTCTGCTAGTCCATGATCTGTTAATTGATCATCAGATTGATTTAATATCCCTTACAGAGACTTGGTTAGGGCAAGAGGATTATGTTGGTTTAAATGAATCAACTCCCTCTGGTTATCTAAACTATCAAAATCCCATAAGTTCTGGTCATGGAGGAGGAATAGTGGCAATTTACCATTCTAAATTACTAGCTAATGTAAAGCAAAAAACATGTTTTAATTCCTTTGAGGGCCTGGTCCTCAGTATTGGGCATGTTAGCAATCTTAGATTAAACCGAATTTTCTTTGCCATAGTTTACCATCCTCCCTCAGCCTACTCAGAGTTTTTATCCAAATTTGCTTAATTCTTAACTGATTTAGTGCTTAAATCAGATAGAATAACTATAAGATAAGATAAGATAAGCCTTTATTAGTCCCACAATGGGGAAATTCCAGGATTGCAACAGCACAGGGATAGCAACACTCAGAGCAACAATCAGAAGGCAAGAGAAAAAACCAGAGCAGCGAGTATACATATGTACATATATATAGACACAGTGCAGAGCACTGTAGCTAGATGGGATAGATATATAAATATATAAACACAGTGCGGAGCATTGTAGCTGGATGGAATAAATATATGAGTATATAAACACAGTGCGGAGTATTGTAGCTAGATGGAATGAATATGTGAATATATAAACACAGTGCGGAGCATTGTAGCTAGATGGAATAAATATGTAGATATATAAACACACACAGTGCGTAGCATTGTAGCTAGATGGAATAAATATGTAAATATATAAACACACACAGTGCGGAGCATTGTAGCTAGATGGAATAATATGTAGATATATAAACACACACAGTGCGGAGCATTGTAGCTAGATGGAATAAATATGTAAATATATACTGTAAATACACACAGCGTGGAGCATTGTTGCTAGAAGGAATAGATATATAAACACACACAGTGTGGAGCATTGTAGCTAGATGGAATTAAACAGTACAACCGTCTACTTAGTTATCTTACATGGTATGATTATGTACCCATACATATTCTCACCCTCCATAGCGACCGGTATTTTCCTAGTTGTATACCACAGGGGACCATTGTGTAAGTCTATTACGTCTTTTGCATTCAATACTATTAGGTTGTCACGTCTTTTTGCTATATCTGCGAGCAGCCCTGCTTAGGTTGTACAGTCTGACAGCCGTAGGAGATTATAGTAGGAGATTTTAATATACATGTAGATGTAGATAGTGACTGTCTTAATAAGGCATTTAATTCAATATTAGACTCGATGGGGTTTTCCCAGAAAGTTGAAAATTGTACCCATTATCTCCACCACACATTGAACCTTGTTCTGACATATGGCATAGAAATAGAAAATCTAGTAGTGTCTCCTCATAATCCTGTACTGTCAGACCACTGTCTGTTAACCTTTGATTTCACTATCCCTGACTATTTGATTCCTAAAGAAAAATATTACTACAGCGGATGTCTTTCAGATGATGTTGTTACCAAAGTTATGCAGATTGTCTCCTCTATGCCATGTGTCAACACAGCGGAAATAAGCGATGGAGAGCTTGCTCCTTCCGTAATTGATAGCATGGTAGATAGTGTTACAGCTTCTCTGCATCAGACTCTAGACTTGGTAGCCCCTTTAAAAAAGAAAAAAGTCCCATCAGAGATTTGTAACCCCTTGGTTTAACACAGAAACTTGTCGCTTAAAACAGAAGACTCGTCAATTAGAAAGAAAATGGTGTTCCACTAATTTAGATGAAATCTATTCAGCTTGGAGAAATCATCTTTTAATTTAAGATAAGATAAGATAAGATAAGCCTTTATTAGTCCCACAACGGGGAAATTCCAGAATTGCAACAGCACAGGGATAGCAACACTCAGAGCAACAATCAGGAGGCAAAAAAAACAAACAAACAAGCAATTTTATAAAAAATGTCTTAGAAAAGCTCGAACAAGTTATTACTCTGCATTAATAGAAGAGAACAAGAATAATCCCAGGTTTCTTTTCGGCACTGTAGCCAGGCTAACAAAGAGTCAGGACTCTGTCAATCCTCGCATCCCCCTAGAGCTTGCTAGTCAGGACTTTATGATCTTTTTCAATTATAAAATTTCATCTATTAGAGATAAAATCAGTCAGATTCTTCCCACCGTAAACTTAAATACAGTAACTACTACAACTCCTTCAATTGTTATACAATGCAGAGGTGTGGTGGAGAGTATTCTGATGTACTGCATTGCTACATGGTACTCCAGCTGCAGTATGTCAGACAAAAAAGCCCTGCAGAGGATAGTTAAGAGAGCTGAGAGGGTAAATTGAGTCTCCCTCCCATCTGTCCAAGAACTTTTTCAGAACCGTTGTAGGAGCAGGGCACTGAACATTGTCAAGGACCGTTCTCACCCTCTGCATAAACACTTTGAACTTCTGCCATCTGGCAAACGATTCCGGAGCATCAGAGGCAGAACCACCAGACTGATTAACAGCTTCCTTCCACAAGCTGTTAGGATGCTGAACAGTTGATCTGGAATCTCTCGTATACACTACTGCACCTACGGACATTATGTACATTATTTGTATATTATAGTTAGTTTTTTTTTTTTTTTCAAGTATGTCTCAGGGATGCATAAATGGATGTGGTGGGGGGTGAAGATATGTGTGAGTGTGTCTTAAATCATGTTCTTTAACTTATATGGATGCCGAGAGAAATGCAATTTCATCTTGCCTGCACTACTGTTGTATGTACAGCAATATGACAATAAAGGTTGATTTGATTTTATTTAATTTGATTTGAATTGAATTGATATCTGTTTGGATAAGTTTACTCCAATTGACCTTTTAGAGTTAGATAAAATAATTTCCTCATCCAAGCCTTCAACTTGTCTTTTAGACCCTATTCCTACCAGGTTATTTAAAGAAGTCTTCCCATTTATTGGTAGCCATATTCTTCAAATAATCAATTCTTCTTTAACATTAGGCCATGTACCGCAGGCTTTTAAAACTGCTATAATTAAACCCTTACTCAAAAAGCCAATGCTGGATTCAGGAATTTTTGTCATCACCCGCAGCTCACGGGCTTCCACCTCAGCTGCGCGCACACCTGCCCCTCATTAGTGCGCAGCTATTTATTCCATCCTGCCCTGAGCTGCAGCCTGGAGCCGTCTGTCTCCCCGCGTACTCAACTCACAGCAGCATCCTTTCCTCCAGGCCTGCTGACTACTCTCCTAGACACGTAAGCTGTCTGTAATTGCCTTACCTTCTCCTGTCAGCCTTCCCCTGTGCACAGGTGGATCTCTCAGCGGCGGACTCACTCCCCCTCGTCTTGCTGCTCCTCTACCTTGCTGCATCATCCCGGACGCACAGCAGGATGCTGTCTCCCAGGCTTGGGACCTTGCCAACGCCAGCCACCACGTCACTACAAGTAAGCACAAGAACTCTGTCATTCTCCTGTGTGGTTGCCCAGCTAATCCCTGCTCTCCTCTCATTATAGGGTTGCCTGGCCGCACGGCGTGCTGCTCTGTACTGACCTGCATCTTCCACCCACATCACACTCTCATCTCGCATACACGCATTCATACACGAAACACTGTTGTTAAATAAAGCTTTCAAATCTGCCTGAGCCTGCATGCATGTTTCCTGGGCCGAACAATATGTCAGTTTTAGCTAACTATCGACCAATCTCTAATCTGCCCTTCATTTCAAAAATCTTAGAAAACGTTATTTACCTATTTGTTCTTATTAACCCTTTGAGTGTGTCTGGTGCAGAACTGCAACATACCCCCAGTGGTCAAGAGTGGTAAATATTTTTTATCAATAAAATGGTTCAGTCTTTTGACACCGTTTTTTTTGTACAGAGGTACCTCATCATCTTATCTTCAAAGTATATGAACAAGAAATCAGTACATTTAAAAAAAACAAAACAGAAATTTCTCACTTACGTTTGACAAAGTCAGAGTGAGAAGGCAGGCGCAGTGCCGCACTCTTCCACTAGAGGCACGCAAATTCTCACACTCAAAGGGTTAATGACAAAAATAGAAAGGAGATGTTTTTACCTTCTTTACATGTTTGGACTGTTCACTGCAGCCTTCATCAGAAGTGTCAGCTGATTGCTGCCAGGTGTCATTTTATCAGCTGACTTTCGTAGGCGGGGCCAGCCCAGCAGACCTGTCAGATCCACCGAGCCCGCCCCGCTTTCCGCCATCTGATGGTCTCTGGAGAATGTGGTCCCAGGTGTGGGAAAGCATAAAGGCCCCCTCGTCCCAGTTCATGCTATCTTTTCCCCACTTCCTGATTTCTATGGCCTCCTTGATCTAGCGTTTGTGTCTGTTGCTCTCCGATCCAATAATTTGTGCATTGTCCCAGTCCATGATGTGATTATTTCTTTAGCAGTGATCTGATATTGCTGATTTTAATGTTTCTTGTTCTGCCTTTTCTTTTTGTGATCTTGTGAGTCGTCCTCGTGTTTCCTTCTGACATTCCTTCTGGTGGTCTTTTTTCCTTGTGGTGAACAATCTTCTGGTTTCTCCAATGTAGGTTTTGTTGGATGATCTGCATGATATTTCATATATTACATTGCATTTTTTGTCTTGTTCTGTTTTGTCCTTGGGGTGTACTAATAACTGTCTTAATTTTTTGTGTGGTTTTACTGCTGTGTTTATTTTGTATTTTTTCATGATCTTTTGAATTGGTTCCATTATCCCTTGGATGTATGGTATAGCTATGGTGTCCTTGTTTTTGATTTCGGCTTTTGTTCTGTGTTTTGTTTCCTGTTTGTTTTCTTTGTTTTTGACTTGCTGTTTCCCTTTATTTATGGCCCATACTGGATATTGGCAGCGTATAAGTGCATGTTTTATGTGGTTTACCTCCTCCTGTCTGTCTTCTTGGTCTGTGATGATGGGGGCCCGTTCATATAACGTCCTGACAACTGATAGTTTGTGTGCTGTGGGGTGTTCTGATGTCCATAGTAGGTATTGAGCCATGTGGGTTGGTTTTCTGTAGACTGTGATTTTTATACTGCCGTCATCGTTATGGTGGATTTTCATGTCCAGAAAGGCTATGGTGCCATTTTCTTCCTCTTCGTATGTTAATTTTATATTCCCAGTGCTGTCCATGCCACTCAGATGGTCAGTGAGTTCTTGCATGTGTCCTTTCCTTATTTTCTCCAGAATGTCGTCCACATGTATCTTCCAGAGGGTGGGTTTACATTGTGTAGGTGCTGTGTTGATGGCTTTGTTTTCCAGATCCTCCATGAAAAAGCTGCTCATGATGGCTGATAATGGGTCTCCCTTTGCAAAACCTTCTTTTTGTCTGTAGATTTTTCCTCTGTATTTAAAATAGGTGGATTTTGCAACAAATTGTAATAGTTCAGATATGTTGGACCACATTCTCCAGAGACCATCAAATGGCGGAAAGCGGAGCCAGCTCGGTGGATCTGACAGATCTGACGGGCTGGCTCCACCTACGAAAGTCAGCTGATAAAATGACACCTGGCAGCAATCAACTGACACTTCTGACGAAGGCTGCAGTGAACAGTCGAAAAACGTAAAGAAGGTAAAAACATCTCCTTTCTATTTTTGTCTTTAATAAGAACAAAAAGGTAAATAATTAAAAGAAGACAAAATGAGCCTACTTGAGCTTTTACTTAGAAAGAGTTGTTATGCAATTATTTGACCACTTGCAGGGAAATGGTTTATTTGAAGAGTTTCAATCTGGTTTCAGAATCCATCATAGTACTGAAACAGCCTTAGTGAAGGTCACTAATGACCTCCTTATCGCATCTGATCATGGACTTGTTTCTGTACTTGTCCTTTTAGACCTTAGTGCATGATATTCTACTTGATAGATTAGAACACTATGTTAGACTTAATGGAACTTCGCTGCAGTGGTTTAGATCTTATTTGTCTGACAGGCTTCAGTTTGTTCATGTCAATAATGCGTTTTCTTCCAACTCTAAGCTCAGTCATGGAGTTCCACAGGGATCTGTGGTAGGCCCTACTCTTTTTAGTTTATATATGCTTCCATTAGGCAACATCATTAGAAAGCACTGTATACATTTTCATTGTTATGCAGATGACACACAATTATACTTGTCAGTGAAGCTAGATGATAGTAATCAATTAGCCAAGTTAGACGCCTGTCTTAAGGAAATCAAAGCTTGGATGATTTGTAATTTTCTGCTATTAAATTCAGATAAGACTGAAGTCATTCTTGTTGGTCCAAAAAACCTTAGAAATACCTTTCCAAATCAAACTCTTAGTTTGGATGCAGTTACTCTTTCTCTGAATAGTTCTGTGAGGAACCTTGGAGTTATTTTTGATCATGGTCTGTTTTTCAATTCACATATTAAATTTGTTTCTAAGACTGCCTTCTATTATTTGTGTAATATTGCCAAGATTAGGAGCATCTTGTCTCAGAGTGATGCTGAGAAACTGATCCACGCTTTTGTTAGCTCTAGATTAGATTATTGTAACTCTCTATTATCAGGTTGTCCTAAAATATCTTTAAAAAGTCTTCAGTTGATCCAAAATGCTGCTGTGAGAGTTTTAACAGGTACTAGAAAGAGAGATCATATCTCTCCGGTTTTGGCCTCCCTTCACTGGCTTCCCGTAGAGTTCAGAATTAAGTTTAAAATCCTTCTTCTCACTTACAAAGCTCTTAACAATCAGGCCCCTTTTTATTTACTACCCTAGATACTACCCTATCATCCTAACAGAGCATTACACTCCCAAAATGCTGGATTACTTGTAATACCTAGAATCTCCAAAAGTACAATGGGAGGCAGAGCATTCAGCTATCAAGCTCCTTTCCTGTGGAACCAGTTACCAATCTGGATTTGGGAGTCAGATTCGATCTCTGTTTTTAAGAATAGGGTAAAAACCTTCATTTTCGATATAGCCTACGATTAGGGAGGGATCATGTGTCTCTAAACCCTCCCTTAGTTCTGCTGCTAATAGATTTAGACTGCCAGGGGACCTCCAATAATGTACTTGGCTTCACTCCATTAATGTTTGCTCTCTACAGTATATGTCTGTTTTTTTCATCTTCTCTATCCCCTCACCCCCAGCCAGTCACAGCAGATGACTGCCCCTCTCTGAGCCTGGTTCTGCTAGAGGTTTCTTCCTGTTTAAAGGGAGTTTTTCCTCTTCACCATCGCCAAGCGCTTGCTCACAGGGATCACCTGATTGTGGGGTCTTTCTGCAATTGTGGGGGTTTCCCCTACATTTGAAAGTGCTATGAGATGACTATTGTTGTGAAATAGTGCTATATAAATAAAGTTGAATTGAACTGAATTGAACACGCTGAATAGTTATGGCCAGGGCTTGACATTGACTTTTTTAGATGGTGGGCTGAGTGGCTCTATCTGCTTTAGTTTTTGAGATGATTAATCCCCATCCAAAGAGTAGCTGATTTTCACAAATATGCAACCGCGTATTTTTCAGAACATGAATCTATTTGTCGGCAGGCTAAGTATCTGCATATTTTTTATAAAAAATAAACTTTACTTACGAAACCTGATAAGGCGGCTCTGAGGTATCACTAAGGACTGCTATATGCCTAATCAATCAAAACAGCGCTCCACGGACACCTGCCTTGAATTCGAACAGTGAGCTGTGTTATTGTCGGAAGTAAATGTGAACAAAAGATGGGCTGACAAGGCTCCTAGGCCAGCATAATAATGCTATATTTATGTCTCTGTATTTTCTTTTTGTGTTACAGATCTCCATAGTTAATATTAGAACCAAATGCTGCTCCACATTGTCCCTTGTCTTGTGTAGCATATCGCTAAATAAAGTAATTACACATCCTCCACGTTGTTGTCCTGCTGATATGAAAGAATCCCTGCTGGAAAAACAGCATACACCTCATCAGACCACCACCAAAACTGTGTTTTAGGTTTTGGAGCAGTGTCTTTTTTTCCATATTTTTCGTCTTTTTCTGATTTAGTTCTTGTCTTTATAAGCTTAGTAAAAAAAAATGTGTATCTAGATAGATAGATGTACTTTATTGATCCCAAACTGGGAAATTACAGTGTAACAGCAGCATGACAGTTGACAGCCAAACAACAGAAACACACACGACAGGCAAAGGGATTACCCATGGAAAGTAAAAAAGAAACTAACACGACTATGGAACCTATATACATCATAGCTTAATATATGATGATGACCTGTATAAACACATGAATCATCCCACTGCACAAAGAAGGACTATCAGGAGCAGAGTGAAATGTGAGGTACCAGTTAGTCTGTAAGGTGCAGTGTGGCAGCATAGCTATGACCAGAATACAACATCATAGTGAGTTATTGTACAGTGAAATTGCATGTGGCAGGAAAGATTTCCTGTACCTGGCCGTTCGACAATGAAGCTGTAGTAGTCTACTGGAGAAAGTGCTTCGCTGCCTATCTAGTGTGTGGTGGAGGGGGTGATCAGGATTGTTCATGATGGATCGCAGTTTATTTAGTGTTCTCCTCTCCACCACTGTCTCAAAGGTCTCCGGTCTGAGACCAGTTACAGAGCCAGCCCTCTTAATAATCTTGTCAAGTCTGTTGGTATCTCTGGCCCTGATACTGCTACCCCAACAGACTGCAGCAAAGAAGATGGCGCTGGCGACAACAGTCTGGTAGAAAAGCCCCAGCATCCTGCTGCACACGTTGAAGGATCTCAGTTTTCTCAGGAAATAGAGTCTGCTCATCCGCTTCTTGTGCGCAGCATCGGTGTTGGATCTCCAGTCCAACCCGCTGCTGATCCTGACACCCAGATATTTGTAGTCTTCAACCACTCCCACATCCTCCCCCCTAATCTGCAGTGGCTGAGAAGGAGCCTTCCTCTTCCTGAAGTCAATCACCATCTCCCTGGTCTTGCTGACATTCAACCTCAGGTGATTCTGTTCCGTCCACTCCACAAATCTGTCTACCAGTGCCCTGTACTCCCCCTCCTCTCCTCCTCTTATACACCCAACAACAGCTGAGTCATCAGAGAATTTTTGCAGGTGACATGACTCAGTGTTATACTGAAAGTCCGTGGTGTATAAGGTAAAAAGAAAAGGAGAGAGCACAGTCCCCTGTGGTGCTCCCGTATCACTAGCCACCACTCCAGACAAGACACTGCCCAGCCTGACAAACTGTGGCCTGCCTGTCAGGTAGTTGGTAATCTAGGAGATCACAGAGCTGTCAACCCCCATCCCCCGCAGCTTCTCGCCCAGCAGCAGTGGCTGGATAGTGTTAAAGGCACTGGAGAAATCAAAAAAAGTGATTCTCACAGTATCTCCTCCACCATCCAGGTGCTGATGGGCTCGTTGCAACAGGTAGATGACAGCATCTTCAACTCCTAAATGGGGCTGATATGCAAACTGCAGAGGGTCCAGCCACGTCTCCACCTGCGGCCTCAGGTGGGCTAAGACCAGTCTCTCCAGGACCTTCATCACATGAGATGTGAGGGCAACTGGTCGATAGTCATTCAGATCCGATGGAGATGACTTCTTGGGGACAGGAACCAGGTAGGATGTCTTCCACAGCACCGGTACTCTCTCCAGACTCAGGCTCAGGTTGTACAGGTGTTTCAGTACTGGAGCTAGTTGGTTGGCACAGGTCCTCAGGATCCTAGCGGAGATGCCATCTGGGCCCGAAGCCTTCCGCTGACGGAGTCTCTTCAGCTGTTTCTCCACCTGATCTGTAGTCACCGTGAAGTGTGTGTGTGTGTGTGGGGGGGGGGGGTCCTGTGCACCCTGAGGAGGAGGAGGAGGGAGATGGAGAGAGTTCTGCACAGGAGTGTGGATAGGGAGGGGTGTGTGGGGGTCTGGTTGTGTTGCTCGGGTGACAGACTGTGAGTTGAACCTATTAAAAAACAGATTCAGTTCCTCAGCTCTCTCCTGGCTCCCAGATGGCTGCCTGACTCTCCCCTTGTACCCAGTTATTTGTTTCATTCCCTCCCACACATATTTAGTGTTATTTTGGCTGAGTTTCTCTTCCAACTTCCTCCTATAATTGTCCTTGCACCTCCTCAGCATCTCTCTCAGCTCATGCTGCACTCCCCTCAGCTTCTCCTTGTCTCCAGCCCTAAAAGCTCTCTTCTTTTTGTTCAGAAGTGCTTTCAGGTCACTGGTGACCCATGGTCTGTTGTTGGAGAAGCAGTGTACAGTCTAAGCTGGAATGGTCTTGTCTTCACAGAATCTAATGTATTTGAATGAATGAATGAATGAATGAATTTATTTCGGATAGTACAGTACAGGTTAAAAGAAACTGAATAATATAACAACAAGGTCAAATTAGACAATAACTCCTCTGATTATACAATTCAACGTAAGTTATCCGAAATGGGTGATGGCTGAAGCCGCAGCTTACATTGCCCACCCATATTCCATCCAAGAATTCAAAAGAGAAAAAGAGAAAACAGACAAGAGTGATTACAATTCAAAACAAAGCTAAGACAAAATGTGACAGAGAAAAAAAAAAAACAAAAAAAACAAAACTAAGCTAAGCTAAGTTAAGCGATTACTATTCAAAAACAAATCTAAGACAATAAGCTGCAAGACAAAGAGGTTACAAGGCACATCTACATATTGATCTCAGTCTCTAGGTCACAGTAAGGACAGGACGCATGAACACAATGCATGAAAGGCACATTAACATCACAGTAGTGAGCCAGAAGAAGCGGGGCTGCCTGTAGACATTAATACACACATTTCACTGTTCTGTTAATTGCTCTCCCAGAGGGCTCGGCAAGTGGCCGAGGTCTCGATCATGCAGCTTGGGCAGCGAGCAGGAGAAGCTCTGTGCAGGCGGGGGGGGGGGGGGGGTAAGTGCCGGCCGGGAGCGGTGAAATTGTCCTGGCCGCGCAAAAATTGCTTGTTGTTCCGCGATGTCGAGGGGCTGTCCCGCTGAACTTGTGGAGATCACAAGAAGAAAAATTAGTCTCTGACTCCTCTCGTGGCCATGAAGAAAAACAGGAGCGGCTGTAAGAAAAAAAAGGAACAAAAGCAGAGGGACTTGGCGTGTGGGAAAAGCTGACGGCTGAATTCCCCTTGTGCGCCGTGGCTAAGACCATAAAATCCATTGAGCAAGCTGCGTGCCTCAGGTGTACGAGCAAGCCTGAAGAGCCAGTGTGCAGCAGAAGGAAGGCGGTCAGTGGAGCCATATGTGTCCCGTGTATGGTGCGCCATCCTCGTAACTCCCCAGTGCGTGTGCCAGGGCTCCGTGCGTGGGTGGGCCAGCTGGAGAGGAAAAGCCAGGGTCAGGGAGCTTAATCATCCCTGTTGTAGTTGCAGCAGATGGGTCATGGTGCGTTCAGGTCCACGTGTGCTCCGTCGGCCGTGGAGGTCGCCGTTGTGGAGAAAGGACGAGGTGCGTGAGCTCTCGTGTGGAGGAGCTGCGAGCGCGGCCGGTCCAGCGTGGATGTGCCGATCTAGGCGTGCAGATCTCACCATGAAGTTGCTGCGGCTTTCCCGGTCGTGAGTGATGTCCGGAGAGTTCCCTGAAGCAGAAGGGAGCTGCTGCGTTCACTTGTCATCAGAGCATCACCGCCGGGTGCTGCATTCATTGTCAGCGTGTTCTTTTCTGCCTTCAGGTCATGGTGCGTTGGAGCGGCGAGAGGGAGGAGACGTCTTGTGTCCCTCGACCGGTTCAGCGTGGATGTCCAGACCAGAAGGTTGCGATGCACAAAGCGTGTGCATTTTCAGGGTCACCAGTGTAGCGGATGATAAAATAAAGGCAGCGATGAGAGTTTTAAGCAGGTTTATTAAATCATACCGCCTTCACAGGATCCCCGCTCCGGTGCAAGTGTGAGCAGACCGGAGCAGGATCCTCAGGCTCTCAGAGGAGGGGACACAGAGTGTGTGTCCAGCAGCAGCAGTTGAAGAGAGAGAGTGCGAGAGTGAGCATGGATTACAGTGCAGTATATATACCCAACTACAACAATACATAAAAGAGCATTCCCCAGCAGTTGGTATGATCAAAGAGATTGCAGAACAGGCATGAGACATTTGCATTTGAGAGACATACATCACAATAGGCAGATTGCTGGCCTCTGCTCCAGCTGCAAGACAAAGAGGTTACAAGGCACATCTACATATTGATCTCAGTCTCTAGGTCACAGTAAGGACAGGACGCATGAACACAATGCATGAAAGGCACATTAACATCACAGTAGTGAGCCAGAAGAAGCGGGGCTGCCTGTAGACATTAATACACACATTTCACTGTTCTGTTAATTGCTCTAGCCGAGCACTGTGTCTGTCCAGTCTGTTGTGGGGGTTACACGATGCAGTCGGTCATATTGTCTATGTCCACCCCATGTGGTTCACAGAGTCCGCTCCAGTCTGTCGTCTCGAAGCAGTCCTGCAGTGCATCAGCAGCCTCCTGTGTCCACCTCCTCACAGTTTGTGTATAAGCAGGCTGCCTTTGCACAAGGGGGACATACTTGGGTGATAACATGACCATGCAGTGATCTGATTTACCAATGGGGGGCAGAGCTGTGGCACTATATGCATCTCTGACATTGGCATACAGTCAATCCAGTGTTTTGTTTTCTCTGGTGGGACAGTCAACAAACTGGTGAAAGTTGGGTAAAGTTTTTCCCACTGAGACATGGTTAAAATCACCTGTGATGGCCATGAATGCATCCGGGTGCTTCTCCAGTAATGTGGCCGCAGTGGAGCTGATGACGTCACAGGCCACCGCTGCGTCAGCTGACGGAGGGACGTAGACGATAACAATTAAAGCGCACTTCATTTCTCGCGGCATATAATAAGGTCTCATACTGACAGCCAGCAGTTCAATGTCCGGGCTGCAGCACTTTTCCTTCACATAAATGTGCCTGGGATGACACCATCGCTCATTAACAAGAAGAGCCACGCCTCCTCCTCTCTTTTTCCTGCTGCTTTTCACGTCTCTGTTCCCCCGTATAGTCCTGAAGCCAGGTATCTCTACGTTTACATCCGGGATCTGTGAGTGTAACCACGTCTCCGTAAAACACATGAAACTACACTCACGATACTCCTTTTGTGTCCTGACCAGCGCTGTGATCTCATCTGTCTTGTTTCCCATGGAACACACGTTCCCGGTGATGATCATCGGTACAGCCGGCTTATGCTTCCTCCTCCTCCTCCTCACCTTCGCTCCAGCCCTTCGCCCGCGGTGTCTCTTCCTCAGCTCGTCCAGGATGAGGGGCTTCACTGCCGGCCGCAGCGCTCCAGGTGCCGGCCTCCTCAGCGCAATCAGCTGTTCACGTGTGTAAACAATGCGTCCGCCCCCACCTCTGTTGATCTCCATTGTCCGAGGAAGAGAAAAAGTGACGAAAACTAGAAAAAAAGACCGGCTAAAAAGAGAAAAAAGTTGGTCCAGTCTTAGTCTGAGTATTCCTACAGAGCCCTGGCTAATAAGAGACACACTATATACAGGAATAAACAGATAGAAACACAAAGACATGAGATAGTTGCTGCTGGTATGGCCGCCCTGCCTCCGGCGCCATTTAAAAAAAAAAAAAAAAAAAAAAAACTACTATAATGATCTAACATTTATTACAGATGTGGTGCTCTTAGGTAGACTGAAATGTCTTTTTGTTGAGCAGAGACCCCGATTTGATTGGGAATTTGTATCTGAAGGATGTGTGACAGGTCCCTCTTGAAAATGAGACCTTGTGTCTCAATGAGACTACCCGTATAAATAAAGGTTAATAATAATAATAATATGATTGCTCATCTAAAATATTGGAAAAGAGGCAAAATTGGATGGAATCTTAATTGTGGACAACTGCACTGTATGAAGGCTCAGTTAAGTCAACTGGATTCATATATATATATATAGTTGAGTGGGGTTTCGTAAGGTTGTTATAGCTGGGAAGCGCGCTGTGAGGCTGGGCTCTCACAACCTCTTTAAATGCTTCCTATGGCGTGCAACTCAAATAGCCTCTGACAGCCAAAGTCCAACTCCTGGCCTTCCCACAGTGAAACTGTTATCACTGAGAGGAGAAGGGGTGAAGGCGAGCCACTGGGGCCTTAAAACCAATTGCCCAAGGTAGGTGGAGCTCTCAGCCTGGGAAGGAAGTCCATCTAGGGGAAGGAAAACCCTGATTCTAAACCTCTGCTACCTTGTGGCTATGCCTGATTGCAGGAAAGGCTTCGGGAGTAAACTCTGAGGAGAAGTCCGTAGTGGAGCCCCTAAGGCAGACAGTAGACACTCTGCACCACTTTCCGGCAGCTCCTGCAGTGAAACTGGCCCCAAACTGTATTGGTTCATCCTTTCCTTTGGACTCTGCCAGTGACGCCGTGAGGGGAACACTGATGTATGGGCAGCCCACTGTCTCCATATTCACTCACCTAGGCTGAAGTGCAAGCTGGAGAGGCCATTCCAGCAGCATTGCAAGATTCTGGCACAACACGGGACAAGGCAGTCTACCGGTTATAAGCTCCAACTGATTGACGTAGGAAGGAGTGCCTGGGGTCTCGTTCAACGGTGGGAGAAGTCATTGCAGCTTCACTGGGCAGCTACCGCCTGCCTCAAGCTGGGCAGCCCCCAGCCAGTAAGGTGTTGCCCCGCCATGGCTTGCCTGCTCTACAGGGTGCATAGAGCTTAGAGAACCCTCCTGACAAGCAAGCGTCAATCCACACCAGGCAGTTTGAAAGAAAAAAAACGGCAACTCCAGCTCTTCGATTTGCAAGCTGCAACGTATGTACAATGTGCCCTGGACTCTCTGATGATCTCCAACAAATGGACAACTCACGTAAGACTGCCATCATCAAAAAGGAACTTGCACAACATAACATCGACGTCGCTTGTCTCCAGAAACCCACCTAGCTGACAGTGGTTCACTTAGAAAAACAGACTACATCTTCTATTGGCATGGCCTGTCTCAGGATGAGCCCAGGCAGCACGATGTAGGATTTGCTGTGAGGAACTCGGTGATCGCTTCCACAGAAACTCCCACAGGAGGTTCTGAGAGGATACTTGCTGTCTGCACAAAGACAGCATCAGCATTTGTGAACATTATTTCTGTGTATGTTCCAACCCTTGTATCCACCCAAGAGGTGAAAGATCGATTTTTTGAGGCTCTCAAGGAAGAAATATCTAAAATCCCCACCTCAGAAGGCATATACATGCTAGGTGACCTTAATGCCCCTGTTGGAGCTGACTGGCAGGCCTGGTCATCCTGTCTTGGCCACTTTGGCATTGGCAGGATAAACAAGAACAGACAGAGGTTGTTGGATGTCTGTTGTCATCATGGCCTGTGTATAACCAACACTGACTTCAAGTGTAAAGACCTGCAGAAAGTGTCCTGGAGACACCCCCGGTCCCGCCACTGGCACCAGCTAGACCTTGTCATCGCTAGAAGAGCTGACCTCCGCAGTGTCTTTCACACAAGAAGCTATCACAGCGCCGACTGTGATACCGACCACTCACTTGTTTCCAGCAGTCAGACTGATTCCCAAGAAAATCTACCATGCAAAAACAAAGGGCTGACCACGCATCAACACCTGCACCACTTCCGAAACTGAAAAGGTCCAAACTTTTGGCAACATCCTTCAACAAAAACTCGAAGATCATTCAAATAACAACCAAGCAGATGTAGATGTGAAATGGTCCTAACTCAGCGACGCCATATACGACTCTGCTGTGACCGCATAAGGGAATAAAGTATCCAGAAATGCAGACTGGTTTGAGGCACACTGGGATGAAATGCGACCAGTCACAGAGGCCAAACAGAAAGCACTGCTAGCTTATAAGCAGAACTCTCATCCTAGCACATGCAACGCCCTGAGAGCAGCAAGGAGCAAGGCCCAGCAGATCGACCGCTGTTGTGCCAATGACTACTGGCTGAACCTGTGTGCCGACATACAGGTAGCTGCCAACTGTGGTCATGCCAAAGGGATGTATGAGGGCATCAAAACAGCAACCGGTCCCACCAGCATTAAAATAGCCCCCGTCAAATCCAAGTCAGGCAAAGTCATCAAGGACCAGAGCAAACAACTTCAGCGTTGAGTTAAACACTACCTAGAGCTTTACTCGACCCAGAACATCGGGACAGACGCTGCCCTCAACGCCTTGCCCAGCTTGCCAGTCATGGAGGTGCTAGACGAAATGCCCAGCCTGGAAGAGCTCAGCAAAGCCATCGACTGTCTCAGCAGTGGTAAAGCTCTGGGGAAAGACGGCAGCTCCCCTGAAGTCTTAAAAAGTGGTAAAGCAGTACTTCTACAGCCTCTACATGAACTTCCTCTGCCTCTGCTGGGAGCAAGGACATGTGCCTCAAGACATGCGTGATGCATGCATAGTCACATCGTATAAGAACAAAGGGGATTGCAGTGACTGTAACAACGATCGTGGAATCGCCTGATTGCTGGGGTCTTTCTGCAGCTGTAGGGGTTTCCCCTACACTTGAAAGTGCTATAAGATAACTGTTGTTGTGAAGTGGCACTATATAAATAAAGTTGAATTGAATTGAATTGAATCTCTTTACTCAAGATTGTTGGCAAAGTCTTCTCCCATATCACTCTGTCTCGCCTGCAGAGTCTTGCTTCGCGAGTCTATCCTGAGTCACAATGTGGCTTTAGAGCTGAAAGGTCCACAGTGGACATGATCTTCTCCCTCCATCAGCTGCAGGAGAAGTGTTGAGAGCAGCAGCAGGCACTATTCATCGCGTTTGTGGACCTGACAAAAGCCTTTGACTTAATTAGTAGAAGAGGGCTCGTTCAGCTTCTGCAGAAAATAGACTGGCCTCCAAAACTTCTGGGGATAATCACCTCATTTCACAAAGACATGCATAGCACTGTCCTCTTCGATGGTGCAACTTCAGACACCTTTCCAGTCAGCAGTGGAGTGAAACAGGGCTGTGTCCTGGCACCAACCCTGTTTGGAATCTTCTTCTCAATGGAATCTTCTTCTCAATGCTCCTCTGTTACGCTTTTGATGATTGCCCTGAAGGTGTCTACATTCACACGAGATCGGATGGAAAACCTTTCAACATCACGTGACTGCGTGCAAGAACCAGTGTGACAGAGGTCCTAATCAGAGAGCTGCTCTTTGCGGACGACGCAGCCCTTACATCACACAGCGCATGATTGACTGGCTATCCCACGCATGCAAAGAGTTTGGGTTCACTATCAGTATAAAGGAAACCAACATCATGGCATAAGATGCTCATACTCCCCGTCATCATCATCAACAATACTCAGCTTGCTGTGGTCGACAGCTTCACATACTTGGGGTCCACAGTCACCAACTCCCTCTCCCTAGATGCTGAAATTAATTCCAGAACAGCCAAAGCAGTTGCTGTGATGGTGAAGCTCAACAAACAAGTGTTTAACAATCATCTGTTGAGCGAGAGGATCAAGCTCTGTGTCTACCAAGCCTGTGTGCTGTCAACTCTCCTGTACGGCAGCAAGTCCTGGACAACCTATGCCAGACAGGAGAAATGGCTCAGTGGATTCCATCTGCGTTGCCTCCGATGCCTCCTACACATCAAATGGCAAGATAGAGTCACCAACACGGAGGTACTTGAGCGCCCTGGCCTACCCAGTATGCCCACACTGCTCAGCCAAAAGCGTCTTCGATGGGTTGGCCATGTACACCACATGGAGCCAAACTGCCTGCCCAGAGAAATCACGTACGGTGAATTGCAGGAAGGTGTTTGTCCGGTAGGACGACTTCTGTTGAGGTACAAAGATGTCTGCAAACATGATCTCTGATATGCAGAAATAAACACCGACCACTGGGAGGAGGTGGCCACCTCCTCCCAGTGGTCCCAGTGCTCATGAATGTTCGGCCACCACCGAACATTCATACCCAGTGTCATAGACACAGGAGGCAAGGTAGGTAAAGTGTCTTGCCCAGGGACACAACGGCAGGAACATGACGTTTGGCACCACTGTGCAAGAGAAGGAATGAGCAGAGCTGAAGCAAGTCGGCGGGAAGAGCAGGAGAGGAGGCATACTGCAAGACACAAGCACGCATGGGGCAGAACAACATCCCTCAGCCGTCATCTCCGCCAACTGCAACAAAGACTGCCACTCAAGGATTGGTCTACACAGCCACTCCAGGCACTCCACCAATCCTTGACAAGATGCTCTTCACCATCGCCTCTTCGAGATGAGGATGCCAAGATGTTGTGTGGGGATTTATTGTGAAGTGCAGTGTGATGATGCCACTTTCCTGTCACATCATCACACCACCCTATATTGAGGGGCATCTGCTATGAGGGCGTCCTCTTGCCCTGGATGACTCGGCCACGGTGTGTGACATGTAGTGTGCTCTCTATAATAATTACGCAGTGTTCAAGTGCAACCTCTTCATCCGTCTCCTCAATACCAGGTTTTGTGGATATAACATTTGGTGACTGAGGATTAACTCATGGAGGCATGCGGGGCACCTCTACGGCCATTTCTGGAGTACCCAGAAGAACCAGCAATAGTGTGGCCTCACTGGTTGGCTGTGTTTGAGACGTGCATTGCACCGTTGGGTCTGGGTAAACTCGACGGTCAGAGACGGTCAACTAGAAGGTCAGAGAATTTTCCACACGTTAGGGGAGACGGAGTCGTATACAGATGCTGTCGGGCTGCTTGCTAGCTATTTTGCCAGACACAAACATAGTACAAAGCTGTGGGTTGAGAGGCTAATGGCGCCAAAAGACACTAAGCTAGATAGCTCAGGGGGACTAATGGCCAAGCTAGTAGCAATGGAGAAATTAACCACGGGACTGAATGGGCACCAAGCACAGAAGTTACCCGGACAGACGGCGTTAGCAGGCATGGTCAACACAGCGGTGGTGGGGGGGGGGGCATGCAAAGAGCCCCAAAGCACAACGATACACTTCAGTTGGCAGAAGGGAAGAGCCGGACTGCTCCCGTTCCCTCACTCGACATGCTACGGAGGTCATGACAAAGCTGAAGGGTGGAGAGTCTGCTTTAATGACAGACACCAAAGAGCACACTTCATGCTCTCAGGAGGAGAGCAGCTCAGTGGAGGAGCTGGACGGCTTCAGTGCCCGCGCTCGGCTTGCTGTATTGGGAGCGACCAAGTTGCCAAGTGGAGGGTCTGTTTCAACAAGGAACACCGGAGAGGTACCGGACTACTTTTGTACCTGAGACAAGCCTCAGTCAATGACAGACACAGCAGGTGAAGGGTCCGCAGCGAACATGGTGACAAAGGAACCGCCGCAGTATGGCGGAAGTCCCAAGCCGAACGAGCACACAGAGCCACCGAGAGCGCAATGACAGGAAAACAGATAAGGCGCCACTTCAAGTACTGGACTGAGTTCGGGTTCGTGCTGGCGGGAGAGCGGGACGGTGACTGGGCGGGCCACAGCCGACTAAACAACGAGCGCCACTGAGGATCGTGGCAAAGCTGAGGATAACATGCTTTTGGCTGATGGATGATTCACTACGCGAACAGACTACGACATGCCCAGGTGGAGGATCCAGATGGCGAGGCTCCACGGGAGTCAGTTGCCGCAGTGTGGGACCCAGGCCCCGGAGTCTTTAAGATTGACCATGGGGGTCCGACAGCTCCAGGGGGAAGGCTGCCACAAGCGCGTTTCAAAGCCCCCGGGTGGGGGGGGGGGTGCCACGAGCCTGCTCCAAAGCTCCAGGGAGGAGGCCTTGAGGCCACCTCAAAGCCCTCAGACTGAACTGTTTTCCCCTGCCTGACCCACTATGTTTGTGGAGAACTTTGTGCAAGAAATTCAAAACTGTTATTTCAGTTGTTTTGCTTTCCTTTGTATCAACATTCACAAAGTCCTATCTAAATATTGAACTGTATTTACATATGCAGCACTCCACAGATCACCCTGCTGACTTTCACAGTAACTAATGAAAACATGTGTCTGATTTGACATAAGAGACTTTACCAATAAAGATAGGGCCATACCAAGGCAATAAACTGGGTAGCATGACACTGTGATAAGAATTAAATACACAAATCAGTCCCTCCAGGATTCCGCGGGATGTTTTTATGATTGTTGCGGGCCAAAAAGCCTGAATTCATGGGGTCTTTTTTAAAAAGTTGTGATAAAAGTTGCATTGTTTTCAGAGTGTTTTTTGCACTAAACATTGTGGGAAGATTGTCAAATTTTAAAGCAGATGCTTTTTTACAGTTTACTGCAGTGATATTCTATATAGCAATACAAGAAAAGCACAGGATTGTCAAAAAATTCCCATTATAGGGATTTGTAAATTAAGCAGAAAATTCTGCTATACAGAAAAACTGTTGTGCAACAGCAAATACAAACATTAACACAGTATCCATTACAAAAGCTAAATTGCATTGAATGCATGTTAAAGAGTATAGATTTGGAAATTATTGGCAGCACCTTCATTTGAAAACTCCCTACGGTTCCCAACCACTTGGTACTGAGCGGAGAGGAAAAAATAATAATTTATTCTGTTGCTGTCTATTGGCTATTGGAGTCTGTGTTTTTCTGAAAAAAAAAAATAGAGAATATTCTCTCTCTTTCCATGCCTACCTGTCTGTCTGCTGCATGTTGGTCTTCACACACACACACATCTGTCATTTACAGTGGGATGAGGGTGGGGGGCAGGGTAGGTGCGTTTGTCCGTCCACACTGGAGGTTGAGTTTTAAAGCTCATTGACCAAATGTAGTAATGATTTTACCTCTAAAGATGTATAAATGTTCAAACACCGACTGTAGTGTAGTGTACTGTCCTCACGCGCGCTCCCGCGATGGGGTGCTTTTCAACAAGCGTATGTTTTTCAACACAAATCCAGCGCTTCGTACACGCGGTCAGGACAGAGACATGGCGAGGCATCCACGGGCAGGCTAGAGGAGACGGAGGAAGGGACGGTGTTGAAAACCTTGCAGGTGAGTGTTTTTTTTAATCATGCACTCTGTTTGCTGATGTGTTCTGTTACTCACTGTAAACTATAAACTCACTACTCACTGTAAACACAGAAGTGAACGCAATGCAGCGATGCCCATTTCAGTGTCCAGTTACAGACAAATTTGATTAGTTAAATTGACGGAAGTTGACGAGGATTGGCCAAAATTGTGGGAGAGTTGCAGTGATTGGACAAAGTTTCAAGGTTGCGCAACAGTTGTGCTGATTGGCTGATTTCGCGTGGATTGGTGTGATCACAACAATGCAAAATCCTGGAGGGACTGTCAAATGATGCTTTTGTAATAGTCAATTATGAATCAATATTAAATTTGATAAAGATGTGATAAAATAGTCTCGTGGTATTATGATTTTTTTCCCAAAGAATAAACGGGATAATCTAGGTAATCATCTGAGGTAATGAATCAGGCTTATTAATAAACATATTATGTTTTATAATTTTGTACTTGTCTGGTTATTTATTTCAACCAATGTAATACTTTTTTAGCCAGTTATAGACATTCTTATATTTCTTAAACTTTATATAAGAACAAACAAAGCACAAAAAAATCAGTACATAAACATAAATAATACGTGCTGTATGTACAATGGAATACAGGGAACATAGATTGAAAACAGTCCAAGGGGTGCTTACTTGCTTATTACTTCTGCAGGGTGAGGGATGGGTGGCCATCACCATGCATATCAATCAGATAAACCAGTGCGTGCCAGCATTGCCGGTTTTGGGCCAGCTCCTCTTCGTCATCAACAGCGACTCCGTGCTGTCAGAGGTCTCTCTCCACCACATCGAACCATCTGGTGCGTGGCTTATCCCGAGGTCTTTTCCACCCTGAGGCCCTGGGGTCGAACATGAGCATGGCTTTTGTTGGGTATTCTGGTGGGAGGCGGAGGACATGGCCAAACCAGCGGGTACGCCGCTGTGTAATAAGGTGGGATGCTGCAGGCTGATGTGTGCGGGCTCGGAGCACGTAATTAGAAGTGTGCTGGGGCCAGCTGATGTTTTCAATGGTTCTGAGGACCCAACTGTCAAACCCATCCACTCTCAAGGCCAGAGTCTTATTCAGTGGCCATGTGTCTGACCCATAGAGTAGGATGGAGACTGGACTGATGCATTGTATATGCAGAGCTTTATCTTTCGGGAGATTGAACGATGGTGTCAGAGAGGTTTCCATAGTGCCTGAAGGACTGATGCAGTGAGGTTTCATGTCCCCGTTGTTTGTTACTGTGGAGCCCAGATACACAAAGGAATTGACAAACTCAACAGCATCATTCCTGAGCTGTAACGGGAGTAGGTCCGGTCCGTCCCCGACATGCATTAGCTTAGTCTTCCTCCAGCTCACCTGAAGGCCCAGCTTCGCTGCCTCTTTGTGGTAGACAATTAGGGCATCTCTCATCTGATTGTAGGATGGGCTGAACAGGATGCAGGATGCATCAGCCAATTCAAGGTCAGTCAGATGGTAGTTGCCAAACTGCATGCCAGGGACCCGCTCACAGACCTTGGTCATCAGATAGTCTATGACACAATTGAAGAGATCAGAAGTGGCCACATAACCCTTTTGGACCCTGCTGTTGATGGGAAACCAGCTGTACTCCTTTCCGTTCACTGCTGTAGAGCTACTTAAACAGAGCTATGATCTTGGGTGGGGCTCCCAAGGGTCTATAGGATACTCCAAAGAGAAGCGTGGTCCACAGTTTTGAAGGCCGCCTTAAGATCTATAAAGGGTATATAGAGATGGTGGTCCTTGCGGAATTCATAGGCCTTCTCTATTAATAGATGAACAGCAGAGATGTGGTTTGAGGTGAAGTGGTTGGGCATGAAGCTTGCCTGCTGAGGGCAACGGCCACCTCTGATGGATGGAGGGGCACAACTGAGGAGGATCCTTGTGATGATCTTTGTGAAGAGCTTACCAGGAATGGACAGAAGGGTGATGCCTCTGTGATTGCTGCAGACAAGTTTGTCGCTCTTTCCCTTCCAGAAGGGGAGGATGATGTCCCTTGTCCAGTCACTGGGGAGCTGCTCTGTCACCCAAACATCATTGATGATGTGGTTGAGCTACTGGATTGTGCAATTTCTGCCCATCTTCAGCATTTTGGCGGTTATAGCACAAATTCCAGGGGCTTTCCTATTGTTAGTCTTGGTCAGGGCAGCTGCAACTGCTTCGGGGGTGACTAGATCGGCCCTGCAGGAATCACAGGAAAGAGAGAGGTGGGGTAGTACTTGTACACACCCTCTATCTCAGTTTTGATAGGTACCATGCCCCCTTGACCTGACCTGACCCTGACCCCGCCCCATGACCCCGCATAATTAGGCTGTCAATCAAAAGTGTTTTGAAAACATGACCCGTGACCTTGCATAATTAGGTTGTCAATCAAAAGTGTTTTGAAAACATGACCTTTGGTCTGAAAACTTCTTGTCAAACTGACAGATTGTGATTTTAACCTGTTGTCCATATGTGGTTTAGGGTTAGGATTTGGTTAATGATGGCAGAACTTCTTGTCTGAAGTGACAGCTTTGTAGTCTTTCAATATACAAAAAACACATCAGAGTGTCTGGAAAAAGGGTTTAAACACCAACACTGTCTCAGCCAAAACAGATGGGCTCAAAGGTGACATGTTTATAGTGGTTTCAGTTTGCAAAAACAGATATCAGTCAGAGGCGTCTCACCGTGTCAGGCTTTGAAGCCACCATTCTCTTGGCTAAAACAGATGTTGAATGGGGAGACCACATTTTGCAAAAACATGGATCTGTGCTCTGTGTACAAAAGCATGCACACACACTGACCCAGTCACAAATCTGCAAAATCATCTTCTGCACATTCAGAAAAAAGGGTTTTAGAGGCAGACTGACCTCAGCAAACAGGCCTATTTGGGCTTAATGACCCAAAGCACACTGAAAAAAAACAAAAAAACAGGTAAATGTCTTTGCACAGCTTAAACAGAACTCAGACCTCATTGAAAATCTGGGGAAACAGACACATTTCCTGCTGGTGCTGCTGCTGCTGCTGCTGTATAGGCAGAGGGAGATTGCTTAAGGCGATTAATTCACATGACTCTTAGTGTTGCAATAGTTTACTTGTTAGGCTGACTGACTTTAGATAGGAGATGCATATACAAATTCCACTTCTTAAACATATTTTGCATTTCTGAGTGACTGTAGGATGTTTGCTGAGTCAGTAGGAGAAAAGGGGCAAATTTGTCTAGGGAAAAAAGTGTCAGAGAGGTGGTGTGAAGCTTTCCTAAGCAGGTGCCACCATGAAAACAAACATCTGAGCTCTGTCTACAAACACACACACAAAGAGTTCAAGATGCGTGAACAAATTGAGAATGAATATACAGTATTATTGGACACAGTGTACAATGTACATGCTGACAACAAGATTTCAGAGATGTTGGCCCTGTTTGAAAAGGGTCTGCTCAACATTAAGAGTGAATATGAGCAACTTAACTATGCCCAGCAGCTGAAAGAGAGACTAGAGGCTTTCACACAGGACTTTCTGCCCCACATGAAGGAAGAAGTAGAGGTGTTTCAGCCTATGCTCATGCAGTACTTCACCTATGAACAACCAGAATGTGCTTATATGTGTGTTTGGTATCACCTAGCAAATTTAACATTCCTCTGGCTGACATCCCCAAGGGCCTTAAACAACATCTCCCCGCCATGCATCAATCCACACTCGCTCACACAAGCAAAAAATCACATATCACTCAGGGAGAACAATTGTTTTTAATAATAATAATAATGCATCAGATTTATATAGTGCTTTATCACAGACACTCAAAGATGCTTTACAAGTAGATACATTATTCATTCACTCCAAACAGACAATGGTAGTGGCAAGCTACTACTGTAGCCACAGCTGCCCTGGGGCAGGCTGACGGAAAAGTGGCTGCCAATCCGCGCCAACGGCCTCTCCGGCCACCACCGAACATTCATACCCAGTGTCATAGACACAGGAGGCAAGGTGGGTAAAGTGTCTTGCCCAGGGACACAACGGCAGGATATCTGGGGAGAGCGAGATTCGAACCGCCAACCATCCGGTTATTAGACGACCTGCTCTACCTCCTGAGCCAATGCCGTCCCTTTTTCACATCTGTGAAACCCCCGCACCGTTGTTTTTACACCAAACAATACATCGGTCACCCATACTCCAAAGCTTTTCCCCAATCCCCTATGGGGGTCTTCGTTTTGTCTATAAGTATCAATGAACACCCCCCCCCCCGAATCGCATCTTCACACCTAAAGAAACTGACATATTATTCTGCCCAGGAAACACGCACGCAGGCTCAGGCAGATTTGAAAGCTTTATTAACAAACAGTGTGACATGTATGAATGCGTGTGTGAGGAATAAGTATGTACTGTGGGTGGAGGATGCAGGTCAGGACAGAGCAGCACGCCGTGTGGCCAGGCAACCCTATGAGTGAGAGGAGAACAAGAGTTAGCTGGGCAACCACAGAGGGGAGTGATAAAGTTCTGTGCTTACATGTAGTACTGCGGTGGCTGGCGTTGTCAAGGTCCCACGCCTGGGAGTCAGCGTCCTGCTGTGCATCCGGGATGAAGCGGCAAGGCAGAGGAGCGGCGAGACGAAGGGGAGAGAGTCCGTCGCCGGGAGATCCACCTGTGCACAGGGGAAGGCTGACAGGAAAAGGTGAGGTAACAATAAACAGCTTACGTGCCGTGATGAGGAGTCAGCAGGCCTGGAGGATAGGAAGCTGCTGAGGATTTGAGTACGCAGGGAGACAGACGGCTCCAGGCTGAAGCTCAGGGCAAGATGGAATAAATAGCTGCGCACTAACGAGGAGCAGGTGTGCGCGCAGCTGAGGTGGAAGCCCGTGAGCTGTGGGTGATGACAGAAACATGACACAGGCAATATGAGAGGTGATATTTGACTTTCAAAACTTTATAAAAAAAAATTCTCTGTATTGTTAAATAAAACTTGACTCATTTTTTAGAAATTATAACACATGCCGAAATCCAGTCTCCACCCAGTTACAGTGGTAAGTTTTAATCATGTTATTTTTCTAATTACTCGATCAACGGGTTTATCTGTTTTTGTGACTGCTCTTTGAAAAGTCTTATACAGGTAAAGTTGCTATTGTTTTATGTTACAAAGCATTTATCTCATCATCTCAGTATCTCAGAACCTGAAGAGTTTTTCACCTACTTGTTTTCGCGTACATACAAGGTGGAATACTTTCATGTTCTGAGATCACAACGGTCTGAATCAGATTATCTCTCTCCGCAAATTTCCCCCAAAGCGAGTTCAAAATCAGTTTTGAGGCGTGGCGACGGAGTGGATTCTCTTGTATTTTACTGGCATCTAATAGAATGCCCTGATGACGGTGATAGTCCCTGATGTATCTATCCTTGCTCTCCTGATCGGAGACATCTGGGGGGTAACCCGATGCTTCCTGTTTTTCTTTTAGAAATTTGTGTATGTAATTCAATTCAATTCAATTCAACTTTATTTATATAGCGCCATTTCACAACAACAGTCATCTCATAGCACTATCAACTGAAGGGGGTTTGTAATCTACAAACCGCGTTGCTACTTTGATCAAAATACCACACTTCTGTGATTTCACCCACCCTGTACCCCAGCTCCAGGGCTTTGTTAAACTTCACAGTGACCCAGACCCCCGTCAATGCTCTCGCCTCGTCGCCGTGCGCGCAAACACCATCTTGATGGTTGGTTTCCAAGCACGTTTGACACAGTGGAAAGGTTATTTTACCTCCTGAACTTTTGTAGGGTAGAACGGGAAAAAAGAGACCTCAGGGTGGGTAGACGGTAGCTCTGATTAAGCCGAAATAGCTTTGAGGATCCCCAAAATCTTTGTAAATGATGGTGGGGTGGCCTAGAGGGTAAAAGCATGTGTTGTTAACATAGGGGTACAGAGAAGTGACGTCTACATAGTGCACTGTTTCATCCAACCCCGTGATGTGTCTCAGTTTTAGAGCGCTCGTCCTGCCCCCGTAAAAGGCCTGGCATGGTAAAAGGGGCTTGGGTGGGTTAAACATTTTCAGAAACTGTTTCACCTCCTCGCATGATTTTTTCATCTCATCCCACTCATGCTCCCTCATCACTGTAACGTGGACACTGTGCATAGAGCATAACGCCTGCAACCTCTCCTCACTTTTCAAATGCAGCTCTCCAAATGTAACGTCCCTCAGAGGGCAGATCTCCGTGCTTTTAAAACTGCAAACACAACCGTGGAAATACCAGCCGTTGAACTCATAGACGTGCTTCAAACCATCGATCTCCATGTAGCCGTCTACAAAAAAGGGCCCCATCTGTTTCCCCCCCTGTTTAAAGCATGCCGGATGAATATTTTCTGACTGTCCATAACCTATTCTAACCATTGGATCGAGGCGTGAGAAAATCTTTTACACTGATGTTTGTAGTTGTTGGGGCACAGGATGGCGAGGGTGTTAGGGGCCAGGTAATTGGTGAGAAACTGTCATGTGGTGATCCTCGCGGATCACCAAGAGATGCCACAGAGTTCACCAGAGAGTTTGGCAGAGATGTTATTTATTTCCTGATATGACAAAACACAACTATGAACCCATAAGGGCAAACAAACAGATGACTGAGGCTTGGGCTCGTAGGGCTAACCCAGCCGCTACGAGCTAACTGTGACATAACAAAGCTGACAGACCTGACATGAAGGTCTGCGGCACTCACAGGTATGACGAGGCGCAGACCCAGGGCTTGGCAGGACGAAGCCACTCAGACGTAACGTTGACCAATGTCGACTAATACTCCTGCGTCTTACCGTCGCCAGTGCCGGGCCTAAAAGGGCGAAGCACTAACGACGGTAATGACAATCAGCTGACCGGCCGTTGACAGGTGGAAGCCCCACCGAGCACCTTCACAATAAGAGCCCGGTGAGGCCAAAATACAACCCGCAGCTGTCAAAGCCGGCAGCGAGAATAACTTAGCCCGAGCACGATCAGAACCGGCGCTCAGGTCATAACAGTACCCTCCCTCCACGGGCAGACTCCGAACGCCCCGAGGAACCACCCTGCCCACCCCACCCCCCCAGGGTGGGAGGTTGGGGGACAGGTGCGGAGGGAGAGAAACCAACCCATGAACAAGACAAAAAAACCATACAAGACAATTACAAGACTAAAAAAACCATACAAGACAATGACAAGCCTAACAAGAAAAAATGTACAAAGGAAAACAAAAACCAGAACTACAGGTTCAGATAAACTAGATACAAGAACACATTACCTGCTCATACCAGACTTAACCTGAAACCAAAAAAAAAAAACCAGAGCACTACTCGCTCATACCAGACTATACATAAAAAAACAAAAACAGAGCATTACCCGCTCATACCAGACTATGAAACAAAAAGAGAGCATTACTCGCTCAAACCAAACTATACATGAAACAAAAAAAAAACAAAACAGAGCACTACACACTCTACCCAGACTATACATAAGCCAGCAGGGCTACTGCAACACACATGAAGCAATCTAAAATTGCTTAACATAACTTTACTATGGCCAGACTGTGGCTTTCAAAAACACAAGAGACAATCAAAAATTGCTTTGACATAACATGACTATGACTTGACTGTGGCTTTCAAAACAAAGGCATGAGCACTAGATACAACATAACCAGGACGAGGAAGAAAAAAAAAAAGCACAAATGCTGAGACACACCCAGGGACCACTACCACCCCCCGACAGTTTATGTTGACCGATGGTCAACGGAGGCGGACCAGGCGGCTCACCAAAGTCCAAAGTCCCGCACGTCTGCTTCTCCGGTGGTCGAACTAGGTAGCCCCATGGCACACATAACAGGTCGGGTGGCCGAACCGAGGCGCCGAACCGGTGAAACAGTCCCTCCGGCGGCTGACCCGTGTCCCTCAGCCACCAGTCCAGGGCATCAACAACCCACAGCGGCCTCCCTGACGAGAACAAAACTCGGGAGAACCGGGGCGAGCGAACAGGGACCCCCATGGCCCCCGGCGATGATGAAAAGGGGCGGTAATTCCGAGGGGGTCGATGAGCAGGGCAAGCAAAGAATCCGCTCCGCGCTGCATCACCGCTGGACCCAGATTGGGTCCCAGCTGCACCCACGTTGGGCCCCGATTGGGCCAGAGCCGCACCCGCGGTGTACCCCAATTGGGCCTCCGATGAACCCACGTCGGACCCCGATTGGGCCGAACCCGCCCCTGCGGTGGGACCCGATTGGGCCTCCGGTGCAGCTCCGCTGACGAACTCCACCCCCGAACCTGGGACCTCCACCTCGGTGACTCCGACCCGTTCCCCGCCGGCGACACTAAAAGAAAGCTCGGGGACAGGAAAACCGGGATCAGTATCACCGGTAGCAACGGAACCCAGCGAGACGAGCTCGGGCACAGCAGACGGCTGCTCCTCACTCGTCTCCCCGAGAGGCAGGCAAAAATGCTCAACAAAAGAGGACAGAGACATAAGAGGGAGCACTTGCCTGCACTCGGGTTCCGTTGTCACCCAGGACTCCGACGATCTGGGTTCAGGGCGACTCTCATCAGCTGACTCGGGCTCAGCTGCATCGGGCTCCGCAGCTGGCACGATGACATCTGCAGCCTCAGGTTCCTCCCACGCTGTTGTCCATGCTGACGACCCGTATGGCGTGGAGGCAGGGAACCCTTGACCCACTGACTCGGATCGCTCCGGCGAGGAGACACGGGGACGCTTCCTCGTCGGCTCAGGCTCCGGGCCGCAGTCCGCTCCTCTCCTCCATCCAAGATGTGACTGCAGGGCCGGATGCAGGCTATCCAGCACTGCAGGGGCCCTCTTCGTCCAGCGACGCTGGCCTGGCGTCGTGGACCGCTCAACGGGGGAGAACACAGAGGCAGTAGGTTTAATAATTTTATCCACAGCAGGTGGAGGGAGCTCAGGGGGCTGCGAACCCCGAACTCCGCCCCCAGGAGTCAGACAAGGCAGATCATTATTAAGATGTGACAAACAAACGATCACTTGCCTTCCTCCAGGGGCAGAGATGGTTCCCGCTGTGGGGTACATCGTTCCTCCTTCTCCCCGCTGGATGGCGACAGAGGGCCCCCTAGGAAAACGAGGTGGGGCGGCTCTCGAAGATTCGCTGACGGGATACGCCGGCAGCGAGTCCAGCCGGGGATTCTGCTGAGGGTTGCCCGCGCCGTTACGCCAACGTCCTCGTCGGCCCCCAGACGGCTCGTACTCCTGGACCTGCTCCGGGATGGGAACGGGACACCAACGGGGGGAGCGAGGATGCCTCCTCCTCTGCTTCCCGCTCTCTTCCTCCTCCAGCCCACGAAGAACCTCGCGCTGAGCGGCGAGTTCCTCCCACCTCGATATCACCTCCGGATGATCGTCGTAGTCAAGGGGAAGGCTGTCCAGATATTCCTCAGTGACGCCCAGATGCCAACGCATGAAACTGGAGGTGTCGTCAAATGTAGCGGCGAGGAGCGCCCCATCAGCGTATTCCAACGCGCTCGCTACCTCCTGGTCCAGGCGCCGACCGCGGCCCCTGGATGACAGCATTCTCCCAGATGTTGACACCCGAGCGAGAAGAAACAATAGTCCAATGAAGGCACAAACTCCCGGTGAAACGGCGTCTCAATGCGGCGCCCCCGTTAGGGCGACCTGGCAGGAGTATACTGTCATGTGGTGATCCTCGCGGATCACCAAGAGACACCACAGAGTTCACCAGAGAGTTTGGCAGAGATGTTATTTATTTCCTGACATGACAAAACACAACTATGAACCCATAAGGGCAAACAAACACATGACTGAGGCTTGGGCTCGTAGGGCTAACCCAGCCGCTACGAGCTAACTGCGACATAACAAAGCTGACAGACCTGACATGAAGGTCTGCGGCACTCACAGGTATGACGAGGCGCAGACCCAGGGCTTGGCAGGACGAAGCCACTCAGACGTAACGTTGACCAATGTCGACTAATACTCCTGCGTCTTACCGTTGCCAGTGCCGGGCTTAAAAGGGCGAAGCACTAACGACGGTAATGACAATCAGCTGACCGGCCATTGACAGGCGGAAGCCCCACCAAGCACCTTCACAATAAGAGCCCGGTGAGGCCAAAATACAGCCCGCAGCTGTCAAAGCCGGCAGCGAGAATAACTTAGCCCGAGCGCGATCAGAACCGGCGCTCGGGTCATAACAGAAACACTTTCATACAGGCTGATGCTATCGTGACGCTGGAGAAAGGGTCCATACCCGTATCAGTGAGGAACCACTATCTAAATTTAACGCACCCCGTGGCTAGAATGTCCACGTCATTTTTACAATAACGCAGAGCCTCCCATTTAAAGTCAAACGATCCGTCTTTGACCCTGTCGTACCACTCATCAAACTCCACCCACTTGGTGACAGTCATACGTTCTACACCATAGTTGGACGGTGGTGGGTAAGGACCTACATAATTTAGACGCACCGCTGCAGAATATCCATGGGGGAAAACCCCCTTTCTCACCTCGCTAAAACCTAAAGCTTTAGGCATCGCGCTAAGACGCATAGGTAGGAAGGATAGCTAGTCGATGAATTTAAGGTTATTATGGGGTTCCTCAAAACTTAGGATCTTACTGCCCGTCATGAGAATTTGTTGAGGTATTATATCCTCTTTTATCATACTGTTCAAGATCAAGTAACCGTCAAACCCTCTGGCATTATGTGCTATGAGTACATTACGCCTGTACTTTTCGCGTCTGAAATGCATAAGAAACTGTTTTATGCAGTCTGTACCATAAAAACACTTTTCTTCACCTTTCGATGTTTTAGCGTACACAAGAAACCGCGCGTGCTCCCCTTTGTCGTCGACAAACGTTTCGATGTCATAAAAAAAACAACTCAGGGTGTTTAACCTGTGAATGTTAACTTGTGTGAATGTTTAACCTGTGTGGCTGAATGTAACACTGATGATCATTGGCTTCAGGAGCCTGTTGTAATTGCACCCCACACATTTTACATTTTAACTGGCTACAACGGTGCGGGCACCTGTGGTTTTATTAACATAATAGGGAAAGTTGCAGAAGGTACTTTTTTTATCATATCACATACCGTAGGGTATGGTTACTCTACATAACCGTAGGGTGCAGTTACAGCACCTTGTTTGGCCTCTTTGTGTCTGGCGGAACAGGCCGGAGAGCGACACTGTCTGTGACAGTCTAAACATTCTACGGGCCTGAGCTCTTCCATAGGGCAGATGGGATCATTGCAAACCTGACAGTATCCTTTACAATAGTGCGAATACGGGTTATTAAAACCCTTGTAACATTAGTTACAAACGGATGCCATACCTATGAAAGCTGTGAGATTTTTTATACCGTAGTAATGGCTTTGCAATAAGAACAGGAACAAAGGTTTTGAGCGATCGCTATAGTCTGTCTCATAATGCAAGAGGGGATGACTGTGAGATGTTCTGTGAAACACCATGATTTTACGTCCTACAGTCCGTTCAAATTTAGCTATATCGCTAAAAGTGACAGACGTCTGGTCGCCCAGACCCGCCTGATTTTGCAGTATCTTACCCAAAGCCTTACAAGCGCAGTCGTCTGAATGGGGGTTCATCAGGTGTGCTAAGCTAGTAGCGAAACAGAGTTGATCCTTCTCGCTACACGTAACGTACAAATGACGTCTTTTTTTATCGATAATTTCACAGTCTAACATTTTCGCTAGCCTGCGTTTACCACCGCCTCTGTGGTAATGCACCACAGATAGGATTAATTCTAAACCCTCATCCACGTCGATGCTATTGCCCGACTACACTACCCGGTCGAGCAAACCCTGAAAAGCCAGTAAAATATTACCCACGTCGTTGTCGGCTGTAATGACGATGTTGCTCCTCGCGCTTACCCAAGGTATAGATTGTCTCCTCTATACCTTGGGTCAACACAACGGAAATAAAAAATGGAGAGCCTGCTCCTTCCGTAATTGATAGCATGGTAGATAGTGTTACAGCCTCTCTGCATCAGACACTAGATTTGGTGGCCCCTTTAAAAAAGAAAAAGTCTAACCAGAGATTTCTAACCCCTTGGTTTAACACAGAAACTCATAGCTTAAAACAGAAGACTCGTCAATTAGAAAGAAAATGGTGTTCTACTAATTTAAATGAATTCTACTTAGCGTGGAGAAATCATTTCTTAATTTATAAAAAAATCTCTTAGAAAAGCTCGAACAAGTTATTGTTCTGCATTAACAGAAGATAATAAGAATAACCACAGGTTTCTTTTCAACACTATAGCTAGGCTGACAAAGAGTCAGGACTTGGTCAATCCTCACATCCCCCTTGAGCTTTCTAGTCAGGACTTTTTGAACTTTTTTAATCATAAAATTTTATCTATTAGAGATAAAATCAGTCAGATTCTTCCCACCATAAACGTAAGTACATTAACTACTACAACTCCTTCAATTGATATCTGTTTTGATAAGTTTACTCCTATTGACCTTTTAGAGTTAGATAAAATAATCTCCTCATCTAAGCCTTCATCTTGTCTTTTAGACCCTATTCCTACCAGGTTATTTAAAATAGTCTTCCCAATTATTGGTAGTCGTATTCTTCATATAATTAATTCTTCTTTAACTTTGGGTTATGTACCGCAGGGTTTTAAATTTGCTGTAATTAAACCCTTACTCAAAATGCCAATGCTCAATCCAGGAGTTTTGGCTAACTATCGACAATCTCTAATCTGCCTTTCCTTTCAAAAATCTTAGAAAGAGTTGTTGCTGCACAATTGTTTGACCACTTGCAGGGAAATGGTTTATTTGAAGAGCTTCGATCTGGGGTTCGGAGTTCATCACAGCACTGAAACAGCCTTAGCGAAGGTCACTAACGGCCTCCTTATCACATCTGATAATGGACTTGTTTCTGTACTTGTTCTTTTAGATCTTAGTGCAGCCTTTGATACTATCGATCATGACATTCTACTTGATAGATTAAAACACTATGTTGGACTAAATGGAACTTTGCTGCAGTGGTTTAGATCTTATTTGTCCAATAGACTTCAGCTTTTTCTCATCATTGATGAGTTGTCTTCCAACTCTAAGCTCAGTCATGGAGTTCCACAGGGATCTGTGTTAGGCCCTACTCTTTTTAGTTTATATATGCTTCCGTTAGGCAATATCATTAGAAAGCACTGTATACATTTTCATTGTTACCCAGATGACACACAATTATACCTGTCAATGAAGTCTGATGATTGTAATCAATTAGCCAAGTTAGATGCCTGTCTTAAGGAAATCAAAGCCTGGATGACTTGTAATTTTCTGCTATTAAACCCAGATAAGACTGAAGTCATTCTTGTTGGTCCAAAAAACCTTAGAAATTCCTTTCCAAATCAAACTCTTAATTTGGATGCTGCTGCTCTCACTCTGAATACTTCTGTGAGGAACCTTGGAGTTATTTTTGATCAAGATCTGTCCTTTAATTCACATATTAAATTTGTTTCCAAGACTGGCTTCTATCATCTGTGCAATATTGTTAAGATTAGGAGCATCTTGTCTCTGAATGATGTTGAGAAACTGATCCACGCCTTTGTCAGCTCTAGATTAGATTATTGTAACTCGTTATTGTCAGGTTGTCCTAACATATCTTTAAAAAGTCTTCAGTTGATCCAAAATGCTGCTGCAAGCGTTTTAACTGATTATAGAAAAAGAGATCATATCTCCCCGGTTCTGGCCTCCCTTCATTGGCTTCCCATAAAGTTTAGAATTAAGTTTAAAATCCTTCTTCTCACTTACAAAGCTCTTAATAATCAGGCCCCCTTATATATAAAAGATCTGATATTATCCTATCATCCTAACAGAGCACTACGCTCCCAAAATGCTGGATTACTTGTAATACCCAGAATCTCCAAAAGTACAATGGGAGGCAGAGCCTTCTGCTATCAAGCTTCTTTTCTGTGGAACCAGTTACCACTCTGGCTCCGGGAGTTAGACTCGATCTCTGTTTTTAAGAACAGGGTAAAATCCTTCCTTTTCAATATAGCCTACAATTAGGGAAGGATCTTATGTCTCTTAACCCCCCCTTTTGTTTTGCTGTTAATAGATTCAGACTGACGGGTGACCTCCAATAATGTACTTGGCTTCTCATAGTTCCTGTTCTTTATGTCTGTTCTCTTCATCCTCTCTATCCCCTCACCCCCAGCCAGTTGCAGCCTCCCTGAGCCTGGTTCTGCAAGAGGTTTCTTCCTGTTAATTGGGAGTTTTTCCTCTCCACCATCGCTAAGTGCTTGCTCACAGGGGATAGATAGATAGATAGATAGATAGATAGAGAGATAGATAGATAGATAGATAGATAGATAGATAGATAGATACTTTATTTCGAACAAAAAAGTATAACAAAACAAAACAAATGACAAATGCAATAAATTAACAGTATAGTGTTCGAAAGGGAGAAGGAAGAAGTGAACACTTATTAATTCCATCTCCTCTTTTCCTAAATACACCCATGTGAATTATATACAAATTACCACATTTAAGACCCCAAGTAAACAATTAACTGTATTTTGTACATATCAACATTAACACCCATCCATCCTTGCATACATTAATGTCTATACATCAAAACCATACCGGGGCCCCACCCTGGAGCCAGGCCTGGGGGAGGGGCTCGAAGGCTAGCGTCTGGTGGCCGGGTTTCCACCCAGGGGACCCGGCCGGGCTCAGCCCGAAGGAGTTACATGGGTCCGCCCTCTAGTGGGCTCACCACCTGCAGGAGGGATCATGGGGGTCCGGTGCTATGTGGATCAGGTGGCGGTCAAAGGCGGAGACCTTGGCGGACTGATCCCAAGCTTTCTAAACTGGCTTTTGGTACGTGGAATGTCACCTCTCTGGTGGGGAAGGAGCCTGAGCTGGTGTACGAGGTTGAGAGATACGGCTAGATATAATCGGCCTCACCTCAACACACAGCTCCGGTTCCGGAACCAGTCTCCTGGAGAGGGGCTGGAGCTTGGCCTTTTCTGGAGTTGCCCTGGGCAAGAGGCGACGAGCAGGGGTGGGTATTCTTGTATCGCCCCACCTTGCTGCCTCTATATTGGAGTTTTCCCCGGTGGACGAAAGGGTTGCTTCCCTGCGCCTTCGGGTTGGGAAACGGGTCCTGACCATCATTTGTGCCTATGCACCAAATGATGTTTCAAAGTACCCACCCTTTTTGGAGTCTGTGACTGGGGTGCTGGAGGGTGCTCCTCTTGGAGACTCCATTGTCCTACTGGGGGACTTCAATGCGCACGTGGGCAACGACAGTGAAACCTGGAGGGGGGTGATTGGGAGGAACGGCCTGCCCGATCTGAACCCAAGTGGTTTTCAGTTATTGGACTTCTGTGCTAACCACAGTCTGTCCATAACGAACACCATGTTCAAGCATAAGGGTGTCCATATGTGCACCTGGCACCAGGACACCCTAGGTCGCAGGTCGATGATCGATTTTGTTATTGTGTCATCAGACCTGCGACCGTATGCCTTGGACACCCGAGTAAAGAGAGGTGCAGAGCTGTCAACTGATCACCACCTGGTGGTGAGTTGGATCCGATGGCAGGGGAGGAAGCCATTCAGACCTGGTAGACCCAAACGTATAGTGAGGGTGTGCTGGGAGCGTCTGGCTGAGGCCCCTGTCCGGGAGGTCTTCAACTCCCACCTCCGGAAGAACTTCAACCACATTCTGAGGGAGTCTGGAGACATGGAGTCTGAATGGGCCATGTTTTCCACCTCTGTTGTTGAAGCGGCGGCCCAGAGCTGCGGCCGCAAGGTGGTCGGTGCTTCTCGTGGTGGCAACCCCCGAACCAAGTGGTGGACACCAGTGGTGAGGGGGGCCATTAAGCTGAAGAAGGAGTCCTATCAAGCTTGGTTGGCTTGTGGGACTCCCGAAGCAGCTGAGGTGTACCGGCAGGCCAAGCGGAGTGCAGTTCGGGTGGTTGCTGAAGCAAAAACCCGGGTATGGGAGGAGTTCGGTGAGGCCATGGAACAAGACTTTCGGTCGGCCTCAAAGAGATTCTGGCAAACTGTCCGGCGGCTCAGGAGGGGAAAGCAGCTCCCCGTCCACACTGTGTATGGTGTGGATGGGACACTGTTGACTTCGACTGGGGACATCGTCGGGCGGTGGAAGGAATACTTCGAGGATCTCCTCAATCCCACTGATACGCCTTCCACAGAGGAAGCGGGGTTTGGGGACGAGGGGGATGACTCGCCTATCACAGGGGCTGAGGTCGCCAAGGTGGTTAAAAATCTCCTTGGTGGCCGGGCCCCAGGGGTGGACGAGATTCGCCCCGAGTACCTCAAGGCCCTGGATGCTGTTGGGTTGTCATGGTTGACATGCCTCTGCAACATTGCGTGGAGGTCGGGGGCAGTGCCTTTGGCATGGCAAACCGGGGTGGTGGTTCCTCTCTTTAAAAAAGGAGACCGCAGGGTGTGCTCCAACTTTAGAGGGATCACACTCCTCAGCCTCCCTGGGAAGGTCTATGCCAAGGTACTGGAGAGGAGAGTCTGGCCGTTGGTCGAACCTCGGATTCAGGAGGAGCAATGTGGTTTTCGTCCTGGCCGTGGCACATCGGACCAGCTCTTTACCCTCTCGAGAATTCTCGAGGGTTCGTGGGAGTTTGCCCAAACAGTTTACATGTGTTTTGTGGACTTGGAGAAGGCATTTGACCGCGTCCCTCGTGGATTTTTGTGGGGGGTGCTTCGGGAGTATGGGGTATCGGGCTTGTTGTTACGAGCTATTCGGTCTCTGTATGACCGTTGTGAGAGTTTGGTTCGTATTGCCAACACTCGGTCGGAGTCATTTCCAGTGAGAGTTGGACTCCGCCAGGGCTGCCCTTTGTCACCGATCCTGTTCATAATTTTTATGGACAGGATCTCTAGGCGCAGCCAGGGAATGGAGGGTGTCATGCTTGGTGACCACAGGATCTTATCTCTGTTGTTTGCAGATGATGTTGTCCTGTTGGCTTCATCCAGCAATGACCTACAGCTCTTGCTGGGACGGTTTGCCGCTGAGTGTGAAGCGGCTGGGATGAGAATCAGCACCTCCAAGTCCGAGTCCATGGTCCTCAGCCGGAAAAAGATGGATTGTCCTCTCCGGGTTGGGGACAGGCTCCTGCCCCAAGTGGAGGAGTTTAAGTATCTTGGGGTCTTGTTCACGAGTGAGGGGAGAATGGAGCGAGAGATCGACAGACGGATTGGAGCAGCATCTGCAGTGATGCGGACGTTGTACCGGTCTGTTGTGGTGAAGAGGGAGCTTAGTTCTAAGGCAAAGCTGTCGATTTATCAGTCAGTCTACGTTCCTACTCTTACCTATGGTCACAAGCTTTGGGTAATGACCGAAAGAACGAGATCGCGGATACAAGCGGCTGAAATGAGCTTTCTCCGTAGGATTGCTGGACTCACCCTCAGAGATAGGGTGAGGGGCTCAGTCATCCGGGAGAGGCTCAGAGTAGAACCGCTGCTCCTCCACATTGAAAGGAGTCAGTTGAGGTGGTATGGGCATCTGATTAGGATGCCTCCTGGACGCCTCCCACTTGAGGTGTTTCAGGCACGTCCCACTGGGAGGAGACCCCGGGGCAGATCCAGGACTCGGTGGAGAGACTATGTCTCCCAGCTGGTCTGGGAACGCCTTGGTATCCCCTCTGAAGAGCTGGAGCAGGTGGCTGGGGAGAGGGAAGTCTGGGCTTCTCTGCTTGAACTGCTGCCTCCGCGACCCGGACCTCCGGAAAAGCAGTAGAAGATGGATGGATGGATGGATGGACATCAAAACCAGCCTCAAACAACACAGATATACACAGTGCTGTCCCACCCACCATTCCATAGTGTCCCATAGTGTCCCAGAGTGAGCATAGTGAATCGTACATATAAATACTACCCATCCATCCATCCATCCATCTTCTACCGCTTAATCCTTTTGGGTCGCGGGGGGGCTGGAGCCTATCCCAGCATCTTTGGGCGAGAGGCAGGGTACACCCTGGACAGATCGCCAGTCCATCGCAGGGCCAACACAGAGAGACAGACAACCATTCACTCTCGCATCCATACCTAAGGACAATTTAGAATCCCCAGTTTTGATGCCAATTAACCTAACTTGCATGTTTTTGGCATGTGGGAGGAAACCGGAGTGCCTGGAGTAAACCCACGCAGACATGGGGAGAACATGCAAACTCCACACAGAAGGGTCACCGATGGTCTGGGGGTGGGATCGAACCCACGATGGTCAAGGGTGGAATCGATCCCATGACCTTCTTGCTGTGCTGCCACTGTGCTAACCACTGCGCCACCGTGCTGGCGCAGTGGTTAGCACTGCGCCAGTAAATACTACCCTTCTAACATATATCCTTTCAGCAAATAATGTTTGTACCTCTTTTTGAATTGATTTCTGTTTGTACATAGTTTCAGTTCTGGCTCCAGACTGTTCCACAAATCTACCCCACAGACAGATATGCACATACTTTTCTTGGTTGTTCGTATCTTCGGTTTTGTAAAGTTTAAGTCTCCTTGGGATCATCATATTGCTGGGTCTTTCTGCAATTGTGGGGTTTTCCCTGCATTTGGTAGTGCTAATAGATGTCTTTTGTTGTGATATGGTGTGTATATAAATAAATAAATAAATAAATAAATAAATAATAAAGCTTTCGCCGACAACTTCTAGCTGGATTATGTTGTTGCGTTCCGCTTGTGATCGGGCATCCTCAGCCAATTCTCTGAGGATGCCCATCACATCGTTATAAAATTCCACAATGTTGGGCACATCGCATCATCTAGGGACGGGTAAGAAAAGCATCACTCTCAGAGTGTTAAATGGTGAGAATATTCTGACTTCCCCATCCCTAGAGGATGCTTTGACCCGGTCATGAGCGTCAGAACGCAACCCCCCACCCTGTTGTGTGTTAGGGGAAAGCTCTAGCTGTTCAGTGGAAGTTGAAGGGGTTGCGAGTGATTGATGATGATTTGTGGGTGGGATGTGTGGATAGTTTTGATTCTCAAATATATGTTCTAGATGATAAAGTGCGTTGCTGGTGATATTATTATTGTTGTTATTGTTATGTTGCTTGGGGGTGTTGTCTCACCTATTTCATTAGTGCTATCGTGTAAATGATCTGTTAATTGATCATCAGATTGATTTGATTTTCCTTACAGAGACTTGGTTAGGGCAAGAGGATTATGTTGGTTTAAATGAATCAACTCCCTCTGGTTATTTAAACTGTCAAAATCCCAGAAGTTCTGGTCGTGGAGGAGGAGTAGCAACAATTTACCATTCCAAATTACTAGTTAATGTAAAGCAAAAAACATGTTATAATTCCTTTGAGGGCCTGGTCCTCAGTATTGGGCACTTTAGCAATTTTAGGTTAAACCCAATTTTATTTGCCATAGTTTATCGTCCCCCATCAACCTACTCAGAATTTTTATCCGAATTTGCTGATTTCTTAGCTGATTTAGTGCTGAAATCTGATAGAATCATTATAGTAGGGGACTTTAATATACATGTGGATGTAGATAGTGACTGCCTTAATGTGGCATTTAATTCAATATTAGACTTGATTGGGTTTTCTCAGAAAGTAGGAAATTCTACTCATTACCTCCACCATACATTGGACCTTGTTCTGACATATGGCATAGAAATAGAAAATCTTGTAGTGTCTCCTCATAACCCTGTACTGTCAGACCATTGTCTGTTAACCTTTGATTTTACTATTTCTGACTATTTGGCTCCTAAAGAAAAATATTATTACAGTAGATGCCGCTCAGATGATGCTGTTACCAAATTTATGCAGATTGTTTCCTCTATGCCATGTGTCAACACAACGGAAATAAGCTATAGATAGCTTGCTCCTTCTGTAATTGATAACATGGTGGATAGTGTTTCAGCTTCTCTGCATCAGACTCTAGACTTGGTGGCCCCCTTAAAAAAGAAAAAGTCTAATCAGAGATTTCTAACTCCTTGGTTCAACACAGAAACTTGTAGCTTAAAACAGAAGACTCGTCAATTAGAAAGAAAATGGCGCTCCACTAATTTAGATGAAATCTATTTAGCTTGGAGAAATCATCTTTTAATTTATAAAAAAATCTCTTAGAAAAGCTAGAACGAGTTATTACTCTGCATTAATAGAAGAGAACAAAAATAATCCCAGGTTTCTTTTCAGTACTGTAGCCAGGTTGACAAAGAGTCAGGACTCTGTCAATCCTAGCATTCCCTTAGAGCTTACTAGTCAGGACTTTATGAACTTTTTTAATAATAAAATTTCATCCATCAGAGATAAAATCAATCAGATTCTTCCCACAGTTAACTTAAATACTGTAACTACTACAACTCCTTCTATTGATGTCTGTCTTGATGAGTTTACTCCAATCGACCTTTGTGAGTTAGAAAAATAGTTTCCTCATCCAAACCTTCAACTTGTCTTTTAGACCCTATTCCTACCAGGCTATTTAAAGAAGTCTCCCCACTTATTGGTAGCCTTATTCTTCATATAATCAATTCTTCATTAACTTTAGGCCATGTACCGCAGGCTTTTAAAACAGCTGTAATTAAACCCTTACTCAAAAAGCCAACGCTAGATCCAGGAGCTTTAGTTAACTATAGACCGATCTCTAATCTCCCTTTCATTTCAAAAATCTTAGAAAGAGTTGTTGCTACGCAATTATTTGACCACCTGCAGGGAAATGGTTTACTTGAAGAGTTTCAATCTGGGTTTAGAATCCATCATAGTACTGAAACAGCCTTAGCGAAGGTCAATAACAACCTCCTTATTGCATCTGATAATGGACTAGTTTCTGTACTTGTCCTTTTAGACCTTAGTGCAGCTTTTGATACTATCGATCATAATATTCTACTTGATAGATTAGAACACTATGTTGGACTTAATGGAACTTCGTTGCAGTGGTTTAGATCTTATTTATCTGATAGGTTCCAGTTTGTTCATGTAAATAATGAGTTTTCTTTCAACTCAAAGCTTAGTCATGGAGTTCCACAGGGACCTGTGCTAGGCCCTGCTCTTTTTAGTTTATATATGCTTCCGTTAGGCAACATTATTAGAAAGCACTATATATATTTTCATTGTTATGCTGATGACACACAATTATACCTGTCAATGAAGCCAGATGATAGTAATCAATTAGCCAAGTTAGAAGCCTGTCTTAAGGAAATCAAAGCTTGGATGACTTGTAATTTCCTGCTATTAAATTCAGATAAGACTGAAGTCATTCTTGTTGGTCCAAAAAACCTTAGAAATTGCTTTCCAAATCAAACTTTCAGTTTGGATGCGGTTACTCTTTCTCTTAATAGCTCTGTGAGGAACCTTGGAGTTATTTTTGATCAGGATTTGTCCTTCAATTCACATATTAAATTTGTTTCTAAGACTGCCTTCTATCATTTGCGTAATATTGCCAAGATTAGGAGCATCTTGTCTCAGAGTGATGCTGAGAAACTGATCCACGCTTTTGTTAGCTTGAGATTAGATTATTGTAATTCTTTATTATCAGGCTGTCCTAAAATATCTTTAAAAAGTCTTCAGCTGATCCAAAATGCTGCAGCAAGAGTTTTAACAGGTACTAGAAAGAGAGATCATATCTCTCCGGTTCTGGCCTCCCTTCATTGGCTTCCCATAGAGTTTAGAATTAAGTTTAAAATCCTTCTTCTTACTTACAAAGCTCTAAACAATCAGGCTCCTTTTTATTTAAAAGATCTGATACTACCGTATTATCCTAACAGATCACTACGCTCCCAAAATGCAGGATTACTTGTAATACCTAGAATCTCCAAAAGTACAATGGGAGGCAGAGCCTTCAGTTATCAAGCTCCTCTCCTGTGGAATCAGTTGCCAATCTGGATTCGGGAGTCAGACTCGATCTCTGTTTTTAAGAATAGGGCTAAAACTTACCTTTTTGATATAGCCTACAATTAGGGAGGGATCATGTGTTTCTGAACCCTCCCTTAGTTATGCTGCTAATAGGTTTAGTCACCCGGGGGACCTCCAGTAATGCACTGGGCCTCACTCCTTTTCTCACTCTCAATGAAATATTTTTTTGCTGGTCATTAACATTTGTTTGTTCTCTCCCATAGATTGAGTCCCCATCGTGCTGTTTGCTCTCTACATGTCTGTTCTTTTCTTCTTCTCTATCCCCTCACCCCCCAGCCAGTCGCAGCAGATGACTGCCCCTCCCTGAGCCTGGTTCTGCTGGAGGTTTCTTTCTGCTAAAAGGGAGTTTTTCCTCTCCACCGTTGCCAAGTGCTTGCTCACAGGGGATCGCCTGATTGCTGGGGTCTTTCTGCAACTGTGGGGGTTCCCCCTACAGTTGATAGTGCTATGAGATGACTGTTGTTGTGAAATGGCGCTATATAAATAAAGTTGAATTGAATTGAATTAAATCAACCTGAAAGGGTGCTGGAATATGAATTTATTTGTCCACGGCCCTTTGCATTTCATTCATTCCAATTAGAAACCGATGTAAATAGGTTAAATCTTCCATCGTGTAATCATAGTCAGCTACCCACTCTGGTAGCCTTTCGCCCCCCTCATTCCTCAATTCATCATGGTCTGATTGTGATTTTTCATTCATGATAGCTTATATACAGTTTGTCACAATACCCAGGATATAGAGGAGGAAAAAAAGATTACATAACACTTTTTCACAGATGGTCAGGACGGAGGTCCTGAAGCTCTGCATGACCCGGCAGAGTGACAACATGGTGGTCAGACGCTGATGCACCCTGGTTCTCATCCCACACACACAGCGTTGAAGGGCTCCCTCAGGGGTGCTGTCAAACTGGATCTCTGGAGCAGACGGGATGGCCGGATTGAGTGCTTGGTTTAATTCTGCAAAGCGGAGCAAAAAAAACATCAACGTTACTCACGGTGGTTCTGTATGTACATATGTTTTGTTTCAAATCAAGTTGGAGGGTGGTCGAATGTTTATTTTATATATATATTATTTAAAAGAACCTCGGTTGACCAAAGTGGTATATGTACAATTAATCATGATAAACATGTTAAAAATAATAAAATACATATTTCAGTTTTTATTCTTAGAGACGGCGAAATATCTTCCAAGCAGGAAAGTCGTTTTAAATTGTTTTTAATACATACATTCAGTCGTCTCACGTTGGCCGTTGGCATGGTCCTCCTCCTCCCCCACCTCCTCAGCATCCCATGCGCCGGTGCATTGGCGTTTATGGATGAATGACGCAGGTACAAAATGATGACGGGGTTTGTGGGATTTAATATCAATACAGGAGTGCGGATCTGTAAGTACATACTGTAACGTCGGGGCCATGTTAAGGGGGGCAGGGATTCCCCAGCATGCTTTGCCAGTTGAAAACATTACTGTGTGTGTGTATTAAATGTGTTATTACTGAGCTATACTGCTGTGTCATTATAACTGCGTTATAATGACCCAGCAGTGTTTCGCAGGATTAGGGCAAGATGTATCATGTGTGTGTGTAACCATGATTGAAACGGAGGTCTGGGAGAATGACCTCCCCTCCTCTCTGTGCTCAGAAGTAAGTTGGGGGGTCGGTGGTGTGTAAATAAAGCCTGTTCATCACAACCATCTTGCTCCTCTTTCTTTGTGTGAATCCCGCAAACGTCACACTGGTGTCAGAAGTGGGATGGAGCAAGATGAGGATCCAGGAGGTCTGGCGGCCAGAGCGGTTCATCGCTCGGCTGGGAACTGAGCGTAGAGCTGAGACGCCGGGCCCCGGAGAGGTTCACCGCGATGGACGGAGCAGCGGACCCGACGGGCCGAGCAGAGCAAACCAGCTCTGTTTCCCGCCCTTTTCAGGGCAGGACGGGCTGGCGATTCCAGAGCAATCAGGAGCGGTGATCGACCGGGAGATGACCATCCCATCCGTCCAGCAGCGGGCCAAGATTCCCCGCTACAACGGCGAGAACCTGGTGGATGACCACCTGGCCCAGGTTGAGTTGGCTGCCGTGCTGAACGACTGGTCATCGGAGGAAACCACCGTGCTGAGAGCGAGTGGGAGGAGGAGCTACGGCAGATCACAGCAGCGCACGTGAGGAAGGGCGGCTTCCGCTGCACAGAGCCAGGGCACATCGCATGGTATTGCCCCGCACACAGCGCACGACAAACTGGCCCCTCGCCGACGTTAAATTAGAGCGAGGTGGCATGGACGGAGAAAAAGCCGCCTCCTGCAGATGCTTCCCCCGGTGGTGACGTCATAGAGGCCTTTGGAGCGCAGCAGCAGCGGAGCGAGCAGGACAGATCCGGTCTTTTCCCGGGCTCGGCAGGGGCTGGACGCCTGGACGCGGGCCAGCGGCCGCCTGGGAGGTCCTGGCAGCGGTGGGAGTCATGGGACTCCCGCTGCCAGAGGAGGAACTGTGCATGTCCTACCGCCACCCGCAGATGCTTCCCCTTTCGGTGACGTCACGGAGGCCCTCGGCGCAGCAGCGACGCGCAGCAGCAGAGCGAGCAGGACGAAGATCCGGCCATTTTCCAGGCGCGGCAAGGGCTGGACACATGGACGCGGGCCAGCGGCCGCCTGGGAGGCCTGGCAGCGGTGGGAGTCGGCCGGAGCGGGCATGGGACTCCCGCTGCCGGGGAAGGGACTGTGCGTGGTCCTACAGAGGCTGTCAGATGTGTCCATCCACCCGCTGGTGGCCAAACCGGAACCCTACCCCAACCAGATACTCCGACCGAAACTCAGATGGCCCGTGCATGCCGCCCCGGCACCGGGCTGACTCGCATTGGATTTCTGAAAGTGGACTTTGAATTTTCTGGGGCAGAAACCAGTCCGGGGTGGGGGGCAGTGTAACGTCGGGGCCATGTTAAGGGGTGCAGGGATTTCCCAGCATGCTTTGCCAGTTGAAAACGTTACTGTGTGTGTGTATTAAATGTGTTATTACTGAGCTATACTGCTGTGTCATTATAACTGTGTTATAATGACCCAGCAGTGTTTCGCAGGATTAGGGCAAGATGTATCATGTGTGTGTGTAACCATGATTGAAACGGAGGTCTGGGAGAATGACCTCCCCTCCTCTTTGTGCTCAGAAGTAAGTTGAGGGGCCGGTGGTGTGTAAATAAAGCCTGTTCATCACAACCATCTTGCTCCTCTTTCTTTGTGTGAATCCCGCAAACGTCACAATACCGTTGGGCAGACGTCTCGCACACATGGTCTTTTTACAAAGGCATTTAGGTCTGCTCCCACCCCCACCAGTCGATGTTGAAGGCCTCGGTTTGTATTCTGTAAAATAATAATAAGAAGTTTATTTCACATTGAAAAAAAACATAACACGGGGACGTTTATGTCATCACCCCGAGACGTTGCAAGAGGGCCAATGGCAACCCGCCACACCATCAGAATGTGACCCTATCCCCAGTTTACATTTTAGCATGGCATGGTTTGTTTTGAAGCAGGAAAACGATCATATCGGCTTAATAAAAGGATTTTTAAAACTTGGAGGAGCTTACCGGAAGCACGCGCCATAGCGTGGGTTGACCTGTCTCTTGGCGGCGCTGGTCGTTTGCCTCTGGTCTACGAAATGCTCTCAAGCTGGGCGTCCACGGGCTCTATACCGGCTATAGAGCCTGTGAACACAGCTGGGTTCCCCACTGCCGGACGTCTGCCGTTATTCAGCTGTGGAACGGCCGCTGGACAAAGGGCTGCAGGATGCTCGACGCCGACCCCGGGCAGTTCGTGGTCCCTTAAAACTGCCCGATCGTCCTCAGAACGTCGGATTTCATCCAAAGCCCCCAGCAGACTATCTTGATCATCGTCAAATTGATGCGTATTATCCTCTTTGAAATCTGTAAGTGCATTTCTCTTTTTCAACAACCGTTCATAATGTTTTATAGACACAATAATGATCTTTACATACCTGAGAGATTTATTACCCCTTCCAGTTGAGGTAGGATACCTTTACAAAAGACAGAAAACATGATTTAAAAGCAGATCTGACTCTGAAACAGACAATGAGATAAATGCTTTGTAACATAAAATAATAGCAGCTTTATCTGTATAAGACTTTTCACAGGCCAGTCACAAAAACAGATAAAACCGTTCATCGAGTAATTAGAAAACTAACATGATTAAAACTTACTACTGTAGCTTGGTGGAGAGTGAATTTTGGCGTGCGTTATAATTTCTAAAAAAATGAGTCAAGTTTTATTTAACAATACAGAGAAAAAAAAGTTGGGTTTTTTTATAAAGTTTTGAAAGTCAAATATCACCTCTCATCTTGCCTGTGTCACGTTTCTTTGGGTGTGAAGATGCGATTCGGTGTGGGGGGATAGTGTTCATTGATACTTATAGACAAAACGAAGACCCCCTATAGGGGATTGTGGAAAAGCTTTGAAGTATGGGTGACCAATGTGTTGTTTGGTGTAAAAACAACGGTGCGGGGGTTTCACAGATGTGAAAAACAATTGTTCACCCCGAGTCACATGTGATTGTTTGCTTGTGTGAGCGAGTGTGGATTGATGCGTGATGGGGAGATGTTGTTTAAGGCCCGTGGGGGTATCAGCCAGAGGAATGTTAAATTTACTCAGTGACATTAAACACACATATAAACACATTTTGGTTGTTCACAGGTTAAGCACTGCATGAGCATAGGCTGAAACACCTCTTCTTCTTCCTTCATGTGGGACAGAAAGTCCTGTGTGAAAGCCTCTAGTCTCTCTTTCAGCTGCTGGGCATAGTCAAGCTGCTCATATTCACTCTTAATGTTGTGCAGACCCTTTTCAAACAGGGCCAACATCTCTGAAATCTTGTTGTCAGCATGTACATCGAACTCTTTGTGTGTGTGTTTGTAGACAGAGCTCAAATGTTTTTTTTTCACTGTGGCGCCTGCTTAGGAAAGCTTCATACCACCTCTCTGACACTTTTTTCCCTAGACAAATTTGCCCCTTTTCTCCTACTGACTCAGCAAACACCCTACAGTCACTCAGAAATGCAAAATATGTGTTTTAGAAGTGGGATTTATATGTATTTGCATCTCCTATCTAAAGTCAGTCAGCCTAACCAGTAAACTATTGCAACACTAAGAGTCGTGTGAATTAATCGCCTTAAGCAATCTCCCTCTGCCTATACAGTGGCAGCAGCAGCAGGAAATGTGTCTGTTTCCCCAGATTTTCAATGAGGTCTAAGTCTGAGTTCTGTTTAAGCTGTGCAAGGACATTTACCTGTTTTGTTTTTTGTTTTCAGTGTGCTTTGGGTCATTAAGCCCAAATAGGCCTGTTTGCTGAGGTCAGTCTGCCTCTAAAACCCTTTTTCTGAATGTGCAGAAGATGATGTTGCAGATTTGTGACTGGGTCAGTGTGTATGCATGCTTTTGTACACAGAGCACAGATCCATGTTGTTGCAAAATTTGGTCTCCCCATTCAACATCCGTTTTCGTCAAGAGAATGGTGGCTTCAAAGCCTGACACGGTGAGACGCCTCTGACTGATATCTGTTTTTGCAAACTGAAACCACTACAAACATGTCACCTTTGAGCCCATCTGTTTTGGCTGAGACAGTGGTGTTGTTTAAATTCTTTTCCAGACACTCTGATGTGTTTTTTGTAAATTGAAAAACTACAAAGCTGTCACTTCAGACAAGAAGTTCTGCCATCATTAACCCAATCCTAACCCTAAACCACACATGGACAACAGGTTAAAATCACAATCTGTCAGTTTGACGAGAAGTTTTCGGACCAAAGGTCATGTTTTCAAAACACTTTTGATTGACAACCTAATTACGCGAGGTCATGGGTCATGTTTTTAAAACACTTTTGATTGACAGCCTAATTACTCGAGGTCACGGGTCATGTTTTCTAAACACATTTGATTGACAGCCTAATTACGCGGGGTCACGGGGGCGGGGTCAGGGTCAGGTCAGGTCAAGGGGGCGTGGCACCTATCAAAACTGAGATAAAGGGTGTGTACAAGTACTACCCCACCTCTCTCAGGAAGCAGTGGCATTGGCAGTGGCTGAGATTGGGGTCAACGGGAACAGGAGGATGATGCAGGAGGTGACTGAAGTGTTCTTTCCAGTAATCAAGGCAGTCTGTCTCAGCGGTGATGAGATTGCTGTTGATGTCCTTCACCTGGGCTGTCTTGGTGTGTGGGCCATTGCGTACTTGACGGAGCATACTATACTATATATACATACTATATATTCAGGTTTTTCAGTCACGTGACCCGCACACCCAGCGATGCAGCCGGCGGCCGCCAGGCTTGTTTACATAACAAAGATTGTGAGTGTTGCAAACTTCTGAGTCTTCTGGAAGTGTGGGACAGGTTAGCTGGTAGTTTATCACTATTTATCATGTCTGAATGTGAAGGAGGTCTGAGTGAACAGACCAAACACCTCTCTGGCATCGAATTGAAGCGGTATCAGGATAAAATGGCCATTCTAGGAGGCTGTGATCCTTACACTGCACCTGGCGTGTTGTTCTCCCCCATCACAGCTGAGGATGTCACACTGCCAGACTTTGAGTTCAGTGACTTGATGATTTACCTGATCGTGCACCCTTCACCATACAGTCTGGAGAATTTTGAGGCTCACAAGACCAAGTGAGACTCACAAGCGAGTGTACTCTGTGGGAGTCCAGCCTTTCCTGTCTATTGCAGCAATCCACATGTTTCTACGGTCAGGCTCTTGACTCAGTGCAGGAATCCTGTAGAAGCTCACATTCTCCTTCTGTCCACGCCTATTATGGCAGTGAACAGCACAACACGTCTCCGGCATGACAACAATGACAAAAACGGCGATGACAGGGCTTAGAAAACGTGTGAAAGTGGTTTGTTTACACAAGCTTGTGTACTATATAATCTGCGGTACTCCATCAGGTCGCCTCGGAGGCGGGCCTTTTGGTGACGGTTGATGATGTCCAGAGTCTGTAGAGAAATCCAAGGTCGTTTTGGGAAAGATTGTGAACATCACAGGACAATGCAGGCAGACTGGATGATGTTTTTCTTGAAAATCTCCCAGTTGCCCACTTTGTCTGTGGCCAGGGCACTGAAGTGGTTGTTGATAGAACATCAGAACTCAGTTGCAATGCTGGGATCACAGAGTTGGGAGGAATCCATGCGGGACTGGTACTTGGCAGAAGGATCGGCCCATAGATTCAGCTTAAGCTGCGCGACCAGCAGGCAATGGTCAATGTTATCAAGTGCTGCTCCTCTGAACACACAGCAGTTTGTCGCAAATGACTTCCAGCAGCAGCAGCAGATGATGATGTGGTCGAGGGCCTTTCGGGTTCTGCCATCAGGGATGTACCAAGTCTAGTGATGGATGAGTTTCTGAGGAAACCAGGTGTCGGCTATGATTGTGGGAGTGACAGAGCAGAAGGAGACGGTTACCATTGTCATTCATAGATAGGCCAGCAAAGGTGGTGCTGACAGGTGGACCGGAAGACTGGGCTGGGAGCAGCTCTCTGGAGGAGAGGGTAGCGTTGGTATTGGTAACAATGATGGTGATGTCATGCGGTGGAACCTGTCCAACAACCTGATGAAACTTGTCAAAGAAAGCATACTTTTCTTCCTCATCTGCAACATCAGTGGGGGCATAGGCGACAATAACTGTCATCTTTCTCGGTCTCTTTACTCTCACAATTCTCCAAAATACTTGAAAAAATCTTCACTAAAAGACTGGATTATTTCATTGAAAAGCACAACCTTCTTACAGACAGTCAGTATGGTTTAAGAGCAGACAAATCTACATCTTTGGCACTGATCGAACTCATAGAAGAAATTACTAGTTGTATAGATAAAAAAAAAGTTTGCTGTAGGAGTATTTACAGATTTAAAGAAAGCTTTTGACACCACTGATGGCAGAATTTTACTGAGGAAACTGGAATGGTATGGGATAAGAGGGGTCGGACTGAGTTGGGTGGAAAGTTATTTAACCTCTTGCACTCCGGTGTACCACGGACGGGCATGTCTCTGCGTCCTAGAGTGCACGAGGACGCTCTCATGCGCTCTAGGACGCACGAGGGCGCTGCGTCCAAGCGCGCACTGAAAAAAAAAGCTGCATTTCTGTTCTTCTACTACAGACACAGCCGCGAACAGATCAGATATGATTGACCTCTCATTCGACTAATAAGAGCCTTGAATTGGGTTTCTGAAACCTTGAAGAACCAATGACTGAAAACCTAGCAAGAAGGACCCGCCTACCAACGCTGTGAATGCAGCGAGCCAATTGAAGCACAGAAGTTCGCAAGCTGTTTTGTGTAAGGCTGGGTGAAGACAGACTGCTGCAGCAGATGAAAAAAGGACCCGCAGGAAGAACCTACCACAGACCCAGCAGCACGGAGACCACCCACAAGTGCAACCTGTGTGACAGGGACTGCCATTCGCGCATCGGCCTGTTCAGCCACAGGCGGTGCTTTTTTTTTTTTTATTCCAGCAGAATAGACGTTTAGGATTCTCTTCCATGGTCATCATAGACCGACGGAGGCCGACGATGAAGGCTGGGTGACACACATGCGTTCGCCAGTCTTTTTGAATTACTACTGTTATTTGTTTTGAAAAATCGTTCGCCAAAACCGCAATCATGGAAGTGCAAAACCGCAATAATGGAATTATGTTTTGACCGGGTCGCGAGACCAGAACCACGAGCAGGTTCCAAGCGGACCAGCATCGCGTTCGTCTGACAATGAGGAAGAAGTTCGCCAGCTACGCTGCTGCTGTGAAGAGGTAAGTGTTATAAGCTAAATTATTCTTTATCCCTGAAAATTGTAATCAAAAATGACTTTTGACCGATCGGTAAATTACAGCTGTGCGTCATCGCTGCATGATGGACCGCTGCGCAACGGGCGATGTCCGTCCTCTGTAGCAAGGGGGGGTGACCCCACACACACACACACACACAGCTCTGAGTGTCACCTTTCATTAGAGCCCAAGATGAAGCTTCTATATTAAATCATTCAAAAGTTACAGACGTTTTTCCAAACTGTGCCATTTGGCACAATTTGGTACAGTTCAAAAACGCCTGGGAACTACCTGAGAAAAAAGCTGTGTAATATATTCATTTGTTACAAAATTTTGACCTCAGCTGGATAACACTTGGTTCTACATTTCTGTTGCATCTTCAAGCCCGGATCTGAAGCTGTGTGTTATTTGCAAGCATTTGTATCCAAAAAAATACTGAGGCAAAATTTATTTTCTTCAAGTTCAGTATGTTTAGATGACTGTAACTCAGTGGCCGGAGCACTTAGAGAGATTATGACTATTTTGCCAAAAAATTCAAAGTGTTTTCTTTTAAATGAGACCAACCCCATGAAGATGCTGCAAAGGGTTGAAGAACAGCTTTCGATTTACTTTGGGCACGTTATTTTTTGGCGTTTTTAGGGAAATTGAACGGAGTGCAAGGGTTAAGTAACAGACAACAATTTGTACAAATAGGTGAGCAGAAATTACCCTTCATGTACATCACTTGTGGTGTGCTCCAGGGGTCAGTTTTGGGACCCAAACTCTTTATCTTATATGTAAATGACATATGCCAAGTATCAAAAATTCTGAAATTTATTTTGTTTGCGGATAACACATATATCCTTTGCACTGGTGAGAATTTGCAGCAGGTTTTAGAGGTGGTCACAACCGAAATGAAAAGGCTAATGCAGTGGTTCAACAAAAATAAATTACCTCTAAATCTGAAAAAAAAAATCAAAGATTATGTTGTTTGGAAATTATAAAATAAATCATGAAATAATGGTAACGATAGATGATACCAGAATTGAAATACTACAGGAAAATAAGTTTCTGGGGGTGACGCTAGACAATAAAATCTGCTGGAAACCTCACATCAGTCACATCTGGGCCAAGTTGGCAAAATGTATAGGGATACTGGGGAAGACAAGACACATCTTGGACTATAAATCATTGTTCTTACTGTACAGTTCATTGTTTCTACCATATCTTAACTACTGTGTAGGGGTCTGGGAAAACACCTACAAGACCAACCTGCAGCCAATATGCACATTACAAAAAAAAGCTATAATGATAATAAATAATGTAGGATATAGAGACCATACCAACTTGTTTTTAAAGTCACATGCCATAAAGTTCATGGATTTAGTTAAATATAAGACAACACAAGTAATGTACAGGGCAATTAATAATCAACTCCCAACTAATATACAAAAAATATTTTTAAAAAAAGAGGACAATGATTATAATTTGAGAGGAGACTTAAACTTTACAAAACCTAAGGTACGGACAACTAAGAAAAGTATGTGCGTATCTGTCGGTGGGGTGGATTTGTGGAACAGTCTGGAGCTGGAACTAAAACTATGTACAAACAGAAATCAATTCAAAAATAGGTATAAACATTATTTGCTGAAAGGATATATGCTAGAGGGGTAGTATTAATATGTACGATTCACTATGCTCACTCTGGGACACTATGGTATGGTAGGTGGGACAGTACTGTGCATATCTGTGTATATCTGTGTTGTTTCGGGCTGGGTATAGATGTATGGACCGTATGTATGTTGGGATGGATGGGTGTCAATGTTGATTTGTACAAAATATAGTTAATTGTCTACTTTGGTCTTAATTGAGGTAATATGTATATATTTCACATGGGTTGTATTTAGGGAAAAGAGGAGTTGGAGTAAATAAGTGTTAACTTCTTCCTTCTCCCTTTCGAATACTGTATAATATCACTTTTATTGCACTTGTCATTTGTTTTTGTTTTTTTTTGCTTTTTAGTTCGAAATAAAGTATCTATCTATCTATCTATCTATCTATCTATCTATCTATCTATCTATCTATCTATCCATCCATCCATCCATCCATCCATCCATCCATCTATCTTTCTGTGCTGGTGAAGAAAGTGGGCCTAAAGTAGTCTGCCGGTCACCAGTATCCAGCTTGTTGACTTGCGGATGGGCTTTGGCATGGCAAGTGCCACGCCATAGAGGCCCGTACACTTCTCAGGACTGCTCCAGATGAAACGGTAATCACCTACAATGGTTTCACCGCTGCTTTGCCACCGTTATTCACAGAGACCCACCAGGGTGATGCTGCAGCAGGTGAGCTCTTGGGACAGCAGTGTGGCTGCTCTGGTACGAAGGAGTGTCTGGACATTCCACATGGCAACACGAGTGGTGTGGCGAAGGTCAATCCGTACTCATTGGTCGAGGGCATGCTGGGGTCCAATTCTGAAATGGCCAATCCAGTTTCTTCTGATTGGTTTCATAACAAAGTAGGTTTCTCCAGGGGCTATCAGAAAAAAATAATAATAAACCACACTCAAATAAATATGTAGAAAAAAAAGCAGTGAAGTAAAATTCAAAACTTTTAAAGGAGGTACAGATCGTTACAGTCTTTTCTGCTTTGGGGTGGTTTTTTTAAATTAATTTTTATTAATAAATCAGCTCTCAGAAAGACCTGCTATACTTTACCCTCGGGGGTCCTGATTAAGTCGAACATGATTAGTGTATGTAGTCACCCAGGGGACAAAACCACAACCTGATTGGTTCATCAGCTAGTGCTGCTCAGAAAGATGCCAGAGAGGACTGACGATGAAAAAGTAAGTTTATTTAAAAAAAAAAAAAATGCAGTCAAACTGAGGCTGCCAACAAATTTTCTCAGATTTACCAAAAATAGAGAAGACTATTTAAAAAATTGGCGTACTCTCCTGATGCGGATCAATCAATGACACGAAAAACGCCCTCGGCCCACCACCTATTTTGCTCACCAGCTACTGCGGCTAGTGATTTTCCAAAGTTAATAGCCACTCAGCCTTTTCACTAGTTAAAATTTTGTCATTGGAAAATTATGTTTAATATGATCAAATTTTACTATTGAATGCTAAAATTTACTTGAACTAAATTTACAACCTTTTTAAATATAAATGACCTTAATACATACATAAAAATAGCAAGAGAAACACTGTCTATTTATGAACAGTAGTAAATACTGTAGAACAGTAGAGAAAATTTTTTGTAATGTAACAGTAAAGTACAGGTAGATTTGGGCTGTCTCAATTCTCATTTGTACCCCTTTGCCTATGAATTGGGACACCCCTTCATGGCTGCACTGTGTCATTAGTAGTTGCTGATGGATGGAACCTAACCTGTTTTCATCAGAAAAAAAAAAGAAGAGAAAAAAGAAAACTGATTAGAAAAAGTCTCATCTTAAGGAGAAAAAGGTCTCAAATTTACATGAACTTTTCTAATCAATAGAAAAGGTCAGAAATTTACTAGAAAGAAAGCTGTAAATTCACAGAAAAATTTGGACCCCCTTGTGGCCGGGTTTGGCCCATGGGCCATATGTTTTACACCCCTGGACTAATGCATTAAAAATACAGATTTAGAGAGTAAACGACAACTTCTTGCTCTAAAAATAATCATGTTTAACCCCAGATGTAGGAGCTGATGTGGGGAGAGCACAGGGATTAGCTTCTTATTGTTGGGACAATGGGGATCAAGGGCAGTTCTCTTGGTAATCTGATCACTGAGCGCAGGGACAGCTGTGTTCTGCCAGCTGCTGTCTGTTCATTGCCATTTCTCCAGACTGGCTGCAAAATGAGCTTGCCATGGGCGGAGTCTGACTCTACTCTGTACTCTGTACAGGAGAAGCTGCCACCCACCGTGGCATTTCTTTGCACTGGGCTGAACAGGAGCAGGACAGGAGCTCGACCCCTGGAGTAGACCATCCGCAGCTTCTCCAGACTCAGTCCACAGAGACAATGGACCAATGAGCACACACTCTGTGCAAATAGTGCTTGTGGGAGTTGTAGTTTCATAGTGTCATGTTGCAATAGGTCAGTTATTTTAGATGCCATTTGAGAAAACTGCACAGAAATCCACCAGCCATTGGCCAGTTGGCTGGTGTTAATGTCAAGCCCTGGTTGTGGCATTTATGATATAGTATTATATAAAAAGATACAACGGAACAGCTGTATCGGATGCATGATTTGTCAGTATTCATCGATGTTTTATATGACCAGGAAGTTTAGAAAGGGAGTAAAATATTTTATAGTTTATTATACTGTAATATATCTTTTGGGGTATTTTGGATATATTACATTGTCTTTCTTTTTTCAGGGAGTGAAACCTGGACCAGTAAACAAAATGGTCATCATCAAACCAAGACTCAACCGCGTCATGGGGGGAAGAATTAGGTGAGGCAGTGATCTGCTATTGCTATAGGAAATTTTAGGGATCAGGTATATTAATGAATGCAAACAGAATAATCAGAACAAATTAAATATATGGGCTCAACTGCTGTGTTATTTTGACAATGTTTTGGTTATGTTACCTTTTGTCTATACTTAACCATATTTTAGAAGCATGTGGGACAATTTGTGCATTTGTACAAGCACTGTTACAGATTGAAACACTTAACACATATTATAAAGCAAAACATGGTGAGGTTTTCTGAGGCCCATAACAATATTCAATTACTAAGAACAAAACAGTAGGCTCAAAAGCCTGAAACAGTACCTTTTTCATCACTAGTACCCCTGCCTACCACTAATACTTATTAATAATATTTTTATGCCAACAATCATCAGATATACAGTTTCATGATATAGGGGTTACATATGTAACTAAGTGATGTAGACAGTATTTTTCCCTAAATATGTGTGTAATGTCTTAACATAACTACTGTCTTTCACAGAAGTACACTCTACAAGGACATAGTTGGGGACCAACTTGACCTTTCCCTGCTACAGACTGCAGACATACACAAAGACTTTGACATAATGGAGAAACCTTTAGCGCCAACTATGGCCATCAGTGATGAGAAGCCCCTTGTTGAAACAGCCTTTGGTTTGGCTCAAAAGGGGAGTGTGCCCTTATACCAGCAGCCCATTTTGCCAACCAAGTTTGTCAAGATGCACCCAGATTCTCCACCTTACCCACAGCTGCCACTTGTGGATTACGGGCTTACCCCAACAGAATATGTACACATCTGCACTGATGAAGAGCACTTTATTCTTAAAAGCATCAGTGTCTCACTGGACATGGCTCACAAGATGGCAACAAGGGAGCAAGCATCAGTGCATGAGTGGCATTAGCTTCGTCGGTGTAAAATAACATTTCATTTTAGAGAAGTTTGTTTTGTGAGGGCAGTGAGCTCTGCAGAATCTCCTGCTGAAAGAATCCTCAAAGGCAGACTGAAGATATGAAAAGAGGTGCAGACATGGAATTTGAGGCAGTAATGATTATTGTAGGATACAAAATGTTAACTACACACCCTGTGGCCTTGTTATCCATCCTGATGCTCCTTGGCTAGGTGCATCCCCAGATGGTTTGATTTTTGATACAAGTGCCCAGACACATTTTGGACTGATTGAGATTAAATGTCCAAATGTCAAGAGCTATGTTGACTGTAAATACCTTCGAATGCAGTCTGGCATCTTGGCTCTCCATGAAAGCCACCCCTACTACTGGCAGGTAGAGGGCAAATTGTTGATCACTGGCATGCAGTGGTGTGACTTTGTAATTTGTGCTCAGGGAGATATGCTAGTGCAGCGTATCCATGTCAACTCAAAGGTAACCACAATCATCAGAGAGAGGGTGGACCAGTTTTACTTTCATGTGTACATTCAAAAATATCTTTCTGCTTCCAAAAGATGTAATTGATTGATGTCAGAGACTTGAGATGGAATTGTGACTATGAAGAGAAATTAAATGACACATTATTACACTGGATTTTAAAAAAGTAGGAGGAAAACACATTTGATGCCTTACATCAGAATTCTAAAAAGTTTTCTGTAAACTTGTATTGTTTTTGCATATTTTTGCCTAAACTTCTACCGTAATCATTTCAGAATTTCTAGTTTAGCTTCAAGTTTTTAGCATGCTCATAAGATACAGAAAACTTTACACAAAGGAGAACAAATGAACATAACACAAACCATTTACTTACTATTGTCTGTTACTTTATTGTAGAACATTTCTGAGATTCTTCAAACAAGGGAACCATTTACATGCTCAATGTTTTCTGTTCTAAAAAATGAGACCATAGCCTTGATGTGAGCTCTGATAAGCACTTATCTTGGATTACTGGAATAAACATGTTTTCTGCATTCCACCAATATATATGAGATTAAGATGCATGTTAATCTAATGGTTCTATAATTATTCTTTAAGTAGGTAATATACTGTACAATTTGCAATGAATAGACAGTTTTTTCCCCCACAAAGGTTTATTGGTGAAATCATTAAATCGTTTCATTTACAGTTCTTCTCATGTTGAGTTTTTAATAGTTTTGCTTGTGTTATTTAATTTTAGATAATATATCAGAAAATAACAGCTGTTATTTTGATTTGTTCTAAATAATTCAAAGTCAAAATTATGTAAGATGTAATGCTATGTTTTGTACTATTTGCATTACTAAATAAATTATCTCAGGGCACTTAACATAGAAACAAAGTAATACATAAGGAAATGGAACTATTTGAATATGTATAATAAATCTTATTTCAATTTGGCCAGCAGATTTCAAGACATGCAAAATTTTACACTTAGCATTGACTTTGTCATGAAGAAGCCATTTCTTGAACTATATACAACTTTGGAAAGATGTTCCCTCCGTTTTCTACAGTGGATATAAAAAAGTCTACACACCCCTGTTCAAATGCAAGGTTTTTGTGATGTAAAAAAATGAGACCAAGATAAATCATTTCAAAACTTTTTTTCCACCATTAATGTGACCTATAACCTGTACAACCCAACTGAAAAACAAACTGAAATATTTTAAGGGGAAAAATAAAAAAACTTACAATAACCTGGTTGTATATACTGTATATGCGCACCCTGTTATAGCTGGGTATGTGGCTGTGTTCAAAATTAACCAGTCACATTCAAACTCACATTAATGGGAGTAAGCACACCTGCCACCATTTAAAGTGTCTCTGATGAACCCCAAATAAAGTTCAGCTGTTCTAGTAGGCTTTTCCTGACATTTTTGAAGTCACATCTTACAGCACAAACCAGGTGTGGACTGCAGAGAGCTTCCAGAGCATCAGAAGGAACTCATTGTTCAAAGGTATCAGTCAGGAAAAGGGTACAAAAGAATTTCCAAGGCATTAAATATACAATGGAACACAGTGCAGACAGTTATCATCAAGTGAAGAAAATATGGCACAACAGTGACATTACCAAGAACTGGACGTCCCTCCAAAATTGATGAAGAGATGAGAAGAAAACTGGTCAGGGAGGCTGACAGCAACACTGACGGAAATGCAAGAATTTCTGGTAAGTACTAGCTGTTTAGTACATGTGACAACAATCTCCCGTCTAGGGTGGCAAGACAGAAGCCTTATCTTACAAAGAAAAACATCCAAGCCCAGCTACATTTTGCAAAAACACATTTGAAATATCCCAAATGCATGTGGGAAAATGTGTTATGGTCCGATGAAACCAAGGTTGAACTTTTTGGCCATAATTCCAAAAGGTATATTTGGGGCAAACACAATACTGTTCATCACTAAAAGAACACCATACCTACAGTGAAGCATGGTGGTGGCAGCATCATGCTTTGGAGCTGTTTCTCTTCAGCTGGAACTGGGGCCTTAGTCAAGGTGGCAGGAATTAATAACAGTTCCAAATACCAGTCAGTGTTGGCACAAAACCTTCAGGTTTCTGCTAGAAAACTGAAGAGGAACTTCATCATTCAGCTCGACAATGACCCAAAGCAGACATCCAAATCAACAAAAGAATGGTTTCACCAGAAGAAGATTAAGGTTTTGGAATGACACAGCCAGAGTCCAGACCTGAATCCGATCGAACATCTGTAGGGTGATCTGAAGAGGGCTGTGCACAGGAAATGCCTCGCAATCTGACAGATTTGGACCATTTTTGCAAAGAAGAGTGGGAAAATATTGCCACATCAAGATGTGTCACGCTGATAGATTCCTACCCCCAAAAAACTGAGTGCTGTAATAAAAGCAGAAGATGCTGAAACACTATTAGTTTAAGGGTCTGCATATTTATGCAACCACGTGATTGTAAGTTTTTTATTTTTCCCCTTAAAAGGTTTCAGGTTGTTTTTCAATTGGGTTGTACAGGTTATAGGCAGTGTTGGGCAAGTTACTAAAAAACAGTAACTAGTTACAGTTACTAGCTGCTTATTTTCAAAAGTAATGGAGTTACCAGTTACTGCATGATTAAAGTAACTAGTTACTTTTCCAAGTAACTTTCACATTACTTTTAAATGCATACTTACAGAGAAAAAATGTCTCAGATTTACACAAACTATTGTAATCAGTAGAAAATCAGAAATTTACTTTAAATAAAGCTGTAAATTCACAGGAAAAAAAAATAGACCCCTGGTAGACCAGTTTTGGCCCATGAGCCATATGTTTGACACCCTTGGCCCAGCCCATTAAAAAATGCATATTTAGAGGATTTACTTCCGTGAAAAAGTTGCATATCACAACAGCATGTAAATGAATAAGATAAAACAGAAAGCACAGATAAATGAAAGTTTACCTTAGAAGAAGCTGTTCTTTACCGCAACAAATCACAATCACTTTTTCTCAGTGCGGTAAGAAAACTTACACAATTACTTACAATCCGTTCCCACCAAGACCATACGGCGTCACTCAAACAACAAACCCTGGATCAACCCTGAGATAAAAACACTTCTGAGAGAGAAGAAGAGGATCTTCAGGTCGGGGAACAGGGAGATGCTGAAGTCCGTACAGAGGGAGCTGAGGAGAAAGATCAGAGAAGGCAAGGACAGCTTCAGGAAGAAGATGGAGGACAAGCTGCAACAGAGCGACATCAGCGGGGTCTGGAGAAACCTCAAAACCATCTCGGGGCTCCAGAATACCTCCCCCCAGGCCACGGGGGGCAGGGAGTGGGCGAACAACCTGAATCTGTTTTTCAATAGATTTGACCAACCGCCCTCCCCCCTGTCTGCACAACAACCACTGCTGCCTCTAAGAAATCAAGTCCTGCTACCCACTCCCCACTCCACCGACACCCCCCCCCCCCACTCCCAACACACAGCCCCCCATCCTGACCCTGACCAAGACCCAGGTGAGGACGGAGCTGAGGAAGATCAAGGCGAGGAAGGCGTTGGGACCGGACGGCATCAGCGCAAAGCTCCTCAAGTCCTGTGCAGACCAGCTGTGTGGGATTGTGACATATATCTTCAACATGAGCCTGAAACTGGGGAGGGTACCACAGCTGTGGAAAACATCTTGTGTGGTACCTGTACCAAAAACTTCCCACCCCAAAGACCTGAACAGCTTCAGACCGGTGGCCTTGACGTCCCACTTGATGAAGACCCTGGAGAGACTGCTCCTTGCTCATCTCCGCCCCCTGGTGGAACCAGCGATGGATCCACTCCAGTTCGCCTACCAGCATGGCATTGGGGTGGAGGATGCGGTGATCTTCCTCCTTCACCGTTCTCTGTCCCACCTGGAGAAGCCCGGGAATATGGTGAGGATCATGTTCTTTGACTTCTCCAGTGCTTTCAACACCATCCAACCGATGATCCTGAAGGACAAGCTGCTGCGCGCAGGGGTGGACCAGCACCTGTCATCATGGATCCTGGACTACCTCACGAACCGGCCTCAGTTTGTGAGAACCCGGGACTGTGTTTCCGACACGATCATCAGTAGCACGGGGGCCCCCCAGGGAACGGTGCTGGCTCCCTTCCTGTTCACTCTTTATACTGCGGACTTCTCACACAACACAACACATTGCCATCTACAGAAGTTCTCTGATGACTCTGCGATCGTTGGTCTCATCTCCAGCGGAGATGAAGCTGAGTACAGAGGGCTTATCCAGGACTTTGTGGACTGGTGCCATCGGAACTGCCTCCAGATCAACGCGAGGAAAACTAAGGAGCTGGTGGTGGACTGCCGCAGGCATGGGCAGCCCCTCACAGCACCAGTAAATATACAGGGAACAGACATCGAGATGGTGACATCCTACAAGTACCTGGGTATTCATCTAAACAATAAACTAGACTGGTCACACAATACTGACGCACTCTACAAGAAGGGACAGCGCAGGCTGTTCCTGCTGAGGAGACTCAGGTCTTTTGGTGTACAAGGGGCGCTGCTGAAGTCATTCTATGACACGGTGGTGGCATCAGCCATCACTTTTGGAGTGGTCTGCTGGGGCAGTGGCATTACTGCAGCCGATAGGAAGAGACTGAACAAACTGATTAAGAAAGCTAGCTCTGTCCTGGGGCAAAGCCTTGATCCGACGGAGGAGATAGGAGAGAGAAGGACGGTGGCTAAACTGTCATCTCTGCTGGAGTCCGAGTTCCACCCTATGCAGGACATACTGGATGCACTGAGGAGCTCATTTAGCAGCAGACTACATCATCCCAGGTGCACAACCGAGAGGTTTCGTAGGTCCTTCCTACCAACGACTGTCAGACTGTACAACCTAAGCAGGGCTGCTCGCAGAGATAGCAAAAAGACGTAACAAACTAATAGTTTTTTGAATGCAAAAGATGCAATAGACTTACACAATGGTCCTCTCCGGCATACAACTAGGAACATACCGGTCGCTATGGAGGGTGAGAATATGTATGGGCACATAATCATACCATGTAGGATAACTAAATAGACGGTTATGCTGTTTCATCCCACCTAGCAACAATGCTCTGCACTGTGTGTGTTTATATATTTACATATTTATTCCATCTAGCTACAATGCTCTGCACTGGGTGTGTTTATATTTATATATCTATATATTTATTCCATCTAGCTACAATGCTCAGCACTGGTGTTTTTATATATCTACATATTATTCCATCTAGCTACATTGCTCCGCACTGTGTGTGTTTATATGCTTGCATATTTATTCCACCTAGCTGCAATGCTCCGTACTGTGGGTGTTTATATATTTACATATTTATTCCATCTAGCTACAATGCTCTGCACTGTGTGTTCATATATTCATATATTTATTCCATCCAGCTACAATGCTCTGCACTGTGTGTCTGTGTGTGTGTGTGTGTATATATATATTTTATAGTAATATGTACATATGTATATTAGCTGCTCTTGCTTGCTTGTTTTTTTTCTTGCCTTCTGATTGTTGCTCTGAGTGTTGCTATCCCTGTGCTGTTGCAATCCTGGAATTTCCCCGTTGTGGGACTAATAAAGGCTTATCTTATCTTATCTTATCTTACACATTTACACAACTGTGGACATTAAATGCGAGCTTCTTGCTCTAAAAATACTCATGTTTAACCACAGAGGTAGGAGCTGTTGGGGGCTACTCACCGCTCGGACAACAGGTGATAAGAGAAGTCACCACCACCACGGCATTTCTTCCCATGGGGTTGCACTATGAGCAGGACAGGGAACCGACCCACGGAGGAGACTAATGGCTGCGCCAGCTACGCAGGATCAATTTATATTTATTTGCATTAAAAATATCTATCTATATTAATAAAACGAGTAACACGAGTAACGCATCTAATCAAATTTCAGTAACTGTAGCACATTACTGAATTTTTAAACAGTAATTTCGTTATACAGCCCGTTACTACAAAAGTAGTGGCGTTGCAGTAACGTGTCCCTTTGTAACATATTACTCCCAACACAGGTTATAGGTCACACTAATGGTGGAAAAAGTTTTGAAATGATTTATCTTGGTCTCATTTTTTTACATCACAAAAACCTGGCATTTGAACAGGGGTGTGTAGACTTTTTATATCCACTGTAGTTCTCTTACAATGAAGGAAACTACAGTGGGGTGAAAAAGTGTTTGCCCCCTTCCTGATTTCTCATTTTTTTTCTATGTTTGTCACACTTAATTGTTTCAGATCATCAAACAATTTAAATATTAAAGGTGCAATCCATTACTTTTTGACCTCCTGCCCAGTAGGTGTCGCACTCACTGTTACCTCATGATAACGTTGCACGTGTTGCCATTTAGAAACAGAAACGGCATGGGAAACAAGCATTCACAGGCTGCAGCAAACTGTATGGAAATCAGTTTTTGTGATTACGAGCCAATGAAATCATCTCAAGCGATGACTCTTTTGTGGTATAGTACCTAATGATTTTAACTGAGTCTTCTTTGATGTTTATCTCCATTCGACAATTTTTAAAAATTAGTCATATAATTATTAATAATTTATAGTAATGCTAACTTTTCACAGACGTGATTGAACCTGATAATTACATAATTTTGATAATGTAATCATGTCAAAACTGTAGCTGACTTTAAGGACTTTGCTGCTGGTAGAGTGTTTTTAGCAGATATGCTGTAACACTCTTGTGGTTTATGTTCAGCGTTTTAGCCAAGAATGCTGTTCTAAAACGAGCTGTTGCTATGGCCAATCCATTGCCTTGGTCATCCCCAGTTGCTGTGTGTGGGCAATCAGGGACCTATCCTGATCCCTACGGACAATACACTGGGTTTGTTCCAGGTGGCTAGCTCACACTCCTGGTCTGTGGCAGGTCCACATGTACATCCAATGGTACAAGGTGCATCAAAAACTTGGAGGTGGCAATTAATTTTTGTGTTCTGTCTCATTTTCTGTTGATTTAAATTTTATTGTTTTATATTATTAAAATAAATGTAAAAGGGATGTCTGATATTGTTTGTGCCTTTTCTAATTTAGACTTAGACTTAGACTTAGACTTAACTTTATTAATCCCTTTGGGATGACTCCCTCTGGGAAATTTAAAATTCCCAGCAGCACATAAAAGGAGCATACTGATCAGAAAAGCAAAAAAGAAAAAAAAAACACTTAACATAATATACACAATGTAAATACAGGGCTGAATATGGCTTATACAAGTATAGTTAAGTTAAAGTTATTGCACTATGAATGCCCTACTGTCCTCTGTACTCTATGCCCCCCCATCCCCCCAAGTGAGGAGGGATAGAGTGTGATGGCATGGTGGACAAAAGAATTCTTGAGCCTGTTGGTCCGCAACTTGGGAAGGAGCAGTCTTTCACTGAACAGGCTCCTCTGGTCACTGATGACGGTATGCAGAGAGGGTGGCTGACATTGTCCATTATATCCAACAGTTTATCCAGAGTCCTCATCTCTGCCACCATCACCAGAGTGTCCAGCTTTACACCAACCACAGAGCCGGCCCGCCTGATCAGTTTATCCAGTCTGGACACATCCTTCTTGGATATACTGGCCCCAAGCACACCACAGAGTAAAAGAGGACGCTGGCAACCACAGACTGGTAAAACATCCGCAGAAGTTTGCTGCAGATGTTGAAGGACCGCAGTCTCCGTAGGAAGTACATCCTACTTTGTGTCTTCCCATACAAGTGGCTAATGTATGTTGTCCAATCCAATTTATTGTTCAACCACAACCCAAGATATCTGTATGAATCCACAACCTCCACCTCAGCTCTCTCAGGACTGGTTGAGGTCTTGGTCAGGACCTCCCAAAATCAATAACCAGCTCCTTCGTCTTAGAGGTGTTGAGCTGTAGGTGGTTAGTGTGGCACCATGCAGCAAAGTCCCCTACCAGTCTCTGGTACTGTCATCCCTGATACACCCAACAATGGCTGTGTCATCGGCATACTTCTGGATATGACACAGCTCCGAGTTGTAGCAAAAGTCCAAGGTGTACAGGGTGAAGAGAAGAGGGGTCAATACTGTGCCCTGGGGGGCTCCAGTGCTGCAGACAACTGTGTCAGACGTAATGTCCTTCAGCCCGACATATTTATAATTTATATATTTATAATTCATATTTTAATTTATATGTGAAGGGTGTTGTTGATTCATTGTTAGATTTACCAAGTGATGGCTTACCTATCCTCAATGCACAACTGAAATACTGTCAACCTTTGTATAACCTTGTAAAATTACTGAGAACTTTAGTTATACATAACTGATCAGACATGTGCAGAGCATTCTCTTCAATAAGCTCACTTTTTGAAATTATTTGTCGTGCAGTAATACTCCAGTTGTTCTCATATGGGTAGTGAGTGTAAAAAATTAAGTGCATTTCAGAAAATATGAACATCACCAATCCAATATGACACAAAAATCACTAATCATAATCATCATATCTATAAAAAAATTATTTAAATATTTAAATTTATATTGCATTACTGTATAATCTGAAAGTTTTGTTAGTATTTTATAAAAGTTAAATTCTCAGCAATATTACATTTTCTGACAGTGTACTAATACAATGTTATAAAGCAAATCAACATCAACTAAAGTTGTCTAAGAAAAAAAGGCTTTTTTAATAAAACTTTGTTATATAGCACAAATTCATATCAACAGTCAGCTCAAAGAACTTTGAAGTGTTGTATAAAGACCCCACAATTCCAGAAAGACCTCAACAATCAGGTGTGAGGATCACTTAGCCACAGTGCAGAGCAAAAACTCCATTTTAACAATAGGAAGCCTCCAGCAGAAGTGGTTTTGGCATCTGATCAGAACACCTCCTGGTCGCCTCCCACTTCAGGTGTTTGGAACACGTCCCCCCAGGATGAGACCACAGGGCAGACTATGACTCCCAGCTGGCATGGAACACCTTGATGTCCCCTCTGAAGAGCTGTAGAAGGTGGCTGGAGAGAGGGAAGTCTGGGCTGCTGCCTCCATGACCAGGATCACCAGAAAAGCTGTTGAGGATGGACGGACGGACAGATGGGTAGGCAAAAGAAAATTTTGACAATATTCTCAAAAGTAGAAATAGTCTGTCTCCCAAATATCAGCATTTGAAAACAAAGTCAGATGTAGGCATCTTCCCCGTGTGACCGTTGAGTGAAGTGGATCAGCGTGGTCCATGGAGCTGATCTGGGAGAACAATATAGAAAAATAATATAAGAATCTGGACACAAACTTCAAATCTTTCATTGTCTCTTTAGTTTGTGTTGCCCTAGCTTCTTACAGTAAGGTACAAAATACCAATGTCCAAATTTAAAAAAAATCAATTCAGAAACAGTTTAAAGAAATAACAATTGCATGAAAATATGACATAATCTGAACTTGTAGACATTTTTTAAAAACATTTCAAATACGCTAGAATGAGTGCGTTTGGTTTACGGATACAAAATATACTGTTGGTGACAGAAAGAGTGGGTAGAGAAATGGAATTGGGTTTTACCTGTGTGCCATGTGCTGTGTTCACTCATTGGACCTGATTCAAAAACAGAAAAAAGATTTTCAGTTCCACAAATTAACTTTACTTAGGAATAAATTGTGATACCTTCATTTTAATGTGTGGGCCTATTGATAACAATAACAACTGTATCACCCATTTAGTGTCCAACAAAGAAAAAATGCACATCAAGGGTGATACTTTCTTAACAAACTCATTGATAGGCACAATGGTACTGGTAGCACAATTATTTGTGTTGTTGCAGTAATACAAGAAATGTTGCACCTACCATGAAGTCGTCATGCATTGCAGCTTTGTTTCTGCACCACCAAAAATGATTAACGATATCACGCAGCCACAGAAGCAATCCAGCCTGCCCCTTCGTTTTACCTGCCTGAAGAGTACATCCACAAATCCATCTTTTATTTTTTGTAATTCATTTATGGATAATTAGGATATTGTAATGATTGGCAAGACTTACGTATAGATGAGATCCTTTTAGATTCTTGGCCCCATGCTACATGTCAAAGCTTTGCTTGACACCAGGAAAAATGCCACAGTCTGAATGACAGACATTGCATTTTCAATTACATTACTAATTAAAATATTCAGCTACAGAATTTTAATACCCACTAACCCATGAGTGCCTTTCTGGGGAAAGTGACCCTGGTATACTTGATGCAGGTGGCAATGGTGTCACGGTACGTTTCCTTTTTGTTTTTACAGGAGTAGATGTGATCGGGTCATAATTGCCATAATACCTGTGAACAGATAACATCAGTCTCTTCATTTAGTTATGATGCAACATACGGTATTACGTGACTTTTTATAGTTAAATGTTTACCAACAAAAAACATGTACAATAGTTAAGGCCATTTATAACTGTATTTATCATAAGTAGTAGGCTCAGTAAACCCAAAAAACACAACATCATTGGGCTGCTAGGCTGATAACACGCATTGAAAACAAACCAAAAAGACCGAACGATAGATACAGGTCAAGTGGACCCCTGACCAAGTGAGCACCCTAAGTGGACCACGGGATCCTATATGTACATGTACAAGTACATTCTCAATCCTGTGATTTATAAAAGTGAAGAAGGAGAACAAGAATTTTTATAAAACTGTTGGGAATACTTTTCACAGACACCAAGAAGTTTAAAAAAATTATATATAGATGTAAGATGAGAACTAAGCTGACCTGGAGAAGGTTTTGGCTCCGTTTCTGCTTTCTAAAGACTTTTATTCTCCACCACTGCTGCTCATCACCGCTGGCTGCCCCCAGATGAATTTCACAGAATAGGTGTGTGGGACTAGAATGTTCAGAATGAGGCTTTAAAAAGCTCTGAATCAGTTTGCAAATCACTGGATTGAAAATGTACTTGTACATGTATAGATTGGACACCGGGGTCCACATGGGGTACTCACATGGTCAGGGGTACACTTGACCTGTTCTCCTGCAAGATCATTAGTTAAAAGATTCAAAGATCTTATTGTCAATACTACTATACGTGCAGGACATACAGGACAACTGAAATGGTACTTCTCTCTCTCTACACTGGTGTGCATTTAATAAAAAGAAAGGAATTAGACTGGATTAAAAAAAAAAACAAAACACGAATAAACAGTGACGGCAGCAGTCTATGTCCAGTCTATATACAGTTACATACATTGACACAGCGACATTTTGGGCAGAGTGCTTCTTTCAGTAAATGGCGATACATTGGGGTAAGATCATCAAACATAATGTAAAAGCAATTTATTTTCTAAACGTCAACAATTTATTTTCTGAACGTCAAAAACGTTTGATCACGTAAACAACAGATCCATTGTTTGACATATCATAAACTAATGCTAGCTATAAAATTTTGATTTTGGTGAAATTAGACAACATTAACCCAGTGTGTATGGTGCAGAACTGCAACATACCCCCTAGTGGTCAAGAGTGATAAATATTTTTTGTCAATAAAATAGTTCAGATTTCCAAGGCTATAACTTGAAAGTGGCAAGAGATAATGACTTACTGTCAGTTAGAAAGATGTAAAATATGATCCAAAGTTTTAGATAGGAATAAATTTATACATCTAATTTGCATAATGTCACGGCACCTCTTTAAATTCCATAACTCAGTCAAAACTGGACTTTGGACGTATTTACACAAAAAATGGTTCAGTCTTTTGACACAGTTTTTTGTACAGAGGTACCTCATCATCTTATCTTCAAAGTATATGAACAAGAAATCAGTACATTTTAAAAAAAACCCAGAAATTTCTCACTTACTTTTGACAAAGTCAGAGTGAGAAGGCAGGTGCAATGCCGTGCTCTGCCACTAGGGGCACACAAATTCTCACACTCAAAGAGTTAAAATTACAGGCAAAAAGTGCTTATTTAGATAAATGGCCACAAGTGTGTGGGAGATCATCGAACACAATGTAAAACTATTGTATTTTAAAAACTCATAACGTTCGTTAGAAAAAAAATGGAGTTCCTTCCGTCACAAAAGCTAATGATAACTGTAGCTACACTAGATCAGAGTGGAAAAATTACTGTTTGGAAAGGTTTACCAAGCAATTTCTGTGGTCTATCCCATCGCCATACACCAGTTGATATCATCAAATCAAAATCAAATCAGATCAAATCAACCTTTATTTTCATATTGCTGTACATACAACTGTAGTGCAGGCAAGATGAAATTGTGTTTCTCTCAGCATCCATATAAGTAAAAAGAACATAATTTAAGAAACACTCACACACACTCACACCCCACACCCCAACACAGCCATTCACACATCCCTGAGACATACTTGAAAACTAACCAGAACTATAATTTACAAATAATATACATAATGTCCACAAGTGCAGTAGTATGTATAAGAGATTCTTGGTCAACTGTTCAGCATCCTAACAGCTTGTGGAAGGAAGCTGTTAATCAGTCTGGTGGTTCTGCCTCTGATGCTCCGGAATCGTTTGCCAGATGGAAGAAGTTCAAAGTGTTTATGCAAAGGGTGAGAGTGGTCCTTGACAATGTTCAGTGCCCTGCTCCTACAACAGTTCTGAAAAAGTTCTTGGACAGAGGGGAGGGAAACTCCAATTACCCTCTCAGCTCCCTAAACTATCCTCTGCAGGGCTTTTTTGTCTGACATACTGCAGCTGGAGTACCATGTTGCAATGCAGTACATCAGAATACTCTCCACTACACCTCTGTAGAAGGTCCCGAGGATGCAGATGGGGAGAGAGGCCTGTTTGAGTTTCCTCAAGAAGTGCAGTCTCTGCTGGGCCCACTTCCTGATCCCCAAGGAATTCTTGCTCCAGGTCAGGTCCTGCGAGATCTGCACTCCGAGGAACTTGATGTTCTCCACTCTCTCCACTAAACGGTCGCCAATGCTGAGAGGGACATGTTCAGGCTGTGACCGCCGGAAGTCGATTATCATCTCCTTCGTTTTGTCCACGTTGAGCACCAGATTGTTCTCCCTGCACAAGCCCTCCAGGTCTCTAACTTCTTCCCACACAGTCATATTAATAACAGGAACATCTCATAGACAAAATGTAGGTTACAGATAGCTATGCAAACACTAGTTAGCTTAGCTTAGCTTAGCTTAGCTTACAGGCCGAGTAGCAAATAGGCGACCTCAGTCTGGATTTTAAAACCTATGATTCTTCAGTTCGCATCAGCGATAAAAAGCTGAATCAATACTTATTCTGGTCTTGCCCCTTTGTTTATTACTTCTTACTTGAGAAGGATAATGGAATGAGCCATCACTTTCAGAAGCGGCCATAGCTGTCTCTGGCAACCCCCTGTTTTACACAAATGCAATAACACGTGACATCAACAGATTCATTGTATTGGATCTGGAATCCGGATGGAATGATTTTCTGTCTAAAAAAATCTTCTGGAATATAAATATTTACATTACTATAGGTCCGGAAAAAAAATACAAAATGCTTTATTTCATCAATATACTAATTACTAATTGCTATACTAATATATAATGTATGTAATATATAATGTATATAATGTATGTAATACATAATGTATGTACTAATATATACTAATATATGATGTATAATACTTATACATCAATATACTAATTACTTTTAGAAGAACATTAAGACTAACATTGTGCAAGTTTCTAAACGCTTTTTTGATGTATTATTTTTTTAATAATCTTTGTTTTCATAAAAATCTTATGAATTTCACCTTTAAACTTCCTGATACTGTGGCCGGGCGTATTTAATTGTCCTTTTAAAATCTCAGCTGCCACACAGTGAATTGTGTTAAATATGCTTACAGAAGGCAGTCATGCCTTACATCGTTTGAAAGCTTAGAATTTCATCTTTTTAGTTATTAAAACAGATTTCAGAAAAATGATAACAGAAGAACAACAAGAACAAGAACTTTTAACCAGCTAGCGTTAGCATGAAATCGACCGAGTCCCTCACCAAAGTAGCTTCCTTGCCGTCCCCGAATGAATGATCGTTCCACAAATACGGTTCATTTGTATTGCAAAGGGTTCAATAGATCCATTTGAGTAAGATTTATTGTCCCTCTTGATGACGACGGGGAAAACTGCCCATAAAATAGAAGCAATTGTTTGAAAATCAGCCAAAAACGGTTAGCTTTTCATGCTAAAAACACATCACTTCCAGGAGGTTGAACCGGAAACAGAACCCCCCCCCCCATCCGGGGGTGGGCCCAGGAGAGATTGACAGCTCATTTGACCCAATAGAGCTTCCATTTTGTGATTGACAGCTGTGGAAACCCAGTGAGTGATAAAGATCCATGAAGGTCCAGCCTCATTGCTAACAGGAACACAACGAGCCAATTATAGCCCCTTTTCCACTAGTAAGATAAGATAAGATAAGATAAGATAAGCCTTTATTAGTCCCACAACGGGGAAATTCCAGGATTGCAACAGCACAGGGATAGCAACACTCAGAGCAACAATCAGAAGGCAAGAAAAAAAACAAGCAAGCAACAGCAGCTAATATACATATGTACATATTACTATAAGATATACAGTATATATACACACACACACAGAGACACACAGTGCAGAGCATTGTAGCTGGATGGAATAAATATATGAATATATGAACACACAGTGCAGAGCATTGTAGCTAGATGGAATAAATATGTAAATATATAAACACCCACAGTACGGAGCATTGCAGCTAGGTGGAATAAATATGCAAGTATATAAACACACACAGTGCGGAGCAATGTAGCTAGATGGAATAAATATGTAAATATATAAACACCCACAGTACGGAGCATTGCAGCTAGGTGACTTAAGATAAGATAAGATAAGATAAGCCTTTATTAGTCCCACAACGGGGAAATTCCAGGATTGCAACAGCACAGGGATAGCAACACTCAGAGCAACAATCAGAAGGCAAGAAAAAAAAAAACAAGCAAGCAAGAGCAGCTAATAAACATATGTACGTATTACTATAAAATATATATATATACACACACACACAGACACACAGTGCAGAGCATTGTAGCTGGATGGAATAAATATATGAATATATGAACACACAGTGCAGAGCATTGTAGCTAGATGGAATAAATATGTAAATATATAAACACCCACAGTACGGAGCATTGCAGCTAGGTGGAATAAATATGCAAGTATATAAACACACACTGTGCGGAGCAATGTAGCTAGATGGAATAATATGTAGATATATAAATATATAAACACACCTAGTGCTGAGCATTGTAGCTAGATGGAATAAATATGCAAATATATAAACACACACAGTGCAGAGCATTGTTGCTAGATGGAATGAAACAGCATAACCGTCTACTTAGTTATCCTACATGGTATGATTATGTGCCCATACATATTCTCACCCTCCATAGCGACCGGTATGTTCCTAGTTGTATGCCGGAGGGGACCATTGTGTAAGTCTATTGCATCTTTTGCATTCAAAAAACTATTAGTTTGTTACGTCTTTTTGCTATCTCTGCGAGCAGCCCTGCTTAGGTTGTACAGTCTGACAGCCGTTGGTAGGAAGGACCTACGAAACCTCTCGGTTGTGCACCTGGGATGATGTAGTCTGCTGCTAAATGAGCTCCTCAGTGCATTCAGTATGTCCTGCATAGGGTGGAACTCGGACTCCAGCAGAGATGACAGTTTAGCCACCGTCCTTCTCTCTCCTATCTCCTCCATCGGATCAAGGCGCTGCCCCAGGACAGAGCTAGCTTTCTTAATCAGTCAGCTACCCAGTACCCAGTCAGCCCTACACGCCTCTACATGGTTTTGCACGGTTCGGCACAGTTTTGTTTCCATTACGGCAGAGTCCCGTTTGGGGTGGGTGGGATTATTACAACAAGGCGGCACCACACTCCAGAGACGTAAAACACGCGACACAAGAAAAACACAAGATGGCGGCTTACAAGGTGACTGCTCAGTGTCTGCTCGGTCTCTGGCTTTTGTCAGAGTAAAGGCAAAAAATGAGAGCCAGACAAGGGTACAGGCAGCAAGACAAAACACTCTAGAAAAGTACTGGAGCGTTTCGGAAGCCATAGAACCGAAGACATGATACGAACCAGATTACATATGACGGTAAGTTATTGATTATTAATGCTAGGTTGCTTTCAGTCCGCCGTACTCCATTGTAATGTCCGCAAGTTATCTCTCTTAGGTACTAAAATATGAGTGCTGTGTGTATGTTTCAGATGGCTCTCTTGTGGCAAAATTATCGCTTCAAACCGTGGGTCTGAGCATTCATCACAGCCTCTCACTGATGTCACCCCAGCTTCACAAACGTTCAGTGGTTATAGAACTTTATAATGTCTGTAGAAATGTTTAGCTTCCAGTGCAACAAATTGCTCTGATTTGAGTGAAAATCGTGGACAGACTGTTTAGACATCATGGGATGTACCTTCTCCAGCAGTACTGAGTCTGTGGTGGTGTCATGGCAAAAACTGTTCAGCTGACAAAACTTGATAGCCAGATTGTTGTTATGGGGTTATATTAGCCATAAAATATATATTTCAACAGGTAAACAGTACTGAGTTTGGTATAATAAGATAAGATAAGATATATTAAACAATTATGATGCATTTAGGCCAAAACAAACTTGATCTAGGATTAGAAGTGTCACCATGGGTTGAGATGCCGTCTCGGCACTCAGCCCATGTTTTCCCTCATCCCTGCTTCCCATTGAGCAGCGTCTCAGCAGGCTCCCAGCTGGCAGCATTATGGACAGCTGGGGCCAATTAGTCCTCATCAGCTGGGGCGCTGCCAATGAGGATAAATAGGAGCAGCCTCGATGACTCGGGGCTGCGACATAAACACATTGCTAAGCTGAAGCCCCTTCGTCTGGTGTCAGCTTATACTCCTCTTGCAGCATTCCTGTGTTTGTATCCCGCTGTGAGTATGTACGTCTTGTTACCCCCACGTCCGGTACGAGCTGCTTACCTCTGCGCTGTGCAACCTGTGAGTGTACCTCTGCATGAGTATCTGTGCTCTCCTCATCCCTTATCCCTTACCCAAAATAAACCATCACGACTCACTGGCTTGTCCCTGGCTCTGATTGCCCGGCTCCCTAGAGCCGGATATGACAGTATGTCGCAGCCAGAAGAGTTACCGGCGGCCGTGAGTCGCCGTGGAAATGTACCTTTCTGTCCGGGTGTCAGCGCTGCTCGCATGTCGTTTCCCAGGAGTCACTTCCGGCACCAGGGCGACGAGCTGAGGTCCATCTCGGAGGCTGTCGACGGGACGCTCTTCACCCTGCACGACGCCTCCAACTCGAGACGCTGGCATCCGGGCCGTGCTGAGGAACTCCTGGACTGTCACCCTCACTCTCTGTACCATCTGGAGGACAGTGCCAGGATAGACGCTGCAGGTACACAGCGAGAGAAGCTCCACGGGGTGGATGGAAATCGCGGCAGGGAGTCGAAGTGGGCGACGTCTTTCCCCGCTTCGGAGTCCTGTTCCTGCCGCCATTCCAGTCCGGGAGTTCGCGCCAACCAGAGGACTTCCCCCGACCTGTGCCACGTCACTCGGGATTCCCTTCAAGGAGCCGCAGCTGACAGCAGTTATGTCAGGGGTCGAGTGGCTGTCGCGAGCTCCACTGTGTTTCCTGTCACCACCTTCAGGCATGTGGCGGCGGCAATGAGGTTGATGGTGAGGACTTCAGGGCTACGAAGCTTTCCCGTGCTCGACGCCTTCCTTGTCTCGATCTCCGATCTGGAGCGGCGAATCCTGGGTTTCCCCCTCGCTTCGTCCCCTGGGAGTAGCCGTCATCACATTGCCGAGTCACCTCTGCACGAACCTCGTCCGGATCCAGTTCTGGGCCATCGTCAGGACAGTTCCTCCCACGCAGCTGTCACCTCTTCGCCTCGTCTGTGTGGAGATTCTACAGCCCCGTTTCCTGAGCCTCATTCCCCCGCTGTCATTCCTGGACATTCGGGCTGGCTCACCCCGGCTGTTTTCCCCTCCTCCTCGACGCGCTTCCTGACTGCTGTGTGTGCCTGGAATTCCGGCCTGGTGAGCTCTCTGCTGGAGACAACGCGAGCGATCCTCAGACGAACTCCCGGGGGGTCCTCCGTTATCGCCGGGCGGGGAGAGGAAGAAGCAGATTCCACTACAGCAGGCAATACTCAACCTCCAGGGGGCAGGCAAGTCATTGTTTTTTCACACCTGCTTAATAATTTGCTCTGTCACATCCCTGGAGGAGAAGTTCAGGGTTCGCAGCTCCCTGAACTCCCTCCACCTGCTGTAACCTGTATTCCTAATCCCGCATCCTCTGTGTCTCTCTCCGCCGAGCGGTCCCCGGCTCCGGGTCAACGTGGTGGGATATGGAGAGGGCCTGTGGTTCCACAGCTACATTGCGGACGGAGGAGGGGGACTGACTGCTGCGTGGAGTCTACGCCGACGATTGAGCGTCCCCGGGTCTCCACGGAGGAGCGGTTCGGTCCAGCGGGACGAGATTCTTCTGGCTTCACGCCGAGTGGATCGTCGGCGGGGTTACCTGAGCTGGAGGGATCTCAAGCTGCGCTGACCATCGTGCTGGCTGCAGGGCCCGACGCGGCTAGATGGGAGCCTGACAACGACCTCCTGATGACGGATCCTGGATCTTTGCAGTCCTGGACGGCGTCAGAACCCGAGATCAGGCGAGTGCTCTCCTTTCTTTTCTCTCTTTTTATCTTTGAGCACTTCAGCCTATCTCTAGGGGAGACGAGCAGGGTGCAGCCGCCCGCTGCGTCTGAGCTCGTCTCGCCGGGTTCTGGCGCTGCCGGTGATCCTGATCCCGGTTCTGTTTTCTCTTCTGAGCCTTCTTCCAGGGTCACCGGCGAGGAATTGCTGTTCCTCGTGGTGCTGGAGGGTCCGGGTTCAACGTTGGAGGTCGGTTCTGGTGCAGTGTCCAACGTGGGTTCGCCCGAGACCCAATCGGGGTCCAACGTGGGTTCGCCTGAGGCCCGATCGGGGTCCGACGTGGGTGCTGCCCCAGTATTGTCCAGGTCCGGTGAGGAGGTGGCCGTTTTCCTGCGGCCTGACGCCCGCCGCCCTCGTCATCGGCTCTCCCCTGAGCCTCTTCCACCGGGATCCGCTCTGATCCTTCGCCCGTCTCAACGGTCCTGGTGGTTGAGTGATGCGGGTCGACGACCCGACCCACAGAACTTTCGGTTCGGTGATCTGGTTCCCCCCCACTGGTCTGTTTCCTTCTGGGCGGCCTGGTTCGGCTGCCGGTGGACTGGATTCCTGGGATCTGGGTCCGGAGTTCGCCGTCCGAACACTTCTCTTCCCCTGATTCGCCAGCTGGACAATGGGCGGGGAGATCTCCGGAGCCATCTCGGCTATTTGTGGACTCTGCCTGCCGTACACCTCGGGTGTCACTTTTTCTTTTATCGTTATCAAGGTCACTCGGGTGTAATGTTTTGTCCTGTTGGTGGATATGTTTTTATAGTGCGGTTTTCCATCTCACATACTCAGCATTTTATTTTTTGTACCATGTTTTTAGTCCCGTTTTTGCATTGTAGAGTTATGTTTTGTTTCCTTTCAGACCATGCTCTGCAGTTATCCATTTATTCCAGTCACTTTCATTTCTTTAGGTGACTGGGTATTTATATATTTGTGTGTGTGGGTTTTCTTTGCCTGCACTCAGTATTTCTTTTTTATGCCCTCTTGGTTCATTATAGAGTCATGTGCCTTGTTTTCCGTAACACCATGCTCTGTAGTTGTCCATTTGTTCCAGTCACCTTCTCTTTTCTTGGTGACTGTGTATGTACTTAAATTGGCGCTGTGTATTGTGTTCCCCTTTAGTTAACCATACTCAGCATTTTTGCCCTGTACCTTTTTGGTGGTTTTTTGTTTCCTTGCTCTGGGTCACGCATTGTTGGTACTCTGAGTAGTGTGTAACCGGTGTGCTGACCCAGTTCTTCTCCCCATTCGAACCTGGGTTGATTATTCCCTGTTTTGTTCAGTATTGTATTTGGTTTTTTTCCCTGCCACCCTACATTGCCCCATTGGTGTTGTCCTTCCCTTGGCTTCTTCCCCTCCAGTCCTGCCTCCCTTCCTCTCACCCTGGGGGGGGGTGGGGCTGGGATGTTCCTGGTCGTTCAGGAGCCCGACCTTGAGGGGGAGGCTCTGTCACCATGGGTTGAGATGCCGTCTCGGCACTCAGCCCATGTTTTCCCTCATCCCTGCTTCCCATTGAGCAGCGTCTCAGCAGGCTCCCAGCTGGCAGCATTATGGACAGCTGGGGCCAATTAGTCCTCATCAGCTGGGGCGCTGCCAATGAGGATAAATAGGAGCAGCCTCGATGACTCGGGGCTGCGACATAAACACATTGCTAAGCTGAAGCCCCTTTGTCTGGTGTCAGCTTATGCTCCTCTTGCAGCATTCCTGTGTTTGTATCCCGCTGTGAGTATGTACGTCTTGTTACCCCCATGTCCGGTACGAGCTGCTTACCTCTGCGCTGTGCAACCTGTGAGTGTACCTCTGCATGAGTATCTGTGCTCTCCTCATCCCTTATCCCTTACCCAAAATAAACCATCACGACTCACTGGCTTGTCCCTGGCTCTGATTGCCCGGCTCCCTAGAGCCGGATATGACAAAAAGCAATTAAATAATGCAGTCACAAGGTTACATAGAAAATACTTGATTTACTAGATACATGTAGATGCTGTATAAATATATATTCTCGGCTTCAACAATGTACTATACATGTATTCATGTAGTATTGCACTGGGGATTTTGACAATAAACCTTTATACGTTTTGCAGATCTGTGTCCACTTTTATGTTTGAAGGTTACCACCAAGTGACATAAATTAAATACTAAAAGATTGGAAAAGCTGTCTAAGAACAATCCAACAGTTTGAGAAATCACTTTTGGTTTGGTGTAAGTCTGCCAACAGAATTATGAGCCATAAACCAGTTTGCGTTAAAATGTTAAATCGCATTAAACCCTAACCCAGGGGTGTCCAATCATGTGCCATGGAGGGCCAAGACCCTGTAGGTTCTCTCTTCTACCCAGCCTCTTCAGCAGATGTTTTCACTGATCAGCAGTCAGTGGAAGAAATTCAGTGAAATCTGCTGTTGAAGACACTGGTTGGAGGTAAAGCCTGCAGGGTCTTGGCCCTCCATGGCGCATGATTGGACACCCCCGCCCTAACCCATTATGAGAAAGTACAGATACTAATATGGCCCAGAATTCCTCCATATACTGGTATTATCACAAAAGTGTGCAGGGGCTTCTGCAGTGGCACATCCAACAATACAGTCTTCAGTAAATAAAATAGTTGTTTTTGGTTACTTTTTCTTAAAAATGAGCAATTGTCTCATTGACAATGTCTGTTGACATTGAGGTTTGTCTGTGTACCCCTAGTACACAGACAACCTCCGGTCATGCGCACGGTGAAGATATGGTTGGAGGAGGATGTGGACGCTTTAAAGGACTGTCTTGAAACCATTGCCTGGGAGCAGCTCTGCAATCCACATGGTGAGGACATCGATGGCCTCATTCACACCATCACGGACTACATCAACTTCTGTGTGGACAACACCTTACCCACCAAGACTATACGGTGTTGCTCAAACAACAAACCCTGGATCAACCCTGAGATAAAAACACTTCTGAGAGAGAAGAAGAGGATCTTCAGGTCAGGGAACAGGGAGATGCTGAAGTCCGTACAGAGGGAGCTGAGGAGGAAGATCAGAGAAGGCAAGTGTAACCCTTGCCTTATGTTAACTAGGTAAGGGAATTAATTAAGTGTGGACCAGTTGCTAGGTTTGTAAGGGTTACAATAGGGAATTAAAGTGAGTGTGGAATGAAATAGCTGGAGGCAAGAAATGAGCAATAATGGTTGTTATTTACAGTGATAAAGTGAGCAAAATATACAGATAATTTACAACTGTACAAATATAACAACGGCCGGCATGGAATAAAACCCCAAAGATGTCCTACTGAGCACAGTGTTTGATTTCCCGTTCGGGTTAGTTGTTTGACTAGTCAGGATATCTCGTATCTCCAGACTCAGGTTTCCAATCCTGGGCACTGGAGAGAGGAAAGATGCTCTTCACTCGAGATTTTGGTTAGATCTCACTCCAATCTTGGTTCAGTCTCGGGTCAGGCTCGCCATCTCCATTCGGAGAGAATCCAGGTTCCAGAAGGTTTTTGATCGGCAACCAAAAAAACCTAGCCTGCACGACAAAAATGGTATTATTGTTTACAGCTAGAGTAAGTCGTCTTCCAATCCCTTCTTATATAACACCATAGCTTAGTGTTTAAATTCTTCTCTCATATTACTATTATCACAATCCAGCAATATAGTAATATCTTACATTTCACATCTTACATGCATGTGCTCTTTTTTCTCACAATCTCTCTGGTAGCACATGAAATACCCTTTTTTTCACGTAACCAATTAAATGAATTCCTCTGTTCATCTCTATATCATTTTGTAGAGGATGACTTTCACAAACGAGACTGAGTTTATTTCTCAGGGTTGGTTTATTGCAAGGTCACATCCTCTAACAAGAACAGGATCTCAGGAAAAGAGAAGTAGCAATCATCCAACACAGCTCTTATAGTCTCACCAGACACAAACCCCCCCACATCAAATCACACACCCCCAACCCACAGTCTTAGGTAAACATCCAGAGCCCGAGGCTCCTTGGCGTCTCCATTGTCCTCTGACCCTCTAGCGTCTGGGGCTCCTGCTGGGGCATTCTCTCCAGCTTCACATCTCCTGCAAGGCCAACTTCACACCTCCCGTAGGTCCTCACAGGGTCAGGTCCTCTTTGGTCCTTAAGACGTGAAGCTTCTGGAATATGTACCATCATTCCTACTAGGTGAATGCGGGGGATATGAATACAATATATGCGCCTTAAATATGCACCATATAACCCCCCCCCAAATGTCTAAATAAGGACAAAGTGCACCCCAATATTCATAGCATCATAACATAAAACACAGAACAGCAAAAAAAGGCACAACATATCACACTTCCGGCTGCTTGGGCTTCAACTGCCTGCCATATCTGCTGTAAGTCGGTTTTGACCTTCCAGTAGCCGCTTCTTGCATCTGTGAATCAGAGTCGTTAGCACATCCTTGTGAAAGCTTAGCAGAATGTCTCCCCGGCGGCCTGCCGCGGCGGGGGCCCTGGCCAACTGAACTTGTTCATCAGCTAACACAAAAGCGGGTTTGAGTCTGTTAATGCAGACTAATTCCCTCCTGTCTCTCAAATCGAGCAAAAAATGCTTTTCCCCGGTTTCTAACACTCTGAACGGTCCATCATAAGGTGGTCTTAAACCTAACCTCTGTGCGTCGTGTCTAACAAAGATGAATTCTGCATTCTTTAAGGCTTTAGGCACAAAAATGCGTGGGAAACTGTGATGAACTGGACCGGGGAGGGTGTTTGATCCCGCGTCGCTCTGCAGCAGCTGAGCGGGGGGGCGATCTGGTGCGGGGTTCTCCGGAAGGAATTCTCCCGGTAACCGGAGAGGTTGGGCGAAGACTAGCTCGGCCGGAGAGGCTTGCAAATCTTCCTTAGGTGCTGAACACAACCCTAATAAAACCCATGGAAGTTTATCAACCCAATTTGTGTCCGTGAGAGCCGCTCTAACTACTAACTACTAACTAACCTGCACTTATATAGCGCTTTTCTAGTCACAAAGACCACTCAAAGCGCTTTCATTAATACTAACCCTCTATTCTAAGGGCCTATAGGAAACAGATATCTAGGGACAATTTAGAACAGCCAATTAACCTAACATGCATGTTTTTGGCATGTGGGAGGAAACCGGAGAAATCCCGGAGTAAACCCACGCAACACGGGGAGAACATGCAAACTCCACACAGATCACTGTTGGTCGGGGGCTGGGATCGAACCCACGATCCCACGATCCCCACAATCCCCCGGCCAAGGGTAAACTGTGCTGCCGCAGTGCTAACCACTGCGCCACCGTGCAGCTCTGAGGGCTGCTTTTAATGACCGGTGAAAGCGTTCGCACAAACCGTTGGCCTGGGGGTTATACGCAGTTGTGCGATGAATTTTCACCCCCAGGCTGAGTGCCATGGATGACCAGAGCTCAGAAACAAATTGGGGTCCTCTGTCAGACGTTATGTCTGACGGGACTCCAAAGCGCGTGACCCAAGCCGTTAAAAAAGCGCGCGCAACGTCTGCTGCTGTGGTTGACGCCAGGGGGACCGCCTCTGGCCAGTGCGTAGTGCGGTCCACCATAGTTAGAAGGTGTGTGAACCCCTGTGACAGCGGGAGGGGTCCCACCAAGTCGATATGCACGTGGTCGAAGCGTTTGGCTGGGATGTGAAAAGGTTCTAGAGGGGCCCGCGTGTGCTTGTGTACCTTTGCTCTTTGACACGCTGCGCAGGCTGCGGCCCATTCTTTGACCTGTTTACGCAGCCCCGGCCAAACAAATTTCTCTCCCACCATTTTGATCGACGCGCGAACGCCCGGATGTGCCAGCGAATGTATTAAGTCAAAAACGCGGCGACGCCATGCAGCTGGGACCACGGGGCGGGGGCGCCCCGTGGAGATATCGCAGATTAGAGGGGGCATACCTCTTTGATGCACCCTGTGCTCCAGCCTTAGCCCTGTTGGCCCAGACTGGAGCGCGCGCACATCCGCATCAGTAACCTGCTCGGCGGCCATGGCTGCATAATCTAACCCAAAGCAGACCGGGGCTGTGAGCGCTTCCGCGCCACAAGCCAGGCCCGTGTCTACAGCCACCGAGTCTGCCCCCTGGGGGCCTGGCATTGCAACTGCGCGCGAGAGACAATCTGCCACTACATTGTGTTTGCCCGCCACGTGTTGAATGTCGGTGGTAAACTCCAAAATCGCGGCCAGCTGTCTCTGTTGTCGGCCCGACCAAGGCTCTGAAATTTTAGCCATTGCAAATGTTAATGGTTTGTGGTCTACAAACGCGGTGAAACAGTGCCCTTCCAACCAGAACTGGAAGTGGCGGATGGCCAAATGCAGGGCTAAAAGCTCCCTATCAAACGCGCTGTATTTACGCTCGTTATCGCGCAATGTTTTGCTGAAAAACGCAAGTGGTTGCCAGCTCCCTGCTACCAGTTGCTCGACAACCGCCCCCACTGCCACGTCGGAAGCGTCCGTGGTTAGCGCCATGCGAGCTGCTGGCACCGGGTGTGCCAATAACGCAGCGTTCGCGAGGGCCGATTTGACCTGGGAGAAAGCGCGCTCCCGGTCCGGGGACCACTCGACCTTAGTTGCAGGTTTTTGCTTCTTTAGTGCCGCGTACAATGGGTGCATGAGCTGTGCCGCATTGGGGAGGAAGTGGTTATAAAAATTGACCATCCCCAAAAATTCTTGCAGTGCTTTAACTGTCTGCGGTTGAGGGAAATCCGTTATCGCGCGCACTTTATCAGGCAGCGGGACCGCGCCTTCTGAAGACACACGGTGCCCCAAAAAATCGATTTGCGCTACCCCGAATTGGCATTTCGCTGGGTTAATTATCAGCCCGTGTTCTGTCAGCCTCTGAAAAACGGCTCTGAAGTGGCGTTCGTGTTCGACTTCGGATGCACTGGCTACCAAAATATCATCCAAATAGGCGAACACGAAAGGGAGGCCGCGCAATACTGCATCCATCATGCGTTGGAACGTCTGTGCGGCGCCTTTGAGGCCGAAAGGCATGCACAAAAACTCGAAAAGCCTGAAAGGGGTTATAACTACCGTTTTGGCTATGTCTTGTGCGCGGACTGGGACTTGGTGATAACCGCGCACCAAATCTATCTTGGAAAAGATGCGCGCCCCCGCCAAATGTGCCGAAAAATCCTGGATGTGCGGAATCGGGTAGCGGTTGTGTGCTGAAGCATTATTTAATCTGCGGAAATCACCGCAAGGGCGCCACGAGCCGTCAGCCTTGGGGACCATATGCAGGGGTGACGACCAAGGGCTGTTCGAGCGTCTAACAATGCCCAGTTTTTCCAAGTTGGCGAATTCCTCGCACGCGATGGCCAGTTTAGCTGGGTCCAAGCGCCGAGCTTTTACAAAAACAGGGGGGCCAGAGGTAGTTATGAAATGCTCGACCCCGTGTTTGGCAACTGAGGCTGAAAATGTTGGGACTGTGAGTGCTGGAAACTGATTGAGTAGTGCATGAAACTTACCACCCGCAGCTGTGACATTGGGATGTGCAGAAGGCAGGGCCACCCGAGCTGTGCAAGAGATAGAGTGGAAAGACAGTGCATTTACAATATGTCTATTAGTAAGATCAACTAATAAACTGTTTGAGCATAAAAAGTCAGCACCTAGCATGTTGTTGCTAACTGCGGCTACAACGAAGGTCCACTCGAAGGTGCGGCTATGGAGGGATAGGAGGAGCGTCTTCTCCACATAGGTTTTGATCGTGGAGCCGTTCGCCACTAACACCAGGGGTCCGCTGGCAGGCGTCAGCATGTCCGCGTAGGAAGGCTTGACAAAACTTAGCTGGGAGCCTGTGTCCACCAGGAATTCTTTCCCTGAATTTGCGTCTGTCACGAAAAGCAGCTTGTTCTTCGCGCCGAGAGTGGCAGCTGCTACCGGCTCTCGGTCTTGGCGTTTCCCTGGTGCTTGTATCGGCACGGTGGGACGTATCTGCGTGCTCTCTCGGCGAAGCGTCGATGGTAGAAACAGAGGGTGTTGTCAGCTCCGCTTCTCCTGGCCTCTGCCGCTGCTGACGTCAGTGGGTCCGGTGCTGCAGCCTCTGGTCTCCCCTCATCTTGTGGGGGAGCATTCAGTTCTGCTGCTGCCATCGTGGCTGCGTGCCGTCTATGGGCGTCGACGAGCCGCTGCGCCTCCTGGCCCAGCTCGTGGTAGTCACGGTTGTTGAGTAGCTGTGAGCTGGCCAGGGTGACTCTCACTGCTGGCGGTAGCGTTCTGAGAAAGAGGTGGGCGAAGATAAAGCTGTCGTCATCTTCGCCTCTCAGGCTCATCATCTTCGCCATCAGATCTGCCGGCCTGTCTGCTTCCCCTTCTATCAGCGCCAGGAGCTTCTCTGCTCGCCCTCCCAGCGAGGGAGTGAAGGCTCGAATGAGGGCGGCTTTCAGTGCGCCATACTTGTCACTTGGGGCGGGTGGTTGGTCAGGCTCTCCACCCGCTGCACTGTGAGGCTGTCCAGCTTTGCGACAACATGGTAGAACCTCGTTGCGTCTGCTGAGATTCCCCGAAGGTGGAACTGCGCCTCCACAGTGGTAAACCAGGAGCGCGGGTTATGTTGCCAGAATTCGGGCAGCTGTAGTGTGGTAACTGTGTTAACCCGGTTGGCCCCTGAAGAGTCTGGTGCGGAAAAATCGTCGCCACCGGCCATGGTTTGTCGTAGGTCACCGGTGTAGAGGATGACTTTCACAAACGAGACTGAGTTTATTTCTCAGGGTTGGTTTATTGCAAGGTCACATCCTCTAACAAGAACAGGATGTATCCTGGGCACTGGAGAGAGGAAAGATGCTCTTCACTCGAGATCTTGGTTAGATCTCAGTCCAATCTTGGTTCAGTCTCGGGTCAGGCTCGCCATCTCCATTCGGAGAGAATCCAGGTTCCAGAAGGTTCTTGATCGGCAACAAAAAAAACCTAGCCTGCACGACAAAAATGGTATTATTGTTTACAGCTAGAGTAAGTCGTCTTCCAATCCCTTCTTATATAACACCATAGCTTAGTGTTTAAATTCTTCTCTCATATTACTATTATCACAATCCAGCAATATAGTAATATCTTACATTTCACATCTTACATGCATGTGCTCTTTTTTCTCACAATCTCTCTGGTAGCACATGAAATACCCTTTTTTCACGTAACCAATTAAATGAATTCCTCTGTTCCTCCCGTAGGTCCTCACAGGGTCAGGTCCTCTTTGGTCCTTAAGACGTGAAGCTTCTGGAATATGCACCGTCATTCCTACTAGGTGAATGCGGGGGATATGAATACAATATATGCGCCTTAAATATGCGCCATAATTTAAACATTAAATTATGATTAATCCTCTCTAACCTTGTCTCTGTAAATCATGAAATGAAATACAATTAATTTATCACATAACCAGGGAATATACTGCTCCATCAATTCCAATATTCCCTTTTAAAATCAGTAAACCCTGTCTGAGCTACTGGGTTTAGCATAACCTATGGATTTACATAGTAGACCAACACCATGTGCTTTTAGCATCAAACTACACACTGCATTCGACAGAAATAGTGCATAAGAGCTAAAAGTACTTCAGCATACTGTTGGGAACTGAAATCACATTTAGGAAAACCATACAGACACAAAGACAGCCTTTTCCATTGCTTTTAAACAGAAAAAAAAATCAACTCACGACTAACATTAGCATAGCACTAACGTTAGCATAACATTAGCATGTATCTGACTCACCAAGATGAGATTCAGGGTGAATAAAGTAGAAGTCACTGCTTCACGGCTTATCAAGCTCGTGCTCCCATCAACTTAGGATAATAAAGGTTGCAAATTAGCGTTGAGAGAGTGTTTAGATCCATTTATAGTATTTATCTGAATTAGCTTACCAAGAAAAGGTGTCAGCGTGAGGACAGATCCTCCTACAGCTCCTCTCCTCCGCTCGCAGATCGTGAAAAGAACGAGCCTGGGGTGTGCGCCTCAGCACTCTGCTCGGAAGGCGGGGCTAATATCGCTCTTAATGAATGGGAAAACCCAGATCACCCAACGTGACCATAAAATGGAAGTTTTAAAGTTGGATCACGAGGATCACACTTCCTCTTCCCCAAGATAATCGGTTTTCAAAATAAAATGACACAATTCTATTAATACAATTTACATCTGAGGAAAAAGGGTCATTTTCTCAGCTGGGTTACACAAGGACAGCTTCAAGAAGAAGATGGAGGACAAGCTGCAACAGAGCGACATCAGTGGGGTCTGGAGAAACCTTAAAACCATCTCTGGGCTCCAAAATACCTCCTCCTAGGCCACGGGGGGCAGGGAGTGGGCAAACAATCTGAACCTTTTTTTTAAAAGGTTTGACCAACTGCCCTCTCCCCCGACTGCACACCAACCACTGCTGCCTGTAAAGTCATCGAGACCTACTGTCCACACCCCACTCCACCAACACCCCCCCACTCCCAGCACACAGCCCCCCAACATGACACTCACTAAGACCCAGGTGAGGGTGGAGCTGAAGAAGATCAAGGCGAAGAAGGCCTTGGGACCGGACGGCATCAGCGCAAAGCTCCTCAAGTCCTGTGCAGACCAGCTGTGTGGGATTGTGGAGCACATCTTTAACCTGAGCCTGAAGCTGGGGAGGGTACCACAGTTATGGAAAACATCTTGTGTGGTACCTGTACCAAAGACTTCCCACCCCAAAGACCTGAACAGCTACAGACCAGTGGCCCTGATGTCTCACATGATGAAGACCCTGGAGAGACTGCTCCTTGCTCACCTCCGCCCCCTGGTGGGGCCAGCGATGGATCCACTCCAGCTTGCCTACCAGCATGGCATTGGGGTGGAGGATGCAGTGATCTTCCTCCTTCACCGTTCCCTGTCCCACCTGGAGAAGCTCGGGAATGCAATGAGGATCATATTCTTTGATTTCTCCAGTGCTTTCAACACCATCCAACCGATGATCCTGAAGGACAAGCTGCTGTGCACAGGGGTGGACCAGCACCTGTCATCATGGATCTTGGACTACCTCACTAACTGGCCACAGTTTGTGAGAACCCGGGATTGTGTGTCGGACACGATCATCGGCAGCACGGGGGCCCCCAAGGGAACGGTTTTGGCTCCCTTCCTGTTCACCCTTTATACTGCGGACTTCTCACACAACACAACACACTGCCATCTACAGAAGTTCTCTGACGACTCTGCGATCGTCGGTCTCATCTCCAACGGAGATGAAGCTAAGTACAGAGGACTTATCCAGGACTTTGTGGACTGGTGCCATCGGAACTGCCTCCAGATCAATGTGAGGAAAACTAAGGAGCTGGTGGTGGACTGGCACAGGCAAGGACAACCCCTCACAGCACCAGTGAACATCCAGGAAACAGACATTGAGATGGTGACATCCTACAAGTACCTGGGTGTTCATCTGAACAATAAACTAGACTGGTCACACAATACCGACACACTCTACAAGAAGGGACAGTGCAGGCTGTTCCTACTGAGGAGGCTCAGGTCTTTTGGTGTACAAGGGGTGCTCTTGAAGACATTCTATGACACGGTGGTGGCATCAGCCATCACTTTTGGAGTGGTCTGCTGGGGCAGTGGCATTACAGCAGCCGATAGGAAGAGACTGAACAAACTAATCAAGAAAGCTAGCTCTGTCCTGGGGCAGCGCCTTGACCCAGTGGAAGAGATAGGAGAGAGAAGGATGGTGGCTAAACTGTCATATCTGCTGGAGTCCGAGTCCCACCCTATGCAGGACATACTGAATGCACTGAGGAGCTCTTTTAGCAGTAGACTACATCATCCTAGATGCACGACCTAGAGGTTTTGCAGGTCCTTCCTACCTACGGCTGTCAGACTGTATAACCTAAGCAGGGCTGCTCGCAGAGATAGCAAAAAAAATGTGACGACCTAATAGTATTGAATGCAAAAGACACAATAGACTTACTCAAATGGTCCCCTCCAGTATACGACTAGGACAATATCAGTCGCTACCGAGGGTGACAATATGTATGGGTACATATTCATACTATGTAGGATAACTAAGTAGACGGTTATGCTGTTTATTCCATCTTGCTACAATGCTCTGCACTTTGTATATATATTTATATATTTATGTGTACATACAGTATGTATATTCACTGCTCTTATTTTTCTTATCTTCTAAATCATTGCTCTGAGTGTTGCTATCCCTGTGCTTTTGCAATCCTGGAATTTCCCCATTGTGGGACTAATAAAGGCTTATCTTATCTTTTCTTATTATTTTCAAAGTCACTGATTGATGGTTTGTACTGTTGACTCTTTTCCCACCGATGCCTTAACAGACAAAATAGGAAATCATGATGCAAACACATAAGTCACTAAATTGTTTATTACAATCAGCAGCAAATTCCAGATTATTCAGAATGTGCAAAATTCAAACTGTAAAAAGAAAAAAATTAGCATGGGTCACACATGCCGGCCATGCTGTCTCACTGAGAAGCAACTGGATGTGCCACTCACACTGATCCCAGTTTACCAGATCTTCAGCCTGCATCTCTGTAAATAGTGATGCATGGTCCGGTTTGGGTGAATCGTTTTCCTCTTGCCTAGATGAAAAACAGAAATGGGTGGTGATTAATTAAAGCAAGTTTAAAACATATTTGGGAAATACACTTTTTGCTAAAACCCAGTGGTGGAATGTGACAAAAAAGTGCAATTTTCATGTAGCTGCGCTTCAGTAAAGTAAATTTTACAAAGGCTGGGTTACGTTTGAAATTGTTTGTTTTTACTGTGGCCTCAGCAGTCAGAATGAGTTAATACATTCACTTGAATGGAATATAGTGCTTTAACTGAGGGTGTGCATCCCCGAGTATGGAGTCACTTAGTCAAAATGTGTAATTTTTATCAATAAAAATTTTGCCACCACTCTGTCACCACTATGTCACCCTGGCTTCAAGTGTGGGCAGTGTTTTGTATTTGTATTGCTGAAATATAAAAGGAAGCACTACAATGGGTCTCATATTTGTAATGTGTCCTGTTATTATAATACTGCATGTGTTTATTGATGATAGACTATAAACTACACATATAAACTAAATTATATTGGTGACCGAACAACTCCCATTCCCCAAAGTGCCACCTACAGTTATGAATATAACTCACAAAGGATCACACAAGTGATCTGACAAAAAAATATATACATAAACAAGCGGTTTATTTTACAGTTGATGTGCCATTCATTTTCAATTATTCTGTAATTAATATTCACACAATCAAATAAATCTCAGTTCACTCCCTTTCATATTAATTGGGAATTGTGCTACTTTAGTTTTGGCACTTTATCTATACTTTAACTAAAAAAGCAAATGATTTCAGTTCTTTCCACAGTGGCAAGGTCCGTTGTGGGGTGGCTCTTTATCCTTTCCTCTTGCCTAAATGAAAGACAGAAATGAATGGTGGTTAGTTCAAGCAAGCTCAAAACAAATATTAGGGAAATACACTTGTGAAAGTCGGTGGGATGTGACAAAAATGCTTCGTTTCTCTAACAAGTGAGCACCCCAGGATCCACTCTGTACATGTACAAGTACATTTTCAATCCAGGGATTTATGGTGGAACAGAAACAGCATGACAACACTGTTCCAACGCTGTTTTTGGAAAATCCATAAAATAGGTATGTGGGTCTATTATGAGGACTTAGGAAATTATATGAATCACTAGCTACTAGCTAGCTAGTGCTCCCCGCTAACACTTGTTAGCCAGCACAGAACAACGTTGTAGTGCTCAAAAAAAGTGAGCTTACCACCAACAGGATAAATAAGCAAAAAGATGCACAATATCACAAAACACTCACCACTCATGGTTCTCTCACTTTCATCTTCAGCTTCTCCCTAGTCTGGTTGTATCCTGGGCTGTCATCTCTTTCATTGTGGGTCACTCTGGATACTACCACGGTGTAGATTTCTGCGAAACCTGCGAAGCCATCTCTATTAATATCGTGTTTACTCCGTGAACTTTAGCAAATGACGGTTTGGAGATTCTGCAGAAGACAGGCGCTTTCATGACGTTATGCCCTGACCAATCAGTGGCCTGCAGTCTGTTGACGTCACATTTTCAGCCCGACTCAGCCCGGTTAGTACCCCCTGGAAATAGGTACGAAAAAAGTACCTGGTACCAGGTACTAGGTACTAATGGAAAACCCTACAAACCAGGCTGAGTAGAGTAGAGTAGGGCTGAGTGGGTACTAGTGGAAAAGGGCCTTATGTCAGAGTAAGCAAATGATGAACATGTGGCTTAGCCAAGTAATTTCTGAAATCAGGGATACCTCACAAGAGGCCATTCATCTCCATTCCCCCCGCTAAAGCCCATGCGTAAATGCAGGTGCGTAAAGCTAGCGTAAATCAGTCCGTGAATCCAAGAAAGAAGCGTTGTAACATCACTCATCTTTTTGAAAAATGGCTAAAATTAACATGGAACATCAAAGAAATTATTAATTATTTGACCTCGTCGTTAGCTGAAGAATCACGGGGGGTGGAGGGTGACCATGATTCCATTTGGCAGTTTGAAAATGCATGAAGACGCCTGAGAAAAAAGGTGTGTAATATATTCCTTTCTTGTCCTATTGTTACCAAATTTTTACCTGACCTTCATAACACTTGGTTCTACATTCCTATTGTGTTTTCCAGCCAGTATATAACATCTGTATGTTATTTTCAGGCATTTGTATCTAAAAAAAACTCCCAGAGGAACTTTATTTTCTTCAAATTTAGTATTGTAACGTTGAGGCTGTGATAAGGGGCGGGGATTTCTCCCAGTATGCTTGCGCCACGGAGGATTCAAAGACTGTTATTATTCGTGTGTTCTAAGTGTTATTGCTATGCCATTATAATTGTGTTATAAGACCAGTTAGCGTTGTTTCCCTGTATGTGATAGATCATGTGTTTGTGTCACCATAAGTGAGATGGGGTCTGTGTAAATGACCTCCCCTCCGTTCTGTGTTGTGAGGGTGTGTATAAATAAAGCCTGTTTCATCACAGACCTCTCTCCTTATTGTGTCAACCCTTGCAACGTCACACTGGTGTGAGAAGTGGGACCCGAGGAAAAGATGGAGCCAGAATTAGGACGGAGAGTCAGCAGCTTGAGCGGCTCATCGCTTAGCTGGGGATGTACAACAGAGCTAACAAACCGACCCCCGGAGTTGCTCGCCGGGATGAATGGAGCAGCAGACCCGACGGGGCCAGCATACCCCGCCTTCTGGCATTCTCAAGGCAGATCAGGCCAAGCAGAGCCAACCAGCCCCGCTTCCCGCCCTTTTCAGGGCAGGACGGGCCGGGGATTCCACTGCAACCAGGGTAGTGATCGACCAAGAAGCGACCATCCCACCAATCCACCAACGGGCCAAACTACCCCGCTTCAACGGCAAAACCCTGCTGGACGACTATCTGGTCCAGGTCAAGCTGGCTACTGCGCTGAATGGCTGAACACCCGAAAAGACTGCCGTGCAGGTCACGCTGGCCCTGGAGGGAGGGGTTCTCAGCACGCTGTCTGACCTCTGGCCCGAGGAATGTCACAGCTGGCCAGCACTACAAGGAGTGCTCCAGAGGCGGTTTGGGGGAGCAGCGAACGCTGAGCACGCCCAGGAACAGCTGGTCCACCACTGGCGAGGCAGCTGAGAGAGCCCGGGAGCTTACGCAGTGGAGATACGGCTGCTGACGCAGCGTGGCTACCCGGATTTTGAGCTAGGGGTGGTGGAGAAGCTCGCCCTCCAGCACTTCATCCGGGAATCCGCCCGGCCCAGCTCCAGAACTATATTCTGATTCACACCGTGAGCAGCTGGGACACAGCTGTGGCAGAAGCAGAACGGGTGGGACTTTTGATGGATTATGCAGCTGATGTGTCGTCACTGAGGCAGAGAGCTCTCCAGGCCACAGCTGAGAGCAAGGAGGAGGAGGAACTGCGCTGGACCACAGTGGCACATCCAGGGAGAAGACTACAACGGCGGTGTGAGGAAGGGTGCTTCCGCTGCAGGGAGCCAAGACACATTGCGCGGTACTGCCCCCCACCCACCTGTGACAGACCACCCCCTCGCCGACTTTAAACCAGAGCAAGGTGGCATGGACGGGGACCTGCCACCTCCCGCAGACATTTTCCCCGATGAACTATCACCATGTTTGGGCCGAATTGGACACTCGCTAGAGATGTACCTGCAGTGCAGCTTGGACAACACGCCGATCCGGGACTTGATCGGCACTGGTTCTACCATCTCCCTGGTCCAACCCAGAGTGCTGCCTGATATGGACAAGGCAGAACCACAGGAGTGGGAACCCACTGGGTGCTGCATCACCACAGCCACCGGTGAGTGCGCCAGACTGGGAGGGCGGAGAGTTCTTGTGGTGGGGGTTGCCGGCCAGAGCACAAACCACTCGTTCTGGCTGGCTGACATTCAGGACTCCTGCATTATTGGACTCAACAATTGACACCGCCAGATTGTCTCTCCTGCTGGGGGCTCAGACCATCATGCTCTGCAGCGGGACCCAGAGGAGGACCTCGGGGGCCTGCGTGATTGAGGGGCTGCCAGAATGGACTGAACCGGGCGGGTCACCTCCAGAACTGAACACAGCAGAGCCACCAGTACGAGCAGAGGGAGCGCATTCACCGAAAGAGACAGCGGGGGGGGGGGGGCACAGCGGAGCAGGTCAATGTGTCAGCAGAAACACAGCAGGCAGTCGAGGAATTGTTCCAGCAGAGCTGCAGCGGACTACAATCGGGACAGAGATGCCAGCTGCGGGAGCTGTTGGACTGCTACACTGACGCCTTTGCTGCCAAGGATGAGGAGTGCACCTGAACCAGCTTGGTGCAGCACCAGATCGACACTGGTGAGACCAGGCTGATTCGGCTCCGCCCCTGCCGTCTGCCTTTTTCAAGGTGGGTGGTGGCAGAACAAAAAATATGGGAAAATGCTGGAGGCGGATGTCATTGAGCCCTCCAGCAGCCCCTGGGCAGTGCCAGTGGTTCTGGTTAAGAAGAAGGATGGTTAGTGGCGGTTCTGTGTGGATTACCGGCGCCTGAATGACGTCACTCGCAAGGATTCCTACCCTATGCCCCGCATCAATGACGCGCTGGATTACATCACTGGCTCCAGCTGGTTCAGCTCACTGGACCTCTGCAGCGGCTATTGGCAGGTAGAGTTGTCACCTGAGGCCCGCCAGAAAACAGCCTTCTCCATTGGGCAGGGACTGTGGTAGTTCAAGGTGATGCTGTTTGGACTCTGCAACGCCCCCGCCACTTTTGAATGTCTGATGGAGCGAGTGCCACTGCATTGTTTATCTGGATGACCTGCTGGTTCACGCAGCTGACTTTGGTGGCGCCCTGTCCAACCTCCGGGAAGTATTAGACGCCATCTGACAGGCCGAGCTGCGGCTGCACCTGCGGAAATGCCACTTGTTTCAGCGAGAATCCACCTTCCTGGCCCACATCGTCAGCGTAGTGGGAGTCACCACCAATCCAGAGAAAGTGGCAGCAGTGAAATACTGGCTGTTTTCTCTGACTGGCCTTTTATTATAGGAGATTTGTGAAAGACTTTGCCACCATCGCCAGCCCACTGCATCAGCTGACACAGAAGGGCCACATGTTTGAGTAGAGTGAGAACTGTGCTGCTGCTTTTTCCCGGCTTCACTCAGCACTCATTGGAGCCCCCTTCCTGCAGTATCTCAACCCCAACCGCCCTTTCATCGTGGACACTGATGCCAACAACCAGGGCATCGGGGCGGTGTAATCCCAGGAGGGAGAACACGGAGAGCAGGCAGTTGCTTTTTTCAACCACACTCTCAGCAGAGCTGAAAGGAATTATTGTGTTACTCGCCGAGAGCTGTTGGCTGTCATCTAGAGGCTTCGTCATTTTTGCCCGTATGTTTACGGCTCAGGACGGATCATCCTTCCCTGACCTGGCTACTGAACTTTAACGAGTCAGATGGACAGTTGGTGAGATGGCTGGAGGCACTGCAGGATTATGATTTTCAGATTGTGCATTGGGCAGGCCACCTCCATGCCAATGCTGACACACTGTCTCGGCGTCCCTGTGCTGCGGAGGACTATCGGCACTGCCAGCAGGCAGAAGAGCGAGACCAAGCCGTTCCATGGGCTGCTGCTCTCCGGACCACTGTGAGCAGGAATAACACAGCGGCGCACAGCTCCTCTTCAGATAATCAGTCAGCTCTCCCCAGCGATGATGCCACAGAGGCCCTCAGCGCACAGCAGCTGCAGAGCAAGCAGGATAGAGATCCGGTCATCTTCCGGGGTCGGCAGTGGCTGGACGCGGGCCATGTCCACGCTGGACCCAGAGACCAAGGCCCTATATTCCCAGTGGGCCAATCTCCACTGTCAGGAGGGTGTGGCGTATCAGCAGTGGCAGGCTCCAGCTGGGCAGTGTCACATCTGGCAGCTGCTGGTTCCCCGGCGGCTCTGCCCCAACGTGCTCCAGTTAGTCCACAGCGCGGTGGGGGCGGGCCACATTGGGGTGACGAAGACTCTGCAGTGTCTTCGAGCCTGGTTCGACTGGCCCAGATTTTGCCAGGATGTAGAGCTCCATGTCCACTGCTATGACACCTGCACGGCTCAGAAAGGGCCAACTCAACAATCCCACGCCCCTTTGCAGCAGTACCGGGTGGGAGCACCCATGGAGTGGGTAGGAGTGGACATTCTGGGCCATTTCCCAACCACGAACCGGGTCAACCGCTACATGCTGGTCGCAATGGATTTCTTCACCAAATGGCCAGAGGCATATGCGGTCCCTGATCAGAGCGCGGCCACCACCACAGCATCAAAGCTGCTGGACAAGATGTTTTGTCAGTTCTGCGCACTGGAGGAGCTGCACACCGATCAGGGATGGAACTTTGAGGCAGAAGTCTTTGGGGAGGTCTGCAAGAGGCTGGGCATCCAGAAGACCCGGACCACCCCACTGCACCCGCAGAGCGACGGCCTGGTCAAACGTTTCAATCGGATCCTTATCACCCAGCTCGCTGTCCTAGTGGACCAGCGACAGCGAGACTGGGACCTGCATCTGCCCTTTGTTCTGTGGGCATACTGGACGGCAGCACAGGAATCCACCCAGTGCACTCCTGCAGCACTGATGTTTGGACACAAGCTGCGCACACCAGGGTTGGTTTATTTGTTTTGCTTGAAGGAATGTCTCCACACGGTGCACAAACTGGCTTGGGAGGCCCTTGCAGCGGCAGGGAGTTGGCAGAAGCAGGCATATGGCTCTTGCTGCCAGGGGATCGAGTCTGGGTTTTCTGCCTGAATCGCAAAAGGGGACTGTCGCCAAAATTGGCGAGCCATTGGTCGGGACCATGCATGGTCCAACAGAGATTGTCAGATGTAGTGTACAGGGTGAGGCTGCAGAGAAGGAACCGGGTCGGGGTGCTCCACCGTGACTGTCTCGCCCCGTACCAGCCATCTGCCAGACCAGAAACTCCAGCCAAGGCACGAATGGACAATAACAGGCCTGTGTGTGTTGGTCGCCGACAACGTCGGCCGCCCCGACACCTGGACGGATTTGTGTTGGACTTTTCAGTTGGACTTTATTATTCTGGGGACAGAAACCAGTCCAGGGGGGGACAGTGTAATGTTGGGGCTGTGATAAGGGGGCGGGGATTCTTCCGGCATGCTTGCACCGTGGAGGATTCAAAGAGTGTTATTATTCGTGTGTTCTAAGTGTTATTGCTGTGTCATTTTAACTGTGTTATAAGACCAGTTAGTGTTGTTTCCCTGTATGTGATAGATCATGTGTTTGTGTCACCATAAGTGAGATGTGGGTCTGTGTAAATGATCTACCCTCCATTCTGTGATGTGAGTGTGTGTATAAATAAAGCTTGTTTCGTTGCAGTCATCTCTCCTTATTGTGTGAACCCTTGCAACGTCACAGTATGTTTAGATCCGTGTTACTCAGTGGCTGAAGCACTTAGAGGGATTCTGACTGTTTTGCTAAAAAATGTGTTTTCTTTTGAATGAGACCACCCCCATGAAGATCGTGCAAGGGGCGGAAGAGCAGCTTTCAATATAGTTTGGGTATGTTTTTCAGGCGCTTTGAAGGGAAATGGGCTGAAAGTGTAAGAGGAAAGATAACACAGGTAAACACAAAATGCAGATTTTAAATGAAGGTGTTTATTATTAAGGGTTAAATAAAACAAACCTACATGGCCCTGTATGAAAAAGTGATTGCCCCCTCCTGTTAAAACATAAATTAACTGTAGTTTATCACATCTTTGGAAAGCTGAGTTCAATTTTTCTAGCCATACCCAGGCCTGATTCCTGCCACACCTGTTCTAAATCAAGAAATCACTTAAATAGGATCTGCCTGACAAAGAAGACCAAAATATCCTCAAAAGCTAGACATCATCCTGTGATCCAAAGAAATTCAGGAACAAATGAGAAGCAAAGTAATTCAATTCAATTCAACTTTATTTATATAGCGCCATTTCACAACAACAGTCATCTCATAGCACTGTCAACTGTAGGGGAAACCCCCACAATTGCAGAAAGACCCAAGAAATCAGGCGATCCCCTGTGAGCAAGTGCTTGGAGATGGTGGAGAGGAAAAACTCCCTTTTAACAGGAAGAAACCTCCAGCAGAACAAGGCTCAGGGAGGAGCAGTCATCTGCTGCGACTGACTGGGGGGTGAGGGGATAGAGAAGATGAAAAGAACAGACATGTAGAGAACAAACAGCATGATGGGGATTCAATCTATGGGAGAGAACAAACAGATGTTAATGACCAGCAAAAAAAAATATTTCATTGAGAGTGAACAAAGGAGTGAAGCCCAGTGCAATTATTGGAGGTCCCCCGGCTGTCTAAACCTGATAGCAGCATAACTAAGGGAGGGTTCAGAAACACATGATCCCTCCCTAATTGTAGGCTATATCAAAAAGGAAGGTTTTAACCCTATTCTTAAAAACAGAGATCGAGTCTGACTCCCAAATCCAGATTGGCAGCTGGTTCCACAAGAGAGGAGCTTGATAACTGAAGGCTCTGCCCCCCAATTGTACTTTTGGAGATTCTAGGTATTACAAGTAATCCAGCATTTTGGGAGCATAGTGCTCCATTAGGATATTAGGGTAATATCAGATCTTTTAAATAAAAAGGGGCCTGATTGTTTAGAGCTTTGAAAGTGAGATGAAAGATTTTAAACTTAATTCTAAACTCTAAGGGAAGCCAATGAAGGGAGGCCAGAACCGGAGAGATATGATGTCTCTTTATAGTACCTGTTAAAACTCTTGCTGCAGCATTTTGGATCAACTGAAGACTTTTTAGAGATGTTTTAGGACAACCTGATAATAAAGAGTTACAATAATCTAATCTAGAGCTAACAAAAGTGTGGATCAGTTTCTCAGCATCACTCTGAGACAAGATGCTCCTCATCTTGGCAATATTACGCAAATGATAGAAGGCAGTCTTAGAAAAAAATTTAATAAGTAAATTGAAAAACAGATCTTGACCAAAATAACTCCAAGGTTCCTCACAGAGCTATTAAGAGAAAGAGTACCTGCATCCAAACTAACAGTTTGATTTGGAAAGGTATTTCTGAGGTTTTTTGGACCAACAAGAATGACTTCAGTCTTATCTGAATTTAATTGCAGGAAATTACAAGTCATCCAAGCTTTGATCTCTTTAAGACAGGCTTCTAACTTGGCTAATTGATTACTATCATCTGTCTTCATTGACAGGTATAATTGTGTGTCATCTGCATAACAATGAAAATGTATACAGTGCTTTCTAATAATGTTGTCTAATGGAAGCATATATAAACTAAAAAGAGTAGGGCCTAGCACAGATCCCTGTGGAACTCCATGACTGAGTTTTGAGTTGAAAGAAAACTCATTATTGACATGAACAAACTGGAACCTATCAGATAAACAAGATCTAAACCACTGCAACGAAGTTCCATTAAGTCCAACATAGTGTTCTATCAAGTAGAATATTATGATCGATAGTATCAAAAGCTGCACTAAGGTCTGAATGGACAAGTACAGAAACAAGTCCATTATCAGATGCGATCAGGAGGTCTTTACTGACCTTCATTAAGGCTGTTTCAGTACTATGATGGATTCTAAACCCAGACTGAAACTCTTCAAATAGACCATTTCCCTGCAAGTGGTAAAATAATTGCATAGCAACAACTCTTTCTAAGATTTTTGAAATGAAAGGGAGATTAGAGATTGGTCTATAGTTAGCTAAAACTCCTGGATCCAGCGTTGGCTTTTTGAGTAAGAGTTTAATTACAGCAGTTTTAAAAGCCTGCGGTACATGGCCTAAAGTTAATGAAGAATTGATTATTTGAAAAATAAAGCTACCAATAAATGGGAAGACTTCTTTAAATAACCTGGTAGGAATAGGGTCTAAAAGACAAGTTGAAGGCTTGGATGAGGAAACTATTTTGCCTAACTCTAAAAGGTCAATTGGAAAAAACTGATCCAAACAGATGTCAATTGAAGGAGTTGTAGTAGTTACTGTATTTAAGTTAACGGTGGGAAGAATCTGACTGATTTTATCTCTGATGGGAAGAATCTGACTGATTTTATCTCTGATAGATGAAATCTTGTTATTGGAAAAGTTCATAAAGTCCGGACTAGTAAGCTCTAATGGAATGCTAGGATTGACAGAGTCCTGACTCTTTGTCAGCCTGGTTACAGTGCTGAAAAGAAACCTGGGATTATTTTTGTTCTCTTCTATTAATGCAGAATAATAACTTGTTCTAGCTTTTCTCAGAGATTTTTTTATAAATTAAAAGATGATTTCTCCAAGCTAAATAGAGTTCATCTAAATTAGTGGAGTGCTATTTTCTTTCTAATTGATGAGTCTTCTGTTTTAAGCTACGAGTTTCTGTGTTGAACCAAGGAGTAGAAATCTCTGATTAGACTTTTTCTTTTTTAAAGGGGCCACGTCTAGAGTCTGATGCAGAGAAGCTGTAACACTATCTACCATGCTATCAATTACAGAAGGAGCAAGCTGTCTATAGCTTATTTCCGTTGTGTTGACACATGACATAGAGGAAACAATCTGCATAAATTTGGTAAGAGCATCATTTGAGAGGCATCTACTGTAGTAAATTTTTTTCCTTAGGAGCCAAATAGTCAGAAATAGTAAAATCAAAGGTTAACCCCTTGCACTCTGGTCAATTTCCCTAAAAACGCCAAAAAATAACATACCCAAAGTAAATCAAAAGCTGTTCTTAAACCCTTTGCAGCATCTTCATGGGGTTGGTCTCATTTAAAAGAAAACACTTTGAATGTTTTGGCAAAACAGTCATAATCTCTCTAAGTGCTCCTGTCACTGAGAAACAGTCATCTAAACAAACTGATCTTGAAGAAAATAAATTTCGCCTGGGTGTTTTTTGGGGATACAAATGCTTGCAAATAACACACAGCTGTCAGATCTGGGCTGAAAAATGCAACAGAAATGTAGAACCAAGTGTTATCCAGCTGAGATCAAAATTTTGTAAAAAATACCACAAAAAAATGAATATATTACACAGCTTTTTACTCAGGTAGTTCTCAGGCGTTTTTGAACTTTGCCAAATTGTGCCAAATGGCACAGTTTGGAAAAACGTCTGTAACTTTTGAATGATTCAATATAGAAGCTTCATCATGGGCTCTAATGAAAGGTGACACTCAGGGCTGTGTGTGTGTGTGTGGGGGGGGGGGGGGTTGTTTATTCATCCATGAAGCATGCCACATAAAAAATGTGGGTTTTTTACAAGAAAAAATAACCTACACTGCACTAAAAATATCTGTAATGTAGAAGATAACAACTCCCACCACCACCACCACCACCACCACCACCACCCCCCACCCCCCCCGCTACAGAGGACGGTGTGATAGAAAATATATGAAATTAATAAATATGATCAGGTATAAATTATTTAATTTATATTGATTTATGGGAATCTGAGATCGAATCTCATTTCATATACACCAGAAAATTAATAACACTCATAGGGGCACCAGCTTCGATCTTTAAGAAGCAATTTTAATTTTAATTTCACTTTATACCTTTTTAATCACTCAATAAATTAATTAATAATCAGTCTCAAAAACTTTTTTTCGTGAATTCAATACCTGTGCTTGAAACAGACTCAGAATGAAATAAATTCTCAACAACTTCTCTCATTTTCACATATTTATTAAACAAAATGATTAACAGACATTACAGTAATTTCATTAATCATAAACTCAATCTTGTAAATGATAGATTAACAATGTCAATATTTTCGGAACCAGGGTTAAACTGAGAAACCAATTTCTATCAGTTTGAGTTAACAGACTAAGGAAACAACACAAATTTATGGAGAAAGTTTACTAATTATATGAAAAGTCCTGGATTAATCTTAAGAAAATAAAAACGGAATTTTAATGAAAAGAAGAGTTAAGTTAATGGCTTCTTAATTTGCATCTGATTAGATATATAAATTATTACCGAACCTCAGACGTTTAATTCAGCAGATGAATTAAAGTTCGCAGCTCACGTGATTCCTCGATGATCTGGTCAACGTTCTTTCGTCGTCCTCATGAAGTTTTGATGTGTTGTTCAGGGACAAAACCCAGAATATTTGTCCCGCAAATATTCTCGACGATGGATGAGATGTATGAGATTGTAGGTTTGATCTCAATGGTTGAAATCCTGCAGAAGTGTGCTGATTCCTCAGCTGCGTGTGATGTGGGGAGCTATGTCTTCTCAGAGGCCTTCGGTAATAATTAAAGATATCTAATCCGATCTCAAATTAAAGAGTTTCGGACTTTAGATAAAAATAATAGCTTCTGGTGTGTGATTGGTTAAGAAAAATATTATAAAGATAAAGTCAAGATTAAAACTTACATTAATATTAAAACAAACAGTGGTTTTACAGAAAGTTTAACAAAGAAAAAAAAAGAGATAAATAAAAATTGGAGTTTAACTCCGATTAAGAATTGAGCTCAAAGAAATAGGAATTCCTAGGCATTTAAGAGAAAAAGAAAAAAACATTAAAATACAAAGTTACATAAACAAATAAGTTATCTGCTCTGTGTTCAGAAAAGCGACATGTGGTAGAAGTCTTTATTCTTCCCAAAGTTCTTTCTTGCTGTGTGTAGACAATAGACAATGAAGAGAGATGAACGGAGGTGAAAGAGCGAGTCCAAAAGAGCAACGTTAAAAGAGAGTGTCGAAAGAGAGCATTGAAAGAGCAAAGCCAAAAGAGCGAGCTGAAAGAGGAAGTAGCAGGGGGTCTTCCTCCTTTTATAAGTTCTGTTGAGCTTTCGCGGGCTTCCGGGTTGACCGGAATCTGGGCCAATGAGCATCCTTCGTGGGCGGGCTTGATGAACTTTTAGTCCAATGAACAAACAGTCTATTGTCTGGAGCTTTGGGAAGGAGTTGTTGTCATGCAGAGGTTGGCTGCTGGAGTCACATGGTTTTAGAGGCAAATCTTGATACATACTGGAATGTGCTTTTATACCCTTATGTATTAAACTAAGTTATCTTTAGTGATTAGTATAACTTATAAGCAGTGCTTCTAAATCAACATGCAGGAGTAAACATTCATTTAAACATTTTTAACATGCATATATATATATATATATATATATATATATATATATATATATATATATATATATATATATATATATATATATATATATATATATATACTGTATATATATATATATATAATCACAGATTAATGCATTTCACACATATTGATTTTCCACATTAAAACATCAGAGTCCATTTGCTTTTTATAGTCCTGAAAAGAAGGAAAGATTTAGAATTGAGTTTGTACTAATGTACTTTAAAGTTCACTGGTTAAATCCAGCATGTCCCACAGTTTAAGGAAATTAACTGAGTTGTGGATCTGTGCAGACCATGAAGGGCTCCTCAGGTCTGTTGCATGTTTATGGGGCAATAAAGGGGCGCAGGAGGAAATAGGTTGAATTCTTTTAGACTGCTTTTAGCGAAGGGATGGGATTTCAACTGTGGCCTGGGGGAGAAAATCAGTTCTTGACTGTCTTACTCCTGGGTGAAACAAAATGTCTTTAAGCAGAAGAATAATTATTGCTGAGCCAAAGTGAGATGATGCTACAGTCCCCCCTCTGGTATCAATGGTGATGTTGATTCAGCATTGATAGCAATCCTAGGCATCAAATCCCAATTTGGCGAGGCTTGATCCAAATGCTGAACTAAAGTTCCGATGTCAATAAGTCTTAAGCTTGTAAACAGTATCTATTCCAAAGTGTAGGTCCTTAAATTTGGTTTCAGAAAAACTTCTAGAAATTTTCAAAAATAATTTGGGCATGACCAAATATAAACATTGTATAATTGTCTAGGATATACCAAAGTTCTGTATATGCCTGTAAAGACTTAAAAATTCTGGGTACAAAAAGGGTGAACTAGAAGTATGTGGGTTTTGACATACTTGATATAAATGTTTTGGGTTTGCTGAAAAATATCTATTCAAAATTTCAAAAACAGTTTAAATGTGCATAAAATCTGAATAAAGTATAAAGGATTATTTGTATATACACATGTATGCATCAAAAAAAAATCTTAGGACTTCCGGTCTGGACGCCATGGTGATAGCAACTTAACGCTGAATCTCCCAGACCCAATCCAAGGAAAACATCTTCAAAATCAGACTTAACAGATTTTTGGAAGAATAAAAATCAAAAGACAAAAACACCATGCCTAACCAAAAACAGAAGAAACGGACATTTCCCAGGTCAGGACGCGCAGCGGCCGCAGAATCTGAACCGGAGGACCTCCGTTCAGAAGACGAGGAGCTGGACCTAGCTAACAAAAAGGTTAGCTTGAAATCGCTCTTTGATGAATTACGACGATTTCGGGCCGAATTTTATGAATTCAGAGAGGAATTAAAAAGGACGAACAGCAGAATGGACCAGGCCGAAAACCGAATCTTGGAAGCTGAAGAAAGAATAAAAGTGCTTGAAGATTCTATGCTGGATTTACACAAAAAACAGTCAAAGCTGGAGGCTAAGCTAACCGACCAATAAGGAAGACAAAGACGAGACAGCATCAGAATTCACGGTCTGAAAGAAGGAGCTGAAGATAGTTTCAACACAATGCCGGAATGCGTGGAATCCTTATTGAGAGAGAAGTTGGATATTCCACAAACCACCGATTTGAAGATAGAAAAGGCCCATCGTACATTAGCCGCAAAGCCAGCGGCAGAAGCGCCCCCACATTCGGTGGTGGTAAGATTCTTCGATTTCAAAATAAAACAAGAGGTTGTAAGACGGGCTTGGCAGAAAAAAGGATTTATGCATCAAGAGAGAAAAGTCTTCGTGGAGCATGATTACGCCCCGGAGGTTCTTAAAAAGCGACGGGAATATAATGACGCCAAAAAGGTTCTACGGGCACATAATCTACGCTTTCAAACGCCATTTCCTGCGAAGTTAAGGGTCTTTTACGGTGAAGAGTCATGTCTCTATAATTCAGCGGAAGAAGCAATAATTGGCATGGCGAGAAGAGGGCTCCCGGTATCGGTGTCTAAACCTGCAGCGAATCTGAGCGAGAGGATCAGAGCTCAAACGTGGTCCACTCAGAGACCTTCAAAATCCACGGGCCAGCAGCGGGAAACCCAGCCCCAGAGCTACAAAGATAAGCTTTCCAGTTCCAGGAAGGAATAGCGACCTTTTTGTTTTTTTATCTTTTCAGTCATTCTGCACTTCCACCCCCCCTCCTACAAGGTAACAAACATTAAAGGAGATGCAGAATCAGCATGTGGTAAAACCTTTCATGGAGCAGTTATAGCATTAGAAACAAATGTCTTCTTAATTTAAAGGAAAAAAAAAATCTTGTTAAAATAGAAATGTAACAATGACCCACATGTTCTCCCTACACTAACAAATACTGTATTAGAGTGAATGTTTGTTGTGATGGGGTGGGAGGGTGCACACAATCTCATAGGGTATAGGCATAAAAAAAAAAAAATCATTACAAATTCGGATTGGGATCTGAAATTCACGTTAAAAACATGGGACAACTTACAGGGGTAAGAGAGGGCCCTCAACACGTAACAGAGTTTGAGGAATTTCCCTCAGAGCCTACACTCCATCAGGGCTCTTACAGGGTCTTTAAAGAGACCCCAGCTTAGGAAGTTTTTTTGACAGTTTTTTGTTTTAAAGTTTCGTACACTATGTTCTTAATGTTTTTTATGTTCTTAATGTTCTTTCAGTTTCTGAGTAGCAAAAAAGAGGGCCACCACACTGTTATACTAAATAAGAAAATACAATGGAGAAACACGGTGTAACCAAAATAGCCTCATATAATGTAAAAGGGATCCTGAATACAGTTAAAAGATCCAAGATTCTACGCAAAATGAAAAAAAGACAAAGCAGAAATAATATTTTTACAAGAAACCCACCTAACAGACGTGGAACACACTAAACTCAATAGACAAGGGTTTAAAATGATCTCTTCATCTTCATATAAGTCAGGGAGGAGGAGGGGAGTAGCGACATTGATATCAACCAAAATTACATCTGAAAAAAAATCAGAACACAAAGATAAAGAAGGGAGGTGCAGTTTGGTAATTGGGCGGCTAGAGGGAGAAGATATCACCCTGCTGAATGTATATGCACCACCAGGGGCTAAATGGAAATTTTATAAAAATGTATTCGACCTAATGATAACTAAAGCCCAAGGTTTAGTGATATGTGGTGGAGACTTCAATCTAAGACTGAATCCATACTGGGATGCAACAGGTAATTCTTCACATCAAAATAACACTCAAAATAGGAAAACTCGGATGCTATTAAAAGAAATGGGAATCTGTGACTTATGGAGGGAATTCAACCCCAATGTAAAAGATTATACTTTTTATTCAACGCCACATTCATCTTACTCAAGGATTGATTACTTGTTTATGTTTAATAGAGACATTGGAAGAGTAAAAACATGTAAAATAGGACTGATGGATCTCTCTGACCACAGTCCGATCTATATGATAAGATAAGATAAGATAAGCCTTTATTAGTCCCACAATGGGGAAATTCCAGGATTGCAACAGCATAGGGATAGCAACACTCAGAGCAACAATCAGAAGGCAAGAAAAAACAACATCTAGTAAACATATGTCCATATTACTATAAATGTATATATATAGACACACAGTGCAGAGCATTATGGCTGGTGAATGTGCAGCAGAAAGTCTAAGCTCTCTCTCCGCGGATGCAGCGGGCCAGCTGGAAGTCTTTGGACATGATGGTGACCCCCTTAGCGAAGAAGAGACCATCAGGTGGGCCTCGCTGGTCTCCTGCAGAGCCATGACGGCGAAGCTCAGGAAATGCAGGACGGTCTTGAAGTCCTGAGCGATCTCCCTCACCAGGCGCTGGACGGGCAGCTTACGGATGAGCAGCTCCGTGGATTTCTGGTAGCGACGGATCTCTCTCAGAGCCACGGGCCTGTGACGGCGAGGCCTCTTCACTCTGCCGGTGGCCAGAGCGCCTCTCCGAGCAGCCCTGGTGGCTAGCTGTCTCCTGGGGGGCTTCTTCCTCCAGTAGATTTTACGGGCGGTCTGCTTGGTTCTTGCCATCGCTCTTTATCATTCTGTCTTATATTTCTTTCACGCCGCCTAAACTCCAGCCCGGCACCCGCGTCCTTTTCGCTACAGCTCCCGGTATGTCGAGTTTCCCATTAGCACCGGGCGGCGGCCAAGTGCTAGCTAGCACTAGCTCCTCCCCGCTGTAACGTCTCCCGCTGCAAACCGTGGCTCCGTCTGCCGACCCGGGAGACCCCCGGGGCGATCCGTGCGTCCGTGATATATATACAGAGTGAAAGGTGTAGAAAGAAGAAGGAAGATAAAAAAAAAGGCTGTTGCAACAGGCAGCCGACTCGTGTGGTGCCGCCGGTCCGGCGGAACCGGAACCGGAAAAACGGTTGGACTTAAACATCCAAAAATACACAAATAATACATTTTCCTGGAGGTTGAATTCAAATGTCCTGAAAGGACCACTGAAAGATGAATTGGAATCAGATATTCTCAGATATTTGGAAGAAAACGATAATGGAGAAGTATCCCCTTTAATACTGTGGGATGCGTGCAAAGCTGTAATAAGGGGAAAAATTATTGCAAAACTGGCAACCCAAAAGAAACTGAGACAAGAAAAACTAATCACACTAGAGTCAGAACTCAAGAACCTAGAAAAAGAACACAAAGACAACACTCATTCTAATGGCTCGCTCAAGATTAAAGAAATTAAAAATCAAATAAATGAGATCTACACAATAGAAATCCAGAAGAAACTTACATTTCTGAAACAAAAACACTATGAAGCAGGCAGTAAATCGGCAAAATTACTAGCCTATAAATTGAGGAAACAACAAACAGAAAGGGCAATCTACAAAATCAGAGACCCAGTATCAAAGGAAATAAAATTCAGAATTCAGGATATTCTTAAAAGCTTCGAGAATTACTATAAGAACTTATACTCCCACAAAAAACATAAAAACGCATCCGAGACATTCCTAAACACATTAAACCTTCCCCAACTTACGGAATCACAAAATAAAACACTACTGTCAGAAATACAACCTAAAGAATTGGAAAAAGCAATTATGAAAGTTAAAGCTAACAAATCCCCAGGAGCAGATGGCTATACAGCAGAATGGTACAAAACCTTTAAACAGCAACTATCTCCTCTCCTCCTGAAATCATTTAACTATGTCCTCCACACAGGGGAAATCCCCCCCTCCTGGAGAGAAGGGGTCATTGCAGTTATACCTAAACCTGAAAAGGATAAACTAGAATGCTCCAACTACAGACCAATCAGTGTATTAAATCAGGACATAAGCTTTTTACCATTATCCTTGCCAAAAGGTTAGAAAACATACTGACAGACTTAATTCACTTAGACCAAACAGGTTTTATAAGACAAAGACAGACACAAGACAACATTCGACGCACTTTACACATAATTCATCATATAAAAAAATGTAACTTAAATGCAGTCATATTGGGATTAGATGCTGAAAAAGCATTCGACTCGGTTGACTGGTCTTTCCTATATAGAATCTTATCCAGTTTCAATTTTCATAACAACTTCATTAGAACTATACAGGCATTATATAAAAAACCAACAGCTAAAATAAGGATTAACGGTAATTTATCATCATCTTTTGAGCTGGAAAGAGGATGTCGTCAAGGCTGTCCCCTGTCTCCACTGCTCTTTGCAATCTTCATAGAACCTCTGAGCCAATGGATAAGACAAAATCAAGAAATTCAAGGTATTACACTTGGTCAGAAGGAACATAAAATAGCACTCTTTGCTGATGACATTTTAATATACCTAGGGCAGCCAGACACTTCTTTACCAGAACTAATCTCAGTTTTTTCAGACTATGGAGATTTATCGGGGTACAAATTAAACATGCATAAAACCCAAGTTTTAACATTCAACTATGACCCAAATCATTATTCACTAAGTGAACTCAAAACTAACTGGGAGTTGGAATCTATGAAATATCTGGGGGTCAATATCCCGAAACAACTCAACAAAATTATAACACTAAACTATGATCCACTGGTGACAAAAATAAAATCTGACCTAGCAAGATGGAATATGATACCATTTATGATACCATTCTTAGGACTCACTGGAAAGACGAGGAGATAAATACTTATTCAATGTTTTAATATTGGCAAGTAAAAAAGCCCTAACTAAAAAATGGATGCTGAAGGACTGTCCTACACCTGAAGATTGGATTAACGTGATTCAAGACATTTACTCGATGGAAAAGTTGACATTCGCACTGAGACAGGACATGGATGGGTTCATGAACTTTTGGCAACCCTGGATCGCATATGTGTCTTCCATTAGATCTAATCTTTGACAAATACCATTCCAATAATGGTCCCGCTCTTTGTTCCAACGCTACTCAGATGCTCTTTTACTTTTAATTACTTAATTTTCTGTTTGTTTGTTTTTTGCTGTTCTGTTTGTTTGTTTGTTCGTTTTTTTATTTTATTCTCTTTAATTTCACTTTTTCTTTCACTTTAAAAAAAAAGGGTGTTGTAATAATTATCCTACCAATGTTGTCAAATAGCAAAAAATAAGGGAACATGTGATGAAAATGTAAACAATGCAATGTTGTAATGACCTGTATACCCTTTACAAAAACTTAAATAAATGTTTAAATTGTTTCCTCAAAAAAAAAAAAAAATCTTAGTCAAAAGCAAAAAGTAAAATTCTTTCATACTTGAGGTAGAGGTTCAGACTAATCAATATTGAGGTGACTCAAGGAGGTTCAAATTGAATTTGTTTAGTTAGACTAAACCATGGTTCCACAGATGTCCAAATCATAGGGTGTTTGAGGCTTTTGTTCAGAAAAACTGAGTGGGCATAGGATGTCGTTATCATTCTTTGGATGGCAATGAGAAGTAAATTTGGATTTACTGCAAAAAGGATATGATGAGAGAGCATATTCATTGCTAAAGTGTTAACTGAAAAGCTAATGTTTCTAGCTACTTCTGAGAGTAACATAGACATTGGCTGTGTGTGAGTATAGTCAACCTTTAACACAAAGAGCAAAGAGTTCAAGACCTTGTTGAGTTTGATTGACGCTTCGGAGCAAGCATTCAAAACCAACACAGTGTCTTGTAAGATTTTGGTAACGATTTGTGGTTCGACGACCAGGCGTTTCGGTTTAGCGATTTTGACCGAGTTAACAGTGGGCGTGCTAAGGTTAACAAGAGGCTCTAACGATGAGGCTGTTATTAAGAATCCACCTGAGGACCTTTGACCTTTCGTTTTGGCTTGGCCCAATTCTGACTGGGTAACAGTGGGTGTGATTGCTAGGCAGATGGCTAAACTGATAAACAGGAGGGCCATCATCTTGGCAAACATAAAAGTGAGTGGTTTTGGATCTTAATCTTCTTGTTGATCTTTCTTTAGATACCTGGTTGGCAAACGAAAATTCCTCTCAGAGGTGGAATGATTTCTTTTACATGGATGTACTTTATTGATCACAAACTGGGAAATTACAGAATAGAGATTAAGAGATTGAACTCTAAACCTTGTGCTTGTTTTTCACCTTTGATGGGAGTTTTAAGATTATTAGGTCAAGCTAATGGTGTTGAATGTTTTTGCGTGTACTATTTGATAATAGTAAGTTGATTGAAGTTTATTAGATTTTACAGAGGTCTTTGAAATTAATTTAAGGGCTAATTTGGTTTTAATATACCCTTTCCTTTCTGGAAGTTTTGATGCAGTTAACTAATTGTTTGGGGAGATTTGACTGAGTGTACCTGAGGCTAGTAGTTAGCTACAGTTATTTCTCAGACGTAGGTTTGATTTTAATCTTATTTATGGATTTACTTTGACAGTGTTGTACCTGACAAGTCCCATGGGGTTTTGGTAAAGGTTACTCTGATTTTGGTGAGCCCATTTGAAAATGGGGTCCTGGATTTGGCACTTGAGTGGCCAAAGTTTGTTGTTGACAATGTGTGGATTCATCCACTCGGGCAGGAATTTAGGAGTGATTTTCCTTTCCTGTAAATTGATTTCAGGTGTCTGCGGTACAAATGTGGGGTGGAAGATCTTGTCCCCCCTTTGCAGTTTGTCATGCGAGAGTTTTTGATCGTTGTACGCTTTGTGTCGTTTGGCGAATCGATCCAAATGTTTTTGAAATACAGCCTTGGGAGCTTTGTATGTATTTTCTTTGTATTTGATCTCAATGGTTGAAATCCTTTGTATGTCGTTTTGACGCTTTTGTGTTCTGCAGCTGGAATGTTATAGGCATTGGCAGTCATCACCCACCTCTGGTTTCGAGGAACTCTGAGCGGTGGCGATGATGGTTCGTCGGAAGCATGAACAGGAGTGCCAATGTATAGCTGCAGAGAAGATTGTGTCGCATGAAGTGGTTTCAGGTTTGGTATGTCAAAGGGTTTAGATGCGGGCAGCCCATGTATCGTTTTATCCGACCAGTTTTTGATGGTTTTATGGATCATGTGGTTGCAAGGTTGAGAGACTGTGCGCCTTGCGTTTGCAAAAGTTGGGTTCATTGTCGCAAAAACTTGAGGTTTCAGAGGGTCTAGAGAGCCGGTTGGTGGGGCTCTTGTGACCATGCAGGCTTCATGGGCGGGTGGGTGGGTTTCAAAATGTGACACCACCATTGAATCATGGGTATCAAGGGTTTCAAGGGGGCCGTTTGGGGTTTTCTGCTCGGCCGTTGAGTTTTCAAGGTCATTTGAGTGTTTGGCTTGACCTTGTATTTGAAGGTGACTTTTGACTTCTTTAGGACAGTACTCACCTTGGTCTTGGTGGTCGCTTTCACTCGTTTGCAGTTGTTCCAACAGTGCTAGTTGTGTGAGACTTGGGGTGTCTAAAGTGTTCAGAACAAAGCACTGTGATTCAGTTGTTCTTGTTGGGTCAAATGGGTGAGGGTGTTGCATTTGAGCCTATAGTTTGAGGTTCTTGAAATCAATCAGTGGCTCAAAACGGTTCAGTAGGTCTTTGCCAACAAGCAATGGAATGGCATCAAGTCTGGACACGTAGACCGGATGTGTCAAGGTCATGGGTCCAATGGACATGTTTAGTAGTGATACGCCCAACAGGGTTGTTTTAGTGAGCGCATATGGTCGCACAGCTAATGAACAGGGTTCCAGTTTCAAATATTTGTTAGCACGGTTAGCAGCTACACATAGTTTGTCAAAAAGGGTGTGTGACATGAGAGTGATGTCAGCAGCGGTGTCTAAAACAGCATCCTGACACACCATGTCTTCAAGGGTCAGTGGAAGGTAGAATTTCCGTGCCACTCCCCTCTCGTTTAAATCGCATAGAAATTGTGGAACCGCTGGTTCGACACAGAGTTGCGACATGTTACAGGAGTGGTCTGCGACCTGTGGTTGGGCTGCCATAACAGCACTGGACTGCGTTGAGTCCTTTGGTCCTTCCTCATTTGCATGAGGGATTTTCTTCTTGCATTTCCTTCGTTTGGAATGCTTGTTTTGAGTTGGCACAGCTGATATAGCTAGAATGTTAGCAGTTTTATTCTCTTTGTAGCTTTGAATCTCTGCTAGGAGGTGTTTGACAATTTCAATATCTTCTCTACTGAATGTAGGAGTTTCTTCTTCCTTCCAATGTTTGTGATAGGTCTCTGCTTCTGAGCTTCTGTGATGGGATGGAGACCATTTGTCGCGGTTACGCGTGTCTTCGTATCGGTATCTGTCATCATGGTAGTCCGTATCGCGTTCTCGTGACCTGTCCCGTGGATATGGTCTACGGCGGTAGTCGGGTTTTCGCAAAGTTGGTCCAAAGTGATATCCAGAGGACCTAGTTTGGTTTTGACCTTGATGAGGTCACTTGGAAAAATGCTTCGGCTGTTTATGTACTCGCAGTGTAGGAGGTGGAGAAGAGCGAGGAGCTCCTTCCAACTCCAAGGTGTTAGACGCATCGCTAATAGCTAGCACTGTGGCAGGCTCAGTGTGCTTGTTGCGACTTTGTTGCTGTTTTTGGAACGCATTGTGTGCAAACTCTCTCAGCTGACTTACTGAGTTTGACCTTGGGTTAGCTATAACTCCCAGGTGATGACTCACAGTGGGATGGAGGTTTTGGATGAAGAGGGTCTTGAAATTGTGGTCTTCTTCCATCCCTGGTGTATTTTGAGATCCAAAATATGCAAGTAGGAGTCTCTGGTAGTAGGCTTGTGTCAGCTCTGAGCATCCTTGCTTCACGGCTAGGGCTGCGGTTAGCCCTGCTTATAGGCAGTCATCTGAGAACTCCTTTTCGATGGCTTCCTGGAGCAGCATGTAGTCTGCTTTGATGTTTGTCGGCTGTCTGTCTATGAATTTTGATACTGACCTGTTAGATGTTAGCTTAATCAGATAGATGCGATCGTCAATTGTAGCATCAGGATACTTACGCAGGTAGTAATCAATGTCTTGTAAATAGGCTTTGGCATCAGGTGAACCCGTAGGTCCTGGATCAAATTTGGTGATATTTTGCGCGATCTTGTCAAGGTCGCGGTCTGAAGGGGCCCACGCACGCTGTCCACACGGTCATCCGTATTCGAAACGGGAATCGGGCGAGGGAGCGTGGTGGATGTCCCGGTGTTCATGTCTTTCCTTTAGGAGCAGTTGACATTCCTTGTAATCCTTCTTCACATCTTCAAGTTGACCTTCAACTCTTCTGAGTTCCTTCTTTGTGTCTTGAAGGGCATCTTCAAGTTCATTGTTGTCTTGGTGAAGCACGTCATTGTTATCTATCAACCGTTTATTTTCTGACTCTGCACGGTCCAAATCTTGTAACGCTTCATCAAGTTGATTTTGAGTTTTGTCATTCTCCTCTTGAGATTGTTCCAAATTTTCCTTCAGGGTTTCATTCTCTTCTTGGAGAGATAGGATCGTTGTTTGCTAGCTCGTTCTCGGCTACCTTTAATCTTGCGACTAATGTTAGCGCAAACTTACCTAACACACTGGTGAGGTCCTTGCCTTCTGGTGGTTTTTCAGTGTGTTCATTCAAAAGTTCTTCAGTGAGTTGCTTCAATTCTTCGGGCTGTGTTTCCTTGACCCATGTTGTGGAGCTAGAAATTAAATTAGAAGTCCATGCTTCCAATGTTGTTTGAAGGTCATCCAGTTTGGTAAATTGGTCGGTTGTCTGTTGACTCATCATGTTTGACCGTTGTTGTTATTTAGCTTTAAAAAAAAATCAACTTGTTAATTATTCTTAAATTTGTTCGACAAGGTTTAACCTTGAGTGGTTTTATTTTACAACCGTGATAGTTGAAAGTTCCTTTAGAATTTGTTTTAACTTGTAGGCTTGCAAGATGGGAAATAGAAATTTGAAATTATTTAGAAATGTAGAGATACTTCAATTAATTTGTTGGTTGAAGCTATATGTTTATAAATAAAGCTGAATTGAAACTGGATTGAATTTGTTTCACAAAACAAAACAGGAATTTCTATTGTGTGGATTGACTTCTTTGATTTTCAAAGTCTAGTATTGGAATTTGTCATCAATAACTAGCTTTGGAATTTTGCAGAATGTCACTTTGAAAGTGAGGATTTTATTTACAAAAGAAATACAAAAACAGAGGCTAAATGCTTTAAAGATTTAATATCATAAGTTTCCACTTTCTTTTAAAGTTAAGGCTTCCCTTTGGTTTTATTTATTAAAGCCTATTTTCCTTTGAAGCCTTAAATGTTTAAAATATTTACAAATTAGAAACAAGTGAATTGTTTGAATATTTGGTATCCAAGGATTTCTTAGGATTGAAGCCAATAGTGATCTGTTTTGATTGTCATCTATAAATTTCTTATTTACAGAATAATCAATGTTTGCACCTTTTTGACTTTTCTTTTAAATCCTGGAAAAATTTGAAAATTATGCTGGTTGGTTAAATGTTTTTCTTTTCCTGTAGAGAAAACATGAACCCAGAAATGACACAACGAGTTTAAATAATACCTAGAGCTTCTCTTAAGTGTTAATTGCTTAATGTGGTTTCCTAAATTTGAGAAAGGGGAAAAATTATAAATATTCAGTAAGTCTGTAAATTTGTTAAAATGCACAGATTTAATCCTACTTTAATGTTACTCTTGAGTAAACATCAGCATTAGAATCCTTAAACTAAAACTGGGTTTCTGTGGGAAGGCAATCACACCATATTACATTTAAAAACAGCAAAATAAGCACACATATAGCTTTAAAGTTTGCAACTTTTTTTGCTTAAAAGTGTGTAAATATGTTTGCTTTTAGCTTAAAAGATTATAATATGTGGTTACATAAGTGATTAAATACAATAGGGGTGTTTGTAAATGTTCCTGCTATAGGTGTCTATGCAGTGAATGGGGGTCTCACCACTGAGAAAAACTTTCAGAAGCCAACAGGTTCTTTTCCCTTTTGTTCTTGGCATAAAAGTTGGGATTAGTGTTAAATTTAGTTTATTCCGAATAATATGAATTGCTTTGAAGTTACTTTGAAGACTTAATTTGGTTATAAATTGTCTTTAAAGATTAGGAGTTTAAATAAAAATTGCAGTCCCTATGTTTCACCACAAGATGGAGGCAGTTTTCGTCTGCACTTCCGGAAGAGGAAACCCAATGACGTCACTCAAGGAGTCAAGGATTTCTACTCAAAATGGCGGCTACAGGGAACTTGCTTTACCTAGACTTAAGATGGCGTCGCTTGGCCAATCTACACATGCGCAGTTTTCATGCACAGCCTGACGGTCGCGCGTGCACGACTGTGAGCTTGCACAAATGCTACGTGGATGCAGCACGAGCTTCAGTCCATAAAACCACGCCTTGCTTTCCAAAGGCGGGGAAACTTCGGTCTCCCTAAACTTTATTCAACAAGTTTATACAATGGTTAATTCAATTAAATCCCCCAAGGGTTTGCTTCACCTGCGGGGTGTTTGAAATAACGGGGAAAACAAATAGAATTTCTTAGCTATTTTGTTCCCAGGCCTATTTTAATTATTCAGCGTGTAATCACGCTTCTTAAGCATGCATTGAACAAAAAAACTGACTAGAGTGGAGCGGAGTCTCTTCAACCCCTACTTCTCTTGGTCACACACGCACACACAGCAGTAATCATGGGGGCGAATTCACCCCCTCCCCCTTGTGACACAGAGACAAAGACAATAGACTGTCCATCCATCCATCCATCTTCTACCGCTTTTCCGGAGGTCCGGGTCGCGGAGGCAGCAGTTCAAGCAGAGAAGCCCAGACTTCCCTCTCCCCAGCCACCTGCTCCAGCTCTTCAGAGGGGATACCAAGGCGTTCCCAGACTAGCTGGGAGACATAGTCTCTCCACCGAGTCCTGGGTCTGCCCCGGGGTCTCCTCCCAGTGGGACGTGCCTGAAACACCTCAAGTGGGAGGCGTCCAGGAGGCATCCTAATCAGATGCCCATACCACCTCAACTGACTCCTTTCAATGTGGAGGAGCAGCGGTTCTACTCTGAGCCTCTCCCGGATGACTGAGCTCCTCACCCTATCTCTGAGGGTGAGTCCAGCAATCCTACGGAGAAAGCTCATTTCAGCCGCTTGTATCCGCGATCTCGTTCTTTCGGTCATTACCCAAAGCTCGTGACCATAGGTGAGAGTAGGAACGTAGATTGACTGGTAAATCGACAGCTTTGCCTTAGAACTAAGCTCCCTCTTCACCACAACAGACCGGTACAACGTCCGCATCACTGCAGATGCTGCTCCAATCCGTCTGTCGATCTCTCGCTCCATTTTCCCCTCACTCGTGAACAAGACCCCAAGATACTTAAACTCCTCCACTTGGGGCAGGAGCCTGTCCCCAACCCGGAGAGGACAATCCACCTTTTTCCGGCTGAGGACCATGGACTCGGACTTGGAGGTGCTGATTCTCATCCCAGCCGCTTCACACTCAGCGGCAAACCGTCCCAGCAAGAGCTGTAGGTCATTGCTGGATGAAGCCAACAGGACAACATCATCTGCAAACAACAGAGATGAGATCCTGTGGTCACCAAGCATGACACCCTCCATTCCCTGGCTGCGCCTAGAAATCCTGTCCATAAAAATTATGAACAGGACCGGTGACAAAGGGCAGCCCTGGCGGAGTCCAACTCTCACTGGGAATGACTCCGACCGAGTGTTGGCAATGCGAACTAAACTCTCACAACGGTCGTACAGAGACCGAATAGCTCGTAACAACAAGCCCGATACCCCATACTCCCGAAGCACCCCCCACAAAAATCCACGAGGGACGCGGTCAAATGCCTTCTCCAAGTCCACAAAACACATGTAAACTGGTTGGGCAAACTCCCACGAACCCTCAAGAATTCTCGAGAGGGTAAAGAGCTGGTCCGATGTGCCACGGCCAGGACGAAAACCACATTGCTCCTCCTGAATCCGAGGTTCGACCAACGGCCGGACTCTCCTCTCCAGTACCTTGGCATAGACCTTCCCAGGGAGGCTGAGGAGTGTGATCCCTCTAAAGTTGGAGCACACCCTCCGGTCCCCTTTTTTGAAGAGAGGAACCACCACCCCGGTTTGCCATGCCAAAGGCACTGCCCCCGACCTCCACGCAATGTTGCAGAGGCGTGTCAACCATGACAACCCAACAACATCCAGGGCCTTGAGGTACTCGGGGCGAATCTCGTCCACCCCCGGGGCCCGGCCACCAAGGAGATTTTTAACCACCTTGGCGACCTCAGCCCCTGTGATAGGCGAGTCATCCCCCTCGTCCCCAAACCCTGCTTCCTCTGTGGAAGGCGTATCAGTGGGATTGAGGAGATCCTCGAAGTATTCCTTCCACCGCCCGACGATATCCCCAGTTGAAGTCAACAGTGTCCCATCCGCCCCATACACAGTGTGGACGGGGAGCTGCTTTCCCCTCCTGAGCCGCCGAACAGTTTGCCAGAATCTCTTTGAAGCCGACCGAAAGTCTTGTCCCTTCCCTCATGGATCGTCACCTTACCGTGGTGGGGGGGTTTGCGTGCCCCAGTGATCCCAGGAGCTATGTTGTCTGGGGCAATTTGCCTCTGATAGGGTCTCCCAAGACAAACTGGTCCTGGGTGAAGGGCCAGACGAAGAACGATCCAACAGACTCCAACAGACTCTCATGATAAATTGTATATCAAGGATTCAGTGTACCCCGCCCGGTATGGGGTTACCGGGGCCCCACCCTGGAGCCAGGCCTGGGGGAGGGGCTCGAAGGCTAGCGTCTGGTGGCCGGGTTTCCACCCATGGGACCCGGCCGGGCTCAGCCCGAAGGAGTTACATGGGTCCGCCCTCCAGTAGGTTCACCACCTGCAGGAGGGATCATGGAAGTCCGGTGCTATGTGGATTAGGTGGCAGCCAAAGGCGGAGACCTTGGCGGACTGATCCCAAGACAATAGACTGGCTGCAGACAAATGAACCACCTTTGTAAGTTATAAGTCGACCAAAATCACACACAGCTTATGTATTAATTTCTTTCATTCTGAGTGAGTCAAGTTCAAACAGGCCTTCACGAGGGAGCAACATAAATGTAAGAGAAAATATATGAAAATAATAAATATGATCAGGTATAAATTATTCAATTTATATTGATGTATGGGAATCTGAGATTGAATCGTTTCATATACACCAGAAAAGTTAATAACACTCGTAGGGGCACTAGCTTCTATCTTTAAGAAGCAATTGTAATTTTAATTTCACTTTATACCTGTTTAATCACTCAATAAATTAATTAATAATCAGTCTCAAATTTTTTTTCGTGAATTCGATACCTGTGCTTGAAACAGACTCAGAATGAAGTAAATTCTCAACAACTTCTCTCATTTTCACATATTTATTAAACGAAATGATTAACAGACATTGCAGTAATTTCATTAATCATAAAATCAGTCTTGTAAATGATAGATTAACAATGTCAATATTTTCGGAACCAGGGTTAAACTGAGAAACCAATTTCTATCAGTTTGAGTTAACAGATTATGGAAACAACGCAAATTTATGGAGAAAGTTTACTAATTATATGAAAAGTCCTGGATTAATCTTAAGAAAATAAAAATGGAATTTTAATGAAAAGAAGAGTTATGTTAATGGCTTCTTAATTTGCATCTGATTAGATATATAAATTATTACCGAACCTCAGACGTTTAATTCAGCAGATGAATTAAAGTTTGCAGCTCACGTGATTCCTCGATGATCTGGTCAACATTCTTTCGTCATCCTCATGAAGTTTTGATGTGTTGTTCAGGGGCAAAACCCAGAATATTTGTCCCACAAATATTCTCGACGATGGATGAGATGTATGAGATTGTAGGTTTGATCTCAATGGTTGAAATCCTGCACAAGTGCGCTGATTTCTCAGCTGCGTGTGATGTGGGGAGCTGCGTCTTCTCGGAGGCCTTCGGTAATAATTAAAGATATCTAATCCGATCTCAAATTAAAGAGTTTCGGACTTTAGATAAAAATAATAGCTTCTGGTGTGTGATTGGTTAAGAAAAATATTATAAAAATAAAGTCAAGATTAAAACTTACATTAAAATTAAAACAAACGGTGGTTTTACAGAAAGTTTAACAAAGAAAAAAAAAGAGATAAATAAAAATTGGAGTTTAACTCCGATTAAGAATTGAGCTCAAAGAAATAGGAATTCCTAGGCATTTAAGAGAAAAAGAAAAAACATTAAAATACAAAGTTACATAAACAAATTACGAGTTATCTGCTCTGTGTTCAGAAAAGCGACACGTGGTAGAAGTCTTTGTTCTTCCCAAAGTTCTTTCTGGCTGTGTGTAGACAATAGACAATGAAGAGAGACGAACAGAGGTGAAAGAGCGAGTCAAAAAGAGCGATGTTAAAAGAGAGTGTCGAAAGAGAGCGTTGAAAGAGCAAAGCCAAAAGAGCGAGCCGAAAGAGGAAGTGGCAGGGGGTCTTCCTCCTTTTATAAGTTCTGTTGCGCTTTCGCGGGCTTCCGGGTTGACCGAAATCTCAGCCAATGAGCATCCTTCGTGGGCGGGCTTGATGAACTTTTAGTCCAATGAACAAACAGTCTATTGTCTGGAGCTTTGGGAAGGAGTTGTTGTCATGCAGAGGTTGGCTGCTGGAGTCACATGGTTTTAGAGGCAAATCTTGATACATACTGGAATGTGCTTTTATACCCTTATGTATTAAACTAAGTTATCTTTAGTGATTAGTATAACTTATAAGTGACATAACGCACGGCTCAGGAGACGCACACACACAGGCTTAGAGTAGTTCAAAGAGTTTATTAACAGCAGGAGTGAATGAGTGTGTGTCTGCGGGATGTAAATGTGTTGGTGATGGCGTCTGCTTCAGGCACAGAGGCAGGTGACCGTTCAGCCGAGCAACCCTATGGAGAGAGCACAGGGACAGGGTGACGGGCATACACCAACACAGGAGGGATTTATGGCGAGAGAAGGACTTACTTGGTTTGTCAGGATAGCTGGCACAACAAGGGGGCGAAGCCCGGAAGACAGCCACCTGGAGAGCTCCGTACAGCAGCGAGGATTGGGCGATGGAGTGGAGATGTCCGCCGCCGGGGAATCCACCTGTGCACAGGGGAGCAGACTGGGAAAGAGAGGTAAGGGTTCTTACCCAAATAATGTTTGCTGAAGAGAAGTAGCTCACAACGGTGAGGGACGAAGTCTGACGGCTTCAGGCCGAGCCTCCGGGCGAGACGGCCTTTATCCCTCGCCGCTGATGATTGTCAGGTGCGTGAGCAGGTGGCGCCGCTGATGAATGGCGTTGCGTGACAATAAGCAGTGCTTCTAAATCAGCATCCAGGAGTAAACATTCATTTAAACATTTTTAACATGCATATATATATATATATGTATATATATAAAATCACAGATTAATGCATTTCACACATATTGATTTTCCACATTAAAACATCAGAGTCCATTTGCTTTTCATAGTCCTGAAAAGACGGGAAGATTTAGAATTGAGTTTGTAATAATGTACTTTAAAGTTCACTGGTTAAATCCAGCATGTCCCACAGTTTAAGGAAATTAACTGAGTTGTGGATCTGTGTAGGCCATGAAGGGCTCCTCAGGTCTGTTGCATGTTTATGGGGCAATAAAGGGGCACAGGAGGAAATAGTTTGAATTCTTTTAGACTGCTTTTAGCGAAGGAATGGGATTTCAGCTATGGCCTGGGGGAGAAAATCAGTTCTTGACTGTCTTACTCTTGGGTGAAACAAAATGTCTTTAAGCAGAAGAATAATTATTGCTGAGCCAAGGTGAGATGATGCTACAACGGACATCGCTCAGTGCACCGCGGTCACAGGGCGCCGCGGTCACGGTGCGCCGCGGTCTACTACACACAGTTGTAATTTACAGATCGGTCAAAAGTCATTTTTGATTACAATTTTCAGAGATAAAGAATAATTTAACTTATAACACTTACCTGTCCACAACAGCAGTGTCGCTGGCGAACTTCTCTTCCTCATTGTCAGACGAAGATGACGCTGGTCCGCTTGTTACAACTCGTGGTTCTGGTCACGCGACCCGGTCAAACCATAATTCCATTATTGCGGTTTTGCACTTCCATGATTGCAGTTTTGGCGAACGATTTTTCAAAACAAATAAGAACAGTAGTAAGAAAAAAAGACTGGCAAACGCGTGTGTGTCACCCAGCGGCTAAAACAAAACAGATTTTGCAAGGGAGGCACGCTTTCGAACTACTGTGCTTCAATTGGCTCGCTGTATTCACAGCGGTGCCTCACCACAGTGCCTCCTAGGATGCACAGTGTGCGTCCTAGGACGCCCTCGTGCGCCCTAGGACGCAGAGACGTGTCCGCCCGCGGTATACCGAAGTGCAACAGGTTAACAGACAATTGTCTGACAGTACAGGGTTATGATGAGACACTACCAGATTTTCTATTTCTATGCCATATGTCAGAACAAAGCCCAATGTATGGTGGAGATAATGGGTAGAATTTCCTACTTTCTGATTTCAGCGCTAAATCAGCTAAGAATTCTTCAAATTTGGATAAAAACTCTGAGTAGGTTGATGGAGGATGATAAACTATGGCAAACAAAATTGGATTTAGCCTACAATTGCTAAAATGCCCAATACTGAGGACCAGGCCCTCAAAGGAATTATAATGTGTTTTTTGCTTTACATTAACTAGTAATTTCGAGTGGTAAATTGTTGCTACTCCTCCTCCACGACCACAACATCTGGGATTTTGACAGTTTAAATAACCAGAGGGAGTTGATTCATTCAAACCAACATAATCCTCTTGCCCTAACCAAGTCTCTGTAAGGGATATTAAATTAATCTGATGATCAATTAACAGATCATGGACTAGCAGAGACTTGGGAGTTAGAGACCTAATATTTAACAAGCCACATTTAATTTTTAAATTATGAGGAGGAACAGAGGCCAAATCATAAAATTTCAAGGCTTCATGTTTAATTTGAGTTTTACCAACTTTTTGTTTAATCACTTTAAATCCGCTCTCAAAACTCACCTGTTCAGATTAGCATTTTCATTGTAACTGCCATGTTTTTTATGTTTGTCGTTTTTGTTGCTTATTGATACTTTGTTTTTATTTATTTCTGTAAAGTGTCCTTGAGTGTCTTGAAAGGCACTTTTAAATAAAATGTATTATTATTATTATTATTATTATTATTATTATTATTATTACTACTTTGGGATGCTTATACATTATATTTTTATTTACTTTGGAGGGAGCAGACAACGATTCTCTGATGGGGAAGACAGGGGCGAAGTTGAGGGGTGGCGAATGAAGAGGAGCTGCAGAGAGGTGTGTAAGACTGCGACTCTGCTTCCTGGTCCCAACTCTGAGTTGTCAAGGTTTTGGAAATTTGGATAAAAAATTATGCCAGATTGTTAGATAAATGAGACGCACCATCCAAAGTGGGATGGACACCGTCTCGTCTCATAAGACCAGGTTTTCCCCAAAATGAGTTCCAATTCTCTATGTAGCCCACATTGTTTGTAGGACACCACACAGACAGACAGTGGTTGAAGGATGACAGTTGGCTAAACATGTCATCACGTCATCAGATTGGGGAGGGGCCCAGAGAATACTACAGAGGCAGACATTGTTTTGGCAAAGTCACACATCGATTCCACGTTAAGTTTTGAGACTTCCGACTGCCGGAGTCGGACGTCATTAATGCTGGCGTGGATAACAATTGTGGAGTATTTACAGTTACTTTTAGACAGCATTTTCAAATTTGACTCAATGTTGCCTGCTCTGGCCCCAGGAATGCATTTGACTATGGCTGCTGGAGTCTCTAGGTTCACGTTTCTGACTACAGAGTCGCCAATGATCACAGTTTTTTCCTCTGCGGGTGTGTGAGCGGGGAAAAGTGATCAGAAACATGAACAGGTTGGTGGTTAACTGGGGCTTTGCGACTAGGCTTCCTTCTCACCGTCACCCACCCAGTCTCCTCGCTGCTGAGGAGGACCAGAGGACCACTAGCAGACCGCCCTAAGCTAGGGAGCTCCGCTGCAGCTAGGGGACATCCATCGTTATTAACTGCCACAGATGGTGTTTCAATGCAGTGGAGCCGGGATTCCAAATCAGACAACCTCGCCTCGAGCACCTCAAAAAGACAACATTTATTACATTTACCGTTATCACTAAAAGAGGCAGAGGTGTAGCTAAACATGTGACAGAGAGAGCACACCAGAGGAGGAGAGGAAGGAGAGCTAGTAGCCATAGCTAGTGGCTAATCCAAAGCTAACAAAAACACAGATGAAAGGTGAACAGAAGGCTGAAAAGGGTGATTAGATGACACTGAGTGCGCACACAGCTGCAAGAGGCTTGACAAATAGAAGTGAGAGCTAACAGTAGAAGGAAAAAAGTGATTAAAATACAATTAAAGGCAAAATCCTCGGGAGAATGAGGCAAGCAAACCACAGACAGCCAGCAACACAGGAAGTGATGATACGTTACCACAGACAGACAGACAGACTGAATTGAATTGAGATCTATCAGTCTGGAAAAGGTTGTAAAGCCATTTCTAAAGCTTTGGGACTCCAGCAAACCACAGTGAGAGCCATTATCCACAAATGACGAAAACATGGAACAGAGGTGAACCTTCCCAGGAGCGGCCGGCCGACCAAAATTACTTCAAGAGCACAGTGGCGACTCATCCAAGAGGTCACAAAAGACCCCACAACAACATCCAAAGAACTGCAGGCCTCACTTGCCTCAGTTAAGGTCAGTGTTCAAGACTCCACCATAAGAAAGAGACTGGGCAAAAATGGCCTGCATGGCAGAGTTCCCAGATGAAAACCACTTCTTAGCAAAAAGAACACAAAGGCTCATCTCAGCTTTGCCAGAAAACATCTTAATGATCCCCAAGACTTTTGGGAAAATACTCTGTGGACTGACAAAACAAAAGTTGAACTTTCTGGCAGGTGTGAGTCCCATTACATCCAGCGTAAAAGTAGCACAGCTTTTTCAGAAAAGGAACATAAGATAAGATAAGCCTTTATTAGTCCCACAATGGGGAAATTCCATCATACCAACAGTTAAATATGGTGGTGGTAGTGTGATGGTCTGGGACTGTTTTGTTGCTTCAGGACCTGGAAGACTTGCTGTGGTAAATGGAGCCATGAATTCTGCTGTCTTCCAAAAAATCCTGAAGGAAAATGTCCGGCCATCTGTTCGTGCCCTCAAGCTGAAGCGCACTCGGGTTCTGCAGCAGGACAATGATCCAAAACACACCAGCAAGTCCACCTCTGAATATCTTAAGAAAAACAAAATTAAACCTTTTTTTTGGGGGGGGGGCGTTGTCAAAGTCCTGACCTCAATCCAATTGAGATGCTGTCATAAATTGCCCTTTTCAAGGGATCAGTGGACACCAAACGCCATCTGTGAGTTTGTGACATTTATTAACATAAACACAAACACAGTACAAAAACACTACACTTACACATATGGAAAAGATGAGGTGCGCTGGAGGGGAACAGGGCTCACATCTCCAGGGGGAGAAGAACAGCCTGGACAGAACACAGGCTGAGGTGTGTGGAACGCCAAAGAAAAAAGAGGTAAACCCAGCTTGAGTCACACCCGAAGGGAAACGGGACTCACAGCTGAGGGAAGCGGGAAAAGAGACAATTCCTGGACGGAGCACACCCATTCACCTCTGCGGGAAAAACACTCTTAGAGCTAGGCTGGTGCTCTAAGGAAGGAAACACTAGGACACGGCAACGGGAAAACATTGCCGTATCCTTAAATAGGTAAGTGGAAATGAACCATGAATGACAGGTGTGGATCACAAGAGTGAGAAAATGATTAACACAATCTGTGACAGGTGTGCCACCCGCGAAACAAAGGTTTGACAGCAGGACTTACTCAAACACAGTCAAAATAAAAGCCAAGACTGTAAATAATAAATAATGATACAGAGTAAAATGACACAACCCCAAAATAAAACAAGATGATACACAAATATATAGACCAAGCTATAATGGCAACACTAATCATACAAAACAACTCATAACTAATGACGGACAAATAACCACCCAGAGACAACACACAGAAGTGCATGAAACCCTCAAACTAATAAATACAAAATGAACAGATATAGAAATACAAAAGATAACAAAACAACCTGGAGACTGAGCACCCCCCCCCCCACCGTGCTCAGGATCATGACAGTGCCCCCTCCCCCCAAGGGTGGATCCCAGACACCCTGAAGTAACATCAAAAAAAGAAAAAAGGACCCACACATAAAGAAGACCCCTTCCCCAACAAGAAAAAAACAACCCACCCTGGGTGGGAGGAGGGGGAGCCCAGTCACGGAGGACTGAAACGAACTAGAAAACAAGGAAAAAAAAACTCATGACCCAGCTGGGACCTTTTACTGAAAAAAGGTGGTCTGTAAACTTTACAGGGTACCAAGTCATTGATTCTGAATACCTTGTCCACTATTACAGCCATTTCTTTATCCAAAAGAGGGATTATGCAAGATTGTCTGAGCAATTCATTGTCACTTACAGAGCCAGAATACAATGAGGACACTAAAGTAACAGCACCATGTGGTGACACACCTATCAGTCCTTTCATGGTTGTGTGGGATTTAAAATGTGAGAACATCTCACTCTGTAAGAGTAAAGAGGAGGGGGTTTGGCATCTCAACTCTGTACAGTCAAGTATGACTTGGGTGTCGGAGTACTTGCCAAACATACTTGGCATTGCAGCTCTGATTGTCTCAAGAGACATCCATATTCCAACAGCACCCAATATGGTGTACAAAAAATTTACCCAAGTATTGATAATCCTGCTGACTGTGGACTCACGAAGGCTGAAATGATCACCCAGATCTTTGTCCTTCAGACCCAGGGACAGGTACACCAAGAACAGGAAATGTCATGATCCTGGGCATGGGTGAGCGCTGTGCCCAGTCTTCAGTTTAAGTTTAGTCTTCTTCTGTCTGTTGGTTTCTTTGTTTATCCTGTCTAGTTATTGTGTCATTGTGTACTTGTAGTATTGTTTACATTTTGGGGTTGTGTTGTTATTTTTCATTATGGTTTCCGGTTTGTGTTTTATTTTGACAGCGCTATGCAGCTTCTGGCTGTCAAACTGGTTCGCGGGCTGCACACCTGTCAGTGATTTTGTTACTTTCTCCACTCATGTATCCGCACCTGTTATCCATCTAGGGATGGTATTTAAGGGCACGACAACCTTCCTCCATTGTCATGCCCTACTGTGACATCCTTAGATGTTTGTCAAGATTCTGAGTGTGTTGTCAGCCGTAGCCATTGAGGAGATCGCGTTGAGCTCCGACCAGGTAAATCATCCTTTTCCCTTAATTCCCTCAGCAGTGAGCCCCGCTGCTTCTCGGCTGTGCTCCGGCTGAAACTGTCTCTGTTCCCCAGCATCTCCGAGCGCCTCAGCCGCTACTTCCCTGGGCTGTTCTGCTCCCCCTGGTCATGAGCTCCACTCTCCTCTGGCACAAGTATTCCCCCTTTATTTATAAATGTGTATTGTATGTCATGTTTGTGTTTCCTTTAATGAATGTTGCAAACTCACAGGCGGCGTTTGGTGTTTTATACTGCCCATGAAATGGGTGATTTATGACAGAAGGGCATGACCAGTGTGACACCAGCCTCTGTGAGTTTGCGTTTTTTCTTTCCCCGCAGTCATTTTTCCCCTTTGTTTTTATGCACGTCTTATGTCACCAGCATGTTGGGGCCCCGTTAACTGAAGCAAATCAGTAGCCAGTGGTCCCACTACAGATAAACTGTGGGCGGCGGACTTTGCTGAGGACTTTGTTGATGCAGTGCTCGCTTCCCGCTCGCTGAAGGAGGTTCGTAGGAACATGGAGGAGGCGGCGGCTCTCTCTCCATCTGGGCGTCCACTCATGACACTGTGGTGGCTCGGGCTTCTGGCGAGGGAGGTGAGACGCCGGAGCTCGGGGCTGCTTCCTTGTAGACCTGGTCCTCGGCACTGACAATTGAAGAGGACCAGGTCTACAAGGAAGCAGCCCCGAGCTCCACCTCCTTCCCGGACGGCTTCAGCGGTTGCCAGAGGAGTGTCGTCTGGTCCCACTTCAGCAGCAGGAAGCATCATGCCCCCCCGGAAATAAGGCAAGTGGGTTTTCATTCCTTTTTCCATTATAATGAGATACCTTGCCTTATTTCCAGTGATGAGGCTCAGCGACACCAGCCAAATTTTGCTGAGTCCTCATCATCTGCTGCCATTGTCTCACCCTTGCCTCCTTCTCCCGTGTTTTCCTCTGTGGCCTCTGAGTATCCTCTGGTCCTGGGAAGGAACTGCTGGATGATGGGGGAACCTGCAGTCCTGGGAGTTCCTGCTCCAGTCCTGCGGTCATGTCCAGGATGGGAGGAAAGCGCCACCTGTTCTCCGAACCCTGAGCCGACAGATGAGTGTCCCCTGGGTCCAGCGGCATGGGGGCCAGCGCCATCAGTGAGGCAACCTCCAGCGTCAGCCACGCTGCCAGGAGATCCACCAGCATTGGTCGCCACGCCTGGAGGCCTATTGGCTGCACCCACCATCACGCCTGCTGCCAGAACCGCGGCAGCACAGTCACCAGAGTCCTGGACGGCGATGGAGCTCGAGTCCAGGCAAGTGCTCTGCCCTGTGTTATCACCTGCAGATTCAGAGAATTCTTATCTGGCTCAGGGTGGGGAGAGTCAGTTGCAGATGTCCTCTGCTCCAGAGCTCTCCTCACAGGGCTCCACTGCTGCCGGTGATTCTTCTCTGGTATTTTTTCCCTTTCCTTCTCCTGAGGTGGCTGTGTCAGGAGTGGACGCCCAGATGGAGAGAGCCGCGATGTCCCAGCCTGGATCGCCGGAAGCCTGGATGGTGGTGGAGCTTGGACTCAGGCAAGTTCCCTTTTTTGTTTTCACTCTCTCTTAGAGAGATCTTGCCTGGCTTTTCGTGGGGAGGGCCACATGCAGCCATCCGCTATGCCTGTGCTGTCCTCGCCGGGCTCCACTGCTGCCGGAGGCTCTGAGCTGGTGTTTGTCTGTGCTTTGCCTGATTCTCCTATTGAGGTCCCCGTGGGCCCTTCCTCCCTGCCCGAGGCCGCCGTGGTTGCTATGCCTCTGCCCGAGGCTGCCATGGGTGCTACACCTCTGCCCAAGGCCACCGCGGGTGCTATGCCTCTGCCCAAGGCCACCACAGGTGCGACGCCTTCATCCGAGGCTGTCGCGGGTGTTACATTCAAGTCTGGGTCCTCCGTGGGTGCTGCGCTCCAGTCCGGGGCCTCTGTGGATGTTACGCCTCAGTCAGAGACTGTTGTGGGCCCTCCTTCCTTGCCTACGTCTGGTGCCCCGCTGGTTGATCGCCTCCTTGGCCTGGTTCTCTCGTGGGTCGGGCTTTTTGCCATGGATGCTACGCCCCAGTCTGGGGCTGCCGTGGGTGCTACGCCCCTGCCCAAGGCCTCTGCAAGTGCAATGCCTCCGTCCGAGGCCACCGCAGGTGTTATGTCCCTGTCCAGGGCTTCTGTGGGTGCTGAGCCCCAGTCCGGGGTCTCTGCGGGTGCTGCACCTCCGTCTAAGGCTGCCACGGGTGCAGCGAATCTATCCAAGGCCACCGTGGGTGCCACACCTTCATCCAAGGCCACTGCGGGTGCCACACCTTCATCTGAGGTCACCGTGGACTCCCCCTCCTCACCGGAGGTCCCCGCTGAGCAGCATCTTCCCTCATCTGGCCTCCTCGCTGGTCAACCCCAATCACCATTGGGCTCCACCGTTGGCCAGCTGTCATTGTTGGGGGTCAACCCTTCGCAGTGCCGGTTCCACCTCCTCCAAGCTGGAGATCCTATGGTCCGCTGGGGGCATGGGTTCCAGCTGCCGCCTCCAGGAGGGGCGCGTTGTGCTCGGCAGTCCGGTGGCTCGGGTTCTCTGGGAGGCCACCTGATGGGCTACACCGTCCGTGCAGGTGGCTTAAGAACTCTGAACGGCCACCGGACATGTTCTACCACACACTCCAGTGGTCCTGGAACTCTGGCAGGCCGCCCAAACTGTCGTAGTCTCTTTCTAGGGGTCCTCGAGCTTGGGCCACCATAATTGTTCAGGTTGTGGGTCATGAGTGTTTTGGGTTTTTTTTGTCTCGGTCCCTCTGTGCCTTGGTTCCCCCCCTTCCCCAGGGTGGGTTGTTTTTCTTGTTTGGGGGGGTCTTCACTATGGGGTGGTTCTTTGTCTTTTTGATGTTTCCCTTGGGGTGTCTGGGTGCCACCACTTGGGAGGGGGGGCACTGTCATGATCCTGGGCATTGTGTACTTGTAGTCTTGTTTACATTTTGGTTGTTGTTTTTCATTATGGTTTCCGGTTTGTGTTTTATTTTGACAGCACTGTGCAGCTTCCAGCTGTCAAACTGGTTGGCGGGCTGCACACCTGTCAGTGATTCTGTTACTTTCTCCACTCATGTACTCACACCTGTTATCCATCTAGGGATGGTATATAAGGTCCATGACAACCTTCCCCCGTTGTCATGCCCTACTGTGATGTCCTCAGATGTTTGTCAAGAGTCCAAGTGTGTTGTTGGCCATAGCCGCTGAGGAGATCGCGTTGAGCTCCAACCAGGTAAATCGTCCTTTTCCCGTAATTCCCTCAACCGTGAGCCCCGCTGCTTCTCGGGTGTGCTCCAGCTGAAACTGTCTCTGTTCCCTGGTGTCTCTGAGCGCCTCAGCTGCTATTTCCCCGGGCTGTTCTACTCCCCCTGGTCGTGAGCTCCGCTCTCCTCCGGCACAAATATTCCCCCTTTATTTATAAGTGTGTATTGTATGTTGTGTTTGTGTTTCCTTTAATAAATGTTGCAAACTCACGGGCGGCACTTGGTGTTTCATGCTGGCCGTGAAATGGGCAATTTATAACAGGAACAGCTCATCAGTAAGAGGGAGGCAGCAGCTCTGGTAGGGAGATGCAGGGAAAACAAGTCTTAATGATAAATTCATTGCCTGGTCATAAATGCAAGTACAATGCCTTGAAAATTTTTAGACCTCTGTTTTTCCACGTTGGAGTACCAATGTCTCATTTTAAAACATTTATTTTTCCATCAATCAAGTAATAATGTTCAACAGTATATTGCTCCCAATTGGCTACAAATAATCAGTACAGACATATCTCCCACAGATTTAAAAATAATGGGGTGTATATAAGAAATTTAATGTGTTATATTAAAAAGTCTAAAGTTTTATGTAAATATAACTTTTTTTCTTAGTTAAAAACAGGATATACATTTTTTCTTGTGTTTTTCCATTTAGATAGAAAAAGAAAAGGAGTCAATATATTTCAGTAAAACACGCCACTTTATTTTTGGAGTGTATTGAAAAATCAAACACAAAGGGATGTAAAGCATATTACACTTACTGGTCTACGAGGAGGATCAGCACCCTTGTTAGGAGCTACTGTTGTGCTAGAAGTGAAGGTGCCAGACCATACATGTCTCCTTGTTTCAGGTTCAATTTGTCTCCAAAATGCCAGTAGATGACTGTAGGTGGCCAATCTAGGAGTTAAAGAAAATAATTGTCCTTTACTAAGATTAAATTAATCCTTTAATCAAGTCATGCGCTGTTACTTACGTTTATCATTATCTTGCTAATACTCTACTATGGCAATAGTAGCCAAACTGATTTGGTGTTCAGTTTGGCTGATTAAGTAATGATTAATGTAATGAATCACCTCTTTGTCAGTGTATTCCTTCTCTGGATGTTGTGTCCTCTCCCAGACACTGGGTCTGGCTGCAGATAGTGAGTAGTCGTTTCAGGCAAACAACACAGGCACATCCCCTTCTTTCAAGTATCATCCGCCACCTTGAATGATATCCGTCAAGACAAAATGTCTACTACAGACTGTTGTTGTCCTCTTAATAAATAAATTCTCCCACCTCACATGATGTATCCATTTTTTTCTTAAGGCTTCATCTTTTGGGAAGTGATGGAAACTTACAGCAGAGTTGAACTTTCCTGACACTGAGCAGTAACGAACACAGCAGAAATCACTATTAGGATTATCCTGCTTCTGGTACTTCACTAGTCTTGACAAAGCCATTTAAGTTAAGCACTTACACTCATCCATAAACTTATAATGACATACTAATAGTAAAAATTCACTGTGGGATTAGTTTAGCATGAATATCTCCATTAATTCATTGTATTGCTTCCCGTTTCACACAACTGGATGTCATGTGAGCTGTTTTCTGGTTTGGTCACGTGACATTCAGTATAACCCCTATAGTGCCATTTAACAGAAAGACAGGGCAGGAGATCTGAACCAGAAGTGAAGAGTCTTGTTTTACGAAATGATGAAGTGTTTTGCACATAACCCCTATTATTATCATTACCTCCGCCAGGCCGCAGGCCAGGAGGTAATGTTTTTGTCGGGGTTTGTCTGTCTGTCTGTCTGTCTGTTGGTTAGCAAGATAACTCAAAAAGTTTGGGACGGATTTCGATGAAACTTTCAGGCGTTGTTGGAAATGGTACAAGGAAGAACTGATTAAATTTTGGGGATGATCCGGATCACCGTCTGGATCCAGGAATTTTTTAAAAGATTCTTTAACATTGTCGTCGTGTCAGACGAACACGAACTCCGCGTTCTTCAAAGTTTTAGGCACAAAAGCAAAAACAGTGGTGGGCCGTGCCCGGCAGCGTGCCTGTGTTTGCGCTACGCTGCAAAAGCTGAGACGGGCAGCTGTCCGGCGCGGGATTATTTGGCAGAAATTCCCCGGGCAGCCATAGGGGCTACGCAAAAACAAGCTCTCTGCCTGGGAAGCTTCCAAATCCTCTTTTGCCGCGGAGCGCAACCCCAATAAAACCCACGGCAACCTGTCTACCCAATTTGCATCCGTCACTGAACCCCTGAGTGCTGCTTTCAGTGATCTATGAAAACGCTTGCATAACCCATTGGCCTGTGGGTTGTACGCGGTTGTGCGATGAATTGCAACGCCCGCAGCCTGCGAGTTTGGAGATGGAGGAGATGGACACAACAGCAACACTTGAGTTTATTACCTCCGCCAAGGAGGTAATGCTTTTACTGGCATTTGTCTGTTTGTCTGTCCGTCTGTCTGTTACCAACATAACTCAAAAAGTTATGAACGGATTTTGACGAAATTTGCAGGAAAGGTGTGTAATGGCACAGGGAACAGATGATTAGATTTTGGTGATGATCTGAGAGTGCATACCTCCACCAAGGGCTTTGTTTGTATTTGTGCAGCAGGATTACACAAAAACTACTGGATGGATTTGGATGAAATTTTCACCAGAGGTGGTTCTTGGCCTACAGAGGAACCCATTACATTTTGGGGATGATCTGGGAATGCATACCTCAGCCAAGGCTCTTCTCACAGTGTGTCAGCCACAAAACTCCAAAACTAATGGACACACTTGGATGCAATTTTCACCACAAGTGGCGATACGCCTACACACAAGCCCATTACATTTTGTAGGTCATCCATGAGAAACGGAAGGAGCCTTGGCGGAGGTATGCGCTCTATGAGTGCTTTTCTAGTTATTATCAGTATCATTATTCTTAACATTGTTGTAACTTACTATGGTCCTTGTCATTAGTGACGATGATAGACCCTTTCAGTAGTTTCCTTTGAGCTGTCCTGGTCCACCACAGAGGATTTGGTAATGCTTATCAGATGGTTTAGGGTTAAAGAGTTGGCCTCATGCAGTGTTCAAGCAGGCTGCCCTCCTCCACGCTTATGTTCCTCAATATTTTGTTTGTGGAGTGGAAACACATAGTAACGCCAATCACCACAACTTATCCAAAGAAGCAAATGAGGAAGGATCAGTGGGCGGACCTGGGGTCTTCTACATCCGTCACGTTCTGCAGCTCTAGGGGCCTTCAGGCCAATCACCAGCTGTACAGCAAAAACAAAGGAGAGCTTTATATGCCACTGCTGGAGTCCACTTTAAAAACTTGTTCAGACCACAAACAGGTTTTTACTTTAAGATGGTTAACACGTCTATTCATCACTCCAGTATGAACTCCGGTTTCTTTTTTCCTGCTACCCCGGCTCTGTCTTTTATCTGACGATGGCAGAATAGACCCAGAGATGCCTTCTTTCATCTCTGCCTCTTATCCTACAGCTCTCAGAGAAAACTGTCCTCCTCACTTACTGAAAACATGTTATAAAGATCCACACTCTGCTTTCAGCCACTGATGCTCATCAGATGCTAAAAAACATCTCAACAAGCCCCAACAATCACAGCACAGAGACGTTATCACAGGGAGAGAACTACAGATAAAACAGCCGCTCTGGGTCCAGCAGATGTTTTCATCTGAATCATCACAACTGCCACCAAGTCCTGCTGGATCAGACCATACCATAACAGACCAGACCAGAGCAGACTGGTTTAGGGCCACTACTGTTTTCTATTCTAACTCACCCTTGGCTGGGGGATCCTGGGTTTGATCCCAGCCCCCGACCAACAGTGATCTGTGTGGAGTTTGCATGTGTCTGCGTGGGTTTACTCCAGGATTTCTCCGGTTTCCTCCCACATGCCAAAAACATGCAAGCTAGGTTAATTGGCATCAAACTGGGGATTCGAAATTGTCCTTAGGTATGACTGTGAGAGTGAATGGCTGTTTGTCTCTTTGTGTTGGTCCTGAGACGGACTGGCGATCTGTCCAGGGTGTACCCTGCCTCTCGCCCAAAGATGCTGGGATTGGCTCCAGCCCCCCCGCGACCTGAACAGGATTAAGCGGAAGAAGATGGATGGATGGATGGGTAGTGCTCTTGATGAGGAACAGCTCTACTGTTGTTCTTTAACTGTATGAAATCTACACTAAACCACAGGACCGCTTCAGGTCACAGTCTGACTTTCTCACACACCAACAATATGTTCCATTGACAAGATACAAAAGTTGATAGGCATTTCATAAAGACGGTTTTTGGAACATTAACAGAATTGCAAGAAATGTGTTGTTTTGCTGAAGAATACTGTTGTGATTGTGAGTGTGAAGGTTCATGAAGCTTGACTCACTACACCAGAAGATAAACCTAAAAATACATGCCAAAGAGAAACTGTACAAATTGCTTGGCCAATAAAATCAAAACTGATTGACCTTTTTGGATAATTTCAACAACTTTTCATTATCAATGTCAATAGATGATCTCTGCTGAATTTGGCCGAGAAAGAGTTCATTTTTACTTCACCTGCACATTTTTGAAAAGATGGAGCAGAAAACCTTTTTAGAGCAGAAGACCAGAGGAAAAAAGTTGTGAAAGATTTCAGAGAATAGAATAATGAAAGAATTTTGAGTCTAGGCCCAGCCGTAAAACTGATTATTATAGCCCCACCTATGGATGCAGTGCCTTGATTTTTGGTCTCGGAGTAGTGGGCAGAATTTCTGATTAGACTGTAAAATTTCAAGTTTCTGTATTTTATGGATTTTACTCCAACAGCACACATATGATGTCTGTCAGATCACAGTGATGTAAACATTGCACGTTGGGCCAACACGTGTGCAGTTGGGGCAGTTACCCTAAAAAAGTCACAGAACCAAAACTGATCTCCTAGTAAAACTACCATTTCATTTAAACATTTCCTCTTTATTTCAGGTCTCTCCTACAGTGTCTCTTCTACAGTGTCTTTCCTACAGCGTCTCTCCTACACTCTCTCCTACAGTGTCCCTCCTACAACGTCTTCCCTAGTGTTTCTCCTACAGTGTCCTTCTTACGGCATCTCTCCTACAATCTCTCCTATAGTGACTCTCCTGCAGTGTCTGTCCTACAGTCTCTCCTACAGTGTCTCTCACAGTGTCCCTCCTACAGCGTCTTTCCTACAGTCTCTCCTACTGTGTTTCTCCTACAGTGTCCTTCTTACAGCATCTCTCCTACAGTGTCTCTTCTACAGTGTCTGTCCTACGGTGTCTCTCCTACAGTGTTTCCTAGAGTGTCTGCTAGTGTCTCCTACAGTGACTCTCCTACAGTGTCTGTCCTACAGTATCTTCTACAGTGTCTCCCCTACAGTGTCTCCTACAGTGACTCTCCTACATTGTCTGTCCTACAGCCTCTCCTACAGTGTCTGATACAGTCTCTCCTACAGTGTCTTTCCTTCACTGTCTCTCCTACAGTTTCTCCTACAGTGTATGTCCTACAGTGTCTCCCCTACAGTGTCTCCTACAGTGACTCTCCTACATTGTCTGTCCTACAGCCTCTCCTACAGTGTCTGATACAGTCTCTCCTACAGTGTCTTTCCTTCACTGTCTCTCCTACAGTCTCTCCTACAGTGTATGTCCTACAGTGTCTCCCCTACAGTGTCTGTCCTACAGCCTCTCCTACAGTGTCTTTCCTTCACTGTCTCTCCTACAGTCTCTCCTACAGTGTCTGTCCTACAGTGACTCTCCTACAGTCTCTCCTACAGTGTCTTTCCTTCACTGTCTCTCCTACAGTCTCTCCTACAGTGTATGTCCTACAGTGTCTCCCCTACAGTGTCTGTCCTACAGCCTCTCCTACAGTGTCTTTCCTTCACTGTCTCTCCTACAGTCTCTCCTACAGTGTCTCCCCTACAGTGTCTGTCCTACAGCCTCTCCTACAATCTCTCCTATAGTGTCTCTCCTACAGTGTTTCCTACAGTGTCTGCTAGTGTCTCCTACAGTGTCTCTCCTACAGTGTCTGTCCTACGGTGTCTCCTACAGTGACTCCTACAGTGTCTCCCCTACAGTGTCTGATACAGTCTGTCCTACAGTGTCTTTCCTTCACTGTCTCTCCTACAGTCTCTCCTACAGTGACTCTCCCAAAGTGACTCGCTTTTAACCCCAGAAAAGATTAAAATAAAAAAAACTCCATCCATTCTGACAATAATCCCCACAAACAGCAACCTGGTGTTTTGTGTTCACATAAATCCATGGATCATCTGTCCTAAAATATCACTGCTCCATTTAACTCTACTGTTAAGACAATTTTCAGCCAATCAGCACAGAGCTACAAAGATCTTGATTTAGCCTTTTTTTAATTAAAGAGCATAACCATGCTGTATAGAGGTCCACCCACCAATCAGGAGAGAGCGGCGGAGCCTCACCTGAGCGTGTTTGTGAGAACCAGAGTGTGACTAATCCAGTTGAGTTTGGGATTAACTTTTCCACCCAGAATATGATTCTCTTTAAAACCTCCTGACTCAGACACACACTCACGGTAACACACCTTATGCAAATAGCCGACTTCTAAAATAGCGAATGTTTACCGAGATGAAAGCCTTGGCTCTTTTCTCGTCTGTAAGAGGATCGGCGCCAAATGGAGTGACTGCCAGCGTTCCTTGGTGCGACTCAGTGAATGAGAGCGTGCTTCTTTGTGCCTTCACTTGCTGTCTTTGGAGCGCCTTCAAACGCTCGTGTGTAATCTAGGTCCGTGTCATTGGTGGGACAAAGAGAACTGTGCACCTCTAACGTGTGTCATTCCCCAAAAACCTGCTGCCTTTTTCCCGGTAATCGGGTCTTCTCAGTGTCTCCTCTCTGTCCTCCACATCAAACCTGATTTCTTTACATGTTTTTTAATGTTAACGTCAACCCCGGCAGCTACACGGACCCCCGCTGTGAACCCTTCCTGGGAATCCTTCAGACGAAGGTCACGCTCTTTGAAGCCCAATTTTCCCACCATGAGAGTACGTGGTCATCAGGTGTGGCCTCTGCTCATTAAGGAGACGTGTCCTTGGCGGCTGATTCACACGGCTTGGGTGAGGCGTTGCAGCGGTGTTTCATCATGTCTGATTGAAGCGCTACAATCTAAAGGAAACGCTCGGTGGCTGCTGTGGGGATCCATCACGGCACACTCAAATGCGGAGGAACTATTACTCTTGGTTTTACTTTATTCCACTGCATTAACCTGTGAAAAGAGGGAGAAATTACGAAATAATGTGCTGCTGTTTGACAGACTGCCAGGATTTAACCATGGCAATAAAACTGAACAAACCTTAAAGCTAAAAACTGAAAGTTCATATTACCTTATTGTTAAATGGCAAAATATCAATTTTATCTGTAGCCTCAAGAATATTTTGTCAGCTGAAAAATTTCAAACCCAGTCTCATAAATTTGCAACTTTGTAAAAAAGATTCTTTTAAACTTTTTACATTTTTGTGGATACATGCTAGATATTTCTAATTAATTTACACTTGTGGAGGAAAAATAAGTTCAGGCGAGGTACGACGAGCTGTGAGGTTGCAGAGTTTTATTTTCCTCCAGCATCATGAGACACACTGTAGCGCTGTGCACTGTGTTGTGTTGCGCTATTGAGGCATGTATAGCAAGCTCTTTGATGCATGTTATACAAAGAGAGAGAATGCATGGCACATTTGCATATTGATATACATATCAGTCAATACATATCATTCGTGTGACCAACTGGCGCCCGGACGTCTTCTCCTTTATCCAGGGATGTATAACAATAGTCTATTGTTCTGATTATCTCCTAGGGGCTCTCTGTCCGTATGCAAATTGTCCTCTGCTTAGTGCAGGCAAGCTGAGTGTGAGGATTGAATGTCCATGTAGATTGTGGTGGGTCACCACAGGGCTCCCCCCAGAACACTCAGCAGGGGTTGTGACCCCCCCCCCCCTCCCCCTGTCGTTTGGCTCCAGTTCCAGCAGAACTGTGGGAGGGCATGTCAGTCCGTGAGGGGGATGGGGGAGGGGTGGAAAAAAAACAATGTGCTCCGCTCTGGATTCCAGCACGTTGAACGGCTGTGGCTTGTGGGCGCACGGGCCGGTGTGTTTCGTGCATAATGGACAAGACGGCGATCGGCCGGCTTCAGGGAGTGAGGTGCTGGAAAAGCGCTGTGCAGGAGGAGGGGGAGGGGGTGGGAGTAAGTGAGTGCCGGCCCGGGACGTCAAAGGTGTCTGGGCTGCGCAAAAATTGCGTGTGGATCCGCCATGGTGAGGGACTTTCCCGGTAAACCTGGCGGAGATCCACAGCGGCTGTGAAAAAAAAATTATGTCTCTTGACTCCTCTCGCGGCTCGATCCAGCGAGGATGTGAGGAAGGCGAGCGGCCAAATTCCCCGAGAATGCGTAGCGGCTGTGAAAAAACTGCAGCTGTGTGAGGGACTTGGCGGTTTGGCTTTTAGGTACTGGAAACAGCCCTAAAGTCATCGGGGAAAGCAATTGGCTAAATTCCCGTTGTGCGCCGTGGCTGAGAAACTCATACAAAGTCCTGTGTGCGTGCGGGGCTTCTGTGTGTGGGAGGTCGGCTGTCTGGAATTTAGTCAGAGTCGGGGAGCTCGGTGGAAATCAACGAAGTCGGCATCGATGATTCGTTCAGTCTGCTTCCTTTGTTCGCTCGTGTTGCCGTTCATGGTGCGTGTCGGTCCAAGCACTGTGCTCTGGTGAGGTTCTCTGGTCCTCTGTGTCCACAGCATGGTGAGAGGGAGCAGACGGTCATTCTCTCTCGTCATGTCACCAGTGTGGAGGGAAGAGCTCAGGCAAGGGGCGCACCATGACGCGTGGTGGGGCTTCCCGTCCGGGTCATCTCCGGGGTGTTCGCCTCATGTTCTATTCTTCATCAAGGGTCACCAGTGTGGAGGAAAAATAAGTTCAGGCGAGGTACGACGAGCTGTGAGGTTGCAGAGTTTTATTTTCCTCCAACATCATGAGACACACTGTAGCGCTATGCGCTGTGTTGTGCTGTGTGTGCTGTGTTGTGTTGCACTATTGAGGCATGTATAGCAAGCTCTTTTATACATGTTATACAAAGAGAGAGAATGCATGGCACATTTGCATATTGATATACATATCAGTCAATACATATCATTCACGTGACCAACTGGCACCCGGATGTCCTCTCCTTTATCCAGGGATGTATAACAATAGTCCATTGTTCTGATTGTCTGCTAGGGGCTCTCTGTCCATATGCAAATTGTCCTCTGCTTAGTGCAGGCTAGCTGAATGTGAGGACTGAATGTCCATGTAGATTGTGGTGGGCCACCACACACTACTTTTTTTTTTTTCCAAGCACTGGAGGGCACTATGTTCCAGAAGGAGTGAAGGGCTTAACTAAGTAACAAGGTAAATTTTTCCAATTTAAAAAACAGATCATTAAAACTAGAAAATTTAGCATTTGGCAAAAATGTATTGTGAATGTTGTTAGCTGAAAAATGTTTTCCAGGAGTGCTTAAAAATGCTGAAATATACCAGTTAAATTTGAGCTTAAACTTTTAAAAAATGTAAGCTTAACTTTTTGAATATAGTGAACTTGATTAAAATGTTAGTTTAAAAGCAAAAATAGCTTACAACGTTAGCTTAAAAATGCTAAATATAAGCACACACCTGAATAAAATGCTAATGGAAGGAGAATTTGCAGAGATTCTCCATTAAAATACATGACATCTTTTATTCAGCTGTTCATATAAACCTATGATGTTTTACTCCTCATCATTATAGCAGTCTGTCAGGGGCAACAGTGTTTCATTTAGGTCTGATCAGATTCCTCCACACAGCTCTGTCTTTCGCCTTCCGCTGCCAGGAACTCCTGACCTTGTTAACCTGGGCGACATCCGAGCCGGTATGAGTTGCTTTCTGACTGACCATTTCATAAAACTGCTTGCAAAGCATTTGAGCACCGCTAGCTTTTGCTGGACTAGCGGCACATTCTTGGCAGATAGAGGTATTATCAGTGGCAAGGGCAGACCAAGACAAAATGACTCCATTATCTGTTGCAGTGAGTGACCAAATGATAGGTTTGTTTATCTCTGCTCTTTGTGTAGTACATGTCATAATACACCGACTGGCAAAAGTCACCCACAGACCTTGCAACAGATTTGCTTATCTGCCAGGATGTCCAGTGTCACCCCGTGTAACTGGAAGTGGTCCACCACAGACCTGTGACAGATAATGTTTTTAGTTCTGCCAGGATGCCCAGTTTCACCCTCCATGCCCTCAGAAGGGCGGGGTTGCCGGTTGAGTCGCCGACGGCCCGACCCATGAGACAGGTAGTACTGGTTTTCATGGTTGTCTGGTAGCAAGCACACAAATGCCTGACATGACATAAAATGTTCAGGTCAGGCATGATGTTTTGCTACTGCTACTGAAACAGTACAACAGGAGAGAGGGTGTGGTATCCATGAACATGTCACCATGGTGACATATTCATGCTGTGTGGCATGCAACACAGGCCAGAAGACATCACCACAGTGATATATTCATGCCACATGACCTTCAAGTGTAATATTTCTTTTACTGAATAGTTCTACAATTCAGTTCAATTCAACTTTATTTATATAGCACCATTTCACAACAACAGTCATCTCATAGCACTTTCAACTGTAGGGGAAACCCCCACAACTGCAGAAATACCCCAGCAATCAGGCGATCCCCTGTGAGCGAGCACTTGGCGACGGTGAAGAGAAAAAACTCCCTTTGAACAGGAAGAAACCTCCAGCAGAACCAGGCTCAGGGAGGGGCAGTCATCTGCTGCAACTGGCTGGGGGGTGAGGGGATAGAGAAGATGAAAAGAACAGACATGTAGAGAGCAAACAGCACGATGGGGATTCAATCTATGGGAGAGAACAAACAGATGTTAATGACCAGCAAAAAAAATATTTCATTGAGAGTGAAGAAAGGAGTGAAGCCCAGTGCAATTATTGGAGGTCTCCCAGCTGTCTAAACATAATAGCAGCATAACTAAGGGAGGGTTCAGAAACACATGATCCCTCCCTAATTGCAGGCTATATCAAAAAGAAAGGTTTTAACCCTATTCTTAAAAACAGAGATCGAGTCTGACTCCCGAATCTAGATTGGCAGCTGGTTCCACAAGAGAGGAGCTTGATAACTGAAGGCTATGCCCCCCATTGTACTTTTGGAGATTCCAGGTATTACAAGAAATCCAGCATTTTGGGAGTGTAGTGCTCCATTAGGATAATAGGGTAATATCAGATCTTTTAAATAAAAAGGGGCCTGATTGTTTAGAGCTTTGAAAGTGAGAAGAAGGATTTTAAACTTAATTCTAAACTCTAAGGAAAGCCAATGAAGGGAGGTTAGAATCGGAGAGATATGATCTCTCTTTCTAGTATCTGTTAAAACTTTTGCTGCAGCATTTTGGATCAACTGAAGAGTTTTTAGAGATGTTTTAGGACAACCTGATAATAAAGAGTTACAATAATCTAATCTAGAGCTAACAAAAGCGTGGATCAGTTTCTCAGTATCACTCTGAGACAAGATGCTCCTCATCTTGGCAATATTATGCAAATGATAGAAGGCAGTCTTAGAAAAAAAAAATTAATATGTGAATTAAAAAACAGATCTTGATCAAAAATAACTCCAAGGTTCCTCACAGAGCTATTAAGAGAAAGAGTAACTGCATCCAAACTAAAAGTTTGATTTGGAAAGGTATTTCTGAGTTTTTTTGGACAAATAAGAATGACTTCAGTCTTATCTGAATTTAATAGCAGGAAATTACAAGTCATCCAAACTTTGATTTCCTTAAGACAGGCTTCCAACTTGGCTAATTGATTACTATCATCTGGCTTCATTGACAGGTATAATTGTGTGTCATCTGCATAACAATGAAAATGTATACAGTGCTTTCTAATAATGTTGTCTAACGGAAGCATATATAAACTAACAAGAGTAGGGCCTAGCACAGATCCCTGTGGAACTCCATGACTGAGTTTTGAGTTGAAAGAAAACTCATTTATTGACATGAACAAACTGGGATCCTATCAGATAAATAAGATCTAAACCACTACAATGAAGTTCCATTAAGTCCAACATAGTGTTCTAATCCATCAAATAGAATATTATGATTGATAGTATCAAAAGCTGCACTAAGGTCTAAAAGGACAAGTACAGAAACAAGTCCATTATCAGATGCGATCAGGAGGTCATTAGTGATCTTCACTAAGGCTGTTTCAGTACTATGATGGATTCTAAACCCAGATTGGAACTCTTCAAATAGACCATTTCCCTGCAAGTGGTAAAATAATTGCGTAGCAACAACTCTTTCTAAGATTTTTGAAATGAAAGGGAGATTAGAGATTGGCCTGTAGTTAGCTAAAACTCCTGGATACAGCGTTGGCTTTTTGAGTAAGGGTTTAATTACAGCAGTTTTAAAAGCCTGCGGTACATGGCCTAAAGTTAATGAAGAATTGATTATTTGAAGAATAATCCATCCATCCATCCATCCATCTTCTACCGCTTAATCCTTTCGGGTCGCGGGGGGGCTGGAGCCTATCCCAGCATCTCTGGGCGAGAGGCAGGGTACACCCTGGACAGATCGCCAGTCCATCACAGGGCCAACACAAAGAGACAGACAACCATTCACTCTCACATCCATACCTAAGGACAATTTAGAATCCCCAGTTTTGATGCCAGTTAACCTAACTTGCATGTTTTTGGCATGTGGGAGGAAACCGGAGTGCCCGGAGTAAACCCACGCAGACACGGGGAGAACATGCAAACTCCACACAGAAGGGTCACCGATGGTCTGGGGGTGGGACTGAACCCACGATGGTCAAGGGTGGAATCGATCCCATGACCTTCTTGCTGTGCTGCCACTGTGCTAACCACTGCGCCACCGTGCTGCACCGTGCTTATTCTTCTTTATTTGAAGAATAAAGCTACCAATAAATGGGAAGACTTCTCTAAATAACCTGGTAGGAATAGGGTCTAAAAGACAAGTTGAAGGCTTGGCTGAGGAAACTATTTTGCCTAACTCTAAAAGGTCAATTGAAGTAAACTGATCCAAACAGATGTCAATGGAAGGAGTTGTAGTAGTTACTGTATTCAAGTTAACGGTGGGAAGAATCTGACTGATTTTATCTCTGATTGATGAAATCTTATTATTGAAAAAGTTCATAAAGTCCGGACTAGTAAACTCTAAGGGAATGCTAAGCTTGACAGAGACCTGACTCTTTGTCAGCCTGGCTACAGTGCTGAAAAGAAACCTGGGATTATTCTTGCTCTCTTCTATTAATGCAGAATAAAAACTTGTTCTCGCTTTTCTCAGAGATTTTTATAAATTAAAATATGATTTCTCCAAGCTAAATAGATTTCATCTAAATTAGTGGAGCACCATTTCCTTTCTAATTGACAAGTCTTCTGTTTTAAGCTACGAGTTTCTGTGTTGAACCAAGGAGTTAGAAATCTCTGATTAGACTTTTTCCTTTTTAAAGGGGCCACCACGTGTAGAGTCTGATGCAGAGAAGCTGTAACACTATCTACCATGCTATCAATTACAGAAGGAGCAAGATGTCTATAGCTTATTTCCGTTGTGTTGACACATGGCATAGAGGAAACAATCTGCATAAATTTGGTAACAGCATCATCTGAGAGGCATCTACTGTAGTAATATTTTTCCTTAGGAGCCAAATAGTCAGAAATAGTAAAATCAAAGGTTAACAGACAATGGTCTGACAGTACGGGTTATGAGGAGACACTACCAGATTTTCTATTTCTATGCCATATGTCAGAACAAGGTCCAACGTATGGTGGAGATTCTGGGTAGAATTTCCTACTTTCTGAGAAAACCCCATCAAGTCTAATATTGAATTAAATGTCAAATTAAGGTAATCACTATCTACATCTACATGTATATTAAAGTCCCCTACTATAATTATTCTATCTGATTTCAGCATTAAATCAGCTAAGAATTCTGCAAATTTGGATAAAAACTCTGAGTAGGTTGATGGAGGACGATAAACTATGGCAAATAAAATTGGGTTTAGCCTAAAATTGCTAAAATGTCCAATACTGAGGACCAGGCCCTCAAAGGAATTAAAATGTGTTTTTTGCTTTACATTAACAAGTAATTTGGAATGGTAAATTGTTGCTACTCCTCCTCCACAACCAGAACTTCTGGGATTTTCACAGTTTAAATAACCAGAGGGAGTTGATTCATTCAAACCAACATAATCCTCTTGCCCTAACCAAGTCTGTGTAAGGGATATTAAATCAATCTGATGATCAATTAACAGATCATGGACTAGCAGAGACTTGGGAGTTAGAGACCTAATATTTAACAAACCACTTTTATTACTTCACAGCAACACTGGTCAAAAAAAAAAAAAGAAGATAGATAGATAGATAGATAGATAGATAGATAGATAGATAGATAGATAGATAGATAGATAGATAGATAGATAGATAGATAGATAGATAGATAGATAGATAGATAGATAGATAGATAGATAAAATAGGCCTTCTGACTGTAGCCAGTTAACTGTGCTCAGCACCTCAGTCAGACTAGGTGTCATTTCTTTGATCGTATATGTATCCCATCCTCCTTTAGAGGCACTTTTGTGGGACACGTTTTATGCCGGCTACTAGTTAGCTTGACAGCTGCAGTGAGGATGAAGCCACAGTTATCCTCCAACAGCATGTATATGTCGGACCAATGTTGGTAAGTTTACATCCATCCTCATTTCAACCATTTTGTCTCTGGCTGATGTGGATAGCATTTAGTGGCTAACGGTGATTTAGCCTTAGCCCATTTCTGTGTTAGTTTCAGTGGACTTCACCTGCTTCTTCTTGGCATCTTTAGATGAAATAAAAAGTCTCTCACCACCAGTATTGGGCAATACTAAAAAATAGTAACTAATTACAATTACTAGTTACTTCTTTCCAAAAGTAATTGAGTTAGTTTACCAATTACTGCATGATTAAGGTAACTAATTACTTTGAAAAGTAACTTTCACATTACTTTTTCTCTTAGTATTGCTGTTATATACTGTAGCTTTTTAACTATAATGTATATGTATATTCTTACATGACTGCACCTTTTATCTAGTCAGTGTTTATTCTGACTTTGTTCCTTTTACCTTTTTATTATTATTACTGTTATAACTGACTCAGAGAGACACGCACAAGAATTCCAATGTACCTGTTTTTTACTTGTACAAATGGCGATAAACTTTAACTAATTAAGTAACTAACTTTTAAATGCATACTTAAATCACCTTGCATATGTAGCAAGACAATTTAATTAATGGATTACATTATGGGCTGATTAATGTCAGGCTGAAAACAGACTGTTTCAGACAGAACTTTTAGAACATGTTCAGTCTGCTTTACCCTACCTTGAGAGCTCTTATTGTGGGAAAATCTGAAGAAAATCAACATGATATTGCCAGTAATTTCCTCATTTTGGAGTGAGTGTTGGCAACACTGCATAAAGCTGTTCATGTTTATTTTACCTTTATGATAAGGATTTAATCTGATGAGCCGTGATCCAAAGAAAATGACCATTATCCACCGTCCAAATGTCTGCTGTGACAGAGACATGAGCCAGTCCCTCAAATTCCTTTTGGAGATCAAAATCCTTTTTTGAGTAATCTTTATCCAGGTAGCAAGTAAATGTGTTTTAACTTCAGTGGATCACAATCTCAGCTGTCTGATGGAAAGTGACAGTTATCACATCTTCAGTCTATAATGATGTATCTGGCAGTCAGGTTTAATTCTTGGTGGTTCACAAACTGTCCAGATGCAAACCTGTGCTTGAAATCCAGCCATGGCTGTTGAGACTAGAGTATTTCCACTTTACATCCACCCGTGGCTGATCAGATAGCGTTGATCCACTAACACAGTGTTGTTAGCATAGCTAGCCATTACTTAGCACTAGCTTTGTTGGAGCTTTGTTGCTGTTTTCAAGCGCTTCTCAAAATTGCAGTTGGTCTTACCTGGCACTTTAGCTTCCAACCCACCAATATGCTTTTGTCCTTAACTACGACAAAGGAAAAATAATTTGTCTATTTCCACAAAAACAAAGTAGTGAAGACTTAGCTCTCTGCAACAGGTCACAACAACTGACGGCTACATCTCAGCTATGGTAGGGTCAATTTGTATATTCATTTACATATTTGCGCTAAAAATATCTATCCATATTAATAACATGAGTAACAAGTACATCTGATCAAGTTTCAGTAACTGCAATGCATAACTGAATTTACTACTGCAAAAGTAGTGGCATTACAGTAACATGTTACTCCCAACACTGCTCAGCACATATAGTAGGTGGTAAGGCCATCACATACGCTGCAAGAACAAAGAAATTTGTTCTCTCTCCCAGGGCTGCAAGAACAAAATGACATCATTTTGTTCTTGCAGCCCTGGTTTGGGAGTTCTTGCAGCTTGTTCTTGACACATCATTGTGGCAAAACTTTTCTTCTGATGTGGTGTCCAAGAACTATTGTGTGATTGGTCAGTAATTTGTATTTCCCAGGAGTTCTGCACTTGAGTTTCTTGTGAAGTATTAAGTGCCCTGGCCAGAAAGAATTGTGTTCTTGTTCTTGCCACCTCAAGAAAATGAACAAATTTCTCTGTTCTTGTGGAGAATGAACATGCATTTATGCTTGGTTAATCAGGATGATAACTAGAACTTCAGTTCATCTGTTTTGGTGAGAACAGATGTGACACAGTTGTTTAAAGCTCAGGCAGCAGGTCTTTGTTGTGGAAGTCTTCATTCAAATGGCACCTCACTAACAACACCGTAACAGTCCTCACAGATTACCGTCAGTTAAAGATCATTGACTGACCCCTGGAACAGAGCGACGTATATCTGATAAAATGTCTGAGTGTTGTTATCAGTAACTCCTGGAATCTCTGCTGACCAACTGTGAGGTTGAACTTTGACCTATAGCGTGACTGGTGGGGTGAGCAGCAGAGCAGATGAGAACTAGATGTCACAGCAGGACCTGTTGGACTGTTAGTGTTGGCCATGAGAGATCCTTAGAGAATAACAAGGGACACCACCAAGGCTGAACTTCTGGTTCAGGCTAAGTCTGTTTGAGTACGTAGGGTACAGTGGCTATGTTTACATGGACACAAGTAACCAGATTAAAAGCCTGATCGGAATAAAAATGCTTCATGTAAATATGGCAATCTGAATATTCTAACTCGATCACGCTCATTCGGATCAAAATTTCATTCCGATTGAGAGGGGTGGGTTATGCCGGTTGTTAATCCGAATGGTGCACATGAAAAAACTTACTCCGAATGTAGGGCAGAAAATATGTTTACTGCGCATGTCTGTACGCCAGCCGCACGTCGACGTGACGTTTTTCCGCCTTAGCAGCAGCTAGCGGAAAACATAGCGGGAGTAAAACAAAACTGGTCTGTATCGTCCTGCTGTCTCCCTCTGTTTGTCATATGCAGACGTATGTACTTGTAGCTTAATTACGGAGACCAGCAGAAGCAAAAGTACAGTCTGAATAACACAATACAGGTCAATTTCGACACGAAGCGGGGCTTGCTCACACCGGAAGTTGCTTCTTCTTCTATTATTTTTTGAATGTCGAAATGTCGACATGCACATGTCAAAATGATTTATTCCATTCAAACGTGTGACACATGGAAACGCACATCCTAACCAGATCACCTTTTTCAGGATCCATGTAAACAGTAAAATTCTGATCTGAATTGTAATCAGATTGAAGAAATTTTGCTCGTGTAACTGTGGCCAGTGAGATGTAAAGATGTGAAGAGATGCTTCTTTCTGTCTCCCAGCACTGAAATAAACTACCTTAATCAAAGATCAATATGTCATGCCTCCTTGTCTGCCATATCTTAGCATGCCTCACTAGCACTAACTACTGTATAATCAAATAAACCTTGTATGATTTTTTTCCTGTGTCATCTTAAGGTACTTATCCTACAGCAGCACACACCCCAGATGGATTACCCATTGGATCTTATCTTGATGTAGCGATGCTAGCAGCTCTGACCCAGACAGAGGACAACCCGGCCTCCCTGACGTCTCTTTATTTCCTGTCTTTGTGTTGTGGTGACGCTCCAACTTCGGCAGGATGAAACAAGGAGGACAAAGGTGAAGAGAGAAAGCTGTGGTTTAATCAGACCAGAGCAGACTCATTACTGTAGGGCTGTGAGGGTTTCCTCAGCCATTCTTCTAACTCTGATGTATGGAGATTAATCACAGCAGGCCAGCAGTGTCTACTAATGTCCCACTTCAGGAGACACTTCCTGTCTTGTCTCAGGTGGACGGCTTCATCAATAAAGACCGGCAGAAAGCATTTGTTAAATACAACCGCAGCCATTAAGCCCGGTGTTCAATAATTAACGACTTCAGTTTAAAGAGCAGTGATGGACTCACAGGGCTGATCGGTTCTTCATCGGTCCTACAGGTAGGTCTGATCTCTGAGCTGAAGACACTTTTTCAGCGTCAGTCTGACACAAAGCATCATCGGTCTGATTGAAAGGAGTTTGATGTTGGAATTAGAAGACGTATCCCAGTTAAAACGAGGTTCCTCGCTGTTGTACCGGGAGCCAGAGTGACTCCAGTCCTGCTCATTCAGAGCTGCTGTCAGGTTCTTGTGTCTGTGTGGGACCATCATCTTCCACCTTCATCCTTTTCAGTTTGATCCACACCAAAATCTGAGTCTACCGGAGTGGTGGCTCAGTTGGAAGAGCATCCGCCCCACATCCGGGAGGCAGGGGTTCAAATCCCGGTCGGGTCATACCAAAGACCATATAAAAATGGTACTTTCTGCCTTCTAGCGTGGTGCTCCACATAATGGAACGGGGAAAGTAAAGTTACACACAGAGCTACCAGAGGACTGACCCCCCACTGTAGCTTTCACTACTTACAGTAGCTGTGTGGCCTTGGGTCAGAGAAACGGAGATAGGCGCCGCCCCATACACCAACATGGTGTGAAGGGAATTAACTAACTAACTTAACTAAAATCTGAGTCTGGACCAAGCAGCTGATGTTTGTTTCAGCAAAAAATAGGTTTTCTGAGTCTGGATCAAACTGAACCATGGTCAGTTCCTTTTAGAGAGAAAGCAACTTTCAGAACTTTTGGACCAAACGCAAGAAGAAAAAAAAGCAGCCAAACGAGGAGAAATGAGCCCTAGTATCACCCTGGGAGAGGAAGAGAGGCAGTTTTAATATAAGTGTGGTCTGATGGTGTTATGAATAACCAGTTGAAGAAAAAAATCATCAGAATCCAGAGTATAAGGATGGAGAGCAGCGTTGATTGTCACAGCTGACTGGAATGTGTCAATAAAAAGGATTCCTGCAGGCCGCCAGCTGATGCATCTTGGGCTATTTACACCCTGACCTGACTATGGGTTGGGGGTCAAGGATTTAACGGTCAGAATTAAAAGTTAACATTGCAGTTACACTATAGTAAATGCTATGTTTACTATTACTATAAAACTAGTAAAGTTAGGGCCACCAAACCTGGTATACAGGTTCACCTTGGAATCTTGACATCTGACTATGGGTTTGGGGTCAAAAGTTCAAAGGTTAATGTTAACATTCCCTATGTCTTTTTACTGTACATCAAATAAAGCTTGAGGTCTGGGGGCCTCCCATACTGGAGGTCAGCCCTCCAGTATGGGAGGTTATGAGTTCAAACCCCCATTTGGTCATCACCAGTTGAGCTTCACCACCTGTCCCCTGGGTCACAAGGAAGACAACTTTTTTTTTTTTTGTTACTTATTTGTACCCGTAGGTAGATTTGGTTTGCAGTCTGGTGACAAGCCACCGGCTGCCGGTCGCTGCGTGCGCGAGCGCCCTAAACCTATGTAACGTCAGGGCCATGTTAAGGGGGGCAGGGGTTTCCCAGCATGCTTTGACAATTGAAACGTTACTGTGTGTGTGTAGTAAATGTTATTACTGAGCTATTCTACTGCTGTGTAATTATAACTGCGTTATAATTACCCAGCAGTATTTCATAGGCAAGATTTATTATGTGTGTGTAACCGTGATTTAAACGGAGGTCTGGGAGAATGACCTCCCCTCCTGTCTATGCTCAGAGTGTGGGTGGAAAGATTCCTACCCCCTGCCCCGCATCGATGACGCACTGGACCACATCGCCGGCTCCAGCTGGTTCAGCTCGCTGGATCTACGCAGCGGCTATTGGCAGGTAGAACTGTCACCAGAGGCCCGCCAAAAAACAGCCTTCTCCATCGGGCAGGGACTGTACCAGTTTAAAGTGATGCCGTTTGGACTCTGCAACGTTCCGGCCACCTTTGAGCGCTTGATGGAGCGAGTGCTGGCTCACGTGCCCCGGAGTCGCTGCGTTGTTTACCTGGACGACCTACTGGTGCATGCAGCTGATTTTGACAGCACCCTGTCAAATCTCCGAGAGGTGCTGGGAGCCATCCAGCAGGCGGGGCTACGGTTACACCCTAAGAAATGCCACCTGTTCCGGCAGGAGACCACCTTTTTGCGCCACGTCGTCAGCGCAGCAGGGGTCGCCACCGACCCAGAAAAAGTGGCAACAGTGAGAGACTGACCAGTGCCGCGGAACGTCGGAGAACTGAGAAGTTTTCTTGGATTGGCCTCCTATTATAGGAGGTTTGTGAAAGACTTCGCCACCATCGCCAGCCCGCTGCATCAGCTGACGCAGAAAGGACGCACGTTCCAGTGGAGTGATAGCTGTGCTGCTGTTTTCTCCCAGCTTCGCGCAGCGCTCATCGGAGCTCCCATCTTGCAGTATCCTGACCCGAACCGCCCTTTCATCGTGGACACGGACGCCAGCAACCAGGGCATCGGGGCGGTGCTATCCCAGGAGGGAGAGCAGGGAGAGCAGGCGGTCGCTTTCTTCAGCCGCACTCTCAGCAGAGCCGAGAGGAATTACTGTGTGACTTGCAGAGAGCTGCTGGCTGTCATCCAAGCACTGCGTCATTTCCGCCCGTATGTGTACGGGGGCAGGTTCCAGCTCAGGACGGACCACGCTTCCCTGACCTGGTTGTTAAACTTCAAAGAACCGGATGGACAGTTGGTGAGATGGCTGGAGGCACTGCAGGATTATAATTTCCAGATTGTGCATCGGGCAGGCCGCCTCCATGCCAATGCTGACGAGCTATCCCGGCGCCCCTGTGCGACAGAGGAGTGTCGTCACTGCCAACGGGCTGAAGATCGGGACCAAACCGCCCCATGGGCTGCTGCTCTCCGAGCCGCTGCAAGCAGGAATAATGCAGCGACGCGTAGCTCCTCAGATGATCAGGCAGCTCTCCCCAGCGATGACGTCACAGAGGCTCTTGGCACGCAGCAGCTGCAGAGCAAGCAGAATAGAGACCCGGTCATTTCGCGGGTTTGGCAGTGACTGGACGCAGGACAGCGGCCCGCCTGGGAGGTTGTGTCACCGCTGGACCCAGAGACTAAGGCCCTGCACTCCCAGTGGGCCAACCTCCGCTGCCACGAGGGCGTGGTGTATCGACAGTGGCAGACTCCAGCTGGGCAGCGGCACGTCTGGCAGCTGCTGGTTCCTCGTCGACTCCGGCCCAACGTACTCCAGCTGGTTCATGGGGTGGTAGGAGCGGGCCACTTCGGAGTGACAAAGACACTGCAGCGCCTTCGGGCCCGGTTCTACTGGCCCGGTTGTCATCAGGACGTGGAGCTCCACGTTCACCGCTGCGACACGTGCACAACTCAGAAAGGACCAACTCAGCGATCCCACGCTCCCCTGCAGCAGTACCGGGTGGGAGCGCCGATGGAGCGAGTGGGAGTGGACATCCTGGGCCCTTTTCCGACCACGGACCGGGGGAACCGCTACGTGCTGGTCGCGATGGATTATTTCACTAAGTGGCCACAGGCGTACGTGGTCCCGGACCAAAGCGCTGCTACGACGGCATCAAAGCTGGTGGACGAAATGTTCTGTCGGTTCGGCGCACCGGAGGAGCTGCACAGCGATCAGGGTCGGAACTTCGAGGCGGAGGTCTTCGGGGAGGTCTGCAAGAGGCTGGGCATCCGGAAGACCCGAACCACCCCGCTGCATCCACAGAGCGACGGCCTGGTCGAACGATTCAACCGGACCCTCACCACCCAGCTCGCTATCCTAGTGGACCAGCGACAGCGAGACTGGGACCTGCATCTGCCTTTTGTTTTGTGGGCGTACCGGACGGCAGCTCAGGAATCTACTCAGTGCACCCCTGCAGCGCTCATGTTTGGACGCGAGCTGCGCACACCGGTGGATTTGGTATTCGGTTCCCCCCCTGAGCCGGAGGTGGAGGGAAAACCTGGATTGGATTATTTTTTTTGTTTGAAAGAATGTCTCCACACGGTGCACGAGCTGGCTCGAGAGGCCCTGGCAGCGGCAGGGGGTCGGCAGAAGCGAGCGTATGGCTGCCAGGGGAGGGACTTCGCACCGGGAGATCGAGTCTGGGTTTTCTGCCCTGAGAGGAAAACAGGACGATCACCGAAGCTGGCGAGCCATTGGTCGGGACCGTGCGTGGTCCTGGAGAGACTGTCAGATGTGGTGTACAGGGTGAGGCTTAGGAAAAGGGACCGGGTTGTAGTCCTTCATCGTGACCGTCTCGCCCCGTATCGGCCATCTGCACCGCTGGTGGACGAACCAGAGCCTTCATCCCGGCCCGATACCCCGACCGAGACCCAGATGGACACTAGGGGGCCTGTACGTGTTGGCCGCCGGCGCCGAAGACCGCCCCGACACCTGGATGAGTTTGTATTGGACTTTTAAATTGGACTTTAATTTTTCTGGGGACAGAAACCAGTCCGGGGTGGGGGGGCAGTGTAACGTCGGGGCCATGTTAAGGGGGGCAGGGGTTTCCCAGCATGCTTTGACAATTGAAACGTTACTGTGTGTGTGTAGTAAATGTTATTACTGAGCTATTCTACTGCTGTGTAATTATAACTGCGTTATAATTACCCAGCAGTATTTCATAGGCAAGATTTATTATGTGTGTGTAACCGTGATTTAAACCGAGGTCTGGGAGAATGACCTTCCCTCCTGTCTATGCTCAGAGTGTGGGTGTTGGGGTGTGTGTAAAATAAAGCCTGTTGATCATAACCATCCTGCTCCATTTTCTTTGTGTGAACCTTGCAAACGTCACACCTACATGTTTTTGGTGTGCGGGAGGAAACCGGAGAAATCCCGGAGTAAACCCACGCAACACGGGGAGAACATGCAAACTCCACACAGCTCACTGTTTGTCAGGGGCTGGGATCAAACCCACGATCTCATGATCCCCACGATCCCCCGGCCGAGGGTAAAACTGTGCTGCCACAGTGCTAAACCACTGCCCCACCGTGCAGCCAATGTGGTTTTTAAATGAAGATCTGGATAATATTCTGGCCTCACTACACACGTTTACACACTAATATGATGGAGTCTCAACCAGTTTACACTCAAAAGTGTCAGAGCTGCAGGAAACTCCTCAGAGGGTGAGTAGCATGCTTGCTAACTACTGCTTTGTGCTAACAACACAAACGTTGTCATGACAACAGGACCAAGGACAGTCATGTAAAGTTGTTTAGTTCTCTTGGATAAGAACCAATGTGAAATCAAACCTGACTGGACCAGATGCAGATGATGGAACAAAAGCCTGGTGAGGACTTCCAGGTGCGAAGACATCACAGGTCTTCAAGTTCAGCTTCTTACTGCTGTTGTCCAAAAAAAAAAAATAAGATCCTGAAGTCTTTTTTTTCCAGTGAAACTGTTGTTTCAGGGATTTAAAGACTGACTGAGGAGGTTGAAGACATCTGGACACAATAGGAGTGTTTTTGGGTCAGACGTCCCTCGGCATGCTGGACAGACCCCTCCCTCTAACGGCGGCAGACAATGGCTCACTTCACAGCTTAAAGCAGACCCTTTAACGGCTCATGCTAAGCTCCTTTGTGGCTCTGGAAAAAAAAAGGCAGGGTGGTATGGGGGGGAATTACCCATCCTCTTCAGATGATGATAGCCAGACAAACGGCGTGAGCTTAAGAGATTAGACGGAGCGAAGGTTTGGACGCTCAGTAAACAATGCTAAGTGGAGGATTGTGTCTTCCTCCCCCTTCCCCATGTTGGTACAATGATCCACTTTGTGTTCCTTTAAAGACGCTGATGATCTGGTGTTTGAGCTCTAAAGTGTTCCGTGATCCTGTGTCTGGCTTTTAATGTGAGAGCTGAGCCACTCTCACCGGGGAGGCTGAGCTGAAATGTCACAGCGCTCTCTGAAGGGGCTCCAGCCCTTTCTCCTTCACAGGAAACATGGGGGACGGCTCCTGCCATTGCCCACCACGGAGGATGAAAGTTAAACATAACCACAACTCGTCACGTTTTCAGGATGATTGTCCTTCTATCCTCATCAAAGATCTCCTCTGGTTATATGAATCCACCTTAGCTGTTGTGTGAAAATCTTCAGCATGACATGATTAATGTCTCACTACAACAGTCTAGTCGTAAGTCCAACATGAAGAGCACACACATCAGTTATGGGTGTGTCCATGTCCGTGAAGATGACTTAAAAATGATTTTGCTGTGGTGGAAGCTACACAAGTGTTGTATTTGGCTCGTCATGTTTAACAGGAAGGTGGTCATGATCTATGGAGAATTGCTATTATATTGGAGAGTTTACCCCTGAGGACAAAGAAGGACACTGACTTCAGACCTGTTTTTTGTTGCTCAAAAGCACAGTGTTATAACCCTGCCTTAAATTGGCCACATGCTTACTTTGCACTCAGCTACGCCCCTTTTAATAGACACTACTCCCATGAGTATAAAGTGGTAGTTTGAGCAGCAAGGGTACAAAACATGAAACTGGGCAGCAGAGTGTCAGGAATGAGAAAAACCACTGGAGGGATGTGCTAAGTGTGGCACGCACTCATGTTTTATATGGCTGTGATGTGGTCCATTATAACAGAGTTTGAATATAAACAGCTGCTCTAGTAATGTACCACTGTTTTGTTGATTCCTGTTATCAAAGGGACCTAAAATAAAAGAACACACAGAGAACAGGTGAGTAAGGATCTGTCCTGACAGGTGATGCTGTGACTGAAGCTGCTGTTCTAATCAGAACCAAAGCCAAAGGACACCTGCTGCCTAACAGAGAACTACAGGCAGTACCAGACAGAAATGATTAAATCCTAATTAAACTTAAAATCATTAACATTTTCATCTCTTTGTTTGCTGAGTTTATGAATCAATAAATCTGTCCTGTCAGCAATAATTAGTCTCCTGGTGTCTCCCACTGAAGTGAAAACATCAACAGTCTGTTAAATTCATCTTCCACACACAGAAGCATTAAAATGAAATGAGCTGTCAGGTGAAGTTTAAACTGCTGCTGAACAGTTTCTGAGCTGTGACTGGATGGACCAGTCGATCCATCACTGATGGGATAAATGAGCTGTGACTGTCTGCTGGTTTAAAACACGCTTTAACATGAAAACTGCTCTTATTTCTGTGTTTGTAGAAGATGTCTGATAGAACACGAAAATGTCTCTCAACGTCCTTCAGAGGTCCTTTTCTCTACGCTGCCATTCTAATGATGTCATCTTGGTTCCTCTGCCAGCTCCAGCCAGTCTAACCATTCTTCTGTGACCTCTGCTTTGGTGTGCAGGGATGTAATTGAGATGGTCAGATGATTACATCACTTTTTTTTTAATTTAAGTTTTTGTAAAGGGTATACAGGTCGTTACAGCAATGTATTGTTTACATTTTCATCACATGTTCCCTTATTTTCTGATATCTGACAACATTGGAAGAATAATTCTTACAACACCCCCCTTTTTTTTAAAGTGAAAGAAAAAGTGAAATTAAAGAGAAAAAAAAAAAAACAAACAAAAACAAACAAAAACAAACAAACCAGCAAAAAACAAACAAAAAGAAAAAGTAAGTAAACCAACGCAACTGAGTAGCATTGGAACAAAGAGCGGAACCATTATTGAAATGGTATTTGTCAAAGATTAGATCTAATGGAAGACACATATGCGATCCAGGGTTGCCAAAAGCTCATGAACCCATCCATGTCCTGTCTCAGTGCGAATGTCAACTTTTCCATCGAGTAAATGTCTTGGATCACGTTAATCCAATCTTCAGGTGTAGGACAGTCCTTCTACATCCATTTTTTAGTTAGAGCTTTTTTGCTTGCCAATATTAAAGCATTGAATAAGTATTTTTCTCCTCGTCTTTCCAGTGAGTCCGGTAGTAAACCCAAATACAAAATTACAAAAGAAAAGGGAACTGTTATTTTGAATATTTTCCCCAATATTGTCTGTACATTGGTCCAATATTGGTGGATAACTGGGCATGACCAAAACACATGAAAATGATTTGCAGTCTTTTCACCACACAAGCGCCAACAGTTCAACCCCTTATGGGTAAATTTGTTTTGTGCAGGTGTTCTGAAAAATCTTACCAAGTTTTTCCATCCAAATTCTCTCCACTGCAGGGATGAGGTACTTTTCCATTGCTGTTTATTTAGCTTTTCCCATATTTCCAGTTGTAAAGTGAAATTCCCCTCTTTTTCCCATCTCTCTTTTATATATGATGTGTTGTCTCCTTTTAAGTCTTGAAGACCTTGGTATATTTTAGAAATGTATCTGATCCCTGGGATCCCTTTATATGCCATTAAGAAGACCTTCAGAACACCTGACTGGGCCCTTTCCAAATCCTCCTTTTTAAGTATATTGTTTATGTGGTGTCTAAGCTGGAAGAACCTGTAAAGGTCTTGATTTATTAGGCCTTGTTTTTTCAAATCTTCAAAACTTCTTAAAATTTGCCCTTTAAAAAAATCGTAATATTTTATCAGCCCTTTCTCCTTCCATTTTTTAAATCTGGTGTCTGTTTTATTAGGAGTAAAGTCTTGATCATAGGCAATCCATTGCAGAAGTCGATAGGGCTCTTTAGTTTGATTCTCTCTGACTATCTTAAACCAAATTTTTAGCGGGGTCTCTATCCACGGGTTAGTGTTATTCAAAAGCTTAGGTAAGGCATTGTTCCCTATTATCGCCTGTAGGGGGATGTCACTTGTTATTTGGCATTCGATCTCCTTCCATTGTGCAGTGTAGACTGGGTTACATATCTCTATTAAAGTTTTAATTTGTGCAGCTTTAAAGTAGTCCCTGATATTTGGCAGCGCGAGCCCACCTTTGTCTTTGTTTAGCTGTAAGGTTCTATATCTGATTCTAGGTCTCTTGCCCTGCCATATGAATCTTGAGATCCTTCTGTCCAGCTCCTGCCATGTTTTTTTGGGAGGTTCTACCGGTATTGTTTGGAAAAGGTATAGAAGACGTGGAAGTATATTCATTTTGACTGCTTCAATTCTTTGTGCAGTACCCAAGAATGGTATCATATTCCATCTTGCTAGGTCAGATTTTATTTTTGTCACCAGTGGATCATAGTTTAGTGATATAATTTTGTTGAGTTGTTTTGGGATATTGACCCCCAGATATTTCATAGATTCCGACTCCCAGTTAGTTTTGAGTTTGCTTAGTGAATAATGATTTGGGTCATAGTTGAATGTTAAAATTTGGGTTTTATGCATGTTTAATTTGTACCCCGATAAATCTCCATACTCTGAAAAAACTGAGGTTAGTTCTGGTAAAGAAGTGTCCGGCTGCCCTAGGTATATTAAAATGTCATCAGCAAAGAGTGCTATTTTATGTTCCTTCTGACCAAGTGTAATACCTTGAATTTTTTGATTTTGTCTTATCCATTGGCTCAGAGGTTCTATGAAGATTGCAAAGAGCAGTGGAGACAGGGGGCAGCCCTGACGACATCCTCTTTCCAGTTCAAAAGATGATGATAAATTACCGTTAATCCTTATTTTAGCTGTTGGTTTTTTATATAATGCCTGTATAGTTCTAATGAAGTTGTTATGAAAATTGAAACTGGATAAGATTCTATATAGAAAAGACCAGTCAACCGAATCGAATGCTTTTTCAGCATCTAGTCCCAGTATGACTGCATTTAAGTTATATTTTTTTATATGATGAATTATGTGTAAAGTGCGTCGAATATTGTCTTGTGTCTGTCTTTGTCTTATAAAACCTGTTTGGTCTAAATGAATTAGGTCTGTCAGTATATTTTCTAACCTTTTGGCAAGGGTAATGGTAAAAAGCTTATAGTCCTGATTTAGCACACTTATTGGTCTGTAGTTGGAGCACTCTAGTTTATCCTTTTCAGGTTTAGGTATAACTGCAATGACCCCTTCTCTCCAGGAGGGGGGATTTCCCCTGTGTGGAGGACATAATTAAATGTTTTCAGGAGGAGAGGAGATAGTTGCTGTTTAAAGGTTTTGTACCACTCTGCTGTATAGCCATCAGCTCCTGGGGATTTGTTAGCTTTAAGTTTCATAATTGCTTTTTCCAATTCTTTAGGTTGTATTTCTGACAGTAGTGTTTTATTTTGTGACTCCGTAAGTTGGGGAAGGTTTAATGTGTTTAGAAATGCCTCGGATGCGTTTTTATGTTTTTTGTGGGAGTATAAGTTCTTATAGTAATTCTCGAAGCTTTTAAGAATATCCTGAATTCTGAATTTTATTTCCTTTGATACTGGGTCTCTGATTTTGTAGATTGCTCTTTCTGTTTGATGTTTCCTCAATTTATAGGCTAGCAATTTTGCCGATTTACTGCCTGCTTCATAGTATTTTTGTTTCAAAAATGTAAGTTTCTTCTGGATTTCTATTGTGTAGATCTCATTTATTTGGTTTTTAATTTCCTTAATCTTGAGCGAGTCAGTAGAGTGAGTGTTGCCTTTGTGTTCTTTTTCTAGGTTCCTAAGTTCTGACTCTAATGTGGATAGTTTTTCTTGTCTTAGTTTCTTTTGGGTTGCCAGTTTTGCAATAATCTTTCCTCTTATTACAGCTTTGCATGCATCCCACAGTATTAAAGGGGATACTTCTCCATTATCGTTTTCTTCCAAATATCTGAGAATATCTGATTCCAATTCATCTTTCAATGGTCCTTTCAGGACATTTGAATTTAACCTCCAAGAAAATGTATTATTTGTGTATTTTTGGATATTTAAGTCCATGTAGATCGGACTGTGGTCAGAGAGATCCATCAGTCCTATTTTACATGTTTCTACTCTTCCAATGTCTCTATTAAACATAAAAAAAATAGTCAATCCTTGAGTAAGATGAATGTGGAGTTGAGTAAAATGTATAGTATTTTACACTGGGGTTGAGTTCCCTCCACACATCACAGATTCCCATTTCTTTTAGTAGCATCCGAGTCTTCCTGCTTTGGGTGTTATTTTGATGTGGAGAATTACCAGAAGCATCCCAGTATGGATTCAGTCTAAGATTGAAGTCCCCACCACATATCACTAAACCTTGAGCTTTAGTTATCATTAGGTCAAATACATTTTTATAAAATTTCCAGTTAGCCCCTGGGGGAGCATACACATTCAGCAGGGTGATATCTTCTCCCTCTAGCCGCCCAGTTACCAAACTGTATCTCCCTTCTTTATCTTTGTGTTCTGATTTTTTTTTCAAATGTAATTTTGGTTGATATCAATGTCGCTACTCCCTGTCACGCCGCGCCATTCATCAGCGGCGCCACCTGCTCACGCACCTGCTACTCGTCAGCGGCGAAGGATAAAAGCCGCCTCGCCCTGAGCGTCGGCCTGAAGCCGTAGACTTCATTTTCCTTGCATGGACTTCTACCACACTCTCTTCAGCATCCTCTTTACCGGTAAGAAGTTCACTTACCTCATCTCTCCCGTCTGCTCCCCTGTGCACAGGTGGATTCCTCGGCGGCGGACAACCCCGTCCCTCGTCTCTCCTCGCTGCTGCACCGAGCCCTGCAGGTGGCTGTCTCCCGGGCTTCCATCCTTGAAGCGCCAGTCATCTGCCCAAACAAGTAAGCTTCTCTCCCTCGCCTATTCTCCTCCTGTGTTGGTGTGTGCTCATCACCCTGTGTCCAATTTCTCCCATAGGGTTGCCGGCTGAACGGTCTCCTGCCTCTGGGTCCGAAGCAGACGCCACCACCAACACATTAACATTCCGCAGACACGCACCCAAACATCCCTGTTGTTAATAAACAGTTTGAACTACTCTGAGCCTGTGTGTGTGCGTCTCCTGAGCCGAACGTTATGTCAGTACGGCTTCAGCAGAGCGGCTCGGCAGACGGCGGGCTCGCACACCGGTTTACCATCCTCGAGGCTCGGGTGGATCAGATTGTTTATCAGCAACAGGTGGTTCTTCATCAATTATTAGAACTGACTAACCGATTGAACCGCTTGGACCCCCAACAGCCGTTCCTCCCGACTCACCAGGGTGGCACGGCTCCTGCTGTTCCAGCGGCCGTCCAGCCGGCTCCAGTGGCACCGGTTTGGCTCACGCCGATTCCGACCCCCGCCCGCTTTAGCGGTAAGCTCGGCGGAGCGCGGGGGTTTATTATGCAGTGTGAGTCCGTGTTCCACCGTGTGCCCGGAGATTTTCCCTCGGATCACAGCCGAATTGGTTACATAGGGAATCTTCTGGAGGGGCGTGCGTTAACTTGGACCTACGCCGTAATGGCGAGGCCCAGTTATGCCACCCTCACCTATGACCAATTCGTGAGGCGCTTTCTGGAGGTCTTTGACCACTCACAAACCGAAACGGTCCAGGTCGATCGGCTTCTCGCTCTCCAGCAGGGAAGCCGGTCGGCAGCGGACCACTCGGTCGACTTCCGGGTAGCGGCGGAGGAATTGGGCTGGGAGGAACGCTCCCTCTGTGGCCTGTTCCTCCGCAGCCTCAATAGTGATCTGAGGGATGAACTGGCTGGTCGGGATATCCCTGGGACGCTAGCGGAGCTGACATCCTTAGCGATAAGTTTGGATAACAGGCTGCGCGAGCGCTCCTCGGGGCGGAGGTCTTCTTCTTCTCGCCCTCGTGGAGCCTCGCCGCACCTGTTCCAAGCTCGCCCCCTGGCGGCGCCGCCAGCATCGCGCCCCGAGGAGTCGGAGCCGATGGTGACGGCCTGGACTAAACTTTCCCCTGTGGAGAAACAACGCCGCCGTGAGTTGGGCCTCTGCATGTATTGCGGAGGCGACCAACACACCGTGGAGCGTTGTCCACGGAAAGCCAGTCGGTGGGGTCCGCGAGTCACTGTTGGAAGCCTCGCGGATGTCAATCGGTTAGGATCACTTTCTCAATTGAAGCTGCCCATCCGTTTCTGCCATAACTCTACTGGGCACCTCACCCACGCACTGGTGGATTCGGGCGCAGAAGGCAGCTTCATTTCACAAAGCCTGGCAACCCGATTGGGCATCCGCTGCCAGGCACTCAACACTCCCCTCTCCCTGATCCACCTCTCCCGTGCCACCCTCGGGAGAGTGACACATCAAACTGTTCCCCTACCGGTCATCATCTCGGGAAACCACCGGGAGGAGATGACCTTTTACGTCCTTCCCAACTCTGTGTCGCCCGTCATCCTGGGGTATCCCTGGCTCCGCCTTCACAATCCGGTCCTGGATTGGAAATCAGCTGGGATCTCGGCATGGAGTACGTTCTGTATGGGCACCTGCCTTCAGTCCGCTGCCTGCTCTCCGTCCGCTCCTCCCCCTGCGACGGACGCTGCACCCCCGGACCTGTCTCTGGTGCCCCCAGAATTTCACGACCTGGGCATGGTGTTCAGCAAAGCGAAAGCTATGTCTCTTCCCCCTCATCGGCCCTATGACTGCGCCATCAACCTCCGCCAGGGGGCTCCCTTACCTTCTGGTCGCCTTTACAGCCTGTCTGCGCCGGAGAAGGAGACGATGAACGCCTACCTGAAGGAATCATTAAGTGCTGGGATTATCCGCCCATCATCGTCACCCGTGGGGGCAGGGTTCTTCTTCGTGGGGAAAAAGGATGGGTCCCTCCGCCCTTGTATCGACTACCGGGCCCTCAACAATATCACGGAGAGGGACCGTTACACCCTGCCTCTCATGGACACTGCTTTCCACTCCCTCCAGGGGGCGACCTGGTTCACCAAGCTGGACCTACGCAGCGCTTACCACCTCGTCCGGATCCGGGAGGGAGATGAGTGGAAAACGGCCTTCCGTACCCCGAACGGCCACTTTGAATATCTGGTGATGCCGTTCGGGTTGACCAACGCTCCTGCAGTCTTCCAGCGCCTCATTAATGACGTCCTCCGGGACTTCATTGGCCTTTTCGTGTTCGTCTACCTGGACGATATCCTCATCTTCTCCAAGTCCAGGGATGAGCACCAGGTCCACGTGAGGCGGGTCCTCCAAAGGCTGCTGGAGAACCGTCTGTACGTTAAGGCGGAAAAGTGTGAATTTTACGCCAGGAGTACGTCCTTCCTGGGGTTCATCATCGCCCACGATAAGGTGCTCCCCGACCCAGAGAAGGTAAAGGCGGTGGTGGAATGGCCTACACCTGCATCCCGGAAGCAGGTGCAGCAATTTGTTGGCTTCACCAATTTCTACCGCCGCTTTGTTCCCAACTTCAGTGCCATCGTGGGACCACTGACCCGCCTCACGTCCCCGAAGGTCCCGTTCCGGTGGACCGAAGAGGTCGCTGCCGCCTTTGAGGCGCTGAAGGCGGAATTCTCCTCCTCCCGGGTCCTTCGCCAGGTCGACCCCGCGCTGCAGTGCATAGTAGAGGTAGACGCCTCGGACACGGGAGTGGGAGCAGTGCTGTCCCAGCGGTCACCGGACGATGGCGCCAAGCGACCGTGCGCCTTCTTCTCCCGGCGCTTGTCCCCGGCGGAGAGAAACTATGATGTGGGGGACAGAGAGCTCTTGGCCATCAAGCTCGCCCTGCAGGAGTGGCGCCACTGGTTGGAGGGGGCAAGCCTGCCGTTTGTGGTCCTCACGGACCACAAGAACCTGGAATACTTACGGTCTGCCAAGCGCCTGAACGCCCGCCAGGCGCGCTGGTCCCTGTTCTTCGCCAGGTTCCAATTTTCCATCACCTTCAGGCCTGGCTCTAAGAACGTCCTGCCTGACGCCCTCTCCAGGCAGTTCGCCCCCGTGGAGTCGGAGGAGGCGCCCCACTCCATCCTGCCCAGGTCGTGCGTCGTGGGAGCCATCTCGTGGGACATTGAGAGCAAGATCCGGAAGGCACAGGAGGTGGAACCTGACCCTGGCGGCGGACCGGAGGGGAGGCTGTTCGTGCCATCCGCGGTCCGAGGAGAGGTCATCCACTGGCTCCACACCTCCAAGCTCACCTGTCACCCTGGCACCTCCCGGATGATAGATCTCCTCCAACGGTCCTTTTGGTGGCCAGGCCTGCGGAGGGATGCAGCCCGCTACGCCCGGGCTTGCCCAATCTGTGCCACCTGCAAGTCGGGAAATGCCCCTCCAGCGGGTCTGCTCCAGCCCCTGCCCGTCCCTGGCAGGCCCTGGTCGCACATCGCTCTGGATTTCGTCACCGGACTCCCCATCTCCAATTCCTATGACACCATCCTGACCATCGTGGACCGCTTCTCCAAGGCCGTGCACTTCGTCCCCCTGCGAGGCCTCCCTACTGCCCTGGAGACGGCGGACCTCCTCGTCCAACACGTGGTCAGGCTGCATGGGATTCCGGTGGACGTGGTCTCGGACCGGGGCCCCCAGTTTTCATCTGAGGTTTGGAGGTCTTTCTGCAACGCCATCGGAGCCAAGGTGAGCCTCTCCTCTGGCCATCACCCCCAATCCAACGGGCAGTGTGAGAGGACCAACCAGGAGCTGGAGGCTGCGCTCCGCTGTGTGTCCAGATCCAAACCCGCGTCCTGGAGCAACCATCTTGCCTGGGTTGAATATGCCCACAACACCGCTCGCTCTTCTGCTACAGGGATGTCCCCCTTCAAAGCGTCCCTGGGTTACAACCCCCCGCTGTTTCCGGAGCAGGAGAGTGAGGTAACTGTCCCGTCAGTTAGGGCCCATCTCAGGCAGTTCCGCTCCACCTGGGCTGCCGCGCGCCATGCGCTATTGCGCACAGCGGAGCGCAACAGGACTGTGGCGGACCGGCGTAGGAGACCTGCCCCGGCGTACAGAGTTGGGCAGCTTGTTTACATTTCCACCCAGGACGTCACTCTAAAGGGCGAGAGGAGAAAGCTGGCACAGCGCTTCATGGGTCCCTACCCCATCACCCGGATCATCAACCCGGTGGCTGTGCGCGTGGCTATTCCCCCCTCCCTCCGCATTCATCCTACTTTCCACGTGTCGAAGGTGAAACTGGCGGTTACTGACCCCCTTTGCCCTCCTCCTGCAGCACAACCCGCGCCCCGGATGATTGGTGGCCATCCGGCCTGGTCCGCCTCCTCCATCCTGGACTCCCGGCGCCGGGGTCGTGGGTTGCAATACTTGGTGGACTGGGAGGGCTATGGGCCCGAGCATCGACAGTGGGTGCCCCCGTCGTTTGTGTTGGACCCATCGCTCATCGCGGACTTCCACCGAGCGCACCCGGATAAGCCATCGCCAGGAGGCGCTGCTAGAGGGGGGAGTACTGTCACGCCGCGCCATTCATCAGCGGCGCCACCTGCTCACGCACCTGCTACTCGTCAGCGGCGAAGGATAAAAGCCGCCTCGCCCTGAGCGTCGGCCTGAAGCCGTAGACTTCATTTTCCTTGCATGGACTTCTACCACACTCTCTTCAGCATCCTCTTTACCGGTAAGAAGTTCACTTACCTCATCTCTCCAGTCTGCTCCCCTGTGCACAGGTGGATTCCTCGGCGGCGGACAACCCCGTCCCTCGTCTCTCCTCGCTGCTGCACCGAGCCCTGCAGGTGGCTGTCTCCCGGGCTTCCATCCTTGAAGCGCCAGTCATCTGCCCAAACAAGTAAGCTTCTCTCCCTCGCCTATTCTCCTCCTGTGTTGGTGTGTGCTCATCACCCTGTGTCCAATTTCTCCCATAGGGTTGCCGGCTGAACGGTCTCCTGCCTCTGGGTCCGAAGCAGACGCCACCACCAACACATTAACATTCCGCAGACACGCACCCAAACATCCCTGTTGTTAATAAACAGTTTGAACTACTCTGAGCCTGTGTGTGTGCGTCTCCTGAGCCGAACGTTATGTCACTCCCCTCCTTCTCCCTGACTTATATGAAGATGAAGAGATCATTTTAAACCCTTGTCTACTGAGTTTATTGTGCTCCACGTCTGTTAGGTGGGTTTCTTGTAAAAATATTATTCCTGCTTTGTCTTTTTTCATTTTGCCTAGAATCTTGGATCTTTTAACTGGATTCAGGATTCCTTTTACATTATATGAAATTATTTTAGTTACACCCTGTTTCTCCATTGTGTTGTTTTGTTTAGTATAACAGTGTGGTGGCCGTCTTTTGTGCTACTCAGAAACTGAAAGAACATTAAGAACAAGAAAAACATTAAGAACATAGTGTATAAAACTTTAAAACAAAAAACTGTCAAAAGAACTTCCTGAGCTGGGGTCTTTTTAAAGACCCTGGAAGAGCCTTGATGGAGTGAAGGCTCTGAGGGGAATTCCTCAAACTCTGTTACGTGTTGAGGGCCCTCTCTTACCCCTGTAAGTAGTCCCATGCTTTTAACGTGAGTTTCAGAACCCAATCCGAACTTGTAATGATTTTTTTTTTCCTTTTATGCCTATACCCTGTGAAATTGTGTGCACCCTCCCACCCCCATCACATCAAACATTCACGCAAAAACAGTATTTGTTAGTGTGAGAACATGGATTATTGTCACATTTCTATTTTAACAAGTTTTTTTTTTTTTTTTATTAAAAAGACTTATTTGTTTCAAATATTATGACTGTTCCATGAAATGTTTTACCACATGCTGAATACGCATCTCCTTTAATGTTTGTTACCTTGTATGAGGGGGGTTGGATGTGCAGATTGATTAAAAAAAAAAAAAAAATGGTCGCTATTCCAACCTGAAAACGGACAGTTTCTCCGCGACGCTCTGGCGCTGGGTTTCCCGCTGCTGGCCCGTGGATTTTGAAGGTCTTTGTGTTGTCCATGTTTGCGCTTTGATCTTCTCACTCGGGTCTGCTGCGGGTTTAAATACCGTTACCGGGAGCCCTCTTCTCGCCATGTCAGCTGTTGCTTCTTCCGCCGAATTATAGAGACATGTTTCTTCACCGTAGAAGACCCTTAACTTCGCAGGAAATGGCATCTGAAAGCGCAGTTTCTTCTCTCTTAGCACCTTTTTCGCGTCATTGTATTCCCTGCGCTTTTTAAGGACCTCCGGGGCGTAATCGTGTTCCACGAAGACTTTTCTCTCCTGGTGCATACATCCTTTTTTCTGCCAAGCCAGTCTGACAACCTCTTGTTTTATTTTGAAATTGGAAAATCTTACCAACACCGAACGTGGGGGCGCTTCCGCCGCTGGCCTAGCGGCTAATGAACGATGTGCCTTTTCTATCTTCAAGTCGGTAGTTTGTGGAATATCCAATTTCTCTCTTAGTAAAGATTCCACGCATTCTGCCATTGAGTTAAAACCGTTTTCGGCTCCTTCTATCAGACCATGAATTCTTATATTGTCTCTTCTCTCTCTTCCTTCTTGGTTGGCTAGCTTAGCCTCTATAGATGCTTGTCTTTTGCGTAGGTCCAGCACAGAATCTTTGAGCACTTTTATTCGTTCCTCTGCTTCCAAGATTCGGTTCTCGGCCTGGTCCACTCTGCTGTTTGTCCTTTTCAACTCGTCTCTGAATTCCCGAAATTCGGCCGTAACATCTCGGCGAAATCGTCGTAGCTCTTCAAATAGTGATTTCAGGCTAATCTTTTTGTTAGCTACCACCAGTTCCTCGTCTTCTGAACAGAGATCTTCCAGTTCAGATTCTCCGGCCGATACGTGTCCTGGCCTGGAGAATTTCAGTTTCTTCTGTTTTCCTTTAGACATGATGATTTTGTCTTTTGATTTTCACTCCTCCAAAAATCCGTTAAGTTTGATTTTCAAGGTGTTATCTTGGATTGGGTCTGAGAGCTTCAGTGTTAAGCTGCAGTCGCCATGGTGTCCAGACCGGAAGTCGATTACATCACTTTTGAAACTAGAAAAGCCGCAGAGAGCACATATCTCCACCAAGGTATGCACTCTCTGACTTTTGAATTGGGGTGGTGTGTCTTTCTGTTTAGCCTGTTTTCCACTAGCCCAGCACACCTCGGTACGGCTCGATTCACTTCAGTACGGCTCGGAATGCTTCTGTCTCCGTTAGCACGGTGTTGTGCTTGTGCTGTGATGGTTTGTGTTAGGAGGTTTTAGAAGCGTGGCGGCGGCAGATTCTTAGCGAGGTGGGGCCACACTCCCGTGACGTTAGGCACCCGACTGAGTCCTTATTTACACGAGACAAAAAATGGAGGATCCAAGGATTATTGCCTTGCTCGCTCTGTGGTTTTATCTCACAATTAATTTTATCTCATAATTAAGCTGCAACAACACAAGTCACTTTTGTTTTGAATTAACTGCCAAATGACCTAGAAATAATGAGCTGAAACTTGTTTTTATTCGTATTAAATAATGAGACGGTGGCACACTGTCCAACACCAAATTGTATTATTTTTTACATCCTAGGGCATTTTGGATGTACTGAATTAAAAAAAATCATGTTTTTCACCTTCAGGTCAACGTTTGGAACAACAGTATTATTATTTTCCGTTTAGATGATGCTACACTCCTTCTAAAGTATTGTAAATCTCTGAATTTGGAATGCCGATAGAACATTCAATTTACATATACTTGTACCTACGTTGACTTGGTGCTAATTTTTTATGATATTTCAATAAAAAGAACAGAAAGCTTACAAAAAGATTTCTTTTTTGGTCTAGTTAAAAATTACATTACCTTTACAATGGTTGACCCGTGACAGGATGATCAGCATCATTTTGATCAGACTAGGCAATGGAATTTCTATGTAATTATACTGTTTTATAATTCAGTGTTATAACAGACAAACCACACTTTCCAAAACAATTCCATTTTATTATATACAAAATATTAAAATAAAAAAAAAACTTTGCAACACAACATGAAGGTTAATCGACATTTTATACACGCCGACCACTGAGTTCCTCTACACCAGCTTCCCAAACTGGGTCACGAAGACTCGGATGAATGAAGCCGTCTCTGCCAGCTGTGGGTCAGGAAGGCTCGGTTGAATAATCCGGACGGGCTGTCGCGGCGGATGCGTGGGATGATTCTACAAGGAAAATGCACACAATAAAATACAGCACGAAAGTGCAATATATACAGAAAAGACAATAGTTTTTAACAAGAATACATAAGCTTATTTCAGCGTATTGTTCACATGAATAATTAAAATAAAAGCTTTAGTCCGCAGTGTGCTGCAATAAAGCAGCGATCATCCACAAATGAACAGCTTTTTTATTGCATAAATAAACTGAGCGTCTTACCGAATATATTTGCGAAAAAACGCACAATAAAAAAAATTAAAACTCACCGTTAAAGGACTCCGATGTCGAGACCTCCCGGTATATTTTTTCATTCCGGGCGGCTCCGTCTAACTCGCGCTGCATACGTTCGTCTGACAATGCAGTGAGCAGACACTGCAGCTCCTTATTGGTCCATGGAACACCCTTATTACGCGAAGCCATTTTTGATAGAGAATAAATGAAAATAGCACAGCAATACACTGAAAAGAAACCGCCAACAGTGGTTGCGTGCTGAGCAAAGGCGGTCGTGAAGATTCTTTTTTTTTTTTTTTCCAAAACTTTATTGAGAAGGTCGTGAAGATTTGGTAGATGAGGAGGAGGAGAGGGGCGGTTACAACCTGACCAATCAGCGCCGGTTACGACCTGACCAATCAGCGGCGACCAGTCTGTTAACGTCACAACACGGCACAGCTCAGCACTGCTGTACCCTGCCCTGGAGCGGGGCTGAGAATCGCGGCTGTTAAACCGTGTTGGGGCTTGTGGAAAAGCGTACAAAGCGTGCTGAGCCGTCCCGTGTCGCGCTAAAGCGTGCTAGTGGAAAAGGCCATTTTGTTAGCAGGATTATGCAAAAACTACCAGATGGATTTTGATGAAATTTTCACCAGAGGTAGCCCTTGGGCCAAGGATGAACTCATTAAATTTTGGTGATGATGATGAGGCTACACATCATAGCAAACAAGGCTGCAAAGGACAGTTGTATTGTGTTGATCACATAAGACTTGGCTTCATTCATCCATCCCGGATTCTACTATTGACTTCAAATCAATCAAATCAAATCAAATCAACTTTATTGTCATATTGCTGTACATACAACTGTAGTGCAGGCAAGATGAAATTGCGTTTCTCTCGGCATCCATATAAATAGAAGCAGCATGATATAAGACACACTCACACATATCTTTACCCCCCCACCCCCACCCCCATCCATTCACACATCCCTGAGACATACTTGGGAAAAACTAACTAATTATAATATACAAATAATATACATAATGTCCGTAGGTGCAGTAGTGTGTATGAGAGATTCCGGGTCAACTGTTCAGCATCCTGACAGCTTGTGGAAGGAAGCTGTTGATCAGTCTGGTGGTTCTGCCCCTGATGCTCCGGAATCGTTTACCAGATGGCAGAAGTTCTCTCTCCACTAAACGGCCGCCGATGCTGAGGGGGATGTGTTCAGGCTGTGACCGCCGGAAGTCAATAATCATCTCCTTCGTTTTGTCCACGTTGAGCACCAGATTGTTCTCCCTGCACCAGCCCTCTAGGTCTCTCAATTCTTCCCTGTACATTGATTCCTCATCCCTCTGAATAAGTCCCACCACCGTGGTGTTGTCTGCAAACTTAATAATCTGGTTCCCCTCGTGTCTGGATACACAGTCATGTGTTAGAAGTGTAAACAACAGTGGACTGAGTACGCAGCCTTGAGGGGATCCGGTGCTCAGTGTGACAGAGTTGGAGATGTTGTTTCCAACCCGGACAGACTGAGGTCTCTCAGTCAGGAAATCCAGGATCCAGAGACATGTGGCGGTGTTCAGACCAAGAAGGAGTAATTTCTCCATCAGTCTCTGGGGAATAATGGTGTTGAATGCTGAACTGAAATCAATGTACAGGAGTCTGGCGTAGGTGTCTTTCTGGTCCAGGTGGGTGATGACAGAGTGCAGGGTGGTGACTATAGCATCCTCCGTGGAGCAGTTTGAATGATATGCAAACTGGAGCGGGTCGTGTGATGCAGGGAGGCAGGCTGTAATGTGTGGTTTGACAAGCCGTTCAAAACACTTCATCACAATTGGTGTCAGTGCAACAGGACGATAGTCATTCAAACAGGACACAACTGGTTTCTTTCCGACCTTTCTTTCTCACCGGTACAATGATAGAGGTCTTGAAGCATCTGGGAACAATGGCCTGACTCAGGGAGATGTTATAAATGTCAGTCAGGACATCAGCCAACTTGCTCGCGCAGTCTCTGAGTACACATCCCGGGATGTTGTCCGGACCTGCAGCTTTACGTGGGTTGACTCTGGTTAGGGTCCTCCATGTGTCCGCTGTGTTGATGGTAAAAGCTGGTCCAACCGATGGTGAGGGTGGCCCAGCCCTCCCTCTGGTTGTCGGGTTAGATGCTTCAAAACGTGCAAAGAAGTCGTTGAGCCTGTCTGGAAGCGAAGCGTCGTCATCATCGACCCCCTGCCTAGACTTATAGCCCGTCAGTGTCCGAACTCCCTGTCACATCTGCTTGGTGTTCCTAGTGTCACAGAGGTTTCCATGGATTTTCTCTGCATAGGCACGCTTCGCCGCCTTAATTCCCTTTGAGAGCGCAGACCTGGCTGATCGGAGAGCGATCCTGTCCTCCGCTCTGAAGGCTGCATCTCTGGCTGTAAGCAGCGAGCGCACCTCTGTAGTTATCCAGGGCTTATGGTTACCCCGCATAGTGATGGTCTTCACTGTAGTGACATCCTCTGTGCACTTCGCGATGTAGCTGGTGACCGTTTCAGCATACTCCTCCACATCTGTCTTATCTTCCTGGGAGGCTGCTATTTTGAAAACCTCCCAGTCTGTGTGCAGAAAACAGTCTTTCAGTCCAGAGGTTGCACTCTCTGGCCAAATCCTGATTTGTTTCACTGCCGGCCTGCTGCGCTTCAATAAAGGTTTGTAGGCAGGCACCAGCATCACAGATATGTGGTCAGAAAGGACGAGGTGGGGGCGGGGTATCACCTTATATGCATCTGTGTTTGTGTACACTAAGTCCAACATATTCTCTCGTCTGGTCTTAAAGTCTACACATTGTTTAAACTTGGGGAGCACAGTCTTTAAGCTGGTGTGGTTAAAATCCCCCGCAACCACCACAAAACTGTCCGGATGTGAAGTTTGGATTTCACTAATTGCATCGTGCAGTTTCCCGAGTGCCTTCTTAGCATTAGCGTTAGCGTTAGCGCTCGGCGCTATGTAAACAGCCGCTACAAGCACGTTGCTGAATTCCCTCGGCAAATAATATGGCCGACAATTTACAATAACGAACTCCGCCAATGTAGAGCATTGTTTAGACACTAATGTGGCATTAACGCACCAGTTCTTGTTAACATAGATGCATAGCCCCCGCCCCCCCCCATGGCTCTTACCGGAGCTCGCCGTTATTCTGTCGGCATGGAACATCGCCATATCTTCCAGTTGAATGGACTCGTCGTGGATGTTGTCATGGAGCCATGTCTCCGTGAACACAAGCACACAGCAGTCTCTCCACTCTCTCCGGGTTTCTCTCAGCAGACGCAGCTCATCCAGCTTGTTGTCGAGGGAGCGGACGTTAGAGAGAAGAAGCGACGGTACATCTGGTATGGAGGGGTTAGCCTTTAGCCTAGCATGGATCCCGGCCCTTTTTCCACGCTTTTGCCTGCGTTCACACTGTCTGCACTTCCTCCTCTCTCGGGTAGCTTCCAGCGGGGACTCCGCCAGAATTCCATGCTGGCGGAGAATGTCCAAATCACAACCGAGCGCCGCAATTCTTGCAGTGTGCAGTACCTTGATGTTTAATAAGGTCTCACGGTTGTAAGACTTAGCAGGTTACAGAGTGCAGCGTCATGACAGGACTACGGACTCTGGTAAGAACAGAGGAGGGGGGGGGGCTCTGTGTGTACATAACTAACAGCTGGTGTACTAATACAATGACTGTAGACAGTCACTGCTCCCCAGATCTGGAGTATGTGACTGTTAAATGCAGCCCTTTTTATCTCCCAAGAGAGTTTACTGCGGTAATGATATATGCTGTTTACATTGCACCGGATGCTAATGCTAACTCTGCCATACGACTTTTGTATGATAGCATTAGCAATCAGCAGAGCACACATCCTGATGCTGTGTACATCATAGCAGGGCACTTTAATCAAGCGGATTTAAAGGCAGCACTCCCTAAATTCCATCAGCATGTAAAGTGTGCTACCAGAGGAGTGAATATTTTGGACAAGGTTTATTCAAACATCAAGTTAGCCTATAGGGTCAGACCACTATCACACTTGGGCCAGTCTGACCATTTGTCCCTGCTCTTGATTCCTGTTTATACTCCCCTCAGGAAGACTGCTCCTGTCATGACAAAGACCGTTACAACTTGGCCTAGGGTTGCCTGTCAGCAGCTGCAGGACTGTTTTGATTGGACCAATTGGGATGTCTTTGAACACCAGGAGTTGGAGGTGGTCACAGACACTGTACTATGTTACATTAAGAATTGCATGGACACTGTCAAGGTTGATAAACATATCCAGGTCTACCCCAGTCAGAAGCCCTGGATGACCTGGGAGGTCTAGCAGCTGTTAGAGAAGAGGAATATCGCTTTCAGGTCTGGCGACAGGGCTCTGTATGGTACAGCCCATGCCAACCTGAAAAGAGGCATAAGAGAGGCCAAATCAGATTACAGGAGGAGGATGGAGGATCACCTGAGCAGTAACAACAGCAGGCAGATGTGACACAGGGTTCAGCACCTCACCAACTATAAGACCAATCTCAGAGCTGCATAGGGTGATGCCTCGTTGGCAGAGGAGTTAAACCTCTTCTTTGCTCGCTTTGAGGTGAAAACCTCAGAGACAGCCATATTACATCCCAAGGCCCACAGCAGCTTAAATGTCCAAGTAGAGGAGCATGAGGTGAGGCATACACTGCAGGCCATTAACCTGAGGAAGTCTGCTGGACCCGATGGTGTTCCTGGATGCGTACTGAAGGACTGCGCTGATCAGTTAGCTGGAGTTCTTACCAGGATTTTCAATCAGTCCTTGGCTCGGTCATTTGTACCTGTCATAATTGCCCTTCGGGGCAGGATAAAAGGCACCACACGCCGGCTGTGAGTTTGCAAATTTATTAGGGAGAAAAATGCGCAAAAGAACAAACAATGCTAAACCAAAAACTAACAGAAATAAGAGGCACAGGTGAAGCCAAAATAGCGAAAGCTAAGGTGAGGGGAGATGCCGTCTTCATCTGGGAACACTAACAGTGGAGCACACGCTAGGAGAACAACAAGAGGAAATTCAAAAACACTTACATGTGTAGGCGGTAGTTGATAGTAGGGTGCTGCGCCCAACAATGGTGCACAGCCCCTTAAATAAGGCTAAACCCAAACTAAAATAAGTGACAACAGGTGTGGTAAACCTGAGCGAGCAGGAGAAAACAAAGAAACAATCTAGACCAGCTGGGGATGATGAGGGAGAAGGGAGCAATCAGAGATGACAGCTGACAGGGCCATGCCCATGCAGAGCGAAACCCTAGAAAGCCACTGACAGCTGTCAACCCCGAGAGAGAGAGAACACAACAGAATACAAACATAATGATATGGCAGAAATGGGGCTGGCAACCTCAAAAACACAAACAAAAACAATCTATAACTAGAAAAGCACTCGGAGAGCGCAGACCTCCGCCAAGCGCCACAGTTCCCCCATACAGTGTTTGTGTGCACGTTTTCAGATTCCTTGACCATGAAAACATATCACTAGCAATTGGATTCACAATGATAGGATTAGTGGTTCAGTAGTTATTGACGAAAATGGCATTTTCCGTAATGGCGGTTTTCTTGTGGACAGTGATCCGGATCACCACCAAAATCTAATCATCTGTAGGATTCCCCATTTCTGACAACCTGTGAAAATTTCATGAAAATCCGTCCATAACTTTTTGAGTTATCTTGCTAACAAACAAACAGACAGACAGACAGACAAACAGACAGACAGACAAACCAACGCCGATGAAAACATAACCTCCTTGGCGGAGGTAACAAACGTAAATGGGAAAACAAATCATACTGACAACTCAAAATGACAACACAGTATAAAATATGGAAAAAAGGCAGACAACCTGAGCCCGGTGGGATCCTGCTCAGAATGTAACAGTACCACCCTGTCTGAAATCCTCCACCATATTGCCCCTGCACAAGAAGTCCCACATTTCTAGCCTAAATGACTATCGGCCAGTCACACTCACTCCTGTGGTGATGAAATGTTTTGAAAAACTGGTTTAGGGTCACATCACATCACGTCTGGCCCAAAGTTTTGATTTTTACCAGTTTCTTTACAGAATGGACCAATCCACGGAGGATGCTGTAGCTACAGCCCTCCATGTTGCATTGTCCCATCTGGAGCAGCGGGAGAGCTGTGTGCGGATGCTCTTTGTGGTCTACAGTTTTGTATTCAATACCATTATTCCACACAAACTGGTGGCTAAACTGGAGGACCTGGGGTTCTCACACTCCATCTGTACATGGATCAACAGTTTCCTAACAGGTCGCAGCCAGAGGGTTAGAGTGGGCCATTATACATCAACGGCCCTCAGCCTCAGCATCGGCTCTCCCCAGGGCTGTGTGCTGAGTCCTTGCTCTCTACCCTCTATACATATGACTGTACCCATGCACACCATAGCAATACCACTGTGAAGTTTGCTGATGACACCACGGTGGTGGGGCTCATCTCTGGGGGGGGGGGGGGGGGGGATGAGTCCCCCTACAGGGATGAGGTGGAGCAGCTGATGGTGTGCAGCAGAGAAAATAATCTGCTCCTTATCATCTCAAAGACCAAAGAGCTTATAATAGACTACAGGAAGAAGAAAACGGACATTCCACCATTAATTATCAGAGGGGATTGTGTGGAGAGGGTGTGGGAGTTCTGCTTTTTGGGAGTTCACATTGAGGAGGACCTGACCTGGAGTGCAAATACCACTGAGCTGCTGAAAAAGGCCCAGAAAAGACTGTATTTCCTGAGGGTCCTCAGGAAGAACATCACCCAGAGACTGCTGGTGTCCTTTTATATCTGCACCACTGAGAGTTTAATAACATACTGTATGTGTGTGGTACACCAGCTGTACAGCATCTCAGAGAAAAACACCCAGAAAGTCCTTAGGATGGCTCAGAAGATCGCTGGCTACCCTCTCCCCACACTGGAAGACCAATACAATTCCCGTTGTCTCAAAAAAGCCCAGAATATAATAAAGGATACTTCCCACCCTGGCCACTCCCTGTTTGAACTGCTGCCATCAGGCAGATGATACAGATCAATCAAAGTAAGGACAAGCAGGATCAGAACAGTTTTTTTTTTTCCATCTGCAATAAATATAATAAATGAAGCATAAAGCATTTGGATGCTGAAGGTGTACAGTATATAGGGATTGTGCAATGGCAGAAATGTGTGATTATATGAGTGCATTGTGTGGACTGTATGTGTGTATGTGAGTATGCTTATGCTTGTTTTTATACATTTTTATATTGAGTTCACATATTTATGAATGATGATTTGACTGGTTGTCATTTTTAAATTTCATTGTTCATGTGACAATGACAAATAAAGTTCTATTCTATTCTACAATGTGAGATTGCATACCTCCACCAAGGACCTTGAAGCAGCCTTGGCGCAGGTATGCACTGTCTTCAGTGGAAGTAATGTCTTGTGAGATTTGCAGCCAGCTTTGAAAGCTGAAAGAGTGCATACCTCTGCAAAGGCTGCTTCAAGGTCCTTGGTGGAGGTATGCAGTCTGAGATAATCACCAAAATGTAATGGATTCATCCTTGACCCAAGGGCTACCTTTGGTGAAAATTTCATCAAGATCCGTCAAGATGTTTTTGCATAATCCTGACAGACAGACCTCCTTGGCGGAGGTAATGAGACAGGACAGCTGAGAGGAGGAGATAGATAAACAAACTTGTTGCAAATTTACCCCCCAACGTTAAAAAATTTATGAGGAAAAAATTGCAAATTTACAAAAAAAGTTGCAAATTTACAGGAAAAAAGCTGCAAATGTACAGGGAAACAAAGTTGCAAATTTACTCCCCCAAAATGCAAATTTAAAAGTAAAAAGTTGCAAATTTATGAGGAAACAAAGTTGAAAATATACAAAAAAAGTTGCAAATTTACAGGAAAAAGTTGCAAATGTACAGGGAAACAAAGTTGCAAATTTACAAAAAAAAAATGCAAATTTACAAGAAAAAAGTTGCAAATTTATGAGGAAAACATTGAAAATATATTTGGAAAAAGTTGCAAATTTACATAGAAACAAAGTTGAAAATATACAAAAAAAGTTGCAAATTTACAGGAAAAAAAGTTGCAAATGTACAGTGAAATAAAGTTGCAAATTTACCCCCCCCCCCCCAAAAAAAATGCAAATTTACAAGTAAAAAGTTGCAAATTTATGAGGAAAACGTTGAAAATTTATGTGGAAAAAGTTGCAAATTTACATGGAAACAAAGTTGAAAATATACAAAAAAGTTGCAAATTTACAGGAAAAAAGTTGCAAATGTACAGTGAAACAAAGTTGCAAATTTACAAAAAAAAATGCAAATTTACAAGAAAAAAATTTGCATATTTATGAGGAAAACATTGAAAATATATTTGGAAAAAAGTTGCAAATTTACATGGAAACAGTTGAAAATATACCAAAAAAAAGTTGCAAATTTACAGGAAAAAAAGTTGCAAATGTACAGTGAAACAAAGTTGCAAATTTACCCAAAAAATGCAAATTTACAAGAAAAAAGTTGTAGTCATGAGGAAAACATTGAAAACTTACTATGTGGAAAAAGTTGCAAATTTACAGGAAAAAGCTGAACATTTATGAGGAAAGAGTTGCAAATTTACCAAAAATAAATTTCACAGTTACAGAAAAAAGTTGCAAATTTACAGGAAAAAGTTTTAAGTGTATGAGAAAAAAAGTTGAAAATTTATATTAAAAAAAATGTTTTTTGAAGGCAGCACGGTGGCGCAGTGGTTAGCACAGTGTCAGCACAGCAAGAAGGTCATGGGATCGATTCCACCCTTGACCATCGTGGGTTCGATCCCACCCCCAGACCATCGGTGACCCTTCTGTGTGGAGTTTGCATGTTCTCCCCGTGTCTGCGTGGGTTTACTCCGGGCACTCCGGTTTCCTCCCACATGCCAAAAACATGCAAGTTAGGTTAATTGGCATCAAACTGGGGATTCTAAATTGTCCTTAGGTGTGACTGTGAGAGTGAATGGTTGTCTGTCTCTCTGTGTTGGCCCTGCGATGGACTGGCGATCTGTCCAGGGTGTACCCTGCCTCTCGCCCAAAGATGCTGGGATAGGCTCCAGCCCCCCCGCGACCCGAAAGGATTAACCGGTAGAAGATGGATGGATGGATGGAAAAAATGTTGAAAATGTACGGGGGGGGGGGGCTGAAAAGTTCATAGGCTGACTAAGAGGGATTTATGTCTCTGAGGATCAAGAAGAGAGCTTCTATACCACAGAGACTGTGGTATAGAAACTAACTAACTGGTCTCTCAGATCATAACATGGTTCTTGCTGTCAGAAAACTTACTAAAAAGCGACTACAGTATTTTGCGGGAGTTGATATTGACAAAGTAAATTTTATTATTCCCAAATCAAAAACTGTGGCGTTTGAACATCACTTAGAGAATCAAAATTGGGAGCAGCTCATGTCAATATATGAAGTAGATGATTGTTGTAATTTTGTAACTGCAACAACCACAAAGTCTATAGATAAATTTACAAAGCAAATTATTAGTATTTTTTTTTTGTCCTGTCAGGCAGCTAGGCAAACAGAACAGGGATCTGTCACCCTACTGTGCCAAAACAGATTTACTTTGCCAAGAGGAGCCTATACAGTGCCTAACTTTGCACTGTATATTGTTGTAACTCCTCCTGTAATAACTTTTAATACTTTATTTTAATTGTTTTACCCATGGAAGACCCAACAGGATGGGGAAGAGGGAAAGGAAGTGTGTGAAGGGGGGAAAGAAAAGGGAGGGGAGCAGACAAAAAAAAAAAAAAAGACAACTAAAACAAACAAAAGACAAACTGCTTCTTCCACCAGAGATGTCTCAACACGAGTCTGGTTTCTGCACCTGTTAAAGGAGAGACACTTGTACATGTATGTCTGTGTGCCTATATATGAGAACGCGCGCAAAATAAGTGTGTGCATGTGAGTGGTTTGTCAGGAAACATACAAGCGGAGGGCTGGTCGCAGCAGCCCTCCCCCCAAGGACCCCGAGCAGGCAAGGCAGCGCCACCAACCCCCAGCCCCGAGGTCAGCAAGCCCCAGGAAAGCCAAGCATCCACCCCCGGAGAGACGATCAAGGGAGGGCAGGCTTCCCGGCGGCCGGCGCGGTGAGCCCACACCCCTGGACCTGCATGACCCCCCCCCCAGCGGGGCCAACATCCGCCCCCGGGCCGCAGGCACCAGGAGGCCAGCGACCCCACCCCCCAGGACAGAGACCAGCCAGCGCCCCCCGGCGTGAGCCCCCCCAGGTACCCCCACAGTGGTCCCACCCCAGCACCTCGGCCACACACCCCGGGGACCCCCACGTCCAAAGAAGTCCCCTCGCCCAGGTGAGCCCACATTGCCGAGAGGCACTACCCCCCTAATCCAGCCCCTCCCGACTCGCAGGCACACCCCTCCCCATACCTTCACACCCACATGTTCCCATGCACACCCCTCTCACTCAGCCAGACCGATCCATTCTCTCTCACTCCAGTACCCACTTAAATTCACCTCCTCATTCACCTTTATTATTCACCTCCTCATTCCTCATTCACCTTTATTTCAAAAGCCGGCTGTGCAGTGGGCAGATGCAGTGAGCCTGAACATGCACCAGTGCCCGGCAGTGACCAGGGAGGCCACCGGCGCAGGCCACAGAAGCAGACCCCCACCCCCCGGTGCCCATCTGAGCGAACAATCAGCAGACCACCGCAGGCGCCCCAAGATGCCACCCGGCATGCAAAGCGCCGCACAAAACCGACCCACCATCACCACCTCCATTCTTCACCCTCTCACTCACACTTAAGCTCATATTCAGCCCCCCGTCACTTCCTTGGTTATATCTATACATTAGTGGCATCCAGGGATTTTTACAACATGATAGGTCCCAGGCTCCCCACCAGGCCCCCACGCCCCCAGCAAGACAGGGCAACAGGGGTGGGGGAAGACCCCCACTTCCTCCCCCCGCACAGAACATGGTGGATGTGTGTCGGTTATATGATATAATTGTGTATAAATGTGTGGACTACTAAAGTGCAATTAAAATTGGGGGGATAGTAATTGAAGCATTGTTAGCCACTGTGATGGGCAGCAGAGCCCCCATCCCCCCAAGCCCTCAGTGTCTAAAATGCAATTAAAATTGAGGTGAGTGCAGCCCCACCACGCGGCAAAGGTATCCCCTTCACCGACACAGTGCGGCACACACCCACCCCAAAGCCCTAAATGTAACAAAAAAGATCAGGGGGAGGAGGAGGGTGGGAAATAAGACTGGGAGGTAGGCGGTCCAAAAACAAGCCCCCCCCCCCCTAGAAGCCAGCTTGCAGACTGGCATGTGAGGCCACCCACTGCCCCCAAATCCCAACCCAGGGCGAGGGCCGCAGCTGCTCGCAGCCCTGGGTGGAAACAACCCAGGACCCACCAGCATCACGTCCCGGCACTCCAGCACCACTAACATGACGGGGCAGCCAAACATACTACCACTCATCTTACACACACGAACATGGACAACAACAGTCACAATAGTGAACAATGGGCCGGACCCACACAGCGCCCAACACGCCAGGCGACACACCCAAGCGCCCACGCAGGCCCACGACCACCCACCCCAGACACACACCGACAGCTGCAGGCCGCCCTGCAACCACAGCCACCCCGAAACAACCCAATGGAAACACAGCCAACAACCCGCACCAATGACCCCCCCAGCCACCCCCAAGCACCAACGCACACCCGCTGCCAATGACATCAGGGCCGATGTAGCAAAGTGCCTCACCCCCCAACACAACAGCAGGGCGGCCGGGACAAGCAAGCCCCGAAACGCCAGCCCCCATGCCACTGGATGGACTGCCCAACCCCTGCCACCCAACAAAGCTCTCCTACCCATACACACATCCTCCGCCCCCTAGACATCTACCCACAAGTAACCGCTTCCATACACACACATAACTCCACCCACCATCACGCATACCCACCTACACAAACACACAACCCCACCTGCCCACTCAACACACACCCACTTCCACATCTGCTCATACACAAGCCTACACTCACACACCCCCTCCCCCACCCGCAGACCACCGTGAATGGGGAGGGCAACCCAGGATGCGGGCACCAGCCCCTGGGTGGCACCCGGGCCCCAGGAAACACACGACCCCACCACGCAAGGATGCATTTACAAAGCAAATTAAAAGTAGACAACAGAAGATTAACCTACCATGGTTAAATAATGAAATAAGAAAACTTATGAAGAGGCGAGACTCTGCATTGAAAACATCATTAACCTCTAAACTACAAAATGATCACCTCGTTTACAAAATTTTAAGAAATAAAGTGGTACAAGAGCTGCGTAAATCAAAAGCACCTTATTACAATAAATTGATAGAACATGCAAAGGGTAACAACAGTTCCCTATGGAGGCATTTAAATAACTTAACCAACCAAAAAAAATGATCAGAAGGGGGTAAAGGAACTTAGACTTAATGGCAAAACCATCAGTGATAATGCTACATTGGCAAATAAATTTAATTCATATTTTGTGGAGTCAGTGGAAGAATTAACAAAAAAACTTTGTGCTGCCAAATGGGCTCAACAATACTAAACCAATACTCTTAACAGTTTCTTTTCACATTAATGAGGTAAATGAAGATTTAATTGCTGGCATTGTTAAAACACTGTCAAACTCAAAAACTAATGATATCTACAATATGAGCACTTCCTTTCTCAAAAGGCACAGCAAAATATTATTCAAACCACTGACTCATCTCATTAATCTCTCCATTAGGTCCTGTACATTTCCATCTGGCTGGAAGAAAGCTGTCATCATACCAGTTTTTAAATCGGGTAGTAAAGATGATATATGTAATTACCGCCCAATCTCTATTTTACCAGTCCTGTCTAAGGTTCTTGAAAAAGTTGTTGCTACACAGCTGATAGACTATCTACAAGACGGTCAACTTCTTCATCCACACCAATTTGGTTTTAGACCAGGATACTCAACAGAAACAGCAAACTGCTGCCTTATTGAAAATGTCAAACAGTCCTTGGACAGGGGTAATGTGGTGGGAGCTGTTTTTCTGGATCTCAAAAAGGCTTTTGACACTGTAAACCACAGCTTGCTTTTATCCAAAATGGTATCTTTTAACTTTTCTCCCAATACAATAAAATGGTTTGCATCTTATCTTCAGAACAGAGAACAGTGTGTAAAAGTTCACCCGGATAAATCCTTCCTTTTAAATAATTGTATGGGTATCCCACAAGGGTCCATTCTTGGTCCTTTACTTTTCAGCATTTTTATTAATGACCTGCCATTACACTGCTCAGCTGCAGCATGTCAACTTTATGCAGATGATGCAGTTATTTACACAGCTGCTAAGACTCCAGCTCAAACTGCAGACATCCTGTCTTCAAGCATGGTTGATGTCCAAGAGTGGCTCATTCAGAACCATCTACTGCTGAACCTTCAGAAAACAGTTTCAATGTGCTTTTCAATCAAAAAATGTAACTTGCAACATTTTAAAGTTAATATGCATGATCAAGATATCAGTTCAGTTACAGAATTCAAATACCTTGGCATTGTATCCTGTTCACTCTTTATACTGCAGACTTCTCACACAACACAACACACTGCCATCTACAGAAGTTCTCTGATGACTCTGCGATCGTTGGCCTCATCTCCAATGGAGATGAAGCTGAGTACAGAGGGCTTATCCAGGACTTCGTGGACTGGTGCCATCGGAACTGCCTCCAGATCAACGCGAGAAAAACTAAGGAGATGGTGGTGGACTGCCGCAGGCAAGGACAACCCATCACAGCACCAGTAAATATACAGGGAACAGACATCGAGATGGTGACAGCCTATAAGTACCTGGGTGTTCATCTGAACAATAAACTAGACTGGTCACACAATACTGATGCATTCTACAAGAAGGGGCAGCGCAGGCTGTTCCTGCTGAGGAGACTCAGGTCTTTTGGTGTACAAGGCGCGCTGCTGAAGACATTCTATGACACGGTGGTGGCATCAGCCATCACTTTTGGAGTGGTCTGCTGGGGCAGTGGCATTACTGCAGCCGATAGGAAGAGACTGAACAAACTGATCAAGAAAGCTAGCTCCGTCCTGGGGCAGCGCCTTGATCCAGTGGAGGAGATAGGAGAGAGAAGGACGGTGGCTAAACTGTCATCTCTGCTGGAGTCCGAGTTCCACCCTATGCAGGACATACTGAATGCACTGAGGAGCTCATTTAGCAGCAGACTACATCATCCCAGGTGCACAACCGAGAGGTTTCGCAGGTCCTTCCTACCAACGGCTGTCAGACTGTAAAACCTAAGCAGGGCTGCTCGCAGAGATAGCAAAAAGACGTAACAAACTAATAGTTTTTTGAATGCAAAAGATGCAATAGACTTACACAATGGTCCCCTCCGGCATACAACTAGGAAAATACCGGTCGCTATGGAGAGTGAGAATATGTATGGGCACATAATCATACCATGTAGGATAACTAAGTAGACGGTTGTGCTGTTTCATCCCATCTAGCAACAATGCTCTGCACTGTGTGTGTTTATATATTTACATATTTATTCCATCTAGCTACAATGCTCCGCACTGGGTGTGTTTATGTTTATATATCTATATATTTATTCCATCTAGCTATAATGCTCTGCACTGTGTGTTTATATATCTACATATTATTCCATCTAGCTACATTGCTCCGCACTGTGTGTTTACGTATTCATATATTTATTCCATCCAGCTACAATGCTCTGCACTGTGTGTCTGTGTGTGTGTGTATATATATATTTTATAGTAATATGTACATATGTATATTAGCTGCTCTTGCTTGCTTTTTTTTTTCTTGCCTTCTGATTGTTGCTCTGAGTGTTGCTATCCCTGTGCTGTTGCAATCCTGGAATTTCCCCGTTGTGGGACTAATAAAGGCTTATCTTATCTTATCTTATCTTATTGTACTAGATCCTCAACTCAAATTTAATCTTCACATAAAGAAGATTTCTAAAACAGTAAAAAAAAAAAATTGAATTGCTTTAAATTAATTAGACATTACATACCACATCAAGTAGCCATACTGTATATGCATTTTATGGTTTTTTCGCATATATCATACTGTCTGACAGTTTGGGCTCAAGCAGCTCCTTCTACAATAAAACATATAGGTTCATTATATAATCAAACTCTAAAAATTCTGGATAAAAAGCCCATTAGGTGGCATCATTGTAATATTCTAAAAAATATATATAATCTACTGAGTTTTGAGTTTCATTGACCTTTGTTTTCTGAAATTAATTTTCAAATGTTTCCATAAATCAGCGCCAGAGCCACTTGTTGGATTCATCCAAAGACAGGACAGCAGCAGAGCCACCAGGAGTTCTGTTAACAATAACTGTAAAATATCCCACCGCAGAACCACATTTGGACAAACAGCTTTTTCTATAAAGGGCAGTCATATCTGGAACACAATGCCAAATGAAATCAAAATAATAACGGATTTTAAAACATTTACTACAAAGGTTAAAAACTGGCTGAAAAGTAAACAAGAATGTACCCATGTATGAAATGATTGTCTGCAGGGTGTGAGTGAAGAAGGGAAGGCAAATGTGTAACAGGCATTTTACTGTAACAGGCAAATGTGAATCAGGTTTTTTATATTGTGTATTTATATTTTTGTTTGCATTGATGTATGTGAATAATGTTTATACTGTTTTCATTTTGTTTTTTCTTCATCTTTTTCTCTTTTTATCTGTTTCTTTTCTCTAAAGACCATCCAGGGACAAGAGTTGCAAACTAGCTTAATGCTATACACTCTCTGTGCAACACATCAGATTTTCTTTTTTGTCTATGTTTATTGCACTGTCCCTGACAAATAAACAAATTTAAAAAAAAAAAAAAAAGATCCAAGAGCTGCAACACCAATGTTGAAATGTTAAAAAATATGTTGGAAAATAAACCACATTTGGTAAAATTTGACCACTGCATCATGGTCAGCTTATAAACTTTTTAGCCCCCCCCCCCATAAAAAAATTACATTTCTGCTTAGAATTGCTGCTCCAAAGTCATCTTTTTAAAAAATTGTGTAACATGATATAAAACAGATTCTGATAATGTATCCCCCCCTCCCACCACCACCACCTTGATTTACACCTGTGGAGATGGGGGAATGCCAGGCTAACAAGGGGGATGGTTTCCGTCATTTTACCCTCCCCACCAAAAATATCACCTGCTGGATACATGACAGCTGAGAAGACCAGATGGAGGAATGTTCCTGTCCATCAAGTTTCACCCACAATTTCTGTGATATTGTTGCACAGATTTCCTCTGTACACAGATGCTCTAACATTTGTTCTTACACCTTTATTTTCTGAAACCACCAGTTTGATTTTGAACAGCCTCTGAAAACATTATAGAAGTGACTTATCAGTCAGGCATTGGTGTAGAGAACAAAGAGAAAAGGTGACAGCACACAGCCCTGAGGTCCACCACAGAGAACATCAGAAACTATTCTGTGTTTGTACTCCTATGTCTTCCTGTGTTCTCGTTTATCTTTCATCCCTAAAATCTCTCTCCAAGTCAGAGCTGCTCTTCAGCCCTGTTCCTGCCTTTATTTCCTCTGACTCAGCGGCACTCGCTCTAATTTTCATGGAAAACATGAAAACAGGGACAGAGCTTTGAAGGCGGACTCCCAGCAGACCTGTACCCATAAACATCCCACACTGGATGGCTGCCATGTTTGTTTATTGTCGTTTGAAGGAAAGTTCACAGCGAACTGCCGCCTCTCTGCAGCTCTATCAGCTGTGTTAGAAGAGAGCGTTTAAGGATTAGTGCTGAAGTGAGGCACGTACAGCCGCGCGTCCGTCTGCAGCTGAATGGACAGATTATTACAGAGCAGTTATTAAGCTCTCACTCAGCAGGAAGCTTCGTTAAACACAGGAGAGACTCATGGTGTTAAACTGAGGAGGATTTCAGCCATTAGCAGCCCGACCTCTTTCAGCTCATTTTATAGGAGGTAATTATGGCTGACCCCTGACCTCATACAGCTGAAAGAAGACTCCTGTTAACTGTTTCAGTGATCCATCATCAGCTTCACTATTATGGAGCATCAGCCAGAATGCACTGATTAGATTAGATTAGATGAGATTCAACTTTATTGTCATTACACATGTATGAATACAAGGTAACGAAACACAGTTTAGCATCCAATCAGAAGTGCAAAGGACAGCAGTGCAGTATATACGGTAATTAACAGTATGTGCAATTTAAGCAAATATATGCAAATATATGCAGCAGTGCAGAAAGTTAAGAGTACTGTTATGTGCAAATAATGTACAATAAGTTAGATGGGCAGTTATGTACAGGTGAGGATGGTAAGAGATGATGGTAAGAGAGTCAGCAGGGAACTAAGTTCAATAACGTGACAGCTGTTGGAAAGAAACTGTTCCTAAACCTGCTGGTTCTAGTCCGAAGGCTTCTGAAATGCCTTCTGGAGGGGAGAAGCTGGAACAGTCCATGAGCAGGATGGTTGGAGTCCCTAAGAATGCTGCGTGCCCGGCGCAGACATCTTTTCCTGTAGACATCCTCTATAACTGGAAGTGGAGTCCCTGTGATGCGTTGGGCGGTTTTCACCACCCGCTGCAGCGCCTTACGGTCAGCGACAGAGCAGCTCCTATACCAGACTGTGACACAGTTGGTTAGGGTGCTCTCTATCACGCAGCGGTAGAAGTTGCCCAGGATGTCAGTTGACAGATGGTTCTTTTTCAGTGTCCTCAAGAAGAAGAGGTGCTGATGGGCCTTCTTGATCAGGCTGGTGGTGTTAACTGACCAGGACAGGTCCTCCGAGATGTGGGTCTCCAGGAATTTGAAGATGGGGACACGTTCAACAGCTATGCCATTGATATGGATGGGGTCATGTGTCTCTCCCCTCTCCTTCCTGTAGTCCACTATGAGCTCCTTGGTTTTGCTGGTGTTAAGGAGCAGGTTATTGTCAGCGCACCAAGTAGCCAAGTGCTCAACCTCTGCCTTGTAATCTGACTCATCATTGTCCCTGATGAGTCCAATCACCGTGGTGTCATCTGCGAACTTTATGATGGAATTGGATCCATACATAGGCCTGCAGTCATGGGTGAAGAGGGAGTAGAGGAATGGGCTGAGCACACAGCCCTGTGGTACACCAGTGTTGAGTGTGATGACGGAAGAGCGGTTGGGGCCTGACCTAACATGCTGGGGTCTGTTGGTCAGAAAATCCATGATCCAGTTGCAGGTGGAAGTACTGATTCCCAGGTCCCCAAGTTTAGTGATCAACTTGGAGGGGATAACTGTGTTGAATGCTGAGCTGAAGTCAACATACAGCATTCTTGCGTAGGTGTTCTTGTCATCCAGGTGTGAGAGTGCATAGTGCAGCGCTGTAGAAACTGCATCCTCTGTACTCCTGTTGCTCCAGTAGGCAAACTGGTGAGGGTCCAGTGTAGGGGGCAGGCCTTTTTTGAGCTGTGCCAAGACCAGTCGCTCAAAGCACTTCATGACTATGGGCGTCAGTGCCACAGGGCGATAGTCATTTAGGCACGATGGTGTTGAATGTTTCGGCACTGGTACTATTGAAGTGGTCTTGAAGCACGCTGGTACCACAGCCTGGGCCAGGGACAGGTTGAAGATGTTTGTGAAGACCCCTGCCAGCTGCTCAGCGCATGCCCTCAGCATACACCCAGGAATGCCGTCAGGGCCAGCAGCCTTACGTACATTGACATGACTCAGTGCGTTACTGACGTCGGTGTGGGTGAGTGTGAGGTGGTGGAGGTCGTCGGAGGGTGGGAAATTGATGTTCTTTTCGTTATTGTCCTTGTCAAAACGAGCATAGAAGTCATTTAGCTCATTGAGAAAGGGCACAGTCATGGCTACAGGTATGGAGTTGCTTGGCTTATAATCAGAGATAGCTTGAATGCCCTGCCACATGCGTCGGGAGTCAGAGTCCCCAAAATGTTCCTCCACCTTCAGCTTGTAGCTGTGCTTGGTCTTCTTGATGCTCCTCTTCAGATCTGCCCTGGATGAACTGTAGGCCTGTGCATCACCAGATATAAAGGCATTGTTACATGCCTTTAGCAGAAGCCGCACTTCTCTGTTCATCCACGGCTTCTGATTTGGGTACGTGGTGATCTGTCTTTCCGTGGTGACACTGTCAATAGTGGTGTTGATATGGTCCAGGACTAAGTGGGTGTAAGAGTCGATGTTTATGTGGGAGCCACAGGTAGCCTGAGAGGTGAACATACTCCAGTCTGTGTTCCTAAACTTCTCCTGGAGTACAGAGTCAACCCCCTCTGGCCACACTTTGATGGTCCTCACTGATGGCTTCACCCGGTTGATGAGCGGTACATACTTGGGGGTGAGGAACAAGGATAAGTGATCAGACTGACCTAGGTGGGGGAGGGGAGTTGCTGTGTAGGCTCCCACAATATTGGTGATACAGGACTCAACCAGGGTGTCTCAACCTGTCTCAACCAATATTGGTTGAGACAGGACACCCGCTGGAACTGGTCTGATCACAGTCTTCAGGGACATTTTTGGACAAAATATTGGTCAAAAAAGTGATCACTGACTGAAAATTTGTGGTTTTGTAGGTTTTAACCTTCTGCATTTATTGGCCACGTGATAATTAAAAAAACAAACATCAAAACACTCAGTTCTCTTAAAGAACCCACGGCCTTTACATTGTTTCTGTCTTTGAGGAACCATTTTGCTTCAGAACGTCATAAACACGGAAAACCCAGCCTTGATACCCGGCCACTGCTCTGTTATTGGCTATCCTGATGTCTGTCTGTGAGTGGGGTCAAAGGTGTTAGCTTCAGAGCTAACAGTGTTATGAGGGAGTTAGTTTACCAAGCGTGGTTTATATTTTTATTTTCTCCAGATTTCCTTCATGCATCATTACTTTATTTTGTTTATTTTTGCTGTCATACTACACTGTGCTGTTAGCATTAGCTTGGCTAGACAGTTGGGCAGGCCATGTGGTGTTAGCTTAAATGTCACCACTGAAATCCTTGTTCATCTACCAACACTTGACCTTATACTGTATGTCATTCCTAGATGTTATTTTAATGCCTAGCTGATGCTAGCTACTGCTAGCATGAATGTTTCTGGTCTTATTGTAATCCGGGGACCAGTCAAATCCTATTGACCACTGAAACCACACTCCTGCCCACCACTGATGCTTTATTTCATAATTGTCTCAGGCTCACTATCCAAGCTAAGAGCTATCCAGCATAGATTAGCAATAGTGATATAAGAGCAAGGGCAGAGTTAACTGCAGCTCTTAGAGATTTAAAGAGACATGCACTGAAACAAGCCATTCTGAGGAAGGCTGCAAAAGATGATTCACAATGATGCAGCAACAATTAAATGATTAAAGACAATTTGACCAAAATATGTCAGAAACTTTTCATGAAGACCTGTGGGAAATGTGCAGTAAATGAGACCTTTAATGTTCCTGGTCAAGTCAGAGCCTCTTCAGTCTTTCCGCTAATGACAATGAAGCATAACACGATGGTCACAACATTTCCTGTTTTAAATCTTGCAGTAGAGCGTTATCATTCATTCATTCATTCATTCATCTTCTTCCGTTTAATCGTTTTCGGGTCGCAGGGGGGGCAGGAGCCTATCCCACCATCTTTGGGCGAGAGCCAGTCATGCTGGCCACAAACTACAGGGTAAATGCCAAAACAAAAAACACAGAAACCCGGAAAAAGTGTAAAAACAGAGTAGGGTGTTGGTACTGGGTGCTGTGACATCATCACCTTATATGTACGGGAAAACAAGAAAAAACAAACAGGGTAAATACTGGAAAACATACAGAACTCACAGGGAAACACAAGAGGGGAAACATCTGGAAAAATGTGCTAGAACTGTTTTCTCCTACCTTTTCTAGTGCTTGCACTTTTTTCTTTGTTTTTCTCTGGTACTTACCCTGTATTTACCCTGTCATTTACAGGCTGTGTGATAAAAAGGCCCTAATTGTGTTCCCTAATTCAAAGCTGTTTTTTGCCTGTAGAAAATCATGTCGAAAGGTCTATTTCTTGTGTTGTTTATCCTGCAGATGAACGTCTGGGGCTCATCAGTCCACTGGTCTTGTCTTCATTTCAGAGTAACGTGAGGGGCGTTCCTGTGGGACTTTAACCTGGTAGCAGGAGGATGACGGCTGGACGATTAACCAGAAGTCACATGGTTAATAACCAGGCCATCACTGATGGGAAGACACATCATGGACACGGCTGTAGTGACCCACTCAGAGTCAGAACTATCACCGTCTGTCTGCATCTGTCTAATAAAGCAGACACACATCATTAATCAGATTTTTCTGTTTTAATCTGTTTTGTTGATGTGGAACCAGAGAAAGTCTGCAGCTCCCACAAGAATCTTTTCAAGATGAAGAACTTTTTTGGTCATTATACTGCTGTATCAGACAGTAGTACCACTACAGTACAGAGGCGCTTCACTCAGCTACTGCATTACTGCAACATGAAAATATGCAGAAACATGAGCGGAGTGCACAGCCCAGGTCAGCTTTTCTGTGTGTGGATGTAGAAGTGCACGTGTCATGGACTCTGTGTGTGTGTGTGTGTGTGTGTGTGTGTGTGTTTCCTTTATCATCCTGACAGAGGTGGTGGTGGGGTGGGGGGGTTCAGTGTTGGCCATGCTCCTGCTCCAGGTCTGATAAATGTCCCCAGCAGCTGAGTCCTGCTGATACGCCTGGATGTCCTGATGACCCTTTTCAGAGACTTCTGCTCCTTCTTAGTGGAGCTGGAGAGAAAAATAAACAGTGCAGCGGTGCGGGGTGTTGGCCTGTTCTCCACAGCCCTGCTACAGAAGCTGACCAGGAAACTCTTCAGCACCATCAACTGTAAGAGACACGTTGCTGAGGATTCTAAGAGGACGGTCCTTCTGTGTCATGGTCCTGGAATGGACTGGACTCTATTTCTTCTCCTGAACCCCTGGGGTCAGACATTGTTAATGTACTTGAGAGGTGATGGGGTGGAGGGTTACAGCTGTAACATGTTCAAAGTAGATCCTCATCTGCTACCCCAACCTCAACCAAGTAGTTTTATAGCTGTGTTCTGTAGTCAAGACCAGACTGAGACCAAAGTGCAGAACGATCAAGAGTTTATTGGATTTGAGAGCAAGTCAGGACCAAGACCACTGTGTATGTACACTACCGTTCAAAAGTTTGGGGTCACCCAGTGTTTTCCATGAAAAGTCACACTTATTTACCACCATGAGTTGTAAAATGAATAGAAAATATAGTCAAGACATTGACAAGGTTAGAAATAATGATTTGTATTTGAAATAATTTTTTCCTTCAAACTTTGCTTTCGTCAAAGAATCCTCCATTTGCAGCAATTACAGCATTGCAGACCTAACATGATTGCACAAGGGTTTTCTAATCATCCATTAGCCTTCTGACACAATGAGCAAACACATTGTACCATTAGAACACTGGAGTGATAGTTGCTGGAAATGGGCCTCTATACACATATGTAGATATTGCACCAAAAACCAGACATTTGCAGCTAGAATAGTCATTTACCACATTAGCAATGTATAGAGTGTATTTCTGATTAGTTTAAAGTTATCTTCATTGAAAAAAAATTGCTTTTCTTTTAAAAATAAGGCAATTTCTAAGTGACCCCAAACTTTTGAACGGTAGTGTATGTAGGTCTTAGTCTTGTCTGGTCTAGTCTTGGTCTTGGTGAGGTCTTGACGACACTAGTATTTTGCCTAATGTATAAAGCAGGTGACATTGATGTTGAAACTTAGCCCTCTGAGTGTGAGATTTTGCGTGCCCCTAGAGGCAGAGTGTGGCACTGCACCTGTCATCTCACTCTGACATCGCCGGCTCCACTTAGGATTTGTACTGATTTGTACTGATCTGCCAGTTTCAGAAGGTAGCAGACATGCATTGGATGACTCAATGGATGACACATAATACACCAAAGAAGAAGAACTCCTCATTTCCTTTTCCTGTTTTCATGCTTTTAGCCCAGAAAGCTAATATGGCTGCCGTCCATCATCGTGCACTGTCACTTAGATGGCTTTTTACATGGAATATAGCCACGGGATACAAGCAGAATTTATGTGGGATAATTGTAAGACTTTGTAGATGTGATAGAGAGTGTAAATGACTGACAGAATGCAAAATAATGACCACGATGGACGAAAATGCAGCGACCACGGCAGCGAGCGAGTCCCGTTAGCCACTGTTAAGTGACGAATTTCTGTGTTTTTTTTTTTTATTGTACTGATTTCTTGTTCATATACTTTGAAGATAAGATGATGAGGTACCTCTGTACAAAAAACAGTGTCAAAAGACTGAACCATTCTTTGTGTAAATATGTCCAAAGTCCAGTTTTGACTACGTTATGGAATTTAAAGAGCTGCGGCGACAATGTGCAAATTAGATGTGTAAATTTATTCCTATCTGAAACTTTGGATCATATTTTACATCTTTCTAATTGACTGTAAGTCATTATCTCTTACCACTTTCAAGTTATAGCCTTGGAAATCTGAACTATTTTATTGACAAAAAATATTTACCACTCTTGACCACCAGGGGTTATGTCGCAATTCGGCGACAGACACACTCAAACGGATAAGATGGGGTATTCAGGCCAACGTGGATCATAGTGGGTCTATGTTGGCTTCATCCAGAACCCTGAAGATCTTCAGAGGAGATCTACTATGGCAGGTCACCACCCAGCATACTGAGTCTGACCCAACAGTTCCAAACATCAGGGTTCCTGTCCAGAAGGGAACCCTGAGTCTGACCAACAGTTCCAAACATCAGGATTCCTGTCTAGAAGGGAACCTTGAGTCTAACGGGTTAGACTCTAACCCATTGGAGTGTGTAACCATTGGGTTAGACTCTAACCCAATGGTTACACACTACTCACCTGAGTGACAAGACGTTCATTCTGGGCACAGGTGATATAGAAGTCCATGATCTTGATATATAATGAAACCAATTTAGACCCAGACTGTGGAGTCTAAATATTACTGCATTAGGAATGACTGTTTGATCTAGAGCTGAAGCTCAGAAAGAGAAGGTTCCAGGTCCCCTGGGATGGAGAACAGCACACATTACATCTCTTGATGACCTATTTGCTGATTATGAAAGCTATTGGTTCTGAGTATTTTATACAGTCTACCACCACAGCATGGATCATGGAGATGTTGGTGGTGTTGGCAGAGGCTGTCCAGGTCTGAAGGACATCTTCTACTATATTGTCCTGATGATCTGGTAGGTGTTGATGACCATGGGATGTCGTCTGCATCAGAAGCACATGAGGACCTTCAGACAGTGAGGTGTTACTGCTCTCAGACAGGAGACCTGTCTGATTATCCAGTCTGCAGATCTGTAGTGCCCAAACAATCATCAGGGATCTTCAATGAGGACATTCCTCTTGATCTTGAACCTAATTACTTTTTGCTTCTTTAATGCCGTGTTTAAAATGATCTTCTTTATGGTGTGAGGTCTGGTTGGTTCGCCATGCAGCATCTCTGAACCTCAGCAGCCCTTCAGCCAGGATGTCTGCTTGGGGAATTCACATGTTTCCTTAACAGTGGTGGCATTTTACATTTTTGTAGGCCAGAGTCAGAGTCATTAAGGAGATTCAAGTCAGTGATTTAAAAGAGTCCCACGGTGGTGCTGTGGCTGTCTCTGAGTCTTCCACTGCCTAACATAACTCTGCTAATGAGTGTTTGTATGCAGACGATGGAGGGAGGTAATCAGAGCAACTCACATGGAGACATGAAACCCAACTGTCCACAAACACTGCGCATTATGCCCACCAGCAGTATCCCATCCTTACATAGAAAAGAGCCACGGGTTTACGGTTCCTCTCCTGGGCTGTGTCTCTTTATTTCTATGTGTTTAAAATGAAACAGAACATTTGTTGGACGTGTATAATCCATCAGTTAAAGTGCAGTTTGATTTAGCAGCGCGCCGCATTAGCTCACTGCAGTACTGTGGCGGTACTGCTGCTGTAATACTGATGAGATGTTCCTGTGATGGATTACTCAACTCAACAAAGAAACTTTCACTGTTGCCTGATTAATTTTTAATGTAGCACAAACTAAATGAACAGCAGCAGATGCCAGGGAGGTTTTTAAGATGCACCCAGAGTTCCCTGAGCAAGCTCAAAGAAATCATCATTTCTCCAGGACTGAACTACAGACCTTCACCCAGACAATCATTTATCCTGGGGTCTGTTTGCTACAAATGGGTTCACAGTTGGCATCCACATCTCTGACTTTTCTTCTAAGTGTGTGATTTTAGTAAAGATTAGTTACCAAAGCCTAATGAATCCTGTCTGTACCCAATTTTCTAGAAAACAGCAGGAAAATATGAATATGTGCAGCCAACACTGACTCAGGAACCGTAGACACAGAAGGTCCTGATAGACGTGTGGAGACATTAACAAAACAACATCAGATAACCACTGAGGATCATTCCTGAATGTTCAGTTGGTCAGGTGAGCCAATCCAACCCGTCACACTGATGGAGCATTAAACTCAGACGGAATTCGCTGGGTGACCGCTGAGAGATCAGAAATAATCCTGATCTCTCAACGATCTCCTAAAGCCTCTAAAAAGACAGTTATGTGTAAACGTTTGAGAGATCTTCTGTGATCAAAAATTCAATTTTCTTCAACTTTCATGGTAATATATAGAGATCTCTGAAAGATCATTGAGAGATCATTGAGAGTTTCTTGGGCAACAGGGAACCTCTGGGTATATATAAGAGGTGTTCTACCCTCTTTACACAGATTGTTTGATGGAGACCATTGAGAGATTGTTGAGAGATAGAAAATGGTCATATCTCTCAATGAGCACCCATCGATCACCAAGATCTCTCAATGATCTTCCAGTGATCTTCATGGTCTCCTCAAACTTTGGACTCCGTCCCAAACAATCTTTCAACAATCAAAAAAGGGAAGCAATCTCTCAAGGAAGTCTCAGCGATCTCTGCCACAGTCTTTCAATGAACTCTAGTGGTCTTTCACTGATCTCTCAGCCATCACTACCTTCAGGGTGGAAAAATTTGTCATTCATTGAAAGATCACTGGGAGATCATTGGGAGATTGATGAGCTCATTGAAGGCTCCTTGAGAGATCGCTTTTCTTTTTTGATTGTTTTTCAAGATTATTTTGGACTGAGTCAAAACTTTGAGGAGACCGGGGCCAGTGGAGATCACTGGGTGCTCATTGAAAGATTCCTGAGAGATCTTGACATTTTTTTCATCTCTCAACAATCTCTGAACAATCTTCATCACTGTGTAAAGCAGGTGTTACTTATCTAACTGCATGTTTGGTCCCACAAAAAAAAATATCAGAATGGTTGTTTGTAGGTAAACCATTGTTAAAAAAAAAGAGCAGACATGCTTTATTTTTGAACTAAAACTGTCTATAGTTCACTCCCTGACATTTTATTCACTTAACAATTTCCTTCATTTGTTCCCACACATGAAAAACTTTACAGCAGACTGACTCTAACCTCACATCTAGTTGTTGACCAGCTTGTCCTCACAAATTGCTTTGATTTTTTTTTTTAATCTTTTGTGGCCGTGCAACCATGAAGACATGGCAACATAGTCAGAGGTCACAGTTCCAACGTCAGGCTGTCGGCCACACCTGGTCAGTCTTTGTGTGATTGTTTGGAGCACAGATGTACAACACTTCCTTCTTCTTCATCTTGTAAAAGACAGATTTTTCAGGTTCAGAGGAGCACTAGGATGGCCCTAAGCAGCAGTGGACGGTGTGGTCTTCTTCTGGTGCTAATGAGCCCAGCCCCCATCGCTGGGGGCTGGGCTCATTAGCATTACAGGGCTCATCATTCTCTGTGTGATGACGGTTTGAGGTGACTGATACCTGAAACCATCAGATCCAGGTGAGGCTTTGAGGTTCAGTCTGACCTGACCTGATAGGTCAGGTCAGGTCAGACTTGACCTGATAGGCTGATGGTCAGTGTTCATTACCAACTAAAAAGATATGGTGCTGAACATGAGTCCAGTGATGGCAGAATAACCAGTCTCTCTGATCCTTGACTGTCTGTAAGACCTCGTTGCCTCTGGATGTGCTGGTGCTAGTAACTGTTGCGATGTGGAGCAGACACTCTAAACTCTAGACTGGTCTTAGGGTGCTTTCACATCTACAGGCTTTAGTTTGTTTCAGTCAAACTCAACTTTGTTTTCTCCGTTAGTGTGATTCATTTTGTGTGGTGAGAACACGGTAATCACACACAGGTGTGCACCAAACCAACCGAACCAAGACCTCGAATCAACTGGTGAACTCTGGTGCGGTTCTGCAGGTGAGAAAGAGACCACACTAAAACAGAACCACCAGCAAACAGTAAAACTTTTTATGCCACTGTACATACCTGATGGCTCTTTGAAAATGTGGTTGAGCATGTCATGGTTCTGGAGGATTATAAACGTTAACTGATGTTATAAACGTTAACAGATGTTATTTTCCATCTGTCACCGCAATTCATTTTCAAAGTCTATGATGTGCCGAAAGTGGTATATGCATGTAATGTAATAAACGATAACCAGGGCAATGAAAACCCTCGCAGATTACGCTCCATTGTATTATTTTCTCCCCAGAAATGCATAAATACACAGTAGTCATCCTACTTCCTGCATTTACCTTTCCTGTTGTCACGGCAAAAAAATCTGAACAATAAGAAGACAGTGTGGGCACATATGTGGTGTTTATTGTTTACTGCATGTCTCAGAGGAACAAAAGGTCTGAACCTCCTAGGGGTTGCAGGAGGATGTGAAGTCTGGCCTTTTGTATGTAGAGAGACGGCCATGAAGGATTTCCTGACCACCAGGACTGCAAGGGGAGACCACCAGGACTTCAGGTGGAGACAGGAGACCTGAAGTGGGGTGCGTTGTGATTCGGGATGTAAAGACAATGCGACTGTTTATTTTGATGTCCTGAGGTATAAAAGGGAAGCTGTGGGGGCATATCTCTCTCTTGTCTGTTTTTGGATGTTGGAGAATGTGGTTGTGAATAAAACAGATTTTGAGTAATAAACTCAGCCTCGTCTTTCCACACAATCTCCACATTGGTGACCCTACGACGTATCATGAGCGGAGACGAATCTCCCGAGCTAGACTCGCCAGGAGCCAGCCAGACGAGTGCAGCCACAGTCCACCTACTGGACTTCTGGCCGAACAATCCGCGCTCCTAGTTTAGCGCAGTCGAGGCACAGTTCCACCACCGGAGGATTTTGGTGGACGACACAAAGTTCTACCATGTGTTTGCAAAGCTGGACAACCACACAGCCCAGCGGGTAGCGAACCTGATCAACCACCCACCGGACAGCGACAAGTACAGCGCGTTGAAGGCTGCACTCATTCACTACTTCACCCCTTAGGTGCAGGAGCGAGCAGAGAGACTCCTAGCGCTGACTGAATTTGAGGGCAACAGACCTGCAGACCACATGGGGAAGATGTTGAGTTTGAGAGACTCCGAAGATGATAACTTCATTTTCACCCACCTCTTCCTCAGAACCCTGCCGTCAGAGGTGAGAGTGACCCTGGCCAGCTCACCACTGCTGGCCCGACGAGACTACCACGAGCTGGGCCAGGAGGCGCAGCGACTTGTTGATGCCAGTAAACGATGCGCGGCTGCGGCTGCGGCAGCGGGGCCAGGCGCGACGGCCGGAGATGGCAGGGGGCCAGAGGCTGCAGCACCAGACTCACCGACAGCGGCGGCGGCAAGGGCCGGGAAATACACAGCGGGAAGACGCCATGGAAGTGATACAGCCTGCTTTTAGCAGATATGGGAGAAGGTTGAGACCTAAGCGGCATTTGGACTGATATATGGTGACTTTATTATGGCATGCAATCTGTGGTGATGTTATTCCATCTTAGACATTTGGGGGGGGGGGGGGTCATGTGGGCACATATGTGGTTTCCATATGCTTCACATGCTTGTTACTGCATGCTTATTGTTTACTGCACGTCTCAGAGGAACAAAAGGTCTGAACCTCCTAGGGGTTGCAGGAGGATGCGAAGTCTGGCCTTTTGCATGTAGAGAGACGGCCATGAAGGATTTCCTGACCACCAGGACTGCAAGGGGAGACCACCAGGACTTCAGGTGGAGACAGGAGACCTGAAGTGGGGTGCGTTGTGATTTGGGATGTAAAGACAATGCGACTGTTTACTTTGATGTCCTGGGGTATAAAAGGGCAGCTGTGGGGGCATGTCTCTCTTTTGTCTGTTTTTGGATGTTGGAGAATGTGGTTGTGAATAAAACTGATTTTGAGTAATAAACTCAGCCTCGTCTTTCCACACAATCTCCACAACAGAACACAAGTCTTGTGGGATTTAACATGACACAGTTTGGGCCACTTGAATTTTTGCCTGTGTGAAAGGGAACCAAACTAAGGAGAAAATGATACAAAGTAACAAACTTAACTGATTCGGACCAAATTAAATGTATGTAGGTGTGAAAGCAGCCTTAGTGAAGTGAAGCCATCTATCATTAGGGCCTAACCAGTGAGTTGGGCTGAAGTTTCTCCAATGATGTTTTGCAGGATGACTGGATTCTCCTCTGCATCAGCTCTCCATCCACACCATCTCCTGATCTCCCCGCCACTCTGCCAGTAGGCTCTCTGGCAGATCTTCAGCGTCACCGTGCATCAAGAGGATTTCTTCACGTCGCTATGCAGAAGCAGCAGAAAGTCTCATCCCTGTAAATCTGACGTGTAAACAGAGCTGCTCGTGTTTCAGAACTGATTTTCTGAGGCTAAACAAAAGAGCCAACAAAACTCTTTAAGCGGCGGGGTTTTGTCTTCCCTGAGGGGGGCACTTTGAACGCAGCTCAGATGAATTGGGCGAGCTTATGTTCTCATTAAAATAATTGGAGGAACAGCCAGCTCACTCGCTGCTCGCTCACACGCTGCTCCGACGAGTGATTTATCTAAAGGCTGTCAGCCGAGTGAAGAGGAGGGGAGCGGGTCTGCGGGGATGTCAGGGAGTGAGAGTGTTCAGATTGCTGATAGCATGTTCTCAGTGTGTGTGTGTGTGTGGGGGGGGTCTGTCTGTTAGGGGGATTTTTGCAAATTAATGTTGTTCTATTAAGCTTTTATTGTGTTCCTGTGCTGTAGGATGCAGTAGGTATATTATCTCTTCGTTTATGGAGCCTCCAGCAGCGAGCAGGAAAATAATCAAATCTTCTTCTTTTATGGAGACTTTTAACTCAGATCATGTAACACCCCCCCCCCCCCCCCCCCCCGCTGTCACTCATGTCTGCATGCATGACACTGACAGTAAGAATCTGTTACAGACCTGCTGGGTTTTTGTAACGAGGTTTGGAGACGACAGAAATCAAACGAACGCAAGTGTGTGACTGAACAAAATTCAGCTGAACATTGAAAACAAGGAGAGAAATCCAACACATTCTCATGGAGAACAAAGTTTCACTGGATCAGGACAACAGGCTATGGCCACAAAGATTCTTATGAATGATGGGTTTATAAGAATCTCCCAATTCCTATGAATTCTGGAGTTCACAGACATTTGTGGAGGGGGGCATAGTTTCTTACAGCTGCTGTTCAATTCATAAGAGCAACGTGAGGCATTCTTGAGAAAAGAGGTGCTTTTCTGTCGGACGATGGCCCTAGAGTTCTTTCGCTCTTCATAAGGCTGCCTTGGGATCTTCCTATGGCATACTTACTGCCATCTTATGAAAACTTCTGTACAACTCACAGCAATCTCAAGTCGTTGGTAGGAAGATCTTATAGCTTTCGGCACATTTTGTCAGCACAAATGACTTACTTCAGCCTTATGAGTGCCTCACTACCTCCTTACGCATGCTGTATGAATCTCCGTACGAATGGGCATTCATACGGCGTTTCCTATGGCCACTGTAAGGAGCCCTCAAGAACAACTTAGGGTATTCTCCCAGCATCTTACATTGTTCCTATGGCATTCCTATGGCTCCCCTACAATGAGGGGTTTTTTGTGGGGCGTTCATAGAAATCTTGGACAAGATCAGCAACCTGGCCATGAACTTACAGTCTACAAACACTGGATTCTCCTACGGCCAGTATGAAATGGTTTAAAAATTGTTCATATGGTGTTTGCCGCCATTCATAAGGATATTTGTGACTGTAGCTTAAGCCAAGATCCAAAAGCAGTGTGTGAAATCATCCAGGATTGTAGAAGTTCTCATCAATATCACTGATCTAATGGATTGCTTTTTTTTTTTTTGACTTAGCTGCCTTGGGCAGCTCCCCCACCAGATTTCAAGAGATGACTACTCTGGTCACAAGTATGGCAGGACAGCCGGTGTGGACTGGTACTAGCAAAACCTCATCAAAAAGTCCCATCCATAACATCACCACAATGTCTCTGAGTTACTTGATATTAAAGACAGTGATGGAAATCTGGAGCATGTAACCTTGGCTCAACAACCTCCAGTGATGGGTCCCCAATCAAGAAATAAACGTCTGGGTCAGTTTATCCATGGGTGCATTCAGTTCCTTAAACAAGACCTGGAGGAACAGTGGGATTTCCCTCATCACCAAGATCAAAATTCATTATGACACCACTTTATGGCTGCACCACTTTGGCCCTAAAACAACAGCAGTTACATTGCTTAGACTCTGTGGTGGGTTTTCTCTGGTCCTCTGAAAGAATTTCTCAGAGAAAAACTGTACAGAACACTCTTATCAAAATATTTGTTTATTTATATGATGGAAGGCAGCCAGATACAACAGGATCTTCTGTCCATGGACAGCAGAAGACCTCAAACAGCAACAATACAGAAGTTCTATAAGAAAGTGGATGTTTCTGCTGAACTCAGTCTCACAATCTCTCAGTGTAACCTGATCAGACTGAACTTTCACTCACTCCCCACGTCTGAAACCTGTTATCCTTATTATTCAGTGGACTCAGTGTCAGACAGTCTGGATCATCACGTGATATAAGGACATTTCAGGTCATAGTGACTCAGCAGTATTATTTCATTCTCAGACTATTGAGATTATCCCAAAATATCAATGATACATATTTGACATTCATGGGTACCCACTTCAGAATTCCACTTCAGCGCCTTCCATCTTACCTGTCTTCATAGAATTCTAAAGGTTCAGTTCTACAACCATCCAGGATATCAGGCAAAGAAGTGGCTGCTATAGCCTAAAACATCATGATAAGCCACATGACCCAATGATTTTGTCTTGGAAGGTGTGCCTGCTCATGGAGCCAGACGTCCAAGAATAGACATGATCAAGACCTTAGAAAGAGATCTAGACTTGTTCACAGGATGCAAACTTTCTAGTAATGTGTTCACAGATCTCCCTGAGACCAGGACCCTTGATTAGCATCAGAAAACAAATGAACAGAGGAAAATGTTGGCTACATCAGCTCAGATATGGATAGTACATATCAAAATTAGTCAAAGTTAAAGAACACCTTTTAGGTCTCAAAGATAAGCAAACACATTTATTTCTACAGCATTTTTTGTAATACCGTTCACGCTGTCAGCTAGTAACAATACCAACCCTCTGTTCTATAGATTTATAAGACATGGATACCTACAGTCACCAATTAGCCTGGCATGACTGTGGGAGGAAACCTGAGTACACGGAGACTCCACACAGCCTGTAGATTTGAACCGGGAACCTTCTAGCTGTGAGGGAACAGTTGTGAACCACTGAACCATGATATATTTACTGTCTAGATGTTTTTATTCTGATGTCATCTTTTGGTTTCTAGAGAGAGCCTAAGCTCCACCCCCTCTACTTCTTCATATGGGACCTTAAATCCCCCCAAAAAATCTCCATTGAACTGAATGGCAAGAGAGAAATTATCTGTTGATCCTGATGAAATTTTGCCAAGAGTTCCACATATAATGTTTGTCAATTTAAAAGATAATTTTCCATGTAATTAAAGTTGTCGGTTGTCATATAATAAAAGAGTAATATTTAGTTTTTGTGAATCTGCTGAGTGGACTACATCCCCTTGTCTCGGACTATACAGGTCACCAAACACGATCATGGCTCTTCCCCTCTCAAAACTCACCTCCTGTTTCCTGACCGATGAAGGAAGGATCCAAAGACGAGAAAAACAACACAGATGTATTGGTTTGGCTTTGGAGAGATAATTTCTCTCTTGCCATTCACTTAAATAGAGATTTTTCTGATTGAAGGTCCCATATGCGAAAGGAGAGGGGGCGGGGCTTAGGCTCTCCATTCAGATGTTAAAACCTCCAGGAGCACGTGCACACTCCTGTGTTCACGTGCATGCTCCTGAGTCCTTTATGTTCATGTGCATGTCCTGATCCTCCATGTTCATGTGCATGCCCCTGTGTTCACATGCACATTCCTCAATCCTCCATGTTCACGTGCACACTCCTAAATCCCCTGTGTTCACTTGCACACTCCTGCTCCACCATATTCACGTGCACAACCCTGTGCTCATGTGCACTCACCTGAATCCTCCGTGTTCACATGCATGCCCCTGTGTTTACATGCACACTCCTGAATCGTCTGAGTTCACGTGCACGCTCCTGATCCTCATTGTTTACATGCACACCCCTGTGTTCATGTGCATGCTCCTAAATCTTCTGTGTTCACGTGCACGCTCCTGATCCTCCCTGTTGTGGACATCTGATTCATTTCCCTGCTGTTGTTCTGGTTCGTTCTGACAGAGATCAGCTAATAAATAAATATGAATCATTTTTCATTTTTCCTGCTAAACACGACTCCTTGCATCTGTGTTCAAATTTCAAGACGCTGCTCTTTTTTGAGTAATAGCTGAAAAACTATTTGAAACATGCTTCATTAATACGCTGAAGAGAAAGGTATCCCTGTGAGTGGAGCTGAATAAAGGAGGGATTTCAAACGTTCTCAGCAGTGTTTCTTCTTGTATTGATGCTGGGAGACTATTAAAGAGAAAAATCCTCACATTCCTGATATCACACGGCCGTGAAAATGGGAACACATGCTGACGGCAACGAGGCTCTGCCAGGGAAACAAAGACGGAATGGAGGAGAAGCGAGGAGCCGGCAATAAACCTGAGAAATAATAGAATCCTTGAATACCTCCTGCTTTCACAAAAGAAATGAATCGATATGAAAGGAGAAGGGGGGGGGGCACAAAAGTAAAAGATGCAGCGACAATGAAAGATTCAGAGAAAATAATGACAAAGGAGCTCAGGCAGGAACGACAAGGAGTGAGAGGGAGCTAACACCCGAAGGAGATGGAAAGTTCCAGAGATCTGCGTGCTGCTGCTCCCCACCAGAGATAATTAAGATGAGGGGGGCTTCTTCATTAATTACCGATATTTTAGAGAGGATTAAGAGGTGTCTGACCTTTGAGAGCACGGCCAACAGAGCGAGGAGCAGAGAGCTAAGCTCCCCTCATTATTGCCACTTCTGTCTTCTATCTGCTCCTCATGCTATCAGCCGCTGAAAGGCCCCACCATTTCTCACCACAGCCAGGAGATCTGCAGTCCGTGGACATGTCAGTGCCTCATGCAGCCACACTGTTTCACAATAATGAGACAAGCAAACGGTTTGACAAAGATCAGAACCAGGTTTACATTTTTACAGGAACACTTATAAGAAAAAAATGAGAACGATCTCAGCCCGTGGAGCTGTTTAGTTGAATCATCTCTGGTGGATGGAACAGTGGTTGGTTCTGCTGCCGCACAGCTCAGAGGTTCCTGCATCAGCCCGACTGAGATGTGAAGAGTGCAGTGGTTTGGTTGGTTTAACTGCAGACTGATGGAGCTGTTCCCCTGGTCCAGTTCTGATCAAATCTATGATCCATCTGTGTGACAGAGTTTTATCTCCATTAAAAAAACAGCTGGATGGTCCATGGTGGTCAGAACTTTAATGTTCTGGAAAAAACAGACGTGTCCTCTGATATGTGCAGTAGAGGATTATTTTTTAACAAGGATGGGAGACACTCAGTAGTTTAGCATGACATCATAACCTCATATCTCCAAATTTAGTCATTTTTATCTTTTTAATTTGTTCACTCTTTAAGTCTCTGGATGTTTACTAACATCAAACCAATCATAAGGATTAGAAAATCCACGTGAATAAATCATGTAGCTGCTAAAATAATTAAGCAATATTACACTCGCAGTCGTACGTATCAATGAATATAGTAACTACGGGTGTGATACATCTAATGCCCTCCACTACACATCAGGCATTAGATGCATCACACCCATAGTTACTATATTCATTGATACATATGACATGGAGTGTAATATTGCTTTTAAACAACAGTTCCACAAGCAGAATTTCTTAAATGACAGCAATACTGGACAAAATATTATGATTTGTTTGTTTAACCAGTTATTTTGTGCAGCTGAGAAAATAAATAGTCCCTTCTAAATGCAGCCAGTAACTGTTGCTAAACACCTCAATCAGCATGAAGACGTCTGTTGTCATTTCATACATGTGTAAACAAATTAAATATTATTAAGTGCAAAATTCAGTGTTTATAAAACATACTGGTCACATGTTGAGTTGGTACCGCAGAAGGGTGGTTGATGCCAGTAGCTAGTTAGCATGCTAGCAATTTGGCTTCGGCACACTTTGCTTTGCTTTTTTTTGGCATTTTCAGATGAAACAAAGAGTCCATCACCACAAACATACTGTGGTTTGTTAACTCAAACTCTAGCACTGCCTATTTTTTTAAACAGAAGTTAAATAGCTTAACAATGTTTGTACAAGGGCAGACTTTGCAAACTCAATTAAGATTTTTTCAAAAGGGTGGGTCTTCTGGATCACGGATGTATAATTTTTTCAAACAGCGCCTCACTGTGGAAATTAGGGAATCCAACACAGTATTGCAATTCTCAAGTCTGCAGAGTTGACAGTAAATTACTGTTAGTAATAAACGGTTACTCGAACACCTTTGAAGCAGAGTGATACATATCCAGTATGTATCACTCCGTGCAATTATTGTGGATTATAGTAACTCCTGGAAGCTCTATTGTCCAATCAAATTGCTTGGTCGGAACTAACTGTTGTGTCATGAGAAAAAGTTATGTTCTGGATATATGAGGTCTGCACTGGGCAGCGATGATGAGGTACAAATGTCGAAATGTAAATTGGGTACACATCTGCAAGAATAAACATGGAAAAATCTGATAAAAGATGCCAATTAAAAAAGTAAAACATTCACAAATTACAATTTAAATGAATGTTGCACATTTAGAAAAAGTTGAAAAAATTATGGGAAAAATTTAAAAATTTATGAACATTTATAATATGAATATTTTTCAAAAAAAGTTGCAAATTTATTAGAAAAAAAATTAATTCACAGAAAAAGTTGCAAATCTACAAGGAAGAAATTTACAAACTTGTAGAAATAAATCAGACTTATGAGAAAAAAGTATCAAATTCATTAGAAAAAATATGAAAATTCACAAAAAATTGCAAATCTATGAGGGAAAAATGAAAAATTTCAGAAAAAGTTTCAAATTTATAAAAAAAACAAAATGTTGCAAGTTTATTTTAAAAAAAATGATGAAAATTTACAGAAAAAAAGAAATTTCTGAGAAAGGATGAAAGAAAATTTCCCAACATGTGCGCATAAGGACTGAATCTGAACAGAAGGGCATCAGTAGGTTTTCTGTGAGCACTTTGAGCCAGGGAAGAGAGGACATTTTCATTTATCCTCAGACACTCTTGAAACAAGGACAGCTTCTGTTAAACAGCTCCAATAAAGACAGCAACATGTATTAAAAGGTGGTGGTGGGGGAAGAGGGGGGTACAGAGCCATGAAGGATTTTTAATTTTCTCTGGCATTTTGTGCGGACAGAGACGGACGTAAACAGAAGGTCGGAGACGGAGGAGACAAATAAGGACGAGACAAAGACAGGCAGGAGCCTTCAGGCTGGGTCTAAAACTTCAATCTGAAACATCATTATCGTTCCCAAAACCTGAGAAACTAGAAAACAAAATGAAGCTGTGATGGAAAATGATGAGACAAAAGTAGAACAATGACAACATGATGTGAGACCCCTCCTGAACCATGGTCCGGTCCACAGAGCTGAAGTTTGCAGAGCAGTCACACCTAGGACCACTTTAGAGGCTCCAGTTAACCTAACATGCATGTTTTTGGACTGCGGGAGGAAACCTGAGCACCAAGAGTGGACCCACACATGTAGCATCTCAAGTCAGTGCCCACTTTCTCACTCCTCTGCTGATTGCAGAGGAGAGGTTTTTCAAGATGGCGGATGCGAATGGTCACACTTTTTCAGGCTCCAGCTAAAAATTTAAATTTAACTTAAATTTAGGTTAAGTTTAGCCCTTGAATTGTGAACTTTGGTGTGCAACAACTAGAATTAATATAGAATAAAGGAGTTAGTGAGTTAGTATACATCTCAGCTAATCTTTTTGACTTTAAAACTGTTCGGTCCTTTTGAATCAAGGAAAGAAGGGCAGCTCAACATGGCGGCTGAAGCAACACAGCATGCCAGAAGGAGCAAACTGGAAATATACAGAACAAGTGACGGTAAAGTTATAGTGGAAGGTAAACTGCTTAACTTTATCGTGATTAAGATGAGAACACTGAGCAATGATGAAATCGTCATGCTGGTTACAAATACATTGTGTTGTGGAGGTAAGTGATCAGGCGAGATGTGACGAGCTGGAAGGTTGCACAGTTTTATTTTCCTCCAACATAATGAGACGCACTTTGTAGCTCTGTGCGCTACTGTCCTGCTGAGGCATGTATAGCAAGCTCTTTTATACATGTTATACAAACAGAGAGAGAATGCATGGCACATTAGCATAGTGATATACATATCAGTCAATACCTATTATTAGCGTGACCAACTGGTGCCCAGACGTCCTCTCCCTAATCCCGGGATGTATAAACAACAGTCCATTGTTCTGGTTGTCCCCCAGGGGCTCTCTGTCCGTATGTGAATGGTCTTCTGCTTCCTCCAGACCTGCTGAGTGTGAGGAATGTCTGTGTAGAGTGTGGTGGGTCACCACAGGGTTCCAAATTATTATGCAAATAAGATTTTAGTGTCATAAACATTCAGTTTTTTGTTTTTCAATTAAACTCATGGATGGTATTGTGTTTCAGGGCTCTTTGGATCACTGATATCAATCTCAGACACCTGTCATAAGTGGTTTGCCAGGTGAGCCCAATTAAAGGAAAACTACTTAAGGAGGATGTTCCACATTATTAAGCATGCCACAGGTTTCAAGCAATATGGGAAAGAAAAAGAACTCTCTGCTGCCGAAAAGCGTCAAATAGTGCAATGTCTTGGAAAAGGTATGAAAACATTAGATATTTAAGATAAGATAAGAAAAGATAAAATAAGATAAGATAAGCCTTTATTAGTCCCACAATGGGGAAATTCCAGGATTGCAACAGCACAGGGATAGCAACACTCGACAACAACAATCAGAAGGCAAGAAAAAACAAGAACAGCTAGTATGCATATGTACATATTACTATATACAGTATATGCATTTGGTTGGTGAATGTGCAGCAGAAAGTCTAAGCTCTCTCTCCGCGGATGCGGCGGGCCAGCTGGATGTCTTTGGGCATGATGGTGACCCTCTTGGCATGGATGGCGCACAGGTTGGTGTCCACGAAGAGACCCACCAGGTAGGCCTCACTGGCCTCCTGCAGAGCCATGACAGCGGAGCTCTGGAAGCGCAGGTCGGTCTTGAAGTCCTGAGGGATCTCCCTCACCAGGCGCTGGAAGGGCAGCTTACGGTTGAGCAGCTCCGTGGATTTCTGGTAGCGACGGATGTCTGGTAGCCGGTCCAGCGGGGCGGCGCCACACAAGTTGGCTGCCTTTTGCAACTGCCTTTTTTTTATCTTCCTTCTTCTTTCTACACCTTTCAGTCTATATATATATATCACAAAAACTTAAGCATGGTCATCACGTTGTAAAGAAATTTGTGGCTAATTCAGAGCACAGACAAGTTTGTGCAGAAAAAGGCATGATGAGGAAGGTTTCTGCCAGACAAATTCATTGGCTTAAGAGACCAGCTGCTAAAATGCCATTACAAAGCAGCAAACAGGTATTTGAAGCTGCTGGTGCCTCTGGAGTCCCAACCTCAAGGTGTAGAATCCTCCAGAGGCTTGTAGTTGTGCATAAACCTACTATTCGGCCACCCCTAACCAGTGCTCACAGGCAGAAATGGTTGCAGTGGGCCCAGAAATACATGAAGACTAACTTTCAAACAGTCTTGTTTACTGATGAGTGCTGTGCAACCCTGGATAGTCCAGATGGATGGAGTAGTGGATGGTTGGTGGATGGCCACCATGTCCTAACAAGGCTGTGACGTCAGCAAGGAGGTGACGGAGTCATGTTTTGGGCTGGAATCATGGGAAGAGAGCTTGTAAGCCCCTTTAGAGTCCCTAAAGGCGTGAAAATGACTTCAGCAAAGTATATAGAGTTTTTGATTGACCACTTTCTTCCAAGGTATGAAAAGAAGAACCGTGCTTTCTGTAGCAAAATTATCTTCATGCATGACAATGCACCATCTCATGCTGCAAAGAATACCTCTGTGTCATTGGCTGCTATCGGCATAAAAGGAGAGAAACTCATGGTGTGCCCGCCATCCTCCCCTGACCTCAACCATATTGAGAACCTTTGGAGCCTCCTCAAGCAAAAGATCTATGAGGGTGGGAGGCAGTTCATATCAAAACAGCAGCTGTGGGAGGCTATTCTGACATCTTGCAAAGAAATTCAAGCAGAAACTCTCCAAAAACTCACAAGTTCAATGGATGCAAGAGTTGTGAAGGTTATATCAAAGAAAGGGTCCTATGTTAACATGTACAGTAACTTGGCCTGTTGAGATGTTTTTGACTGAAATAGCTTTCAGATTTCAGTAAATATGACCTCCTAATGCTGCAAATTCAACAGATGACCATTTTCAGTTCTTTATAATCATTAAAATGTTTTGAAACGCTGTTGTGCATAATAATTTGGAACAGTGCATTTTGAGGGATTTTTTTAGTTTTGCAAAGAAATAGTTATCATTGGGAGGTTTGTTCAATAAAATTTGAATTATGCTCTAATGGTTGACGACTTGAAAATTATGCTGTCATTTGCATCAACTATTTAGGAAAATCAGAGACAAATGTCATTTGCATAATAATTTGGAACACGATGTAGTTTCAGCTCTGATCGGATTGAGGCTTTGAAGCAGACTTTGTTTGAGATCTGTCCAGACAATCAACGCAATGTTTCACATAAAGGCGCACAAAAGGACATAAATAATGTGAAACTATGCTTGAAAGTGTTCAATGAATGTGGTGAAGATATATCACGATTCGTCTCACACTATCTGGACGAGATCCCCCCGGTTTCTTTCAACCACATCGATGTGTCAACGTTACTTGGTAAAACTGAGCAAATAAATACTGATATCAGCTGTATGAAAAGAACCCTCGTAGGGCAAACAAATGTTTGTGAGACTCTGTGGGATGTGACTACCTCTCTGGACAGATGAGTAACTGCTGCGGAGAAGCCAGACGGACCCCACGCTGATCCGGTGACCGGCGCTCATGCCCAGCCGGCGCACATGCCCAGCTAAGCTCATGCCCAGGACACTGCTGACAAATTCAATTCAGTTTTATTTATATAGTGCCAAATCATAACACAGGTCATCTCAAGGCACTTTACAGAAAAGAGTGGGTTTAGGCCACGCTCTCAAAGACAAAGACATGATACAGCTGATGTCCCCCGCTCCGCTGACCTGGGCCGCAGAAGAAACTGTGGTCTCCGGCGTGCACTACTGTGGTGTGGGAAGGATGCTGGCTGAAGTCAAAGCCAGGAGGATCGATAGCTCTGCCTAAACCTCGCCATGCACAAGCTACAGGGAAACGTGAACGGAAACAAGCTGGAGTAGTTGGAACCAGTAAGATCTCTAACATACAAGCTGTCAAAACTAAATTGGTGAGTTTTTACAACCAAGTTTGATCTGAGTCTGGAGGCTGACAGTCTCTGTGACCATTTGAAAGAGAAACTGGGTCGCGAAGTTATGTGCGGGAAGACTGAGACATCACATGGAAGATTCAGCTCATTTCATACCATGGCAGAATGTAACGATGTGGCAGATATGTACGACCCTCAGCTGTGGCCAGCTGGAGTCTGGATATTATGAACCGCGCCGCCGAGAGGAGCCGCAGTGGTTTCGGGAGTCTCACCTGGCTGAGGGGAAAGCTATAGCTCACGGGAGGAGCCTGCTGCTAGTGACGTTGCAGCGGGAGGCAGTGAGCTGCGGCTGATCCCCTCTATGGAATAAAAAGTAAAACCAACAATCCGGCTTGCATCGTATAACGCGCATGGCCTGAGTGTGGGTCATAGTGCTGCTGATGCAACAAGGCGTCTGGTTGTTGACAAACTCTTGGAAGAATGTGGCATTCTGTGTCTTCAAGAAACCTGGCTTGCCAAGCAGGACTTGGACAAATTAAACACTTTACATAAGGATTTCCATGGTGCTGGTGAATCCACCACTGATCTCAGTACTAGAACAGTCCGTGGCAGGATTCCCATTGGAGTGGCTATTCTATGGAACACAAAATATGACTTGATAGTAAATGTGGTGAGATTGAATGTTGACTGGACTTTGGGGCTAGAAATCAATTTGAATGAAAGAAATGTACGATTATAAATATGTACGCACCATGAGTCTTATCAGCCTGAAGATGAATTTATGAACAGATTAGCATTTGTGAATTCTTTCATTGAGGATAATGATTCAACCTGTGTCTTTGTTATTGGAGATGTTAATGCAGATCTGGCTGACACCAATTCTGTATTTGCCAAACATCTTCTGCAGTTCTCTGATGACAACAATCTTATTGTGTCCAGCAAAATGCTCCTGCCTGATGCAAGCTACACTTACATTAATGAAGCCTGGCACACCACCTCCTGGCTCGATCACTGTATATGTACAGCGGATGCCCATGCATCACTGAGCAGCATGTGCATCTATTATGGGATGGCTACTTCTGACCACATACCATTTGGCATGTCTCTAAGTGTGGAGGATATACCTGCTGTCTCTGCTGATGGCGAGGCTGCTTGGTCAGGGAAGCTGGACTGGTCTAGTCTAACACAGGAGGAGTTAAATAAATGCGTCACTGTAACTGACAATGTGCTTAGCAGGATCCACATTCCCAGGAGTGCTCTGGTGTGCTCTGATATGAACTGTAAAAATCCACAGCATGCTAGTGAACTCTGTGACATGTATGATGCTATTGTTAACGTTCTCATTAGCTGTAGCAGACCATTTTGTAGAAATCCAAACAGGGAACTTAACATCAAACCTGGATGGAATGAGTTTGTGTCAGAACAACACGTCACAGCTAGAGAGGCCTTTATTCTCTGGTTCGAAGCAGGTCGACCCAGACAGGGACCATTGCTGGAAATTAAAAAACAAACTAATGCAAGATTTAAACATGGTCTTCATTTTATTAAAAGAAATGAGAACTAAATGCGGGCTGAGTCAGTTGCCAGAAGCCTGCAGAGTAAGAATTCTTATGATCTTTGGACAGAGGTTGAAGTTGTGAATAATGTTAAAACCTCCTTACCATTTGACATAGAGGGTATAAGTGGCCCTGAGAAAATAGCTTAGATGTGGCGTGATCACTATTCTGAACTCTTCAACTGTGTCAAGGGTGATGTACTATTTATGGACAGTGCAGACTGTCCTGAGGGCACTGTGGTTCAGCCCATAGAGGTGTGTGACGCAATCAGGATGCTTGAGGACAGGAAAGCTTGTGGACTAGACCTTGTTGTAGTAGAACACCTCAAAAATGCAAGCAATGAACTCTGTCCACTGCTCTCCATGTGTTTTACTGTGTTTTTTAGTCCGTGGTGTCCTCCCAGACTCTCTTGTGTCCCTGTTATCAAGGACAAAGCTGCAAAGCTAAACAGTGTTGAGAATTATAGACCAATTGCTCTAGCCAGTATCCTATCTAAAATGTTGGAAATAATTTTGCTCACATGGTTGGAATTTTTTTTTTTCTTCTGACGCTCAATTTGGTTTTAAAAGAAAGCATGGCACTGATATGTGTATATTTGCTCTAAAGGAATTAGTGGCAAAGTATCGAAGCCTTAATTCCTCTGTCTTCTTGAGTTTTACCGATGCATTCAAAGCATTCGATAGAATTAATCATGAAAAACTACTTATGAAATTACCCCTTAGAGGTGTTCCCAAGTATTTAATTAGAATTCTGGTTTTCTGGTATGCCAATTAGGCCATACGTGTAAAATGGGGAAACATTCTATCAACTCCCTTTCATGTGAGCAACGGTGTACGGTGGAATTTTGTCCCCTATTCTGTTTAATGTTTATATGGATGATCTGTTGAGACATTTGAACGGATGTAACGCAGGCTGTGTTGTGGGTAGCTCTGTCATCAATCATCTCACGTATGCAGACGACCTAATAATAATGAGTCCTTATAGTGCTGGGTTGCAACAACTATTAAGAGTTTGCTCACAATATGGCAATGATCACAACATCAAATTTAACACTAAAAAGAGTAATGGCATGATTGTGAGATGCAGAGAGGACAGGGAACTAGTTTTTCCTACCTTTAAATTGTGTGATACTTCTCTTGCGACATGCAAGGAAATAAAATATCTGAGTCACATCATCACTGATGATTTGAGAGATGACAGCGATATCTACAGGCAGTGCCGTAAATTGTATGCCCAAGCCAATATGTTACTGAGAAAGTTTAGTATGTGCTCTGTAAATGTTAAATCTTCTCTGTTCAGAGCTTACTGTATTCCTCTGTCCACTGCACACCTGTGGAGCAGCTACAGGACTGACAGTATGAGAAGGCTGACTGTGGCCTACAACAATGCACTGCTGCTTCAGGTGCCCAGATCGCACAGCGCCAGACAGCTGTTTGTGACATGTGGCATTCCTATGTGTAAGGCACTACTGAGGAAATTTATGTACAGTTTCATGTGTCGTTTGGATGACTCGGAAAACAGCATCATACAGACCCTGATAAGCCTTAGGAAGAGCAGTCTCAGATACACCTCTGCTCTCAGAAGACACTGGCACACCAGCCTCTACAAGAACTCTTTTTAAAGACTGTTATGTTGTTTTTTATTGTTTCCCTGATGCCCCTACCCCTTCTTATTTTATATGGACCCGCTTGTGTGGCTGAAATAAAGATGAATTATTATTATTATTATTATTATTATTATTATTATCATTGCCCAATCATCTCCAGTTGTTCTAATTAACCACCTGCTTCTCATCAGCCACAGGCTTCATAAGTGGGTGGTTTCTCTCTCTTGGTGTGGGAATGTTGGACTCTGCACGCCAGCAGCTTGGTGTTCTCCCAAGATCTCTCATGCCTACCTCCTCCACCTTCTGCTGGAAACCTTGAGCAGCTCCTCCTAAACAATCATCTCACCACTATCAGGACCTTCTGAATACTCTCCTGGTTAGAACCATCCACCTGGAATCTCCTCCCTTCCCTCACCAAGCAAGTCTCCCATAAAATTAATCCATTCCCTAACCCAGGGGTCTGCAACCTGCGGCTCTGGAGCCACATGTGGCTCTTTGTTCATAGCCAGTGGCTCCTGACAATAAAGTCAAAACTTTCAGTAAAAAGGGGATGTCGACTTGTGAGGAAAAACTGTAAATTCACTCAAAAAATAAAAAATTCATAAGAAAAGTTGGAAATTTATTCAAAGAGATTCAAAGATTTTATTTGTCAATACTACTATACCTGCAGGACGTACAGGAGAACTGAAATGCCGTTTCTCTCTCTCTTCAGTGGTGTGCACAATATAAAAAAGAAAAAGGACTGAAGCTAGAAAAACAACAACAGCAGTCTATGTACAGTAATGCTACCCATAGAGCAAATGGCAACAAAAGATTTTTTTTTTTTTATTACTTATTTTTGTACCTGTAGGTAGATTTGTTTTGCAGTCTGGTGACAAACCACCAGCTGCCGGTCGCTGCGTGCGCAAGCGCCCCTTAACTCCCTAACCTGCATGTTTTTGGCATGTGGGAGGAAACCGGAGAAATCCCAGAGTAAACCCACGCAAACACGGGGAGAACATGCAAACTCCACACAGATCACTGTTGGCCGGGGGCAGGGATCGAACCCACGATCTCACAGTCCCCGCGATCCCCCGGCCGAGGGTAAAACTGTGCTGCTACAGTGCTAACCACTGCTCCACCGTGCAGCAGAGATAGACCCAGACCTCTCATAGTGCAAATAGAGATAAACGATTAATGATGCTGAAACCCAGCAATGCTATATACAGAAAACTAGAAATGTAATACCAGTAGTTGCAGTTCAATGCGGTAGTGAAGGTGCAGATAGCAACAGATAGGACTGCACATGATCAGTATTGCAATGACAGACAGACAGCAGCAGATATGGCATTTGTGCGAAAGGTTGCAGTTAAAGTGCAGAGACATACAGCAGCAGATGTATTACTGTTGGTGTGCCAGTCTTTCTGTGCCAGCAGTTGAGGTAGTTATTGTGCGGGTGAGTGCATTACGGTCTGGGGGATGTGGGGGGGGGGGGCAGAGTTCAGGGTCCTGATGGCCTGATAAACGAAGCTGTTTAGCAGTCTTGTGGAGCGGGTCCGGAGGCTCCGATACATTTTCCCTGAGAGCAGGGGGCTGAAGAGAGAGTGGGAGGTGTCGCCTGCAAGGTCGATGGCTCTGTGGGTGATGTTTGAGGTTGATGTTTCTCACAACAACACAATTGTGAGAAACACTCACAAAAGTTTAGGGAAAAACACCCACAAATTTTACTGGAAAAGTTGCTTTTTTAATTATATTATTTTATTTATTATTTATTTGATTTATTTCTTATTTTATTTTTTTTCATTATTTTTTATTTAGAATTTACATGAAAAGTACTGTAAATTTCCTTGAAAAAGGTAATTTGCAAAGAAGACAAGGACAAATTTATTGGGAAAGCAGATTTACATGAGAAATCTGACATTTATTGAAAGAAACACCATTGCACATTTGCAATAAAAATTATATTTCTTTAAAAAAAATCAAATTTACTGGAAAAGTTGCATTCATAATGAGAAAAAAATGTCACAAATTTATGTGGAAAAAGGTTGCAATTTTACCTGAAAAAGCAACAAATTTTAAAGAAAAAACATGAAATTCATGTGAAAACCACAAAATTTAGGCCAAAAATTTCACAGATTTTGGAAAAAAAATGATAATTTTATACGGTAAAACTTGTTACTATTGATGGGGTCAGGCCAGTTTGCATGTTGCTGTTTTACCCTAGTGTTCAGGCTCACATATTTTTGTGGCTCCATGCAGATTCTGCTGGTCAAAAACCTAAATGGCTCTTTCCATAACCAACCTCGTCCCAAACCAAAAGTCCCTGGGCCCAGGGTACCCTCTCCTACCTCCCTCACACTCCAAACTAAACTGAAGCCAAAGACTGAAACTACACTCACGTGGTGAAGCTCTACTCAGCATCTGTAAGATACAGTCATGTGAAAAAATTAGGACACCCCATTAAATATTCACATATCTATGTCTAACCTTGTTTTTGTTTTTATCTGCATTTTTTTAACATTTATTTTAGCCATTTTAAGTGGGAATGAATGTGGGGGTGTCCTGAAAAGGATGAGGGGTGTCCTAATTTATTCCTCACTATTTGTTTAGAATTTAGGCGCCATAAGCCCCTAGTGGTCAAGATTTACTCCAAGAAAATATTCAGTTCAGATGTCAGAGATGTCCAAGGCTATAACTTGAAAGTGGTAAGAGATTTTTTTTTTTTTTTGGACTTATTTTGTACCCGTAGGTAGATTTGTTCTGCAGTCCGGTGACAAGTCACCAGCTGCCAGTCGCTGCGTGTGCAAGCGCCCCTTAACTCCCTAACCTGCATGTTTTTTTGCATGTGGGAGGAAACCGGAGAAATCCCGGAGTAAACCCACGCAAACACGAGGAGAACATGCAAACTCCACACAGATCACTGTTGGACGGGGGCAGGGATCGAACCCACGATCTCATGATCCCCGCGATCCCCCGGCCGAGGGTAAAACTGTGCTGCCGCGGTGTTAACCACTGCGCCACCGTGCAGATAATGGCTTACTGTCAAGAAGAAAGATGTATAATATGATCCAAAGTTTGAGATATGAGTAAATTTATGCATCTAATTTGCATAATGGCAAGCAGCCATAATAAATTACATAACTTTTGGTCAAAAATGGACTTTTGGATATATTTACACAAATGATGGTTTTGCTTACTTGTCACCGGTTTTGTTTTAGGTTTTTTTTGTTATCTTCTCTTCAAAGTATATGAACCAGAACATTAGTAGAATGTCAACAAAGAAATTTGTCAGACTTACCGCTGGCCAGGCAGCTCTTGCTTCATCCATTTTCGTCCATCCTGGTTGTTATTTTGCCTTCTGTTGGTCATTTGTGCTTTCTCTCCCACAACCAGAATCTCTTATGATTATCCCACCTCAATTTTGCTTTTATTCCGCCATAATTTATCTTATATGACGACATGGAACCGGCGCGATTGTTCTCTAGTCACATGGCGCTGGGGGTGGCAGCAGGTGAACATCAACCAGCTTTGCCCACCCTGTTATAACAAAATGTAAACATTTACCTTCATAAGCTAAAAAAATCTCTCTTTAGAATCTAGTTGGCAAATTTGGGAGCAAATGGCTCCTCCTTCTGCGATTGAGTACATCCACAGCGATCTGTAATGTCCACATTTATTTGTCTAAAAATTTTTTCTTCTCTGGTGTCCAGAAGGATGGTTCTATGTCCGCCATAAGTCCTCCAAGGCAAGAGCAGTAAGTTATACGTGTCTGCCACCTTGTGAGGTGGAATCCTTTGTACAACTTAAATTAACTGGGGAGTTTTTGGCCATGTCATATAACATCACATGACAGGCGCAGCACTGCGCCTGTGGCAGTGGGGGCGCTATCTGATCCTTGAAACCTTGCCACAATAAGGGTTAAAAAAACACACACATACACACAGGCTTATACAGGATGTCCTAATTTTTTCCACATGACTGTAAATCAGTAACATTAACAGTACATATATTCATTCATTATGGTCACCTTTTTCTCTTCTCCACAGGGATGCCAGTTTTTTGCCACAAAAATCCTATTTTCAAACCTTTTAGCATGCTGTCCTCCCAGTGTCTTCATTTTGGGTCCATTATATCCAAACATGTCAACCCAAGCATGAGGAGAACATGGTGCATTTGAACCTTCAACCTTCTCACTGTGAGGCTACCCACTACATCACCACGCTGCCTCCATGGGGTGGCCTCGGGCCAGATCAAACTGAACCTTGTTCCAGTCTTTTTTAAGTATGAGAGTAGTTTTCAGAATGATACAGACTTTCAGGTGTGAAAAAAAAACAAAACAAAAAAAAACAACCTTCAGACCATGAAACAGTTTCAGAATCCAATCTTTCAAAAACTTCAAATTTTACTGTTTAATGTCCAAGGTTCAAAAATCCTGGAGAATATTTTCCTCTCAATTCGAAGTGGATTTATGTTTGTTTGACCTGGAACATTAACTGATCTATGAAGGATAAAACAATTATAATCGGTGCAGCTAGAAACTGGTCAACACCAAGTTTTTTAGCTGATTTAGGACAATTCTGATGGGCTGAATCAAAAAATCACATTGGTTTTGCTCAATCAGGTCAACTTTTTGAACTACAGCCATGTTTTTTTTTTGTTTGTTTGTTTTTATGTTTTTGTTTAAATGAACGCTTTATATTTCTTGAAATTTCTCAAACTCTGAAGAGTTTTCATGTGACAATTTATGACATGATGTCATAAATTGTCATGATGGCTGATCACTGTTGGACTCTGAAGAGTGGCATCCCTGCCGCTGAGCATTCTAGAGGTTTGAATAAATGGAAGCTGAAGCTCTGAATTTTGAACAATGATGACATAACATTCAATTTACATGTACTTACCTTAATCAATGTCTACTATTCAATTTAAAGTAATCGAAGTTTGTAACATTTAATCAATAAATTGTGTTAGAAAATGATTTTTTTCTCTTAAAAATCTATTTCGGATGCGAAATATTAACAAAAATCAACCGATAATGTCAAAAAATTTAATCGATTTAGTCTGAAGCTCAGATTTTTAAAAAAATCAACTTAGCATAAAAACCTGACCTGATCGAGAGAAACGGATGTCATTTTTGGATTCAGCAGTGCAAAATTGTCTTAAATCAGTTGAAAAAACACAGACAACTTACAAAAAAATTATTTTTGTAACCCTGTGTTATCACCACCTGCACCTCATCAGCCACCATGTATATATACTAGTCTATTTTCTGTTCTTATCGCGGGACTGTTGGATTGCTCTCCACTCTGTTACCAGTGTGCTTTCCTCACCTGTTAATCTGGTAACTATAAACCAACCTTCATTATGCCGTCTAGCCAATGTCTTGCCAATGTGTGAACAACCTCTATAAGATGTATTCCCGATGCAAACTTGCTGACATTGACCGGACATATATGTGCTGTTGGGGCAACAACTATAAGTCTGGAGCAAGTTCATCATCACCTTCACCTTAGAATCCCTGGGCCCGGGGTATCTGCTATTTGGCTCCATTATTACCAAAACACGTCAAGGTTTAAGTAAAAAGAAAAGTTGTAAAACAAGGACGCTTTCAAATTTACAAGAAAAATCATTTGTAAAAAATCACAAAAATGAATAGAAGTTAGAATAAAAACTCATCTGTTGCTGTTTTTAAAATTCATCTTAAAACCCATTTTTAGCACTTTTTGAGATGTTGGTTTTACTTGTTTTTATTGTATGACTACTGTTTAATTTGTGTTGTTTTGTATGTTTTTAGTTGTATTTTATTGCTTTTATGCCTTATGTTTTTAGATTTTGTTTATCTTTGATGTGCAGCACGGTGTGTCAGCTGTGGTTGTTTTTAAAGTGCTTTATTAATAAAATTGGACTGGATAATGCTGTTGGAAGAAACATGAACATCTGCGGAGTCTCACTGCAGATGTTTGGACCAAAACTTGCTCCGTGCCTTTACCTTCTATACCCCCAGACACTCTTTGTCATCCCGTCGCCTCCCCCCTTCCTCCTTTATCCTCCTCCTCCTCTCACAATGACAGCCTGCAGATCCTTTACCCTCATGTGTTTCATGCTGAATTAGACCGTTAACAACACACACACGCACTCAGATCAAACAGAACGACTGCACACACACACACACACACACACACACACACACACACACGTGCGAAGTGTTGGTACTCCTGCTAACGGGGGAAATTCATCAGCCGCTAATGAGCAGCGCCAACAACACCTCGTAGTTTAAAGGAACAAATAAAGAGGCCCATTTATGTGTTCCTCGTTGCTCCTGCAAACGTCACTAATCAGTTATAACACTTCATGGTTAAGATGCTCTTTTACATTTAGGGGGTTTGGTTGAACTAAAATCTGTCTGCCGTCAGTCATCACTTGTTTTGTTCCAGCAGGTCAAATCACAGGTGAACTCTTTCACTGACGACGTCTGTTAATTAAACTGGGCGGTACGTGTTCACCTTCGGGGTCGCTGTGGGATCAAAGCTTCTATAAACCCACATGAGTTTCACCACCATTTAATGCTTTGTTTCTCTTTTGGTGTTTATTAAGTTAAAATGTCAAAACTTGACTGTGGACTGAGGAGCTCATGAGCGATGTTTTATGAGAGAACTAGAAAAGCACTCAGAGAGCGCATCCCTCCACCAAGCCACCGTCCCTCATGGATCACCTCCAAAACGTAATGTGTCCGTGTGCAGGCCAAGAGCCACTTTTGGTGAAAATTGCATCAAACTGTGCCGTAGCTTTGGAGTGTTCTTGCTAAGAAGATGACAAGAGCCTTGATGGAGGTACGTGTTCTTGGATCACCTCCAAAATGTAATGGGTTCCTCTCTAACCCAAGGACCACCTCTGGTGAAAGTTTCAGTCAAATCCATCCAGTAGTTTTGGTGTAATCCTGCTGAACAAATAAAATCAAGCCCCTTGGTGGAGGTATGCACTCTCAGATCAACACCAAAATGTATTAGTTTCATCCTCAGGCCAAGGGCCACCTGTGGAGGAAATGTCATCCAAATCTGTGCAGTAGCTTGTGTGTAATCCTGCTGACAGACAAACAAACCAACAAACCACCATGCATGAAAACATCACCTCCTAGGTAATAAAGAAACGAAAGGTAGAACCAGTCAGAAATGATTGAGTGGCTGGAGGAGTTTTAGTAAAGAGCTTAAATGTCGGAAAATGACAATATTGAGTTTTTAGGTTCAGTTTCACAGAAATGTTTCATTGGATTGTTTAAGTTTCAGCTGAAATGATGAGATCAGGAAATGAAACTGTCCCCCTGCAGCCGCTCTGGCACTAAATTACAGCGTACCGCCACATATCTGTGAGTGCTGCGAGGAAGCGCTATCTCCTCTCAGCAGCTGGACAGGCGCAGATTGAAGCAGACCTATAAATACTCTGAGACACGCGCGCGCGCACACACACACACACACACACACACACACACACAAACTGTAAACACAACCTGACGCCGAGCCTGAGCTCAGTCCACCTCGCCAAACCTGATTAAACAGGAAATAAATCACTGTTACACACACAGCCATTAGCATCAGCGTTAGCGTTTGGCTGTTTAGTGGTAGGAACGGCCTGACCTCTGACCTCTGACACTGAGCGGTGTAAATCTGACGTTTGACATTCAGTGGAAATCGGCTCCGTTTAACCAGGACATCGCTCAGGCTGACAGGACCTTTAGAGTCCAGTTTTAACCAGAACCAGAACATCCAGCCAGAAGCAGCAGAGGAATTGCTGCCCACTGGAGAGTCTCAATCAGTGTCAGTCCACATTCATTCATTCATCTGTTCATGTTCTTAACTGCTTGAGAAAAAAGTGCAAATTTGCCAGAAAAAGTTGCCAATTTTACCAGAATCAAGTTGCAAATTTTTCAGAATCAAGTTGAAATTTTTCCAGAAAAAAATTACACATTTTTCCACAGAAAAAGCCACAAATTTAATATTTTTTTTTGCCAATTTGCAAGAAAAGGTTGCAAATTTATAAGTAAAAAACTACAGATTTACAGCTATGAAGTGACTCATTTATGAGGAAAAAGTCACAACTGTTTTTTATTTTAATTTGATTTTTTCCACGGCGGGCGGGGGGGGGGGGGGTGTCAGCAAAGACAGATAAGAGGCTGTTGCCCAGCCAACAACATCCTGTACCCGTGCACATCCTTGGTGTGGAGAGAAGAGGGGGACAAAATGAGCCAGTGACAGCTGACATAAATCTGTGCTGGTGCGTCCTCAGGTGTCCTCCTGGTTGGACATGTCCTCCACAGCTGTCCAGGTCGGTGTAGCTGTAGTCAGAGCTGATCTGATCCATCACAGATCATTTTAATCACCAGCAAGTTTCCATCGTGACCTTTTAAACTTTCCTGCACATGGGAGCCGATCCGGGATGACTCAGCAGTGGGTCGGTGTTCTCTTAAATCAACGCCGTGTTTACTGCTGGGACCATCTTAACCTCATTAGCCTCAGCCCGGCTGATTAGCACCGGGCTCTGGGGTACCAGGAAACAACAATTAACTGATGCTTATCAGCATTTATCCCAATAACGAGGCAGCCAGGGTTTGTATGGGAACACAAAAGGTCACACATTAGCAGAGGAGCGCCGCAGCACTGGTTCTCTTATTTATTAGACTGTTGAAGCTGAAACAGGTTTCAGTTTTCCGGTCATTCACTCTAATGATGAGGCAGACATGTGAAGGATCTGGACGGTCTGGAAGGGGGGACTCTGGTTTAGGAGGTCAGGGGTTCAGTCAGGAACATGTGCTCAAACAGGAAGGAAAAGGAAGCGGAAAGAAGGTCCGCCCCTGGTTTAGATATTTTAAAAACGTGGAGTGACAGTGTGGAAAACAACCCATCCAGATGATTCAGACTCAGCATCTGTGTGTGTGGGTGAGACTCAGCTGAAGATTGTGCAGGTCTTCTCGAGTAGCAAAAACTGAGATAAACACCTGTGCTGCTGAAAGTCTGTCCATCCTGCTGCTCCTCGCTCTGCTGTGATGCCATCTGCTCCAGTCTTTACCAGAGAAGAGCCAGTCATCTCACTGGATCTGATCAGTGACACGTGGTTTGTCTACAGTCCAACGCCTGAACGAGTCCTCTGAGGTCTGAGCTCTGGACGCTACGCCTGAACCCTGACCAGGCTCTGTTTAAACCTCCTTTACACTGGGGTGGAGATTGCTGAGAGATCTCCTGGTCTCAGAGATCCCTCTGTCTCTCCGGGATCTCTGTAGATCACTCAGTGATCTCTGTACATCTTTACTGGTCTCACAGTGATCTCCATAGATCTTGCATGATCTCTCAGTGATCTGTCTTGGTCTCTCACTGATCTTGTAGATCTTGCAGTGATCTCTATAGATCTCTCAATGATCTCTCTTGGCAGGGCCAGCCCTAGCCATTTTGGTGTCCCTGCGTGCGCATGCGCGGGCCCCCCCCCCACACGCACAACCCCAAACACTATACCTCTTCGGGCCCTGAAGTCCCCAATACCAGCAAGAGACCAGCCAACTCAGGTTACTGCTCATAAAAAAAAACAAATTATATAAGCCCCTTTCAATCTGGCCTTGCAGTTACGGTCTGAATAGGGTTAGCCACGCCAGATGATGGCGGCTAACTGACCCTTCCACCCTCAGTGTGTGTCGTTGGCACTTTATAGACAAATGAACCTGCTCCAACTTCAAGTTTAAGGGAGGAGCGCCATGTTTTTTTTCTCCCTTTTCTCTTCTTTGGTCACACATCATGGACTATATTTCCCACAAGTCATGTGACTTCATGTCCTTTTGTCATGTGACTTCCTTGTAGTTATTTATTGGCCAGATCCTTCCAGCTGTAGACTTACAACTGATGATGTGGTGTTTCTCAGAGTCCAGGATCCTTCCTTGGTAGTACACGTCCTTCCAAGTCGAATCCTTGGTAGAGTCCTTCCTTGACGTCGGAGAACGGCAAGGACTGGAACAGCTCTTTACAAGCATACGAGCTGCGTCACTTCCGCTTTCAGGCTCCCAGCTGTTTTTGCTCGTTTTCAACTTTTTTCCCCTCAACTTCATGAAAATAAAAACAGATATCATCACAACCAGGCAGCAAGATATTCGGAGGAGGCGGCTGTACTGCCTGTACCTCTGCAGCCGATGTGGTCAGGGAAGTTAAGTATATCGTGTAAATGGCTAACTAGCTCATTAGTTATTAATTAGCATACTGGAGGGCTGTTAAATATTACTGCAGAAGCTGAATGTTGCTGTAAATAACTATGAAACACCGTTGGTTTTCGTCAAAACCTTACAGCCTCCAGTGTTGTGTGCTTTTTAACATTTCTAAGAATTGCCATTGTTGTTAGAAAAAAATATTCTGATATTAGCAGATCTGTAAGTTATATTTAATATACAACGATATTACACAATTGGCAAGGTATAAATTATAGTAGATGAGATGATAAAAAATAAATTCTTACAGCATGAACTTTGTTTAAAAAGTGTGGGGAAAAAAACAAAAAAACAAAAAACAAAACTTAGCCATCTCCCCATGTTGCTGCATTACTGCTGCATTTCAATTTAAAGGATTTCATATTCACATTTTTCCTAGCATCATTTCCCAGAGAGTATGTTTAAAATGGAGTAAACAATTAATAGGGTAAGAAGGGTTAAACTGGGTAGTTAAAACTATTAAAAAAAAATAGCACATTTTCACTTTTACAGTTTTGAAAAATCTGATTAAAACAAAACTGCAAACATTATTTATACTAAATGTTTTGGCTTACTTATGAGATTTATAACTGTAGTGGAAGCAAAGTTTTTTTTTCCCCCATTTACTTGAGGCTGAACCAAAAAAAGGAAAAAAGACTTTAGGAAAACATTTTAAACGGTGTTTCATTTATAATAATTATTTGGAGGTAATATATGATGTAATTCTGTACAAGATGATGGTCCTTCTCAGCTTGTTCTGTACTTTGTTGTGCAGGTCCGTGATGACTGCTGACTGAGCCCTGTGGTACCAGTTCTGCAGAGGTTCTACAGTGGAGCCGACACACATCCTGACTGCTGACTGCACTGTGCTGACATTAACCAGCTCCTGGTGTCTGTGGTGATGAACCGGCACCAAAAACCCCCTTCTACAGCCTCACCACCATCATCGGACAGTTCACACAAACTCTACTCGTTCATACATACTGCTTCAAAGACATGCACATTTATTCCTTCATTAAATACATTTTAAATACACATTTTCATTTTTCTTATTAAGCTTTTATGCACGTTTGTAACTGAAATGTTTAACAAATTTATCAAATATATTCTCATTTGTTATATATTTATAACTTCAGTTTCAATCCAGTTCACTGCATTAATGTTTTAAATTTGTAAATATATCTTAATCACATGTTTACACCTATATATTTCTATGATTTTAATATAAAGTTTGAATCATCATCGTCTGTTGTCTGTGTTGCCCCTTTTCCATGCCAGTCCACACTGTAGCATACATTAGAAAAACCCGGTAACACAGTTGGACTCCAAACATTATATTCAACACTAGAAGAAAAGGCCATTTCTAACAACAATAGCAGAACAAAAATAACAGCAATTATTTCTCAATGACCCTTTCCAGCAAACAAAAATATTTGTTGGCTCTCTGCCTGGCCTCTTCCTGTTTGTTTCTTTGTACCTGTGAAAAACACAAATATAAAGTTTGTCTAAGAGAGTGTAATTTACTATGTAGTGTAATTAAGTAGTGGTGTTGGCGTTATCGCGTTAATCGCCTCTTAATGCGATGCCCCCGTTCCGTTAACGGCGACAAATTTTGTGATTGCAGTTAACGGCAGAAAGCGCAAACAGTACTTTTTGGCCTAGCTGCTCTCCGTACCAAGGCCGTTGTGGCCACTGACACTGTGTGCGTCATGCAGACAAGCTGGATTACAACCATGGATATCACCAAAGTGCTGTCATGTTTAAGTTTACAACGTTATCTGTTGGAGCTCTCACCTGGATAACTGTTATAGCCTCCTCCTAAACTTCACCTGGATGTTGTGTTGTTCTTCTGTGGAAGGTAGCTAGCTCATAGCTAGTAGCTACTAGCTCCATGCTAGGTTATAGCTGATCTCCATCTACTGAGATGGACAGAAATTCGCCTGTTTTCATCCCCACAGGTCAAACTGTTGGTGAGTACCAGGCTAAAAAAAATTCTCAAGCTGTGTTCGGAATGTCCGTTCACTCCCTCGCCGTTTTTGTAGCATTTTTGAGTGTCGTCATGAGCGCGATAGTAGCTCCGTTTGTTAGCGCCGCTACTCAGATGCTAACATAGTAAACAAATGACCCGTGCTGGCAAAAGGAGTCACTTTGGGGACATTTTCAAAACTAATGTAACGTTATTTCCATATTCTGTATTGAAGACCTTCAAAATGATATTTAATGTGTAGGAAGTGTGCCAAAACGGCCCGGAAAAAATGATTTGTTTATGTTTTGGCTCGGTTGAAAACTCACGTTCGATCGGTCGGAAGTAAAGTCTTCTGCAAAAACATATGTATTTTTAGAAAGTACGATTTCTAAGCTTTCCAATGATAGCGGGCAGTCACGGGAGTTTTCCCGGGACTTGCCGCTAGCAAACAAAGAAAGAGTCATGATTTATGATTTATGCACTTCTCATGCCTGTAGCTCATAATGACGCGGTGCACACCAGAAATATTATTTCTGGAGAATATACTGGATAGTTTTTGTCATTATGGGTATGTTGAGAGCTTTAATAAACATGCAGGTGAAGAAAGCAAGTACATTTGCCCACTCCCATGTTTATAACAGTATGAGAAACTTGAAAAATTACCAAGTTAAGGTACACTGTATCTGAATGGAAAAACACACGATTAACGAGTTATTAATCACGATTAACTCAACGTTCCAAAAGATTAATAGCGATTAGAAATTTTAATTGTGCAACACCATCCATCCATCCATCTTCTACCGCTTTTCCGGAGGTCCGGGTCGCGGAGGCAGCAGTTCAAGCAGAGAAGCCCAGACTTCCCTCTCCCCAGCCACCTGCTCCAGCTCTTCAGAGGGGATACCAAGGCGTTCCCAGACCAGCTGGGAGACATAGTCTCTCCACCGAGTCCTGGGTCTGCCCCGGGGTCTCCTCCCAGTGGGACATGTCTGAAACACCTCAAGTGGGAGGCGTCCAGGAGGCATCCTAATCAGATGCCCATACCACCTCAACTGACTCCTTTCAATGTGGAGGAGCAGCGGTTCTACTCTGAGCCTCTCCCGGATGACTGAGCTCCTCACCCTATCTCTGAGGGTGAGTCCAGCAATCCTACGGAGAAAGCTCATTTCAGCCGCTTGTATCCGCGATCTCGTTCTTTCGGTCATTACCCAAAGCTCGTGACCATAGGTGAGAGTAGGAACGTAGATTGACTGGTAAATTGACAGCTTTGCCTTAGAACTCAGCTCGCTCTTCACCACAACAGACCGGTACAACGTCCGCATCACTGCAGATGCTTCTCCAATCCGTCTGTCGATCTCTCGCTCCATTTTCCCCTCACTCGTGAACAAGACCCCAAGATACTTAAACTCCTCCACTTGGGGCAGGAGCCTGTCCCCAACCCGGAGAGGACAATCCACCTTTTTCCGGCTGAGGACCATGGACTCGGACTTGGAGGTGCTGATTCTCATCCCAGCCGCTTCACACTCAGCGGCAAACCGTCCCAGCAAGAGCTGTAGGTCATTGCTGGATGAAGCCAACAGGACAACATCATCTGCAAACAACAGAGATGAGATCCTGTGGTCACCAAGCATGACACCCTCCATTCCCTGGCTGCGCCTAGAAATCCTGTCCATAAAAATTATGAACAGGATCGGTGACAAAGGGCAGCCCTGGCGGAGTCCAACTCTCACTGGGAATGACTCCGACCGAGTGTTGGCAATACGAACCAAACTCTAACAACGGTCGTACAGAGACCGAATAGCTCGTAACAACAAGCCCGATACCCCATACTCCCGAAGCACCCCCCACAAAAATCCACGAGGGACGCGGTCAAATGCCTTCTCCAAGTCCACAAAACACATGTAAACTGGTTGGGCAAACTCCCACGAACCGTCAAGAATTCTCGAGAGGGTAAAGAGCTGGTCCGATGTGCCACGGCCAGGACGAAAACCACATTGCTCCTCCTGAATCTGAGGTTCGACCAACGGCCGGACTCTCCTCTCCAGTACCTTGGCATAGACCTTCCCAGGGAGGCTGAGGAGTGTGATCCCTCTAAAGTTGGAGCACACCCTCCGGTCCCCTTTTTTGAAGAGAGGAACCACCACCCCGGTTTGCCATGCCAAAGGCACTGCCCCCGACCTCCACGCAATGTTGCAGAGGCGTGTCAACCATGACAACCCAACAACATCCAGGGCCTTGAGGTACTCAGGGCGAATCTCGTCCACCCCCAGGGCCCGGCCACCAAGGAGATTTTTAACCACCTTGGCGACCTCAGCCCCTGTGATAGGCGAGTCATCCCCTTCGTCCCCAAACCCTGCTTCCTCTGTGGAAGGCGTATCAGTGGGATTGAGGAGATCCTTGAAGTATTCCTTCCACCGCCCGACGATATCCCCAGTTGAAGTCAACAGTGTCCCATCCGCACCATATACAGTGTGGACGGGGAGCTGCTTTCCCCTCCTGAGCCGCCGAACAGTTTGCCAGAATTTCTTTGAAGCCGACCGAAAGTCTTGTTCCATGGCCTCACCGAACTCCTCCCATACCCGGGTTTTTGCTTCAGCAACCACCCGAGCTGCACTCCGCTTGGCCTGCCGGTACACCTCAGCTGCTTCGGGAGTCCCACAAGCCAACCAAGCTTGATAGGACTCCTTCTTCAGCTTAATGGCTCCCCTCACCACTGGTGTCCACCACTTGGTTTGGGGGTTGCCACCACGAGATGCACCGACCACCTTGCGGCCACAGCTCTGGGCTGCCGCTTCAACAACAGAGATGGAGAACATGGCCCTTTCAGACTCCATGTCTCCAGACTCCCTTGGAATGTGGTTGAAGTTCTTCCGGAGGTGGGAGTTGAAGACCTCCCGGACAGGGGCATCAGCCAGACGCTCCCAGCACACCCTCACTATACGTTTGGGTCTACCAGGTCTGAATGGCTTCCTCCCCTGCCATTGGATCTAACTCACCACCAGGTGGTGATCAGTTGACAGCTCTGCACCTCTCTTTACTCGGGTGTCCAAGACATACGGTCGCAGGTCTGATGATACGATAACAAAATCGATCATCGACCTGCGACCTAGGGTGTCCTGGTGCCAGGTGCACATATGGACACCCTTATGCTTGAACATGGTGTTTGTTATGGACAGACTGGGCAGGCCGTTCCTCCCAATCACCCCCCTCCAGGTTTCATTGTTGTTGCCCACGTGCGCATTGAAGTGGTGTGCAACACCACTATAATTAATATAATATGCATAATTTTAGTAATTTTGCTGTTTAAGGACAGAGGTTGGTAGAAGCATTTGGATAGTATTAAAAAGAACATGCTTATATTTTATTCTCCTTAGACTAACTGGTCAGCTCAGTTAGTCTAAGGAGAATAAAACCAACTGAACTGCTTGAACTGCTGCCTCCGCGACCCGGACCTCCGGAAAAGCGGTAAAAGATGGATGGATGGATGGATGGATAAACTAACTGTAACCCAGCTGAGAAAATGACCATTTTTTTTCTCAGATGTCAATTGTATTAATACAATTGTGTGATTTTATTTTGAAAAATGATCAATTTGGGAAGAGGAAGTGTGATCCTCGTTATCCAACTTTTAAATTCCCGTTTCATGCTCACGTTGGGCGATTGTGGTCTTTTCATTCATTAAGAGCGATATTAGCCCCGCCTTCCGAGCAGAGGCAGCAGGCGCGCACTCGGGTTTCGGTCTTGTACGATCTGAGAGCTGACGAGAGAGGCTGTGGACGGTCTGGTTCACACTGATACCTCTTTTTGGTGAGTTTAATTTAGAAAGATGCTGTAAATGAATCTAAACACTGTCCAAACACTAATTTGGAACCTTTATTATCCTAAGTTGATGGGAGCACGAACTTGAGAGGCCGTGAGGCTGTGACTTTTGCTGTGTTCACACTGATACCTCATCTTGGTGAGTGAGAACCGAGTGTGTACTAAACAATACATGCTAATGCTAATCGCGAGTGGATTTTTTTCTGTTTAAAAGCAATGGAAAAGGCTATTTTTGTGTCTGTATGTTTTTTTTTGTTTTGTTTTTTTAGATTTAGTATACTTTATTGATCCCCAGAGGGGAAATTGAGGGTCATCCACCACCTGGATGGATGAAGCAGCCACGATACGGCGCTATCCCTTAACCATTCACACACACATTCACACCTAGGGCCACTTTAGAGTCTCCAATTTGTTTTCCTAAATAAGTTAATAATAATAATAATAATAATAATAATAATAATAATAATAATAATAAGTTTTCCTAAATGTGATTTCAGTTCCCAACAGTATGCTCAAGTACTTTTAGTTCTTATGCACTATTTCTGTCGAATGTAATGTGTAGTTTGATGCTAAAAGCACATGGTGTTGGTCTCCTATGTAAATTCCTAGGTTATGCTAAACCCAGTAGCTTAGACAGGGTTTTACTGATTTTAAAAGGGAATATTGGAAGTAATGAGACAGTATATTCCCTGGTTATGTGATAGATTAATTGTACTGTATTTCATTTCATGATTTACAAAGACAAGGCTGAAAGGGATTAATCATAATTTCATGGTTAAATGATGTAGAGATAAAAAGAGAAATTCATTTAATTGGTTACATGAAAAAGAAAAGTATTTCATGTGCTACCAGAGAGATTGTGAGAAAAGAACACATGCATGTAAGATGTAAGATGTGAAATGTAAGATATTACTATATTACTGGATTGTAGCAATAGTAATATGAGAGAAGAATTTAAACACTAAGCTATAGTGTTATATAAGAAGAGATTGGAAAATGAATTACTCTAGCTGTAAACGATAATACCATTATTGTTGTGCAGGCTAGGTTTTTTTTGGTTGCTGATTAAGAACCTTCTGGATCCTGGATTCTCTCCGAATGGAGATGGCGAGCCTGACCCAAGACCTGAACCGAGACTGAACCGAGATCTGACCAAGATCTTGATTGAAGAACATCCTTCCTCTCTTCAGTGCCCAGAATTCAAAGTGGTAACAACTCAAGCCGCCGCTTTAAAAAAGGAAAATAAACCTGAGTCTGGAGATACAAGATATCTTGACTGGTCAAACGACTAAACCAAAAGGACAAACAAACACTGAGCTCAGTAGGACATTTTTGGGGTTTTATTTTATACTGGCCGTTGTTATATTTGTATAGCTGTAAATTGTTTGTATATATTGTTCTCTTTATCTCTACAAATAACAACCACTATTGCTCATTTCCTGCCTCCAGCTATTTCATTCCACACTCATTTTAATTCCCTATTGTAACCCTTACGAACCTAGCAACTGGTCTACACTTAATAATTTCCCTTACCTAATTAACATAAGGCAAGGGTTACATAACACACTGAAGAAAAAATCAAAAGAATAAAGTTAAAAAATATGTGTAAAAAGTTATATATATTTTTATATATTTTTTACATATATTTTTTTAACTTTATTCTTTTGATTGAATAAAGTTAAAAAAAATATATGTAAAAAAATATAAAAAAAGTTAAAAGTTAAAAAGTTAAAAAAATATATGTAAAAAGTTCCCCCTCATGGATCGTCACCTTATCGTGGTGGGGGGGTTTGCGTGCCCCAGTGATCCCAGGAGCTATGCTGTCCGGGGCAATTTGCCTCTGATAGGGTCACCCAAGACAAACTGGTCCTGGGTGAAGGGCCAGACTAAGAACGATCCAACAGACTCTCATGATAAATTCGAGATCAAGGATTCAGTGTACCCCGCCCGGTATGGGGTTACCGGGGCCCCACCCTGGAGCCAGGCCTGGGGAGGGGCTCGATGGCTAGCATCTGGTGGCCAGGTTTCCACCTATGGGACCCGGACGGGCTCAGCCCGAAGGAGTTACATGGGTCCGCCCTCCAGTGGGCTCACCACCTGCAGGAGGGATCATGGGGGTCTGGTGCTATGTGGATTAGGTGGCGGTCAAAGGCGGAGACCTTGGCGGACTGATCCCAAGCTTTCTAAACTGGCTTTTGGTACGTGGAATGTCACCTCTCTGGTGGGGAAGGAGCCTGAGCTGGTGTACGATGTTGAGAGATACCGGCTAGATATAGTCTGCCTCACCTCAACACGCGGCTCCAGTTCCGGAACCAGTCTCCTAGAGAGGGGCTGGAGCTTGGCCTTTTCGGGAGTTTCCCCGGGCGAGAGGCGATGAGCAGGGGTGGGTATTCTTGTATCCCCCCACCTTGCTGCCTCTATATTGGCGTTTTCCCCGGTGGGTGAAAGGGTTGCTTCTCTGTGCCTTCGGGCTGGGAAACGGGTCCTGACCATCATTTGTGCCTATGCACCAAATGATGTTTCAGAGTACCCACCCTTTTTGGAGTCTGTGACTGGGGTATTGGAGGGTGCTCCTCTTGGAGACTCCATTATCCTACTGGGGGACTTCAATGTGCACGTGGGCAACGACAGTGAAACCTGGAGGGGGGTGACTGGGAGGAACGACCTGCCCGATCTGAACCCTAGTGGTGTTCAGTTATTGGACTTCTGTGCTAACCACAGTTTGTCCATAACGAACACCATGTTCAAGCATAAGGGTGTCCATATGTGCACCTGGCACCAGAACACCCTAGGTCGCAGGTCGATGATCGATTTGGTTATCGTGTCATCAGACTTGCAACCATATGTCTTGGACACTTGGGTAAAGAGAGGTGCAGAGCTGTCAAGTGATCACCACCTGGTGGTGAGTTGGATCCGATGGCAGGGGAGGAAGCCATTCAGATCTGGTAGACCCAAACGTATAGTGAGGGTGTGCTGGGAACGTCTGGCTGAGGCCCCTGTCCGGGAGGTCTTCAACTCCCACCTCCGGAAGAACTTCAACCACATTCCAAGGGAGTCTGGAGACATGGAGTCTGAATGGGCCATGTTCTCCACCTCTGGTGTTGAAGTGGCAGCCCAGAGCTGCGACCGCAAGGTGGTCGGTGCATCTCGTGGTGGCAACCCCCGAACCAAGTGGTGGACACCAGTGGTGAGGGGGGCCATTAAGCTGAAGAAGGAGTCCTATCAAGTTTAGTTGGCTTGTGGGACTCCCGAAGCAGCTGAGGTGTACCGGCAAGCCAAGCGGAGTGCAGCTCGGGTGGTTGCTGAAGCAAAAACCCGGGTATGGGAGGAGTTCGGTGAGGCCATGGAACAAGACTTTCGGTTGGCCTCGAAGAGATTCTGGCAAACTGTCTGGCGGCTCAGGAGAGGAAAGCAGCTCCCTGTCCACATTGTGTATGGTGCGGATGGGGTGCTGTTGACTTCGACTGGGGATGTTGTAGGGCAGTGGAAGGAATACTTCGAGGATCTCCTCAATCCCACTGATACGCTTTCCACAGAGGAAGCAGGGTTTGTGGACGAGGGGGATGACTCGCCTATCACAGGGGCTGAGGTCGCCAAGGTGGTTAAAAATCTCCTTGGTGGCCGGGCCCCGGGGGTGGACGAGATTCGCCCTGAGTACCTCAAGGCCCTGGATGTTGTTGGGCTGTCATGGTTGACACGCCTCTGCCACATTGCGTGGAGGTCGGGGGCAATGCCTTTGGCATTGCAAACCGGGGTGGTGGTTCCTCTCTTCAAAAAAGGGGACCGGAGGGTGTGCTCCAACTTTAGAGGGCTCACACTCCTCAGCCTCCCTGGGAAGGCCTATGCCAAGGTACTGGAGAGGAGAGTCCAGCCGTTGGTCGAACCTCGGATTCAGGAGGAGCAATGTGGTCTTTGTCCTGGCCGTGGCACATCGGACCAGCTCTTTACCCTCTCGAGAATTCTGGAGGGTTTGTGGGAGTTTGCCCAACCAGTTTACATGTGTTTTGTGAACTTGGAGAAGGCATTTGGTCGTGTGGTTTTTTGTGGGGGATGCTTCGGGAGTATGGGGTATCAGGCTTGTTGTTACGAGCTATTCGGTCTCTGTACGACTGTTGTGAGAGTTTGGTTCATATTGCCAACACTCGGTCAGATTCATTCCTAGTGAATCTGACCGATTCACTAGGAATCGGTCATTCCCAGTGAGAGTTGGACTCCGCCAGGGCTGCCCTTTGTCACTGATCCTGTTCATAATTTTTATGGACAGTATTTCTAGGCGCAGCCAGGGAATGGAGGGTGTCATGCTTGGTGACCACAGGATCTCATCTCTGTTGTTTGCAGATGATGTTGTCCTGTTGGCTTCATCCAGCAATGACCTACAGCTCTTGCTGGGACGGTTTGCCGCTGAGTGTGAATCGGCTGGGATGAGGATCAGCACCTCCAAGTCTGAGTCCATGGTCCTCAGCCGGAAAAAGGTGGATTGTCCTCTATGGGTTGGGGACAGGCTCCTGCCCCAAGTGGAGGAGTTTAAGTATCTTGGGGTCTTATTCACGAGTGAGGGGAAAATGGAGTGAGAGTTTCACAGATAGATTGGAGCAGCATCTGCCGTGATGCGGACGTTGTACCAGTGTGTTGTGGTGAAGAGCGAGCTGAGTTCTAAGGCCAAGCTGTTGATTTACCAGTCAATCTACGTTCCTACTCTCACCTATGGTCATGAGCTTTGGGTAATGACCGAAAGAACGAGATCGTGGATACAAGTGGCTGAAATGAGCTTTCTCCGTAGGACTGCTGGACTCACCCTCAGAGATAGGGTGAGTAGCTCAGTCATCCAGGAGAGGCTCAGAGTAGAACCGCTGCTCCTCCACATTGAAAGGAGTCAGTTGAGGTGGTATGGGCATCTGATTAGGATGCCTCCTGGACGCCTCCCACTTGAGGTGTTTCGGGCACGTCCCACTGGGAGGAGACCCCGGGGCAGACCCAGGACTCAGTGGAAAGACTATGTCTCCCAGCTGGTCTGGGAACGCCTTGGTATCCTCTCTGAAGAGCTGGAGCAGGTGGCTGGGGAGAGGGAAGTCTGGGCTTCTCTGCTTGAACTGCTGTCTCCATGACCCGGACTTCCGGAAAAGTGGTAGAAGATGGATGGATGGATGTAAAACGTTGTAAATTTGCTTCTAAATAGTTACATATGCAAAAGAGAAGAGTTGCAATAACATTTACAAATTTAAGTGTAAAAACTTTAAAATTTCCATAAAATAAGCCACAAATGTATCTCAGAAATGAACAGACAAACTGCTGAATTAGGTTCAGGTTCAGGTTCAGGTTACTTTATTTGTACCCGTAGGTAGATTTGTTTTGCAGTTGGTGACATCCATATTTACAAGCCACTAATTACATTCAACATAGACACAAACACAGGCACACATCTTACAAAATAGGTAAATATAAAATATGTACAATATAATTTTTATAGCTTGTTCAACTCTTTGACAGCAGCAGGGACAAAGCTGTTTTTGTAGCGCTGGGTTCTACTTTTTGGGACAGCAAACCTCCGTCTGGAGGGAAGAAGCTGAAAGTTGCAGTGCAAAGGGTGGGAGTCATCATTTAAAATCGAGTCAGCCATCCTCTGTACTTGTCTGGTGTACAGGGATGTCAGGCTCAGCTGTGACTCACCAAGCAAACGACTGGACCATCTGACTACCTGATCCAAGGATTTCCTCTGTTTCAGTTTTATCTGACCAAACCATGACATTAAAGAAAAGGATAAAACAGATTCAATAAAAGCCCGATAGAACATAGTCATTATGGTTCGGTCAATTTGGAAGCGTGCAAGTTTCCTCAAACAATGCAAATTTTGCTGACCCTTTTTGCACACCCTTTCACAGTTCACCTCAAAGTTCATTCAATTCAATTCAACTTTATTTATATAGCACCATTTCACAACAACAGTCATCTCATAGCACTATCAACTGTAGGGGGAACCCCCAAAGACCAGAAAGATCCAAAGATCAAACACCCAAGGCAATGGCCTACAGTGGGGCAAAAAAGTATTTAGTCAGCCACCAATAGTGCAAGTTCTCCCACTTAAAAGATGAGAGAGGTCTCCAGTTTTCATCATAGGTATACCTCAACTATGAGAGACAAAATGAGAAAAAAAAAATCCTGAAAATCACATTGAAGGATTTTTAATGAATTAATTGGTAAATTCCTCAGTAAAATAAGTATTTGGTCACCTACAAACAAGCAAGATTTCTGGCTCTCACAGACCTGTAACTTCTTCTTTGAGAGGCTCCTCTGTCCTCCACTCGTTACCTGTATTAATGGCACCTGTTTGAACTCCTTATCAGTATAAAAGACACCTGTCCACAACCTCAAACAGTCAGACTCCAAACTTCACTATGGCCAAGACCAAAGAGCTGTCAAAGGACACCAGAAACAAAATTGTAGACCTGCACCAGGCTGGGAAGACTGAATCTGCAATAGGTAAGCAGCTTGGTGTGAAGAAATCAACTGTGGGAGAAATTATTAGAAAATGGAAGACATACAAGACCACTGATAATCTCCCTCGATCTGGGGCTCCACGCAAGATCTCACCCCGTGGGGTCAAAATGATCAAGAGAAAGGTGAGCAAAAATCCCCGAACCACACCAGGGGACCTAGTGAATGACCTGCAGAGAGCTGGGACCAAAGTAACAAAGGCTACATCAGTAACACACTATGCCGCCAGGGACTCAAATCCTGCAGTGCCAGACGTGTTCCCCTGCTTAAGCCAGTACATGTCCAGGCCCGTCTGAAGTTTGCTAGAGAGCATTTGGATGATCCAGAAGAGGATTGGGAGAATGTCATATGGTCAGATGAAACCAAAATAGAACTTTTTGGTAAAAACTCAACTTGTCGTGTTTGGAGGAGAAAGAACACCATACCTACTTTGAAGCATGGGGGTGGAAACATTATGCTTTGGAGATGTTTTTCTGCAAAGGGACCAGGACGACTGATCCGTGTAAAGGAAAGAATGAATGGGGCCATGTATCATGAGATTTTGAGTGAAAACCTCCTTCCACCAGCAAGGGCATTGAAGATGAAACGTGGCTGGGTCTTTCAGCATGACAATGATCCCAAACACACCGCCCGGGCAACGAAGGAGTGGTTTCGTAAGAAGCATTTCAAGGTCCTGGAGTGGCCTAGCCAGTCTCCAGATCTCAACCCCATAGAAAATCTTTGAAGGGAGTTGAAAGTCTGTGTTGCCCAGCGGCAGACCCAAAACATCACTGCTCTAGAGGAGATCTGCATGGAGGAATGGGCCAAAATACCAGCAACAGTGTGTGAAAACCTTGTGAAGACTTACAGAAAACATTTGACCTCTGTCATTGCCAACAAAGGGTATATAACAAAGTATTGAACTGCTGAAGACATTCTATGACACGGTGGTGGCATCAGCCATCACTTTTGGAGTGGTCTGCTGGGGCAGTGGCATTACTGCAGCCGATAGGAAGAGACTGAACAAACTGATCAAGAAAGCTAGCTCTGTCCTGGGGCAGCGCCTTGATCCGGTGGAGGAGATAGGAGAGAGAAGGACGGTGGCTAAACTGTCATCTCTGCTGGAGTCCGAGTTCCACCCTATGCAGGACATACTGAATGCACTGAGGAGCTCATTTAGCAGCAGACTACATCATCCCAGGTGCACAACCGAGAGGTTTCGCAGGTCCTTCCTACCAACGGCTGTCAGACTGTACAACCTAAGCAGCGCTGCTTGCAGAGATAGCAAAAAGACGTAACAACCTAATAGTTTTTTGAATGCAAAAGATGCAATAGACTTACACAATGGTCCCCTCCGGCATACAACTAGGAAAATACCGGTAGCTACGGAGGGTGAGAATATGTATGGGCACATAATCATACCATGTAGGATAACTAAGTAGACGGTTGTGCTGTTTCATCCCATCTAGCAACAGTGCTCTGCACTGTGTGTGTTTATACATTTACATATTTATTCCATCTAGCTACAATGCTCCGCACTGGGTGTGTTTATGTTTATGTTTATATTTATATATCTATATATTCATTCCATCTAGCTACAATGCTCCGCACTGTGTTTATATATCTACATATTATTCCATCTAGCTACATTGCTCCGCACTGTGTGTTTATATATTTACATATTTTTTCCACCTAGCTGCAATGCTCCGTACTGTGTGTTTATATATCTACATATTATTCCATCAAGCTACATTGCTCCGCACTGTGTTTATCCATCCATCCATCTTCTACCGCTTTTCCGGAGGTCCGGGTCGCGGAGGCAGCAGTTCAAGCAGAGAAGCCCAGACTTCCCTCTCCCCAGCCACCTGCTCCAGCTCTTCAGAGGGGATACCAAGGCGTTCCCAGACTAGCTGGGAGACATAGTCTCTCCACCGAGTCCTGGGTCTGCCCCGGGGTCTCCTCCCAGTGTCACTGTGTTTATCACTGTGTTTATATATTTACATATTTATTCCATCTAGCTGCAATGCTTCGTACTGTGTGTTTATATACTCATATATTTATCCCATCCAGCTACAATGCTCTACACTGTGTGTCTTAATGTATGTATATATATATAAATATATATATATATATATATATATATATATATATATATATATATATATATTTATAGTAATATGTACATATGTATATTAGCTACTCTTGCTTGCTTGCTTTTTTTTTTTTTTTTTCTTGCCTTCTGATTGTTGCTCTGAGTGTTGCTATCCCTGTGCTGTTGCAATCCTGGAATTTCCCCGTTGTGGGACTAATAAAGGCTTATCTTATCTTATTGAGATGAACTTTTGTTATTGACCAAATACTTATTCTACCGAGGAATTTACCAATTAATTCATTAAAAATCCTTCAATGTGATTTTCTGGATTTTTTTTTCTCATTTTGTCTCTCATAGTTGAGGTATACCTGATGAAAATTGGAGACCTCTCTCATCTTTTAAGTGGGAGAACTTGCACAATTTGTGGCTGACTAAATACTTTTTTGCCCCACTGTATATGGCCGATGCTACGGGCCAGCACTGTCTCTTGGTCGCTCTGTGAGTGCTCTGTAAATTCTCAGTGGTCGTTGAACGAAGCTTTTTAGTCTCCACTGATCTCTCAAGGATCTTTCAATGACTTCTTGATAATTACCATGGCCACTCAAAGATCTCTATAGATCACCATGAAAATTGCTGAAAATTGAATTGAAACAGCTTTTTCGAGGCTTTCAGAGATTGTTGAGAGATCGGGCCAGTGTTTGGTCTCTCAGTGGACACCCAGCGATCTCCGTGTTGTGTAAAGCACAGTGTTGAGCATGTTACTTACAATTAGTAACTAATTACATTTACTGGTTACTTCTTTTCAAAAGTAATTGGGTCACTTTACCAATTACTGAATTATTAAGGTAATTAGTCACCTGGAAAATAACTTTCATGTTACATTTAATCCATTTTAACCAAAACCCATTTTTGACTAATCTTTATCCAGGCAGGTAAATGTGTTTTAACGTCAGTGGATCACAGTCTCAGCTGTCTGAAGGAAAGTGACTGTTATCACATCTTCAGTCTTTAACGACGTTTCAGTCGGTTTAATTCTTGCTGGGTCACAAACTGTCCAGATGCTTACCTGTGATTGAAATCCAGACATGGGTGTTCAGCATACGTAGATCCACTTCACAGTGTTTGGTTTTAGGTGTTAGCCTAGCTAGCTATTGCTTAGCACTAGCTTTGTCAGAGTTTGTTGCTGTTTAATCAGATGCTTTTGAAGATTGCAGTTGGACTCGATCAGCACTTAGCTCGCAACCCACCAATATGCTTTTGTCCTTAATTGTGACAATGGAAAAATAAACCATTTCCACAAAAACTAAGTAGCTTCATCTCTTCCTTCCTTCGTGATGAAGAGTCACGGCTCTTTGCAACAGGTCTCATTGACCGATGGCTACGTCTCAGCTATGGTAGGGTCACTTTGTACATTCATTTATTTGTGCTAAAAATATCTATCCATATTTATATAAAAGTAAAAGGAGAAATGAGTTACGCATCTGTTAGAATGTCAGTAACTGTAACGCATTACTGAATTTTTACACAGTAATTTGGCTACACAACACGTTGCTGCAGAAGTAGTGGCATTTCAGTAACGCATTCCTCCCAACACTGGTAAAGAGACTGAGGATGAGATGTTTGAGGTTGAGGAAGCAGTTTTAGATCAGGGAGAAGACAAACAACACCAGGCTGACTGGTGGGTGAGATCTGGTGTGAACACTGAAGAGGATCTTCTGTGGGGCCATCTCCAGCATCTGAAGCACCTGGAGATGTCTCACACCAGACAGAGTCCTATAGATGAAACCTTCTCTAAGTTCAGAGTTCCTGATGGGATTTCAGAGTTTCTGATTCAGGAGGAACATGGAGGACAGCTGAATGTTTGACGAAGACAACGTCAGGACCAGGCAGAGCTGTGATGGTTCTCAGTCTGAAGATTAAAATAGATCAAACATCCAAACAAAGGAACCCTTTAAGGAGTGACAATGAAATAAACAGCCGCATGTTTGTCCACGTCAGTCCTCCGCTCCGAGCCCCAAACAGTGAGGAGTCCAGTTAATTTAAACGAGCTTCTGAAGTCTGCAGAAGGCGCCGGGTAGCCACCGTCTGTGATTGGCTCTTTGGTGTAGAATCTCGGTGTTTAGGCATGATAAGCTGAAGTCTGAGTGACTGAGCGCGGAAGTAATTACTGTCACGCCTTCGCCTGGGAAACATATCTATGAGCATGTCACGCACAATTATCTGCAGCCGTGTGAGTTTAGATACGGCCGTGAACACGCGTGTTTGTCGGATGTTGCTGCCATCTCTTTGTTTCACCGCCTAATCAGTCACACGCAGCTCCGTGTCTGAGGTGTGAAAGGGCCGCAGACATTTGTCAGCGTCTCGCTGCAGCTCGACGAATATTCCTCTTCATAAAACCCACTGCCGTTTGTGTTTACGGGCTGATTAATGGCTCCAGACCAGAAACTGATAAATAAACGAGGAGTCACGACTGAAAAGATGGAGGATGTTTAACTCGTTCCACCAGACTCAGGTGTCTGCTGCGGTGACTGATGAACGCCGTCACATCCTCCTGATGATCTATGGGAGGGGGGAATGTGGGGCCTCGTCTGGGATCCAGAAGAGGAGGCGGGGGGATAGGCGTCAGTGTGTGGAAGGAGGCAATGAGACAGAACAGCAGAGGAACAAAAACACATCTCTCAGAACACACTGGCATCATTTAATTTGCATACTTCACTGTTTTCTAATCAAACCTACAGGTGGACCATGAGACTTTTCTGACATAATCCCAACACTTGTCATGGATCTGGGTGAGCATTGCAGCATCTTGTCCTTCTCTACTCATTGGCTGTTACATAACTCTTTCATCAGGAGCCTATCATGTCATAAATTTGTGACTTTTTTCTCATAAATTTAAAACTTTGTTCCTCATGAATTTGTGGCTATTTTTTCACAAGTTTTTGACGTTTTTCCTCATAAATTTGTGATTTTTTCTCATATATTTACAACTTTTTTCTCATGAATTTACATACTTTTTTCTGATAAAGTTGCAACCTTTTTCTTGTAAATTTGTGACTTTTGCCCCATAATTTTTTTTCTGTTTTCTCATAAATTTTTGACGTTTTTCTCATAAAGTTTTTACTATTTTTCTCATGTATTTGTGACTTTTTTCTCAAAAATGTTTGGATGTTATTCTCATAATTTTTTTTTTACTTTTTCTCATAAATTTGTGTCTTTTGTCTTACAAATTTGTGACTTTTTCCTCATAATTTTTTTATTTTTTTCTCATAAATTTGCAACCTTTTCTCATGAATTTCTGACTTTTTTTCTCATAAATTTGCGATTGTTTTCTCTTAAATGTTTTTTTTTTTCATAAATTTTTGACTTTTTTTCTCAGAAATTTGTGACCTTTTTCTCAAATTTCTTATCAAAAATGTGTGACTTTTTTGTCATGGACTGCTGACTTTATCAATTTTTAATTTTTTTTCCATTAATTTTTGAATTTTTCTCATAAATCTACAACTTTATAAATTTTAGAATTTTTCTCATAAATTTTAGATTTTTCTCATAAATTTTTGACTTTTTTCTCATAAATTTGTGATTTTTTTCTCATACATTTACAACTTTTTTCTCATGAATTTACATATTTTTTCTGATAAAGTTACAAGTTTTTTCTCATAAATTGGTAACTTTTGTCCCATAAATTTTTTACTTTTTTTCTCATAAATTTGTGACCTTTTTCTTATAAATTGGTGACTTTCCTCGTAATTTTTTGATTTTTTTCTCATAAATTTGTAACTTTTTTCTCATGAATTTTGGACTTTTTTTCTCATAAATTTGTCTGTTCATAAATGTCTTTTTTCTCTTAAATTTATGACTTCTTCCTCTAGAACTTGACTTTTCTTTTCCATTTGCAATTTTTTACCTTAATTCTGCAACTTTTTTCTTTTAAATTTGCAACTTTTTTCCTCTTAAATTTGTGACTTTTTTCTCAGAAGTTTGTGACTTTTCGTAAATTTTTTATTTTTTTATAAATGTTAGATTTTTTCATAAATTTTTTACTCTTTTTCATAAATTTGTGACTTCTGATAAATGTACAACTCTTTTCTCATAAATTTTTGAATTTTTGTCATAATTTTTTCACTTTTTTCTCAAATTGCTGACTTTTCTCACAAATTTACAACTTCTTTCTCAATTTAAAAAAAAAAATCATAAATTTTTGAATATTTCCTTATAAATTTACTTTCTCATCAATTTTAGATTTTTTAATAAATTTTTGACTTTTTCTCATAAATTTTTGACTTTTTCATGAATTTGTGACTTATTTCTCATAAATTTTTGAAATCTTATCTCATGAATTTTTAACTTTCTCATAATAAATTTGTAACTTTTTTCTCAGGAATTTACAACTTTTTTTCTCTTAATATTGCAATTTATTTCTCAAATTTTTGAATTTTTTCCTCATACATTTGTGACTTTTTTCTCATTAATTTGCAACTTTCTCTCATAATTTTTTACTTTTTTCATAAATTTGACTTTTTTCTCAAAATTTTACAACCTTTTTTTGCATAAATTTTTGACTCTTTCTCATAAATTTGTGTATTGTTTTCCTCCCTGCTGGTCGAAACCCAACCCCTTTAGCCGATGACCGAAGGGGGATTATGTTATGGGTCAGTCTGTCCGTTTGTCTGTCTGTCCAACTTTTGTGAAATTAACTCCTCCTACAGTTTTGGTCGGATTGTTTTGAAACTTAGTACTATGGTTTGACATACATTAATGATGCACATATTGCAATTTGGTTCTCATCAGATGATTTTTCTAGGAATTGTAGTCCTTGACCTGTGACCTCCTGTTTCACCTCACTTCATAGACAGTAAGCATCTTGTGAAATCAACTCCTCCTACAGTTTTGTTCCAAATGTTTTGAAACTTGGTACTATGGTTTGATAGGTGGAATCTCATTCTCCACCCTTCCAGACTCATTGACATATAGGCGTGTTCACGTTAAGTGGTTTAGGGCTGTCCCAATCTGAAATCAGGAAGTGGCTGACTGATCTCTCACTGACTTTATGAGCCCTTAAATGATCCCTTTCTCTAAGACTTAAGGTATGGGAATCACCCACAGTTCAGAGCGCCATGTCTGGGTTTCTCAAGGGAAAGCTCTTGATTGGTCACCTGTTCATCACTGACCACCACTGTGCTTTAAAAGCAAAACTTGCTTGAAGCAAAACAATCATCTTGAATTAATTACATTATAAACACAATGTTTATTAATTACACAACAAAAACAAAATGTAAGCAATGGATATAATTAAGAAAAGAGACACATTTTAAATTTGGATAAAACAGATCAAGAAGAGTTGTTCCCAGCTGTTTTTTTAAAGCCCTCATTATTCTACCAAACTGAGCCATACATATTCATAAAAGACATATTTTTTAAAATATATATACAAAAAAAATACATTAAAAATGCCATCCTTTATCATTGCCATGGATGTAATTGAGATGTTGATCCACTCCAGGACACTTTCACTGTTCGTCATCGTTAATGAGACTGCTGCTGCGCTTCAGTCCTCAGACCCAGGTGGATGAAGGGAGATGGTGATCCTGTTGGTTTTCAGTGTGAAACCCTCGAGGAACTCTAATGGTTAATGTTGGGGTCATGGCCGGGTGAGGGGCTCAGTTAAAACTTTTAACAAGTCCTTTCTCTGGTTTCTGAGCTACAGGAAGGGGCAGTTTGCACTACTTTCTCACCTCTGCCAGGGTGTCCACCCAACTCACCCTCAGTATACATAGAAAAAAAGTCATGGATAAAATAAGAGCCTTTTCTGTATATACTACACAATTTATAATCATGGGTAAATGTAGCACTTGTACACAGTTCGTGAGACTGAGCTAAAAAAGCATTCATTTTAACTGCACTTGTCTTATCTTTAAGTCTCAAGCTTTCTGAAGATGTTCACTTCCAACCAGACATGCAGCACCTAGTCTGGAGAAGAAACAGAGGAGAAGCAGAGCAGAAATGGTTTGGTGAAGATTCTCAATCATCCAGGTAGGTCAGTCTACTGGATGACACATCAGTCAGGTCAACTGGATCCAAGTAGTTTTGCTTCTGAAACTTTGGATGAATGGTGAAATGTTTCAGAAGTCAAAAATACTTGAATCCAGTTGACTTGACTGATCTGTCATACAGAGGAGAAGTAAATATTTGCTCTTGCTGGAAACATTAACAACATATAGATTTTTTTAAAAAATTTTATTTCTTTTTTATTATTTTGTGTACTTTATAGATCCCCAGAGGGGAAATTGAGGGCATCCACCTGGATGGATGAAGCAGCCACGGTACGGCGCAATCCCTTCACACACACATTCACACCTGGGGCCACTTTAGAGTCTCCAGTTAACCTAACCAGCATGTTTTTGGCCTGTGGGAGGAAACCGGAGAAATCCCGGAGTAAACCCATGCAGATACGGGGAGAACATGCAAACTCCACACAGATCACTGTTGGTCAGGGGCTGGGATCGAACCCAGGATCCCATGGCCAAGGGTGAGTTGCTGTGTTGCCACAGTGCTAACCACTGCGCCACCGCCCCACCCTTTTTTTCCACTGAGTAAAATTATTTAGTAATGTAAAATCAGGTGAGTAAAACTGGGTTTCTTACTGTCTGGTCAGAACTGCCGGGACATGGCACTAACTTGGAGTCCTTGTTCATCTGAACAAGTTCTAAGGAATGTCTCCATGTCCTCTTGATACTGGAAGATGAACAAAAAAGGCTTGTTTGCATCATGATTCTCCCTTCAGTAATTCTTTCACAGCATGCTGCTGAAGCTCTGGGCTCATCTGGAGAACATCAGGTTCTGTCACCTCCCCACGGAACAGTGCACGGTTACTGCGCAGCCAGTACAGTGCTGTATGGACATCACTCAGGATGCCATGCTGCAGCAGCACATCACAAGAGTTCAGCTGAATCAATAAAAACTTGTTTCATCATCTTGCATGCAATGAAATACAAAAGCCACAACTACAAAACGGCAAGATGTGTTTTAATCAGAGATAATCCCACTAATAAGGAACGTGTGCTGGGATTAGACTGTCATGATACAGGTTAGTTTTACCCTACTGATGCTGTGTTGTTGCAGTAGTAATCCTGTAATTGTGTTCAGGAAGAAAAGCAAAAATACACTAAACCATTCAAACCAAGCAATTTCTGTTAACATTACCAATTAGTTATAGCTAGGTTGGACAAAATTTTAAGATTTGGGGTGGGCTTCCTCTGAATGATTTGACCTCACTGTTGTCCTCCTGATGTTTGACTGAATCCCTGGTGGGGAAGATGCTGGCAGACGTGGACTTTGACACCCTGAAGACAGGCTGACCGGCTCCCTGAAGAAGTCTGGAAACGTCCTCTGTCCAGAATGCAAATCTCTGCCCATGCTTTAAAACAATAACCACTGCATGATTTCAGCTAATGTGGCTCCATAGAGCAAAGCAGATGCAACTGAAAGTCTCTGTTTTCATTCATACCCCTCAATGCAAAATCTGAATCAGTTGAATGCACTGCCACTGGCAAATTACTGCCACATCCCATGTAGCAATATTTGATTTATAATTATGATCAGGAATAAAGATTATTCAATTCAGATTTAAAAGTGTATGTATGTGGGGACAGATGTTTGATCTGTTACCGCAAACACTCATACATAGAGAGTAATGCACTTGTTTGAGGGCACCAGCTCAATAAATGTGAGCAATTTATTAATTAATTTCACTTTATATCTGTTTAATCATCAAATAATTGATTAATAATCAGTCTCAAAATATTAGTGAGTTCTACTGGGGCTTAGAACAATCTCAGAAATAGAAGTAAATCCCAACAACTTCTCTCATTTTATAGATTTATTAAATGAACTCTGATTAAATGATCCTACATTCAGATAACTTGTGAACAGGTGAAATGATACTGAGACATCACATTAAATTTGTAACTGAGGATAGAGTAACAATGTGAGCACATCTATAAAACCATGGACTTTAGCATGAATTTGGAAGAGTTGAAATGAAAAATTATGAATAATATTGGACACAAATTTATGGAGAAAATTAACTAATTATATGAAAAATTCTGGACTACTCATAAAAATAAAAACAGAATTTTAATAAGAAAATTATATTATTTCTCTTTTAATTTTGTATCTGATCAGATGGTAAATTATTCTCAAATCTCAGACATTTTATTCAGCAGATGGAAATGAAGAGAAATGGCTCATGTGACTCATTGGGTTGTAGTCCTGTTGTTAAGGCTTCTCCTGAAACTTTAGTTGCAGATGGCACCAAAACCAGAATATCTTGCCAGCAGATATTCGGACAAGGTACAGCAGCTTTCAAAGTCCACAGTCACAAGATGAGATTTTTACTGGGATAATAGTTTGAGCTTAGGTCAAAACAAAGATGGCGATGGTGGTTTCTTCAGTGCAGCGGTAATGGCGAGATGAGGCTTCTTCTTCTCCTTCTTTGTTGGCAAGTGGCTTTCCCAGGGAATTCGAGAATAATTCAAGATCTGATCCCAATGGCAAAATTAAAAGATATTTTTTTGACTTTGTGGAGTTGAAAACAGCTTACAGTGTGGAAATGAGCGACAGGTCAGTCTCTTTAAAGCACAAAACACACGGTGGATTTAAGAAAAACGTTTAACAGGATAAAAAGTTAGAAGAACAGGAAAGTCTGGGAAGCATGGAGTTTCACTCCATATCAAGATTTGAGCTCAGGAAAGAAATAATTAATTCCTTGATGTTTAAAGAAAAACATTAAAACACACAGAGACTTTCTCACGACAATAGCAAACAGGACTGAAAACAACACTGACTTGAAGGAGGGCGTCTCCCTGTTTATAACTCAGACGGTTTTTGTGGTTCCCGGGATTGACAGAAGCCCAAGCCAATAGTCTTTTTTCATGGGTGGGTTTTATGAACAAACAGTCCTTTGTCTGTAAGGAACCAATGGAATGAAAGAGCTGTAGCACAACATATGCTGGATGATGATTGGCTGATACCAGCCATATGACTTAAGGAACATTTTGGCAACCTGATACACACATTTTAATACACTGAAAATTCAATAATATACTTGTGTATAAAATGTAACCTACTTCAGTGATTCATGCAATTTTATAACTAGTGCTTTTAAATTAACATGCAAGAATAAACATTCATTTAAACCTTTTAAAATGCATATATTTAAAATCAAGGATTAATAAGCATTTCAAACCCAGATGATTGTCCACAGAATATCAGAGTCCCACAGAGGCAGTGATCTTCAACAAATAGTGTCCTTTGAATTGTCCTGAGAAATGAAACTTGAAGAGAGTGAGTTAATTTCAGTTCATCAGTGTACAGTCAAAAGTGAGCGTCTACTCCAGAGATGTCCACCAGGGGTAGTGTTGAGCTGTGGATAATCCTAGGGCCTTAGGAAATGCATTTAAAGTTTATGGGATGCCTGTTGACTGTCAGATAACTGAAAACCAATAAACCTGTCTTAGTTGGGGAAGTTTCCAGTTTATTTATGATGTAAGTTAATCCGTTAAAAGCACGAAATGGAATCCTTATTTCCCGTACCTCTTTATAAAGGAATGTGTTCTCCACAGTGGTCCTGAGATGAAAAAGCAATTCTTTGACCAGACTTTACCTGGGTGAAACAATGTCTTTAAGATGAAGAATAATTTTATTGATGAGCCAAAGCAAGATGATGCTACACCCGCTAGAAAAAAAGGCTTCGAAAGGTTGTTATATGTCGAAACATATAAAGAAGGTAAAAACATCTCCTTTCTATTTTTGTCTTTAATAAGAACAAAAAGGTAAATGACTTCTTTAGGAGTATATTAACTAAAACTTAGCTGTCAGGGTAAGTTTACTGGACACCCGATGGAGTTTGTTACGCTCAGAGCGTCCAACACCAGACCTCATCGCTCCTTTTTTAAGTAGTCTTGCAGCAAATGGTAAAAAGTGAAAGGATGACATTTTAAACCAAATCTACAAAATTACATCAACTAAATCAACCTACACTACAAAGTTTGAACTATTATTTTTTAAATTGTCGTAAACAGGAAATATGTCACACGTTGGGCATGCGTATGTGTCGAGCGTCAGACCGTGAAGTCGAAGTGCGCATGCATTGCAACCGATACTGTTCCGCCTACAGATCCTGTTGTGACATGCATGTTGCAATTTGACTCTTATCGGATGACCTTGAGGTCAGTCAGAGGTCAGGTTTTTCCCTAAATCTTCTCAAAACAGTAACTACTGAAAGAAATGATGTTGGATTTTCAAATTGATACAGTCGTCGTATCTAATACGCAATTTGGGCGATTTACACCCTGACCTATATACTGTATGGGTTTGGGGTCAAGGGGTCAAAGGTCAAAGTTCACATTGCAGTTGCACTATGGTAAATGCTACATTTTCTTCTTCTTCCAGCTGCTCCCTTCAGGGGTCTCCACAGTTGCTCATCTGCCTCCATCTCACCCTATCCCTTCATCTTCCTCTGTAACACCAACCCTCTGTCATGTCTGCTGCGTGATCTTGCAGCGAACATGTTAATTGGCAACAAGCCTAAAATGCAGTGTAAGTAACGTGTTTATTAACAAAGGAAAAATGTACAAAATGTCCAAAAAACAATTGCTGTGAATGAGAGTAGACAACCTGCTACAACCCTCATAGACTTAACCCTGATCCTACTGAGTGGGGTCCCAATTGACCCCACACATATGTTCTTATGCACAACATGGACATATTATCGATCACAGCTGTCATGCTTTCTGACTTTGTTTGTCATCATCTGTGAATCACAAAAAATAAATCTGATTTAAAATATAGTTTTCTTCTGTACTCAGTTCAGATTTTTCATTGGGGTCCGATCGGACCCCAGGGAAAAATATGATGTTAATGATATTAAATGTATGAATTCTGTGTTATATTTCAGTGAATGATGGCTCAACGAGGTAGACTTTGCCATGCAAATATGCAAATACTTTGCCATTGTAGCAAAGTAGCATTGTATACTAGCATGTAGCATGCTACATGTAGCATGTAGCATGCTACATGCTAGTATGTACTACATGCTACATACATGTAGTACATGCTAGCATGTAGCATGCTACATACATGTAGCATTCTATTCTGTAGGCCCTACAGAACACATAAGATAAGATAAGATAAGATAAGCCTTTATTAGTCCCACAACGGGGAAATTCCAGGATTGCAACAGCACAGGGATAGCAACACTCAGAGCAACAATCAGAAGGCAAGAAAAAAAAAGCAAGCAAGCAAGAGCAGCTAATATACATATGTACATATTACTGTATATATATATATATATATATACACACAGACACACAGTGTAGAGCATTGTAGCTGGATGGGATAAATATGAGTATATAAACACACAGTACGGAGCATTGCAGCTAGATGGAATAAATATGTAAATATATAAACACAGTGCGGAGCAATGTAGCTAGATGGAATAATATGTAGATATATAAACACACAGTACGGAGCATTGCAGCTAGGTGGAAAAAATATGTAAATATATAAACACACAGTGCGGAGCAATGTAGCTAGATGGAATAATATGTAGATATATAAACACACAGTGCGGAGCATTGTAGCTAGATGGAATGAATATATAGATATATAAATATAAACATAAACTTAAACACACCCAGTGCGGAGCATTGTAGCTAGATGGAATAAATATGTAAATGTATAAACACACACAGTGCAGAGCATTGTTGCTAGATGGGATGAAACAGCACAACCGTCTACTTAGTTATCCTACATGGTATGATTATGTGCCCATACATATTCTCACCCTCCGTAGCTACCGGTATTTTCCAAGTTGTATGCCGGAGGGGACCATTGTGTAAGTCTATTGCATCTTTTGCATTCAAAAAACTATTAGGTTGTTACGTCTTTTTGCTATCTCTGTGAGCAGCCCTGCTTAGGTTGTACAGTCTGACAGCCGTTGGTAGGAAGGACCTGCGAAACCTCTCGGTTGTGCACCTGGGATGATGTAGTCTGCTGCTAAATGAGCTCCTCAGTGCATTCAGTATGTCCTGCATAGGGTAGAACTCGGACTCCAGCAGAGATGACAGTTTAGCCACCGTCCTTCTCTCTCCTATCTCCTCCACTGGATCAAGGCGCTGCCCCAGGACGGAGCTAGCTTTCTTGATCAGTTTATTCAGTCTCTTCCTATCGGCTGCAGTAATGCCACTGCCCCAGCAGACCACTCCAAAAGTGATGGCTGATGCCACCACCGTGTCATAGAATGTCTTCAGCAGCGCCCCTTGTACACCAAAAGACCTGAGTCTCCTCAGTAGGAACAGCCTGCGCTGTCCCTTCTTGTAGAGTGCATCAGTATTGTGTGACCAGTCTAGTTTATTGTTCAGATGAACACCCAGGTACTTGTAGGATGTCACCATCTCAATGTCTGTTCCCTGTATATTTACTGGTGCTGTGAGGGGTTGTCCTTGCCTGCGGCAGTCCACCACCAGCTCCTTAGTTTTCCTCGCGTTGATCTGGAGGCAGTTCCGATGGCACCAGTCCATGAAGTCCTGGATAAGCCCTCTGTACTCAGCTTCATCTCCATTGGAGATGAGGCCAACGATCGCAGAGTCATCAGAGAACTTCTGTAGATGGCAGTGTGTTGTGTTGTGTGAGAAGTCCGCAGTATAAAGAGTGAACAGGAAGGGAGCCAACACCGTTCCCTGGGGGCCCCCGTGCTACTGATGATCGTGTCGGACACACAGTCTCGGGTTCTCACAAACTGAGGCCGGTTCGTGAGGTAGTCCAGGATCCATGATGACAGGTGCTGGTCCACCCCTGCGCGCAGCAGCTTGTCCTTCAGGATCATCGGTTGGATGGTGTTGAAAGCACTGGAGAAGTCAAAGAACATGATCCTCACCACTTTCCCGGGCTTCTCCAGGTGGGACAGAGAACGGTGAAGGAGGAAGATCACCGCATCCTCCACCCCAATGCCATGCTGGTAGGCGAACTGGAGTGGATCCATGCACATGCACAACAATGGCAAAGTATTTGCATTTCTTGTACCAATTAAGAAGTGAAATTAGATAATTTCCCACAAAAACCTGAAAGGACCAGGGCACACTGGTTGAAAAACACATTACAACCGGGCTACTCGTGCTGAAAGGCAGGCAACCGACAAACTAGCCCCATTCCGGGATTTTTGGATCATGTTTCAAGCACAACTCTTTGTTTTAACCAAATAAAACATTTTAAGTGAAAAAAATACTTTGGTATTGCTTAATAATCCAATTAACAGTTAAATTTTGTGTGGGGTCCAAACGGACCCCAGTTGGTACTATTTGTATGTAAAATATGTTGGTAGGATGAGGGTTAAAGGGAATGTCTCACGTGCTCCGACAGTCAGGAGCGGAAGGAAAAGGCACAAAGGAAGACTTACGAATATGTTGGAGTGGAAAGGCTCTAAAACACAACATACAGAGTCCAGGAGAAGAAAGTCAATAATCCAGGGAGTCAGGTTGTCCCATGCTGACATAAGCTGCCACACTGGCTAAGCCCACTGCCTCCCAATAAGTACTCAATATACTGATGAAGGCAAGTGGACAAAGCCGTGTGGCAAGCAGGTGCGTGATAATTGGATAAGTGTGTGTATGCGTGTGTGTGTGTGTGTGTGCATGTGGTGAAACAATACACGCCAGTGAATGTCTGGTGAGGAGGAGGCGTGACTGTAGGACTGGCAGAGAGCAAAGCTCAATCTGTCAGTTGGAATTAATAAGCAGTAATCAAAATCCTACAGCCACATGTCATGGACAGGGTAGATCAACCCTGAACATGACAGACCCCCCCTCCCCCCCCAAGGGGTGGACACCAGACACCCACCGTATTATCAAAACGGAAAATACAACCTGCCCCTCCCTCCCACTCAAAAGGCCAATACAACAAACCAGGGCGGGAGGTGGGGGAAAACAGGTTTTGAGGGATAAATCAAGAATCGATAAACACCACAACACCACAAACAACACTTTACCCAACCCCAAAACTAAACTAACCCACCCCACCCCCAAGAGTCCCACAGTTCAGGGGGCCGGCCAGAGTCCAAAGCCCAGTAGGTGGCCGTATGTTCAGGGGGCTGCCCAAAGTCCCAGGGCCAGCAGGCAGCCTGTAGAACAGTATCAGGCGGTCTGCCAGAGAAAAAGGGCCACTTGACCCAGGAACCCAGTCCTTCGGGCGGCCTGCACAGACGATTAGGCCACCAGGACCGGAAGGGCAAATGAGGCGGTGGCCTACCCACTGGAAAACTGAGAGGTGGATGGCCAGATAGGGGAAGGGGAACCCCTGCGGTCACTGGTGGTGGAGGGAAAAAGACCCCGACGGTGCCCAGCAGAAGGCAGAACAACACCCACAGAGCCTCCAAAAGGAAAGGGGAAACCCCAGTGTCCCCAAACTGTCCTGTGGCACCCTCGGTGGTCCCGACGTGAGCCCGAAACTTAGTAGAATCCGCGGTGAACCCAGGCTGTGCCATGGCTGCATCCGCGGTGGTCCCAGCCTGGGACAGTGTTGCACCCATGGTGGACCCCGACCGAGCCATGGCTGCACCCACGGTGGATTCCGGCTGGACCCCTGCTGCACCCATGGTGGGACCCAGCTGGGCCAATGCTGACCCCAATGCCATCTTAGCTATGGGCCAGCCAACCCGTATGAGCACCCAAGCGAGGAGGCAATCAATCACAGGCACCCTGGACTGGTACTGGGTGCCCCCGATTACCACCTCAGCCGGAAACTCGGTGACCTGGTTGCGAACCTGGACCCACGGACTCATCCGGCAATAGAGGACTCTCTCCGGTGACTCTGGAAAAGAACTCAGATAGAGAGGGGGAAGGGTCAGAGTCGCCGGCAGTGGCAGAGCCCGGCAAGATGAGCTCAGGTGCAGCGTTAGGCTGCAGCTGGCTCTCCTCACCTAAAGCTAGGCAAAAATGCTCTATAACAGAAAAGAGAAAGACAAAACAGAGCACTTGCCTTAGCTCAAGCTCTACCGCCGTCCAGGACTCCGGCGATCCGGATGACGTCTTCCCAGGTTTGGCCTCCAAGAGGTTCTGCTCAGGTGCTAATTCTGCTGTGGCGGCCTCCACAGCAGGCATGATGATCACTGCAGTCTTTTCTTCCCCAGTAGCCATGATCCACGCAGGTGACTCCTCCAGCGTGGTGGTTGAGACCTGGTTCACCACTGTTTTGGAAGGACAATCCTCCCGGACCTCTGGCTCCCCCTGGTACTGACCGCTCTGCTCCGGTTCCGACAGGTAAACACAGGAGAGTGGAGAGAGGGCTGGTGAACAGTTTTTAGCAGCAGCAGGTGGGGAGAGCTCAGGGGACTGCTTTCCCTGAGCCTCCCTACCGGGAATCAGGCAAGACATTTCATTATTAAAGTGAGTCAAATGAAAAATCACTTGCCTGTTTTCCCAGATTATGATGTTGGTTGCTGCTGCTTGGACATCATCACCCGTCCATCCGGGAAAGGCGGTGCTAGGCTCCTCTGTAGAACATATGGGAGCTGCCCTTCTCACCACAGGAACAGGAGACCCTGGTGAGGAAAGCAAGCACTCTTCTGCTGCCTGCGGATTAACTGAGGAAGAAGACCTTGCAGCGGATATGGAGAGAGATTCTGCAGATGGGACTACTAGGGACTGGAGATGAGGATCCGCTGCAGGGTAACGGGGCTCGCTGTAGAAGCAGGAGCAGTTAGCGGGGCTGAATTGTTCTTCCAGGATTCCGGGTGACGTAGCCAATGCCGACCTGATCGTGGCCATCTTGGAGCAGGTGATGGAGGAGAGGGAACAATGGCCACCGGCGGAGAAGAGCGTTTCTGTTTGGGCTTCATCCGGAAAGCCCTTCTCTTCAGGTCGGGGAAAGCCTGCTCGAGCACACAGACACCGGACAGCAGCTCAGAGTACTCGGGGTAATCCCAGAGGCCCCGGTGAGTCCCCAGGATCTGTATTACTCCATCGAGGCACGCCAAATGCTCTCCGGGCCCGATGGAGACGTACACGTCCTTCAGTAGTTTCCAGATTCGCCAGGCTGCCCGCTGCTCCTCCGCACTGGGCTGTTCTGCTGCCCATCCACTAAAACTAGTGTGGGAACAGCTAGACCAGGACATCACGCTTTGAACAGGTAGGTGAGAAAACACACAAAAAATGAGTAACACGCTACTTACTGCTTGGGCTCTTTTGGTGGCAGCTTACTGTCACGTCCGCTGTGTGATCTTGCAACAAACATATAAATTGGCAATGAGCCCAAAATGCAGTGTAAGTAACGTGTTCATTAACAAAGGAAAAATGTACAAAATGTCCAAATAACAGTTGCTGTGAATGAGAGTAGACAACCCGCTACAACCCTCATAGGCTTAAAGGGAATGCCTCACGCGCTCCGAACAATCAGGAGCGGAAGGGAAAGGCACAAAGGAAGACTTACGAATATGTAGGAGCAGAAAGGCTCTAAAACACGACATACAGAGTCCAGGAGAAGAAAGCCAATAATCCCGGGAGTCAGGTTGTCCCATGCTGATATAAGCTGCCACACTGGCTGAGCCCACTGCCTCCCAATAAGTACTCAATATACTGATGAAGGCAAGTGGACACAGCTGTGTGGCAAGCAGGTGCGTGATAATTGGATAAGTGTGTGTATGCATGTGTGCATGTGGTGAAACAATACACGCCGGTGAATGTCTGGTGAGGAGGAGGCGTGACTGTAGGACTGGCAGAGAGCAAAGCTCAATCTGTCGGCTGGAATTAATAATCAATAATCAAAACCCTACAGCCACAGGTCATAGACAGGGTAGAGCAACCCTGAACATGACACCCTCTCCATGTCCTGCGCTCATTGTGCTTTTTGGAGGAGATTTTTTCATGGACGCAGAAGCCCAGTTCCTCCCTGGCTGTTGGACAGGCTTGGGACACTGCGAGGAGGGTGATGATGCGAGACAGCCTCTGGGATCATCCGGAGGCAATGGAGATCCTCCGGGACATCTTTGCCGCACCATGTGAGAAATCGGCTGAGGATCTCCCAGTGCTCGAGCACCTTGCAGCCACTTCGTTCTTTTCTCCTGAGGATGCGGGGCCCCTCTGCATCGGTGACCTGCTACCCAGCACAGTGCTCCACGTTCTGCATTATCTCATCCCCGAGTCGCCTAGGAGGAGGAGAGGGAGGAAGCCCTGCCGCAAGAAACGTCCAGTCCCGCTTACTACAGCTCCGCCTTCCCGCTCCAAGCCATGCTCCGCTCCGTCACGGGAGGAAATGGAGGAACGCAGGTGGGCTCTTCTGGCAGAGACGGACCTCAACCTGGAGGTGAAGCCGTGGCTCCTCCCAGAGATGGCCAAAAGGCCAAAGGAACTTTCCCTGAGGGAAGAGGAGCCGCAACCCAATGAGGAATGCCAGGAGAGCAGAAAGGATGCTTCGGAGACCGCTGGGGACCTTCAGTGCCAGGAGAACAGGCAAGTTTCCTGTCATTTAATTCTCATGATCAATGATCAATTTTGCCTGCGTCCTGGCAAGGAGACTTGGGGTGTGCAGTCCCCTGAGTGCTCTGTCCCAGCAGCATATAATTCAATTCAACTTTGTTTATATAGCACCATTTCACAACAACAGTCATCTCATAGCACTTTCAACTGTAGGGATATAGTGCTCTCATACCCGGTCTCACCTACTCTGTTCTATTTGCCCTTATGAGCCCACCTGTCTTGGATCCAGGTCGCTCGGGGGAGGAGGAGCCAGAGGCCCAGGAGGAGCCAGCCAATGGGCCAGCGACAGGGTCATCCACGGCCACCACGCCAGAGGAACCGGAGGCGTGGAGGACGCCGCATGAGAGTACCATTACTGCAACCACCACCACGCCCATTGCGGGGGCCGCTGCAGTGGAGTCATCCCCCGGATCAGACCTCCAGCCGATGGGACCCGGGGCGTCGGAGTTAGTCCTGGATGGCGGTAGAACTTAAGCACAGGCAAGTACTCTCTCCTGTAATTCATTTGTTGATGATGGAGTGATCTTGTCTGGTTTATGGGGAGGGGAGTCAGGTGCGGCTCTCAGCCGCATCTGGACCCCCCTCGCTGGGCTCTGCCACTGCCAGTGACCCTAACTGTTCCTCCTCTCCTGTCCCCTTCGAGCTCCATCCTAGGGTCGCCAGAGAGGAGCTGTCACAACCTGGGTTGCCCACAGATGACGAGGCAAGGCCAGTGTTCCCAGAGGAGGCTGACGGGGGTGAAGCACCCGACGGACCAGGGAACCCCTACAGCGGACTAAGGGCACCCTACATCGCCGGAGTCCTGGACGGCAGTGCAGCTGGAGTTCAGGCAAGTGTGCTCCATTATGTCAGGAATGTCGATGTTAATGTTACACTGCCCGACTCATGGTGAGGTGGACCCAGGGCAACTCACAGTAGCCCTCGGGGGTGCCATACCGGGCTCTGCCACTGCCGGCGACCCTGACCCGGACTCTCTTTTTCTCCCTTTGGGTTCGGAGTCTCCGGCCGGAGTCGCCGGAGAGCTGCTGGTCTCATCGGAGGCCGCCGAGGATCGGGGTCCAGCATCAGACGATGTGAGGAGCATCACCTCCCTCGCTGGGAAGGCCACCGCGGGAGCAATGAGACCCCCAATGGGGGTCACCACAGGTGCAATGGTGCTCCAACTGGAGCCCACCATTGGTGCAGCAGAGCCTTGGCCGAAGTCCACTGTGGGTGCAGCAGGGCCTCGGCTGGAGTCCACTGCAGGTGCAGCAGAGCCTCAGCCGGAGTCCATTGCGGATGCAGCAGAGCCTTGACCAGAGTCCATTGCGGGTGCAGCAGAGCCTCAGCCGGAGTCCACCGTGGATGCAGCAGAGCCTTGTCCGGAGTCCACTGCCAATGCAGCAGAACCTCGGCCAGAGTCCACCACCAGTGCAGCCACGTCCCAGACTGGGACCATTGCGGGTGCAACCACGTCCCAGATCAGGACCATCACGGGTGCTACGGTTCCCTTGCCCCAAGCGTTGAATGGCAGGGGGGCTCCTCTTCCTTGGTTTGACCGCCGATGTTCCCGAGTATGAAGGCTGGTTCTCCGCCTTCCCCTCCGGTTCTGGTGGCTCCACCACGCTGGGCAGCCACCCGAAGGACTTGGCGTATGGGTCAGGTGGTCCATCGGCCTGAGCAGGCAGCCGGACACTATCCCGTGGGCCGCCTGCTGGGCTTGGGACTTGGGCAGGCCACCCGATCTGTTACTCCTCACCATGCTGGGAGCCTGGTACTCTTGTCGACCCCCTGAACTTTGGACTTCTGGGGAGGGGGGTTAGTGTTCCAGGTTGGGGGTCGTTAGGAGGGGTTTGCTCGTTATTTTGTTTTTTACTGGTTGTGTTTTCACCGGTTGCTTCCCTCCTAACTGGTTTTGCCCCACCTCCCACCCTGGGTTAGTGTTTGCTGCCGGGGCGGGGGAAGGGGTTCCCTTGAAGGGTGTTGTTTCTTTTGTTTTTGGCTGATGGTACTGGCGTGTCTGGTATCCACCTCTGGGGGGGGGGGGGGGGTATCATGAATCTGGGTTTGGCTCCCAAATCCATTTCTACTTATTGTTATGTTTTGCCCTATTTTGCACCTGGCGCTTCAGGGAGCTATTGGGCCTCTGCTCCCTGACAGCTTGAGCATTCCCCCTACTCCTGTCAAGTGCCATCAGCTGTACTGTCACGGGTGTTCACACACATACACACACACACACACATGCACACGCTCCATTCATTCCCTTTCACACGCTCATACATGCTCTCTCACACACCAGGTTCCAATCAAGTTCAGCCCACGCTTTCTTGCACCAGCAATCCTTTCCTCGTTAGCTTCAGGAGTATTTGTTCACTGCAATTGTGGAAAGAGATTGTCGGAGCATTCACCTCCATACGCTGCAGCTAGCTCTCCACGTATGAGTTATCATTACCTTCTTTGTATTCAGTCCAGCACTTTAAGTTCAGTTAACCCTTTTTGTTACGGCTGGCCCAGCTTCTCTCTCCATCCTCCCTACTGCACGGATCGCCCCGAGATCGCTCCAGCCCCGTAAGTCTCATGATCACCTTTCCCTTTGTGCTTATAGCAGTCCTGCAGCACTAGGCTCCTTATTGACCGGGCTGTAGAGCATCCGGCAGCGCCCTATGTGTCTGGTGGCCTTATCATCATTTGCATATCCCTGTATTTCGTGGTCAACTGGACTTGTTACTTTGTTGTTATATTTAATAAAATGGCACTTCCGCAATTGGGTTTTTCATTCTGTCCCTCATGTGCTGCACAATGGCGCACAGGGGTTTGTGACACTGCCTTTCCTGCAGGTTTTCGATATATACAAATAACTGTGAAGGACATATTTAAAGAGAGTGAGATGTTAACTCCAACACATTCTAACTTGATCTCTTTAGGTATTTCAAGCTCCTTAAATTTTAGATGATTTTTGAAAGAAAGAACTCACCCACCTAAACACATTATAACCAAGTAGTATGACGATTGTTTCATGTGAGGACAGTGTTAACCATGATTCAGATAACCCAAAGAAGTCAATGTTAGAGTTGATCATTAAGTGTTCCAATTGTCCTCTTTTAGAGGTTAACCTTCATCCATCCATCCATCCATCCATCCATCTTCTACTGCTTCTCCAGAGGTCCGAGTAGCGGAGGCAGCAGTTCAAGCAAAGAAGCCAAGATTTCCCTCTCCCCAGCCACCTGCTCCAGCTCTTCAGAGAGGATACCAAGACATTCTCAGACCAGCTGAGAGACATAGTGTCATGAATCGAGCTGGGTTGTCCTTCGGGCTCGGTTCTGACCCTCTGTGGCTCAGGTTTTTTTTTTTTTTTTTTTGTTGTTACTTATTTGTACCCGTAGGTAGACTTGGTTTGCAGTCTGGTGACAAGCCACCGTCTGCTGGTCGCTGCGTGCACGAGCGCCCTAAACCTACATGTTTTTGGTGTGCGGGAGGAAACCGGAGAAATCCCGGAGTAAACCCGCGCAACACGGGGAGAACATGCAAACTCCACACAGCTCACTGTTGGTCGGGGGCTGGGATCGAACCCACGATCTCATGATCCCCGCGGTCCCCCGGCCGAGGGTAAAACTGTGCTGCCACAGTGCTAAACCACTGCGCCACCGTGCAGCCAGGTTTATCTGTGAGGTTTATCTGTATATTTGTGTATTGTGTTATCTTTTGAGTTTATTGTAATCTTATTGTGTTATCTTTTGAGTTTATTGTAGTCTTTATGTTCACTAGGTTACTTTTCCATACCTGTAGCCACTGTTTCTGGCCAGCAGCTGTGACCTACATTTGTGTGGGCGCTCTCTGACAGCTTGCCAGTCCGATCACGCCCCCTCTCTCATGTTGGTCAGCTGGTTCCACTCCCATTGATTTCCTTTCCCGCACTCGCCCAGGTGTACCCTATCTCCCTCTTCCAGCAATGGTTGTACTTAAGCAGCTCATTACCAGTCCACCATTGCTGGATCATTGTATTGTCACATGTGCTTGTCTCAGTTACGGTTCACCGTAGCAGCACACACCACTGTACACTGGGGTGTGCTCGCAACACGTTGCTCCGTGCTCGCCAGTAAGTGTACTCTGCTTGTTGTTTTTGTATGGCTGCACGATTTTTGGAACTGTTCATCTTTCTGCTAACAAGTGTTTTTGTGGTGTAACCCTTGCATGTAAATCCATGCTTTCTCCTCACTCCTCCATGCGCTGCATAATAGCACACGAGGAGACATATGACACATAGTCTCTCCAGCTAATCCTGAGTCTGCCCTGGAGTCTCCTCCCAGTGGGACATGCCCGAAACACCTCAAATGGGAGGCATCCAGGAGGCATCCTGATCAGATGCCCAAACCACCTCAACCGGCTCCTTTCAATGTGGAGGAGCAGTGGTTCTACTCTGAGCCTCTCCCGGATGACTGAGCCCCTCGCCCTATCTCTAAGGGTGAGTCCAACAATCCTACAAAGAAAGCTCAATTCAGCCACTTGTATCAGCAATCTCATTCTTTTGGTCATTATCCAAAGCTTATGTCCATAGGTGAGGGTAGGAACGTAGATTGACCGGTAAATCGACAGCTTTGCCTTAGAGCTTAGCTCTCTCTTCACCATAACAGACCGGTACAATGTCCGCATCACTGCAGATGCTGCTCCGATCTGTCTATCAATCTCTCACTCCATTCTCCCATCACTTGTGAATACAGTGGGGCAAAAAAGTATTTAGTCAGCCACCAATTGTGCAAGTTCTCCCACTTAAAAGATGAGAGAGGTCTCCAATTTTCATCATAGTATACCTCAACTATGAGAGACAAGATGAGAAAAAAAAATCCAGAAAATCACATTGTCTGATTTTTAAAGAATTTATTTGCAAATTAATACTGTTTTCTGTTTTCTCACAAATTTGCAACTGTCCTCTGGATGCTGGATATATATTTTTTTTTTATTCAGGAGCCTGTGAGGTTAACTGGTGACAGACAGTTGCTTCTTCAGGCTCAGTCAGTGAGTGGATAGACCTAGGACCATCATGTTGGTGAACCTACTCCACTTGACCTCCAGGATCAGTGAGCTACTGCAGCCTCGGTGTTCACCACAAACCCTCTTCCCCGTTGTCCAGGTTAAATCCTAACTCTTTGTGGCTCTGCATGCTCACCCAGCTGACTGCGCTGCTCCTGGCTGCCAACTGTCCTAATGGACCTTCTCACCTGGATTCAGCCTTTCAGGACCCAGAGGAGGACTTACCATTAGGCAAAGGTAGGCAACTGACTTAGGCTCCAATCTGCTAAGGGCCCCAATCTACTAGGCACACCATATATTTTTTTTAAAAAAATGTTTAGCATATTTACATAAAAAAATGTAAATATGCTAAACATTTAAAAAAATGCTGGAGAGACTACATCTCCCAGCTGTCCTGGAAACATCTTGGTATCCTCTTTGAAGAGCTGGAGCATGTGGCTTGGGAGAGGGAAGTCTGGTCTTCTCTGCTTGAACTGCTGCTTCAGCGACCCGGACCCCAGAAAAGTGCTAAAAAATGGATGGATGGGTTTAGCATATTTAACATGATGTCTGATAAAGTACAGAAACACGAGTATTTACATAAATGGCACATCAAATCACAAACGTAACATCCTCCACCCTTCTCTTCAGACTGTTGGACTCTTCCATGTTGTCTCTAAGCCATGCACATGTGTACATCTTTGGTTACACTGTAAACAAACCTGTCAGAAAAGCAGCAGCAGCGGGGCAAGATTTCAATTTCCAATTAGTCAATTTTTATTTAATTAACTTACAAGCAAGTAGTTTCCAGGAAAAACATCTAACACGACTCTTCTTCAACAATACACAATTCGCCAACCAAGAAGCATATCAAGGATAATAAGAATGCAACTTTATCATTAACCACACCTGTTATATAGTACTGGAGACAATTAGGGCTGATTAGCCCCTACCATAATCCCAGGTAAAACAATGAACATTTCCATTCTTAACACATACCCACTAATATCTAAAAATACATAAATAATTCCCCCAACTATATACCATGTAAATATAAATAACATATAATAAATAATATAAATAATTCAATAAATAGTTCCAACCCTTATTTACAAATGTTAAACCACCCCTCTAACTTACCATACATGCTTCCTTCCTGCTGGTGTCCTATAAAAGGGCATTCAACCCCCAAAGAGTCTTTTGCCCGGACACCCACAGGAAGCATGTTGGCAAAGGTATGTGAAATAAATCATTTATCAATTATTTTACCAAAATACTTAACCATAACAATTATCTCCCAAGGGCATTCAAATTAAACAAAGACAGATCCCAAATAATGTGTGCAACTTTAACAAATAATCATACTAACATTTACAACATTACAAATAACATGATCACACAATACAATAAGTCATAACAGTAGTGACACTCAATTGTCACATTTCCTCCCCCCTTTCCCGAGAGTGCAGTACTCTACGAGTCATGTACTCTTCAGAGGCTATCAGCTACAAAGTTGGTTTTCCTTGCCACATACCGAACAGTAAAATTATAAGGTTGGAGGGACACATACCACCCTGTAAGACGACTGTTTACATCCTTCATTCTGTCCAACCACTGTAGGGCCCGATGATCTGTCTCCAATACAAAATGACGCCCTAGTAAATAGTACTTAAGGGACCCTATTGCCCATTTCATGGCAAGACATTCCTTTTCTACCGTAGAATATCTTGTCTCCCGGTCCAACAACTTACAGCTCAAGAACAGTACTGGGTGTCTCTCTCCCTTCTCCTCCTGGAGAAGTACTGCTCCAATGCCAACCCCTGAAGCACCAGTCTGTAAAATGAACGGGCGAGCAAAGTCTGGACTGTAGAGAACCTTCTCCCCAGAAATAGCCCTCTTCATATCCTCAAACGCTCTGTCACACTCCTCTGTCCATTTTACCTTATTTGGTGCTGAAGCCTTAGTGAGGTCAGTCAACACTGCGGCTCTTTCAGCAAAGTGGGGAATGAACTTGCTGTACCATCCTACCATTCCCATAAATGATCGTACCTTCTTCTTAGTGGTAGGTACAGGATAGGTCCGGATGGCATCCACTTTACCTACTCATGGTCTAATAACCCCCTGACCAACCACATGTCCCAGGTACTCCACCTGCTGCTGTCCGAACCACATTTGCGTGGATTGATTGTCAGTCCTGCCCTCTTAATTAACTGAAGGACCTGCCTAAGGTGTATCAAATGTTCTTCCCAGGTCTGACTATAAATGACCACGTCATCCAGATAGGCAGCCACAAAGTTTGATACTTTCCTTAACACTTGGTCCATCAGCCGCTGAAAAGTTGCAGGTGCCCCCTGAAGGCCAAATGGCATGACCCTAAACTGGAAACTGCCATAAGGTGTTTTAAAGGCTGTAAGTTCCTTTGTTTCCAGTGCCAATGCCACCTGCCAATACCCCTTGCATAGGTCCAGAGTAGAAATAAACCTAGCCCTGCCCACTTTCTCTAACAATTCGTCAATCCGGGGCATGGGGTATGACTCAAATTTAAATACTGAATTAAGGTATCTGAAATCAATGCAAAATCTTAATGAGCCGTCCTTTTTGGGGACCAGCACAATCGGGCTACACCACTCACTGACTGACTCCTCGATCGCTTCCAGCTGCAACATCAAGTCAATTTCTTGCTTCATTTTTGGTACCAATCGCTCCGGGATCCTATAAGATTTTCTACGTGGAACAGCTTCCTCTTTCAAATAAACCTTATGATGCACCAACATGGTGAAACCAGGTCTCTCCTGAAACAATTCTGGATCCAATAGTGCCTCTAACTCTCTCTGTTGATCCACCTGTAAATGAGACACTTGAAACAAATAAGGCTCTGATACATTTGTGGGAAAAGACTGTTCTTTCTCCTCATCCACTTCCGTTGCACAAATTAAGAGCTGATGTGTCTCCTGAAGAACAGGTTGCTGCTGCTGATGACCAGGCTGCTGAAACTCTTTCAACAAATTAATATGGAAGGTCTGATATTTTACCTTCCTGTCAGGCATATATAGTTCATATGTCACTGAACTTAGTTTCTTAGAAATTTCATATGGCCCCTGCCATCGAGCCAACAGCTTACTGTCACACGAGGGCAGCAATAACAAAACCTGTTGTCCTGGGTAAAAAACCCTTTTTTTGGCCTTCTTTTTGTTTGGCCTGCGCCGTCCTCATGTGCTCCTGAGCCAAAGCAGTCATTCGATCCAGTTTCTCTCTCATCTTAATAACATAAGAGACCACATTGTCCTGATCACTTGGTGGACTCTCCCAGTGCTCCTTTAATAAGTCCAGTGGGCCCCTCACCTGACGACCATACAGCAGTTCAAAAGGTGAGAACCCTGTTGAAGCCTGGGGCACCTCCCGATAAGCAAACAATATATATGGTACCCATTGGTCCCAATCTGAGCCCGTTTCAGAAACAAATTTCCACAGCATGTTTTTTAAAGTCTGATTAAATCGTTCCACTAGTCCATCAGTCTGAGGGTGGTATGGGGTGGTCTTAATACCCTTAATACCCAACAGTTTATATACCTGCTGCAACAGTTTTGACAAGAAATTTGTTCCACAGTCTGTTAGAACTTCTCTGGGTATGCCTACCCTTGAAAACAACTGGATAAGGCAGTTAGCAACCTGCCTAGCCTTAATAGATTTCAGGGGAAAGGCTTCTGGGTATCGAGTAGCATAGTCACAAATTACCAGGATGTATTTATTACCAGCAGAACTTCTCTCTAGGGGGCCAACTATATCCATCCCTATTCTGTCGAATGGTGTTCCAATAATGGGTAACGGGTGTAGTTGGGCACGGGCTACTCCCCTAGGTGATGTAATCTGACATACTGGGCATGATGTGCAGAAGTCCTTTATCTGGGTATACATTCCCGACCACACAAACCTTCTAGCAATTCTCTGTAGAGTTTTATGAAATGCTAGATGATCTGCCCAAGGAATAACTTGTCCCAGTTCCATAATCTTTGGTATGAGGTCCTGTGGCAAAGCTATGGCCATAACTTCACCTTGCTGTTGAAATAAAATGCCCTTTTTAATGACATTCAAGGCCTCAGCCAAACAATCAGTTCTACCCTGTTTCACACCCTCAATCTCTGAGACTTTATTGAACCATGGCCTAAGTGCTGGGTCAGCTTTCTGCAATGTAGCTATGTCAGGAGGGATGTCAAACTCTACTGACTGGCTTAATTGTGGTGTTTCTTCACCCAAGTTCTTTACAGAAGCTAACACCTTATCTCTTCTCCTCTGAGCCTTGGATTTGGGTTGCTTAATAGGGCCTGCCTCTATCTCAGAATCATAAAATGGTAACTCCTGAAGAACATTGGCAGCCCTCTGTGCCCAGGTTGTCACCATATTACAATTTTTCACCCCAGGTGTGTTTACTCTCTGCTCAACAGCGCCACCTGTCTGTCCCTCAGTTTGTTCCTCTCTAACCTGTTGTATGATGTCCAACAAAGTTGGAACATCATTGCCAAGAATAACTGGATACGGCAAATCAGGCACAAGAGCTACAGGAAGGAGATAAGTTTGACCCCCTACTGTTAAATAAACCTCAGCGGTCGGGTACAGTTTCTTATCCCCATGGACACAACTGATATTTATTTCTGACTCATTCCACAAATCCCTAGGGACCAAACTGGGTAGCACAACTGTTTGAAAACAGCCAGAATCTAACAGGGCCTCTTCACACTGACCATTAAGCAACACCTTCGTTTTATACACTCCACTGTGCACTGGGGCTGAAAAAGTGGGTCTAGGAACTGAACATAATAGTGACGGTTTCTGATTCTTTGTGGCAGGACATGAATACTGGGTGTGACCGATTTTATTACACTGATAACAGCGTATATCTTTATTTGCAACAACTCGTGACTTTTTGCTATTATCATATCTGCTGTTTGTGATCTGACTGGGCCTGGAATACAACTTATTTCGAGCTGGACCACCCCTTTCACCCTCATTAAACTCACTCCGTGTGGTAAAAGATCTGTCACGGCCAAGAGTAGGTCTCCTGCTCCCAGACCTGGCTGACAGAAAAACCTCCGCCAGACGAGTAGCGTCCTCTGCAGTCTTCGGGTCCCGCTCTTGTATCCAGACTCCCAGTTCCGGGTTCACCATGCGCAAAAACTGTTCCAAAATTAATTGTTCCATAATGTCTCTTAAAGTTAGGGTCTCTGGTTTAATCCATTTATATAACATGTCTTTTAAGCGTACATAAAGTTCACGAGGGGTTTCGTCCTGATGAATGTCCAGGGACCGAAACCTCCTCCTATATGTGTCAGATGTAATTTCAAATTCATTCAAAATTGCTTCCTTGACTTTCCCATAATTGTTCGTGTCAGCAACATCCATCAGTACATATGCGCTCCGCGCTTTACCTGTAAGTAGAGGAGCTAGATGGATAGCCCACTCTTCTTCATGCCAGCGGCAGACTGTAGCGATCCTCTCGAACGTTGTCAGGTAATGCTCGATGTCATCTTCGGGAGAGAGAGGATTCAGCCTGAGCTTGTGGTGCGTTCGTGGCCTCCTTGGCTGCACCTGCAGCGGCAAATCATCCTCCTGTGAACCGACCCGACTGGCCATCACCCTGGGGTCCTCCCCCAAAACGCCGTCGTCACCACTACGCTCAGCCCGGCTCCCATAGTCCTCTCTCAACTCCGCAACCTGCGACTCCATCCGATGAATGTGATTCTCCACAGTCTGCCACTTTTGCTCCTGAAGAGCGGCCTCCTCCTCTATCCGGTGATCTCTGAGAGTCAGCGAATGCACCAAAGATTTCACCAGGCACGTTAGCTCCTCGAGCTCGCCCAGTCCGCTGACTCCCGGGTCCTCAGCCGCCATACCTGCATCCAGGTCAGACTGCTCCTCTTGCCTCGCTTTCCTTCTCGCCATGAGTCCTTCCGTCCACCAAACGCTACGAAGTCCTGGTAACAGACCACCACTGCCACCAAATGTGAAAAGGTGGCGAGATTTCAATTTCCAATTAGTCAGTTTTTATTTAATTAACTTACAAGCAAGTAGTTTCCAGGAAAAACATCTGACATGACTCTTCTTCAACAATACACAATTCGCCAACCAAGAAGCATATCAAGGATAATAAGAATGCAACTTTATCATTAACCACACCTGTTATATAGTACTGGAGACAATTAGGGCTGATTAGTCCCTACCATAATCCCAGGTAAAACAATGAACATTTCCATTCTTAACACATACCCACTAATATCTAAAAATACATAAATAATTCCCCCAACTATATACAATGTAAATATAAATAACATATAATAAAAAATATAAATAATTCAATAAATAGTTTTAACCCTTATTTACAAATGTTAAACCACCCCTCTAACTTACCATACATGCTTCCTTCCTGCTGGTGTCCTATAAAAGGGCATTCAACCCCCAAAGAGTTTCCCCGGACACCCACAGGAAGCATGTTGGCAAAGGTATGTGAAATAAATAATTTATCAATTATTTTACCAAAATGCTTAACCATAACAATTATCTCCCAAGGGCATTCAAATTAAACAAAGACAGATCCCAAACAATGTGTGCAACTTTAACAAATAATCATACTAACATTTACAACATTACAAATAACATGATCACACAGTACAATAAGTCATAACAGTAGTGACACTCCATCATCACAAAACCATACGGCTGGAATAGTGGAAAAATGAAACAAAATTATCTGAATGGTGCAGAGAAATGAAGAAAAAGGGAAGAGCACAGAAAATTTTTTTTTTTCAATTCTACCAAACAACTTTTTTCACTTCAGCCAGTGAGGAGACAAAGGGTGCGTCCAGTAGTAGTAACAGTGACTGATTTCACTGAGGAGGAAAAAATACAATGGCATGCACTGCGCACACCGGCACACTTGTACTGTAATCTGTTAGCCATTGAAGACACTCACAGCACAGATAGTAGCTCTTAGCAAACACACCCCAAAAGCAATGACCGCAATACTGATAAGGGAAAATATCATGGAAAATATCACAAGCCTGCTCAAGTCTCACTCGGCATAAAGTCTGACTAAAAAGTAGATGTCACGACTGATGAACTACAAGATTACACAACAGGGAAAAAAAATATGGTAACACTTTATAACACCGCCTCTAAAATATATCAGACAACCCGTTAAGTCTACTATGAAATTACAGGGTACTTTTCGCGTATTTTCATTGAAAGTAGATGTAAATCAGTATTGGTAGCCTACCGTGAAATACAGGGAAACAAACATTTTTGCTTATTGAACAAAATCTACAGGTTTCCCCACAACAAAATAATTGTAGGATGGAGGGGATGATATAAATGAATTTGGGAATTTTTATGTCCCAGTTCATTAGTATAACAATGACTATTTGTTGTTAAATATTAAACTAAAAAAAAGATTTAATTTGGATATTTGGCCATTTTTTTCATCATTTTTGGTCCCGTTCATTGTTAAATCAAACCCCATTCAAGAGCTGTGTGATAAAAGTGTTACCAAATATTTTCACAATCACAAGAATGGTTAGGGAAAAAAAACATGCAGGAGAAAGACATTGTAACTCACCAGTTACTTGTAGAGGAAGTCCATCCTGCTGTCTTTTTTTAGAAGCCAAGTTCTCAATTACAAAGTCGTATCATGTTCCCTTTTGCTTCAGCTTCTGTACTAAAGCGGACTCCAGTGAAATAGTCCCCAGGTTTGTCAGTCTTTGTTGTCCACATGTATTTTGCAGGTATGTTTTCACTCATTTAAGACAAGAGAATGACCTCTCCGCTGAGACACTTGTGACAGGAACAGTCAGCATATGTTTCAGAAGTTTGACCAGTTCAGGCAGGCCATCAGCCAAGTCATCCTTTATGACCATCTCAAGAATGTCAGTGGATGGTTTGTGGAAAGTTTCATTTTCATAGATCACAAAGAGTTCATTTTTTAATCTTCATGCATCAAATAATGGATATACATGCAGGAATTTTTCTAATTCTGCATTCGGAAAGCCTCCCGAACTGGTGAATGCAGGATTGAGCAGACTGTAAAAACTCAGGCATTTCATGTCATTAAACCTTTCTGACATCTGAGTGAGGATTCCATCTACGTAACACCTCATAGTACAGATGACGGCATGACTTTATGTGCATGGAGCTGGCTTCACATTCATTCACAACTTCAGGAGCATATCCTTCCTCATAGTCCTGCCAGCCCTGATGATGACGTTTCCTGCTGCAGTCCTCGTGTACAACAGCATGCAGAGTGTTGTGATAAGTCTCTTGGAATTTGTTGTCATTGCGCAGGGATTTGATTGCATCGATGGCAGCATCCAGCTGAAGCAAGGTCCACTGCAAATCAAGGGCTTTGGACTGAAGTGTTAGAAATAACACATCTGTGTGTCGATAAATGTTTAGAAAAACAGCCAAGAGAAACATGAATTTGAAATCAAGTAGCTTCTGCTTGAGTGCTATATTCTGAGCTATGGCGTCATTATCCCAGCCTGGCTCCAACATGATCCGGTCAAACACTACAGCAAGAGAATCCCAGGCCTCACGGACTGCTTGCACTGCTCAGCTTTTGAACTGTCAGCGTGTCATGGAGCTGCCCAGAACTCTGGAAGAAGAGGTGTCTGTCAGAATAGCTGTCCGTTTTGCAGATCTCATGAAAAAATTGTCAAAACCCTCCAACCCTGCAAAAAATACTTTCACATCTTGAATATTTTTAGCACCCTGAGCCAACACTAAATTCAGGCAGTGTGCATAACAGTGAAAACAAAAAGTGCATGAGGACAGCGGTCTTTTATTTTGGCCTTGACACCGCCATGCTGACAAACTCATTGCACTCGCTAAGTCATATGTTTGACATATTAACTTCTTCTCTGGCTTATACTTGTGCAGAACTTTCATTGAAACTTCTGCAATGGCCTAAGCATTTCTGTCTGCACTAACATCATGAAATCCCAGAAATCTCTTACATGTGGGTCCTTTCTCATTTACATAACAGAATGATGGTGAACTGACATTTACAAGCAGCATCTGTGGCATCCTCAGCTTCCACAACGATGAACGGAGAACACTTTATCTCTGAATCTATTTCCTTATGCACAACAGCAGCAATGCTTTCGATCAGATCATTCTGAACAGTTTTTGATGTTCCTTTAAAAACTGTTGCAGTTTTCAAGTGCCCTAAGAGAACAGGATCCAATTCGGCAAATGATTCAACAAGTTCGATCAAATTACCTCGGTTATGACTGGAGTCAGATTCATTGTGTCCACGAAATGGTTGTTCTTGTTGTGCAAGATACAGAACAGCAATGGTCATTTTCTGCAAAATGTCTTGGTTCCTGCTCACAAGTTCATTGTGACACTGAGTCGCAATGCTAGATGCCCGACTGAGAGCGTCATCAACTCTCACATGACTAAACAGCTTGAGCTTGATGGATGCATTTATGTGGTTGTTGGATTTACCATGTCTTTCTATGGCTCTGGACAAATTCCTCAAGTCGTCAAAGACAGTCGTAATCCAAGGGTTGTTGCTTGAAGATGACTCATCAAACAAAATGCAAGGCCAACTAAATAGTTTTGCTAGCGCTGGTGGCTCAGTTAGCCACGCCACAAGGTATGTATCCTGCTTAAAAGAGCGCCATCCCGCTGCACCTGACTTCTTTATAATATTCAGTTTTGGAATTGGCCTTAAGCTGTTTTTTTTTATCCAAAGCTGGTGTTCAAAATGTAATTTCAAAAACTTGTTTGCTAGTAAATACTGCACGATATCTCCCTTCATCTTTACCATGAGTTCACTGGTTGAAATGCATAGATACAGCAGTGTCAACAAAAAATGATTGTGATTGGTTTAAAAATTAGAGTCTCGCTTCCCTTCACCTCTTTTCATTCGATGCAAGGGCTAGAGAATTTACCATAGCAACCATTATAAACTCATTTCTGATTGGCAAAATAATTCCAGAAAGGATGCTTGACCCCTTAGTTACAAAAATGAACTAATTTCTGATTGGCTGGTTAATGTTCCCATGGTGGCAAGCCCGTTTTTAACTTCTGAAGACTTCTGACAGGATTCTGACTACATGTTACACAATAATATACATATAATATCAATATATATTTATTATCATAACGTTTGAATCATTTCTTCTCCTTTTTAAATTTCTGAGGAACCTCCAACTTCCTTGCCTCCTCCCATGAGCTGCCACTGGATGCCTCCCAATTCACCCCTTCACCCTACCCCTCTGTGTTACTTACATTATGAATGTGCAAAACGGAAGGGTTGGGCTAGGGGGTAGGGGGTAGGTGAATTGGGATGCAACCTAACTCTCCCAAGGAGCAGTTGGAGAGCAGTGCTGCTTGTATGAGCACATATGTTCCTGAGGAGCTTGAGCAACTTGTCAGTGAAGAAGCAGTGGCGACATCGGTTTGCTGACAGTACAAGTAAACAACAAAATGTTTTACTACTACAACTGTGCTCCCCATTCATGCACAGGATATCTGCAGCCTCACAGCAGATGACATTAAATGAGATTAAATATAGTAATTTTGAGTATCCATGAAAGAGTTCAACCACTGTTCTGTTTATCCTATTCATTATTGGAGCAACGGCCCAATGTTGTCTCTGAATGTTCCTTATTACCCTCTATAGCTTGTTGAGAGCAAACTGGTGAGAGAATGTAAAACAAACTTGACTAACAAATAATCTTTAAATGATAATAAAAGCACTGAAAAGGAGAATAAAATGGACAGAAAGAGAGAAGGGAGAAGAAGAGAAGGATGAACAGTGAGGAAAAATAAAGACAAGGGACAGTAAGTGATTGACAAACACTGATGAAGATGAGGAGAATAAAGGAAGAGAAAGTCACAAATGAAGAAAAAGGAAGAGTATGCAAATGGTTATTTAATTCCAACGATGTATTAGGTTTAATATTTTTTTTATCCTGATATTGTTTTGTGGGATCTACTGTATTCTCCCATGTGTCTACAAAGTACAGAGGAAGGAGCACAATAAATGCCTCTGCAAAATGGACCAGATAGCAGACCATGAACAGTACCCTGCTGGCAAATGTGGGTAAGTGTGAAGAAACAACAGATCTTCTATGTCAGGGATGGGCAACTTTGGTGGGGCCACAAAATTTTTTCCTCACTTCCAGAGGGCCAGATTTACATGTAAACCTTCCGGCGGGATGGGTATTATTTTCTTCAAAGTCAAAAGTTTCACATTTAAAACTGTAAGTGAAAATAAAACAACTTGGTGTTTTATCATATTAGAATAAAAATTATTGATAAAATTATATCATGACCTAATTTTTAAAACTCTCTCCATCAAACTGATGGAGAGAGCAAAGAGAAGTCCCAGACTTTAATTAACAAAGAAGCCAAGAAGAAAAGGAAATGTGATGAGGCTGAAGGTGCCTTCACACCAAACGCGAACGGGCACATTTTTCGCAAAGCAGGAATACATTATAACTCAGTGTAAACACACAAATAGACATGAACTCACCGTCTAAGTGAAATGCAGACAGGCGAACTTGCCTTTATAACTTCTGCAGCTGTGTTCAACCTATCATGGAAATCCCCCAAATAACATCATGCTTAGGTTTACATTATCCGACAAGGGGCTCACCTGAAAAAGTTATCCCTGTCTCCAAAACTTTCCAAGATAATGGGGGTTTCCATTGCTAGCTTGCTAGCCTTGTTAGCATGTCCGTGGCAGGAATCTGTGGGTAAATAAGTCTGACATCCCGATTCAGCTGAAGAGCTCATGGTTCTCCTGTCTCCAGATGAGTGTCAGTCTCATTTTCAAACTAGTTTACTCTGCAATGGTGACACTTTTACTCTGGTGATGGCAGAATCTCAAAGCTAGCGCTACCCCTCAGACATAAATACAGTACGCAAATGCGTGATTTTGCGTATGCTCGCCTCTTTCCATTAACTTTATATACATTTGTGCTACCCATTTGCGTTTGGTGTGAAGGCACCTTTAGCTTGCTCTTGGATTCATTGTGGGTGTGGAGGGGAAGAGAAATAGCTGTGTGTCGGTGGGCTTGGTAATCATCTGGCTCCTCAAAATGCGAAATAAAAAAATGCTTAAGAGCAACTGCTATAAATGATCAAATCTGTCAAATCCACCGCACCACCTGGTACTGTGACACTGGTGCTACATCAAAGACCACTGATCACATCTTGGTCAGTGGGCACTGGAAAATTGCCACTGACTGCCGTGTCTACTGCAGCGCTGAACTAGGGTGGACTGACCATCAACTCCTTGCCGCCACTGTCTGCCTGCACATCTGCCGCAGTGCCCCTCCTGGCCCTGCCCATCGCCGCTCCCCAGACAACGAGAAGCTTTACACCCCTCAGTTTGCCCACTGCTATTCCATTGAGGCCATGAACTGCTTTGCTGCCTTTGACCACCCAGACAGACTTTAGGATGCCTGGGGAAGATTACCACCATTGTCACTCTGGCTGCCACAAACGTCCTTGGTGATTGCCGCCAGAGGATTCGGCCATGAATCTCCCTGGAGCTGGTTATCGATGCCATAAAGCCAGACTCCAGGGGAAGGACAGTTACCACAATCTGAATATAGAGAGACGCTGCAGCCTCGACAAAGCCACGATGAAGCCGCTTGGCTCCACTGTATAGCCGACAAGGCCAACAACAGCTTCCAAACAGGGAACCTCCAGTCTGCCTACCAGTCCATCAAGGAGCTGTGCCAAGCCGGCAAGAAATGGCATCAACATTGTCCGGGATCTCTACACCATCACTACGTACAGGGTATGCTCCAAGGGTGAAATGTCAGACCCTTTTGTCACTACCTCTGGAACCTGGCAAGGATGTTTCGCCGTGCCAAACCTCTTCAATGTTGCAGTTGACTACTGGGTCAAGAATACGACGGAACGCTGCCCCAGTCTAGGAGTTGACTTCCACTCCCACTTCACAGCTTGTGCTACGTGGATGACGTGGTGCTTTTTGCCACGCATATAGACATAATTGCTGAGGCACTGGAGCTGCTTGCAGAGGAAGCATCACCCCCAGGCCTTACCATCAGCTGGGCAAAGACAAAGATCCAGTCACTGTCAGACTTCTTGCCGCCACCACCACATCATCACCATCAACAACGAACCGGTTGAGATTGTCAACAACTTTGTCTACCTCGAATCTGAGATCACCCAGAGATTATTTGCCGCCTGCAGCTGTCTCGCAGTGCTCTTGGCCGCCTCCAGAGAGTCTGGTGGAGTCTTGCCAGGGAAAATACAAAACAAATTTGCTTCAATAATTAAAAAAAATAAAGAAAATGTAAAATAAATAAGTCACAAACATGTCATTAAGACATGAGTGAGCTATTAAAATGTGGAAAAAAGTGCAGTCACTTTAAAACCCCTTTTAAAGCTATTGATGCTACAGTACAATAGAAACACAAACAGATAGTATAACAATCTGGAAGCACAAATAAGGGAGTTGTAGGAAATTTATAAAATTAAAAAATGATAAAGTTGGAAAATATTAGTTAAAAATTATTTTACAAAGGGAAAAATGAATAATTCACATCTTGAGTTGAAGAAAATGTATAAAACAAAAATAAAAATGCAGGCTGAAAAAATAAATATTCATTTTTATGTATATTTTTCAACTTTCTGTATCCTTGTTTTTTGTTTTAAACAACTCCAGATTTGTGAATTGTTTTCATACTTTTCTATTTATTTATCTTTTTTATTACTCCGCCAAGGAGGCAATGTTTTTGCTGACGTTTGTTTGTTTGTTTGTCAATAGGATTATGCAAAAACTACTGGACAGATTTGGATGAAATTTTCACCAAAGGTGGCCCTTGACCTAAGGATGAAACCATTACATTTTGGTGATGATCTGAGAGTGCATACCTCTGCCAAGGTCCTTGTTTGTATTTGTGCAGCAGTATTATGCAGAACCTACTTTATGGATTTGTATGAAATTTTCACCAGAGATGGTCCTTGGGCTGCAGAAGAACCCATTTTGTTGATTATCTGAGAGTGCATACCTCCACCAAGGCTTTACTCCAATACATTCTACAACACGGTGGTGGCATCAGCCACCACTTTTGGAGTGGTCTGCTGGGGCAGTGGCATTACAGCAGCCGATAGGAAGAGGCTGAACAAACTCATCAAGAAAGCTAGCTCTGTCCTGGGGCAATGCCTTGACCCAGTGGAGGAGATAGGAGAGAGAAGGATGGTGGCTAAACTGTCATCTCTGCTGGAGTCCGAGTCCCACCCTATGCAGGACATACTGGACGCACTGAGGAGCTCATTTAGCAGCAGACTACATCATCCTAGGTGCGCAACCGAGAGGTTTCGCAGGTCCTTCCTACCTACGGCTGTCAGACTGTATAACCTAAGCAGGGCTGCTCGCAGAGATAGTAAAAAAAAACGTGATGCCCTAATAGTATTGAATGCAAAAGACGCAACAGACTTACACAAATGGTCCCCTCCAGTATACAACTAGGACAACATCAGTCGCTACGGAGGGTGACAATATGTATGGGTACATATTCATACTACGTAGGATAACTAAGTAGACGGTTATGCTGTTTATTCCATCTAGCTACAATGCTCCACACTGTGTGTATATATATTTATATATTTATGTGTACATATGTATATTCGCTGCTCTTGTTTTCTTGTCTTCTTGATTGCTGCTCTGAGTGTTGCTATCCCTGTGCTGTTGCAATCCTGGAATTTCCCCATTGTGGGACTAATAAAGGCTTATCTTATCTTATTAGCAAGATTACTCAAATACTAAGGGATGGATTTTGATGAAATTTTCACCAGAGGAGGTCCTTACAGATTAAGCCAATAGATTTTGTAGCTGATCTATGAGCACATACCTCTACCAAGGCCCTATCTTGCAATTTAAAGTGGGATGGAGGCAGGGAGGTACAGAGAGATGGATGGACAAAGGGAGGGAAAGAAGGATTCTTGGTGGAGGTATACACTCTCTTAGTGCTTTTCTAGTTTTTCTTATGTAAGTTTTCATCTTTCTGTATTTTTTGCATTTTTGATTTATACATTTTCTACAATCCAAGACTTGTGAATTGTTCTTGTTTTCACATTTTTATACTCTATACATACAGACGTGGACAAAATTGTTGGTACCCCTCTGTTAAAAGAAACTCCGATTATATTGGCATGTTAGCTCTATATGCTTTATTTTTATGTTAGTAACATAACTATAATATAATTTTTTTGAAAATAATTCCCAGTTTTATAAATTTTTAAAAAACTTTATTACGATGTAAATCGCCATTTTTGTTTACATCGCAATGCATTCTGGGTAGTTACGTAGAATGGTTGCAGCCGTTTTTTCTGTCTTATACAAGCCAAGAAGCGAATCTACTAAGTACTGCCATTTGTCAGTGAAAATGCCACATTGCGCGGCTTTTGGATGTAATTTCCAATCAAAGGGAAATAAAGAGAGCGGGGTGAGCCTCCATAGCTTTCCTAAAGAGGGAAATTGGAGGAAAAAGTGGGGCGGCAGCGGCTCAGCAGGTAGAGCAGGTCGTCTAATAACCCGATGGCTGGCGGTTCGCATCACGCTCTCCTCAGATATCCTGCCATTGTGTCCCTGGGCAAGACACTTCACTCGCATTGCCTCCAGTGCCCATAACACTGGGTATGAATGTGTAAAAATGTTTAAATGTTCGGTGGAGGCCGTTGGGGCCGATTGGCAGCCACATTTCCGTCACTCTGAGTGTCTGTGATCACGCACTACAGCGCACGCTTGATAAAGCTGACATATACAGTATATTAATCACGCTGTGATAAAGCACGATATCGCTCAAAGCGCGCGCATGAGACATGTCTATGATCACGCGCTATAGCACACGCCTGATAAAGCTGACATATATATTAATCACGCTGTGATAAAGCATGATATCGCTCCAGCGTGTGGCACGGGGATTCCTCTCTGTTCCTGAGGTGCAGGACAGAAGAGGATGCGAGGCGCATCTGCATAATGATCAGTCCATACCTCTCACGCTGAGCGCTCTGCCAGCCCCGTACGCTGTGGGGGTCACACACGAGGTGTTCCTCCACACTCTCAATAATTTTTTTTCCCGTATATTTTTCTTTTTGGCATACAGAAATGGCAATATGCCCGTATTTGCTAAAATTGCATTTTCCCCGTATTAAAATACGGCGAAACCGTATCACTTGACAGGTATCCGTGACAAAATTCAAACCGTGATTCGCTTGAGCATGCGCAAAGCGCACGCTCTGAGCGATATCGTGCTTTATCATAGCGTGATTAATACATATCTCAGCTTTATCAGGCGTGCGCTATAGCGCGTGATCACAGGCATGTCTCATGCGCGCGCTCTGAGTGATATCGTGCTTTATCACAGCGTGATTAATATATATGTCAGCTTTATCAAGCGTGCGCTGTAGTGCGTGATCACAGATACTCAGAGTGACGGAAATGTGGCTGCCAATCGGCGCCAACGGCCTCCACCGAGCATTTAAACATTTTTACACATTCATACCCAGTGTTATGGGCACTGGAGGCAATGCAGGTGAAGTGTCTTGCCCAGGGACACAACGGCAGGATATCTGGGGAGAGCATGATGCGAACCACCAACCATCGGGTTATTAGACGACCTGCTCTACCTCCTGAGCCGCTGCCGCCCCACTTTTTCCTCAACTTTCCTTCTTTAGGAAAGCTATGGAGGCTCACCCCGCTCTCTTTATTTCCCTTTGATTGGAAATTACATCCAAAAGCCGCGCAATGTGGCATTTTCACTGACAAATGGCAGTAGTTCGTAGCTTCGCTTCTTGGCTTGTATAAGGCAGAAAAAACGGCTGCAACCACTCTACATCACTACCCAGAATGCGTTGCGACGTAAACAAAAATGGCGATTTATGTCGTAATAAAGTTTTTTAAAAATATATAAAACTGGGAATTATTTTTAAAAAAATTATATTATAGTTATGTTACTAACATAAAAATAAAGCATATAGAGCTAACATGCCAATATGATCGGAGTTCCTTTTAATGGAAAGAAAAACCCACAATGGTCACAGAAATAACCTGAATCTGACAAAAGTGGTAATAAATACAAATTCTATGAAAATTAACCAGTGAAAATCAGACAATGCTTTTGAATTGTGGTTCAACAGAATTATTCTAAAAAACAAACTCATGAAACACGCCTGGACAAAAATTCCCTTAACTTAATATTTTTTTGGACAACCTTTTGAGGCAATCACTGCAATCAAACGATTTCTGTAACTGTCCGTGAGACTTCTGCATCTCTCAGCAGGTATTTTGGCCCAATCTTTATGAGCAAACTGTTCCAGTTGTCTCAGGTTTGAAGGGTGCCTTCTCCAGACGGCATGTTTCAGCTCCTTCCACAGATGTTCAATAGGATTTAGATTAGGGCTCATAGAAGGCCACTTTAGCTAACTATAGACCAATCTCTAATCTCCCTTTCATTTCAAAAATCTTAGAAAGAGTTGTTGCTATGCAATTATTTGACCACCTGCAGGGAAATGGTTTATTTGAGGAGTTTCAATCTGGGTTTAGAATCCATCATAGCACTGAAACAGCCTTAGCGAAGGTCACTAACGACCTCCTCATTGCATCTGATAATGGACTAGTTTCTGTACTTGTCCTTTTAGATCTTAGTGCAGCTTTTGATACTATTGATCATAATATTCTACTTGATAGATTAGAACACTATGTTGGACTTAATGGAACTTCGTTGCAGTGGTTTAGATCTTATTTATCTGATAGGTTCCAGTTTGTTCATGTAAATGATGAGTTTTCTCTCAGCTCAAAGCTTAGTCATGGAGTTCCACAGGGATCTGTGCTTGGCCCTACTCTTTTTAGTTTATATATGCTTCCGTTAGGCAACATTATTAGAAAGCACTGTATACATTTTCACTGTTATGCAGATGACACACAATTATACCTGTCAATGAAGCCAGATGATACTAATCAATTAGCCAAGTTAGAAGCCTGTCTTAAGGAAATCAAAGTTTGGATGACTTGTAATTTCCTGCTATTAAATTCAGATAAGACTGAAGTCATTCTTGTTGGTCCAAAAAACCTTAGAAATTCCTTTCCAAATCAAACTTTCAGTTTGGATGCAGTTACTCTTTCTCTTAATAGCTCTGTGAGGAACCTTGGAGTTATTTTTGATCAGGATTTGTCCTTCAATTCACATATTAAATTTGTTTCTAAGACTGCCTTCTATCATTTGCGTAATATTGCCAAGATTAGGAGCATCTTGTCTCAGAGTGATGCTGAGAAGCTGATCCACGCTTTTGTTAGCTCGAGATTAGATTATTGTAATTCTTTATTATCAGGTTGTCCTAAAACATCTTTAAAAAGTCTTCAGCTGATCCAAAATGCTGCAGCAAGAGTTTTAACAGGTACTAGAAAGAGAGATCATATCTCTCCGGTTCTGGCCTCCCTTCATTGGCTTCCCATAGAGTTTAGAATTAAGTTTAAAATCCTTCTTCTTACTTACAAAGCTCTAAACAATCAGGCTCCTTTTTATTTAAAAGATCTGATACTACCGTATCATCCTAACAGAGCACTACGCTCCCAAAATGCAGGTTTACTTGTAATACCTAGAATCTCCAAAAGTACAATGGGAGGCAGAGCCTTCAGTTATCAAGCTCCTCTCCTGTGGAATCAGCTGCCAATCTGGATTCGGGAGTCAGACTCGATCTCTGTTTTTAAGAATAGGGCTAAAACCTACCTTTTTGATATAGCCTACAATTAGGGAGGGATCATGTGTTTTCTGAACCCTCCCTTAGTTATGCTGCTAATAGGTTTAGTCAGCCGGGGGACCTCCAGTAATGCACTGGGCCTCACTCCTTTCCTCACTCTCTATGAAATATTTTTTTTTTTTGCTGGTCATTAACATTTGTTTGTTCTCTCCCATAGATTGAGTCCCCATCGTGCTGTTTGCTCTCTACATGTCTGTTCTTTTCTTCTTCTCTATCCCCTCACCCCCCAGCCAGTCGCAGCAGATGACTGCCCCTCCCTGAGCCTGGTTCTGCTGGAGGTTTCTTCCTGTTAAAAGGGAGTTTTTCCTCTCCACTGTCGCCAAGTGCTTGCTCACAGGGGATCGCCTGATTGCTGGGGTCTTTCTGCAACTGTGGGGGTCCTCCCTACAGTTGATAGTGCTATGAGATGACTGTTGTTGTGAAATGGCGCTATATAAATAAAGTTGAATTGAATTGAATTGAATTGAATTGAACTTTAGAATAGTCCAATGTTTCACTCTTAGCCATTTTGGGGTGTTTTTAGCTGTGTGTTTTGGGTCATTATCCTGTTGCAAGACCCATGACCTGCGACTGAGACCAAGCTGTCTGACACTGGGCAGCACATTTCTCTCTAGAATACCTTGATAGTCTTGAGATTTCATTGTACCCTGCACAGATTGAAGACACCCTGTGCCAGATGCAGCAAAGCAGCCCCAGAACATAACAGAACCTCCTCCATGTTTCACAGTAGGGACAGTGTTCTTTTCTTGGTATGCTTCATTTTTGTGTCTGTGAACATAGAGCTGATGAGCCTTGCCAAAAAGTTCCAGTTTTGTCTCATCTGTCCATAAGACATTCTCCCAGAAGCTTTGTGGCTTGTCAACATGCAGTTTGGCAGATTCCAGTCTGGCTTTTTTATGATTTTTTTTCAACAGTGGTGTCCTCCTTGGTCGTCTCCCATGAAGTCAACTTTGGCTCAAACAATGACAGATGGTGCGATCTGACACTGATGTACCTTGACCTTGGAGTTCACCATGAACATGTTTAGAGGTTGTTCTGGGCTTTTTTGTTCCCATTCATATAATCTGTCTCCTCCACTTCCAGGGAGGTTGGCTACAGTCCCGTGGATCTTAAATTTCTGTCATATCCCAAGCCCTTTTGTCCGCGCTCGGGTTATTCCTTATCCCTGTCAGGTTTTGACAGCAGGTGTCGTCACACGGGTTTCCCGGGCTCTGATTGGCCAGACGCTCGTGAGCTCTCAGTTGTCAGAACCTGAGCAGCTGCGCCGCGTTTCCAATCATGAGCAGCTGGCTTTAAATGTCAGTGCGAGTGAACTGGACTCTGCGGCTGTCTCGTCAGAAGTCTTATGACTTACCCCTGTCTCCTTACCACATGCCCCCTGGGTTCCTCGACGTATCCCGCTGCATGTAAGTGATTCATTATTTGGAATTGTCTTCTCCCTCGCTGACGTTCCTTCCTTATTACGGCGGACGAGAGCTCCTCGTCTCTGCCATAACTCTCTCCCTGTTCCACGTTTTATATTCCCTGCCTGTGCGGCGTACGAGTGTCCCACGCCCTAGCCGCAACCTTTATTGTGAATTTATATTGTGTTGTGTAACGAAGCCTGCGTGGCAAGTTGTGTTGTACACCTAAGTCCCGTGCGTTATAAATAAAGGAACTGAATTGCAACTTACTGAACTGTGGCGTCTTATGCTGGCTCGTGAGGGCCAGCCGTGACAGTAGACAGCCGCCAGAAGGAGACGCCGTTCTCAGTAAGTTGCGTTCTGGGAACTTTGCCCCTTCCTGTCCAGGTACGTGGCGTTGGAAATATGCCATCTCAGCGGAGTCGTTCTCGGGGTTCCCACGTCCTGCTGACCAAGGCGCTGGAGGAGGTAGATGAAATCCTCATTATCGCCTCCGACCTTGATGGGCATCCAGACACCTCCCTCGCCCCCCCTCTCCTCGGTTATCAGCCCAATGAACAGTGGTATTTAGACCGGGCTGAGGAGGTGCTTGACCGTCTGCCTTCCCGTTACAACGGTCACCCCGAGGTCGACGCGAGGAGACTCGACATAGCTGCCCAACGCCAGATAATTCAGATGTACGAAGAGGAGGAGGCTGCAAGGTGGGGTGATCTCTGGCTCCAGCTGCCTGAGGTGCTGGAGGAGGTGGATGACTTCATCAGCGCTTCCGCTAGCCTTGACGACTCATCCGAAGCGCACTATTACCTGGACTGCGCTGAGATAACGCTCGACCGATTGTCTCCCCGCTACACCGACCACTTGGACGTCCAAGCGAAGAGACAAGAGATCGCTGCCCAAGGCGAGGCGCTCCAGGATATCGAGGAGGAACGAGGCCAAAGGCGGAGTAATCGGAGCTCCCGCTGCCCGCTCTGGAATCCGGATCCTTCCCTCGATCCAGTCCTGGAGTTCGCACCACCCGGGCCCCGTCGTAGACGTCGGCGCCGTGGTCAGAGACGTTCTCAGCGCGACTCCCTTCCAGAACCCACTCCGGTTCACTGGGCTGACCCCATTCATCCCACTGCTGTCTCCCCAGCATCTAACCAGGAGGAGATCCCTGCAGCCTTTCCCCCCGGGCCTGCTTTCCCCGCTGAGCTGTCAGCGCGTCACGCCCGGCCCAACTTGGCTGTTGCCCCCTCCGCCTCGACGCCTTCTCCAGCGGCTGGGAGTTTGAGAAGTTTTGCTCCAGTGGACAGTGCGGCTACACCATCCTGAGTGGCCCCCTCTCCTCCTTCAAGAGAGTCTCCGGCCACCACCCGGTGGGAGGAGGATGGAATGACGTTCCCTACGGCAGGTTCCACCGCCCCCCCCCCCCGGGAGGCAGGCAAGTACAAGTTCACTTTTTTCCATCTAATAGTGATTTTTTCTGTCTGACTCCTGGGGGTGAGGCTCGGGGTTTGCAGCCCCCCGAGCCTCAATTACCTGCTGATATGTTTATTAAACCCGCTGCCTCTGTGTCTCCCCCTGCTGAGCACGCTTCGACTTCAGAGGAGCGTCACCAGATGAGGAGTGAGCCTGCGGCCCTCGGGCAGAAGACCCCAGCCCCACAGCCATTTTCTGGGCAGAGGAGATCGGACGACTGGTTGGAGCCTGTGCCGACGACGGAGCGTCCCCGGGACTCCGCAGATGAACAGTCCGGTCCAGCGGGCCAAGAGCCCCCCACCTCCACGCCTCATGAACCGCCAGCGTGGACGATGACGTCGGGGGGTCCTCTAGCTGCAGGAGCCCCTCCTCCAGGGGCGGATGACGTCACGACGGAGTGGGAACCGGACGACGACCTCCTCCCGTTTGAACCCAGAGCATCGAAGTCCTGGATGGCAGCAGAACCCGAGATCAGGCAAGTGCTCTATTTTCTATCCCTCATCTTCTTTCTGGAGCATTATTGCCTGTCTCTCGGGGGGGCAAGCCGGGTGCAGCCGTCTGCTGCGCTTGAGCCTATCTCGCCGGGCCCTGCCGCTGCCGGTGATCCTGATCCCGGTTCCTTTTGTCCCTCTGAGCCTCTCCCCAGGGTCACTGGAGCCGAACCTGCTGCCACCTACTGCCACTGGTGCCACCTTGGAGGTTCCGGCTCTCGGCATGGGGTCCACCGGGAGTGCTCCGCCGGTTCAAGCGGAGCTCGACGTCAGGGAGGTTCCGGCCCAATCGGGGTCCGACGCGGGTGCTGCCCTCGCTCGATTGGAGTTCGACGTCAGGGAGGTTCCGGCCCAATCGGGGTCCGACGCGGGTGCTGCTCTCGCTCGATCGGAGCTTGACGTCATGAAGGTTCCGGCCCAGTCGGGGTCTGACGCGGGTGCTGCTCTCGCTCGTTTGGAGCTTGACGTCATGGAAGCTCCGGCCCAATCGGGGTCCGACGCGGGTGCCGCTCTCGCTCAATCGGAGCTCGGCGCCATGGTCGTTTTGACCCAGGCGGGTTCCGGAGATTGTGTAGCTGACCCACCGCTGAGCGCTTTCCAGGCCATGCCCCGTCCTCGCCATGGCCCCTTCTTCCCCGCTTTTGAGACTGCGGGAGTTAATTCCAGCTGGCCCGGTTTGCCGACCTTCCCCCAGCCATTCTGTTGGCAGGCCGATACTGCCCGACCACCCGGTGACCGGCTCTGTCCTTTTGGCGTCCGGGCCCAGTTTCCTGACGAGCAGGATGATTCTTTCGGCGCCCTGGTCCACCCGCCGGAGACATGGTTTCCCTCGGCCCGGGGTTTGGCTGAACCGTTAGGGCACGTTCCGCTGCTTTTGCTGGCGGCCTGGATGCTGGGTGCTGGGAGGCCTCCTGAGTGGAGTTATATAACGCTATTCCCCAATGGTTTTTTTTTCCCTCTCCTTCTCTTGCCCCACCACTGACTTGTGACTGGTTTTCTTTTTCTCTCCTCCCCTCTCAGACTGAAATACCCCACAGGGGATTGAACTTCATGTTTAAGGTGACTGTTTTCCGTTGATGGACATATGTTCTCTTGCCGTAGCTGTCTTTCATGTTATTTTCTGGGATGACTGTTTGGGTTTGTTCCTTGCACTCCCGATTTGAGACTCTTCTGAGCAGAATTTCCTTTTCATTTTGACAGTATGCTATCATGAGTATTGTATGTTTCTTTAGGGTGTGATTGTATATTTCCTATGTTACTCCCTTACTCGGGTCTAGTTCTTTTTTTTGGCACCTGTGTTGTCTTTTGGTTTTGAAGATTTTCTGTACACATTAACTTGGAGAAGAAGGTATTATTTGTCCTTTTATTTCCTTGATCCTGCCTTGTGGTATTGACTGGTGTTCCATGTATCCTCATCTTGGCTTTCTTTTTTGTGGTTATATGTGAGATGTCCATCTAGCGTTGACTTTTCTTTTTATTCATCTTTTTGTCCCCGTTTATGTACGGTTTCTGCCTTTTTTTTTTCCCTCTCTTCCCCGATGTTTTTGTCCCCTTGTTGTGAGTTGACCCTGCTCCCCCTCCACCTGCTTCCCCCTCCACCCTCCCTGGGGTGGGGTGGGGGGGTCTGGATGTTACGCGCGACCAGGAGTTCGCGTAGAGGGAGGGGCTCTGTCATATCCCGAGCGCTTTTGTCCGCGCTCGGGTTATTCCTCATCCCTGTCAGGTTTTGACAGCAGGTGTCGTCACACGGGTTTCCCGGGCTCTGATTGGCCAGACGCTCGGGAGCTCTCAGCTGTCAGAACCTGAGCAGCTGCACCGCGTTTCCAATCATGAGCAGCTGGCTTTAAATGTCAGTGCGAGTGAACTGGACTCTGCGGCTGTCTCGTCAGAAGTCTTATGACTTACCCCTGTCTCCTTATCACATGCCCCCTGGGTTCCTCGACGTATCCCACTGCATGTAAGTGATTCATTATTTGGAATTGTCTTCTCCCTCGCTGACGTTCCTTCCTTATTACGGCGGACGAGAGCTCCTTGTCTCTGCCATAACTCTCTCCCTGTTCCATGTTTTATATTCCCTGCCTGTGCGGCGTACGAGTGTCCCACGCCCTAGCCACAACCTTTATTGTGAATTTATATTGTGTTGTGTAACGAAGCCTGCGTGGCAAGTTGTGTTGTACACCTAAGTCCTGTGCGTTATAAATAAAGGAACTGAATTGCAACTTACTGAACTGTGGCGTCTTATGCTGGCTCGTGAGGGCCAGCCGTGACAATTTCTGAATAATTTGTGCAACTGTAGTCACAGGAACATCAAGCTGCTTGGAAATGGTCTTATAGCCTTTACCTTTAACATGCTTGTCTATAATTTTCTTTCTAATCTCCTGAGACAACTCTCTCCTTTGCTTCCTCTGGTCCATGTTTAGTGTGGTACACACCATATCAACAAACAGCACAGTGACTACTTGTCACCCTTTAAATAGGCCAACTGACTGATTACAAGTTTGTAGACACCTGTGATGTTAATTAGAGGACACATCTTGGTTGAACATGTCCTTATGGTCACATTATTTTCAATCTTTTCTAGGGGTACCATCATTTTTGTCCAGGCCTGTTTCATGAGTTTGGTTTTTTTTAATAATTCTGTTGAGCCACAATTCAAAAGCATTGTCTGATTTTCATTGGTTAATTTTCATAGAATTTTTATTTATTACCATTTTTGTCAGATTCAAGTTATTTCTGTAACCACTGTGGGTTTTTCTTTCATTAACAGAGGGGTACCAACAATTTTGTCCACGTCTGTATACTTTATACTATTGTTTATGTTTTCAACTTTCAGTTTTCATATATACATATATTTTTTTTAATTATTACTTCGTATATCTTGGGCAAGGGGGGTGGATGTATCACTTATTCATCATGTGTCTGGTGTGTATGTTTTCACATCATTAACAGTTTCTCAACATGACATCTAAGTGTGGCGGACAGATTAATAACTGTAGCAATGTGCCTATGCCAGTCATGAAGTTGGCGTGGGGCTGCTGCACATTTCCACGGCCATTTCATTCTTGATACATCTGAAATTTTGTGTGGAAAAGGACATACGCCATGTTTTGGTGTGGAAGTACCCTTTGTACATGAGGCCTCTGGTATCTCAGTGAACTCTTAAGGATCCTTCAAAGATCTCTGTGATCACCATGAAATTGAATTTTTGATTGCACAACAATCTCCTAAACATTTGCACAGAAATGAGTTTTTTGATGCTTCAGGAGATGTTTGAAAAATCGGCACGTGTTTTGGTCTCTCAGTGGTCACCCGACGATCTTGTTACCTGTCTGACTCTGTTGTCTCCAGGTAAACACTCTCACCATCATTGCTCTGCCCCCTCACCCATCTCTTCCCTGTGTCTCCACCCTGCAAAAAAAAAAAAAAAAAAAACAATTTATAAATCCTGTGAAGGCATGGTCCTCAGTATTGAGCATTTTAGCAATTTTATGTTAAAACCAATTTTATTTGCTACAGTTTATCGTCCTCCCACAGCTTACTCAGAGTTCTTATCTGAATTTGCAGAATTTTTAGCTGATTTAGTGTTTAAATTGGATAGAATAATTATAGTAGGGGACTTCAATATACATGTAGATGTAGATAGTGATTGCTTTAATTTGGCATTTAATTCAATATTAGACTCGATGGGGTTTTCTCAGAAAGTAGGAAATTCTACCCATTATCTCCACCACATGTTGGACCTTGTGCCAATGACATATGGCATAGAAATAGAAAATCTGGTAGTGTCTCCTCATAACCCTGTACTGTCAGACCATTGTCTGTTAACCTTTGAGTTTACTATTTCTGACTATTTGGCTCCTAAAGAAAAATATTACTACAGTAGATGCCTCTCAGATGATGCTGTTACCAAATTTAAGCAGATTGTTTCCTCAATGCTATGTGTCAACACAACAGAGATAAGTTATGGAGATTTTACTCCTCCTGTAATTGATGGCATGGTAGATAGTGTGACAGCTTCTCTGCATCAGACTCTAGACATGGTGGCCCCTTTAAAAAAGAAAAAGTTTAATCAGAGATTTGTGACTCCTTGGTTCAACACAGAAACTCGCAGTTTAAAACAAGACTTGTCAATTAGAAAGAAATTGGCGCTCCACTAAGTTAGATGAAATCTAGTTAGCTTGGAGAAATCAACTAATATATATATACAGTATGTATATATATATATATATATATATATATATATATATATATATATATATATATATATAATCGCTTAGGAAAGCCAGAACAACTTATTATTCTGCATTAATAAAAGAGAACAAGAATAATCCCAGGTTTCTTTTCAGCACTGTAGCCAGGCTGACAAAGAATCAGGACTCTGTGAAATCTAGCATTCCCTTAGAGCCTGGACTTTATGAACTCTTCAATAATAAAATTTGATCTATCAGAGATAAAATCAATCAGATCCTTCCCACTGTGAACTTAAATACAGTAACTACAATTATAACTGATATCTGTTTGGATGAGTTTACTCCAATTGACCTTTTAGAGCTAAATAAAACATTTTTCTCATGCAAGCCTTCAACGTGTCTGTTAGACCCTATTCCTACCAGGTTATTTAAAGAAGGCTTCCCATTTATTGGTAGCTTTATTCTTCAAATAATCAATTCTTTATTAACACTGGGCCATGTACCGCAGGCTTTTAAAACTGCTGTAATTAAACCGTTACCTAAAAAGACAATCCAGGATCCAGGAGTTGTAGCTCACTATAGACCAATTGCTAATCCGCCTTTCTTTTCAAAAATCTTAGAAAGGGTTGTTGTTGTGCAATTATTTGAACACTTGCAGGGAAATGGTTTATTTGAAGAGTTTCATTCAGAGTCTAGAATTCACCATAGTACTCAAACTGTGATGATCGGGTGAGCGCGCTCCCCGGGGGTATGTGTGTGTATGGGTGCAGTTACCTGTGGGTGGATGTCTGGGGGTGGAGGATGTGTGTATGGGTAGGAGAATTTCGATGGGTGGCGGGGGTGGGGCAGTCCATCTAGTGGCATGGGGGTTGGCGATGCAGGGCCTGCTTGTCCTGGTCGCCCTGCTGTTGTGTCGTGGGGTGGAGCACTTTGTCGCATTGCCCCTGGTGTCAGTGGTGGCAGGTGTGTGTTGGTGCTCGGGGGTGGTTGGGGGGGTTGTTGGTGTGGGTTGGTGGCCCTGTTTCCGTTGGGCTGCTCCGGGGTGGTTGTGGCTGCAGGGCGGCCTTCCGCTGTCGGTGTGCATCTGGGGTGGGTGGTCGGTGGACTTGCGAGGGTGCTCGGGGGTGTCGCTTGGCATGTGGGGCGCTATGTGGGTCCGGCCCACTGTTCACTATTGTGACTATTGTTGTTGTGCGTTTGTGTGTGGAAGATGAATAGGATGCCGTTTGAGGCCTCTATGGGCTACCCCCCCCCCCCCATTGCCCATGGCGGAGAGAGAGGTTGCTGTCCCTTCCGCGGAGGTCCACACTCACCACTGCCATCGGTTGTGGAGGTCCACCCAGGCTGTCCTTCTCCGCTCGATCGAGCGGAACCACCAGTATGCCGACCGCAGGCGGGCACCAGCACCTAAATACTTCATCGGCCAGAGGGTGTGGTTGTCAGTGGATCAACATCCACTGAAGACAGAGTCTAGAAAACTCTCACCCCACTTCCTGGGTCCCTTTCCCATCACAAGGATCATCAATGACGTGACGGTTCACCTCAAGCTGCCGCAGACACTCCGCATCCATCCGATCTTCCACATCTCCCGGATAAAGCCCCTCTCTGCCAGCCCTCTCTGCCCCTCCCCCGTAGCCTCCTCCTCCTACCCGGATCCTCGACAGCCAGACCACCTACACCGTGCAGAGGATTCTGGACGTTCACCATTGGGGCCGGGATTTACAGTATCTCGTACATTGGAAAGGCTACGGACTGGAGGAGAGACCGTGTCTCCCCGGTTCCAACTTCCATGACAAGGGGATGGTCAGAGCCTTTCACTGGGCGCATCCCAACAAGCCTGGAGGGTCACCAGGAGGTGCCCCTTGAGGGTGGGGCACTGTGATGATTGGGTGAGCGTGCTCCCCCTCCCCTCCTGTGGGAGGTTCCTTGTCTGTTTCCAGGCTCTGCAGGTCATCAGCGCACCTGCATGAGTGGACGCACCTGCTGTCTTCTTGCTGCCAGTGCATAAAAGGATCAGTCTGTGAATGCTCCAGTGCTGGACCATTGGGTATTGCTACCATCTATTGCGGTCTAGTTTCCTGAACCTGAAACCCAAGCCTAACTTTCCTTCTCCTCCTCTTTCCCCAGGTTGCTGCCATCTCAGCGGTGTGTCTCTGGGATTGCAGTGCTCACCTGCTCTTATCATCTCATCAGAGACTCTCCTACTCCACCCGGCCAGTCTACTCCTCAACTCCATTTCATCGCCTCTCCCTCGTCCAGCTCCTCCTGCCAGCTCAGCCCTGCTGGCTCCTCACTCTGTTTTCGTTGGGTTTCACTGCTGGGTCCAGTGCTCATTTTCAGTAAGAATTCCTCAGCACATACTCCTTTTTTCCAATTATTATTATTAGCTTCTAATTAGCTGTCTTCCTCTTCCTCTCTTTAGGCTGTGTGTTCCTCGGCGTGTGCTGCTTTCTTTACTGTTGTGTTTTCAATAAATTTTACGTTTAAATGTTTTTCCGTGTCTGAGTGTTTCCCTCTGGTGTTAGTTGCCTTGCACTTGAGCCTCTAGTTAATTAATTATGACAGAACGGTCCAGCCAGGATTGAGGCTCAGCAGGTGCTACATCAGGGGAGCGCTCTGCGCTCTTCTGGTTAGACGCCACAGAGCGTCAGGTAGCCGTAGCAATTACTAACAATTATGCAACAGTTGGCCACTGTTTCCGAACACCTCTGCCAATTGTCTCGTCCAGGGCCTCCTCCTCCTTCTGCTGCTCCGGTGGTACCAGTCACCCACCGGGCCATCACTGTTCCATCACCTGCCCCATATGCAGGGGAGGTGGAGGATGTAAGGGGTTTTATTCCACATTTGGCTCTGTCTGCAGCAGGTGGGAGGGGAGTATCTGGACAACATGTCTAAAATTCATTTCATGACCCCAATGCTCCGGGACCGAACGGTGAATTGGGCTCAGTCTGTCCTCAAAAGTGCTGAGGGACCTAACTACATGTTTGAACATTTTGTTCAGGAGTTCTCTCGGGCCTTTGACCATTCAGAGAGCGAGGGGAACATCATGAGCCACCTAATGTTGTTTCAGCAGGGGAATCGGTCCGCAGCTGATTTCTCGGTTGAATTTCAGGTCGTCGCAGCAGACTCCAGGTGGAATGACATTGCCCTACAGAGCGCCTTCCGCCGGGGGCTAAATTCCACCCTCCACGATGACTTGGTGGTTCATTCTAGCCTCTCCTCTCTGGATGAGGTGATCAAACAGGCAATGAGTTTGGACAACCAGTACCACGAGTGTGCAAAGGAGCAGAAGGCCTTCTTCACCTTGTCCTCCGTGCGACCCCCCCCCGCCCCCCTCACACACACACACCGGCTACATGCTCCACCAAATCAGATCCCTCCTCGGAGCCAATGGTCCTGGACTGGACCCGCTTGACTCCGGAGGAGCACCAACGCTGTAGGAAGGCCAGTGCCTGCATGTACTGCGGCTCCATGGAGCACAAATTACCAAACTGCCCAATCAAACCAAAAGACATGGCCCATCAGTAGCCGTGGGGGGTCTGGTGGCTGGGGTTTCCATGAACCCTCATTCTGTTACCGGGGGCTGAGAAGAAGGTCTCGGCGCTAATTGATTTGGAGGCCGAACAAAATTTCATTTTGCAGTGGCTCGTGCAGGAAATGGGTATTCCCACCAAAAAACTACCTCCATTGAATGTCAGGGCCATTTCCAGCAGTAGATTAGCCTCCGTGACCACCCAAACTGAGCCACTGTCCATCCTTCTTTCTGGGAACCATCGGGAGGCCCTCTGTTTTTTTGTTCTCCCAAGCTCCTCCTCTCCCGTGGTCCTGGGCTATCCTTGGCTCCAAAAACACAATCCGACTATTAATTGGGCTCAGAACTCCATTTCCTCGTGGAGCCCTTTCTGTTTATCCTCATAGGTCCGTTCGGCTGCATGTTCACCCATGCTCTCCATCTCCTCTCCTCTGGCCGAGCTGCCAGACCTCAACCTCATGCCCGAGGTCTATCATGACCTTGGGGTGGTCTTTAGCAAGTTGAGGGCCCTTTCTCTACCCCTCACTGGCCCTACGACTGCGCTATAGATCTCCTCCCGGGCACACGGTTGCTGTCCAGCCAGGTTTACAGTCTTTCTGGGCCGGAGAGGGAGGCAGTGGAGAGCAATATTAAAGACTCCCTAAATGCCAGCCTCATTCGGCCTTCTTCGGCTCCTCTTGGAGCGGGTTTCTTTTTTGTGGGAAAGAAGGATGGCTCCCTGCACCCCTGCATTGATTACCGTGAGCTCAATGTGATGACTGTTAAGGACAAATATCCTCTGCCCCTGATCAATTCAGCTTTCGAGCTCCTTCAGCGTACATGGGTATTCACAAAACTCGACCTCCACAACGCATATCACTTGGTTCGTATTTGTGAAGGGGAAGAATGGAAGATACCATTTAAAACCCACTTGGGCCAATTTGAATATCTAGTGATGCCCTTTGGGCTGACCAACACCCCCACCATCTTCCAACGCATGATCAATGACATCCTCCACAACATGGTGAACCAATTTGTTTTTGTTTATTTGGATGACATTTTGATTTTTTCCCACATGCCGGGGGAACACACAGTCCATGTCCGGGCTATGTTACAACGGCTCCAGGAGAATCAGCTCTTTGTAAAGGCAGAAATGTGTGAGTTTTTCACCCGCTCCACTTCCTTCCTGGGCTTCATTGTAGCCAAAGGTGAGCTGAGGGCCGACCAAGCTAAGGTGAAGGTAGTGTTAGATTGGCCAACTCCACAATCCAGGAAACACACCTCCAGCGTTTCCTAGGCTTTACAGATTTCTACCTTAGGTTCATCAGAAATTACAGTAAAGTTGCTCAGCCCCTGACTCAGCTGACCGCGACTAAGGTTCCCTTTAAATGGTCTGAGGCAGCGGAGCAGGCCTTCACTGAACTTAAGGCCCTGTTCTCTGACACGCCCATCCTGGCACAGGTCAACCCTCAGCTCCAGTTTGTTGTGGAGGTAGATGCTTCTGATTTGGGGGTGGGCGCTGTTCTCTCGCAACACTGAGCCTTCGATAAGAAGCTACACCTGTGTGCGTATTTCTCTTGGCGGTTGACCCCTGCTGAGAGGAATTACGACGTGGGAGATCAAGAGCTGTTAGCCATTAAATTGGCATTAGAGGAATGGAGGCACTGGATAGAGGGAGCCACTCATTTCACCCTTGTGTGAACTGATGACAAAAATTTAGAATATCTCAGGTCAACCCGCAGGCTTAATTCCAGGCAGGTCCGCTGGGCCTTATTTTTTTTCTCAGATTCAATCTCTCCATCACCTACCAGCCTGGATCCCGTAATATTAAGCCCAATGCTCTCTCTCGCCAGTTCGCCTCCAACCTGTCACCTTCCTCTAGTCCTCTCGAATTCATCTTACCCTCTTCCTGCATAGTTGGCACCCTGTCTTGGGGGATTGAGCAGAGGGTCCGGCAGTCAGTCCCAAGCCCAAGGGAGGCCCCAGTGACTGCCTGTTCGTCCCCTCTGCCCTACGTAGTGACATCATCCGGTGGGGATACGCCAGTCACTTTGTCTGTCACCCCGGCATCTCCTGCACCATTGATCTGGTGCAGCGTGTACTTTGGTGGCCCACCCCGTGGACAGATGTGCAGGACTACGTCAAAGCCTGCTAGGTGTGTGCCACTCATAAATTGGACTCTTCACCACCAGCCGGTCTCCTGCATCCCCTGCCAGTTCCCAGTCACCCCTGGTCTCACATTGCTATGGACTTTATTACAGGCCTCCCTCCTTCACAGGGCAACACCGTCATCCTCACTATTGTTGATCACTCCTACAAAGCTATTCATTTGGTGCCCCTTCCCAAGCTGCCCTCTGCTGCCGAGACCGCCAACCTGCTCACCCTTCATGTCATCCGCCATCAGGGTATACCTTTGGACATTGTATCTGACCGGGGTCCCCAATTCACATAACAAGTTTGGAAATCCTTCTGTCACTCTCTCGGCACCACAGTCAGTCTCACCTCCGGTTACCACCCTGAGAGCAACAGGCAGGCTAAGAGTGCTAACCAATCCCTGGAGGCAGCCCCCCCACCTTACCTGGGTGGAGTATGCCCATAATTTGCCCTTCTCCTCTGCCACCGGATTGACGCAGTTTGAGGCCTCTATGGGGATATACCCCCCCTCCCCTAATTGCCCATGGCGGAGAGAGAGGTTGCTGTCCCTTCTGCGGAGGTCCACACTCACCACTGCCATCGGTTGTGGAGGTCCACCCAGGCCGTCCTTCTCCGTTCAATCGAGCGGAACTGCCAGTATGCCGACCGCAGGCAGGCACCAGCACCTAAATACTTCATTGGCCAGAGGGTGTGGTTGTCAGTGGATCAACATCCACTGAAGACGGAGTCAAGAAAACTCTCACCCCACTTCCTGGGTCCCTTTCCCATCACAAGGACCATCAATGACGTGACGGTTCACCTCAAGCTGCCGCAGACACTCCGCATCCATCTGACCTTCCACATTTCCCGGATAAAGCCCTTCTCCGCCAGCCCTCTCTGCCCCTCCCCAGAAGCCTCCTCCTCCTCCCCGGATCCTCGACGGCCAGACCACCTACACCGTGCAGAGGATTCTGGAAATTCGCCGTTGTGGCTGGGATTTACAGTATCTCGTACATTGGAAAGGCTACGGACTGGAGGAGAGACCATGTCTCCTCGGTTCCAACTTCCACAACAAGGGATTGGTCAGAGCCTTTCACTGGGCGCATCCCAACAAGCCGGGAGGGTCACCAGGAGGCACCCCTTGAGGGTGGGGCACTGTGATGATCGGTTGAGCGTGCTCCCCCTCCCCTCCTGTGGGAAGTTCCTTGTCTGTCTCCCGGCTCCGCAGATCATCAACGCACCTGCGTGAGTGGACGCATCTGCTGTCTTCTCGCTGCCAGTGCATGAAAGGATCAGTCTGTGAATGCTCCAGCGCTGGACCACTGGGTATTGCTACCATCTATTGTGGTCTAGTTTCCTGAACCTGAAACCCAAGTCTAACTTTCCTTCTCCTCCTCTTTCCCCAGGTTGCTGCCATCTCAGCGGTGTGTCTCTGGGATTGCAATGCTCACCTGCTCTTATCATCTCATCAGAGACTCTCCTACTCCACCAGGCCAGTCTACTCCTCAACTCCATTTCATCGCCTCTCCCTCGTCCAGCTCCTCCCGCCAGCTCAGCCCTGCTGGCTCCTCATTCTGTCTTCGCTAGGTTTCATGGCCGGGTCCTGTGCTCATTTTCAGTAAGAATTCCCCAGTACATACTCCTTTATTCCAGTTATTATTATTAGCCTCTTATCAGCTCTCTTCCACTCCCTCTCTCTAGGCTGTGCGTTCCTCGGCATATGCTGCTTTCTTTATTGTTGTGTTTTCAATAAATTTTACGTTGAAACATTTTTCCGTGTCTGAGTGTTTCCCTCTGGTGTTAGTTGCCTTGCACTTGAGCCTCTAGCTAACTAATTATGACACAAACAGCTTTAGTGAAGGTCACTAATGACCTCCTAATCACATCTGATAATGTACTTGTTTCTGTACTTGTCCTTTTAGACCTTATTGCAGCTTTTGATACTATCGATCATAATATTTTACTTACCAGATTAGAACACCATATTGGACTTAATGGAACTTTGTTGCAGTGGTTTAAATCTTATAGGTTCCAGTTTGTTCATGTCAAGAATGAGTTTTCTTCTAACTCAAAGCTCATTCACAGAGTTCCACAAGAATCTGTGGTAGGCCCTATTCTTTTTATTTTATATAAGCTTCCGCTAGGCGGCATTACTAGGAAGCACTGCATGCATTTTCATTGTTATGCAGATGACACACAATTATATTTGTCAATGAAGCCAGATGACAATAATTAATTAATTATAGGCCAAATTAGAGGCTTGTCTTGAGGAAATCAAAGCTTGGATGACTTGTAATTTCTTGCTACTAAATCCAGATGACTGAAGTCATTTTAGTTGGTCCACAAAACCTTAGAAATACTTTCTCAAATCGAATTCTTAGTTTGGATGGGGTTACTCTCTCTCCTAACAGTTCTGTGAGGAACCTTGGAGTTATTTTATTATCTATTATTGATCAAGATCTGTTCTTTAATTCACATATTAGTCTTGTTTCAAAAACTGCTTTTTATCATTTCCATTTCCATTGCCAAGATTAGAAGCATCTTGTCTCAGAGTAATGCTGAGAAACTAATCCACGCTTTTGTTCACTCTAGATTAGATTATTGTAACTCTTTATTGTCAGGCTGTCCTAAAGCATCTTTTAAAAGTCTTCAGCTTATCCAAAATGCTGCAGCTAGAGCTTTAACAGGTACTAGAGAGAGAGATCATATCTCTCCGGTTCTGGCCTCCCTTCATTAGCTTCCCAAAGAATTTAGAATTAAGTTTAAAATCCTTCTCACTTACAAAGCTTTAAATAATCGGGCTATTTTTTTATTTAAAAGATTTGATACTATCTTATAATCATAACAGAGCAGTACGCTCCCAAAATGCAGGATTACTTGTAATACCTAGAATCTCAAAAAGTATAATGGAAGGCAGAGCTTCCAGTTATCAGGCTCCTCTCCTTTGGAACCAGCTGCCAATCTGAATTCAGGAGTCAGACTGATCTCTGTTTTTAAGAATAGGGTTAAAACCTTCCTTTTTCACATAGCCTATAGTTAGGGTGAAATCAGGTGACCCTGAACCCTCCCTTAGTTATGCTGCTAATAGTTTTAGACAGCCGGGGGTCCTCCAACAATGTGTTGGGCTTCACCCCTTTCTTCACTCTTAATGAAATTTTTTTTGTTGGTCATTAACATCTGTTTGTTCTCTCCCATAAATTGAGTCTTCGTCGTGCTGTTTGCTCTCTACATGTCTGTTCTTTTCTTCTTCTTGTCTATCCCCTCACCCACCCCCACCCCCACGACCAGCCAGTCGCAGCAGATGACTACCCCTCCCTGCGCCTGGTTCTGCTGGAGGTTTCTTTCTACTAAAAGGGAGTTTTTCCTCTCCACAGTCACCAAGTGCTGCTTACAGGGGATTGCCTGATTGCTGGGGTCTTTCTGTGATTGTGGGGCTTTCCCTACAGTTTGACAGTGCTCTGTGATGACTGTTCTTGTGAAATGGTGCTATATACTGTAAATAAAGTTGAATTGAATTCAACTGAATTGAATGGCAGTAACCATTCCCACCTGTGCATCACTTAGTAAAGTTCTCATCCATCATTGATTGGCTTGGTATATCGTGTCTTTCTATTGGTCCACACCTTTGCTGAAACATGACAAAACTGACCAGAATATCAGGACAGGAAACGTCTGGTTGTTGTGGCTGTTGCTATGCCAACAATCAGCTGACCATTTTGTTCCTCCAAACTTCTCTCACTGGAGGTCCTCTGTGGTCATGAAGTTGCTGAAGTTGAAGAAAGTTCAGGACTTTGGAGAACTGGTGAAACCTGAGCCAAGTTATTCAGAACTAATGTGTAATGAACATCTGCGAGTTCTGTGTGCTCATATAATCCAGTTCTGTATTGATCTGCAGGAAAAAACAAATCCAGAAACATTCATTAAGACCCCTCTCAGCAGCCAGCACGGCTGCACATATTTAGCTTCTGCCAGAGGCCATAACTCAGCCCCACTGCAGCGCTACGGTTTCATTTTATGATCTGTGGGTATTGATCACTGTGGAGCTCAGCCTTGGGAACCCAGCGCCGCTGCGGAGAAAGTTTACACGGCTCAGAAGAAAGAAATATTTTATTTGACTAATTACTCGCTGTGTAAGAGCAAATTCCTCCAGTTTTTATTCTCTAATTACTAAACAGCAGTGCCGTATTTTTAACAAAAGAAACAAAAGACGCCCACATGGACACAGGGTCTCAAATATCAGAAACCAGAGAGATGGACGGTTCACCTTCTGTGAAGAACACAAGTTAACTTCTGAGAAAGTCCACAATTTAAAATGTTTGTGCTCATTCCTTCTCTCTGACATCTTCAAACAGCATCTTTGACCAATCTGAGTTAATGTGTGAGTGCACATGTGAAATCTGTCAGTTTAGATCCAGTACAGGAGCCAGCGTGGGCCTCAGTCACCTTCACCATGGAGAGAGATGTTCTGAGATATTTCTGTCCCCAAAATCAGCATGGAGCCAGAAAACATATCTTGGTGGATCTGGGTGAGCACAGGACCATCTTGTCTTTGTTACTCTTTGTTTTTGCATCAGTCTCTCTCATCAGGAGCCTGGAGGTTAGCTCCAGCTGGGTGATCACAGTCCCAGGAGCATTTAAGCTTCAGTGTGGAGCTGAATGTGATGTTGATGAATCTTCTCCTGAACGCTGCTCCTGTCTCAGTTCTGACTCCTGCTCACCTGAATTCTCCTCCTTCTTATCACCAGGTCAAACCTACTCATCCACCAGCCGGAAACTGTTTTTCCTCCTTTGCTCCTCACACTTACCCCTTACTTTGTCCAGACCTGGCTGCCTCCCTTTCCTAACTGGAGACATCACTTGGATCCTGGATTCCTACGATGTTCCCAACAGAAGACCTTCTCCTGGACTCCTGGCTTCAGAAGGAACTCAAGTTAAGTTGAGGAGGGTTGAGGTTATCCCCTTAGTTAGCAAAATGACCCACAACCATCCCCCTCGTTAACCTGCCATCCCCATCATCATCCTCATGAACAAGCAGAAATGCACAAAAAAGGCTTTCATTACCTCCGCCAAGGAGGTAATGTTTTTACCGGGGTTTGTCTGTCTGTCTGTCTGTTTGTCTGTTACCAACATAACTCAAAAAGTTATGAACGGATTTTGACGAAATTTTCAGGAAAGGTGTGTAATGGCAGGGAGAACAGATTTTGGAGATGATCTGAGAGTGCATACCTCCACCAAGGGCTTTATTTGTATTTGTGCAGCAGGATTACACAAAAACTACTGGATGGATTTGGCTGACATTTTCACCAGAGGTGGTTCTTGGCCTAGAGAGGAACCCATTATATTTTGGTGATGATCTCAGAATGCATACCTCAGCCAAGGCTCTTATCTTCTCACAGTGTGTTAGCAACAATACTCCAAAATTGATGGACAGACTTTGATGCAAGTTTCACCACAAGTGGCTATAGGCCTACACACAAACCCATTACATTTTGGAGGTGATCCATGACAAACGGAAGGAGCCTTGGTGAAGGTATGCGCTCTATGAGTGCTTTTCTAGTTTTCCAATGTTTTCTTATAAATTCCTGACTTTTTCTAATAGATATTTTTTGTCATAAATTCCTGTCTTTTTCTCATAAATTTTTGAATTTATCTGATAAATTTGTGACTTTTTATCATAAATTTCTCTTTTTCTCATAAACTTGTGACTTTTACTCAAAAATTCCTGACTTTTTTCTCATAAATTTGTTACTTTTCCTCATAAATTTGCAACTTTTTATCATAAATTTATGACTTTTTCCTCATAAATTTCTTTTTTCTCATAAATTTGTGATTTCTTCTCATAAATTCCTGACTTTTACTCATAAATGTTTTTGTCATAAATTCCTGACTTTTTTCTCATAAATTTTTGATTTTATCTGATAAATTTGTGACTTTTTCTCACAAATTCCTGACTTTTTTCTCATAAATTTGTTACTTTTCCTCATAAATTTGCAACTTTTTATTATAAATTTGTGACTTTTTCTCATAAATTTCTTTTTTCTCATAAATTTGTTACTTTTTCCTCATAATTTTCTGACTGTTTTCTCATAAATTTGTGGCCCTACAGCTGTGGCACAGGTATAGTGTGGCCGACTACTGATCGGAGGGTCAGGGGTTCGATTCCCACTCTGTCTGCATGTCAAAGTGTCCTTGAACAAGACACTGAACCCCCAGTTGCTCTTGGTGGGTCAGGCCAGCGCTGGTGCATGGCAGCTCTGCCACCGTGAATGGGTGGATAGCAGAATCTGTAAAGCGCTTTGGTCATCTAAAGATGAGATAAAATGAATGCCGTTTACCATAAATTCCTGACTTGTTTCTCAAAAATTTGTGACTTTTTCCTCATAAATTTGCCACTTGTACCTGAAACTTTTTTCTTTTTGTAGCTCTTTTTTCATAAAGTTGCTTATTTTTGTCCTGTAAATTTTCAGCTTTTATTCTGATAAATTTGCAACTATTTTTTCTGAAAAATTTGCAATTGTGTTCTTGTTCATTTTTCAACGTTTTTCTCACGCTTGCAACTTTTTACCTCATAAAATTGCAACTTTCATCTGAATGCTGGTTAAATTTTTTATTCTGTATAATTAAATTATAATTTGCAGCTTTTTAAATTTTCAAACTGACATCTTTGATCACATCTTTGGACCTTTATTCTTGCACATTTATACCTAATTGACATCTATACATTTGTACCTCATGCTAAACTGGTGGTTACCCCCCATCCTCTTTGTAAAAAAACATAACTAATCACCTCCTGATTATACTCATCTATCAAACTCTTACCTCAGGACCCTTAGTGGCCCACAGCTTAAAGACATAATGTCGACCTCTAGCCTGTCTTCCCAACGATCAAATGACCTCTATAAGATGTATTCCCAATGCGAACTTGACATGTTGATGTTCCACCATGACACACATTTCAGCATGTACAGTTGTGCTCAGAAGTATACATTCCCTGGTGGAATTTGTGATTTTTCTGGCCATTTTTCACAGAATGTGAATGATAATACAAAAACTTTTCTTTCACTCATAGTGAGTGGTTGGGTGAAGCCATTCATTATCAGACAGTTGTGTGTTCTCTTTTTAAATCACAATGACAGCAGAAACTACCCAAATGACCTGATCAAAAGTTTACATACCGTAGTTCTTAATACCGTGTATTGCCGCCTTTAACATCAATGACAGCTTGAAGTCTTTTGTGGTAGTTGTGGATGAGGAACTTCATTTTCTCAGATGGTAAAGCTGCCCATTCTTCTTGGCAAAAAGCCTCCAGTTCCTGTAAATTCTTGGGCTGTCTTTCATGAACTGCATGTTTGATCTCCCCAAAGCGGCTCAATGATATTGAGGTCAGGAGACTGAGATGGCCGCTCCAGAACCTTCACTTTTTCTGCTGTAGCCAACGGCAACTTGACTTGGCCTTGTGTTTTGGATCATTGTCATGTTGGAATGTCCAAGTGTGTCCCATGTGCAGCTTCCAGGCTGATGAGTGAAAATTTTCTTCCAGTACTTTCTGACAACATGCTGCATTCATCTTGCCATCAAACCAAGATCCCTGTGCCTTTGTAACTCACACATCCCCCAAACATCAACAATCCACCTCCGTGTTTCACAGTAGGGATGGTGGACTTTTCATCATCGGCCTTGTTGACTCCTCTCCAACTGTAGTGCTTATCTTTGTGGCACAAAAAGTTCAATTTTGGTCTCATTAGTCCAAATAACTTTATTCCAGAAGTTTTAAGGCTTGCCTCTGTGCTGTTTGGCGTATAGTAAGCGGGCTGCTTTGTGGCACTGGCGTAGTAATGGTTTTCTTCTGGTGACTCAACCATGCAGCCCATTTTTCTTGAAGTGCCTCCTTATTGTACATCTTAAAACAGCCACACCACTTTTTTCAGAGAGTCCTGAATGCCAGCTGAAGTTATTTGAGGGTTTTTCTTTGCATCCTGAACAATTTTCCTGGCAGTTGTGGCTGAAATTTTTGTTGGTCTGTCTAACCATCGCTTGGTTTCCACAGAATCCCTCATTTTCCACTTCTTAATTAGAGTTTGAACACTGCTGATTGACATTCTCAATTCCTTGGATATCTTTTTATATCCTTTTCCTGTTCTATAAAGTTCAACTATCTTCTCCCGCAGGTCCTTTGATAATTCTTTTACTTTGCCCATGGTTCAGAATCCAGCAGCATCAGTGCAGCACTGGATGAACCATTCAGGGGTCTGTCAGGAGCCCAGAAACTCACTTTTTATACACACACACAAATTACAACAGATGACAGGTGAGGATGGTTACCTTTAGTAGCCATTTAAACCTGTGTGTGTCAACCTGAGTGTATGTTATCAGGCCCAAACTTCCAGGGTATGTAAACTTTTGATCAGGTCATTTGGGTAGTTTCTGTTATGATTTAAAAAGAGCAAACACAATTGTTTGATAATAAATGGCTTCATCCAACCACTAATTATGCGTGAAAGAAAAGTTTCTGTATTATTATTCATATTCTGTGAAAAATGGCCAAAAAAAATCACAAATTCTACCAGCGTATGTAAACTTATGAGCACAACTGTAAACTACTGAGTCATGATAATAAAGCCAACTTTAATAACTAGAAACTTTTTGTCTACAGAAATCTGATGATTTTTTTCCTTTTAAAGTGCAAATGTTATGATGAATTTGTTATATTTTTTTTCTAAATGTAAATCTGCGAGTCTTTGTATGCACTTCATAACAAAGCCTGCACATTACAGGATAAGTTCCAGGAAAAACATGGTGAAAGAGGTGGAAAAATGGGACAAACCTGGTTTTTAAAAAGCAGTTTTTCAGCTGACTGACATCAGAGGTTCAGTCCATTCTCCATCATGGTCCTTCAGAGGCTCCAGCAGCAGCAGCTGAGAGGACGGCGTGTGTGCTGACCGTACGTCTCCAGAGAGCGTCCACAGTTTGGTTATGTGTTTACTCTGAAAATCTCATCTCCTCTGGATCAATACTCCATTTAGCTCCAACTCACCAGACTCAGGCCGAGGAAGTGGTGGCACTGCACTCTGCCTCTTCCTCGCCGCCTCCCGGGTGATGCGCTGCTGTTTTTGTTTCTGCTGCTCTCAGGCCTGCAACCTCTTACACCGTTGATCTCATCTGGATCCGTCCCACTGAGATAAACCCTTCAAACGATTAGAAGCGCCATTAGCCAGATAATTCCTCCAAAAATATAATTTACTCCATTTTCACCAAGTCTGCAGTCATACACATGCACAGTAATGCTGGCTGTTAGTGTGTGTACGTGTGTGTGTGCTTGCGTGCATGTATGTGTACATGTGTGTCCACTCAGGGAAGTTTGCATGAAGAGCACCATGAGTGCCTGGATTGTGTGTTGATAATGGTTATGAATATTAATGCGGAATGCTGACAACTTCTAATGCTCTTTGGTTTGGTGATGTGGTGAAAATAGAGACTGGAACACTGTTCCAAGTGACGAGAACTCAAATGAACCATGGTTATTCATCACTTTACAGTCATGATTTTATTTCACTTTACTAAAAACATGCATCTCTGCTGACTTAAAATGTATTTTTCTATTAAAATTAATGTAATTATGTCTTGTGTTAACTGTACATAATAGGACTGTATTGTTCAATCACAAACCTTTTACGTCAGCAAGACTGGAGATACCACTCCCATTCACACGATTGCACAGTAATGAAACTCAAGTCGCAATAAAAAACACCAATGAAGAAGAGATAGACTGAGCATGTGCAGAACCAGCAGTCCAACATTTCTTCATTTGAATGTTTCACTTCCTGTTTGTAGACTGTTTCATTTTTGAGATGGAAGTGCTTAAGTTAACATTTGTTTTTCATCCTAATCCACAGCATTTTAATTGGAAACACTGTTATTGAAGGCCTGCAGTGTTTGTAGATGTGATGTAGTCTAGTGTAGGTAGGTGTCAGACATGTTAGCTAGGTTAAATCAGCACTGCAGGGTGGTTTGCTGTATTTGATTAGCAAATGTATAACAGTTAGGTCTAAATTAAAGATTTGATTAATCATATTAATTTATCACCTTGGTGATGTCACAGACCGTGGTATTCTAGCTGTCCTCTCCCATCCGTCCACGCAGCAGTGGTGGCCATCAATGAGATGGGACAGAGGGGATGTGGCTGGGATGGCAACAGGCCTGAGGAACTGACCCGCAGGAGGTGCTGATGAGCATGTACCAGGAGATGCTGAGGCAGGCTGACAGAGTGGCTGTTGTCCAATCAGACGGAGGTGTGGTGGTCATACGATTAATGTGTCTTCATCTGTCTCTCAGCATGGACCGTCAGAGGACTCAGACATGTACGAGGAGTATCTGGTTCAGAGCGAGATCCAGGAGATTGTTACCATCATTAACGGTGAGGAACCCTAATCTCCGCCTACTTCCTGACTCAACCAGTCAGGGGGGATTTTAAGCTGCGTGGCCATGAATTCAGTGGTTGGTTGTTCTGGACTTTAGGTGTGGTTTTCTCCCAGGACACCAGAGAAGACTCTCGACTTTATTTTACGTCAGAGAGGAGTTGTGTAGTGAGAGATGTTTCAGGTGTTTTATGAAGCTGAGTCTGTGTCAACTCCAGACTTTAATGGACCTGTTGGAGTTCTTTGTGTAGCCTCTCCTGGAGCACTGTTTTGGAACCCATGCTGGAGAGTTGATGCTCCATAGAGCTGAGAAGGTCCCTGACTTCTCTAGGGCTACTGTTTTTTTTTTTCCAGAGGACAGGCTGTCTCAGTGGACAGAGCGGAAGTGGAGACAGCTTTATTGTGGGACACCCTGTTGTTCTCCATGTTACAGAAACCATAGTAAAACTCATCTAAATAATCCTCCAGGTCTTCCAGCTTGGAAGGTGGGTCAGTGCTGTCAAATGATGAGCAGGTGAGCTGTTTATCCTCATTAGATGGGGGCTCCCATCGTGGATCCAGGACTGATCTGGTGTAGTCTGTAGTGACTTCTCCATTTCTGTTTTTGTTGTCAGTGTGAGTAGCGGGGGAGCAGGTGGGCAAGGTTCTAGACACTGCCAGTGAACCTTCTCTGCTGTCAGTTCCGCAGTTACCATGTTTGGCCCTCGGGAGCCTTACATATCACCATTAGGCTCCAGTACCTGGACAGGCTGTCAGTAAACCGCCTGCAGAAGGCCATGGTACATACAGTATACTCTGACCAAGATCAGGGATCCACTCACCCGATGGACCATGACAAACTGCAGGATCACCACCACAAACCAGGAGGTGCAGTATGGCAGCATAGTTATGACCAGAATACAACATCAGAGTGAGTTATTGTACAGTGAAATGGCATGTGGCAGGAAAGATTTCCTGTATCTAACCGCTTGTACCAGTCTGCTGGAGAAAGTGTTCTGCTGTCTGTCCAGTGTGTGGTGGAGGGGGTGATCTGGATTGTCCATGATGGATTGCAGTTTTGAGTGTCCTCTCCACCACAGTCTCAAAGGTCCCTGGCCTGAGACCAATTACAGAGCCAGCTCTCTTGATAATCTGTCAAGCTGGTGTCACTGGCTCTGATACTGCTACCCCAACAGACAGCAGCAAAGAAGATGGTGCTGGCGACAACGGTTTGGTAGAAAAGCTCCAGCATCCTGGTGCACACGTCGAAGGATCTCAGCTTCCTCAGGAAGTAGAATCTGCTCATCCCCTTCTTGTGCACAGCATCGATGTTGGATCTGCAGTCCAGCCCATTGCTGATCATGACACCCAGGTATCTGTAGTGTTCAACCACCTCCACATCGTCCCCCTAATCTGCAATGGCTGTGAAGGCGTCCTCTTCTTCCTGAAGTCAATCACCATCTCTCTGGTCTTGCTGACGTTCAGCCTCAGGTGATTCTGCTCGGTCCACTCCACCAATCGGTCTACCAGTGCCCTGTACTCCCCCTCCTTTCCCCTTCTTATATACCCAACAGCAGCTGAGTCGTCAGAGAATTTCTGCAGGTGGCATGACTCAGTGTTGTACTGAAAGTCAGTGGTGTATAAGGTGAAGAGAAAAGGAGAGCGCACAGTTCCCTGTGGAGCTCCCGTATCGCTATCCACCACGCCAGACAAGACACTGCCCAGCCGGACAAACTGTGGCCAGCCTGTCAAGTAGTCAGCAATCCAGGAGATCACAGAGCTGTTGACCCCCATCACCCGCAGCTTCTCATCCAGCAGCAGTGGCTGGATGGTGTTAAAGGCACTGGAGAAATCAAAAAATGTGATTCTCACAGTGTCTCCTTTGCCATCCAGGTGCAAATGGGCTTGTTGCAGCAGGTAGATGACAGCGTCTTCAACTCCCAAATAGGGCTGATATGCAAGCTGCAGAGGGTCCAACTATGTCTTCACCTGCAGCCTCAGGTGGCTAAGATCAGTCTCTCCAGGACCTTCATCACATGAGATGCGAGGGCAACTGGTCGATAGTCATTCAGGTCAGATGGAGATGACTTCTTGGGGACAGGAATCAGGACGTCTTCCACAGCACCACTACTCTCTCCAGACTCAGGCTCAGGTTGTACAGGTGTTTCAGTACTGAAGCTAACTGGTTGGCACAGGTCCTCAGCATCCTGGCGGAGATGCCATCAGGGCCTGCAGCCTTCTGCAGACGGAGTCTCTCCAGCTTTTTCTTAACCTGGTCTGTAGTCACAGTGATGTGTGTGTGTGTGTGTGTGGGGGGGGGGGGGCTGTTGTTCCCAGAGGAGGGGGAGGGGTGGGGGGTGGAGAGAGGTGCTGCACAAGAGAGTGGGGGGAGGACCTGGCTGTGTTGTGTGGGGGACAGACGGTGAGTTGAACCTATTAAAAAACAGATTCAGGTCATCAGCTCTCTCAAGGCTCCCCGATGTATGTCTGTCTTGCCTCTTACATCAAGTGATTTGTTTCATTCCCATACAGATATCCTATATCTTTGAACTTCATCCTGTAATTGTCTTTACACCTCCTCAGCATCTCTCTCAGTTTGTGCTGCACTCTCCTCAGTTTCTCCTTGTCTCCAGACCTTAAAGCTCTCTTCCTGTTCAGAGCTGTTTTGAGGTCACTGGTGACCCATGGTTTGCTGTTGGGGAAACAAGTGTACAGTCTGAGCTGGCATGGTTGTGTCTTCCCAGATTCTGATGTATTCAGTGATGCAGTCGGTCATATTGTCTATGCCCATCCCATGTGGTTCACAGAGTACGCCCCAGTCCGTGGTCTCAAAGCAGTCCTGTAGTGCATCAGCAGCCTCCTGTGTCCACCTCCTCACAGTCCCTGTATAAGCAGGCTGCCTTTGCACAAGGGGAACATACTTGGGTGATAATATGACCATGCAGTGGTCCAATTTGCCAAGGGGGGGGGGGTAGTGCTGTGGTACTATATGCATCCCTTGCATTGGCATACAGTAGATCCAGTGTTTTATTTTCTCTGGTGGGACAGTCAAGAAACTGGTGAAATTTTGGTAGTGTTTTTCCCAGTGACACATGATTAAAATCACCCATGATGGCCATAAATGTGTCAGGGTGCTTCTCCAGTAATGTGTCAGTAATGGAGCTGATGAAGTCACAGGCCACTGCTGTGTCAGCTGACGGAAGGACGTAGACGATAATTACCACGGCACATGGAAATTCTCGCAGCATATAATAGGGTCTCATACTCACAGCCAGCAATTCAGTGTCTGGGCTGCAGCACTTTTTCCTTCACATAAATGTGTCCAGGATTACACCACCTTTTATTCACAAGAAGTGCCAATCCTCCTCCCCTCTTTTTCTCGGTACTTATAACATCCCTGTGCCACCGGATAGTCTTAAAGTCAGGTATCGCTACGTTGATATCTGAGATCTGTGAGTGTAACCACCTCTCTGTAAAACACATGATACTACACTCACGACACTGTGAGCTCATCTGCTTTGTTTCCCAGCGACCTCACATTACCGGTGATGAATATCGGTATGGATGGTTTATGCTTTCTTCTCCTCATTCTTACTTTAGTTCCAGCCCTTCTTCTGTGGCGTTTCCTCCTGAGCTCATGCGAGATGAGGGGGTTTGCTCCGGGGAGCGGCCTCCTCATCGCAATCAGCTGGCCGCGTGTGTAAACAATGTGTCCGCCCCTACCTCTGTTGTTCTCCATTGCCCCGAGGAAGAGAAAAAATAAGAGAAAGACTGGGGTTAAAATAGAAAAAACTTGGTCCAGTTGTTAATCCGAGTCGTTTTACTGAGCCCTGATGAAAAAAGACACACTATATACAAGAATAAGCAGATAAAAACACAAAGACACAGGACAGCTGCTGCTGATACGGCCGCCTCTACTTACGGCGCCTTAAAAAAAAAAAAAAATCCTCTTTTTCAACTTTTTTACTTTGATTCTATTTCTACACAATTTTTGCTTTTTTTTTGCTGTTCATGCTCAGTTTTTACTCTATATTTTACTGTTTTTACTCTTTATTTTACTCTGTTTAAATTTTGTATTTTACCCTGTATTTACTCTGGATTTTATTATGTTTTTACACTGTATTTGACTCCATTTTAACTCTGGATTTTACCCTTTTTTAGTACGGATTTTACTCTGAATTTACTCTGTTTTTACTGTTTTTGCTGTTCTGACTCTGGATTTTACACAGTAACTCTGTATTTTGCCCTGTTTTTACTGTGTATTTTACTCTGTTTTTACAAGGGATTGTACCGGGGTTTTACTCTGTATGTTACCCTGGATGTTATTCTGTTTTTACTCTGAATTTTACTGTGTTTTAACTCTGTATTTTCCCCTGCTTTTACAGTGGATTTTAACCTGTTTTTACTCTGCATTTTATTATATTTTTACTCTGGATTTTGCCCTGTTTTACTCTGGATGTTACTTTGTTTTTAGACTGGATTTTATCCTGTTTAATTTTGGATTCTACTCTGTTTTAATCTGGATTTTATCATATTTTTACTTTGGATTTTACTTTGTTTTTACTGTGGATTTTACTCTGGTTTTACTCTGGATCTCACTGTTTTTACTATGGATTATACTTTGTTTTTACTCTGGATTTAACCCTGGTTTTATTTTGTGTTTTACACTGTTTTTACTCTGGATTTTACTGTTTTTACACTGGATTTTACTCTGTTTAGACTCTGTATTTTTTTGTTTTTGCTTTGGATTTGACCCTTCTTCTATTCTGGATTTGACTCTGTTTTTGCAATGGATGTTACCCTGTTTACCACTAAACAGCAAACGCTCCTGTTTGTTTTGATTGTCAGTATATTCATGTATCTCCACTGCTTCCACCATTTAAAACATTTGCCACCATGCTCTTCTTTTGTGTTTGGATTGCAGCTGTTCAAATCAGTTTGGTGGCTCTTGGCTGCCGCTGACAGTACAGGCATGTGAATTGGAGATTATTTTCACTGTGCATGCATGTACTCCAAAACTGCTGGGTGGATTTGAATGAAATTTTTACCAGATCCAGATTTTAACCAGATGGTCCTTTGGCTAGAAAGGAACCCATAACATTTTGGCAATGATCCCAAAATGCATACCTCCACCAAGGCTCTGGAACTGAGGCATCAGCACCTTGGTGCTTTCATTACTCTGGATTTTACTCTGTTTTAACTCTGTATTTTGCCCTGTTTTTGCTATGGGATTTATTCTGTTTTTACACTGGGTTGTACCCTGTTTTTACTCTGGATTATTCTTTGTTTTTACTCTGGATTTTACCCTGTTTTTACACTGGATTTTACTCTGTTTTCAACTGGATTTTTCTGTTTTTGCTGTTTTGACTGTTTTTACTCTGGATTTTAATTCAGTTTCAATTCAGCTTTATTTATACTGCACCACACCACAACAGAGGCCGTCTCATGGCGCCAGAGTGCAGAGAAAACCACACAGTCTCAGAAAAACCCAGCAATCAGACTTTAGGAGAAAAACTCTCAGGCACAAAGTCACCGTACTAAAAGGCCAGACCACTAAATGTGTACAATCCTATAAATATCTTGGGACAATTATTGATAGTAATTTAAACTTTGAAGAAAACTGTGAAAGGGTGTGCAAAAAGGGTCAGCAACATTTGCATTGTTTGAGGAAACTTGCACGCTTCCAAATTGACCGAACCATAATGACATTGTTTCATTGGGCTTTTACTGAATCTGTTTTATCCTTTTCTTTAGTGTCATGGTTTGGTCAGATAAAACTGAAACAGAGGAAATCCTTGGATCAGGTAGTTAGATGGTCCAGTCGTTTGCTTTGTGAGTCACAGCTGAGCCTGACATCCTTGTACACCAGACAGGTACAGAGGATGGCTACCTCCATTTTAAATGATGACTCCCACCATTTGCACTGCAACTTTCAGCTTCTTCCCTCAAGACGGAGGTTTGCTGTCCCAAAAAATAAAACCCAGCGCTACAAAAACAGCATTGTTCCTGCTGCTGTCAAAGAGTTGAACAAGTTGTAACAATATATTGCACATAATTTAGTTACCTATTTATTAACTCCATTTTATATTTACTTATTTTTGTAGGATTTTTATTTGGGTTCTAAATCTTTTATTGGGTTTTAGACCTTTGAGTTTTTAACCTCTTTGACTAGTCTAACTTTTTAATATGATCCTTCTCTCTTATCTCTGGTTTTTCTCTCATCTCTTTGTCTTTATATCCTGATTGATGGAGCCTTGAGTATTTTCATCATGTTTATAGTCAGCTTCATGTGTTCCTGTGTTTGTGTTTATGTTGAATGTAATTGTGGTTTGTAAATATGGATGTCACCAGACTTCAAAACAAATCTACCTAAGGGTACAAATAAAGTAACCTGAACCTGAACCTGAACCTGATCCCCTATGAGCAGGCACTAAGCGACAGTGGAGAGGAAAAACTCCCATTTGGCAGGAAGAAACCTCTAGCAGAACCAGGCTCAGGGAGGGGCAGTCATCTGTTGTGACTGGCTGGGGGTGAGGGGATAGGGAGGATGGAGAGGACGGACATAAAGAACATAACAGTAAGGTGCCCCTTAAAATCTTGGCATAATTTGAGAAAGAATTTCTAAGATGTTTTGTGGCCAACAAGAATGACTTCAGTCTTATCAGAGTTTAATAGGAGAAAATTACAAGTCATCCAAGCTTTGATGTCTTTAAGACAGGCGTCTAACTTGGCTAATTGATTACAATCATTGGGTTTCATTGACAGGTATAGTTGTGTGTCGTCTGTGTAACAGTGAAAATGTATACAATGCTTTCTGATGATATTGCCTAACGGGAGCATATACACACTAAAAAGAGTAGGGCCCAACACAGATCCCTGTGGAACTCCGTGACTGAGCCTAGAGTTGGAAGAAACTTCATCGTTAATGTGAACAAACTGAAATCTATCGGACAAATAAGATCTAAACCACTGCAACGGAGTTCCATTTAGTCCAGCAAAGTGTTCTAATCTATCAAGTAGAATGGCATGATCGATAGTGTCAAAGGCTGCACTGAGATCTAAAAGAACAAGAACAGAGACAAATCCATTATCAGATACGATCAGGAGGTCATTAGTGACGACCTTCAGTAAAGCAGTTTCAGTGCTGTGATTATCTCTGAACCTAGATTGAAACACCTCAAACAAACCAACTCCCTGCAAATGGTCAGTTAGTTGCTCAGCAACAACTCTTTTCAAGATTTTTGAAATGAAAGGCAAATTAGAGATTAGTCGATAATTGGCCAAAACTCCTGGATCGAGATTTGTTTTTTTGAGTAAGGGTTTAATTACAGCAGTTTTAAAAGCCAGTGGTACATAACCCAGAGTTAAAGAAGAATTATAATAAGAATACTGCTACCAATAATTGGGAAGATGATTTTAAATAACCTGGAAAGAATAGGGTCCAAAAGGCAAGATGAAGACTTAGATGAGGAAATTATTTTATCCAACTCTAAGAGGTCGATTGGAGTAAACTTATCTAAGCAGATATCAATTGAGGGAGCTGTAGAAGTTAATATACTTGAGTTTACAGTAGGAAGAATCTGACTGATTTCATCTCTATAGATAAAATTTTAAGATTGAAAAAGTTCAGAAAGTCCTGACTAGAAAGCGCAGGGGGGATGCGAGGATTGATCGAGTCCTGGCTCTTTGTAAGCCTGGCTATAGTGTTGAAGAGAAACCTGGGGTTATTCATGTTTGCTTCTATTAATGCATAATAATAGCTTGATCTAGCTTTTCTAAGAGATTTTTTATAGATTAGGAAATGATTTCTCCACGCTAAGTAAAATTCATCTGAATTAGTTGAATGCCATTTCCTTTCCAGTTGACGAGTTTTCTGTTTTAAGCCATGAGTTTCTGAGTTAAACCAAGGGGTTAAAAATCTCTGGTTTGACTTTTTCTTTTTTAAATGAGCTACCAAATCTAGAGTCTGATGCAGAGAGGCTGTAAAATTATCAACCATGCCATCAATCACGAATGGAACAGACTCTCCATCTATTATTTCTTTGTTTGTGTTGTGTTGACTCGTGGCATAGAGGAGACAATCTGCAAAAACTTGGCAACAACGTCATCAGAAAGACATCTGCTGTAGTAGTATTTTTCTTTAGGAAACAAGTGATCAGAGATAATGAAATCAAAAATTAACAGACAATGGTCAGACAGTACAGGATTATGACGGGACACTACCAGATTTTCGATATCTATACCATAATTCAGAACAAGGTCCAATGTATGGTGGAAATGATGGGTAGAATTTTTTACTTTCTGGGAAAACCCCATTGAGTCTAAAATTGAATTGAATGCCTTATTAAGACAATCACTCTCTACATCAACATGTATATTAAAGTCCCCTACAATAATTATTCTATCATATTTCAGCACTAAATCAGCTAAAAATTTGGCAAATTCAGATAGAAACTCTGAATAGGCCGTGGGAGGACGATAAACTATGGCAAAGAAAATTGGGTTCAAGCCAAGATAGCCAACAAACCCCACACTGAGGACCAAACCTTCAAAGGAATTAAAACATAATTTTTGCTTAACATTAACTAGTAATTTAGAATGGAAAATTGCCGCCACTCCACCACCACGACCAGAACCTCTGGGGTTATGACAGTTTAAATACCCAGAGGGAGTTGATTCATTCAGACCAACAAAATCATCTTGCCCAAGCCAGGTCTCTGTGAGGGATAATAGATCGATCTGATGATCGATTAATAGATCATGAACCAGAAGATACTTAGAAGTTAGAGACCTAATGTTTAATAGACCACATTTAATATTTAAATTTTGGGGAGGAACAGAGGCCAATTTATTAATTTTAGGGACTTGAGGTTGGATTTGAATTTTACCAACATTTTGTTTAATCAATTTGGGATGTTTATGCATTCTGTTTTTATTAACTTTGGAGGAAGCAGAAAAAGGTTCTCTAAGGGAGGAGACAGGGGCAAAGTTGAAGGGTGGTGGATGAGGAGGAGCTGCAGAAGTGTGTGTGTTTTTCAAGTTATGTTGTATTTGTCCTGGGTTACAATATTTAGGGCAACTGGAGACAGATACAATCTCTGTAGGATTATAAATCAAGGGCTGATCCAAACGGTAAAGACCACCTGAATTAATGGAATTGATACAAGAAGTGGGAACAGAACCAAAAAAGGGCAGTTTGGCAAACCCAGAAGCTTCAGAGCGAGTAAACCCGCCAAGTCCCAGTCACTGTACCAAAAAACACCGAATGGAATAGAATAGATTGTCTCTTAAAACACGTGCACCAAGTCTATTTGGGTGGATGCCATCAGGCCTCATAAGTGATGGGCAGTTCCAAAATAAGTTAAAATTGTCAACAAAACCAATGTTAAAAATAGGACAAGTAAAACACAGTCAAGTATTAAGAGTGAGAGTTCTACTAAAACAATTGCAGCCTCGTCTGAGAGGTGCCAAAGGCCTAGAGATGAGCATATGTCTGCCACAGTTCATAAGAGTGGACAGAAGGCTCCTGAAGTCACTCTTTAAAAATCTCTGATGCTTCATCTGGGATGTTATTGCATCCCATGTTTCATTCTGGTGGTTAGCACAGCAGCTAACTCCAAACTAATTTGGTGAAATAGCCATTACTTCTACTTTCCAGGGATGTGGGACTGTTTTCCATCATGCTGCATTAGAGTATAGTCTGCTAACCCAGTTTTGTTTGGAGGTAAGTAACGCTAACGGCATCTCACTCTTAGCACTGTAAAACAACAAATGCTAAATGAAAATGCTAAGTGGTCACTTACAGGAAATATTATTGTCAGACCATCATTTCTTTGGTTTCAATTTCAATTTGGTTTCAATTACTGCTGAATTTCTTAGTTTTGTCTGAAAAAAATATATTAAAGCTGCAAAAGTGCATGATAGTGGTGCATACATTAAATACATAAATGAACTAAAGCTTTTTGGAGAAGCAAACTGGCTCTTGTAACTTGATTTCTAATTGTTTTAGTCGAGTAGTAAAAACAACTTAAGTTGAAGTCGTCACATATTTTATTACATTACCTTTTGTGCCTTTGATTTTTAGATCATGACCGATCTGAAATATTACAAGTCTCAAATGCACATTAAAAATACAATTTTATAAAAACACTGCAAAATTATGAGGGGAAAAAGTTGCATAAAAGTAATGATGGATGAATTTGTACATTTTTTTCCCCTGTATGTAATTTAAAATTAAAAAGAATGGTTTGTCATTTTTATGTAATTATTATATATAAACTATAGAATTTACAGGAAATGTATATTGTGACAAAAATATTGTTATGGGGATACAAGATTACTTATATCGTGATGTCAGGTCAGGCATTGATTTGTTTGCTACTGGATAACCATGAAAACCGGTACTAGCCGTCTTGTGGGTCGGGCCGTCCGCGACTCAACCGGCAACCCTGCCCTTCTGAGTGCATGGAGGGTGAAACTGGGCATCTTGGCAGAACTAAAAACAATATCTGTCACAGGTCTGTGGTGGACCACTCCCAGTTACACGGGGTGAGACTGGAAATCCTGGCAGATAAGCACATCTGTCACAAGGTCTTTGGCGGACTTTTGCCAGTCAGTGCATTGTGACATGCACTACACAAAGAGCAGAGATAAACAAACCTATCATCTGGTCAGTCACTGCAACAGATACTGGAGTCAGTTTGTCTTGGCCTGTCCTTGCTACTGATAATACCTCTATCTGCCAAGAATGTGCCGCTAGTCCAGCAAAAGCTAGCGGTACCCAAATACTTTGCAAGCAGTTTTATGAAATGGTCAGTCAGAAAGCAACTCATACCGGCTTGGACATCACCCGGGTTGGGAGGGTTGGGAGTTCCTGGCAGCAGAGGGCGGGGGACGGAGCTGCGTGGAGGAATCTGATCAGACCTAAATGAAACAGTCATTGTCGCCTGCGACAGACTGCTATGATGATGATGATGATTTTGCCCTGTTTTTACTCTGGATTTTACCCTGTTTTTACTCTGGATTTTATTCTGAATTTTATCATGTTTTTACTCTGTTTTTCCTTGTTTTCTTTTCACCAGTTTTCTTTCCTGATTTTCCAATTTTTTTCTCCTTTACTCTGTTTTTTTACTCTGTATTTTACCTTTTTTCTTGTTTCTAGTTTTTTTTTCTGATTTTCCCATTTTTACTCTATATTTTATTCTGTTTTCACTCTGTATTTTACTTTTTTACTTGTTTCTACAGTTTCTTTCCTGATTTTCCAGTTTTTTTACTCTGTTTTTACTCTGTATTTTATATTTTTTCCTTGTTTCTACAGTTTTCTTTCCTGATTTTCCCATTTTTTATGCTGTATTTTAGGTTCAGGTTACTTTATTTGTACCCGTAGGTAGATTTGTTACCTTTTTACCTTTTTTTCCTTGCTTATGCCATGATGCTGAGCATGAGGGAAGCCCATGCTCATGCGCCCTGTTTATTTAGCATTATCTTCTGTATGTCATGCATCTCTGTACTTTGGTCTCTGAGTTATCATTTGTCTATTTATGAATGATCTTGTGTTCCAAGTTTTGTTCCTTATTAGTCTTATTCCTTTAATTTGTGTACTTATGATTATCCAGTGTTGTATTTTATATTTTTGCCTGCGTCTGTTTAAGAGTTTCCCTTATCCTTATCCCTCCTTTTGTCTTTTGGGTTTCATGTATATTATCTGTATCTCTGGGTTGCCTTTATCTTGTCCTCGCCTTAGTTTCCTTTTGTTGTACATTTAGTAGTCTTGTCATTTATAGTTTTTTGGGCTTTGTTTTGGGGTTCATTATTGGTTGCTGGTTGTAATTATTTTTCTCAGTGTGACAACTGTCGATGTTCACTTCCAGTTGTCAATCCCGTTCAAGGGCTGTTACACCTGAATCAGATTGTCCTGATTATCTCCTCACTCATGTACCCATACCTGATCTCATTTGTGTCTGCCTATTTAACAAGCTGTTGCAAGTCTACTCATCGCAGCAGTCTCTTGAACCAAACGTTATTTCTTTTCCTTTTATTCCTTGCCCCTTCACATCCGGTCTGCCAACACACTTGTTTCTTTCAAAAATCAACTCAAAACCCATCTTTTCAAATCTACCTATAAAAACTGACTGCCTCTTCTACCTATGTGTACCTACCTTGTCTGTTTACCCGTTCTCTGTATGTTTGTCCCTATGCTGCTTTGTAAAGCGTCTTTGAGTATTTAGAAAAGTGCTATATAAGACTGATGTATTATTATTATTATTATTATTATTATTCTACATTTCCCCTATCTCAGACGGTATCCCTGTCTCGTTGTTTCCCGGTTTGGTCTATGTTTGTCCTGACATGCATTCCACATCTTCTGGCATTTCCATACGCCTTAGCCTCCGTGCTATCCTGGGCTACACCTCTCCTCAACGAGTCCTCTCCGTATTTGTAAGTTTTTGTATTTTTGTATATTTTGTGTTCTTTAATAAATGTCAGCAATTCACAGCTCCAGCGTTTGGTGTCTCCTGCCTGCCCTGAGGGGCGATTCATGACAGTTTATAGTTTTCTTTCCTAACTTTCCCATGTTTGCTCTGTATTTGACTCTGTTTTTTACTCTGTTTTTTACCTTTTTTCCTTGTTTCTCACAAACGGCCTCAGTTTTTGAGAACCCGGGACTGTGTGTCCGACACGATCATCAGTAGCACGGGGGCCCCCCAGGGAACGGTGCTGGCTCCCTTCCTGTTCACTCTTTATACTGCGGACTTCTCACACAACACAACACACTGCCATCTACAGAAGTTCTCTGATGACTCTGCGATCGTTGGCCTCATCTCCAATGGAGATGAAGCTGAGTACAGAGGGCTTATCCAGGACTTCGTGGACTGGTGCCATCGGAACTGCCTCCAGATCAACGCGAGAAAAACTAAGGAGCTGGTGGTGGACTGCCGCAGGCAAGGACAACCCCTCACAGCACCAGTAAATATACAGGGAACAGACATCGAGATGGTGACAGCCTATAAGTACCTGGGTGTTCATCTGAACAATAAACTAGACTGGTCACACAATACTGATGCACTCTACAAGAAGGGACAGCGCAGGCTGTTCCTGCTGAGGAGACTCAGGTCTTTTGGTGTACAAGGCGCATTGCTGAAGACATTCTATGACACGGTGGTGGCATCAGCCATCACTTTTGGAGTGGTCTGCTGGGGCAGTGGCATTACTGCAGCCAATAGGAAGAGACTGAACAAACTGATCAAGAAAGCTAGCTCTGTCCTGGGGCAGCGCCTTGATCCGGTGGAGGAGATAGGAGAGAGAAGGACGGTGGCTAAACTGTCATCTCTGCTGGAGTCCGAGTTCCACCCTATGCAGGACATACTGAATGCACTGAGGAGCTCATTTAGCAGCAGACTACATCATCCCAGGTGCACAACCGAGAGGTTTCGCAGGTCCTTCCTACCAACGGCTGTCAGACTGTACAACCTAAGCAGGGCTGCTCGCAGAGATAGCAAAAAGACGTAACAAACTAATAGTTTTTTGAATGCAAAAGATGCAATAGACTTACACAATGGTCCCCTCCGGCATACAACTAGGAACATACCGGTCGCTATGGAGAGTGAGAATATGTATGGGCACATAATCCTACCATGTAGGATAACTAAGTAGACGGTTGTGCTGTTTCATCCCATCTAGCTACAATGCTCCGCACTGGGTGTGTTTATGTTTATATATCTATATATTTATTCCATCTAGCTACAATGCTCTGCACTGTGTGTTTATATATCTACATATTATTCCATCTAGCTACATTGCGCCGCACTGTGTGTTTACATATTTATATATTTATTCCATCCAGCTACAATGCTCTGCACTGTGTGTCTGTGTGTGTATATATATATTTTATAGTAATATGTACATATGTATATTAGCTGCTCTTGCTTGCTTGTTTTTTTTTCTTGCCTTCTGATTGTTGCTCTGAGTGTTGCTATTCCTGTGCTGTTGCAATCCTGGAATTTCCCCGTTGTGGGACTAATAAAGGCTTATCTTATCTTATCTTATCTTATTTATGTCTGGTTTTACTCTGTATTTTACCATGTCATGGTCTGGGGGATGACAGTGGAGTCATGCCCACTCTGAGTTTATTCCTGTTTCTTTGTGTTTGTCATTTGCATCTTGGGTTCGTCCTGTGATTATTATTATTATTATGATTATTATTATTATTATTATTATTATTATTATTATTGTTATCATATTCTGGGTTATGTTTCCATTCCTTGTCTACAGCTTTGGGTTTCTTCTTGTTAGTATTATTCCGGCCTTTGCCTGAGTTTATTGTGATGATCCTTTGTATTATTTTTATCTCGGTCCCATCTTGTAATGTATTCCCATCATTTTGTTGGTTTGGGCTTTTATTTTTACAGCACGTTTGTTTACTTCCATTTTTACCTAGCTTGTTTTGTGTCTGATTAAGTTCCCAATTATTCAAGGATGTTTGTTATTTTTTAAATTATTTTTGTCCTATTTAAGGGACGCCGCCCCGTAGTTCAGGGTGACGTCATGCTGGCGTGGACCACACGCTTCTGTCTACCTGTGCTCTGTGAGTTTTTTGTTTCTGTTAGCCACTCATGGATTATTTTGTGTTTCCTTATTAAATCTTACAAACTTGAGTCCTGCGTTTGGGTCTGAATTCCGCCCCTGGAGGGGCTCTTGTGACATTTAATCCTCTTTCTATAGTTTTTTTTCTTTCATGATTTTCCCATTCTTACTCTGTATTTTACCCCATTTTTTACTCTGTATTTTACCTATTTTCTTTGTTTCTACAGTTTTCTTTCCTGATTTTTCCATTCTTACTCTGTATTTTACGTCTCTTTTCCCCTCAGCACTGACCCTGTAACAGTCTTCTGAAGTTCTGCCTGATTTCTTTCATTCCACCACAGGTTAATCTCCCCTCTGCGGCTGCTTTTTCTCTCTTTCATGTATCATCTCCTTTACTTCTCTCTGCCCTCCTTCACCCGTTTTCCTTCACAGATCCATAACCCACCTCCCTGTTATTCATCATTTCTGCTGTCATTTCTTCATTCTGTCCACACACTCCCTTCTCCTCGTCTCTTTGTGTTTCTGAGTAAAGCAGCTGCCGAATTAAACACTCCACTCCTGAGCCGCGAGACAATTTTCCCGTCACTCGGGGCGAGATAAGCGAAATGGCTAAATCACATTGTGTCATTAATTTAATTAGCTCCTAATTGACATTTTAAATGCCACACATTCAAATTAGCCGGCCAGCTCATTGCCATGGAAGCCACAGCGATTAGATTAAATCTCTGCAAAATGTTGGTGAAATGAAGCACTTTGGCAGGAGAGACAGCGACATGCTGAGGGAGAAGGTTAAAAACAGAGTGAGGGGAGGAGGAGGGAGGGGGCATTAAAAACTTAGACGCTACAACTGTCATACTGTCATTTAGTCAGATCAGATTTTAGTGTCATGATGGCTCAAATTCATAATGACACTGACTTTTACCTGATTCTGATATGAACTCATAGTCTTATACAGTTGCACTGATGATAATGAAAGCACCAAGGTGCTGATGCCTCAGTGCCTGGGGCATGGTAGGATGGAGGGCTGAAAAAAGTCACACTGTCACTTCTTGTGGGTGGGCATAGTCATTACAATACCTTTTTTTTGCAGCTGCATTGATGGTAAAGGTGAGTTAAATTTGTGTTTATTTTGAAAACAAAGCCTTACCTGAACATTGTGGCAAATTAAAAGTTGAGAAAATATGGCGATACAATGATGTAAGCCTTTAGTTCCAGTTGATTTTGAGCAGGTAAGCTGAAAAGCTGCTAACAGACAGACAGATACACACACACACACACACACACGGCGTGATTACCATATGCCTATAGAGGGGTTGAACCAACATCACACAGGTCACGTGTCTTTTGTTTACTATGCCATTTTGGATGGCAACAAACAGTCAAATCACCAACAGCAAGCGTGAGTGAGTGTAATCAACGAGATAAATGGCTACACACAAATCAACACTGTGGTCCACTGACGAGGTGCAGACTCTTCTGTGCTTGGTAGCTGATTAAAGAAATCCAGAGGGAGCTGCACGGAGTGACCTGAAATGAACTCATGGCCATGGTGGAGGCAGACGGGAGGCAGAGTGGCGTCAGCCCAACCACAGCATCTTCATTGTTGAAAACAGTGATAGACGATGGTGAGTGATGTGATATTATGCATCTTTGCCATTATTTATCCCAGTGCTGGAAAGCTCACTTTGAACAAACAACACCGTTGTCTCCTGTATGCAGACAATGAGCTAACTAACACACACAGTATACATATTTTAGTACCTAATAGCAATAACTTGCCATGATTACAATGTAGTACAGGGGTCTTATTAGTGCTAACTAGTATTAGCAATCATTAGCTTATCTTCATATGTAATCTAGTTCGTATCCTCACGTCTTCCGCTGCTCCATGGCTTCCTGAACTCTCCAGTACTTTTCCAGTGATTCATCTCGCTGCCTGTAGCCTTTTCTGGCTCTCCTTTTTTGCCTTTACTTTGACGAAAAGCCAGCAAGCAGCAGGATCGCCTCAATGTCCATCTTGTGTTTTTCTTGTCACATACAAGAAAAACGAGGGGCAGTACCACTCGAGAGAGTGGTGCTGCCCCTCATTCAGGACAGTATACTGGCATACTGGGCACCCTGGACCCCCTGCAGTACGCCTACTGGCCCAACAGGTTCACCTCAGATGCCATTGCTACAGCAATCCATTATTCTCTCTCACAGCTGGAAGATAAAGACTCCTACATTAGGACGCCCTTTGTCGACTACAGCTCCGCCTTCAACACAGTCATCCCCCCAAACTCACTGACAAATTGTCTTCACTTGGCCTGCACCCCACCCTCTGTGACTGGCTACTGGACTTTCTAACTGGCAGGCCCCACTCTGTCAGGATGGGTAAAAGGACCTCAGCCAGCATTATCACAAACACAGGTGTCCCACAGGGTTGTGTTCTCAGCCCCATCCTCTACAGCCTCTTCACCAATGACTGTGTTGCCTCCCACAAGGATAATATCATCCTAAAGTTTGCGGATGACACAGCAATGATAGGACGCATCACTGGTGATGACGAAGCATCCTATAGGAGGTAGGTGGCCAACCTGGAGTCATGGTGTGAGGACAACAACCTCACCCTCAACATGGACAAGACAAAGGAGATGATAGTGGACATGAGGAAAGGGAGGAGGAAACCCCATCGGCCACTGTTCATCCGGAAGCTTGAGGTGGAGAGGGTGAGCAGCTTTAAATACCTGGGCATCCACATCAGCGAGGACCTTAAGTGGACTGACAACACTACAGAGCTGGTTAAGAGAGCTCAGCAGTGACTGTACTTTTTGAGGAGGCTGAAGAAGTTTGGCATGTCTTCCAGGATCCTCAATAATTTCTACAGCTGCATCATCGAGAGCATCCTGACCAACTGCATCACTGCGTGGTACGGCAGCACCACTGCCCTGGACCGCAAACACCTGCAGATTGTGGTGAAGACAGTGGAGAAGATCATTAGGACTCCACTCCCCTCTCTGCAGAGCATCTACCACTGCAGAGTCCAAAGGAGAGATGATACCATCATCTGGGACCCCCCCCCCCCCCCAACCCAGACTGTTCACACTTCTACCCTCAGGATGGAGTTACAGAAGTGTGAAATGTAGGACAACCAAACTGAAGAACTCCTTCTTTCCCACGGCCATCAGACTCCTGAACAGATAACTCCCAAAACTCCATAACACAGCTTTGCATATATGAACTCACACACCGGCTGCTAAATTTGCACATTGCTCACCTGCACAGTAGATATAGTCTCACCCATCTGATGCCCATATCATCTCTGCTACTAATTATCATCTCTGCTACTACTTATCATGCACAGGCTACTGGTACTACTGTTGGAGAAATAATTTGTAATTTGTAATTATACACTGCTTGTTGCACAATGCTCATTTGCACACTGTACGTGAATCTGTCATGCGGTGGCACTCGCGAGCCACCATAAGACGCCAAAAGTCGCCAGTGAAGTTTGCATAGGTGTTTATTAATGAACAAAAAGCAATACAAAACAATGAGCCATGGTGGGCTAAAACACACTACACTACAAATACTTGAACATGAGGCAAACAAGAAGCACACTTAACGGTCAAAACCCAAGGATGGTCGATAAGCCAGACCATGAAAGGCATAGTTGACGTTTTGTTGACAAATTGTTGACGAATATTGACGTTCCACTGACGAGACTGCCGCCTTATTCTGCTCCCAGAGGCCCACTTAAATACAGTGCTGCTGATGAGCCGAAAATGCAGCACAGCTGTCAGGCTTGACAACAGGAAGCCCCTCCGAGCACTGTCACAATAAAGGCTCGGGGATCCGGAATGTAAACACTGCTGTCAAACCTGGTAAAGATGATGCATGGCTCGAGGGCAGACGAGATCGGCGCACGAACCATGACAGTACCTCCCCCCCAAGGGCGAGCTCTGAATGCCCAATGATACCCAAGCCCCCCACCCCCCCAGGGTGGGCAGATGGGGGAGCAGGCCTGGAGGGAGAGAACCAGCAACAGAAAAAAAAACAAAACAAAACAAAACACCATGACAATGACCGGGAGCGCAGTGATAATTACAAAGTGGTGGTGACACTTATAGGATGGTGACATCCTATAAGTACCTGGGTATTCATCTGAACAATAAACTAGACTGGTCACACAATACTGATGCACTCTACAAGAAGGGACAGCGCAGGCTGTTCCTGCTGAGGAGACTCAGGTCTTTTGGTGTACAAGGGGCGCTGCTGAAGTCATTCTATGACACGGTGGTGGCATCAGCCATCACTTTTGGAGTGGTCTGCTGGGGCAGTGGCATTACTGCAGCCGATAGGAAGAGACTGAACAAACTGATTAAGAAAGCTAGCTCTGTCCTGGGGCAGCGCCTTGATCCGATGGAGGAGATAGGAGAGAGAAGGACGGTGGCTAAACTGTCATCTCTGCTGGAGTCCGAGTTCCACCCTATGCAGGACATACTGAATGCACTGAGGAGCTCATTTAGCAGCAGACTACATCATCCCAGGTGCACAACCGAGAGGTTTCGTAGGTCCTTCCTACCAACGGCTGTCAGACTGTACAACCTAAGCAGGGCTGCTCGCAGAGATAGCAAAAAGACGTAACAAACTAATAGTTTTTTGAATGCAAAAGATGCAATAGACTTACACAATGGTCCTCTCCGGCATACAACTAGGAACATACCGGTCGCTATGGAGGGTGAGAATATGTATGGGCACATAATCATACCATGTAGGATAACTAAGTAGACGGTTATGCTGTTTCATTCCATCTAGCAACAATGCTCTGCACTGTGTGTGTTTATATATTTGCATATTTATTCCATCTAGCTACAATGCTCCGTACTGTGGGTGTTTATATATTTATATATCTACATATTATTCCATCTAGCTACATTGCTCCGCACTGTGTGTGTTTATATACTTGCATATTTATTCCACCTAGCTGCAATGCTCCGTACTGTGGGTGTTTATATATTTACATATTTATTCCATCTAGCTACAATGCTCTGCACTGTGTGTTCATATATTCATATATTTATTCCATCCAGCTACAATGCTCTGCACTGTGTGTCTGTGTGTGTGTGTATATATATATATTTTATAGTAATACGTACATATGTTTATTAGCTGCTCTTGCTTGCTTGTTTTTTTTCTTGCCTTCTGATTGTTGCTCTGAGTGTTGCTATCCCTGTGCTGTTGCAATCCTGGAATTTCCCCGTTGTGGGACTAATAAAGGCTTATCTTATCTTATCTTATCTTATCTTAAAGTACACTTCCCAGAAAAAAATACAATACTCCCTAATGCACAAACCATAATTAACACAGGGCATAAATGAGGCAATTACAGAGCACGACTAACAGAAAATACAATACTCCATAATGCACAAACACACAGGGCAAGAAAACAAAGGGGAAAAAAACACAAGATAAACACAATACATCCCTCAGACAGAAGAGGGGAGAAAAAAAAAACACATGCTGACAAAGGCAAAAACACAGAGCAGAATTAAGATAAGATAAGATAAGATAAGATAAGCCTTTATTAGTCCCACAACGTGGAAATTCCAGGATTGCAACAGCACAGGGATAGCAACACTCAGAGCAACAATCAGAAGGCAAGAAAAAAAAAAAAAAAACAAGCAAGCAAGAGCAGCTAATAAACATATGTACGTATTACTATAAAATATATATATATATACACACACACACAGACACACAGTGCAGAGCATTGTAGCTGGATGGAATAAATATATGAATATATGAACACACAGTGCAGAGCATTGTAGCTAGATGGAAGAAATATGTAAATATATAAACACCCACAGTACGGAGCATTGCAGCTAGGTGGAATAAATATGCAAGTATATAAACACACACAGTGCGGAGCAATGTAGCTAGATGGAATAATATGTAGATATATAAATATATAAACACACCCAGTGCTGAGCATTGTAGCTAGATGGAATAAATATGCAAATATATAAACACACACAGTGCAGAGCATTGTTGCTAGATGGAATGAAACAGCATAACCGTCTACTTAGTTATCCTACATGGTATGATTATGTGCCCATACATATTCTCACCCTCCATAGCGACCGGTATGTTCCTAGTTGTATGCCGGAGGGGACCATTGTGTAAGTCTATTGCATCTTTTGCATTCAAAAAACTATTAGTTTGTTACGTCTTTTTGCTATCTCTGCGAGCAGCCCTGCTTAGGTTGTACAGTCTGACAGCCGTTGGTAGGAAGGACCTACGAAACCTCTCGGTTGTGCACCTGGGATGATGTAGTCTGCTGCTAAATGAGCTCCTCAGTGCATTCAGTATGTCCTGCATAGGGTGGAACTCGGACTCCAGCAGAGATGACAGTTTAGCCACCGTCCTTCTCTCTCCTATCTCCTCCATCGGATCAAGGCGCTGCCCCAGGACAGAGCTAGCTTTCTTAATCAGTTTGTTCAGTCTCTTCCTATCGGCTGCAGTAATGCCACTGCCCCAGCAGACCACTCCAAAAGTGATGGCTGATGCCACCACCGTGTCATAGAATGACTTCAGCAGCGCCCCTTGTACACCAAAAGACCTGAGTCTCCTCAGCAGGAACAGCCTGCGCTGTCCCTTCTTGTAGAGTGCATCAGTATTGTGTGACCAGTCTAGTTTATTGTTCAGATGAATACCCAGGTACTTATAGGATGTCACCATCTCGATGTCTGTTCCCTGTATATTTACTGGTACTGTGAGGGGCTGCCCATGCCTGCGGCAGTCCACCACCAGCTCCTTAGTTTTCCTCGCGTTGATCTGGAGGCAGTTCCGATGGCACCAGTCCACGAAGTCCTGGATAAGCCCTCTGTACTCAGCTTCATCTCCATTGGAGATGAGACCAACGATCGCAGAGTCATCAGAGAACTTCTGTAGATGGCAGTGTGTTGTGTTGTGTGAGAAGTCCGCAGTATAAAGAGTGAACAGGAAGGGAGCCAGCACCGTTCCCTGGAGCGCCCCCGTGCTGCCGATGATCGTGTCGGACACACAGTCCCGGGTTCTCACAAACTGAGGCCGGTTCGTGAGGTAGTCCAGGATCCATGATGACAGGTGCTGGTCCACCCCTGCGCGCAGCAGCTTGTCCTTCAGGATCATCGGTTGGATGGTGTTGAAAGCACTGGAGAAGTCAAAGAACATGATCCTCACCATATTCCCGGGCTTCTCCAGGTGGGACAGAGAACGGTGAAGGAGGAAGATCACCGCATCCTCCACCCCAATGCCATGCTGGTAGGCGAACTGGAGTGGATCCATCGCTGGTTCCACCAGGGGGCGGAGGTGAGCAAGGAGCAGTCTCTCCAGGGTCTTCATCAAGTGGGACGTCAAGGCCACCGGTCTGTAGCTGTTCAGGTCTTTGGGGTGGGAAGTTTTTGGTACAGGTACCACACAAGATGTTTTCCACAGCTGTGGTACCCTCCCCAGTTTCAGGCTCATGTTGAAGATATACGTCACAATCCCACACAGCTGGTCTGCACAGGACTTGAGGAGCTTTGCGCTGATGCCGTCCGGTCCCGGCGCCTTCCTCGCCTTGATCTTCCTCAGCTCCGTCCTCTCCGGGGTCCTGGTCAGGGTCAGGATGGGGGGCTGTGTGTTGGGCGTGGGGGGGTGTTGGTGGAGTGGGGAGTGGGCAGCAGGACTTGATTTCTTTAGAGGCAGCAGTGGTTGTTGTGCAGTCAGGGGGGAGGGCGGTTGGTCAAATCTATTGAAAAACAGATTCAGGTTGTTCGCCCACTCCCTGCCCCCTGTGGCCTGGGGGGAGGTATTCTGGAGCCCCGAGATGGTTTTGAGGTTTCTCCAGACCCCGCTGATGTCGCTCTGTTGCAGCTTGTCCTCCATCTTCTTCCTGAAGCTGCCCTTGCCTTCTCTGATCTTTCTCCTCAGCTCCCTCTGTACGGACTTCAGCATCTCCCTGTTCCCTGACCTGAAGATCCTCTTCTTCTCTCTCAGAAGTGTTTTTATCTCAGGGTTGATCCAGGGTTTGTTGTTTGAGTGACGCCGTATGGTCTTGGTGGGAACGGACTTGTCCACACAGAAGCTGAGGTAGCCCGTGAAGGTGTGAATGAGGCCATCGATGTCCTCACCATGTGGATCGCAGAGCTGCTTCCAGGCGGTGGCTTCAAAACAGCCCTTTAGGGTGTCCATTGTCTCCTCAGACCATAACTCCACAGTGTGCATGGCCGGAGGTTGTCTGTGCACTAGGGGTTTGTACACCGGCCGGAGATGAACCAAGTTGTGATCCGATCTCCCGAGTGGGGGGAGTTGTGATGAGGTGTACGCCTCCTTAGTGTTTGCGTAGAATAAATCCAGTGTTTTATTGTCTCTAGTGTGGCATGTGACATACTGGGTGAACGTGGGTAGAATGGGAGACAGTGAAACATGGTTGAAATCGCCTGAGATGAGGAGAAGAGCATCTGGGTGTTCTGTCTGCAGCCTGCTGGTTACTGAATGGATGACGTCACGTGCTGTCCCAGCGTTCGCCGTCGGATTTGCATAAACAACAATGCAGATCACGTGTGAGTGTTCTCTCGGGAGATATGTAGGCCTCATGCTAACAGCTAGCAACTCAATGTCTTTGCTGCAGTGTCGTTGTTTAACAGTGATATGTCCCGGTCTGCACCAGTTGTTGTTAACATACATTATCACTCCACCGCCCCTAGCCTTGCCACTGTCTGGTGTTCGGTCAGCTCGTATCATGTGAAAACCCTCCAGCTCAATGTTAGCATCTGCTGCTAGTTCAGTTAGCCACGTCTCAGTAAACAAAAGGAGAGAGCACTCCCGGTATGTGCTATCATAACGGGAGATAGCCGCTAGCTCATCTAACTTTCCCAGTATCGACCGTACATTTCCCATGACAACAGATGGAAGGGAGGGTCTGTACCTTATATTTTTTGTCCTCCGCCTTACTCCAGCCCGGCAGCCGCGGCGTTTTCGCCTCAGTTCTCTCGGTATGTCGAGTTTTTCCAATGGGACCGGGTGGCGGTTGAATGCTAGCAGCTGTTCTCTGCTGTATCGTATCCTGCTATAGACAGTGGCTCCGTCCACCGGCTCAGGAGACATTTAGGACGATCTGTGTGTCCGTGATATAAGTGGGGTGAAAAAAAAAGAAGACGGATCAAAAGAGAGAGGAAGGGAAAAAGACTCGGAATCGAGCCGCTGTTGCAAAAGGCAGCCGACTCGTGTGGCGCCGAGAAAAAAAAAAAAAAAAAAAAAAAAAAATTATCACCCCAAATGACCTTTAACCTGCACAACTCAAAAGAATGATGACAGGCAGAGTCCAAAAACAACGGAGACAGTTTGGGTGGTCTCCCTGCGTCCAATGGCCAACGGGTGATTACGGGGGACAGTACATGATCGGGCGGCCTACCCCAGTCCCAAGCCCGGAAAGTCAAATCCTCCAGCAGCCGAATCAGGTCACCCAGTTGCAAACACAGTATGTCGGGTGGCCGACTCAGGGCTCCGAACCGGTGAAACAGTTCCTCGGGTGGCCGACCCACATCCCTCAGCCACCAGAACTGTGGGGAGACAGCCTGCAGCGGCCTCCCTGGCGGGGGGAAGAAGTGGGAGAGCCGGGCTGAACATAGAGGCCCCCCAACGGCCCTCGGCAATGATGAGCTGGGTTGGTGACTACCACGAGGGGGAAGATGGTGATGATGAGCCCGCACAATGCCAGGTGGAGAAGGGTCTGCAGCTCCTCCACCAACCTTGACCCATACCGATACTGCACTCGCGGCTGCACCCACATTGGATCCCACTGGGTCTCGGCTGCACCCGCATCGGACCCCGACTGGGTCGGCGCAGCACCGGTGACGACCTCTGACCCCGAACCTGGAACCTCCAGCACAGCAACCGTGATTGGCTCCACACTGGTGACTCTGGAAGAAGGCTCGGAAGACAAGAAAGAACCGGGATCAGAATCACCGGTAGCGACAGAGCCCAGCGAGGCGAGTTCGGGTGCAGCAGGCGGCTGCCCCTGACTCGCCTCCCTGAGAGGCAGGCAGAAATGCTCCAAGACAGAAAGGAGAAACACAAGGTAGAGCACTTGCCTGCACTCAGGTTCTGTCGCCGTCCAGGACTTCGTCAATCCAGGCTCAGGACGGAGAAGTTCGTTCTCAGGCTCCCACTCGGCCACGGTGGATTCCGCAGCCGGCATGATGGTCTCTGCAGTCTGTGGATCCTCGGGCACTGACGTCCACGCCGATAACCTGCACGGCGTGGTGGCAGGGGACCCTCGACCCACTGGCTCAAACTGTTCCAATGTGGAGACCCGGGGATGCTTCATCATCGGTGCAGACTCCAGGCTGCAGTCTGCTCTTCTCCTCTGCCCACGACATGGCTGCGGGGCTGGAACAAGGCTCTCCAGAACCGCAGGTCCCCCCCTCGTCCGACGACGTAGGCCTGGTGTCGTGGACCGCTCAGCGGAGGGAGACACAGAGGCAGCAGGTTTAGTGAAAAGAGCTACAGCAGGTGGTAGGAGCTTGGGGGACTGCAAACCCCGAACTCCGCCCCCAGGAGTCAGACAAGGCAAATCACAACCATAAAGTGAAGAAGGAACTTGCACTTGCCTGTTTCCTGGAGGAAGGATGGTGCCTGTTGTAGGGGACGTTGTTCCTCCCTTTCCCCGCTGGGTGGAGACAGGGAGCCCCCTGGAAGGACGTGGAGGAGCCGTGCGCGAGGGTCCACTCACGGGCTTCACTGGAAGCGGATTTAGACGGGGATCTAGTTGAAGATCACCTTGGGCATGGCGCCGACGTCTTGGATGGCCCCCGGATGGCCCCCGGATGGCGCGAACTCCTGGACCGGATCGGGGACTGGAACGGGATCCCGAAACAAGGAGCGACGATGCCTCCTCTTCGGCTTCCTGCCAGAGTTTCCCTCCAGCCCCAAGAGTACCTCACGTTGGGAAGCGACCTCTGCCCTCCTTGTCATGACTTCCGGGTGGTCCAAGTAGTGAGGAAGGTTATTAAGAAGGTACTCAGCATAGTCCAGGTGCCAGCGCATATCGTTGGGGGTGTCGTCAAGCGTAGCGGAGAAGAGCATTCCATCTGCGTAGTCCAGGGCCTCTGCTAGCTCGTAGCCCAGGCTCCGAATGCGGGTCCTGAAAGACGGCATTCTCCCAGCATGCCATTAACCAGACAGGGAAGAACAAATATCCAATTAAGCAAAAACTCACTGGGACAGGCATCTCAGTTTGGCGGCAGTCTACTGTCATGTGGTGGTCCTCACGAGCCACCATAAGACGCCATAAGTGCGGTGAAGTTTGCATAGGTGTTTATAAATTAACAAAAAGCAATACAAAACAATGAGCCACGGTGGGCTAAAACACACTACACTACAAATACTTGAACATGAGGCAAACAAGAAGCACACTTACGGTCAAAACCCAAGGATGGTCGATAAGCCAGACCATGAAAGGCATAGTTGACGTTTCGTTGACGAATTGCTGACGAATATTGACGTTCCGTTGACGAGACTGCCACCTTATTCTGCTCCCAGAGCCCCACTTAAATACAACGCTGCTGATGAGCCGAAAATCCAGCACAGCTGTTGGGCTTGACAGCAGGAAGCCCCATCCGAGCGCTGTCACAATAAAGGCTCGGGGAGCCGGAATGCAAACACTGCTGTCAAACCTGGTAAAGATGATGCATGGCTCGAGCACGGACAAGATCGGCGCACGAACCATGACAAAATCTATGCCATCTCAGGTTCACATCAGGTTGCACAATGCTCATTTGCACACTGTACATATGTTCATGCCATCTCAGGTTCACATCATCTCTCATGTCACTATACCACTATCACTTTAGTCATCCAGTGAATTTTCAGTGTCATTCCTCTGCTGCCTAACTGTGTGTTGGTGTGTGTGTTATTAGCATCCATTAGTAATAGGATTGACTTACTGTGTTAGTGTGTCATGACTTATTAGAATTGTTGTTTCTGTACCCTTTACCTTGGCATTCGTTTGGAGAACAAAGTAAGAATTTCATTGCTCAGGAAATGTATCATTTCTTAACTGTGTACATTATAAAGACTTTGAATCTTTGAGTCTTTACAAATGATGTCATGGGCGTGTTGGGCCGCCTTGCTGTAAAGATCTCACTCACTTAAGGTGGTATTCAGCTGTAATGGAAAATGAACAACACCGTGGCGAGTCGGGCTGAGTAGGTACTAGTGGAATTATTATTATTATCAACACAGGGTCCACGCTAATTGGCGTCCAAAATGGCAGAAAAACAATATGGCACGTGACCACTGACGTCACTGTTATGTCTGGAATCAGAGTTGGAGTCAGACTTATGTCATGCAGCGGACTGACTCCTTAATGGAGAGCACACAACTATATGCAGTCTGGCCATAGCCCACCTGTGTCATATGTCTGAGCGTCTGTCCTCAGCGCTCAGACTTTCCTTTGTAGTTTTGAGTGTTTTCTCTGTTCATTATTATTTTCCTGTTAGTTCTGTATGTTGTGTTGATGATATGAGCCTCTTTTCCTCCATTCTAGACAACCATCTCCACTCGCAGTCTGTGTTTGTTTCTCAGCTGTGAGTGATTGTGTTTCCTTTCTGTCTCTTGCCTTTTTCCCTCTCTCTGTCTGCTCTCAGGCCTCTCTCCCAGCAGCTGAGAGCAGTTAGACTATTAAGGCGCTTTTCCACTAGCACCGCCCAGCCCCGATTGAAAACCCGACTCTACTCACTTCGGTTCAGTTCAGCCTCGGTTGCGTTTCAACATTACTGCTGGCACACCTGCTGGCACACCTGCGGTGGGTGGGATTTCCTGAACAGCAGGTGGCGCCACACTCTCGTGACGTCAAACACGCGACCGAATCCTCCACAACAAAGAAAATGGCTGATGACGAGGAGAGAAGGAAGGAGGAAGGAGAGAGGAATGACTGTGACATGAAACTGGTTAAATCTATGGTGCTGACTTGTTGTGCTCTGCACAATCTGTGTGAGAGTCATGGAGAGACGTTTGACACTACATTGGATGATGCAGTAGATGAACCAGTGGTGGCAGCGACCCAGGGAGCAGAGGAGCAGGGAGCCGATATACGAGATGCTGTGCTGTGCTGTGATGCAGTACCTGTCTATTTCGCCCACATTTATGTGCATACATATTTCAAAAATGTTTTTTGTAAATAAAATGTTGTGCATGGTCCAATTACCTGTCCTCTTGTTCCTAACGCTTATCTGTTAAGAAGGTGCGAAGCCATCAGCCTAATGATGAGTCCACACTTCTCACTGTTGTGATAATTGCTCACGCTGAGTGCTCTGCCAGCCCCGCTATGGGGGTCACAAACACGACGTGTTCCTCCCCACACTCTCAATCATTTTTTTTCCCGTATATTTTTCTCTTTGGTGTACAGAAATGGCAATACGCCCGTATTTGCTAAAATTGCATTTTCCCCGTATTAAAATACGGCGAAACCGTATCACTTGACAGATATGTTATTACATGCAGAAACAGCGCACAGGCCATCTTCACAAAAATCCAGCTCGACAAGCCACTTTTGCTTAGGTGGAAATGCAAATTGAACTATAAATCATGTGCTGATACATATGTAAAGGTCTCCCACTTTTACTTACAAATTGATTTTTAATTTTTGGGAAAAGGGAATATAAATTTTGCACTTGTTGGTAACAACAGTTGTGTGCAACAAAAACACAGTTGTGTATCCTTGTCCGATTTGTCTACTGTTATTAGTGCCAAATTTTTGCTAGATTCCTTCTTAATTTATTAAATTTTGACTGGTGATGAAACATTCAACTTACATGTACTTACCTTTATCATTGTCTACTGTACAAGTTAAAGCACACCTGTACAACTGCTTATAACCTAAAAAATGTACCCGTTCAAGAGAAATGGATTCAGCATTGCAAATTTGTTTAAAATTTAAAAAAAACTACCAAGACATTACGTTTCGTTGTGTTGTTAAAAATTAAATTACCATTAGAAGGCTATACACCTGACCTGATGAATAGCAGCATGTGGAGTGAACACAGAATGGAATGTGTATGTAATTATTGGCTTTTCTCATACGGTGTCATAACAGATAAACCAGACTTTTGATGCAAACAATACAATTTTATTCCAGAAGCAAAATTTACAAACAAAAAAACAGACTGGGCGTGGGGAGACATGGTTAGACACGCCGACTGCTAAATGCTTCCACAAGCCTGCCAAATAGGGTCAGGAAATCTCTGTTGAATGATGACATCTCTGCGAGCTCTTCCCTTCGTAACACAGCGTCCTGCTCCAGGGCTTCACGCGCATCTGCCCGCACATCTGCGGCCACCTGTTGCAAATGCTGCATGTACTCCTGATGGTGTTCTTGCCGCTGGTCATGTTGCCGTTCCAAGAGCCGCATCTCTTCGTCATGCATGTTGACCATCGCTAATGTAGATGGAAAGACAGAAAGGCATGGTCGTTAAAGCTGGATCACTACATATATTATGGAATTACACAGGTGAAAGTCTGCGGTGGAATGTCACTATTATATTATGCTTCATTGCTGTATATAAGCTGAACTGTCATGTTGCTGCCCCTCAGTAGAGCAGATTTTGCAACACGCAGGGTGCTGTCTTCGGCTGCAGCCCCCCTGCAAAACTAAAAAGGATTAAGATTAAGAATATGGATGGATGGATGGGTAATGTTTAAACTAGTTGCTTGTAGTGTGGCCGCAGAAATCTGAATGGGTTAATACAGTCAGCTGACGCGAAGCATCTCAATGAAGCATGTTGATTTCAACGGCAGTTCGTGCGCTTTATTTGTTTTTCTAAAAGAGGAGTTACACCACTTCAATCACCACACCTAAAAATGGTTGTGGAACACCGATAAGTGAAGACCAAAGAATAACCTTTTTGTACATTTAAAAAGACATTTTCAATTAATTAATATGCAGCTACAGGAAATTGAATTAATCAGTTTGGTACATAACTTGTTAGGCTCCGGCCCCCCCGCGACCTGTAAAGGATTAAGCGGTAGAAGATGGATGGATGGATGGATGGATTTTCGACCCTGGTTTCCGCTGGACCTGTTTCAACCAAAAAAAATCGTGGTTATTGTGCCTTACCGGCACTTGAACGTGATCCAGATGGAGCTGGTGATTTGGCTGTCATCGGAGCCGATCCAGCTGGCGCTCCGCCAGACACAGCGCCAGGAAAGTCGGCTGTGCCCATGTCCACTGAGGTGGACCCCTGTGATATGAACTGCGATTCTAGAAAGAAAATGCACGCAATTTAAAACTTAACACCAAAGTGCAACATGTACACAACACTCTCAAGTTTTTAACCGGAATACAATAAGCGTAATTCAGCATTTTGTTCGTGCTAATACTTAAAACAAAGCAAGCGTGAATCTGCAGTTGGCTGCAAAACAATAGGCAAGCCTCAGTAACAACCATTACCCACAATCTAACAACCTTCCTATTTCTTAAAAACAGTGAGCTTGGCACAGAAAGGATAAAGTGGTGAAAAGATGCGCAATATCAAAACAACACTCACCATCCACGGTTTCCAAGGCCGTGACCGTGACAGTGGCCGTGTCGAGCCCAGTGTCTCTCAGCGAACCACTTCCACTCCTTCCGATCCGCTGCACTTCAAGCATTGTGGTCCTTCACTGCTCGGTAATCACTTTTCAGCTTTTTCAGCTTCTCCCGACACTGTTTGGCAGTACGGATGTGCCCTTGGGAAGCCATCTGCTCGGACACCTGCATTTCGAGTAGATCCGTCCAACTCATGCTGGATGCGATCGTCGCCTAATATAGAAAGAAAATTGCGCACCTCCTAATATATAATATTAGGAGTATATTATTATATAAGTATATTATACAGTATATTAATATAATATACTGTATTAAAGGGGTGCACTGTGTTCACTGGCTGAACAATTACAAATGGCGGTCGTGGAGTAAATTCAGCAGAAAAAGTCACTTTCGTGACGTTGCGACCTGACCAATCAGCGGCGACCAGTCTCTTAAAGTCATATCACAGCCATACTCAGCCCTACTCAGCTCGGTTAGACCCTGCCCTGGATCAGGTACGAAAAAAGTACCTGCTAACTGGTGCTGGGGCTAATGGAAAATGCTCAAACGCGGGCTGAGTGGTGCGGTGTAGGGCTAAGTGAGGCTAGTGGAAAAGGGCCTTTAGTGTTCCCCAGCCCAGCTCTCACACCTGCGGCCCATTACTGCTCTTGTATTTAAACTCTGCCTGTACACCCTGTATTTGGAGCAGTCTCAACAGTGTTCAGACTGACTTCTGTCCCTTGGCTCAGTCTCCCCCTCTTGTTCTCCAGAGTTCCTAAACTCTGGAGCTTCAACTCTATGTAAGTTTTCCTTGTTGGCTTTTTGTATTTGCCTGCACAGTTTATTTTGGACTGTTTATGTTTTCCATCAATAAATTGCCTCACCGCAGTCAAGCAATTAAGTATTGTTTTTTTTGCCCCGGAGGGGCGTTCATGACAGCCTGACGTCACACCCAGGGCAGGTACGGCAAGCCACATGGGCCACACACACACACACACACACACACACACAACATTCACTACACATCATTCCCCTCCCCCTTACAAAAATGCAAAACACAGACATACAATTCAGACCCACCCCAATTTAGGACCCGAATCACGCACTAAGAAACAAAAAGGAACAGTGAACTATAATGACCTAACACATTCAAACAAAACAACTCAGATAAGATCCTCCTTTTTTTTCTTTTAACTAAAATACACAAAATAATCCCATGTCATGACATACACTCATGCAAACCTACAAACATATTTACATTACAGTGTTCATATCACACCAGTGTCCGCTGGCAAACAAGGATAAAACTAGTTTGGAGGCCCAGGGCAGCCCCACAACATGCGTGCCCCTGGCCGCCGCCCACCCCCAGGATCGAAACCGACCTCCCTGGCGAAAATATCTCCCCTCCGCACCCTCAGCCACTTCTCCCGTCTGGACCCGCAGTGCTGCTGCCCGGCACGCTGTCCCTCTGTGCCTGTTTGTCTGCTCCCAACCACCCTCAACACCACTGCAGCTGCCGCCGCCGTAGCCCCAAACACTCCGGCTCCCTGTCGCCAAACTCCCAGGAAAACCAACGTTCACTCGTCGGCGCCACTTGTTGACTTGGGCACCTCACCGCAATGCAGAGCATCCTCAGTCCAAGGCACTCCGAGCCCCGGCACTGAGGTCCCGCCCGACCTCTGTGGCACCTGGCACCTCCCCTCTGCCATCCGAGGTGCTCCACTCTGCCGTCTCTGCATCCAGCTGTCGCTGCTGCTTCCCGGGACTTTCAGCATCACACTCGTCAGTGTCGCTCATTGACCCAAGCACCTCCTTGCTGCGCCCAGCACCATCGTCCAAGGTATTACGCTGCACTGCCTCTGCATTCGGCTGTCTCTGCTCCGACTCCAATGTGCTGAGCTCCTCAGCTGGCTTGCCGTCTTCGGTGGCCGGGGATCCTCCACTGGTGGCCCCGGTTCCACCTCGAAGTCTGGCTGGTAGCTTGTAGCTTGGGTAGCTCATAGCTCGTAGCTTCGTGGCTAACTTTCCCATAGACACTGACTGAGCTGCTGGCTTCCCCGAGCTAGCTAGCTTAGCTTCTTTTGGCACCAACAGCTCCATTACCTGCAGTTTTGCAGTCCTTGTATGCTTGGCAAACTATTCAGCCAGCTGCCCAACAGCATCCGCATAAGACTCCATTTCTCCCAACATACAGAGAATTTTCCAACCTTCTTCGCTGAGATGGTGGGCCAGAAGTGCTCGTCTTCGTACTCTGTTGGGTCTACTTAAGCCCAGCACCGCGTTGTAACCCTCCAACATGGCCACCCAGTTCGGCCACGGGATTACTGGCTCTCCCGGATATTCCAGAAATGGTGATAATGGTGGAGGTAGCCCATACACCCCCATAGTTTCTCCTCATTGCCAAAATGTTATGTCTGGAATTAGAGGAGTCAGACTTATGCCATGCAGCGAACTGACTCTTTATTAGAGAACACACAACTATATACAGTCTGGCCATAGCCCGCCTGATGTCACACCCAGGGCGGGTACGGCAAGCCACACGGGTCTCACACACACACACACACACACACAACATTCATTATACATCAGTCATGTGCAACACCTCTATACGTTGCCTTTGCACCGAGGAATAAAAATACAGAAGCACAAGAAAAAAATTAGTAACCCCCCAAAATATGCTGAAGTAACAGATTTTATTAATTGAATAAGATAAGGTAAGATAAGATAAGATAAGCCTTTATTAGTCCCATAATGGGGAAATTCCAGGATTGCAACAGCACAGGGATAGCAACACTCAGAGCAATAATTTAGAAGATAAGAAAATAAGAGCAGTGAATATACATATGTACACATAAATATATAAATATATATACACAGTACAGAGCATTGTAGCTAGATGGAATAAACACCATAACCGTCTATTTAGTTACCCCACATAGTATGAATATGTACCCATACATATTGTCACCCTCCGTAGCGATTGATATTGTCGTAGTTGTATATTGGAGGGGACCATTTGTGCAAGTCTGTTGCGTCTTTTGCATTCAATACTATTAGGTCGTCACGTTTTTTTTTTGCTATCTCTGCGCGCAGCCCTGCTTAGGTTATAAAGTCTGACAGCTGTAGAATGCATGTAAGTATGTACATGATGGCATACAATAGCAGGTAAACATATCAAAATCTCCAAAAGTAAAAGCATAATTATGAATATTAAATCAGAACAGTTTGGAAAGTTTCACACTTATGTGTAATGAATATTGAGAGTTTCTTAAATAAGCTTGGAAAAAACGAAGTTTGTCCAAACATTAATTTATTTATTGAAATTGACTTATTTATTGAAATACAGTAGCAGTTTCTGGTATAAACAGTAAATATATAATATTCTTATTTAGCTTTCAGCCTGTAATTTCACAGCTGCTCTGACTGCTGACCCTCAGGTTCACCACCATGGACATCTGAGAGACAGAGGAAAGAAAAACAACAGAAAAATGTGATTGTTGTTACAGATGTGAAATCGCTGCATAATTTAAGCACAGATCCTACTTTTAAACATTTTTTCCTCCACGCAGCTGTCTGCTGTGGTCTGCCATGTTTTTGAGGTGAGGAATGTTGGGACTTTTAGTTTTTAGCGATGAAAGGAAAACTCCAGGAAGAAAATACCTCATCCTTCCTCTGCAAAATTAAACTGCAAAACCAGTGTAAAAACAATCGATGTGATGAACTAGATAAGCACTCAGAGAGTGCATACCTCATCCAAGGCTCCTTCGTCCCTCATGGATCACCTCCAAAATGTAATGGATTCATGTGTAAGCCATGAGCCAGTTATGGTGAAAATTGCATCAAAGTCTATCCAGTAGTTTTGGAGGATTCTTGCTAACACACTGTGAGAAGTTAAAAGCCTTAGTGTAGGTATGCATTCTCGGATCATCATCAAAATGTAATGGTTCCTCTCTAGGCCAAGAACCACTTCTGGTGAAAATTTCATCCAAATCCATCCAGTAGTTTTGTGTAATCCTGCTGCACAATTACAAACAAGGCCCTTGGTGGAGGTATGCACTCTCAGATCATTAGCAAAATTTAATTGGTTCATCCTTGGCCCAAGGGCTACCTCTGGTGAAAAATTCATCCAAATCCATCCAGTAGTTTTGGAGTATTGTTGCTAAAACTCTCTGAGAAGATAAGAGCCTTGGCGGAAGTATGCATTCTCAGATCATCACTAAAATGTTATGGGTTCATCTTCTAGCCCATGGACCACCTCTGGTGAAAAAAAATACCTAGAATCTCTAAAAGTACAATGGGAGGCAGGGCCATCAGTTATCAAGCTCTTCTCCTGTGGAACCAGCTGCCAATCTGGATTTGGGAGTCAGACTCGATCTCTGTTTTTAAGAATAGGGTTAAAACCTTCCTTTTTGATAAAACCTATAATTAGGGAGGGATCATGTGGCCCTGAACCCTCCCTTAGTTATGCTGCTAATAGGTTTAGACAGCCGGGGGACCTCCAATTATGCACTGGGCTTCACTCCCTTCTTCACTCTCAATGAAATACTTTTGCTGGTCATTAACATCTGTTTGTTCTCTCCCATAGATTGAGTCCCCGTTGTACTGTTTGCTCTCTACATGTCTGTTCTTTTCATCTTCTCTATCTTCTGTTCTTTTCATCTTCTCTGTTGTTGTGAAATGGCGCTATATATAAATAAAGTTGAATTGAATTGAATTGAACAACAGTCATCTCATAGCACTTTCAACAGTAGGTAAAAACTCCACAATTGCACAAAGGCCCCAGCAATCAAGCGATCCCTTGTGAGCAAGCACTTGGCAACGGTAGAGAGGAAAAACTCCCTTTTAGCAGGAAGAAACCTCCAGCAGAACCAGGCTCAGGGAGGGGCAGTCATCTGCTGTGACTGGCTGGGGGGTGAGGAGATAGAGAAGAAGAAAAAAAGAACAGACATGTATAGATCAAACAGAATGACAGGGACTCAATCTATGGGAGAGAACAAACAGGACCAGGTCAGTTAATGACCAGGAAAAATATTTAATTGAATGAAGAAAGGAGTGAAGCCCAATGCATTGTTGGAGGACCCCTGGCTGTCTTAACACTATTAGCAGCATAACTTAGAGACTTAGTGCTGTTTGTTCTCTACATGTCTGTTCTTTTCCTCTTCACTTCCGCCCTCCCAAGAGAGTAGACGCTTTTTTCTTCTCTCCTGCTCTGACTTTTTCCTCCCCTCCTAACTACTGGATCCCAGCTTGCTGTTGTCTGTCTGCGTCCAACTGCGACCGCCGAAAAGAAATTATGGAGTTAATAAGCTGGGCTTTGAACACAATTGACACTATTTTTTCAACAAGGAAAAGTGCTCCGGGGGAAGCTGTCTGCCCCGCTGGAACGGCTCCAGTGGGCTATTTATGTGACACAGGTAATTGGAAAATGCTGTGTCTCTCTAATCTCTCTATCGAAGATATTGAAGATTTGTTTATCTTCGTAATCTTGGTGATTGGGATAATTCTGATTGGGACGGGAATTGTCTTGGTTTACCGCAAATTGCTGAAGATGGATTCAACCTATCAAAATGCTGGCCAGGCGAGGTGCATCCAACAAACTGAAAAACTGGAGAAGACCCTGATAGCGACTACTGGAGAACTGTCTCGTAAGGTGGATTACATCATGGGTTCGCTCAGGTCTTTCCACGACGAATTCAAAGCTGCGCAATGAAGGATTAATGTACTGAATCTACAGAAGAAATACAAGTCTTCTCTGTGATCAGTCCTATTTGGCATTATTATTCCCCATGAAAATTCCTCCTGGCTGTCTGCAGACTGTGTTTTTTCAAATCATGAGCACAAGGCCTTGGACAGCCAGCTGCAGCGCCAGATAAGACTGGCGCCAGACAGACAAAACATCTTCTGCCAAGGGTCCTTGGGTCTCTCTTATTATCATCAACACTGCTCAACACCGCACACACATTGATCCATGAACTGAATAAAGATAACACTGCTCTCTTGTGTCCTGTGAATTCTGTGTAGCGAATATATGTGCATGAGCTTTTTTTTCCCTTGAACTCTTAATATTGATTAAGTATGTAACCAGTATTTTGAATCAATGATTTTTTTGCTCCTTCCTATTGTATCATCTTTATGCGACCTGTACCCTCCTGCTGATAGGCGCGTTGCAGATGCGCCGCGGCACGGAAATGCAGGTTCATTACTGTGTCAAGTCAAATTCTCTCGTATGTTATCAGTGATCTGTTAATGTACTTGGCAATAAATCTTTTTCTGATTCTGATTCTGATTTTTGTCTTCTCTATCCCCTCACCCCCCAGCCAGTCGCTGCAGATGACTGCCCCTCCCTGAGCCTAGTTCTGCTGGAGGTTTCTTCCTGCTAAAAGGGAGTTTTTCCTCTCCACTGTTGCCAAGCGCTTGCTCACAGGGGATCACCTGATTGCTGGGGTCTTTCTGCAATTGTGGGGGTTTCTCCTACAGTTGAAAGTGCTATGAAATAACTGTTGTTGTGAAATGGCGCTATATAAATAAAGTTGAATTGAACTGAATTGAACTGAATTGAACTGGTGGAGTTTATGATCACCAAGTGCCTACCCTTTTACATTGTGACAGAATTTACATCTGTCTAGCTAGTCGCCGTGTATGTCCCACCCACCACCATCAGCGAGAGGAGTAAAGCACTAAATGAAGTCTACCAGGCCATCAGTGAGACACAGACAACTCATCCAGATGGATTCCTCATCACAGCAGGAGATGTCAACCATGCAGATGGTCCATACAGATGATGAAGGCCCTCCTATCAAAACAACACCAACATGTGGACTTTCCAACAAGAGGAGACAACTTGCTGGACCTGGTGTACACAACTCACAAGAGCACATACAGAGCCTCCCCCCTTCCCCACCTGGGTCTCTCTGATCACATTACAATCTTGCTAAGGCTTGCATACAGACCCAGAGTGAAAGCCATCAGACCAACTAAAAAGCAGGTATGTGTGTGGTCAGAATGGGCTTCAGATGCTCTGAAAGACTGCTTCAGCACTAAAGACTGGGACACTTTCAAGCATGCAACAACTCACAATGGACACCCAAACAGAGAGGGGTACACTGAGGTTGTTGTAGCATACATAGCTAAATGCATTGATGATGTCACTCACTGCAAAACTGTCATTGTTTGTGCTTACCAGAAGCCATGGATGACAGCAAAGGTCTACAGCACAGGTGTCAAACTCATTCCATGGAGGGCCAAGACCCTGCAGGTTTTACCTCCACCCAGTGTCTTCAACAGGTGGTCTCACTGAATTTCTTCCCACTGATTGCTGATCAGTGAAAACACCTGCTGGAGACATTGGGTGGAAGTAAAACATGCAGGGTCTTGGCCCTCCATGGAATGAGTTTGACACCCCTGGTCTACAGGCTCCTGAGGGCTCGGGACGCAGCCTTTAGTGCCAGTGACACTGCAGGACTAACAACAGCTAGGGCCAACCTGTCCCATGATATCAAGGAGGCAAAACGACAGTACAGCAAGAAAATATCCGGCCAATTCAGCACTTCACCAGAGATGCACAGTCTCTCTGGCATGACATACAGACCCTAAGCAAGTGACATCACACTGCTTAACAACTTAAGTGACTTCTTTGGCTGCTTTGAAGCACAAACCAGCACATCAGCACAGAAGACCACTCCTTCCCCAGATGAGCAGGTTATACACATGTTGGACAAAATTGTTGGTACCCCTCTGTTAATGAAAGAAAAACCCACAATGGTCACAGAAATAACTTGAATCTGACAAAAGAGGTAATAAATACAAATTCTATGAAAATTAACCAATGAAAATCAGACAATGCTTTTGAATTGTGGTTCAACAGAATTGTTTTACAAAACAAACTCATGAAACAGGCCTGGACAAAAATGATGGTACCCTTAACTTAATATTTTGTTGCACAACCTTTTGAGGCAATCACTGCAATCAAACGATTTCTGTAACTGTCAATGAGACTTCTGCACCTCTCAGCAGGTATTTTGGCCCACTCCTCATGAGCAAACTGCTCCAGTTGTCTCAGGTTTGAAGGGTGCCTTCTCTAGATGGCATGTTTCACCTCCTTCCACAGATGTTCAACAGGATTTAGATCAGGGCTCATAGAGGGCCACTTTAGAATAGTCCAATGTTTCACTCTTAGCCATTCTTGGGTGTTTTTAGCTGCGTGTTTTGGGTCATTATCCTGTTGCAAGATCCATGACCTGCGACTGAGACCAAGCTGTCTGACACTGGGCAGCACATTTCTCTCTAGAATACTTTGATAGTCTTGAGATTTCATTGTACTCTACACAGATTCAACACACCCTGTGCCAGATGCAGCAAAGCAGCCCCAGAACATAACAGAACCTCCTCCATGTTTCACAGTAGGGACAGTGGTCTTTTCTTGGTATGCTTCATTTTTATGTCTGTGAACATAGAGCTGATGTGCCTTGCCAAAAAGTTGCAGTTTTGTCTCGTCTGTCCATAGCACATTCTCTCAGAAGCTTTGTGGCTTGTCAACATGCAGTTTGGCAGATTCCAGTCTGGCTTTTTTATGATTTGTTTTCAACAGTGGTGTCCTCCTTGGTCGTCTCCCATGAAGTCCACTTTGGCTCAAACAATGACGGATGGTGCAATCTGACACTGATGTACCTTGACCTTGGAGTTCACCATGAATGTGTTTAGAGGTTGTTCTGGGCTCTTTTGTTACCATTCGTATTATCCGTCTTCTCCTGCGGCCACGTCCAGGGAGGTTGGCTACAGTCCCGTGGATCTTAAATTTCTGAATAATATGTACAGCTGTAGTCACAGGAACATCAAGCTGCTTGGAGATGGTCTTATAGCCTTTACCTTTAACATGCTTGTCTATAATTTTCTTTCTAATCTCCTGAGACAACTCTCTCCTTTGCTTCCTCTGGTCCATGTTTAGTGTGGTACACACCATGTCACAAAACAGCACAGTGACTACTTCTTACCCTTTAAATAGGCCAACTGACTGATTACAAGTTTGTAGACACCTGTGATGTTAATTAGAGGACACATCTTGGTTGAACATGTCCCTATGGTCACATTATTTTCAGTCTTTTCTAGGGGTACCATCATTTTTGTCCAGGCCTGTTTTATGAGTTTGTTTTTTTAAATAATTATGTTGAACCACAATTCAGAAGCATTGTCTGATTTTCATTGGTTAATTTTCATAGATTTTTTACTGTATTTATTACCACTTTTGTCAGATTCAAGTTATTTCCGTGACCATTGTGGGTTTTTCTTTCATTAACAGAGGGGTACCAACAATTTTGTCCACGGCTGTATGTCTGGATCGGGCCAGCATGAAGAAGACCTTCTCCAGGATCAACCCACGCAAGGCAGCTGGATAAGACAACATACCAGGTCACGTTCTGAAGGACTGTGTGGAGGAGCTCAAGAATGTCCTGGCCAAAATCTTCAACATCTCCCTGAGTAAAGCTATTGTCCCCACGTGTTTCAAAGCTGCTACCATAACACCAGTTCCAGAGAAGCCTGTGTCATCCAGGTACAATGATTACCGGTTCGTAGCACTGACCTCCATCATAATGAAGTGCTTCGAGCAGCTGATCATGCAGAACATCAAGTCCATCTTCCCTCCCTCCCACGAACCATCTCAGTTTGCATACAGGTCAAACAGATCCACAGAAGATGCCATAGCTAATAAAACACACCTGCATAGAGAGCAACTTTAGGAGCTCCTGCTAGCTTTGATGCTAACAAAACACACCCACATAGAGAGCAGCTTTAGCAGGTCCTGTATTGATGCTCACAAAACACAACCCCATAGAAAGAAGCTAGCACTACTAGCACTGCTGCTAGCACTGATGCTATTAAAACACGGTGGCACAGAGAGAAGCTTTGGCAGCTACTGCTAGCACTGATACTAACAAAACATTGTGGCATAGAGAGGAGCTTTAGCAGCTACTGCTAACACTGAAGCTGACAAAATACACCCACAAAGAGAGCAGTTTTAGGAGCCCCTGCTAGCAATGATCCGAACAAAACACACCCACATAGGGAGCAGCTTCAGGAACTGCTTCTAGCATTGATGCTAACAAAACACAACCACATAGAGAGCAGCTTTAGTAGCCTCTGCTAGCATTGATACTAACAAAACATAAACACATAGAGTGCAGCTTTTGTAGCTCCTGCTACCGTTGATGCTAACAAAGCACAACCATATAGAAAGCAGCTTTAGCAGCTACTGCTAGCACTGATAATAAAATCATAGCTAAGAAACAACATCAGCACAGAGGGAACAAGGTGATTTTTACTTATTTGACTGTCCTCAATCAAGTTATGATCACATCCATCCATCCATCCATCCATCCATCCATCCATCCATCCATCCATCCATTCATCTCCTACCACTTTTCCAGAGGTCTGGGTCATTGAGGCAGCAGTTCAAGCAGAGAAGCCCAGACTTCCCTCTCCCCAGACTCCTGCTCCAGCTCTTCAGAGAGAATTCCAAGGTGTTCCCAGAATAGCTGGGAGACATAGTCTCTCCAGCGAGTTCTAGGTCTGCCCCGGGGTCTCCTGCCAGTGGGACATGCCCTAAACACCTCAAGTGGGAGGCGTCCAGGAGGGATCCTGATCAGATGCCCATACCACCTCAACTGGCTCCTTTCAGAATCAGAATCAGAATCAGAATCAGAATCAGAATCAGGTTTATTGCCATTGTTCATGTAGTACACAAACTAGGAATTTGTCTCGGTGCAATGCTGCAACATTAAACATGATAAGATAAAAGAAATAAACTATACATGCAATAAAGTGTAGAATAAGAGTAAGTGGTACTGGTCAGCAGTTAAAATATATTAGCGAGCAGCAGATACTGTGGAGAACTATATAGTGCAGTCGGTAATGCAGGAAGAAAACAGTGATGATTGACATGAGTCTGGTTGAGCTGCTGTACATAGTGCACGAGAGTCAATAAGTCACTTAGTGTTCAGCAGTCTGATGGCAGAGGGGAAGAAGCTGTTCATGTGACGGGAGGTTTTAGTCTGGATGGACCGAAGTCTTCTACCAGAGGGGAGGGGGGCAAACAGTACGTGACCAGGGTGTGAGGGATCGGCTATGATCCGGCCAGCACGCCTCCGGGTCCTGGAGATGTACAGATCCTGGAGAGATGGGAGCTTGCAGCCGATCACCTTCTCAGCAGTGCGCACGACGCGCTGCAGCCTTAGTCTGTCCCTGGCAGTGGCTCCTGCGTACCACACGGTTATGGAGGTGGTGAGGATGGACTCGATGATGGCTGTGTAGAACTGCACTAACATCTTGGTGGGTAGCTTGAGCTTCCTCAGCTGCCGCAGGAAGAACATCCTCTGCTGGGCTTTTTTGATGAGTGAGCTGATGGTCGGCTCCCATTTGAGGTCCCTGGTGATGGTAGTGCCTAGGAAGCGGAAGGAATCAGCAGTGGTGATGGGAAAGCCTGAGAGGGTGAGGGGGGGCAGAGGGATAGTGACTTTCCTGAAGTCTACAATCATCTCCACTGTCTTCAGAGCGTTCAGCTGCAGGTTGTTATTGTTGCACCAGGACGCCAGCTGGGCCACCTCACTCCTGTAGGCGGACTCGTTGCCGTTGGAGATGAGCCCGATGAGGGTGGTGTCGTCCGCAAACTTGATCAGCTTGACAGACTGGTGGCTGGAGGTGCAGGAGTTGGTGTAAAGGGAGAAGAGTAGGGGGGAAAGTACACAGCCCTGGGGTGATCCGGTGCTGATGCTAGTAGAGTCTGAGACAGTCTTTCCCAGCCGCACATGCTGCCTCCGGTCCGTCAGGAAGTCGGTGATCCACCTGCAGAGGGAGTCAGGCACGTTGAGCAGGGACAGCTTGTCCCGGAGCAGAGCGGGACGGATGGTGTTGAATGCGGAGCTGAAGTCCACAAACAGGATCCTGGCGTAGGTTCCCGGGGAGTCCAGGTGCTGCAGGATGGAGTGGAGGGCCACGTTGACTGCGTCGTTTACAGATCTGTTGGCTCGGTAGGCAAACTGCAGCGGGTCCAGGAGAGGGGTGGTGATGGACTTGAGGTGGGGCAGGACCAGGCGCTCAAAGGACTTCATGACTACAGAGGTGAGCGCTACAGGTCTGTAGTCATTAAGTCCAGTGATCCATGGCTTCTTGGGGACAGGGATGATGGTGGAGGATTTGAGGCAGGACGGCACGTGGCATAACTTAAGGGAGGTGTTAAAAATGTCTGTGAAGACAGGAGCCAGCTGTTTCGCACAGTGTCTCAGGGTGGAGGGAGACACGCCGTCCGGGCCGGGGGCCTTGCGCGGGTTCAGTCTGGAGAACTGTTTGAGCACGTCCTGCTCACTGATGATAAGGGCAGGGGGGGGGAGGGGGGAGTGCCTTTAATGAAGTAGGGATTGTGGAGGCTGTGGAGCTGGAGGGAGGGGGGGAGTTGGACACAGATGACGAGGTGTCAAAACGGGCATAGTGTTGGGACAGTCTTTGACAAAGGGCTTTGTCATCCTGACCTTTAGGAGCCTGAGGCCGATAGTTGGTGATTTGCCTCAGTCCTCTCCACACAGAAGCCGAATCATTAGCAGTGAACTGCTGCTGGAGTCTCTCTGAATACACAGATTTAGCCCTCTTCAGCTCTCTGTTAAACCGGTATTTAACCTCCCTGTAGCAGTCCCTGTCTCCACTTTTCAGCGCTGCTTCCTTCTCCTTCCTGATCTGTCTGAGCTTAGCTGTGAACCAGGGTTTGTCATTAGAGTAACTCACCCTGGTGCGTGATGGAAGAATGACCTCTTCACAAAAGTGGATATATGAGTTCACAGTGTCTGTGTACTCATCCAGATCATGCGTGGCTCCTTTAAACATGCCCCAGTCGGATATTTCCATGCACGTTTCCAGCTTCTCCTCAGCTTCACTGGTCCGTTTCTTCGTAGTGCTCACGACAGGTTTAGTGAGCTTCAATCTCTGTCTGTATGTGGGAATGAGGTGAACCATCACGTGATCAGATAATCCCAGCGCAGCGCGAGGAACAGCGCGATATGCGTCTTTCACTGTGGTGTAACAGTGATCCAGTGTGTTTAATCCTCTGGTGGGGCATTTAATAAACTGTTTGTAGCGGGGGAGATCGTGGCTCAGATTGCACTGATTAAAGTCGCCAGCCACAATAATCAGCGAGTCTGGGAAACTCCGCTCTGTGTGTTGAATGTGATCCACGAGCATGCGCTGAGCTTCGCGCGTGTCCGCGTCGGGAGGGGCGTACACAGCGATGAGTATAAAAGAAGCAAACTCCCGCGGGGAATAAAAAGGCTTGCAGTTGATAACAAGAAATTCCAGGGCGGGAGAACAGTGTTTGGAAATTACCGTTACATCAGAGCACCAGCTGCAGTTGATGTAGAAGCAGACTCCGCCTCCTGTGGTCTTGCCGGAAAGCTCTGTGTCACGATCAGCACGAAAGAGCTGGAAGCCGTCGAGGCGCACCGCGCTGTCCGGTATATTTTCCCGGAGCCAGGTCTCAGTAAAGCAGAGGGCAGCCGAGGATGCGAGGTCCCTAAAACGCATCAGCAGTCTCAGTTCATCTATCTTGTTAGAGAGAGAGTTGGTATTGGACAGAAATATGCCAGGCAGCGCCGTTCGCGAGCCTCTCCTGCGAAGCCGCACGAGAGCGCCCGCTCGTCTACCTCTCTTCCGCCGTCTCACTTTTCGAGCCAAGCAATGAACCAGATCGGCCGCAGGGGCTAAAAAAACTGGGAGGAGGTCCGTGGGGGTGAAAGTCCTGATATTTAGAAGTTCTTCACGGGTATAAGTGCAAGCAGACACACAATTGACAAACAAAAGCAAACAAAGGGCGCAGCGAAGCACCATGTCAACCGCTGTGGGCACCATCTTGGTCTCCTTCAGTGTGGAGGAGCAGTGGTTCTACTCTGAGCTTCTCCCAGATGACCGAGCTCCTCACCCTATCTCTAAGGATGAGTCCAACAATCCTACAAAGAAAGCTCATTTCAGCCACTTGTATCCCCGATCTCATTCTTTCGGTCATTACGCAAAGCTCATGACCATAGGTGAGGGTAGGAACGTAGATTGACCGGTAAATCGACAGCTTTGCCTTAGAGCTTAGCTCCCTCTTCACCACAACAGACTGGTACAACGTCCGCATCACTGTAGATGCTGCCCCGATCCGTTGGTCAATCTCTCACTCCATTCTTCCCTCACTCGTGAATGAGACCCTGAGATACTTAAACTCCTCCACTTGGGGCAGGAGCTTGTCCCCAACCCGAAGAGGACAATCCACCTTTTTCTGGCTGAGGACCATGGACTTGGACTTGGAGGTGCTGATTCTCATCCCAGCTGCTTCATACTAAGCAGCAAACCATCCCAGTAAGGCCTGTAGGTCATTGCTGAATGAAGCCAGCAGGACATCATCTGCAAACAACAGAGATGAAATCCTGTGGTCACCAAGCATGACACCCTCCATTCCCTGGCTGTGCCTAGAAATCCTGTCCATAAAAATTATGAACAGGATTGGTGACAAAGGGCAGCCCTGGAGGAGTCCAACTCTCACCGGGAATGAGTCTGACCGAGTCTTGACAATACGAACCAAACTCTCACAATGGTCATATAGAGACTGGACAGCTCATAACAACAGCCCAATACCCCGTACTCCCAAAGCACCCCCCACAAAAAAACACAAGGGACGCAGTCAAATGCTCAATCCAAGTCCACACAACACATGTAAACTGGTTGGGTGAACTCCCACAAACCCTTGAGGATTCTCGAGAGGGTAAAGAATTGGTCCGATGTGCCATGGCCAGGACAAAAACCACATTGCTCCTCCTGAATCCAAGGTTCGACCAACGGCCAGACCCTCCTTTCCAGTACCTTGGCATAGATCTTCCCAGGGAGGCTGAGGAGTGTGATCCCTCTAAAGTTTGAGCACACCCTCCGGTCCCCCTTCTTGAAGAGAACCACCGCCCCTGTTTGCCATGCCAAAGGCACTGTCCCCAACCTCCACATAATGTTGCAGAGACATATTAATCATGACAGCCCTACAACATCCAGGGCCTTGAGGTACTCAGGGCGAATCTCGTTCACCCCTGGGGCACGGCCACCAAAGAGTTTTTTAACCACTTTGGTGACCACAGCCCCTGTGATGAGCGAGTCATCCCCCTTGTCCACAAACCCTGCTTCCTCTGTGGAAGGCACGTCAGTGGGATTGAGGAGATCCATGAAGTATTCCTTCGACTGCCCCAGTCGAAGTCAGCAGCGCCCCATCCGCACCATACACAGTGTGGATAGGGAGCTGCTTCCCCCTCCTGAGCCGCTGGACAGTTTGCCAGAATCTCTTTGATGCCAACCAAAAGTCTTGTTCCATGGCCTCACCGAACTCCTCCCACACCCGAGTTTTTGCTTCAACAACCACCCAAGCTGCACTCCGCTTGGCCTGCCGGTACACCTTAGCTGCTTCGGGAGTCCCACAAGCCAACCAAGCTCGATAGAACTCCTTCTTCAGCTTGATGGCCCCCCTTACCACTGGTGCCCACCACTTAGTTCGGGGGTTGTCACCACGAGATGCACCAACGACCTTGTGGCCGTAGCTCTGGGCAGCTGTTTCAACAATGGAGGTGGAGAACATGGGCCATTCAGACTCGGATCTCCAGAATGTTGACCACATTCCACTTCAGAATGTGGTCGAAGTTCTTCCGGAGGTGGGAGTTGAAGACCTCCCGGACAGGGGCCTCAGCCAGACATTCCCAGCACACCCTCACTACTATATGTTTGGGTCTACCAGGTCTGAATGGCATCCTCCCCTGCCATCAGATCCAACTCACCACCAGGTGGTGATCAGTTGACAGCTCTGCACTTCTCTTTAACTGAGTGTCCAAGACATATGGTTGCAAGTCTGATGACACAATAACCAAATCAATCATCGACCTATAACCTAGGGTGTCCTGGTGCAAGGCATCAGACACCCTTATGACCACATATCAAATATAACTCTGATCTAGTGGCGGTGTCTCACAGGTGTTTCACGGTCAAAAATAAACAAAATATCCCAACTAAGGATTTAGTGAGATGCATTCAAACTGCAGTTAACTCCAGGGTGAACCCAGAACAAACCAAATGAATGGTTCTACTGTACGGTAACGTGTTACCGGAACCCTGAGTGGAAACAAAGACAATGACCATACCCATACCTGACTGTGAACCAACAAACACAGGAGAAAACAAAACAGGCAGCTCATCCCTTCTGCTGCATACAATATAAACTAATTATTCAGAGACTAGAACAAAAAAGTTAACAGTTATGAGGCCAAGGAGAGAAAAAATACCATGAAAAAAGTTTTATGTGATCACAAATTTATGATGAATCACTTCTGAACTGATGATTTTCTGCATCTTTTCCAGCCTGTTCTCAGATCATTTGTCTCTGGAGGAGAATATTATATAAAATATTAAAATGATCCATCTGCCAAAGTGACTAATGAGTGACTGAGCCTCAGACCTCTGCTCAATTGCTCCCAAATTTGGCTGGTGGTGGGGCGCTAATGTGTTGGCACTGGCGTGAGCAGCCATTTTTCTGTCTGTGGGATTTCATGACTCAGCATTCCCTTTTTAAAACCTCACTGTCTGTTTGCTAATTAACTTTTTCAAACAAGACATTGAGTCAGACGCTGTGATCACCAACAGTCATGATGCACTTTGTCCATTTGATACTATAAATGGGAGGTTTATAAGTGAGAAAACAAACAGAAGAGTTGGTAGACCACTTGTGTTAAGATAAGACCCGGGGGACAGATACGGCTCACCACTCAGTTTTATTTGGCCTGCTAATAAACCTGGAAATTTCTCACTTCTAATTAGGGCTGTGCGATAATGACAGTATATATTGTGACTCGATAAAAAATGTCTGCTGCTTCATATAAAACTGTATCGTTTATATTGGGATTTAAGAGACATACCCATTTCTACTTGTCACCACACTGCCTCTCCCCCGCAGGGCACCAGGTGTGCCACAGCAGCTAGCTGCAAGCTAATGTTTTGACACTACTTCTGTTTAGTCGCTACTCCTGTCCCAACCAGGGATGTTGGACTTTTTCCCACCGTGCTGTGTCAGAGAGGATAGTCCTCTAACTTTGTTTTAATTGGAGGTAAGTCACGTTAACACCATCTCTCTCTAATTATAAGATGGCAAATGCTAAATGACGATGCTAACTTGTCGCTAATAAGAAACATTAGTGTATCAGACCATCGTCCTGGTTTAAGTCACTACTGATTTTCTTAATTTTTCTTGAAAAAACATTATTAACGCTGCAAAAGGGTGTGATATTGGCCACATACACACTAAATAAATAATAAATAAATAAATTAAAACGTGTCAGAGGAACAAAGTGGCTCTTACAGTGTTGTGAAAAAGTGTCTGCCCCCTTCCTGATTTCTTATATTTTTGCATGTTTGTCACACTTCAATGCTTCAAATTATCAAACAAATTTTAATATTTTTCCTTTCAAAAAAAAAAAGGTAATGTAATTGATTGAAAGGAGTCAGTTGAGGTGGTATGGGCATCTGATTAGGATGCCTCCTGGACGCCTCCCACTTGAGGTGTTTCAGGCACGTCCCACTGGGAGGAGACCCCGGGGCAGACCCAGGACTCGGTGGAGAGACTATGTCTCCCAGCTGGTCTGGGAACTAACTAACTAACTAACTAACCTGCACTTATATAGCGCTTCTCTAGTCACAAAGACCACTCAAAGCGCCTTCACTAATACCAACCCTCCATTCTAAGGGCCTATAGGAAACAGATATCTAGGGACAATTTAGAACAGCCAATTAACCTAACATGCATGTTTTTGGCATGTGGGAGGAAACCGGATAAATCCCGGAGTAAACCCACGCAACACGGGGAGAACATGCAAACTCCACACAGATCACTGTTGGTCGGGGGCTGGGATCGAACCCACGATCCCCACAATCCCCCGGCCAAGGGTAAACTGTGCTGCCGCAGTGCTAACCACTGCACCACCGTGCAGCCCGGTACGTACGTGCAGCAAGGAACGCCTTGGTATCCTCTCTGAAGAGCTGGAACAGGTGGCTGGGGAGAGGGAAGTCTGGGCTTCTCTGCTTGAACTGCTGCCTCCGCGACCAGGACCTCCAGAAAAGCGGTAAAGATGGATGGATGGATGGATGGATGGATGGATGAAAATTTTAATATCAGACAAAGATAACCTGAATAAATACAAAATGCAGTTTTCAAATTATGATTTTATTTATTAAAGGAAAACAAAACTATCCAAACCTATCTGGCATATGTGAAAAAGTAATTGCCCCCTGTGTTACATCATGAATTAATTGTGATTAACCACATTTTTTGGAAAGCTGAGTTCAGTTTCAATAGCTACACCCAAGCCTGATTACTACCAGACTTGTTGAATCAAGAAATCACTTAAATAGAACATGTCTGACAACCTCAAGTAGGCTAAAAAATCTCAAAAAGCAACACATCCCACTGTGATCTAAAGAAATTCAAGAGCAGATGAGAAACAAAAACCCAGAACAACGTCTAAACAACTGCAGGCCTCACTTGCCTCAGTTTGGACACTGGTCCATGGTGAATAAGAAAGAGACTGGCCAAAAATGGCATCCATGGGAGAGTTCCAAGACAAAAACCGCTGTTGGACAAAAAGAACACAAAGACTCATCTCACATTTGCCAGAAGACATCTAGATGATCCTCAAATTTTTGGAAAAATATTATGGGGACTGACGAGACAAAAGTTGAACTTTATGGAAGACGTGTCCTGTCTTATCTGGGATAAAACTAACACAGAATTTCATAAAAACAAAATCGTATCAGCAGTCAAACATGGTGGTGGTAGTGTCATGGTCTGGGGCTGGACAACTTGTCTTAATTGACAGAACCATGAATTCTGCTCTCTACCAAAAAATCCTGAAGGAGAATGTCCAGCCATCAGTTCATGAATCCCTCCAATGTCACTGAATTATACAATTCAAAATTCCTCAACAGTGATTTAAAAGACTCACTGCCAGTTGTTGGCACCAGTGGTGGCACAACCAGTTATTAGGTTTAGGGGGCAGTTGGGGGCAATTACTTTTTCACATAGGGCCAGGTAGGTTTGGATAGCTTTTTTCCCTTAATAAATGAAATCATCACCTAAAAACTGCATTTTGTATTTAGTCAGGTTATCTTTGTCTAATATTAAAATTTGTTTTATGATCTGAAACATTTAGGTGTAACAAATATGCAAAAATATAAGCAATCAAAATACCTTTTCACAGCACTGTAATATAACTTGATTTCTAATCATTTTTAATTAGTCCAATAGTGATAAAGAACAAAGTTGAAGACATCTCAAATGCACAATTAAAACAATTTTATGACAACACTGCAAAATTAAGAGGGAAAAAAGTGCATAAAATTAATGACAGATGAATTTGTACAAGTTTTTTTCAGTATGTAATTTAAAATGTAGAAAAAGAAAATATCCTGCCACTTCAGTGACACCAGAGATGCACGTTCCCTCTGATGTGGCATACAGACCCTCACCAGCTACAAACCTCCACCTCAGACCTGTGCAAGTGACATTACTGTGCTAAACAACCTAAATGACTTTGTCGGCCGTTTTGAAGCACAAAACAGCACATCAGCACGGAAGACCACTCCTCCAGACGAGTAGGCCATAAGTCTGGATCCGACTACGGTGAAGAGGACCCTCTGCAGGATCAACCCACGCAAGGCAGATGGACCAGACAACATACCATTGTCCTGAAAGATTGTGCAGAGGAGCTGAAGAATGTCCTGCCCGACATCTTCAGTATCTCCCTGACTCAAGCTGTTGTCTCCACATGTTTCAAAACTAGCTGAAGAATGTCCTGGCCGACAACATCAGCATCTCCCTGACTCAAGCTGTTGTCTCCACATGTTTCAAAACTAGCTGAAGAATGTCCTGGCCGACATCTTCAGCATCTCCCTGACTCAAGCTGCTGTCTCCACATGTTTCAAAACTACCATCATAACGCCAGTCCCAAAGAAGCCTGTCCCATCCAGCTACCACAATTACCGGCCCGTAGCACTGACCCCCATCATAATGTAGTGCTTTGAGTCGCTGGTCATGCAGAACATCAAGTCCATCCTCTCTCCCTCCCATGACCCATCTCAGTGTGCATACAGGTCAAACAGATCCATAAAAGATGGCATCTCTGCTGCTCACCATCCAGCCCTCACCCACCTGGACTCAAAGAACTCCTACGTGCGAATGCTGCTCTTGGACTTCAGTTCAGCATTCAACACAATCATCCCCCAGCACCTAATACTGGTTGGCATCCTTTTGTCTCGGGGACAATGGAATCTGCACACATGTCAGTCAGTAGTTGCTTTGCAGCGCCGGCTGTGGCTATAAAGTCCGATGCGGGAACGGCAGCTTCGCTGACACTTGCTGCAGATGTAGTCGGTAGTGAGGGCAGTGGGGGCAGCGGGGACAATGGGGACAGTGGGGACGAACTGGAGCTTCTGCTGCCGGCGGGTCCTCTTCTCCTCAAGTAGAATCTCTCTCTCCTCCTCAGCCTGCTGGACTCCAGCCTTGATAGTGGAATGCCACTGTGTGCGGTTTGAGTTCGCTTGCTCGAGGTTTGCTGGATTGATGCCACAGGCCTTCGGGTCACGTTTACAGGTGTCCTTGAAGCACAGAACCGGCCATCCGGTTGGTCGCTTTCCTGTGGCGAGCTCCCCATATAGAACGTCTTTGGGGATTCGACCGTCATCCATCCTGCACACCTGGCCAATCCATCGCAGGCGTCTCTGAGTGAGAGTGGCGAACATACTTGGCACCTCTGCCTGGGAGAGTACGCTTTTGTTTGTGACGCGATCACGCCAAGTGATGCCCAAAAGACGTCTGAGGCAGCGCAGGTGAAAGACGTTCAGTCTTTGCTCTTGGCGGGAGTAAAGAGTCCAGGCTTCGCTGCCATACAGTAAGGTACTCAGCACACATGCTTGGTACACCTTTATCTTGGTGTTGAGTGTCAGCAAGTTGTTGTCCCACACTCTCTTTGCAAGGCAAGCCATGGTGGTTGCTGCTTTGCCTATCCTTGTGTTAAGTTCGGCATCCAAGGAAAGGTTGCTGGAGATGGTGGAGCCCAAGTAAGTAAAGTTTTCTACCACCTCCAGAGTGTGGTCACCGATGGTGATTGCAGGGATGATGCTGACATCCTGTCCAATGATGTTTGTCTTTTTGAGGCTGATGGTGAGGCCAAACTCAATGCATGCCTCCACGTAGCTGGTAATGAGTCGCTGCAGGGCATTCTCAGTGTGAGCATTGAGAGCGGCGTCATCTGCGAAGAGCATCTCCCTGATCAGGACTTTACACACCTTTGTCTTGGCTTTGAGGCGGGCGAGGTTAAACAAGTTCCCATCGCTCCGGGTGTGGAGGAAGACACCATCGTCTGACTCGCGGAAGGCGTAGCGCAAGAGCAAGGAGAAGAAGATACCAAAGATTGTTGGGGCCAGGACACAGCCTTGTTTCACACCGCTTTTGATTGGGATGGGGTCCGAAGATGATCCGTCATGCTGAACTGTGTCAGTCATGTTGTCATGGAAGGAAGTGATCATCCTCAGGAGCTTGGGGGGGCAACCAATCCTGTGTAAGAGGATGAAGAGGCCCGACCGACTGACCAGGTCGAAGGCCTTGGCCAGGTTGATGAAGGTCAGATACAAGGGGCGTCTCTGTTCGCGGCACTTCTCCTGCAACTGCCTGAGGGAGAACATCATGTCGATCATCGACCGCTTTGCTCGAAACCCGCATTGGGACTCTGGGTACACACCCTCAGCCAATAATTGGAGATGATTGAGGATGACACAAGCGAAAGCTTTCCCCACAATATTTAGGAGGGAAATTCCGCGATAGTTATTGCAGTCACAACGGTCGCCTTTATTTTTGTAGAGAGTGATGATAATAATAATAATAATAATAATAATAATAATAATAATAATAATAATAATAATACGTCCATCTTATATAGCGCTTTTCTAAATACTCAAAGACGCTTTACAAAGCAGCATAGGGACAAACATACAGAGAACGGGTAAACACATACACATATGTACACATAGGTAGAAGAGGCAGTCAGTTTTTATAGGTAGATTTAAAAAGATGGGTTTTGAGTTGACTTTTAAAAGAAGCAAGTGTGTTGGCAGACCGGATGTGAAGGGGCAAGGAATTCCAGAGGGTTGGTGCGGCGATGGCGAATGATCTATCACCCAGGGTGCGGAATTTTGTCTTGGTGATGGGGGTAAGAAGGTGAGCGTCAGCAGAGCGGAGGAGACGAGTGGGAGAATGACGAGACAGAAGGTCCGTTAGGTATGAGGGGGCGAGGTTATGGAGAGCTTTATAGGTGATGAGGAGGATCTTGAAGTTGATGCGCTGTTGAATGGGGAGCCAGTGTAGCTGACGGAGGAGAGGAGTGATGTGGTCTCTGGAGCGGGAGTGAGTAAGTAGGCGGGCGGCTGAGTTTTGGACATACTGTAGTTTTTGGAGGATGGTGGAAGGAAGTCCATACAGAATGCTGTTACAGTAATCAAGTCTGGAGGTGATGCGCACGGTGGCGCAGTGGTTTAGCACTGTGGCAGCACAGTTTACCCTCGGCCTGGGGATCGCGGGGATCATGAGATCGTGGGTTCGATCCCAGCCCTCGACCAACAGTGAGCTGTGTGGAGTTTGCATGTTCTCCCCGTGTTGCGTGGGTTTACTCAGGGATTTCTCCGGTTTCCTCCCGCATACCAAAAACATGTAGGTTTAGGGCGCTCGCGCACGCAGCGACCGGCAGCCAGTGGCTTGTCACCAGACTGCAAACCAAATCTACCCACGGGTACAAATAAGTAACAAATAAAAAAAAAAGTCTGGAGGTGATGAAGGCGTGGATAAGTATTTCAGCAGCAGAGGGTGACAGGGTGGGACGGAGGCGTGCAATATTACGAAGATGAAAAAAAGATGTTTTGGTGATATGGTTGATGTGAGATTTGAAGGAGAGGGTGGGGTCCATGATAATGCCGAGGTTTCTGGCCAGGGGGGAGGGGGTGACTGAGTGACCATCGATTTGGAATGAAAAGGGATGCAAATGATCTTTGCGTCCCGCATGTCTTGGGGAATGGTGCCCTTTTCCCAGCATTGTAGCAGGAGGTCATGGAGGTGACCCAGGAGGGCACTCTCCTTCCCCGCCTTGATGACCTCTGGTGGAATACCATCGTTGCCTGGTGCTTTCCCACAGACCAGGGTGTCGATGGCCTTCCTGAGTTCGCCGATGGTAGGTGGTGTATCGAGCTCCTCCATGATGGGCAGGGGAGTGATGCTCTCAATCGCTATGTTGGTAACGACGTTCTCTCTTGCGTACAGCTCTTGATAGTGCTCGGCCCATCTGTCCATCTGCTTGCTGCGATCCGTGATGATATCGCCTGAGGTGGACTTGAGGGGAGCGATCTTGATGGCACTAGGACCAAAAGCTTTCTTCATACCCTCGTACATGGCACGGATGTTACCACAGTTAGCAGAGGTCTGGATGTTACTGCACAGCTTCAGCCAGTAGTCATTTGCGCACTTACGAGCGATCTGCTTAGCACTGTTTCTGGCTTCTCTGTAGGCGGCCAGTGTGTTCTCAGAAGGCTGCCTTTTGTACTCAAGTAGTGCGGCACGCTTGGCGGTGATGACAGGCTCCATCTCCTCTATCTCGGCCTCAAACCAGTCCTCACTCTTCATCACTCTCTTCCCAAAGGTGTCCAATGCAATTTCGTACACAGCATCGCGGATGAAGTCCCAGCGAGCCCTAGCATTGCCTGTAAGGCAATCCTTGAGGGCCTTGTCAATAGCTTCAGTGAAGCTATTGACAGGTTCTGGTTTTGACGCACTGGCTGCATTGATCCAAAGACGACTCTTCTGCTTTGCATGATGGATTCGTTTGGGCCGAAGACGTACCTTACAGCTGACCAGAGAGTGGTCAGTGTCACAGTCGGCACTATGGTAAGTGCGAATGATAAGAATGTTGTTCAGCAAGGTTCTCCTGGCGATAACAAAGTCCAGTAGGTGCCAGTGCTTGGACCTGGGGTCTCTCCAAGACACTCTGTGGTGGTGCTTAGTGGAGAAGAAGGTGTTGGTGATGCACAGGTTGTGAAAGGAGCACATCTCAAGTAGACGCTGACCGTTTTCATTGAGCTTGCCGACTCCAAAGTGCCCCAAGCAATGTGGCCAGGAGTTGTGGTCTGCACCCACCCGGGTGTTGAAGTCACCGAGCAGGAGCAGATTTTCATTAGATGGAATATCTCTGATCCTAGCCTCGAGCTCACTGTAGAATTCATCTTGGCCTCTGCTGTGGAGCAGAGTGTGGGGGCGTAAATACTAAAGATGTTTGCTGGTCCCATGGAGGTCATGAGGCGGAGAGAGAGGATGCGCTTGGGAAGGAGGCTCTACTGACGAGAGGAGGGATTTGCGCACTGCGAAGCCAACCCCATGTAGACAGCGCTCGTCTAGCTCCAGTCCCTGCCAGAAGAAGGTGTACTCCTTCTCCTTGAGCCTGCTGCTGGAGGGAAGACATGTCTCCTGAAGGGCTGCAAAGTCGATGTTGAGCTTGGAAAGCTCGCAATCGATGATGGCGGTTTTCCTGGCATCATCAACTAACTGGAGATCGTCAGAGAGGCCAGGACACATTGTTCTGATGTTCCAGGTCACCAGCCTAGGGCTGGCGGTTTCTTGATATTATGTTTACCAGGTGCAAGGTTTGCAGTCTGCTTTTCGGGTTTTGCCGTAAGCCCCAAGCACCCATTGGAGCAGGCAGACTGTGGCGAGTCAACACCTAACTGGCTAGGGGCTGCCCAGCTTAAGGTGGGCAGTAGTTGACTAGTGAGATACGATGATCCCTCCCACCGTCGGAGACAACCCGTAGCGCCCGAGCTTACGCCAATACGCTCTGGGCTTATCACTCGTGACTGCCGTCTCCCGTGTTGGCTTAGCCGCTAGAACAGCGGCGCTGGAGTGACCTCTCCAGGTGCAGGCCTGGGCGGGTGATAAGGAGATCCTGGAGTGCCCAGTTGCCAGGATCCCCCTCTTGGTGTTGCTGACAGAGTCCGACGGAAAGGCAAAGCCAATACAGTCGGTGTCAGCGCGACTGCAGGAGTTGCCGGAAGGTGTCGCAAAGCTCAACCAACCACCTGCGGGGGTCCACTCCGGATTTTCTGACGGGGTTTACTCCCTTAGCCTTGGGCTCTCCCGAGCCGTACACAAGGCAGTGTAACTATTTAACCCATAGTTGGGGATCTGGTTCGTGAGCACCAGGGTATGTCCACACGCCGGTGGGCCTGCATGTTACACATTTAGGGGCCAGGTCTCCTCCGAGTCCCTTGTAGTTTCGCTTGTGGCCGCGAGGTACCCAATTACCATGTGTCACCACGAGGAGGTACTACATAGGGCTTACTGGTGGAGATGCTGAACTGACAGAGAGAGACTTACACACACGGCTCTCGTTTTCGCAGTGCCGCAGGCAGCGGAGCTGCAAGCGGCAGTGCTAGTCAGCTGTAGGGGCACAGGGCCACCACACTTCTTGTGCATCACACCAGTCATTGAGAAACACCTTATACTAAAGCTCAGACAATTGGGATTCAAAACCTCTCTCTGTAACTGGGTGCTGGACTTTTTTACAGAGAGGCCACAGAATGTGCAGGCTGGTAGCAACACCTCCTAGATCATCACACTGAGCACAGGGACCACACAAGGGTGCATGCTCAGCCCGCTGCTCTTCACCCTACTGACCCATGACTGTGTACTAGTCTACAACACCAACCACATCATGAAGTTTTTTTCCCCCTTGTCCTGTCAGGCAGCTAGGTGAGCAGAACAGAAATCTGCTTCCCTTACTGTGCCAAACAGATTTACTTTGCCAAAAGGAGCTTTATATAGTACATATATATATATGTACTTTAAATTATTATAAACTTCTCTTGTAATAGCTTTTAATACTTTATTTAAATTGTTCCACCCATGAACGACTCGACAGGAGGGAATGGTTGATGGAGGGGAGGGGGAAAGAACAGGCGGAGGAACAGACAGAGTAGACAAACAAACAACTGAAACAAACAGAAGACAGATTGTTTCTTCCACTGAAGAGGTCTCAACACAAGTCTGGTATCTACACCTGTTAAAGGAGAGACAGTTTGCGGATGACACGACGATGGTGGGCCTCATCACCAACAATGAGGCCAACTACAGCAATGAGGTGGGCCAACTTGTCCATTGGTGCAACGACAATAATTTCTTCCTGAACGTGGGAAAAACCAAGGAGATTGTGATCAACTTCAAGAGGGGACGCACACAGCATCCCCCTCTGATCATCAATGGAGCAGCTGTGGAGAGGGTGAGCAGCACCAAGTTCCTGGGGGGTGCACATCTGTGAGGACCTCTTCTGGTCCAACAACACCACATCACTGGCCAAGAAGGTTCAAACTCACTTCCCTTTCCTCCACAAACTGAGGAGAGCATGAGTCCTACCCCCCTTTATGTGCTCATTTGACTGGGGCACCATTGAGAGGATCCTCACCAGCTGCATCATGGTGTGGTATGGAAACTGCACTGCCTCCTGCTGTAAGACACTACAACGCAGAGTGAAAGCAGCCAGCAAGATCATCGGTGCTCCTCTGTCCCACCTCTCAGACATCTATCTCACCCGCCTCACCCGCAGAGTTATCAACATTGCAGGCAACACCTCCCACCCCTCATACTCCCTCTTCAGCTCTCTGATCTTGAGGAAAAGGTACTGCAGCCTCCGGGCCTGCTCCACAAGACTGCTAAACAGCTTTGTTCATCAGGCCATCAGGACCCTGACCTCTGTCTACTCACCCCCAGACCATAACGCACTCACCCGCTCAATAACTACCTCAGCTGTTGACACAGAAAAACTGGCACACCAACAATAATACAGTCATGTGAAAAAATTAGGACACCCCATTAAAAATTCAGTTCTTTATTAAGAAATGTTCACATATCTATGTCTAATCTTGTTTTTGTTTTTAATTTGCATTTTTTTTAACATTTATTTTAGCCATTTTTGTCATGAATCGCCCTTCAGGGCAGAGAGGAGAGATCCACATGCTGGACTGCAGTTTGTGATATTTATTAACCAGAACACAAAATCCCAAACAGCGCAAAAAACAGAAAATACAAACTGAAATACAAAGCAGACTAACAGCACACCAGAACAAGGCCAGGATTCTAGTGGAGATGATAACTGAGACTCGAGCAAAGAGAAATGAAAATAACAGCCCTTAAATAAAGCTAGAAACAATCAAACACAAATAGTACCCGGTGTGAATCACATGAGCAGGCTGGGGAGTCATGAGGAGAGGAGGTGGAGCTGACAGTTTGACAGGAGCACCGCCCACAACCAGGGAGTGCCCCTGACGACTGCAGCTCCTGAGAGAGAAAGAAAGAGAAGACACTGGCAAAAATAAAGTGGAAACAAATAAATACAACTATACCCATATAGGTAAACAACAAAACTACACTAAACGTAAACAGGAAAATAAATCATACAAAGAAACAATTGTGAAAACAAACTAGAAATAACATCACAGGCAAAAGAACTCCAAAATACAATATTATACAAATAAGGAAAAACAAAAAGGCAAAGAGACAAAGCACGGTGGAATCCCCCTGTGCTAGTTCGTGACAATTTTAAGTAAGAATGAATGTGGGGATGTCCTTAAAAAGATGGGGGGAGTCATAATTCATTCCTTACTATTTGTTTAGAATTACATTTTCCATAAAAATTTTTTTTAAAAAAGGCTTTAATTCATTTTTAATTGCTTGGTTGTGTCACAACTCGCCGCTCTCAGGCATCCACCTCAGCTGCGCGCACACCTGCGCCTCGTCAGTGATGGGCTATTTAGTCCACTCGGCCCTGAGCATCGGTCTGGAGCTGTCTGTTCTACTACGCGCTCAAACCCTCAGCAGGATCGTCTCTTCCCATCCTGCCACTCATCGCTTCTACACGTAAGCTGTTTGCCACTTACCTGTCTATCAGTCTTCCCCTGTGCACAGGTGGATTCCCTGGCGGCGGACTCTCCCATCTTCGCCATCTCCTCGTCTCGCATCTCCACGTCTCGTCGTGTGCGCAGCAGGGCGCTGTCTCCCAGGCTGAAGATCCTAGCCAACGCCAGCCACCTTCCCTTCTGCAAGTAAGCACCACCCTGTATTACTTCCCCGTGTGGTTAAGCCCAGCTAATTTCCCTGTCTCTGTTCTTCCCATAGGGTTGCCTGGCTGCACGGCGTGCCGCTCTGTTCCTGATTCTCATCGTCCACCCACAACCCACATACATATCTCATACACGCGCCCAAACACCACTCTGCTGTTGAATAAAGCTATTAAATCTTACCTGAGCCTGCGTGCGTGTTTCCTGGGCTGATAAATATGTCAGTACGGCTCCAGCAAAGCGGCCCAGCGGACAGCGGGCTCGCATGCCGTTTTTCCACCCTCGAGGCTCGGGTGGATATGATAGCTCATCAACAGCAGGTGATACTCAATCAACTGGCCATCATAACTCACCGGTTGGACCGTCTTGACCCCCAGCAGGCATTCCCCCCGGCTCATCAGGGCAGACCGGCTTCGGCCGCCTCCGCGGCTGGCCAGCCTAGCTCGGGAGCGCCGACCCGGCTCACTCCGATTCCATCCCCCGCTCGCTTCAACAGGAAGCTCGGTGAGGCACGGGGGTTCATCTTACAATGTGAGTCGGTGTTCCTGAGTGTTCCCGGGGATTTCCCCTCAGACCACAGCCGAATTGGCTATATGGTTAATCTCTTGGAGGGGCGAGCGTTAGCTTGGACCTACGCCGTCATGTCGAAGCCCAGCTACGCGAGCCTCTCCTATGACCAGTTCGTGCGGGACTTTCTCGAGGTGTTTGACCACTCGCGTCGTGACAGCGTCCTCGCCGACCGGCTCCTTAGCCTTCAACAGGGTAACTGGTCGGCGGCGGATTACGCTGTTGACTTCCGGGTGGCAGCGGAGGAGGTTGGCTGGGGTGAGGCATCTCTCTGCAGCATTTTCCTCCATAGCCTCAGTTCTGGTCTGGGGGACGAGTTGGCCAGCCAGGACCTTCCAGGGCGGCTGTCCGAGCTAATCTCCCTAACCATTAGTTTGGATAACAGGCTGCGGGAGCGGGCCACCGAGCGGAAGTCTGTCAGCCGCCCACACGGATTCTCCGCCCGCGCCCCTCAGTCTCACCCCCTGGTGTTACCCGCTCCGCAGTCCGCCGATGAGCCAGAGGCTATGTTGATCGGGCGAACCAGGCTCCTTCTAGCGGAGAGAGAACGCCAACGGGAGCTGGGCCTCTGCATGTATTGCGGAGGCGACCAGCATACCGTGGAGCAATGCCCGGTCAAGCCAAACGGGGGTGTCCGCGAGTCACTGTAGGGGGCCTCGCGGACTCTAACCAGCCAAATCCCCTCTCCAACTGCTCTCTGCCCATTAGATTTTGCCACAACTCCACCGGGCACCTCACTCACGCACTGGTGGACTCGGGGGCAGAGCAAAGCTTTATTACCAAGAGCCTGGCAACCCTTTTGCGTATACCCTGTCAGCCATTGTCAGCTCCACTCAACCTTGTCACCCTTTCTCGCTCGCCCCTGGGAGTAGTGACACACCACACCAGGCCGGTGCCAATAATAATTTCTGGCAACCACCGTGAGGACCTCAGCCTGTATGTATTGTCTTCCTCTGCGGCTCCCATCATCCTGGGTTACCCGTGGCTGCGCCTGCACAACCCTGTCCTCGACTGGCAATCTGGAAGTGTCCTCTCATGGAGTTCCTTCTGCATGAGCACTTGTCTCCAGTCTGCAGCATGCGCCCCATCCTCTCCTCCGCCCGCTCCAGTCTCCTCTCCTTCGGACCTCACTCTGGTGCTCCAGGAGTTCCACGACTTGGGAATCGTGTTCAGCAAGTCCAAGGCGATGTCTCTCCCTCCTCACCGCCCGTATGATTGTGCCATAAACCTCCGCCCGGGGGCACCATAACCATCCGGCCGTCTATACAGCCTTTCTGCTCCTGAACGTGAGGCAATGGACACGTACATCAGGGAGTCGCTCAGCGCCGGGATCATCCGCCCCTCCTCGTCCCCGCTTGGTGCCGGTTTCTTCTTCGTCTCCAAGAAGGATGTGTCCCTTCGTCCGTGTATCAACTTCAGGGCCCTCAATGACATCACGGTGAAGGACCGGTACACCCTGCCTCTTATGGACACCGCTTTCCACTCCCTCCAGGGGGCGACCTTGTTCACGAAGTTAGACCTCCGCAGCGCTTACCATTTCGTCCGGATCCAGGAGGGCGATGAGTGGAAGACGGCCTTTCGGACGCCCAGCGGCCACTTTGAGTACTTAGTAATGCCGTTCGGGCTCACCAACGCTCCCGCCATCTTCCAGCGACTCATCAACGATGTCCTGCGAGATTTCCTGGGGGTCTTCGTCTTCGTATACTTGGATGACATTCTCATCTTCTCCAGGTCTCGGGAGGAGCACCAGGCTCACGTGAGGCGGGTTCTGCAGCGGCTGTTGGAGAACAGGCTTTACATCAAGGCGGAGAAATGTGAGTTTTTTGCCAAAACCACCACTTTCCTAGGATTCGTCATTTCCCATAACCAGATTCTCCCCGACCCCGCCAAGGTTAAGGCGGTGGTCGAGTGGCCCACGCCCACCTCCAGGAAACAGGTGCAACAATTCATCGGCTTTGCCAATTTCTACCGTCGCTTTGTCCCCAACTTTGGCGCCATCGTTACTCCCCTGACCCACCTCACTTCTCCCAAGGTGCCCTTCCAGTGGACCGAGGAGGCAGCGACCACATTCGAGACCCTGAAGACGGAGTTCTCTTCCTCCCGGGTCCTAACCCAGGTTGACCCCGCGCTGCAGTGTCTGGTTGAGGTGGACGCTTCTGACACGGGGGTGGGGGCGGTGCTTTCCCAGCGATCTCCGGTGGATGGAGTCAAGCGGCCCTGCGCCTTCTTCTCCCGGCGGCTGTCAGCGGCCGAGCGAAACTATGACGTCGGCGACAGGGAACTACCGGCTGTCAAGCTCGCACTGCAGGAGTGGCGTCACTGACTGGAGGGGGCAGCTCAGCCTTTTGTGGTTTGGACGGACCACAAGAATCTAGAGTATTTGAGGTCAGCCAGGCGTCTGAATGCCCGCCAGGAGCGCTGGTCTCTGTTTTTTGCTCGGTTCCAGTTCACCATCACCTACCGTCCAGGCTCCAAGAATGGGTTGCCCGACGCCCTGTCTAGACAGTTCGCTCCTGAGGCTCTGGAGGAGCTGGATCACACCATCCTGCCCAGCTAGTGTGTTGTGGGGGCGGTCTCCTGGTCCATCAGGGACAAGATCCAGAAGGCGCTGGAGGCTGAACCGGACCCTGGCAGTGGTCCGGATGGGAGGCTCTTCGTTCCATCAGCTGTTCGTGGGGAGGTCATTCACTGGGCCCACACGTCCAAGCTCGCCTGTCACCCTGGCGTCTCCCGACTGGTGGACCTCCTTCAACGCTCCTTCTGGTGGCCTGGTCTCCAAAAGGACGTCACCAATTACGTCCGGGCTTGCCCCCAGTGTGCTACTGGCAAGACCCCGAATTCCCCCCCCCCCCCGCGGGCCTACTCCAGCCCCTGCCGGTCCCGGGCAGGCCCTGGTCGCACATCGCCCTCGACTTCATTACTGGTCTCCCTGTCTCCAACACCTACGACACGGTTCTGACGATTGTGGATCGGTTCTCCAAGGCCGCCCACTTTGTGCCGCTCCGGGGTCTTCCTTCGGCATGAGAGATGGCCGACCTCCTCATCCAACATGTGGTCAGGCTGCACGGGATCCCAGTGGATGTCGTGTCTGATCGGGGGCCTCAGTTTGTATCCCAAGTCTCGCGGTGCTTTTGCAATGCCCTGGGGGCCACGATGAGTGTTTCCTCTGGTCACCATCCTCAATCCAATGGGCAGTGTGAGCGCACCAATCAGGAGCTGGAGGCTGCCCTGCGTTGCGTCTCCTCTTCCAACCCATCCTCATGGAGCTCTTACTTGGCCTGGGTGGAGTACGCCCACAATACGGCACGGTCATCGGCTACCGGGATGTCCCCCTTCAGGGCGTCATTGAGCTACGACCCCCCCTTGTTTCCCGAGCAGGAGAGTGAGTTGGCCGTTCCATCTATCCAGGCACATGTGAGACGCTGCCGGAGCTTGTGGACCAGGGCGCACGAGGCGCTTTTGCGCACGGCGGTGCGCAACAGCACCACAGCCAATCACCACAGGAGGCCGGCTCCCAGTTACCAGGTGGGCCAACAGGTCTGGTTGTCATCTCAGGACATCAATCTTAAGGCCGAGAAGAGGAAGCTGGCTCCACGTTTCATCGGTCCCTTCACCATCTCCAAAATTATTAACCCGGTGGCTGTGCGTTTGGCCCTCCCCCCCTCCCTCCGTGTGTGCCCCACTTTTCATGTGTCTAGGATCAAGCCCGTGATCTCCGACCCACTCTGTCCTCCTCCTAGGGCGCCGCCCGCTCCCATGATTCCCTGGCGGAGGACTCTCCCATCTTCGCCATCTCCTCCTCCCGCATCTCCACGTCTCATCGTGTGCACAGCAGAGCGCTGTCTCCCAGGCCGAAGATCCTAGCCAACGCCAGCCACCTTCCCTTCTGCAAGCAAGCACCACTCTGTATTACTTCCCCGTGTGGTTAAGCCCAGCTAATTTCCCTGTCTCTGTTCTTCCCATAGGGTTGCCTGGCTGCACGGCGTGCCGCTCTGTTCCCGACTCTCATCGTTCACCCACAACCCACATACATATCTCATACTCGCACCCAAACACCACTCTGCTGTTGAATAAAGCTATTAAATCTTACCTGAGCCTGTGTGCGTGTTTTCTGGGCCGATAAATATGTCAGGTTGTGTTACATGAATCTCCCAGTACTTTTAACATTGATATTAAATATCCATATGTCCAAATATGTTAAAAAACACACAGGCTTATACAGTGTGTCCTAATTTTTGCACATTACTGCACATTTGCTGCTTTTTCTTTTTTTTTCTTTCACCTTTATTTAACCAGTTAAGATCCCATTGAGATTAAAAAACTCCTTTTCCAAGGGAGACCTGGGCAAGAATAGCAGCATCGCATAATAAAACACAGGGTTACACAATTAAAACAACAAACAAAATAATAAAAACCATGATAAGGTATAATAATTACAAAGTGCAAGTGGGTTACTAAAACCAAGTACAAATAATGGAATCAGCCTCAAATCCAGATTGGATTTAAATGAAATCTATTCAGTCATTTTTCAGTTATTCTGCTGCATGTTCCATGTAATTGGTGCGGAACAGACAAAAGCCCCTTGTATTTTGGTGTGGGCATATGGAACAGAAAGCAACAGATAATCCTGTGAACAAAAAGCATAATGACCAATACTTTGCAACGTAATCAGATCACAAATGTAAGACGGCAGTAGACCAAGAATTGTCTTGTGTGTTTATATATCTACATATTATTCCATCTAGCTACAATGCTCCGCACTGTGTGTGTTTATATATTTACATATTTATTCCACCTAGCTGCAATGCTCCGTACTGTGGGTGTTTTATATATCTACATATTTATTCCATCTAGCTACAGTGCTCCGCACTGTGTGTTTATATACTCATATATTATTCCATCCAGCTACAATGCTCTGCACTGTGTGTCTGTGTATACAGTATATATATATATATATATATATATATATGTGTGTGTGTGTGTGTGTGTGTGTGTGTGTGTGTATGTATGTATGTATGTATGTATGTATGTATGTGTGTATGTATATATATATATATATATATATATATATATATATATATACACTACCGTTCAAAAGTTTGGGGTCACTTAGAAATGTCCTTATTTTTGAAAGAAAAGCACTGTTTTTTTCAAAGAAGGTAACTTTAAACTAATCAGAAATACACTCTAATATCTAATATACATTGCTAATGTGGTAAATGACTATTCTAGCTGCAAATGTCTGGTTTTTGATGCAATATCTACATAGGTGTATAGAGGCCCATTTCCAGCAACTATCACTCCAGTATTCTAATGGTACAATGTGTTTGCTCATTGCGTCAGAAGGCTAATGGATGATTAGAAAACCCTTGTGCAATCATGTTAGCACAGCTGAAAACAGTTTAGCTGGTTAGAGAAGCTATAAAACTTACCTTCATTTGAGCAGGTTGAGTATCTGGAAAAAAGTATTATTTCAAATACAAATCATTATTTCTAACCTTGTCAATGTCTTGACTATATTTTCTATTCATTTTACAACTAATGGTGGTAAATAAGTGTGACTTTTCATCGAAAACACAAAATAATTGTCTGGGTGACCCCAAACTTTTGAACGGTAGTGTATATATATATATATACAGTATATATATAGTAATATGTACATATGTATATTAGCTGCTCTTGCTTTTTTTTTCTTGCCTTCTGACTGTTGCTCTGAGTGTTGCTATCCCTGTGCTGTTGCAATCCTGGAATTTCCCCATTGTGAGACTAATAAAGGCTTATCTTATCTTATCTTATCTTATCTTATCTTAAAACGTACCAGTGGATGACCCTTCAGGTGGCCAAAAAAGTCCATCCCACCCTCCCATATAACTCACAATGGTGTATCAAAGGCTTACAGTTTGTAATAAATCTCAGTGAAGCATGATAAATACTAAGACATCCAGCAGGGACATTCTTATACAAAAGATCACCATAGTCCAGCACAGATAAAAAGGTGGCAGCAACAAGTCGCTTTTTTACATTAAAAGAAAAACACAATTTATTTCTAAAATTAAAAACCCAATTTCAATCTCAGATTTTTTTCAAGGCTCTCAACATGTGGTTTAAAAGTGAGGGAATCATCAATAAAGATACTGAGATATTTATACATGTTAACCACTTCAATCTCATTACCCTCTAAAGTGGTCACTGAAGGGATCTTTTGTGGCCTCTTAGAGTTGGTAAAGAGCATGAATTTAGTCTTGTCTGCATTGAGAACAAGCTTCAAATGAGCTAATGAATGCTGGACTGCTACAAAGCCTTTCTGCAGTGACTCAATGGCATGAACAAGGGTTGATGCACAGCTGTAAATAACTGTGTCATCAACATAAAAGTGAAAATTAGCATATGAAACATTCAGACCAAGATCATTAATATAAATGATAAATAAAAGAGGCCCTAATATAGAGCCCTGTGACACCCCCTTATGGACAGTAAGAAAATCAGAACAGAAACCATCATGTTTAATACACTGAGTCCTATCACTGAGGTAATTTGTAAACCAACCCGCTGTTTGTTCAGACAATCCCATTTGAAGGAGCCTAATCCTTAAAATATGATGGTCAACAGTATCGCTTTTGACAAATCAATAAAAAGTGATGCACAGTGTTGTTTTTTATCAAGTACAACTGAGATGTCATTTGTCAGCTTCATTGCCGCTGTAATGATACTATGATTTTTTCTAAAGCCTGATTGATATTTCAAGAGATTATTGATGTATTAAAACCTCCTTAACTTGATCCCCCACAAAAGCTTCAAGAATTTTGGATAGCACAGAAAGGTTAGATGTTGGCCTATAATTTGTCAACATGGCTGGGTCACCTCCTTTTAGCAGAGGGAGGACAAAAGCTGATTTCCATACAGAGGGTATTTCATTTTTTTTCGACTGTAAAGTTAAAGAGGTAAGTGAGAGGCTTAGCTACAAAATCAGCTGCCATTTTCAAAAAATAAGGCTCAATATGATCACGCCCAAAAGATTTTCTTGTGTCTACAGCTTTGAGTGCCATATGCACTTCCTGAACACTGAAAGGTACAAAATTAAAAGGCTGTCCCAAGTACCTTGGGAAGTCTACACAAGGTTTCTCAGAAACAGATACAACAGAATCAAATAAGGGACCAGAAAATATAAAATGCTTGCTGAAACAGTTCAGTATTTCCATTTTGTCATAGGCAGGATCAGAATTCTTTAATATATAGGCAGGTAGAGAGCATGACGATTAATTTACAGATACTGACTTAACAACTTTCCAAAATTTGTGAGGATTATTTAGGTTCTCAATGGTGACAGACGGATAATATTCTGATTTGGCTTTTTTGATCAAAAAAGAGCACTTGTTTCTTAATTGTCTGAAAATAAGCCAATCAGCAGAAGAAACTGATTTCCTTAGCTTAGCCCAAGCCAAATTATGCTCATGTATAATATCTGCCAACGTAGGGAAGAACCAAGGGTTATCTCTACCCTTTATTCTGTACCTCTTTAAGGAAGCATGTTTATTTACAATTTGCATAAAACTATCCCTAAAGAATTTCCAAGCCATCTCAGCATCAGAGATCAAGCCAGTTTTTTTTCCCAATTAAACTTTTTCAAATTGTGATGAAAGGCTTGATCATTGAAGCGTTTTAGATTCCTCTTATAAATAATCTGAGGCTTTAGTTTAGGCACCTTAGTGTTTCTAATTGCAGCAACAACACAATGATCACTCAAGTTGTTGCAGAAAACACCCACAAAGGTGAGTTTATGAGGAATGTTTATCATCATCAGATCAATCAAGGTGAACTTCTCAGGGGTCTTAAGACTGGGTCGAGTAGGGAAGTTGACTAACTGGATAAGGCTAATGGAATCACAGAAAGACTTAAGATCATCAGACACCATTTTTTCCAATCCCAATTTAAATGACCAGCTAGAACTAGTTCACCATAGTTCAGTCTGGATAAAAGATTTTTCAGAGATTGTAAAGCTTCCCTGGAGGCAGATGGAGGACTATAGCAACCAACAACAGTTAAACAAAAGCCCTTAGCAATCATCACATTTAGTGTCAAAAAGTCAAATTGCTTGTTAATGGATTCAGACAGGACTGTCATCACTCTATATATAATTCTTCTTCTTCTTCTTCTTTTAGATTCGATTGGCGGTTGGCAACCAGCTCACAGGTGCATTACCGCCACTGACTTGATTAGTCTGCTTAAAAGTGTCCTACTGCCGCCAACTATTCTAAAAAACAATTCCTCGACCTGAGAGATTTCTTGAATTACTATATATAATTCAAGAATCATCACTCTACATATAATTCAAGAAATCTCTGTCTCTGTGTGTGTATGTCTCTCTGTGTGTGTCTGTGTGTCTGTCACGACCATAGGACTCGCTAAAAGATCATAGGTTCGCCTATGATGCGCCTGTGATCTCTACATGATGTCTATATGACATCATTTAGACACTATAGTATATAGATTGATTCAAGAAAATCTGTGTGTGTGTATGTGTGTGACCAAAGGCAGATGTCACTCACAATCATAGGACACAAAAGATCAAAGGCAGCCATCACTCTCGATCATAGGACTCACTATGACATCATCAAAGATCAAAGGCAGGCATCACTCACATTCATAGCACTCGCTTTGACATCATCAAAGATCATAGGACTCACTATGACATTATCAAATATCAAAGGCAGGCATCACCATGGTTACTGTTGCCATGGTAACCATGTCAAAGATCAAAGGCAGGAATGCAGAAATGCTTGCATACACTTGCTTTCTATGGGCATGCAGAAATACTTGCATATACTTGGTTTTTACGGGCATGCACAGGTATGCAATAGTAGCTTCAAATTTTGATTTGACATAAATGGCAACACCACCACCTTTCTTTAGCCAATCAGATAAACATTGTATCCTACCATATTAATATTTTTTATCAGCAATGGGTTTGGTCAACCAAGTTTCAGAAATTACAAAAATATCTGCATCTGTTGATTTAGCCCAGATCTTTACCAAGTCCATCTTAGATAATGAACTGCAAACATTAAGATTAACAATTTTAAGACTGGTCAAGGAATTAAATTCAGAAGTTGTTTGTATAATTTGCAGCTCAGGGCCAGGATTAGGTTGTACATTTCCAGAAGACAGTAATAGTCAAATAATCAACAATCTTTGCTTAGCCACAATGCTAATGGAAACTGACTCTTGTTTTGATGAGAAGAGGAAAAATCTTTCAGGGGTCAACAGGTAATTATGCAAAACTAAAAAGATTTGAAGACGGGGCAAGTCTCCTGGTAGGTTGAAAGAAACATTTTTGTCCTCTGCCAAATAAACTGGTGGATGCAGATTGAACAGTAGTCAAAGAGCAGGTTCATCCTTGTGCAATGTCCTGAAGGATAAAAACACTGGCTATGTTTACATGGACACAAGTAACCAGATTAAAAGCCTGATCGGAATAAAAATGCTTCATGTAAACATGCCGGTCTGAATATTCTAACCTGATCATGCTCATTCGGATCAAAATTTCATTCCGATTGAGATGGGTGGGTTGTGCCGATTGTTAATCCGAATGGTGCGCATGAAAACACTTATTCCGAACGTAGGGCAGAAAATATGTTTACTGCACATGTCTGTACACCAGCCACACGTTGACGTGATGTATTTCCGCCTTAGCAGCAGCAAGCAGGAAACATAGCAGGAGTAAAACAAAACTGGTCTGGATCGTCCTGCTGTCTCCCTCTGTTCGTCATATGCAGAAGTATGTACTTGTAGCTTCAGTACGGAGACCAGCAGAAGCAAAAGTACAGTCTGAATAACACAATACAGGTCCATTTCGACATGAAGCAGGGCTTGCTAACACCAGAAGTTGCTTCTTCTTCTACTATTTTTGGAATGACGAAATGTCGATGTGCGCATGTCAAAATGATTTATTCCGTTCAAACGTGTGACACATGGAAATGCATGTCCTAATCGGATCAGCTTTTTCAGGATCCATGTAAACTGTAAAATTCTGATCTGAATTGTAATCAGACTGATGAAATTTTGCCAATGCAACTGTGGCCATTGTTGATGTGCTCACCCAGAAATATTCGTTTGTCCTTAGGTCCCACACAGCCAAAAAATACAGTAAAATTAAAGCATGTGCCATTGTCAAGAGTATTCAGCACTATTCAGGCATCCAATGGTGGTAAAATTTCAGCACACAACACAGGCCTTAGTGTGGTGATGAAGGCCCCAGCAGCCAGGACAGGCCTCAGTATGATGCTAAAGATTCAGCGAGCTAAGCAGGCATCCAAACAATTGAGTAGCAACAAGTTCTTGAACCTCACCACCGGGAGACAGCTGTTGGAGGTGGCTGCTGGCCTGGTGGTGGTGACTGCCAGTGAAGCCTGGAGGTGGTGGCTGCCTGTGTAACCTGTTGATGGTGGCAGCTTGTGAGGCCTAGTGGTAATGGCTGCCAGTCTACTTCTAAGGTAGAAAGGCCAACGCCAAACCCACCAGAATCTTCCCCAAGGCACCAATCCACTGCCAAGTGTCAACCAAATCACCTTCAAATATCCAGAACTAGCCACAGGTGAAGAATTGAAGTCCTCTTATCTCTTGAACATGTAGTATTCCAATCCTGCTGCTCAGTGCAGCTGCTCAGTGTCATGAGTTCCCTTTTGGGGAGAAGGCGAGGACCCACTCGCTTGACGAATCTGGTAAACCATACTTTATTAAAACAGAAAATAAATGCTGCACAAGGGCAGAAATGAAAATGCACCCAAACAACGTGGGAAAAAAACAACAGTAATCCAAACAAAGTGGTGACAAGGTGAGGGTAACATAACATAACATAACATCACAGCAAAGAATGTAGACTGAAAAAGCACAGCTGGGGAAAGTAATCTGATAAACAGCTGAACAAATGAGGGAAACAGCTGTCCGGACAGGCGGGGCTGACAACACAGAGGGGATGCATACAAAACATGATCAATAACAACATAAAGCGAAGACAGGGGCTGCAGAACCATAAGTATCCAGAACCATAACAGCAACCCCCCCCCCCCCCCCCAAGGGTCATGTTCAAGACGACCCTAAGGTAACACCCAAAACAAAAGAAAAAAGAAAACCCAAAACCCTCACAGGGTTGGTGGTGGGATTAAAAGGCCAGGTGGGCCAAAAACAAAAGTCCCCCCTCACACAAAGACCAAAAATATGGATACACAAGGTAACACTAACTGGAAAAAGGGGGACCCCCCCAAAAAAAACCTTCACAGGGTAGGCAATGGGAAAAAAAAAACAGCTGGGCAAAACAAACTGAAACATACCCCCCCCCCCAGTACAGACCAAAATATGGATGCACATCAAAATCAAATAAAGTCCAAAACTCTAAATTTTAACCAAAATGCGTTGGGTGGTCTATCCAAGTCCGTGGACCAATGGACTGAACAAACAGGCGAGTCAGGGGGCCTACCCAAGTCAAAAGGTCCCTGCATCGGAATCCAGGGCTGATCCTACCACTGTCCCTTGGCCACCGAACTGAGGAGCAGGGTGGCTCAATGGGTGGAGGTCCCCCAACCTCATGGACATTGGTGGGTGGAGGTGCCCCGACCTCGTGGACGTTGGCTGGTGGAGTGGACTGCTTGACCTTCTGGACGTTGGCAGGTGGCGCGGACTGCTCGACCTCCTGGAAAATGACAATTGGTGGAGCGGATTGCTTGACCTCCTGAACAGTGACGACAGATGGAGCGGACTGCTCAACCTCTTGGATAGACAGTGTTGGAGTGTCTGGCTTCAACGCTTGGAGCACCACCCCATTGTAGTCACCTTAGAGGAAGTAGAAAAACTGGTGGTAAGTGAGGTGTCACCACAATCACTAGGAGCTAGGCAAGACTTAACTAATATTGATGTTAAAAAAGCAAGGAAAAGTACTTGCCTTAGCTCCTGGTCCACTGCTGCTGGGGTGACAGCATTACAGTATATATATATATATATATATATATATATATATATATATATATATATATATATACACACACTACCGTTCAAAAGTTTGGGGTCACTTAGAAATTTCCTTATTTTTGAAAGAAAAGCACTGTTTTTTTTAATGAAGATAACTTTAAACTAATCAGAAATACACTCTAATATCTAATATACATTGCTAATGTGGTAAATGACTATTCTACCTGCAATGTCTGGTTTTTGCTGCAATATCTACATAGGTGTATAGAGGCCCATTCCCAGCAACTATCACTCCAGTGTTCTAATGGTACAATGTGTTTGCTCATTGCGTCAGAAGGCTAATGGATGATTAGAAAACCCTTGTGCAATCATGCTAGCACAGCTGAAAACAGTTTAGCTGGTTAGAGAAGCTATAAAACTGACCTTCCTTTGAGCAGGTTGAGTATCTGGAAAAAATTATTATTTCAAATACAAATCATTATTTCTAACCTTGTCAATGTCTTGACTATATTTTCTATTCATTATACAACTCATGGTGGTAAATAAGTGTGACTTTTCATGGAAAACACAAAATAATTGTCTGGGTGACCCCAAACTTTTGAACGGTAGCGTATATATATATATATATATATTCATACCAACATGAAGGGGATAGTACAGCACGATGGCAACGACTCAGAGCCATTCAACATACGCAGCGGAGTGAAACAGGGCTGTGTACTTGCGCCAACCCTCTTTGGGATTTTCTTTGCTATGCTCCTGAGGCATGCCTTCAGCACAGCAACAGAGGGAATCTACCTGCACACAAGATCTGACGGCAGGCTTTTCAACCTCGCCCGCCTGAAAGCCAGAACCAAAGTACGCAAGGCTCTAATCAGAGACATGCTGTTCGCAGACGACGCTGCAGTCGCAACCCACACACAGCAGGAGCTTCAGACCCTGATGGACCACTTCTCCCAGGCATGCAAGGACTTCGGGCTTACCATTAGCCTGAAGAAGACTAACGTCTTGGCGCAAGGCACGGAAGCACCACCAACCATCACCATCGACGACTACGAGCTGGAGGTCGTGAATCAGTTCACGTACCTGGGGTCCACGATCAGCAACAACCTCTCCCTTGATACAGAGATCAACAAGAGGATTGGAAAATCAGCCTTCACACTCGCTCACCTCACCACACGAGTGTGGGAGAATCCCAGACTCTCTGTCAAGACGAAGATGGCAGTGTACAACGCCTGCGTCATCAGCACACTGCTCTATGGGAGTGAGACGTGGACAACATATGCCCGGCAGGAAAAGAGACTGAACTCCTTCCACTTGCGCTGCATTCGCCACATCCTGGACATATCCTGACAGGACAAAGTGCCCAACACAGAAGTTCTGTCCCGCGCCGGCCTTCCCTCCATGTTCACTCTACTCAGGCAGCGCAGGCTCCGCTGGCTAGGCCACGTTCACCGTATGGAGGATGGCAGAATCCCCAAAGACGTCCTCTACGGAGAACTGGCAACTGGCAGGAGAGACATTGGCCGCCCACAGCTGCGCTTTAGAGATGTCTGCAAGAGAGACATGAAGGCCCTGGAGATCAACACAGAGCGCTGGGAGGACCTTGCAACGGACCGCTCCAAATGGAGAGGCACCCTGACCAGACAGCTCAAGGCGGGTGAAGAGAGACTGACTGCTGCAGCAGATGAAAAAAAGGACCCGCAGGAAGAACCGCCACAGATCCAGCAGCACGGAGACCACCCACAAGTGCGACCTGTGTGACAGGGACTGTCATTCGCGCATCGGCCTGTTCAGCCACAGGCGGTGCTGTTCCAGCAGAGTAGACGTTTAGGATTCTCTTCCATGGTCATCATAGACTGACGGAGGCCGACAATCATATATATATACAGTATATATATATATATATATATATACAGTCTTATCAATATATTAGGACACCCTGTATAAGCCTGTGTTTTTTTAACATATTTGGACATATGGATATTTAATATCAATGTTAAAAAATACTGCGAGATTCATGTAATACAACTAAACTGTTAAAAATGAATTAAAGCCTTTTACCAAATTTTCTGTAAAATGTAATTGTAAACAAATAGTGAGGAATAAATTAGGACACCCCCCATTCAATCCCACTTAAAATGGCTAAAATAAATGTTAAAAAATGCAAACAAAAACAACAACAAGGTTAGACATAGATACGTGAACATTTCTTAATATAGAACTGAATATTTAATGGGGTATCCTAATTTTTTAAATATATATATATATATACAGTATATACTGTATATATATATAGTGGAGAGTTTTATTCCTCCATCATCAAAAGACACACTGTAGCGCTGAGCGCTGTGTTGTGCTGTGTGTGTGTGCGTGTGTGTGCTCCCTGAGGCATGTAAAGCAAGCTCTTTTATACAGACAAAAGAGAATGCATGGAACACTTGCATATTCTGCTGCACATTCACCAGCCATAATGCTCTGCACTGTGTGTCTATATATATACATTTATAGTAATATGGACATATGTTTACTAGATGTTGTTTTTTCTTGCCTTCTGATTGTTGCTCTGAGTGTTGCTATCCCTATGCTGTTGCAATCCTGGAATTTCCCCATTGTGGGACTAATAAAGGCTTATCTTATCTTATCTTATTGATATACATATCAGTCAATACATATCAATCACGTGATTAATTGGCGCTGGACTTCCTCTCCTTAATCCGGGGATGTATAACAATAGTCATTGTTCTGGTTGTCCCCCTAGGGGCTCTCTGTCCGTATGCAAATTGTTCTGCTTCCTGCCCTAGCTGAGTGTGAAAATTGAATGTCCATGTAGATTGTGGTGGGCCACCATAGGGCTCCCCCCAGAGCACTCAGCAGGGGGTGTGACCCCCTTCCCCCCTCCCCTCATTTGTCTCCAGCTCCGGTAGAACTGTCGGAGGGCATGTCAGTCTGTGAGGGGGACGGGGGAGGGGTGGAAAGGGCAGTGTGCTCCTCTCCGAGTTCCAGCACGTTGAACGTCCGTGGATCGTGGGCGCATGGGCCGGTGTGCAGTCGTGCGTAATGGAACCGGACGGCGATCGGCCGGCTTAGGGAGTGAGGTTCAATTCAATTCAATTCAATTCAACTTTATTTATATAGCGCCATTTCACAACAACAGTCATCTCATAGCACTATCAACTGTAGGGGGAACCCCCACAGTTGCAGAAAGACCCCAGCAATCAGGCGATCCCCTGTGAGCAAGCACTTGGCGACGGTGGAGAGGAAAAACTCCCTTTTAACAGGAAGAAACCTCCAGGTGGAGGTGCGGGAAAAGCTCTGTGCAGGAGGAGGGGGAGGGGTGGGCGTAAGCAAGTGCAGGCCCAGGATGTCAAAGGTGTCTGGGCCGTGCAAAAATTGCGTGTGGATCCGCGATGGTGAGGGACCTTCCTGGTAAACCTGGTGGAGATCCACAGCGGCTGTGAAAAAAAAAAATTATATCTCTGACTCTTTCGCGGTTTGATCCAGCGAGGATGTGAGGAAGGCGAGCGGCCAAATTCCTCGAGTTTGCGTAGCAGCTGTGAAACAACTGCAGCTGTGTGAGGGACTCAGCAGTTTGGCTTTAGGTGCGGGAAGCAGCCCTAAAGTCATGGGGGAAAGCAATTGGCTAAATTCCCGTTGTGCGCCGCGGCTGAGAAACCCATACAAAGTCCTGTGTGTGGGCTGCACATCCGCTCCAGGTGCGCGAGCAGCCCTGAAGGTTCTGAGGGTGGTGATCGGCCGTTTTTCTCGGGCATGTGCAGCAGCGGAGGACAATGTATCAGTCTGTGGAACCGGTTTTGTCCTGTGCGTGACGCGCGCTTGGCGCAGTGACCACATAGCTGGCAGTTGTGCTGTCCTCGTAATCCTGCGGAGTGCGCGCGGGAGGACCGCTGTCCGGAGTTTAGTCAGAGTCGGGGAGCTCGGTGAAAATCAGCGCAGTCGGCGTCGATGATTGTCCCCATTCAGGCTGCTTCCTTCATTCGCTCGTGTCGTTCATGATGCTTTTTGGTCCCAGCACTGCGCTTCGGTGGGGATGAAGAGGTTGCAGGCATTCTCTGGTCCTCTGTGTCCACAGCACGGTGAGAGGGAGCAGATGGCCATTCTTCCTCGTCAGGTCACCAGTGTGGAGGTAAAAGATCAGGTGAGGGATGCACCATGATGCATGCTGAGGCTTCCCGTCCGGGTCATCTCCGGGGTGTTCGCCTCGTGTTCCATTCTTCGTCAAGGGTCACCAGTGTGGAGGTAAAAAATAAGTTCAGGCGAAATGCGATGAGCTGGAAGTTTTCAGAGTTTTATTCCTCCATCATCAAAAGACACACTGTAGCGCTGAGTGCTGTGTCGTGCTGTGTGTCTGTGCTGTGTGTGTGTGCGTGTGTGTGTTCCCTGAGGCATGTAAAGCAAGCTCTTTTATACAGACAAGAGAGAATGCATGGTACATTTGCATATTGATATACATATCAGTCAATACATATCAATCGCGTGATTAACTGGCGCCGGACTTCCTCTCCTTAATCCAGGGATGTATAACAATAGTTATTGTTCTGGTTGTCCCCCTAGGGGCTCTCTGTCCGTATGTAAATTGTTCTGCTTCCTGCCCTAGCTGAGTGTGAAAATTGAATGTCCATGTAGATTGTGGTGGGTCACCGCAGTGTGTGTGTGTATATATATATATATATATATATATATATATATATATATATATATATATACACACACACAGTAAATTTCAGTATGCACTGTATATATACATATACATACTGTATATATGCATACATAAACATAAATATACATATATACTGTATAGACATACATTCTTATACATAAGTATGCATATTATGTATAAGTATGTATTATGTATAGTAATATGTATACATAATACATACATACACACATACTCACACCTATATGTATATATGATATTTTACTATTCATCATGATATACTAATTATATATATTGTCATAGCTGTACCATTCTATTACCCTTGCATTGCTATATTAATCATCATAATATACATGTTTATACTAATATATCACATTATAATTAGTAATTATTGCATTATATCATCACACGCAACCTTATGTATTATAATACTACTAGTATATTAAATAATAATAATAATAATAATAATAATAATAATAATTTATTATTAAATAAAATTATTATTATTAAATATTATTATTATTATTATTATTATTATTATTATTATTATTATTATTATTATTATGACAGTTTGCTGCCGAGTGTGAAGCGGCTGGGATGAGAATCAGCACCTCCAAGTCCGAGTCGATGGTCTTCAGCCGGAAAAAGGTGGATTGTCCTCTCCAGGTTGGGAACAAGCTCCTGCCCCAAGTGGAGGAGTGTAAGTATCTCGGGGTCTTATTCATGAGTGAGGGAAGAATGGAGCGAGAGATTGACAGACAGATCGGAGCAGCATCTGCAGTGATGCGGACATTGTACCGGTCTGTTGTGGTGAAGAGGGAGCTGAGCTCTAAGGCAAAGCTGTCGATTTACCAGTCAATGTACATTCCTACCCTCACCTATGGTCATGAGCTTTGGGTAATGACCAAAAGAATGAGATTATGGATACAAGTGGCTGAAGTAAGCTTTCTCTTTAGGATTGCTGGACACACCCTTGGAGATAGGGTGAGGATCTCAGTCATCTGGGAGAGACTCAGAGTAGAATCACTGACTCCTCCCCAAGGAAAGGAGACAGTTGAGGTGGTATGGGCATCTGATCAGGATGCCTCCTGGATGCCTCCCACTTGAGGTGTTTTGGGCACGTCCCACTGGGAGGAGACCCCGGAGCAGACCCAGGACATGATGGAGAGACTATGTCTTCCAGCTGGTCTGGGAACGCCTTGGTATCCTCTTTGAAGAGCTGGTGCAGGTGGCTGGGGAGAGGGAAGTCTGGGCTTCTCTTCTTGAACTGCTGCCTCCGTGACCCGGACCTCCAGAAAAGCGGTAGAAGATTGATGGATGAATGGATGGATGGATGGATGGATGGATGGATGGATAATAATAATAATAATAATAATAATAATAATAATAATAATAATAATAATAATAATAATAATAATGAATTAGATTTATATGACGCTTTACATGTCGGTTGACAGCTCATAGCGCTTACAGTGATTCCATTATTCATTCACTCCACAGACAATGACAGTGGTAAGCTACTACTGTAGCCACAGCTGCCCTGGGGCAGACTGATGGTAATGTGGCTGCCAATCTGCACCACCGGCCTCTCCAACCACTACCAAACATTTAGACACATTCATACCCAGTGTCATGGACACTGGAGGCAAGGTGGGTGAAGTGTCTTGCTCAGGAACACAGCGGCAGGATGACTGGGGAGAACGGGATTCAAACCACCAATGCTCTGGTTGTTAGATGATCCACTCTGCCTCCTGAGCTACTGCCGCCCAGATTTCCCTCCTCTGTTCCATTTTTGCTGAGCACCAAGCTGGACGGCAGGAAGTTTGATTTTTATATGGTCTTTGGCATGACCCATGCCGGGACTTGAACCCCAACCTCACGGTTGTAAGGCAGCTGCTCTACCTCTAGACCACCACTCTGTATATGTCATATAATGGAATGGTTGTATATGTCATAATTACATTATATCACCACACCCTACCTAATTATATACTGTTTATGATAAGCCACATAACTACACTATGAACCATTTATACTTTCCTGTTGCATTATCATATAACATACCTATGCAATTATTATACAGTATGATATATTATATGATGTTTCAACTCCATATAATACATGTAATTACAGTGACTATCCACCTTATTCCTGAGGGCGCTGCTGTAGAAACGATTATGGTGTAATGTAAAATGGGAATATTAATAAATAATAAATATGATCAGGTATGAATTATTTAATTTATATTGATGTATTGGAATCTGAGCTCAAATCTCATTTCATATACATCAGAAAAGTTAATAACACTCATAAGGGGCACCAGCTTCTATCTTTAAGAAGCAATTTGATCTTTAATTTCACTTTATACCTGTTTGATCACTCAATAAATTAATCAATCAGTCTCAAAAATTTTCCGTGAATTCGATACCTGGGCTTGAAACAGACTCAAAATGAAATAAATTCCCAACAACTTCTCTCATTTTTAAATATGTATTAAATGAAATGATGAACAGAATTGCAGTAATTTCATTAATCATAAAATCAATCTTGTAAATGATAGATTAACAATGTCAATATTTTCGGAACCAGGGTTAAACTGAGAGAGGAATTTCTATCAGTTTGAGTTAACAGATTATTAAAAACAACGCAAATTTATGGAGAAAGTTTATTACTTCTATGAAAAAGTCCTAAATTAATCTTAAGAAAATAAAAAAATGGAATTTTAATGAAAAGAAGAGTTATGTTAAGGGCTTCTTAATTTGCATCTGATTAGATATACAAATTATTACCGAACCTCAAAATTTTAATTCAGCAGAGGAATTAAAGTTTTTGCAGCTCACGTGCGCCTTGGTGATGATAGTTCTGTCGTCCGTCTTCAGCCCAAGATTTTGTGGATGTTAGAGGAAATATCTGCCCGCAGATATTTCAGGGTCCACAGTTCGACCTTTAGATTCAAGCGGTCGAGGGAGGCTGGATTCTGGGCTGTATGACCCAGAGTTGTAACTGGGTTAGAGGACTTTTCTTCCGCGTTTGATGAACAGCCTTGATTCCTCAGCCGCACGTGACGTGGAAGGCTGCGTCTTTCTTCAAGAGGTCTTCGATAATAATTAAAAGATATCTAATCCGATCTCAAATTAAAAAGGCTTCGGACTTTAGATAAAAATTATAGCTTCTGGTGGGTGCTTGGTCAAGGAAAATATTATAAAATAAAATCAAGATTAAAGTTTACATTAAAATCAAACAAACGACGGTTTTACAGAAAGTTTAACAAAGAAAAAGTGATGAATAAAAATTGGAGTTTAACTCCGATTAAGAATTGAGCTCAAAGAAATAGGAATTCCTAGACATTTAAGAGAAAAAGAAAATACAAAGTTACATAAATTAATTACGAGTTATCTGCTCTGTGTTCAGAAAAGCGACATGTGGTCGAAGTCCTTTGTTCTCCCTTGCTGTGTGTAAACAATGAAGCAGCTGAAAAGCGGTGGCGAAAAGAGAGGATGAAAAAGAGTGAAGCAGAGTCTGACGAAAAAAAGACTGAAGCCGGGATCTTTCTGCTATTTATGCTCCGCGGGCTTCCGGGATCTCAGCCAATGAGAGTCCTTCGTGGGCGGGCTCGATGAACCTTTAGTCCAATAACAGGCCTTGTCTGTGAGAGACCAATAGGATGACGAAGCTGGGGTTCTATGAAGACTGGTGACACATGATATCAGTCCACAGGAATACACAGTTTTAAATACATTGGAATGTACTGTTACACACTTATGTATAACTAAACTAACCTTAGTGTATCTTATAAGCAGTGCTTCTAAATCAACATGCAGGAATAAACATTCATATAAACATTAGCATCATATATATAAAATCACAGATTAATGCATTTCACACATATTTTCCACAAAAACATCAGAGTCCATCTGCATTTTCATAGTCCTGAAAAGAATGAAGGTTTAGAATTGAGTTTGTAATAATGTACTTTAAAGTTGTTTAAATCCAGCATGTCCACAGTTTAAGGAAATTTGTGGGTCTGTGTGGCCAGGTCTGTTGCATGTTTATGGGGGCAATAAAAGTGAAGCCGGACATTGGGGGAAATTCCTTAGGCTGGTTTTAACAAAAGAAGGGGATTTCAGCCGTGGCCTGGGGGAAGAAAATCCATTTATTTGCGTTATTCCTGGATGAAACAAAAATGTCTTTAAGCAGAAGAATAATTGTTGCTGAGCCAAAGTGAGATGATGCTACAGTCCCCCCTCTGGTATCAATGGTGACGTTGATTCAGCGTTGATAGCAATCCTAGGCATCAAATCCCAACTTGGCGAGGCTTGATCCAAATGCTGAACTAAAGTTCTGAAGTCGATAAGTCTTAAGCTTGTAAACAGTATCTATTCCAAAGTGTAGGTCCTTAAATTTGGTTTTCTGAAAAACTTCTGGAAATTTCAAAAATAATTTTGGCATGACCAAATATAAACATTGCATAATTGTCTAGGATATACTAAAGTTCTGTATAAGCCTGTAAAGACTTAAAAATTCTGGGTACAAAAAAAAAATGAACTAGAAGTATGTGGGTTTTGACATACTTGATATAAATGTTTTGGGTTTGCTGAAAAATATCTATTCAAGGTTTCAAAAACAGTTTAAATGTACATAAAATCTAAATACAGTATAAAGGGTTATTTGTATATACACAAGCATGTATCCAAAAATCTTAGTCAAAAGCAAAAATAAAATTCTTTCATACTTGAGGTAGATTCAGACTAATCAATATTGAGGTGACTCAAGGAGGTTCAAATTGAATTTGTTTAGTTAGACTAAACCATGGTTCCACAGATGTCCAAATCATAGGGTGTTTGAGGCTTTTGTTCGGAAAAACTGAGTGGGCATAGGATGTCGTTATCATTCTTTGGATGGCAATGAGAAGTAAATTTGGATTTACTGCAAAAAGGATATGATGAGAGAGCATATTCATTGTTAAAGCGTTAACTGAAAAGCTAATGTTTCTAGCTACTTCTGAGAGTAACATAGACATTGGCTGTGTGTGAGCATAGTCAACCTTTAACACAAAGAGCAGAGAGTTCAAGACCTTGTTGAGTTTGACTGAAGCTTCGGAGCAGGCATTCAAAACCAACACAGTGTCTTGTAAGATTTTGGTAACCATTTGTGGTTTGACAACCTGGTGTTTCGGTTTAACGGTGTTGACTGAGTTAACAGTGGGCATGCTAAGGTTAACTAGAGGCTCTAACGATGAGGCTGTTATCAAGAATCCACCCGAGGATCTTTGACCTTTCGTTTTGGCTTGGCCCAATTCTGACTGGGTAACAGTGGGTGTGATTGCTAGGCAGATGGCTAAACTGATAAACAGGAGGGCCATCATCTTGGCAAACAAAAGTGAGTGGTTTTGGATCTTAATCTTCTTGTGGATCTTTCTTTAGATACCTGGTTGGCAAATGAAAATTCCTCTTAGAGGTGGAATGATTTCTTTTAGATGGATGTACTTTATTGATCCCAAAACTGGGAAATTACCGAATAGAGCTTAAGGGATTGAACTCTAAACCTTGTGCTTGTTTTTCACCTTTGATGGGAGTTTTTTTTTTTTTTTTTAAGATTATTAGCTCAAGCTAATGGTGCTGAATGTCTTGTGTATACTATTTGGTAATAGTAAGTTGATTGAAGTTTATTAGATTTTACAGAGGTCTTTGAACTTAGTTTAAGGGCTAATTTGGTTTTAATATACCCTTTCCTTTCTGGAGGTTTGGATGCAGTTAACTGATGGGAGAAATTTGACTGAGTGTACCTGAGGCTAGTAGTTAGCTACAGTTATTTGTCAGACGTAGGTTTGGTTTTAATCTTATTTATGGACTTACTTTGACAGTGTTGTACCCGACAAGTCCCATGGGGTTTTGGTAAAGGTTACTCTGACTTTGGTGAGCCCATTTGAAAATGGGGTCCTGGGTTTGGCACTTGAGTGGCCAAAGTTTGTTGTTGACAATGTGTGGATTCATCCACTCGGGCAGGAATTTAGGAGTGATTTTCCTTTCCTGTAAATTTATTTCAGGTGTCTGTGGTACAAATGTGGGGTGGAAGATCTTGTCCCCCCTTCGCAGTTTGTCATGCGAGAGTTTTTGATCGTTGTACGCTTTGTGTCGTTTAGCGACTCGATCCGAATGGTTTTGAAATACAGCCTTGGGAGCTTTGTATGTCGTTTTGACACTTTTGTGTTCTGCAGCTGGAATGTTATAGGCATTGGCAGTCATCACCCCCCTCTGGTTTCGAGGAACTCTGAGCGGTGGCGATGATGGTTCATCGGAAGCATGATCAGGAGTGCTATTGCATAGCTGCCGAGAAGATTGTGTCACATGAAGTGGTTTCAGTTTTGGTATGTCATAGGGTTTAGATGCCGGCAGCGTCTGTACCGTTTTATCCGACTGGTGTTTGACGGTTTCATGGATCATTTGGTTGCAAGGTTGAGTGACTGTGCACCTTGCGTTTGCAAAAGTTGGGTTGTTTGTCGCAAAAAGTTGAGGTTTCAGAGGGTCTAGAGAGCCGGTTGGTGTGGCTTTTGTGACCATGCAGGCCTCATGGGTGGGTGGGAGGGTTTCAAAATGTGACACCACCATTGAATCATGGGTATCAAGGGTTTTAAGAGGGCCGTTTGGGGTTTTCTGCTCGGCCATTGAGTTTTCAAGATCATTTGAGTGTTTGGCTTGACCTTGTATTTGAAGGTGACTTTTGACTTCTCGTGGACAGTACTCACCTTGGTCTTGGCGGTCGCTTTCACTCGGTTGCAGTTGTTCCAACAGTGCTAGTTGTGTGAGACTTGGGGTGTCCAAAGTGTTCAGAACAAAGCACTGTGATTCAGTTGTCCTTGTTGGGTCAAATGGGTGAGGGTGTTGCGTTTGAGCCCATAGTTTGAGGTTCTTGAAATCAATCAGTGGCTCAAAACGGTTCAGTAGGTCTTTGCCAACAAGTAATGGAATAGCGTCAAGTTTGGACACGTAGACCGGATGTGTCAAGGTCATGGGTCCAATGGACATGTTTAGTAGTGATACGCCCAACAGGGTTGTTTTAGTGAGCGCATATGGTCGCACAGCTAATGATAATGGAGGAGATAGGAGAGAGAAGGACGGTGGCTAAACTGTCATCTCTGCTGGAGTCCGAGTTCCACCCTATGCAGGACATACTGGATGCACTGAGGAGCTCATTTAGCAGCAGACTACATCATCCCAGGTGCACAACCGAGAGGTTTCGTAGGTCCTTCCTACCAACGGCTGTCAGACTGTACAACCTAAGCAGGGCTGCTCGCAGAGATAGCAAAAAGACGTAACAAACTAATAGTTTTTTTGAATGCAAAAGATGCAATAGACTTACACAATGGTCCTCTCCAGCATACAACTAGGAACATACCGGTCGCTATGAAGGGTGAGAATATGTATGGGCACATAATCATACCTTGTAGGATAACTCAATAGACGGTTATGCTGTTTCATCCCACCTAGCAACAATGCTCTGCACTGTGTGTGTTTATATATTTACATATTTATTCCATCTAGCTACAATGCTCAGCACTGGGTGTGTTTATATTTATATATCTATATATTTATTCCATCTAGCTACAATGCTCCGCACTGTGTTTTTATATATCTACATATTATTCCATCTAGCTACATTGCTCCGCACTGTGTGTGTTTATATACTTGCATATTTATTCCACCTAGCTGCAATGCTCCGTACTGTGGGTGTTTATATATTTACATATTTATTCCATCTAGCTACAATGCTCTGCACTGTGTGTTCATATATTCATATATTTATTCCATCCAGCTACAATGCTCTGCACTGTGTGTCTGTGTGTCTGTGTGTATATATATATTTTATAGTAATATGTACATATGTATATTAGCTGCTCTTGCTTGCTTGTTTTTTTTTCTTGCCTTCTGATTGTTGCTCTGAGTGTTGCTATCCCTGTGCTGTTGCAATCCTGGAATTTCCCCGTTGTGGGACTAATAAAGGCTTATCTTATCTTATCTTATCTTATCTTATGAACAGGGTTCCAGTTTCAAATGTTTGTTAGCGCGGTTAGCGGCTACACGTAGTTTGTCAAAAAGGGTGTGTGACATGAGAGTGATGTCAGCAGCGGTGTCTAAAACAGCGTCCTGACACACCATTTCTTCAAGGGTCAGTGGAAGGTAGAATTTCCGTGCCACCCCCCTCTCGTTTAAATCACATAGGAATTGTGGAACCGGTGGTTCGACACAGAGTTGCGACACATTAGAGGAGTGGTCTGTGACCTGTGGTTGGGCTGCCATAACAGCACTGGACTGCGTTGAGTCCTTTGGTCCTTCCTCATTTGCATGAGGGATTTTCTTCTTGCGTTTCCTTCGTTTGGAACGCTTGTTTTGAGTTGGCACAGCTGATATAGCTAGAATGTTAGCAGTTTTATTCTCTTTGTAGTTTTGAATCTCTGCTAGGAGGTGTTGGACAATTTCAATAGCTTCTCTACTGAATGTAGGAGTTTCTTCTTCCTTCCAAGGTTTGTGATAGGTCTCTGCTTCTGAGCTTCTGTGATGGGATGGAGACCAATTGTCGCGGTTACGCGTGTCTTCGTATCGGTATCTGTCATCATGGTAGTCCGTATCGCGTTCTCGTGACCTATCCCGTGGATATGGTCTACGACGGTAGTCGGGTTTTCGCAAAGTTGGTCCAAAGTGATATCCAGAGGACCTGGTGTGGTTTGGACCTTGATGAGGTCGGTTGGAAAAATGCTTCGGCTGTTGATGTACTCGCGGTGTAAGAGGTGGAGAAGAGCGAGGAGCTCCTTCCAACTCCAAGGTGTTAGATGCATCGCTAATAGCTGGCACTGTGGCAGGCTCAGCGTGCTTGTTGCGACTTTGTTGTTGTTTTTGGAACGCATAGTGTGCAAACTCTCTCAGCTGACTTATTGAGTTTGACCTTGGGTTAGCTGTAACTCCTAGGTAATGGCTCACAGTGGGATGGAGGTTTTGGATGAAGAGGGTCTTGAAATTGTGATCTTCTTCCATCCCTGGTGTATTTTGAGATCCAAAATATGCAAGTAGGAGTCTCTGGTAGTAGGCTTGTGTTGGCTCTGAGCGTCCTTGCTTCATGGCTAGGGCTGCGGTTAGCCCTGCCTGTAGGCAGTCGTCGGAGAACTCCTTTTTGATGGCTTCGCGGAGCAGCATGTAATCTGCTTTGATGTTTGTCGGCTGTCTGTCTATGAATTTTGATACTGACCTGTTAGATGTTAGTTTAATCAGATAGATGCGATCGTCAATTGTAGCATCAGGGTGCTTACGCAGGTAGTAATCAATGTCCTGTAAATGGACTTTGGCATCAGGTGAACCCGTAGGTCCTGGATCGAATTTGGTGATATTTCGCGCGATCTTGTCAAGGTCGCGATCTGAAGGGGCACACGCACGCTGTCCACGCGGTCGTCCGTATTCGAAACGGGAATCGGGCGAGGGAGCGCGGTGGGTGTCCCGGTGTTCATGTCTTTCCTTTAGGAGCAGTTGACATTCCTTGTAATCCTTCTTCACATTTTCAAGTTGACCTTCAACTCTTCTGAGTTCCTTCTTTGTGTCTTGAAGGGCATCTTCAAGTTCATTGTTGTCTTGATGAAGCGTGTCATTGTTATGCATCAACCGTTCCTTTTGTGACTCTGCACGGTCCAAATCTTGTACCGCTTCATCCAGTTGGTTTTGAGTTTTGTCATTCTCCTCTTGAGATTGTTCCAAATTTCCTTTCAGTGTCTCGTTCTCTTCTTGGAGAGATAGGATCGTTGTTTGTTGATTTGCTAGCTCGTTCTCGGCTACCTTTTATCTTGCGACTAATGTTAGCGCAAACTTACCTAACACACTGGTGAGGTCCTTGCCTTCTGGTGGTTTTTCAGTGTGTTCATTCAAAAGTTCTTCAGTGAGTTGCTCCAATTCTTCGGGCTGTGTTTCCTTGACCCGTGTTGTGAAGCTAGAAATTAAATTAGAAGTCCATGCTTCCAATGTTGTTTGAAGGTCATCCAGTTTGGTAAATTGGTTGGTTGTCTGATGACTCATGTTTGACCGTTGTTGTTATTTAGCTTTTAAAAATAAAATTCAACTGGTTGATTCTTCTTAAATTTGTTCAACAAGGTTTAACCTTGAGTGTTTTATTTTACAACCGTGATAGTTGAAAGTTCCTTTAGAATTTGTTTCAACTTGTAGGCTTGCAGGATGGGAAATAGAATTTTGAAATTATTTAGAAATGTAGTGATGCTTCAAATAATTCGTTCGTTGAAACTATGTTGATGAATAAAGTTGAAGTGAAATTGGATCGAATTTGTTTCACAAAACAAAACTGAAATTTCAATGGTGTGGATTACTTCTTTACTTTTGATTTTCAAGTCTAGTATTGGAATTTGTCATCAATAACTTGCTTTGGGACTTTGCAAAATGTCACTTTGAAAGTGAGGATTTTATTTACAAACGAAATCCAAAAGCAAAAGAGGGTAAATGCTTTAAAGATTTAAGATTATAAGTTTCCACTTTCTTTTAAAGTTAAGGCTTTCCTTTGGTTTTATTTGTTAAAGCCTATTTTTATTTGAAGCATTAAATGTTTAAAATATTTACAAATTGGAAACAAGTGAATTGTTTGAGTATTTGATATCCAAGGATTTCTTAGGATTGAAGCCAATAGTGATCTTTCTTGATTGTGATCTATAAATTTCTTATTTACAGAATAATCAATGTTTGCACCCTTTTGACTTTTTCTTAAATCCTGGGAAAAATTTGAAAATTATGCTGGTTGGTTAAGTGTTTTTCTTTTCCTGTAGAGAAAGCATGAATCAGAAATGATACAGTGAATTTAAATAACACCTAGAGCTTCTCTTAAGTGTTAATTGCTTGATGTGGTTTCCTAAATTTGAGAAAGAGGAAAAATTATAAATATTCAATAAGTCTGTAAATTTGTTAAAATGCACAGGACTAATCCTACTTTAATGTTACTCTTGAGTAAACATCAGCATTAGAATCCTTAATCTAAAACTGGGTTTCTGTGGGAAGGGAATCACACCATATCACATTTAAAAACAGCCAAATAGCTTCAAAGTTTGCAACTTTTTGCTTAAAAGTGTTTAAATATGTTTGCTTTTAGCTTAAAAGATTATAATATGTGGTTATATAAGTGATTAAATACAATAGGAGTGTTTATATATGTTCCTGCTATAGGTGTCTATGCAGTTAGTGGGGTTTCACCACTGAGAAAAACTTTCAGAAGCCAACAGGTCCTTTTCCTTTTATTCTTGGCATAAAAGTTTGGATTAGTGTTAAATTTAGTTTATTCCGAATAATATGAATTGCTTTGAAGTTACTTTGAAGACTTAATTTGGTTATAAATCGTCTTTAAAGATTAGAAGTTTAAATAAAAATTGCAGTCCCTATGTTTCACCACAAGATGGAGGCAGTTTTCGTCTGCACTTCCAGAAGAGGAAACCCAATGACGTCGCAAGGAGTCAAGGATCTCTACTCAAAATGGCGGCTACAGGGAACTCTACCTAGACTTAAGATGGTGTCGCTGAGCCAATCTACACATGCGCATTTTTCATGCACAGCTTGACGGTCGCGTGCGCGACTGAGCGTGCACGTGCCACGTGGATGGAGCTCAAGCTTCAGTCCATAAAACCACGCCTTGCTTTCCAAAGGCGGGAAAACTTTGGTCTCCCTAAACTTTATTCAACAAGTTTATACAATGGTTAATTCAATTAAATCCCAAGGGTTTGCTTCACCTGTGGGGTGTTGAAATAACGGGGAAAACAAATAGGATTTCTTCGCTATTTTGTTCCCAGGCCTATTTTAATTATTCAGCATGTAATCACTTTTAAGCATGCATTAAAAAAACTAAACTGACTAGGGTGCAGTGGGGTCTTCACCCCCACCTTCTCTTGGTCAGCAGACACACACACAGCAATCAGGGGGGCGAATTCACCCCCTCCCCCTCGTGACACAGAGACAGACAAAGACTGGCTGCAGACAAATGAACCACCTTTGTTTTCTGAGTTAAAATTGACCAAAATCACACAGGTTATGTATTAATTTCCTTCTGAGTTGTCTCAAGTTCAGCCAGGCCTCCACGTGGGGTACCAATAAATGTAATGTAAAATGGGAATATTAATAAATAATAAATATGATCAGGTATGAATTATTTAATTTATATTGATGTATTGGAATCTGAGCTCAAATCTCATTTCATATACATCAGAAAAGTTAATAACACTCGTAAGGGGCACCAGCTTCTATCTTTAAGAAGCAATTTGATCTTTAATTTCACTTTATACCTGTTTGATCACTCAATAAATTAATCAATCAGTCTCAAAAATTTTCCGTGAATTCGATACCTGGGCTTGAAACAGACTCAAAATGAAATAAATTCCCAACAACTTCTCTCATTTTTAAATATTTATTAAATGAAATGATGAACAGAATTGCAGTAATTTCATTAATCATAAAATCAATCTTGTAAATGATAGATTAACAATGTCAATATTTTCGGAACCAGGGTTAAACTGAGAGAGGAATTTCTATCAGTTTGAGTTAACAGATTATTAAAAACAACGCAAATTTATGGAGAAAGTTTATTACTTATATGAAAAAGTCCTAAATTAATTTTAAGAAAATAAAAAAAACGGAATTTTAATGAAAAGAAGAGTTATGTTAAGGGCTTCTTAATTTGCATCTGATTAGATATACAAATTATTACCGAACCTCAAAATTTTAATTCAGCAGAGGAATTAAAGTTTTTGCAGCTCACGTGCTCCTTGGTGATGATAGTTCTGTCGTCCGTCTTCAGCCCAAGATTTTGTGGATGTTAGAGGAAATATCTGCCCGCAGATATTTCAGGGTCCACAGTTCGACCTTTAGATTCAAGCGGTCGAGGGAGGCTGGATTCTGGGCTGTATGACCCAGAGTTGTAACTGGGTTAGAGGACTTTTCTTCCACGTTTGATGAACAGCCTTGATTCCTCAGCTGCACGTGACGTGGAAGGCTGCGTCTTTCTTCAAGAGGTCTTCGATAATAATTAAAAGATATCTAATCCGATCTCAAATTAAAAAGGCTTCGGACTTTAGATAAAAATTATAGCTTCTGGTGGGTGCTTGGTCAAGGAAAATATTATAAAATAAAATCAAGATTAAAGTTTACATTAAAATTAAACAAACGGCGGTTTTACAGAAAGTTTAACAAAGAAAAAGTGATGAATAAAAATTGGAGTTTAACTCCGATTAAGAATTGAGCTCAAAGAAATAGGAATTCCTAGACATTTAAGAGAAAAAGAAAATACAAAGTTACATAAATTAATTACGAGTTATCTGCTCTGTGTTCAGAAAAGCGACATGTGGTCGAAGTCCTTTGTTCTCCCTTGCTGTGTGTAGACAATGAAGCAGCTGAAAAGCGGTGGCGAAAAGAGAGGATGAAAAAGAGTGAAGCAGAGTCTGACGAAAAAAAGACTGAAGCCGGGATCTCTCTGCTATTTATGCTCCGCGGGCTTCCGGGATCTCAGCCAATGAGAGTCCTTCGTGGGCGGGCTCGATGAACCTTTAGTCCAATAACAGGCCTTGTCTGTGAGAGACCAATAGGATGACGAAGCTGGGGTTCTATGAAGACTGGTGACACATGATATCAGTCCACAGGAATACACAGTTTTAAATACATTGGAATGTACCGTTACACACTTATGTATAACTAAACTAACCTTAGTGTATCTTATAAGCAGTGATTCTAAATCAACATGCAGGAATAAACATTCATATAAACATTAGCATCATATATATAAAATCACAGATTAATGCATTTCACACATATTTTCCACAAAAACATCAGAGTCCATCTGCATTTTCATAGTCCTGAAAAGAATGAAGGTTTAGAATTGAGTTTGTAATAATGTACTTTAAAGTTGTTTAAATCCAGCATGTCCACAGTTTAAGGAAATTTGTGGGTCTGTGTGGCCAGATCTGTTGCATGTTTATGGGGGCAATAAAAGTGAAGCCGGACATTGGGGGAAATTCCTTAGGCTGGTTTTAACAAAAGAAGGGGATTTCAGCCGTGGCCTGGGGGAAGAAAATCCATTTATTTGCGTTATTCCTGGATGAAACAAAAATGTCTTTAAGCAGAAGAATAATTGTTGCTGAGCCAAAGTGAGATGATGCTACAATGGGCAGAACCTCCGGTTTGAGCTGAAGTCATGTTAAATCAGTCAGCAAGAGTGGAGTACTGGGGCATTTAAAATAGCATTTTTAAAAAGTTTTTCAACCTGTTTTGCTCTCAAGTGGCAGCTAATTTCAGCACTTGTAGTTTTTGGATTTTTTGAATGTTTTGGCGTAGTTCTGGTACTTGTTGCTGGTGTTTGTGGTTGTGCCATAGACTATAAATGGAGGCTTCTCACCAGCGATGCATAGATCATGCACTGAAAACTACAAAGGACTGCTGGTGTGATCGCTGGTACAGACGCAACACCACCAGGCATGTTTTTACTTGTATGAATGTCACAGATCTGACGTTTATGCATCATATATGACACCAGACGCAAGGCTGCATGAAGTAAAAATAATAAATAATAAATAGTAACAGTTTGTTTCCTAAAGCTTAATGATTTAAGAAAGATATCAAATAGTTTTGTTTTTGTTTTTTTGGTGGGGGGGTTGCATTTGTTGCACTGCCTTGGAACAATATAGACTTGATCTTAGCACCTTCAGCATGCATTAATTTTTAAATTATTACAAAATATAGATCAATAATATTTTAAGCAATTGTCAAAAAAAAATCTGTACGTGTTAAGTTAAATTACAAGCATTCACGGCATGACAGCAGCATGAGCATTTTAATGTCGGGGTAAAATGAACAGCTGCAGCTGTCTGTTTTACCCCAACATTAAAACAGCCAAGCATGGTGCTGTGGTACTTTGTGGCTCTGACTAGATTCTATGTCTACTCTGAGGTAAATTTGATTATGTCCAACATATTTTACCAAAATGCATCCAACTTTATTGCGGTGGAGACATTGATATATCTCAGAGCTTTTATTTGTTTACAGCGTTAGCATCTTAGCAGCGGCGCTAACTAACGGAGCTATTGTCTGCGAGGCCACTTTTTAAGGTCATCTTCTCATCCCTCCATAGTCATGGGAAGTGGTATGATTATATTACTGTTTCTGAGGTGTGAAAGGCCTTGCTCCCACATTTTTGACCTGAGTGGTGGCCTAGTTGGTAGAGCATCCGCCCCACAACTGGAAGGCCGGGGTTCAAATCCCGCCTGGGTCATACCAGAGACCATATAAAAATGGTACTTTCCTCCTTCTAGCTTGGTGCTCAGCATAATGGAATAGGGAAAGGAAAGTTAACGCACAGAGCTACCATAGGTCTGAAACCACCACCCCCCACAACTGTAGCTTGCACTACTCACAGTAGCTGTGTGGCCTAGTGTCAGTGAAACATAGATAGGCGGAGTCCCGTACACCACATAAACCACAGGTTTGGAAGGGATAAACTTAACTTTTATTTGTTTACAGCGCTAGCATCTTAGCAGCGGCACTAACAAACAGAGCTACTGTCTACAAAGCCACTTTTTAAGGTCATCTTCTCTTCTAGCCACTAGCTAGCCACTAGCTATGGCTACTAGCTCTCTTTCCTCTCCTCCTCTGGTGTGTTCTCTCTGTCAGATGTTTAGCTACACCTCTGCCTCTTTTAGTGATAACGGTAAATGTAATAAATGTTGTCTTTTTGAGGCGCTCGAGGCGAGGTTGTCTGATTTGGAATCCCGGCTCCGCTGCATTGAAACACCGTCTGCGCCAGTTAATCTCGACGGACGCCCCTTAGCTGCAGCGGAGCTAGCTAGCTTAGGCCCCCCTGTCAGCAGTCCCCCGGCTCTCCTCAGCAGCGAGGAGACTGGGTGGGTGACGGTGAGAAGGAAGCCTAGTCGCAAAGCCCCGGTAATTGTTTTCCCCGCTCAGCGACACACCCGCTGAGGAAAAAACTCTGATCATTGGTGACTCTGTAGTCAGAAACATGAACCTAGAGACTCCAGCGGCCATAGTCAAATGCATTCCTGGGGCCAGAGCAGGCGACATCGAGTCAAATTTGAAAATGCTGGCTAAAAGTAACTGTAAATATTCCACAATTGTTATTCACGCCGGCATTAATGACATCCGTCTCCGGCAGTCGGAAGTCACGAAACTTAATGTAGAATCGGTGTGTGACTTTGCAAAAACGATGTCTGCCACTGTAGTATTCTCTGGGCCCCTCCCCAATCTGACCAGTGATGACATGTTTAGCCGCTTGTCATCCTTGAACCACTGGCTGTCTGTGTGGTGTCCTAAAAATGACGTGGGCTACATTGACAATTGGAGCTCTTTTTGGGGAAAACCTGGTCTTATGAGACGAGACAGCATTCATCCCACTTTGGATGGTGCTTCTCATTTATCTAACAATCTGGCATCTTTTTTATCCAAATTTCCAAAACCCTGACTACTCAGAGTTGGGACCAGGAAGCAGAGTCACAGTCTTACACGCCTCTCTGCAGCTCCTCTTCATCCGCCACCCCTCAGCTTAGCCCCTGTCTTCCCCATCAGAGAATCTTTGTCTGCTCCCTCCAAAGTGAATAAAAATATAATGCATAAGCATCCCAAAGTGATAAAGCAAAATATTGGTAAAACTCAAATTAAACATAAAGCCTCTAAATTGAACGAATTGGCCTCTGTTCCTCCTCATAATTTAAAAATTAAATGTGGTTTATTAAATATAAGGTCTCTAACTCCCAAGTCTCTGTTAGTCCATGATCTGTTAATTGATCATCAGATTGATTTAATTTCCCTTACAGAGACTTGGTTAGGGCAAGAGGATTATGTTTAAATGAATCAACTCCCTCTGGTTATTTAAACTGTCAAAATCCCAGAAGTTCTGGTCATGGAGGAGGAGTAGCAACAATTTACCATTCTAAATTACTAGTTAATGTAAAGCAAAAAACATGTTATAATTCCTTTGAGGGCCTGGTCCTCAGTATTGGGCACTTTAGCAATTTTAGGTTAAACCCAATTTTATTTGCCATAGTTTATCGTCCCCCATCAACCTACTCAGAATTTTTATCCGAATTTGCTGATTTCTTAGCTGACTTAGTGCTGAAATCTGATAGAATAATTATAGTAGGGGACTTTAATATACATGTGGATGTAGATAGTGACTGCCTTAATGTGGCATTTAATTCAATATTACACTCGATTGGGTTTTCTCAGAAAGTAGGAAATTCTACTCATCACCTCCACCATACATTGGACCTTGTTCTGACATATGGCATAGAAATAGAAAATCTTGTAGTGTCTCCTCATAACCCTGTACTGTCAGACCATTGTCTGTTAACCTTTGATTTTACTATTTCTGACTATTTGGCTCCTAAAGAAAAATATTATTACAGTAGATGCCTCTCAGATGATGCTGTTACCAAATTTATGCAGATTGTTTCCTCTATGCCATGTGTCAACACAACGGAAATAAGCTATAGACAGCTTGCTCCTTCTGTAATTGATAACATAGTGGATAGTGTTTCAGCTTCTCTGCATCAGACTCTAGACTTGGTGGCCCCCTTAAAAAAGAAAAAGTCTAATCAGAGATTTCTAACTCCTTGGTTCAACACAGAAACTCGTAGCTTAAAACAGAAGACTCTTCAATTAGAAAGAAAATGGTGCTCCACTAATTTAGATGAAATCTATTTTGCTTGGAGAAATCATCTTTTAATTTATAAAACATCTCTTAGAAAAGCTAGAACAAGTTATTACTCTGCATTAATAGAAGAGAACAAGAATAATCCCAGGTTTCTTTTCAGCACTGTAGCCAGGTTGACAAAGAGTCAAGACTCTGTCAATCCTAGCATTCCCTTAGAGCTTACTAGTCCGGACTTTATGAACTTTTTCAATAATAAAATTTCATCCATCAGAGATAAAAATCAATCAGATTCTTCCCACAGTTAACTTAAATACTGTAACTACTACAACTCCTTCTATTGATGTCTGTCTTGATGAGTTTACTCCAATCGACCTTTGTGAGTTAGACAAAATAGTTTCCTCATCCAAACCTTCAACTTGTCTTTTAGACCCTATTCCTACCAGGTTATTTAAAGAAGTCTTCCCACTTATTGGTAGCTTTATTCTTCATATAATCAATTCTTCATTAACTTTAGGCCATGTACCGCAGGCTTTTAAAACGGCTGTAATTAAACCCTTACTCAAAAAGCCAATGCTAGATCCAGGAGCTTTAGCTAACTATAGACCAATCTCTAATCTCCCTTTCATTTCAAAAATCTTAGAAAGAGTTGTTGCTACGCAATTATTTGACCACGTGCAGGGAAATGGTTTACTTGAAGAGTTTCAATCTGGGTTTAGAATCCATCATAGTACTGAAACAGCCTTAGCGAAGGTCACTAACGACCTCCTCATTGCATCTGATAATGGACTAGTTTCTGTACTTGTCCTTTTAGACCTTAGTGCAGCTTTTGATACTATCGATCATAATATTCTACTTGATAGATTAGAACACTATGTTGGACTTAATGGAACTTCGTTGCAGTGGTTTAGATCTTATTTATCTGATAGGTTCCAGTTTGTTCATGTAAATAATGAGTTTTCTTTCAACTGAAAGCTTAGTCATGGAGTTCCACAGGGATCTGTGCTAGGCCCTACTCTTTTTAGTTTATATATGCTTCCGTTAGGCAACATTATTAGAAAGCACTGTATACATTTTCATTGTTATGCTGATGACACACAATTATACCTGTCAATGAAGCCAGATGATAGTAATCAATTAGCCAAGTTAGAAGCCTGTCTTAAGGAAATCAAAGCTTGGATGACTTGTAATTTCCTGCTATTAAATTCAGATAAGACTGAAGTCATTCTTGTTGGTCCAAAAAACCTTAGAAATTCCTTTCCAAATCAAACTTTCAGTTTGGATGCGGTTTCTCTTTCTCTTAATAGCTCTGTGAGGAACCTTGGAGTTATTTTTGATCAGGATTTGTCCTTCAAATCACACATTAAATTTGTTTCTAAGACTGCCTTCTATCATTTGCGTAATATTGCCAAGATTAGGAGCATCTTGTCTCAGAGTGATGCTGAGAAACTGATCCACGCTTTTGTTAGCTCGAGATTAGATTATTGTAATTCTTTATTATCAGGCTGTTCTAAAACATCTTTAAAAAGTCTTCAGCTGATCCAAAATGCTGCAGCAAGAGTTTTAACAGGTACTAGAAAGAGAGATCATATCTCTCTGGTTCTGGCCTCCCTTCACTGGCTTCCCATAGAGTTTAGAATTAAGTTTAAAATCCTTCTTCTTACTTACAAAGCTCTAAACAATCAGGCTCCTTTTTATTTAAAAGATCTGATACTACCGTATTATCCTAACAGAGCACTACGCTCCCAAAATGCAGGATTACTTGTAATACCTAGAATCTCCAAAAGTACAATGGGAGGCAGAGCCTTCAGTTATCAAGCTCCTCTCCTGTGGAATCAGCTGCCAATCTGGATTCGGGAGTCAGACTCGATCTCTGTTTTTAAGAATAGGGCTAAAACCTACCTTTTTTATATAGCCTACAATTAGGGAGGGATCATGTGTTTCTGAACCCTCCCTTAGTTATGCTGCTAATAGGTTTAGTCAGCCGGGGGACCTCCAGTAATGCACTGGGCCTCACTCCTTTTCTCACTCTCAATGAAATATTTTTTTTTTTACTGGTCATTAACATTTGCTTGTTCTCTCCCATAGACTGAGTCCCCATCGTGCTGTTTGCTCTCTCCATGTTTGTTCTTTTTTTCTTCTCTATCTCCTCACCCCCCAGCCAGTTGCAACAGATGACTGCCCCTCCCTGAGCCTGGTTCTGCTGGAGGTTTCTTCCTGTTAAAAGGGAGTTTTTCCTCTCCACCATCGCCAAGTGCTTGCTCATAGGGGATCGCCTGATTGCTGGGGTCTTTCTGCAACTGTGGGGGTTCCCCCTCCAGTTGATAGTGCTATGAGATGACTGTTGTTGTGAAATGGCGCTATAGGTTGAACTGAATTCTCGCCATAGTTGTGGGAAGTAGTATGAGATTATATTACTGTTTTTGAGGTGCAAAAGGCCGTGTTCACACATTTTTGATGCCAAAGTCATTGTTTGTTTACATGGAAATGTGTCCCGTTTCAGTGACAACCACACGTTCTAAACTAGTACCAGAAGTTGCTACCATAATTCATAATTCAGGCATCATGGGGGCTAAGAATAAGGTGGATACAGTGATTATAATTTTAGTAGATAGTGCCTTAATAATGATCTAAAGTGAACTCCACAGCTAGTTTTCAGTATACAGTATAATTCAGCAGATGATTCCACTCGTACATTCCTCTGTACAGTACTGTTCTTTTGATGGCATTAGTTTTGACTTTTGGTAAAGTAAAATTATCTGCGGCTGTGTGCCTTGTGTCATAACCACGCGTATCTGAACTGAAGTTTAGATTTTTGTAAAGCATGACAAGTGTCTTTGCTGTGCAAATATTCCTGATAAACGTAAGAAGTAAAAATCAAAGTCAATCCTTAACTAATAACCAATTTAAAACACCTTGCACATTCTTTACATTGGTTCTGTAATTGCATCTCAAAAATGTGCCGCACGATTTTGTAGAAGTTGTAATTTCTTTAATGTTTCCATTGTTGCACTCGACCACACTACTGAGCAATAGTCTAAGTTAGAAAAAATTAATGACTGAATTATTACTTAGTAGTAGTTGGTGTAAGAAATGTTGCACTCCGTTATATAGCTGATATCACACCTCCCATTTCTGCAGTGATTTTTTTCAATGTGTCTGTTCCATGTTACTTTGTCATCTATAACAACACAAAAGAGCTTAGTTTCTTGTACCTGTTTGATGGCTGTCTTTTATTTTCAGGTTTAGTTTTGGATTCTTACTTATTGAATGACTTGATCCAATTATCATGCAGCTTGTTTTTGTTATATTCAGTGCCAATTGATTTTCTTCCACCCACTGATTTACATATTTTAACTCATTGTTTAATATGTCGTTTAACTCACTTGTTGTATAAGCGGAGTAATATATCATGGAATCATCTGCATACATGTGTGTGTGTGTGTGTGTGTGTGTGTGTGTGTGTGTGCAGTGCAAAATGACAGGCCGTGCCAGCACTTTTCATCTATTTTTTACACACACCTGATCCAGTCTCTTTTAAAATTCTTTCAGCTGCAGATTTTCAAAGGAAAGTCCATCATCGAGACAACACCTTTGATCTTTCTGCTGTCATCAGCACACACGTGCACACCTGCGCGCGCGCACGCACACACACACACACACACACACACACACGTCCAGTCCAAGAACCATTAGATTCCATCATAACCCTGCTCCTGATCTGGAATGTTCTCCACTACAGCGGTGAATAAAGATGACACACGATGGAGAAATAAGTATTTTTGTTGAAGCACTTCCACATCCAATGAGGCAACAATGTTAGTGATTAACTCAAGAAATCCATCAGCGAGAAAGTAGCTCTACCGTCTATCTGTGGACATCAATATCAGCAGGTGGGATCCTCAGGAGTGGCTGAAAAAAGTTTGTTGTTACCAGAAACATCTCATGATGGGTAAAGGCCAAGAGCTCTCCAGGATCTTCACAACCAGATTGTTGTTAAACACACTGATGGATTTGGTTACAGATGTGGATCAGAACTTCTGAACCTTCTAGTCAACGCCATGGGGGGGATTATCCACAAGCAGTAGGTGAGGTGAGATGAATGGGGTGCTGTCCCCTCATTAGCAAAATGAATCCAAATCATCCCCCTTCTTAACCTACCATCCCCCACCCCCATTCATTGGTATAAATCTACTTTTTCCTCAAAAACCTGCAATTTTTTCTTGTAAATTTGCAACTTTTTTTCTGTACATTTTCAAGCATATTTCTTGTATTTTTTTTTTACTTTTTCTCAAAATTTTGTGACATTTTTCTTAAAAAATTGCAGTTTTGTCTCATAAATTTGCAGCTTGTTTCTTGTAAATTTTCAAATTTTTTCTCCTAAATTTGCTAATTTTTTTCTTGTAAATTTGTAACTTTTTCCTATAAATGTTCAAGTGTCTTTCTCATGAATTTGCAACTTTTCTTTCTTGTAAATTGGCAGCTTCCTTCTGTAAATTTTCAGCTTTTTTCTCATAAATTTATGACTTTTTTCCTGTAAATTTATTTTTTTTCCCCTTAAATTTGTTGTTTTTTCTCATAAAATTTCATCTTTTTTCTCCCAAATTTGCAGCTTTTTATCTAATAAATTTTTGACTGTTTTTCCTTTAAATTCTCAATTTTTCTCATAAAATTTCATCTTTTTTTCTCATAAATTTGCAACTTTTTTCTCATAAATGTGCTACTCTCATCAGCTGGTTACATTTTTATCCTGTAATTTTAGACTTTTAAAAAATGTTTTAATTGGCATTGTTGCGTCTTTATTCTTGCAAATTTGTACCTAATTTACATTTATACATTTGTACCTCATGCTAAACTGGTGAATACCCCATGTTTCTTGTTAAATAGCAAATCACCAGCTGTCCACGAGTGGAAGGAACATCACTCTACCATCAACCAGCCAATCGCAGGAGCTCCTCAGAACATATCTGACCAGGAAGTCAGAAGAACAGTCAGAGGAGGAACCCCAGAACTGGGGACACCTGGGACAGCACTGCAGAAAGACCTGGAGGCAGCAGAGGGAAGAATGGGAAATGCACTCCGACAACATGGACTCCTTATTAAGGAACAGGCAGGTTGATGTTGGTTTAAGGTTTGATAAGCAGTATTTGCACAAACTGATGACATCCTGGGAGTAGGTAGTGTGGTCAGATGAGACGACAGTCAAAGTTTGTGGCTGTGATACCACACCATGTCTGGAGGAGAACATTACTGTGACGTGTACACACTGCTGGAATACCAATGAAATAGCCCAGTTCTGAGAAGAAACGCATGTCTGACTGAAGATGAAAACCTCTCAGAAACAGGAAAACAAACTGACTACAGAGAGAAAATCTCCTCGTTCTACTGTAATTAGAATGTCCGGACAGAATGAAGACCACGTTAATCACCATGGTTTTTTCCTGTTTTGCACAGATAATAAGTAAAAACTTTAAAATCTTCAGAAGACATCAAAGTGTGACTGTTACTGTGAAAGATGTGTTTTTATTTTGGTGGCGACGGCGGCGGGATTAGAACAGAGACCTGAATGATGAAGGCCAGCAGATGAATCTTTTACTTCCAGTAACTTTGCTCTCCTCATTTGATTTTCATTCCTCCTCTGCCCCGCTCTTCTCATTCCCTGTGCCTCGTGAAGATGGGAAAGGTCAGCGACCCTCATCACTGAATGCATTACCATTGCTGAACTCTGTGTGTGTGCTGGAGATGGAGACAAAAGGTAGAAATGAAGAGATCTGCTGATGCACACACAGCTTCTCCTCATGGACTGTGGAGTAAATACGCTGAAAGATGATTCTTCACCATTTTTTTTGGAGCCTTGGGGGAACTATGTTTGGACCAGAGGCGAAGATGGAATAGCTGCTAATTAGCAACATCAGTGGTCTCACAGCACTTTTAATTGTAGGGTAGATCACAGAGAGATGGTGGGAAAGAAGAAACCTCCGTCAGAACAAGGGGCAGAACCAGGGTCAGTCAGTTTGGCGGTGTCAAATAAAGAATTAGAGCTTGTCTCCCCAAACGTGGAGCTCAGAGGTTCTGCACTGTTTGTCTGTAGGTTCAATGACCACCCAATGATCCAGACCCATCACAGTGGAGGTTGTGATGGTGACCCCGGACATCAGAGTCAGTTTGTGTGACCATGTTAGAGCTCACCTCAGCAGGGAGACGCTGACAGCTCAGGCTATTGCTAGCTTAGCTGTCAGAAATTGATTGGGTCTTATCGTCATTTTCTCTACTCTCAGTAGACATCCTTGATCATCTACCAACACTTGACCATGTGCTGCTCTTAGACATCCTAGTAGCTTATATTACTGCAGTTTATCATCCTCCAACCAGGACCACAGGTGGCTAGCTGCTGTTAGCTGTTGACCATTCACTCTTTCTCCAATGTTTCCGTCCAGGGACCAGTCATATCAACCACTGAAACCACACCCTTGTCCACCAGTCACGCTTTATTTCATTCATTCTTTCAGATGAGTTCGTTGGCTGAACCGTGTTAGTTTCTTGAGTTAGGTGCTAGCCAGCTAACATTAGCAATATGGCACCAACAAGTCAGCTCATGAGTGATGATGGAGGGAGGGTGAAGTGATCTGGGGCTTGTGAGCATTAAGAGACATGCACGGAAACAAGCCATTCTGAGGAAGTGTTATGGACCCGGTGAGCACAGCACAATCCTTGTTTATTTACTTGCTCTGTGGTTGTATTCTCCCCCTCTCTGTTCTCCCTCACCAGGAGCCAAGAAGAGCCCACCAGCAGCAGCTGTACAATCATCTCACACACCTGAGGATCCCTGAGGATCTCTGGAAGTTCTGAACCAATAACTGATACTCACCGTGGGAAACTCTCTCCTCTGTGCCCTCAGCTGGACACTTGCTGGACCTCAAAGGCTTCTCCCTTCATAATCCCACTCACTTACATCTGGTCCACCACCTTCTCTTACCTCGAGGTAAGAGAAGATGGTGGTCCAGAGGTAAATGAGTGTTTATGAAGGTGCTATGAAACGTCAGTAAATCATGACTAATGTTCTGGATTAAAACAGGGCAAAACTGTTTCACAATCAGGTGGCCTTCATTCCAGGATCAAACATGTCAGATCTGCAACTCTGAAGGCCAGCCGGCATATGAAAGAGTAGGACATTCATGACGGGGATGAGAGGATGCTGTGATAAAAGCTGAAATCAGAGCAGTGTTTGGGGTCAGCGCTGTTTATGGGGTGAATTCTGAAGGGCCGCATGTTTTCCTGGAGCCGCTTCTCTCCACATCGTCCATCTGCTGCTGCTCCTTCTTTAGATGATTACATGGGGGATAAAACAGCATGTTTCTGTCTTTAAAACAGTTCTGCTGTTTTTGTTCTCAGAGGGCACCTCACCACATTTTAAAAAACATGCATTTATTTTCTATCCTTTCCTCCTTCTCTGGAGCAGCGGCAGCGGCGGTGACTCCTCTTTTCTTCAGCCCACTCGAGTGTCAGTAAATATTTTCACTCTTTGATCTGCTGCTGAAAAGTGGGGGTCTCTAAATTGTTCCATCAAAGCAGTCACACACCGTTGGACGGGTGCGGGTCAGTGATTTTCGGCACGGACGGCTTTAACGCCTTTCTACAAAACATATAAGCAATCAGAGAATCCATTAGAGTGGCCCAGACGGCGCCGGGGTAAACACGCAGTCGATAATCCTCGGTGCGGTGGTGGCAGAATGCATGAAGACACGGCAGCAGAACACGCCTCATGTTCTGTCACATTTAATTAACAGCCACGCTAATTAATTTGTTAAAGTGGGCTCAAATGTGGCAATTTCACATCTCTGCAGCGGAAACGAAGATTTGTCGTTTTTGGATAAAAGCTGAGAAACAAATCAGACAAAATGACAGCTCTTCTGAAGGCGGCGTTTTGTCTGAGATTACTTTTATGAGGCTTTAACCGCCGACAGTTAAAATAACAGTTTAGAGCCTCTGGAGCCGTTAGAAAGAGTCGCCATGACAAATGGAAACATAATCAGCATCACATGAAGCCAGACTGTCCACCGCTGACTGACTGCAGCCCTTAAACAACCGTCAGGAGTCAGGGTGGGTTCTGAAGTTGATGAGATGATGGCGTTAAAACAGGAAAACAAGCAGGTGTTTATGCACAGATCTTTGGTGTTTATGGCTTTTATTTGATCTACAGACGTGGACAAAATTGTTGGAATTACTTTTTTAAAGTAATTCTGTTGAACCACAATTCAAAAGCACTGTCTGATTTTCATTGATTAATTTTCATAGAATTTTTATTTATTACCACTTTTGTCAGATTCAAGTTATTTCTGTTAACTTTTGTGGGTTTTTCTTTCATTAACAGAGGGGTACCAACAATTTTGTCCACAGCTGTATAAGGGCCATTCTAACTTCTGTGTGGCTGAAGTCAGTTTGACCTGGAGAGAACATAACAGATCCTGTTACTTATAAGATAAGATAAGATAAGCCTTTATTAGTCCCACAATGGGGAAATTCCAGGATTGCAAAAGCACAGGGATAGCAACACTCAGAGCAATAATTTAGAAGATAAGAAAATAAGAGCAGTGAATATACAGTACATATGTACACATATATATATAAATATATACAGTATACACAGTGCGGAGCATTGTAGCTAGATGGACTAAACAGCATAACCGTCTATTTAGTTACCCTTCATGGTATGAATATGTACCCATACATATTGTCACCCTCCATAGCGACTGATATTGTCCTAGTTGTATACCGGAGGGGACCATTTGTGTAAGTCTGTTGCGTCTTTTGCATTCAATACTATTAGGTCATCACATTTTTTTTGCTATCTCTGCGAGGAGCCCTGCTTAGGTTATACAGTCTGACAGCCGTAGGTAGGAAGGACCTGCGAAACCTCTCGGTCACGCATCTAGGATGATGTAGCCTACTGCTAAATGAGCTCCTCAGTGCGTCCAGTATGTCCTGCATAGGGTGGGACTCAGACTCCAGCAGAGATGACAGTTTAGCCACCATCCTTCTCTCTCCTATCTCCTCCACTGGGTCAAGGCATTTCCCCAGAACAGAGCTAGCTTTCTTGATTAGTTTGTTCAGTCTCTTCCTATCGGCTGCTGTAATGCCATTGCCCCAACAGACCACTCCAAAAGTGATGGCTGATGCCACCATGTCGTAGAATGTCTTCAAGAGCATCCCTTGTACACCAAAAGACCTGAACCTCCTCAGTAGGAACAGCCTGTGCTGTCCCTTCTTGTAGAGTGCGTCGGTATTGTGTGACCAGTCTAGTTTATTGTTCAGATGAACACCCAGGTACTTGTAGGATGTCACCATCTCAATGTCTGTTCCCTGGATGTTTACTGGTGCTGTGAGGGGTTGTCCTTGCCTGTGGCAGTCCACCACCAGCTGATTAGTTTTCCTCGCATTGATCTGGAGGCAGTTCCGATGGCACCAGTCCACGAAGTCCTGGATAAGTCCTCTGTACTAAGCTTCATCTCCGTTGGAGATGAGGCCGATGATCGCAGAGTTGTCAGAGAACTTCTGTAGATGGCAGTGTGTTGTGTTGTGTGAGAAGTCCACAGTATAAAGGGTGAACAGGAAGGGAGCCAAAACCGTTCCCTGGAGCGCCCCCGTGCTGCCGATGATCGTGTCGGACACACAATCCCGAGTTCTCACAAACTGTGGCCGGTTAGTGAGGTAGTCCAGGATCCATGATGACAGGTGCTGGTCCACCCCTGCGCACAGCAGCTTGTCCTTCAGGATCATCGGTTGGATGGTGTTGAAAGCACTGGAGAAGTCAAAGAACATGATCCTCACCGCATTCCCGGGCTTCTCCAGGTCAGAGAACGGTGAAGGAGGAAGATCACTGTATCCTCCACCCCAATGCCATGTTGGTAGGCGAACTGGAGTGGATCCATCACTGGTCCCACCAGGGGGCGGAGGTGAGCAAGGAGCAGTCTCTCCAGGGTCTTCATCATGTGAGACATCAGGGCCACTGGCCTGTAGCTGTTCAGGTCTTTGGGGTGAGAAGTCTTTGGTACAGGTACCGCACAAGATGTTTTCCACAACTGTGGTACCCTCCCCAGCTTCAGGCTCAGGTTGAATATGTGCTCCACAATCCCACACAGCTGGTCTGCGCAGGACTTGAGGAACTTCGCTCTGATGCTGTCCGGTCCCGAGGCCTTCCTTGCCTTGATCTTCCTCAGCTCCGTCCTCACCTGGGTCTTAGTGAGGGTCAGGTTGGGGGGCTGTGTGCTGGGAGTGGGAGGGTGTTGGTGGAGTGGGGTGTGGACAGCAGGTCTCAATGACTTTAGAGGCAGCAGTGGTTGTTGTGCAGTCGGGGGGAGGGCGGTTGGTCAAACCTATTAAAAAACAGGTTCAGATTGTTCACCCACTCCCTGCCCCCCGTGGCCTGGGAGGAGGTATTCTGGAGCCCAGAGATGGTTTTAAGGTTTCTCCAGACCCCACTGATGTCGCTCTGTTGCAGCTTGTCCTCCATCCTCTTCCTGAAGCTGTCCTTTCCTTCTCTGATTTTCCTCCTCACCTCCCTCTGTACGGACTTTGGCATATCCCTGTTCCCCGACCTGAAGATCCTCTTCTTCTCTCTCAGAAGTGTTTTTATCTCAGGGTTGATCCAGGGTTTGTTGTTCGAGCAACACCGTATGGTCTTGGTGGGTACGGTGTTGTCCACAAAGAAGTTGATGTAGTCCATGATGGTGTGAGTGAGGCCATCAATGTCCTCACCATGTGGATCGCAGAGCTGCTCCCAGGCAGTAGTAAACTAAACTAATAAAACTACAACAGTGTGAAGGCATGGGTTATTTTATTATTATATTATGTCCACAGCATCCAGTGGCTTTCGCTGTTGGTCGTAAGCCTGTGTGGCAGATTTCTGTAGATATGAGTCTTAATGTAGAGACAATACGATGGTTTATTTGTCAGCAGAAGATGGGAGCCATTTGGCACTCTTTAACATCTGCTGCTTCAACAAGGACAGAGCTTTTTTAACCACACACTTCATTCATTCACCCTCTGGTGGAAGGGGGCTCTTGGAAAAATTTCTCCCAACAGATGAGTCAGCTTTCCAAACTCTTTTTTCAACCATCAGGTGAACCCACTTCAATTTAATGTTTGTTCTCAAATATGGTAAAAACTGGATTTCAAAGGCTCCTCTTTGGGGTCTTTTGTACTTTTTGGCAACTTTTTACATGTGCCAGCATAATTTCCATTCAGCAGTTCTGGGCAACCAATTCCTAATCAGCACACGCAAGATATATTACGTTCTCTCCATGTCAAATTGATCTCAGCCACACAGAAGTAATAATAGCTCACCATAACCCCTCTGTTGGAAAGCAAGGTCTCCTTTAATACTTATGAACAGCTTAGCGGATCTAATAAACAACCTCACCTGGCTAGCATCGTTTAGCATATCAAACATCTACCACATGGGCTCTAATGACCCTGTGAAACCAGTCTAAACATGTTTTAGTCCCTCTGGTTATGTGGCTTCTTTTATTATTAACTAATGTGCACATCCATCACTTATTGCTGTTAGCATTAATGTTAGCTTTGGGTCTACTGGTAGGGAGCTGACCTCATCCTGTTGGGCTGTTCCTGTTTCCCATTTTCACCACACCTCTCACCTGTGTTGCACACGGGTCACTGGGGGTGGGAGAAGACCTCTGCTCCACAGTGAGCCCACTCTAGGAGTCTATAGAGCAGGTTACGTCTTAGGTTACATCTCAGCTCCACTGGTTGGAGGGAGACGTTGTGACTGGGACAGGAAAAAGTGCCGAAAGCCAGCTCACTACTGACAGAGTTGTGTTTAGCCATTAGCACAGACCCTGGAAAGTGGAGGAAGAAGTGGCAACGGGCACTGTTAGGAGGCGTGACCAAGCTACAGACTTGTTTTGTTTGAGAGTGGCGTTCCAGAGTGACACCAAGTGGTGGATCAAATCCTGACTGCTGCTTTAAATAAAATGATAAAGTCAATAAAACAAGCACAGCTGCTCAAAAACACTAAGAATGTTTAGATCTGAACAGCTGGACGAGGAGACTACGGTGGCCTGTGAGGATGTCACAGGCAGAAGCATCACTCAACCAATGTCACGTTTCGTCACCTTGCTGGTATGCTGTAACTGGCCATGATCACCAGAGAACTGAGACTGTCTGCTCCGTGTGTTGATGTTTTTCCTTTACCAACCAGTTACTGCAAGAGTAAGAGTGACGCCTACTGGCCAGGAGGTCACAGCATTGTCGCTCTCACCTTTAAACTCAGTTGAATAAACTCAGAGTTCCCTTTGGTCTGTTCCCCCCGGGTTATTATCCTAGAACAAGACTAAATGCATCTTCTACGTTTGAATGACTTCAGTTGGCAAAGGAATCTTGCTTCTGTTCTAGTATAACACAACTATTTGACAAAGCATCTGTGAACATGTTGAAGTCTTCATCTGTCCTCCTCAGAGGTGCCCCAGACTGTGTTTTTTTTTTTTTTTTTTGGTGGTGGGGGTTGTGATGGGGGTTTATTGTGAAGTGCGGTGTGTTGATGCTGCCTTTCAGTTACGTCATCACACCACCCTATAATACGTGGCATCTGCCATTCGGACTTCCTCTTTGCCCAGAACGACTCCGCCTATGGTGTGTTCCCTGTAGTGCAACCACATGATTATTAAAGCTGTGTTCCAGTACAACCTCCTCATCCATCTCCTTTAATACGAGGTTTGTGGACATAGCATTTGGCGACTGAGGATTAAACCACGGAGGCATATGGGGCACCTCTATGGCCATTCCTGGAGTACCCAGGGGAACCTGCAGTACTATGGCCTCGCTGGTTGGAAGCTTTTGAAACGTACATCACAGTGTTGGGCCTGGGTAAACTCGACGGAATAAGGAAACAAGCACTTCTTGTTTGCAAACTCAACAGAAGGTCAGAGAATTTTCCACGTTAGGGGAGACAGAGTCATATGCAGATGCTGTCAAGCTTCTTGCTAGCTACTTTGCCAAACACATACGTAGCATGAAGCTGTGGGTTGAGGTGCTAATGGTGCCAAAAGACATGAAGCTAGCTAGCACAGGGGAGCTAATGTCCCAGCTGGTGGCAGCAGAGAGATTGGCTGCGGGGCTAAATGGACGCCAAACACAGAAGCTACCCGGACAGTCGACGCTAGCTGATACGGTGGGCTCAGAGCCACAGGAGAGGGAGCCCATGCCCATCTAGAATGACAAGCCAGCCGAAGAGCAGAGCACAGAGAGTGACCACGACACTGTGGGTGAGCACAACGCAGAGAGCGAAGATGGTACGGAGGGAGAGCACCAACCAGACTCGCCCCATGTTCCCTACAGCCAGTGTCAAAGCTGCGGGAGGGGGTGTGTGAGCATGCTTAGAGCCCAGAAGCACAGCAGCAGCAGCAGGGTGCAGAGACATCACATGACGCAGCACAGCAGAACACCTCAGACGGTAGAGGGGAAGAGCCGGACTGCTCCCGTTCCCTCGCTCAACAGGCTACGAAGGTTATGACCGAGCTGACAGGTGGAGAGTCCGCTTCAACAAGCGACATCAGAGAGGCTCCGGACACCTTCCGTGCCCACGACGAGCCGTAGCCTAGAACGGAGACGAAGGGTGAAGGGTCTGCAGCGAACATGGTGACAATGGAACCGCCGCAGTGTTACGATGGGGCCAGATGGAAGAAGAACATGGAGCTGCCAAAAGCACAGCAGCAAATCAAACCAAGTAAGGCGCTGCTCCAAGTGATGGACTGGGTTTGGGTTTGCGCCGGCGGGAGACCAGGATGTGACTGACTGGGCCACAGCCAGAGAAACAATGGGCACCTCTGAGGATCGTGGCGAAGCTGGGAACAGCGTGCTTTTGGCTGATGGACAATTCGATTCGACACCTGAACAAACTACGGCGTGACTGGGTGGTGGCTCTGGATGGCGAGGCTCTGCGGGAGTCGGCTGACGCAGTGTGGGACCCAGACTCGGCATCATGAAGATTGACTTCGGGGGGCCAATAGCTCCAGGGAGGCGGCCGCCATGAGCCAGTTTCAAAGCCCCATGGGGCCGCCACTAGGAATTATAGACTAAATGCACCATTGCCTGAATGCACCACTGCCTGAATGCACCAACCCCTAGTCTGAACGCACCACATGTCTGGACTGAATGCACCACTTTCCTGGACTGAATGCACCACTCCCTATGGACTGAATGCACCACCCCAAATATGTTTTCCTATGTTAGTTTTTCAATGAAAAAGGTTAATATTATATCATAGATGGAAATTTAGGAGGTGTGAAATCCAGTTATGCAAACTTAATACTCAAAGAAGGAGGTTTAAACTTAATCTTCAAACCTTTGCCCTAACCCTAACCCCTAACCCTAACCCCTAACCCTAACCCTAACCCTAAGCAGAGCAAGAAGACATCATCACTTCTGACTACCTGAAGCAGTGCAGCAACCTGACTGATCATGCAGAAGACTAAAATAGCTGGAATGATTGAATTACTTGAAATTGTGATGTTTGAATAAAGAAATAAAAAAAAAAAAACATTTTTGAGATTTGTTGAGCATTCAGACTAGGTAGGTGGTGCATTCAGTCTGGTGCATTCAGTCCAGAGTGGTGGTACATTCAGCCTAGGCAGATGGTGCATTCAGACTAGGCTGGTGGTGCATTTGGTCTGGTGCATTCAGGCAATGGTGCATTAAGTCCGACACCCGCCACTAGCCTGCTTCAAAGCTCTAGGGAAGAAGGGAAGAGGCCACCATGAGGACGACTCAAAAGCCATCAGGCTGAACTGTTTTCCCCACCTGACCCACCATTACCGTGGAGGACTGTAAATAAAAGACTTAGAACTGTTTAGTTTGGTGCACAGCTGTTCCAAGTTAAAGTGGCATAATAACCCACTTTGGCATGCGGGCCATGTGGCGGTCTACCCACATGTCCTATTTTAGTTTGTCTTAGTGTTTTAAGTTTTGTGATTGTATGTTTGCTTTTAATTTAGTGTGCTTATTTAAGGTTCTATTTCCAAATTTTGGTGGGTTCTAATTAGATGTGTTTTCTTATTTTGTAAAGGGGTGGTAGTGTGATGGGGGTTTATTGTGAAGTGCAGTGTGATGATGCCGCCATCCGGTTACGTCATCACACTGCCCTATAATACGGGGAATCTGCCATTCAGGCTTCCTCTTTGCCCAGGACGACACCGCCTATGGTGTGTTTCCTGTAGTGCAACCACATTATTATTAAAGCTGTGTTCCAGTGCAGCCTCCTTGTCCATCTCCTTTAATACCAGATTTGTGGATATAACACGGGTGTCCAGCTAACACTGCCCCACCACCACCAAAACGTCAGCAGTGCGTGGTATCTACAGGAGGATCCACATGACAGTCAGACCTTTTCTGGACCTTCTGTGGAGCATCAGCTTCAGATTTTAAATGTTCATGTTCTGTGTGTATGACTCAAGACTTGTGTATATTTTCAACTTCAACTTAAATATTTGAAAACTTGTATGAGCCATAGAACGTCACCAGGATTGTCCTCATTGAAGATGTATGTTTTCATCTGAGAAAACCCCCCAGCTGAATCTGTCAGAGAACATGCTGATGTTGAAGTGAGTCCTGCAGAACTTCACCCAGTCCTCACTGTTATGTATGAATAAGGAAGGAGTCAGAGTCACGTTCATGTGGGAACCAACAACACCAACCAACCACCTTTATTACAGAGAACAGAACTATTTATATACAAGGGCCGTGACCGCCTGATGTCACGCCAGGGGCGGGTACGGCAGCACACACGCCACACTCACGACACCACAATTCCCCTCAAGGCCCTCCCCAATTTAGGACCCGAACCACTCACTAAGGGAAGAAGGAATAATTAACTGTCATGGCATGTTAAGTTCTTTGACAGCTCACACGCACAATGCCAAACATAGGATGAACCACACAGAGAGGCACGTTTGACAATTTATTAATAGCAAAACACAACAGCACACAGCTACAGAAACAGCCACTCACCAGAGGAAAGGACCTGTGGAGAGAAGACGAGAGTTGTGAGCTGAGGAGTGGAGTAAGGGGAAAATGGGCGAGCCAAATTGCTACTTACTTGGGAAATCCAGGGATGACCGGCAGGACCCAGTGGGGAATAGACAAACCAGTAGGGTAGAGGGGAGTAGTGGAGCTGATGGTGCCTGACCGGGGGAATGAAGTCACTGATGGGTAGTGAGGTGGAGCAGGAGAGCGCGCGCAGTCCCGGTGACACACCTACACGGTGGCAGCAACCTGAAAAGGAGAGGAAAAAGAAAGTTAACGACGTGTTAACATTTCCAATGATTTGAAGCTAGTCCGAAGGACGGGCAGTATACCCAGATGAGCAAGCATAGACTGTGCGGAGGAGACCTCCTTAAGTATGCTGGCTGATGAGCAGGTGCAGGTGTGTCTTCTGCCTCAGGTGCCATGGTGAGCTGGAGGAGCTGGAGGAGATGAGACCAGAGGGGAGGGGAGCACTCCCACTGCCCATGACAGGGCCCCCCCTTCTAGGGACACCTCCTGGTGGACTGGAGGGCTTGTCTGGGTGGGCACGGTGAAAAGCCCGGAGCATCTCCTTGTCCAGCACCCATGATGAGGGAATCCAGGATTGCTCTTCCGGTCCATAACCCTCCCAATCGATGAGATACTGCAGGCCCAGACCTCGGTGGCAAACATCCAGAATCCATCGAACAGTGTGGGCGGGGTGGCCGTCGATGATACGGGAAGGGGGGAGGCTGGGGGGGGGCAAAGGGGACTGGTCGAGAGGGATTTGATGTTGCTGACGTGGAAGGTGGGGTTCACCTGTAGGGACGAGGAAAGCTTAAGCTGGACCGATGCGTCGTTGATTACCCGGGCAATGGGATAAGGCCCAAGGAAGCGGCGGGACAGCTTCTTGGATTTACCCTTGAGGGGGATCTGGCTAGCCGCCAGCCAGACCTGCTGTCCTACGACGTACTTGGAGGCCGGCACCCGCTTACGATCAGCAGCGACCCAGGTGCGTTCGGTGGTGCAGGTCAGGGCAGCCCGAGTGGATCTCCAGACACGCTGGCAGCGCTGGGTGTGGGCCCCTACAGATGGCACCGAAACCTCCCTCTCGGCCATAGGGAGAAGAGGCAGCGTGTACCCCAACGACATCTCAAAGGGGGTTAGTCTGGTGGCGGAGGATACCGCAGAGTTCATGGAGTATTCAACCCAGGTCAGGTGTGTGCTCCAGGACGAGAGATTATCAGCTGCTATGCACCGCAAGGCAGCCTCCAGGGACTGGTTGGTGTGCTCCGCCTAGCCATTGCTCTAAGGGTGATTTCCTGATGAGAGGCTCACCATCGTTCCCAACATCTGGCAAAAGGCCCTCCAAACCTGATATGTGAATTGGGGACCCCGGTCAAACACAATGTCAACAGGGATGCCGTGGATCCTGATGATGTGGTCAGTGAGGAGGTCCACTGTCTCCAAGGCTGACGGGAGTTTGGGGAGGGCCACCAGATGAACCACCTTGGATACACGATCCACGATGGTCAGAATGACCGTTTTGCCATGGGAGAAGGGTAACCCGCTCACAAAATCCATGGCAATGTGGGACCACGGCCAACCAGGGATGGGAAGGGGATGGAGGAGTCCCGATGGGGGGAAGGAGTCTGTCTTACCCCGGACGCACGTCTGGCAGGCTGTGACATACTCCTGGACATCCCGCCGCAGCGTGGGCCACTAGATCACCCATTTGATGAAATCAATGGTTCTGGCAATTCCAGGGTGGCAGGCAAAGCGACTGGTGGCTTGGTGACAAGCTGGTGGCTTGTCACCGGACTGCAGAACAAAAAAAAAAAAGCGACTGGTGTGACCCCTCTGGATAACATCACTGCGGAGCGGCCAGGACGTACAGATGGTTCCGGGGGCACCCTGCTGGCACAAGCTCCTGGGACTGGGCCTGGCGGACCCTCCGCTCGATATCCCAAGTAAGGGCTCCAATGATGCATGTGGGTGCCACGATGGTTTGGAGTCGGGTGGGGCTACGTCCTCGAAATCAAACTGGCGTGAGAGTGTGTCTGGTTTAGTATTCCGGGTGCTAGGCCGGTAAGTGATAGTAAAGTTAAATCGCTGGAAGAATAGCGACCAGCGAACCTGCTTGGCATTCAGTCGGTGGGACGACCACAAGTACTCGAGGTTCTTGTGGTTGGTCCACATGACGATGGGGTGAACAGCACCCTCTAACCAGTGCCTCCACTCCTCAAGTGCCAACTTAATGGCCAGCAGCTCTCTGTCCCCTATGTCATAATTCCTCTCAGCTGGCGTGAGCCGCTGAGAGAAATATACGCATGGGTGAAGCCTCTGGTCGGGGGGCGTGCGCTGCGATAGTACAGTGCCAACCCCCGAATCAGAACCGTACACCTCAAGGACAAAAGGAAGCTACGTGTCGACCTGGGCCAAGATGGTTCTTTCAGTAAACTGGCGCTTTAATTTGTGAAACGCCAGTTCAGCTGCCTCAGTCCATCAAAAGCGGATTTTAATGGAGGTCAGCTGCGTTAAATGCAGTGCGATCCCACTGTAGTTCCGGACGACCCTGCGATAGAAGTTCGCGAACCAGAGGAAGCGTTGGAGCTCCCTGCGGGAGTGGGGTGTTGGCCAATCTAACACTGCCTTTACCTTGGCCGGGTTGGCAATCAGCTCCCCCTCAGCCACAATGAAGCCCAAGAAGGTGGTGGGTGGTATAGAAAACTCACACTTCTCGGCCTTCACGAACAGCTGGCTCGCCAAGAGCCGTTGTAGAACAGCCCTTACGGGGACCTCATGTTCCTCTGGCGAGCGGGAGAAAATCAAAATATCATCAAGGCAGACGAACACGAATTGATAAAGCATATCGTGGAGGACGTCATTAATTAACCGCTGGCGGGGCATTAGTGAGCCCGAATGGCATCACTAAGTATTCGAATTGGCCCTGATGTGTTTTAAAGGCCGTCTTCCATTCATCGCCCTCGCGAATGCGGACCAAATGATACGCGTTCCTAAGATCTAACTTGGTGAACACCCGTGAATGCTGAATTGATCAGTGGCAGAGGGTACTTGTCGTTGATAGTAATAGTGTTGAGCTCCCGGTAGTCGATGCATGGGCACAGCGAGCCATCCTTCTTCCTGACGAAGAAGAATCCGGCCCCGAGCGGGCCCGAAGATGGCCGAATGAGGCCGGCGTTCACCGACTCCTTGATGTAATGCTCCATCGCCTCCCTCTCTGGGCCGGAAATGCTGTACAGCTGGCTGGACAGCAGCCTCGCCTCCGGGATGAGGTCTATAGTGCAGTCGTAAGAGCGATGAGGCGGTAGCAACAATGCTCTTGACTTGCTAAAGACCTCACCCAAATCGTGATAAGCCCGAGGGATGAGGCTGAGGTCTGGCGGCTCAGCCCGGGAGGGGGGAACAGAGAGTGATGGGGAGCATTCAGCTGAACGCATACAGTTGGCCATACAAAATGGGCTCCAGGCAGAGATGGTGCTTTTAGCCCAGTTGATCATTGGGTTGTGTTTCTGGAGCTACAGAAAACCTAGGACCACCGGGGAAGATGACACAGGGAGAACCAGGAACGAAAGTTCCTCCCGGTGGTTCCCGGAAAGAAGGATGGATATAAACACCATGCTTAGGGTGACCACCACCAGCTCGCTGCCAGATATGGCGGTGACTCTCTGATTGCGGGGCAGTTTACGTGTAGGAATGCCCACCTACTTGACGAAAGCAGCGGAAACGAAATTACCCTCTGACCCTGAGTCAATCAGTGCCCCAACCCTCCTCTCAACTCCTGGCAACTGAATGAGGGCTGAAATACAAAAATTACCGGGGGGGAGTAGATTTGGTCCCACCTGCCAGACCCCCCACAGTTACTGATGGACCACGTCTTTTAGCCGCTGGCTGCATTCGTCCAGGCTGTGGTTGAGTGAACCACAGTACAGTGATCCCTCGCTACTTCGCGTCTCACCTTTCGCGCCCTCAGTGCATCGCGGATTTTTCAAAAATATTAATCAAAAATTCAAAATTGAGAAAAAATGGGCGGGCGCTAGCAGAAGGCAGGGAGACTACATTAGAACATCAGGTATCAACACGGAGAGCCCGCACAACTCAAAATCCACCTCTCTGTTCGCTGTTCTCGTGTTGGCTCGGCTCGGGAATCTCGCAAGCTGATTGGCCGAGACGTTTTACCCAGCTTCTCTCCCTGCCGAGCGCCCATACCCAGCGAAGGAAGACCGCATTCATTGTTCTTTATCGCTCGTGTTGCTTAGTCTCGCCGCGTGGAACTTTTCGCTGTTCTCTTGTGCCTTTTTGTGCAAAATAGTCTTCCCGTCGAGCCACTACGCCGCCTCCTGCAGCTCCTCCAGCTCTATCGGAAGCTGCCCTCAATGATCCTACGCCTCTAGCACCTGACGATGAGGCATCACCTGAGGATCAGTAAAGCTCTCATTAACCTGTGCAGTAAATCATCTTCATCTTGAGTTACGTATCTTGTTATAAGAATAAAAGAGTTCTAAAAACATATTTATGTACACTTTATTTACATCTACGTAAGTATGTACACTTACACACACACACACGTATCATATGAGAGAGAGAGTGAGAGAATGAACGTACGTATTATTTATGGGTAATGTCATTAGGGGTGACGCTACTTCGCGATTTTTCACTTTTCGCGGTCGGTTCTGGAACCCATTAACCGCGATAAGTGAGGGATCACTGTACATGCACACGCCGGCCCTTCACCTTCTCCGATGCTCATCATCGGTTAGACTCGGAGAGAGCTCCACCGGTTCGGACAAAGAACCGGCGGCGCCAGTTCCAATAACCACAGCGGATGCGCGCTCAGCACGCGGGCGAGGGTTGGGGCCGCGCTCCTTTGTGCGTTCACGGTACCGATTATCCAGCCCTACTGCCTGATCTATAAGGTTGTCGAGCGTCTCTGGGACAGGATGAACCACCAGATCATCATGGAGTTGGTTGTTCAACCCGTGGAGGAACGCGCTGCGTAACACAGTCTCGTTCCACCCCAACTCGGACGTCACAACTCGGAACTCCACCGAGTACTCAGCCACCAACTGGGTACCCTGGCGGAGAGTCAGTAGGTGACTCATAACATTGCCCTGATGCTCGGTCCAGCCTAATGTGCAATTAAATACCGCCGTAAATACAATTAAATACCGCCGAAGAACGGGCAGTGTACCCAGACGAGCCAGCGTAGACTGCGCGGAGGAGACCTCCTTAAGTATGCTGGCTGATGAGCGGGCGCAGGTGTGTCTTCTGCCTCAGGTGCCGTGATGAGTCAGAGGAGATGAGACCGGAGGGGAGGGGCACGCTCCCCCTGCCCATGACATTAACTGTAATAAAATAGCCTACCACATTCACACAAAACAACTAAAATTAGGCCAAGTCTCTTAAAATACATAAAATAATCCCATAACACCCCACATCCAGTACATACTCTCATGCACACCAGCACTATATGCATATGTATATATTTACACTTTACTGTTTAGGTTGCACCAATGTCCTTTGGCAGCCAGGGGTAAAACCGGCCCGGGGGTCTGCTGCTCTCCCTCTCCGCTGTAATCGCACACCGTGCTGTCCAAATCATCAGTGCACCAGTCATCCACCTTCCTGCGCTTCGCGGCTGGCCCGCCGTCCTCAGTGACCAGGGACTCCCCCTCTCGCAATCCTGGTCCCACCTCAAAGTCTAGCCAGCAGCCTGGAGCTCTCTTTTGGCGCACAGATAGCTTTGCTATTAGCCATTAGCTTCCCCAAGCTAACTAGCCTAGCCTCCCTTGGCGCCAAAACTCCCGCCACCTACAGCTTCGTGGTGCTTGTCTGCCTTCCGAAAAATTCAGCCAGCCCTCGACAGCATCCTCATACTCCTCCGTCTGTCCCAACATAGCGCAAATTCTTCGGCCCGCTGCGCCGAGATGGTGGGCCAGAAGCGCTCGTCGTCTTCTCCCTTTGAGCCCTCTTAAGCCCAGCGCCCTGATGTAATCGTCAAATGCAGCCTGCCACAGCACCATAGGCTCTCCCGCATACTCCAGAAATGGAATTAATGGTTGGGGTAGCCCATATGCTGCCATAATTATTCTCGTTGCCAAACTGTTATGTATGAATAAGGAAGGAGTCAGAGTCATGTTGTTGCGGGAACCAACAACACCAACCAACCACCTTTATTACAGAGAACAGAACTATTTATATACAAGGGCCGTGCCCGCCTGATGTCACGCCAGGGGCAGGTACAGCAGCACACACACACGCCACACACACGATACCACACTCACTTGGTCCACGTTGTGTTCAGAATCTTGACTCTTTTTTTTCTCTCGCGACTGAAATGCTTCTCCATAAATGTGGCGCTAAAGAAAATAATGACAGCGATTACCTGAACAGTGTGAAGAAACTTCCAAGTCCACACACTTCATCTGTGATCAGGTGTGGTTATGTGTGTGTGTGTGGGGGGGGGGGGAGTGCACTGCATCACTTTGTGTGTCTTTGTTTCAGTTAAGATGCTAATGTGTTTGTGTGTGTGTGTGTGTGTGTGTGTGTGTGTGGGTGTGTGTGTGTGTGTGTGTGTGTGTGTGTGTTGATTGCACTCAGATGGAGAAAACGATTGGAAAACCTCCGGAGCTGATGATGGATCAGAGTAATCAGCGCTTACATACTGAGCCGCGTCCAGAATCACAATATTTTACTTACCATATAGATAAGCCCCCCACCCCCCACCCTCACACACTAGAGAGCAATCAGGCCCACATCTGCTCCGCCACAGCCTCTCCAGCAGCTCACTGACTGGCGGCAGACTATGAGAGGTTCGGAGTGTAATCACCAGGTGAACAATCTGTGTTTCCTGTACGACGCCGAGTGTTTCACCCACAGAATGGCTGCTTATTAAACATCTCACTTCCCCCACCTTCAAGAAACCGCATCCTGTCACCTCACAGAGGAGGGAACTTCAGGCACAGACGGGCTCAGATTCAGACAATGACAAATCCTCATTAGAGGGGTTAAAATGAGAGAAAGTTCCCTGTTGGCCCTGTTTCCACCAGATCCTGCCTGAACTGATCTGCTCAGGAAGATTAAAGGGGGGTGAGGGTAAATTTTAAGGGTTAAATCTGAAAAAGAAAGTTGCAATGGCCTCTTACTCTTTTCTAAATTCTTCAGTTTTGGGAAATGGTTGAAAGCTCAGAAAGCTGTATGCTGGGTAAGCATCATCCAGCCTGCAGAGATGTCCACGTGCGTGGGTGTACACCACATACACATGTATTAGACAATATCTATATACAGCTGAGGTCAGAAGTTTCCATCCACCTCTGCTGATCATGGAAGATCATGGAAGACCATGTTGATCTTCTGATAAATCCTTGGAAGGCAAAATTTTCTGTGATGGAAAGATTGAAACGCAAACATAATTTTCATTTAAAAACAACAATTACGCATTTGGGTTCTTTCAAAAATTTATCATCGACAAAAAAAATCTGCTAAGTAAAAAATGTCCATCCGCCAACCTGATTTACGCTCCATCTCAGACCACGTCTAAAACTCTAAATCACCTGAGGCTATTCCAAAGCAGCTTCAGATCCCCAAATCAACAGTGCAGATAGGGTAGGTGGCTCTAAATTATAAAGTAGAGAGATGATTGGTCAGAGTGCTCCTCAGTCAACCCAGAATTATTAGGAAGCAGATGTGACGCATCTGCCAAGTATGGCGGTGGTAGCATCATGCTCCTGAGCTGTAAGTACCTGGAATAATGAAGGAGGAGGATTATTCTAAATTCTTCAGGAAAACCTCAAACATCAGCTGTAGGGTTGGGTCTAGGATGTTCTAGGAAGTTCCAACAAGACAGTAATGTTAACAGTGGTGCATAAAGGGTTTAAATCAGGCTGGAATTAAGGGTTTGGTTTTTCTTTTCTTTCACACACTCCTACAGAGAATGAGGGTACACAGATGCCACCCCCACCCCCAAGCTACAAGTTCAGACTCAACATTTTTTAGGGAAGAATTAAAAAATAAAAAAAAATCTTGAATTTTTTTTTTTCTCTTAAACTTGTAATTTTTTCATAAATCAGGTTCAGGTTCAGGTTACTTTATTTGTACCCGTAGGTAGATTTGTTTTGCAGTCAGGTGACATCCATATTTACAAACCACAATTACATTCAACATGAACACAAACACAGGCACACATGAAGCTTACTATAAACATGATAAAAGTACTCAAGGCTCCCCCAATCAGGACATAAGACAAAATCCATACTGATGGAACCAGGGAGCTCTTCGTTATATAGTCCACGAACCTTCAAGGACAAAAACGGCACAGAGAATCACATTAAAACACCTTAAAGTGCATAAAAACAGAGACACAGACTTAGAACCTTTTTCACCCGCTGCTGGTTGCTGCATGCGCATGCACCCTATTTGGCGCATTTGGCATCAGATCCTTGAAGCTTCTCTCCACAATCATATTACCATATTACCTCCATGAACAATGCCAGCAGCAGCTGACCTTTGAGGGACAAGTCCAGGAACACGGGCTGTGATGATTTGGTCACATCTGCAGGATGAGCACTGACTGGCTACCGCACCGACTCCTGTGGCAGCAACAACCCACGTACTGGAGAATCCAATGCCACGCACTGAAAAAGACAGAAGTCAAGCAAGTTGAGGACAACCTAAAACCTGGGTGCCTCTGCCTCCATCAAGCTAAGACCAGCACCATGGACTGGTGAGCATGGGAGAGCTTCATCAACACCATCTTTCAACCTGTAGCACCCACAGTGACCTATTGATGTGAGAATGATGTCCCCCTCCAGGGGCTAGCTAGGGACCAAAGACAAAGGTTTTCCTTGTAAATTTCCATTGCTCATATGGGTGATGGTTAAATTTCTGTTCTATGTAGTAACTTCATATTTTTCTGACAATGATGCAAGTTTGTTTTAATGTTTTTATTGCAAGGGGAGAGATGTTTTGATTTCCCTCCCCATTCCAAAAACAGAGACCCCCAAATACATAGGTCCCCAAAACCTAGAACTAGCATCATATAATCAGGCCCAAAATCATAAGTTTCCATCCCAAACTTTGACAGGTCCTTTCACTGTCCTGTACACAGACTGTCTCTCCTCATGTTTCCATTAGCAGGAGCTGCAGGAGCCGTGGTGAGGAGGAAGCAGCGGGTCACGGGGGAGGAGGGAGGAGGCTCAGACCCACACCGACCATGGAGCTGCAGGGAGGTGCGTGTAGTAACCATAAAACATCATGTCAGCCCCTTTGTGCTGGTCTGCATGTTATTTAGTCGTTATTGTAATGTTGTGGCATGTGTGCGGTCGCCCCTCTTTTAGCATGCTTGTGTGCATGGTGGGGTGTGATCCTGCAGCAGACGCAGGGGTCATGTTTCCACCCTGTGTGTGTCAGTCGGTGTGTCTGAATGCATCAGTATGGGCCACAGAGCTGATGGCGGGGGACGAGGAGGTGAGAAGTCATCTCTCTGCCCAGAATAGTAATGACGCTGCTCTGCTGCAGCTCCCTGCTGGATGCCGTCCTCCCATCTATAGCCGTGTGACTGCTCTACGGCTCTTCTGCTGCTGGATTGCTCACAGTAAGAGTCTTTCTGAAAGTTTAGAGCAGGGATCTCACACAGCAGGAAATCAGCCACCAACCTGCCGGTACAGAAGCTAAATAAGCTAAGTTAATATAAGCTCATTCTGGGCTCAGGTCAGTCTCTTAACTTCAGCCAGTCACTGACTAACACTCTGATATAGGACGCAGTGATGCACCCATCAGGGCTGCTGTGATGACAGAACTGCTGTCTGTCTCAGAGGAGGAAAACAATCCACTGAACAATAAGTAAAGGAAAAAGTTACTTAACATCAGAGCGTTGACCCTCCTGTTCTTGTTCTGGCAGTGTTTTTCAAAGTACCAGGAAGACTGAGGACAAAGTTTAAAACTAATTTGTATTTTTCCTGCGTGGGTTTAAATGAACCTCGTTACTACAGCACCAAGATGGGGGCCATTCCTAACACTGATCTGGATAAGTGGCATTTATAGATGGGGGGAACAGCTCCTGGAAGACATACTGTATAGAGACATGATTTAGAGTGAAGTATGTGGCGGTAATGCACATTTAAGCTGGTTGCCAACCGTCAATCAAATCTAAAAGAAGAAGAATGGATAAGTAAGTAAGTATATTTATTGTCATGTATACATAAAAACATGCACAGTGAAATTAGGTTTGATCTGTCGAGAATAAAAGAAGAATGAGCAACACATGACTAAAACAACAGAATTCAATTCAATTCGACTTTATTTATGTACTGCCATTTAACAACATCATCTCATAGCACTTTCAACTGTAGGGGAAACCCCCACAACTGCAGAAAGACACCAGCAATCAGGTGATCCCCTGTGAGCAAACACTTGGCAACGATGGGGAGGAAAAACTTCCTTTAAGCAGGAAGAAATCTCCAGCAGAACCAGGCTCAGGGAGGGGCAGTCATCTGGTGCGATTGGCTGGGGGTGAGGGGATAGAGAAGAAGAAGAAAAGAACAGACATGTAGAGAATAAACAGCACAACGGGGACTCAATCTATAGGAGAGAACAAACAGATGTTCATGGCCAGCAAAAATATTTTGTTGAGAGTGAAGAAAGGAGTGAAGTCCAGTGCAATGATGGAGGTCTTCCAGCTGTCTAAACCTATTAGCAGCATATCTAAGGAAGGGTTCAGGGGCACCTGATCCCACCCTAACTATAGGCTATATCAGAAAGGAAGCTTTTAAACCTATTCTTAAAAACAGAGATCAAGTCTGATTCCCAAATCCAGATTGGCAGCTGGTTCCAAAAGAGAGGAGCTTGATAACTGAAAGCTCTGCCTCCCATTGTACTTTTGGAGATTCTATATATTACAAGTAGTCATGTATTTTGGGAGCGTAGTGCTCTTTTAGGATGATAAGGTAGTATCAGATCTTTTGAATAAAAAGGGGCCGGCTTATTTAGAGCTTTGTTAGTGAGAAGAAGGATTTTAAACTTAATTCTAAACTCTATGAGAAGCCAATGAAGGGAGGCCAGAACCAGAGAGATGTGATCTCTCTTTCTAGTATCTGTTAAAACTCTTGCTGCGGCATTTTGGATCAGCTTAAGACTTTTTAAAGATGTTTTAGGACAGCCTGATAATAAAGAGTTACAATAAACTATAGCATGGATTAGTTTCTCAGCATCACTCTGGGACAAGATGCTCCTAATCTTGACAATATTGCACAAATGATATAAGGCAGTGTTAGAAACAAGTTTAATATGTGAATTAAAGAACAGATCTTGATCAAAAATAACTCCAAGGTTCCTCACAGAACTATTACGAGAAAGAGTAACTGCATCCAAACTAAGAGTTTGATTTGGAAAGGGATTTCTAAGGTTCTTTGGACCAGCTAGAATGACTTCAGTCTTATCTGAATTTAATAGCAATAAATTACAAGTTATCAAAACTTTGATTTCCTTCAGTCATGCCTCTAATTTGGCTGATTGATTACTGTCATCTGGCTTCGTTGACAAGTATAATTGTGTGTCATCTGCATAACAATGAAAGTACATGCAGTGCTTTCTAATAATATTACCTAGCGGAAGCATATATAAACTAAAAGGAATAGGGCCTAGCACAGATCCCTGTGGAACTCCATGGCTGAGCTTTAAGTTGGAAGAAAACTCATTATTGACATGAACAAACTGGAACCTATCATATAAATAAGATTAAAACCACTGCAGTGAAGTTCCATTAAGTCCAACAAGGTGTTCTAATCTATCAAGTAAAACATTATGATTGATCGTATCAAAAGCTGCACTAAGGTCCAAAAAGGACAAGTACATAAACAAGTCTATTATCAGATGCGATAAGGAGGTCATTAGTGACCTTCACTAAAGCTGTTTCAGTGCTATGATGAATTCTAGACCCTGACTGAAACTCTTCAAATAAACCATTTCCCTGCAAGTGGTCAAATAGTTGCGTAGCAACAAGTCTTTCAAAGATTTTTGAAATGAAAGGCATATTAGGGATTGGTCTATAGTTATGTAGCTAAAACTCTTGGATCCATTGTTGGCTTTTTAAGTAAGGGTTTAATTACAAGAGTTTTAAAAGCCTGTGGTACATGGCCTAATGTTAATGAAGAATTGATTATTTGAAGAACAGAGCTACCAATAAATAGGAAGACTTCTTTAAATAACCTGGTAGGAATAGGGTCTAGTTGAAGGTTTGGATGAGGAAATTATTTTATCTGCTGTGAACAACAAGATGGCTCGAAAGGACATTGTGATGTGATGGCTCAAACAAGTACACTGTACAGCAAATAAAAAGTAACTCAACATTAGAAATGCTATTTAAAATGCAAACAGCGGTGGGATAAAAACTATTCCTAAGGCGGACAGAAGTGGTTTTAATTGGCCTAAAATTGGAACTTGAAGATCTATGACTAGATTGGAACAGGGTCTTAGCAGGATGATGAGCATCATCCACAATTGCACGTGCTCATTTGAGTACTCGGTTGTGATATAGTTCGTCCAGTGAGGGGAGGGAGCAGCCAGCAACATGCTCCGCAGCAGACACAATGTGTTTGAGGGGTTTCTTCTGCTCCATGGTCGTATTGCCATACCAGACAATGAACGATTGTGTCAGGACACTCTCGATCACTGCCCAATAAAAGAAGACCAGCAGATGTTGACTAACATGAAACAACCTCAGATGATGTATAAAGTAAAGCCATTGCTGGGCTTTCTTGTAATCTGATCCTGTTGTACCCTCACTTCACATTGCTGGAAATGTACGAGCCAAGAAATGCATACTACTGAACAATTTCAATTTCCGACTCCATGATTAAGAGAGGCTGAATCTCAGTTGGGCTCAAGCAAAAGTCCACAACATTTTGGTTCTGGTCTCCTGATGTAGCCCACATGGAAAACATCACATTTGGCCCACATAGCTTTAAACAAACATGGCCCACCTTTGGCCAAGCTACAGTACATTTATCATTACTCTGACAGACAGTATCAAACTGTCCTACCAGGTGAAATGTTGGATTTGGGCCACTTCTGGGTCACAACAGTTTTACTACAGGTGTAGCAAATGCTGTCCCAAGGACTTGGAAAGTACTTGGTAGAAGATTATGAGGAGGAGATGGACGGTGACAGCAGGTGTTAGAAGGTGTGGGGAGGGACAACTTTGTTTGGGTTGGAGAGAGGAGCTCTAGTGTAACATCCAGTGGTGGAGAAAAGAGCTGAAGTCAGACAGATGCAGATACTCACCACAATAATGATGAGTAGAGCTACCACGCTTTTAGGTCCTTCAATATGGGATGATCAGCACAGTTTGGGAACCTAACAAAAGTAACCATCATTTCTTAAAACCGTTAATTAGAGAAGACACTGCTTCTGTTATTTCTGCTATGTAGATGATACACTACTGTGTATGAAGAAAAGTATTGGGCCACACAAGGGTGTAACTTTGTTTCAAACATTGGGGGGGGGGGGGGTTGAGATCTCTGCCTGTATAACGATTAATATATATATATATATATATATACACACACACACACACACACACACACACACACACATATATATATATATACAGTATATATATATATATATATATATATATATATATATATATATATATATATATATATATATATATATATATATATATATATATATACGTATATATATATATATATATATATATATATATATTATACGACTGTCAGGCTATTAGTACAGGCAGTTGTCTCCAATGTCCTATTTTTCAATTTTAAAGGAAAAGGATTTTTTTAAGCAAAAAATGTGGAGGAAGAGTATAAAATCATTAACTTTGCTAAAAGGACAAGGCTAATTTACCTCTTTATTGTGGCATTCACGTATTAGTAACAGTTGTAAAAAATATTTCCCTGATTTACCAAATCTATATTCAGCCTTGTAATAGTCTATGCCACTATGAAGCAGCAGGCCTACTTAATACCCATTATGTGTTAAGTTTTTCAGCACCGGCAGAAGTCAATTTTGACTAATGTTACCTGGTTATGTGTGCCTCATGTGCCTCCTCTCTCTCTCTCTAGTCATCAGGACTGTTTTTTCTCTCCCTCTGGATGCCTGTGCTGATTCTCTGGTTACCTTTACCTCCTCTCTCCTCTCCTTCTTGGTTCACCCTGCTGCTGCCACATTCTTGCTCCTGATATAAAAAACGCTCAATTAATGTTCAAATGGTTTAAAGACGTACTTCATGGGCAATTTTGGAGGATGTAATCCATGCTAGATTTTCCACTGTCAAAAACTTTGAAAGATGTAAAACATTTTTTACCCCTTCTTCCCTCTTAATAGCATCTTAACAGTGCAATCAGTATTAACTGAGGTTAATCTAGCCACTGAATGAGGCTTAATCACCATTATTCTTAACTCATTTTATTTTGTTATTAATCAGCTGTGGTGATTAACCTCTTAAAATTCTGTGGCGCACCAGCATGCCTGTCAGCCTCCCCCTCTCTGGCGGTCAAGATTTTTTATCAAGAAAATATTCAGATATCAGACATTCTAAAGGCTATAACTTGAAAGTGGTAAGAGATAATGGCTCACTGTCAATTAGAAGGATGTAGAATATGAGCCAAAGTTTGAGATAGGAATAAATTTACAAATCTAATTTGCATAATGTGACGACAGTCGTATCGAATTACATAACTTTCGGTCAAAAGTGGGCTTTGGACATATTTACACAAAGGATGGTTTGGGGGTTTTTTGTCTTCATTTTTGTTTTTGGCTTTTTATTATCTTATCTTCAAAGTATATGAACCAGAAAATCAGTAGAATGTATACAAACCAATAAAAAATAATCTGACCTACTGCTCGTCGTGTCTTCATTCATCCATTTTCATCATCCACGGTCCTTATTTCATCTTCTGCAAGTCATTTTCGCTTTCTCTCCCACATCCAGAAAATGTCACATGTATGTTGTGAATTATTCTACCTCAATTTCCGTTACATTACGCTGCCGAACTGATGCTATTGTTCTCTGTCGTCACGTGCAGCTCTGTTGATGGCAGATGAAAGTATACACACTCCAGACCATCTTCTGCTGTCAAAAAAGGTAAATATTTCCCTTCAGAAGCTAAATAATCTCTTTTTAGAAACATAGTTGACAAAATTTGAAGCAAATGCTTCCTCCAGGAAATATATGTTGTGACGGAGCCTTTGTTTACATTCGCTTCTTTGCATTTCTGGAAATGATGTTTGAGGCGGCTCGTTTGGGTGAAGTCCTCCAGTGAAGAGCAGTAAGCTATACGTGTCTGACATCTTGTGATGTGAAATGCTTGGTACAACTGGGTTTTCTGTGCTTTTGGGACACATCACGTGACAGGCACAGAACTGCGCCAGGGACAGCAGGTGACGCTGATGTCTTATGACAGCCGGAACTTTAAAGGGTCAACACATTTATTCCAACAGGACTAATATTTTTTTTCATTAATTTATGGTCACCACTTGCCAGCATGTGGCTATTTCTTACCAAGCAGATGAACTAAGAACACTACTGTCATTTAGTCAGCTAGACTATGACATAAGTAACAGTTATCCTGCCTGCAGAGGCATTATGAACACAGCATACCACACCTTAGGTATGCTGTTTCATTCATAAAATGATAGTAAATCTGTGAGTAGATTTGTGACTTAATCATCCTGGTATTAAAAACTTACTCTGGATTCATTATTTAGACATGTCATTTTTTTATAATGACATTCAGTTTTCAAATTTAGGATTCAGGTATCCCCCCCCCCAAAAAAAAAAGGTAAATAGCAAATTTATGTTTTGTTTTGAGTTCGTTTCTTGCTTTAAAACTCAGTTTAGCTCAGTTTAGAGCTAGCGTTTTGAGCTGTTGCTTTGTCACTACTGCTGGAGAATAAACCTGCTCGTGCGAAAAAAGAGAAATTGCCAGTCTCATAACTTAATATTGTAGTGGCTGGTGAAGCAATCAGTCCCCTCACACTCCGGGAGAACAAAGGGATTTCTCCCACATGCTTTTTTTTTTTTTTTTTTTACGATCACAATAAACGAACATCGGCCAGGATCATGGGTCCCAAGAAAGCTCAGCAGACTGAGAAAGTGGACGACATCAAAAGATTGCTGGACTTCTTGGCTGAAGAGATTTCTGCTGTTAAGCTGCAGCAAAAAAACATTCTGGACCTGGTCGAGGAGGTGAAAGCGTTGCAGATCCAGAATGCCAAGAAGGACAGGTGTATCTGGAGAGCAGAGTGTCGGAACTGGAGCAGAACACTCGGGTGAACGACGTGATCATCACGGGGCTCCACATTAAACCCCGATCGTACGCGTGAGCGGTGGCCGTGGACAGCGGAGGGAGGCTTGACACACTGGAAGATGAATCCACGGAACAACAAGTGGCGGCCTTCATGCAGTCCAAAGGAATCCAGCTGGACTGTAACACCATTGAGACCTGCCACCCTCTGCCCAGGAAAAATGGCGACAAACCGGCTGTTATCATGAGGTTTGTCAACAGAAAACACAAGACTGCGCTGCTAAAACAAGGTAGGAAACTGAAAGGAACGAACATTTACATAAACGAGCACCTTACAAAAGAATATGCAGAAATAGCCAGAAAAGCAAGATACCTGAGAAAGCAAAACACCTGGACATCAAACTGTAAAATATACATCAAATTAAATGTATCACCTGAAGAAGCCAAGGTCATTAACATCCGTAATATTATGGAACTGGACAAATATCAATGAATGTTATGAACTGGAGTCACAGCAACAAGAGACAAATGTAGGACACTGAAGGGATATACTCATCTGCTACAAGACATTTAACAACATGAAACAAAAGATCAACAAACAGGAACAACAGGAGCTGAAAGATTTTGAATATACAGATCACAACCCACAGGACGTAGAATATAACATAGACCCTGATAATAATTTATTTAGCTCCATCAATAATAACTGTAGTTACTACACGGATGAACAGTTTAACACAATGGTCACATCTGATTTCAATATTTCTATGATCCACTTCAACAGCAGAAGTCTCTATGCCAACTTTAATAACATTAAAGATTATTTACATCAGTTTAAAGAGCCATTCAATATTGTGGCAATATCAGAGACGTGGCTCAGTGAAAAGAAAGGAGTGGATTTTACCATGGATGGCTATGAATTAAATTATATAAATAGAAAAGTGAAAAAAGGAGGAGGAGTTGCAATTTATGTTGACAAGAGCTTGAAATACAAGGTTGTTGAAAATCTGTCAGTAACTGTGGATGATTTATTTGAATGTATTACAATAGAAATCTGTCTGAACAATGTGAAAAATATAGTAGTGAGCTGTGTATATAGAACACCTGGATCAAACATTGACTTATTTAAGGACTGGATGGAAAAAATGTATGCAAAACTAACTCATAAAGTTATGTTCATCTGTGGGGATTTCAATATAGATCTGATGAATTCAAAACAACATAATTTGACAGAAGAATTTATCAACACAATGTACAGTATGGGCTTACATCCAACAATTACCGGACCTAGCAGAATCACGTCACACAGTGCCGCACTAATAGATAACATATTCACAAACATTATGGGAAATAATATCAGGAGTGGGCTTTTATTGAATGATATCAGTGACCACCTGCCGATTTTTGTTGTCTATCAATGTGATTATAGGAAGAAAAAGTATACCAAAAATATTAAATATAAAAGAATAAGAACCGAAGAATCTACGTATTTACTGATAAAGGAATTATTAATACAAGATTGGAAGATAGTTTATGATGAAAATGATATAAATAAAGCATATGATAAAGTTTTACAAATATTTCAATCATTGTACAATAAAAACTGTCCTATAAAACAACACAGTGACAGACAACAAAAGAAAAATATTCCTTGGTTCCCCAAGGTTGTCATAGCCAGGAGTGGCACTGGGGTTAAGCTCCCAGTGCTTATAAAATGCTTCTTATGGTGTGCATCTCAAAAAGCCTCTGACAACTAAGTCCAACTCCTAGCCTGCCCATGTGGTTTAGTCTCTAAGTCCGGCGGAACTGCTTTTACTAATAGGAGAAGGGGCGAGGGCGGCTCTCTGGTGCCTTAAAACCAGATGCTTCGGGTAGATGGTGGCTTGTCAACCTGGGAAGGTAGCCCATCTAGGGGAAGGTAAACCCTGATTTCAAACCTCTGCTGCCTTGTGGCACACCCGGTGACGGGAAAGGCTTTGGGAGTCAACCCTGAGGAAAAATCCGGAGTCGGAGTCCCTAAGGCAGTTCTCTGTTGTGCTCAACATCATTCTGGCAGCTCCTGCGACGGCGCTGGGGCCAAACTGTAGCAGCCCTGCTGTTCCTTTGGATTCATCAGTGACGTGGAGAGGGGGGACATGCTCCATGGGCAACATCTTGTCCTCCATATCTTCCTGCCAAGGCTTGAATCCTACCAACGCCCAACGCTGGAAGGTAGAACACCGGATCACTGGAGAGGACACTCCAGCTTCGCCTTTGGCGTAGACAAAACATGGGGAATGACAGTTACCGGTTATAAGCCACTGCTCAATTGGCGTACAGCGCAGTGCCAGGGGTTGTTCCCGACGGTGGGAGGGATCATCGGATCTCACTGGACAGCTACCGCCCACCTCAAGCTGGGCAGCCCCTCAGCCAATAAGGTGTTGTCCCGCCACAGCCTGCTTTCCTCATTGGGTGCATGGGGATGAGGAGAAGTCCGAACGGCAGGCTGAGAACTTTCGCACCAGACAAGACAAAAAAACAAAAGAGACCAACTCTAAAACTGGTAACTTGGAACACCCGCACTATGATGACAGGACTCTCTGCTAACCTCAAGGACATCAACAACACCAGGAAGCCTGCCATCATCAATAATGAGCTGAAGAGACTGGAAGTGGATATCGCCACTCTCCAGGAAACACGGTTGGCTGATGCAGGCACACTGAGAGAGAAGGACTACACATTCTACTGGCAGGGAAAGAGCAGTGACAAACACAGGGAACACGGAGTGGGCTTCGCAGTGAAGAACACCTTGCTGAAGATGGTGGAACCGGACAGCAATGGCTCTGCACGACTCCTCACCCTCTGCCTCAACACCGCTCAAGGCCCAGTCACCCTGGTCAGTGTGTTTGCCCCAACACTGACAGCCCCACCAGAGGCAAAAGACGAGTTCTATGAGAATCTCACAACAACTGTCAGGATCATCCCCAACTCTGAACAACTCATTCTCCTTGGAGACTTTAATGCCAGAGTGGGTGCTGACCATGACTCCTGGCCCTCCTGTCTTGGACCATTTGGCGTGGGCAGAATGAACGACAACGGACAGCGGCTGCTCGAGTTCTGCACTTATCACGATCTGTGCATCACAAACTCGTTCTTCAAGATCAAGCCCCAACACAAGATTTCCTGGCGACATCCACGCTCAAAGCACTGGCACCAGCTGGACTTGATCCTGACCAGGCGCACCTCACTGAAGAACGTGCTAGTCACCCGTTCGTTCCAGAGTGCAGATTGCGACACAGACCATTCGTTGGTGTGTTGCAAGGTCAAGCTGCAGCTGAAGAAATTCCATTGTGCTAGACAGCCTGGAAAGGCACGCATTGACACCAGCAAGATGGCCCAACCAGAACTTGTTGAGCGGTTTGCCTCCACCTTTGAGAAGGAACTTGATGTACCACAAGAAGGAGAATCTGCAAAGCAGAAGTGGGAAGAGCTGCGAAACACCATCCACCGCACAGCCTTGGCTACCTTTGGGAGGAAGACCTCGAAGTCACAGGACTGGTTTGATGCCAAGTTGACCGAGATGACCCCCATCACTGAAGCCAAGCTCTCAGCTCTTGACGAGTACAAGAAGTACCCAAACGAGAAGAATCTCCAGATTCTCAGGGCTGCGTGAAGCAAAGTTCAGCAGACTGCTCTGCGCTGTGCCAACGAGTACTGGACTCAGCTCAGCCAAGACATTCAAACCGCTGTCATAACAGGGAACATCCGTGGTATGTACGATGGCATCAAGAAAGCACTTGGTCCGGCTCAGAGCAAGACGGCCCCCCTCAAATCCTCCACTGGGGAGATGATCACAGAAAAGAACAAGCAGATGGAGAGATGAGTGGAGCACTACTCCGACCTCTACTCCAGACAGAACACCGTGACACCATCAGCCCTTGATGCCATCGATTGCCTGCCATCCATGGACGAACTTGACGCCGAGCCAACCATCGACGAACTCAGCAAGGCCATTGATAGCTTGGCCGCTAGCAAGGCACCCGGCAACGACGGCATACCCCCCGACCTGATCAAGCACTGCAAGACCGCCCTACTGCTGCCATTGCATGACGTCCTCTGCCAGTGCTGGAAGGAAGGTGCCGTACCACAGGACATGAGGGACGCCAAGATCATCATCCTCTACAAAAACAAAGGGGAGAGAAGCGACTGCAACAACTACAGGGGCATCTCCCTCCTCAGTGTTGTTCACAAAGTCTACGCACGAGTTGTTTTTGTTTGTCTACAGAAGCTTGCCGAACATGTCTACCCCGAGTCTCAGTGTGGCTTCCGCACTGAGCGATCGAAGGTAGACATGATATTCTCCATCCGCCAACTCCAGGAGAAATGCAGAGAACAGAACATGCCCCTGTATGTCGCCTTCATCGACCTCACCAAAGCGTTCGATCTGGTCAGCAGAGAGGGCCTTTTCAAGATCCTGCCAAAGATAGGATGCCCACCAAAGTTGCAAAGCCTCATTGAATCGTTTCACACCAACATGCAGGGGATAGTGCAGCACGATGGCAACGTCTCAGAGCCATTCAACATACGCAGCGGAGTGAAACAGGGCTGTGTACTTGTGCAAACCCTCTTTGGGATTTTCTTTGCTATGCTCCTGAGGCATGCCTTCAGCACAGCAACAGAGGGAATCTACCTGCACACAAGATCTGACGACAGGCTTTTTAACCTCGCCCGCCTGAAAGCCAGAACCAAAGTACGCCAGGCTCTAATCAGAGACATGCTGTTCGCAGACGACACTGCAGTCGCGACCCACACACAGCAGGAGCTTCAGACCCTGATGGACTGCTTCTCCCAGGCATGCGTGGACTTCGGGCTTACCATCAGCCTGAAGAAGACTAACATCTTGGCGCAAGGCACGAAAGCACCACCAACCATCACCACCGACGACTACGAGCTCGAGGTTGTGAATCAGTTCACGTACCTGGGGTCCATGGTCAGCAGCAACCTCTCCCTTGATACAGAGATCGACAAGAGGGTTGGAAAATCAGCCTCCACACTCGCTCGCCTCACCACACAAGTGTGGGAGAATCCCAAACTCTCTGTCAAGACGAAGATGGTAGTGTACAACGCCTGCGTCATCAGCACACTGCTCTATGGGAGTGAGACGTGCAACATATGCATATAAAAGAGACTGAACTCCTTCCACTTGCGCTGCATTCGCCGTATCCTGGACATATCCTGGCAGGACAAAGTGGCCAACACAAAAGTTCTGTCCCGTGCCGGCCTTCCCTCCATGTTCACTCTACTCAGACAGCGCAGGCTCCGCTGGCTAGGCCACGTTCACCATATGGAGGATGGCAGAATCCCCAAAGACGTCCTCTACGGAGAACTGGTGACTGGCAGGAGAGACATTGGTCGCCCACAGCTGCGCTTTAGAGACGTCTGCAAGAGAGACATGAAGGCCCTGGAGAACAACACAGAGCGCTGGGAGGACCTTGCAACGGATCGCTCCAAATGGAGAGGCACCCTGACCAGACAGCTCAAGGCAGGTGAAGAGAGACTGACTGCTGCAGCAGATGAAAAAAGGACCAGCAGGAAGAACCGCCACAGCTCCAGCAGCACGGAGACCACCCACAAGTGCGACCTGTGTGACAGGGACTGCCATTCGCACATTGGCCTGTTCAGCCACAGGCGGTGCTGTTCCAGCAGAGTAGACGTTTAGGATTCTCTTCCATGGTCATCATAGACCGACGGAGGCCGACGAGGATAAAACAATACAGTGACAGACAACAAAAGAAAAATATTCCTGGGGTCACCAAGGGGTTAATAAATGCATGTAAAAAGAAGAATACATTACATAAACAATTCATTAAGTGCAGAACGGTGGAGGCTGAGATCAAATATAAAAGATATAAAAATAAGCTTACTAATATAATGAGGACCTGTAAGAAAGAATATTACAACAGAATATTAGAGGATAATAAAAATAACTTAAGAGGAATATGGCAAGTACTCAATGGGATTATTAGTAATCGACCTAAGAATGCTAATTATCCAGAATATTTTATTGAAAATGGCAATTTGATAAATAATATGGAGGATGTGGTCAGTGGTTTCAATAAATTTTTTGTAAACGTTGGTCCTGAATTAGCAAAATCAATAGTGACAACAGAAGCAAACAACAGTGGTTCTGTAAATGAATTAGAAGATAGAAATCCAAACACAATCTTTTTGGGTGCAGTTACTGAAAAGGAAATTATCGAGACTGTGAGTAAATTTAAGAACAAAAAATCAATGGACTGGAATGAAATTGACATGACAATAGTGAAAGAAGTAATTGAAGGAATTGTTAAGCCACTCACCCACATCTGTAACCTATCATTTCCATCTGGTAAATTTCCAAACAAATGAAAATAGCAAAAGTAATACCTCTATACAAAACAGGAGACAGTCATTGTTTCACAAATTACAGGCCAGTCTCTTTACTCTCACAATTCTCCAAAATACTTGAAAAAATCTTCACTAAGAGACTGGATGATTCATTGAAAAACACAACCTCCTTACAGACAGCCAGTATGGTTTTAGAGCAGATAAATCTACATCTTTGGCACTGATCGAACTTAAAGAAGAAATTACTAGTTGTATAGATAAAAAAAAAAGTTCGCTGTAGGAGTATTTATAGATTTAAAGAAAGCTTTTGACACCAATGACCACAGAATACTACTAAGGAAACGGGAAAAGTATGGGATAAGAGGGGTCAGACTGAGTTGGGTGGAAAGTTATTTAAGTAACAGACAACATTTTGTACAAATTGGTGAGCACAAATCACCCTTCATGGACATCACTTGTGGTGTGCCCCAGGGGTCAGTTTTGGGACCCAAACTCTTTATTTTGTATATAAATGACATATGCCAAGTATCAAAAATTCTGAAATTTATTTTGTTTGCGGATGACACAAATATCCTTTGCACTGGTGAGAATTTGCAGCAGGTTTTTGAGGTGGTCACAACTGAAATGAAAAAGTTAACACAGTGGTTCAACAAAAATAAATGATCTCTAAATCTAAAAAAAACAAAGATTATGTTGTTTGGAAATTATAAAATAAATCATGAAATAATGGTAACGATAGATGATACCAGAATAGAAACAGTACAGGAAAATAAGTTTTTGGGGGTGACGCTAGACAATAAAATCTGCTGGAAACCTCACATCAGTCACATTCGGGCCAAGTTGGCAAAATCTATAAGCATACTGGGGAAGACAAGACACATCTTGGACTATAAATCATTGATCTTACTGTACAATTCACTGTTTCTACCTTATCTTAACTACTGTGTAGAAGTCTGGGGAAACACCTACAAGACCAACCTACAGTCAATATGCACATTACAAAAAAAGAGCTATAAGGATAATAAATAATGTAGGATATAGAGACCATACCAATTCGTTGTTTTTAAAGTCACATGTCATAAAGTTCGTTGATTTAGTTAAATTTAAGACAGCACAAGTAATGTTCAGGGCAATTAATAATCAACTCCCAACTAATATACAAAAAATATTTAAAAAAAAAGAGACAATGATCATAATTTGAGAGGAGACTTAATCTTTACAAAACCCAAGATACAAACAACCAAGAAAAGTATGTGCATATCTGTCTGTGGGGTGGATTTGTGGAACAGTCTGGAGCCGGAACTGAAACTATGTACAAACAGAAATCAATTCAAAAAGAGGTTTAAACATTATTTGCTGAAAGGATATATGTTAGAAGTGTAGTATTTATATATACAATTCACTATGCTCACTCTGGGACACTATGGAATGGTGGGTGGGACAGCACTGTGCATATCTGTGTTGTTTGAGGCTGGTTTTGATGTATGGACATCAATGTATGTTGGGATGGATGGGTGTTAATGTTGATATGTACAAAATACAGTTAATTGTTTACTTGGGGTCTTAAATGTGGTAATTTGTATATAATTCACATGGGTGTGTTTATGGAAAAGAGGAGATGGAATTAATAAGTGTTCACTTCTTCCTTCTCTCTTTCGAACACTGTATACTGTTACTTTATTGCATTTGTCATTCATTTTGTTTTTGCTATACTTTTTTGTTCGAAATAAAGTATCTATCTATCTATCTATCTTTACCAAATTTACCAGAAAAAAAAAAAATACAAATTTGGGAGAAAATAGTATAAATTCGCAAGAAGAAAGTAGCAACTTCATGATAGTTAAAAAAAAAAATAAAATTCTGAAATTTAAATGATTTTGCAAATATGTAAGGAAAAGGGCTTATTTTCTATGACAAAAATGATATGGTTTGTTGACCCAGTGAGCAGACTCGGAGAGCAAAGTAGATACAATTATCTTTATTATAATAATGTGGGGTGTGTGAATGTGTGGGTGTGTGTTCTTGCTGCAGCTGGGGGTGAGCAGAACGCCATTCAACCTGGCAACCCTAGGGACAAACAGAGACAGGATGGTTAGTGGCTTCACAGCTGGGAATGTGCTGGTTAATCTGCAGCTTACTGTTTGTAGAGATGCAGCGATGCTCAGGTTAGCACGACGACTAGCACGGTGGAGAGTTTCCTTCCAAGCGCAGGCTGGTTGTAGGTGGACAGCAGGGAAGCAGTCAGGCTGAGGCTACGGTCTCTGGAATCAAAGAGGGCGTGTATGGTCTTCATGGAGTAAGACAAATGACTCCGCATGGATTCCAGGGCAGCGTGGATTATATAGCCCCAGCCGTGATAAGAACCAGGTGTGTGCGCAGCTGGAGAGGATAATCACATCCAAGCAGACCATCACAGTACTCCCTCCCTACGAAACGCCTCTCGGCAGTCAATCCAACATACCTGGGTGCGTCCGGTAAAAGTCCCGAATGAGATCTTTATCCAGCACAAAGGAGGGACGCACCCAGGACCTCCGTTCCGACCCATAGCCCTCCCAGTCCACCAGGTATTGTAGGCCGCAACCCCAGCGGCGGACGTCCAGGATGGAACTGACCCTCCACGCCGGGTCACCGTCGATCACCATCGGCGGGGATGGAGACCTGGGAGGAGGACACAGAGGGCTGGAATAGAAGGGTTTGACATGAGACACATGGAAAGTAGGCAAATACGAAGGGGGGGGGGTAGATGCACAGAGACAGGGTTAATGATGCGGGTGATAATGAACGGCCCAATAAACCGTTGTGACGTCTTCTTACGCTCAGCCTTCAGATTAATATTTTTTGTTGATAGCCATACTTGCTGACCCACCTGGTAAGCTGGACCCCCAGTCCTGTGACAATTGGCCAAAGTAGAATTGCGTTCCGCCGTGCGCTGTAGCGCGGTCCGGGTAGCCCTCCACAGGCAGCAACAGCGTCTCAAATGGGCCCGTACAGACAGAACGGCGATGTCCCCTTCTTCTTCAGGGAATAGAGGAGGATTGTAGCCCAATGAAGCCTCGAACGGGGACATCCCGATCGCTGATGAGACCGTGGTGTTGTGGGCGTATTCGATCCATGGGAGGTGTATGCTCCAGGATGCCAGATTGGTGGCTGCCACACATGGCAGAGCAGCCTCCAGCTCCTGATTCACCCTTTCACACTGCCCGTTGCTCTGGGGATGGTAACCAGATGACAGGCTTACAGTAGCCCCAAGGGCATTGCAGAAGGACCTCCAAACCTGCAAAATGAATTGGGGTCCACGATCGGAGACGATGTCCAGTGGAATTCCATGTAGCCTCACCACATGTTGGACTAGGAGATCAGCCGTCTCCTTAGTCATAGGCAGTCCTTTCGGGGGACGAAGTGGACGGCTTTGGAGAACCTGTCCACAATGGTGAGGGGATAACAGTATGCTGGTTAGAAGAAGGAAGACCGGTGACAAAGTCCAACGACACATGGGACCACAGCCTGCCAGGGATCGGAAGGGGGTGAAGCAGACCGGCAGGAGAGGAGGAAGATGTCTTGTCTACGGCACACTGGGGGCAATGTCCCTCTGGATAGATGGCCACCAAAATGTCATCTGCAACAGGGCTACCGTGCGCCCCCTCCCGGGGTGGCACGCAAACCTGGAGGCATGAGCCCAGCGAATGACCTCCCCTCAGATGGCAGATGGAACAAACAGCTTCCCCGCTGGCCCCCTGCCCCGGTCCGGTTCAACCTCCAGCGCCTTTAGGACCTTCTCCTTGATGCCCCACGACAGGGCACCCATGACACATGATGGAGGAAGGATGGGGTGCTCCAACTTCTCCATGACATCAGAGGAGAATTGCCTGGACAGGGCATCGGGTTTGGTATTCTTGGACCCGGGATGATACGTGATGGTGAAGTCGAAACGGCCGAAGAACAGGGACCAGCGGGACTGGCAGGCATTCAGGCGCTTGGCCGTCCTAAGGTACGCCAGGTTCTTGTGGTCCATCCAGACCACAAACGGCTGGGACACCACTCCTCTAGTGCCATCTTAACCGCTAGGAGCTCTCTGTCGTCGATGTCATAATTATGTTCTGCAGGAGACAAGCGTCAGGAGAAGAACGCACAGGGGCATACCTTGCCATCCGCTGGGGAACGCTGGGACAGAACGGCCCCAACCCCCGAATCCGAGACGTTCACTTCCACCAGGCACTGCAGAGCAGGGTCCACCTGGACCAGGATGGGAGAGTCCGAAAACTGCTTCTTAAGGTTGGCGAAGGCTGCGGCCGCCTCCTCAGACCATCTGAAGGGCACCTTGGAGGAAGTCAGACGGGTCAGAGGGAGAGCAGTGATGCTATAATTTTTAATGAAGCGGCGGTAGAAGTTGGCGAACTCCAAGAACTGCTGCAGCTGTTTTCTAGAGGAGGGAGTGGGCCAATCTACCACCACTTTTACCTTACTGGGATCTGGGATGATCTCGTTGTGGGAGATGATAAAACCCAGGAAGGTCATCTTAGATGCGTGGAATTTGCACTTCTCACCTTTCAAAAATTACTTATTCTCCAGGAGTCGCTGCAACACTTGCCTCACATGCACATGGTGTTCATCCAGGGACTGCGAAAAAATAAGGATGTCATCAAGGTAGACGAAGATGAACACACCCAGAAAATCCCTCAGCACATCATTGATTAACCGCTGAAACACAGCGGGGGCATTGGTCAGCCCGAACAGCATGACCAAATACTCAAATTGACCGCTGGGGGTCCGAAACCCCGTCTTCCACTCATCACCTTCCCGGATGCGAACCAGATGGTAAGCATTCCGCAGATCTAGCTTAGTGAAGCAGGAGGCCCCCTGGAGGGAATCAAATGCCGAGTTAACAAGAGGCAGGCTGTATTTATCCTTGATAGTGATGTTATTCAGTTCTCTGAAGTCAATACACGGCCTTAACGAACCGTCCTTCTTTTCCACAAAAAAAACCCTGCCCCCACCGCCGAGGATGATGGCCGTATTATGCTGGAGGCCAATGATTCTTTAATATAAGCCTCCATGGCTTCCTGCTCTCGAGGTGACAGGCTGTAGAGACGACTCGACGATAGCGGGGCTCCGGCACGGAGGTTGATGGCACAATCATAAGGGTGATGAGGGGGAAGGGAGAGGGCCTGGGTCTTACTGAACACGGCGCCAAGGTCGTGATACTCCGGGGGCACCTTGGACAGATTGGGGGAAGGGATGGTGGAAACACTCAGAGGCAGTGACGGCGAGCATGCAGCTGATTGAAGACAAGCGCCGAGACAGAACGAACTTCACGATAATATACTCCCCGAGCGCCAGTCAATGGAGGGATTGTGAAGCCGTAACCATGGATACCCAGGAATGACCGGGGAGGAGGAAACCGGCACCACAAAGAACTTCAGTTCCTCCTGATGGTTCCCAGATGTAATGACAACCACTGGGAGGGTTTCAAATCAAATCAAATCAAATCAAATCAACCTATATTGTCATATTGCTGTACATACAACTGTAGCGCAGGCAAGATGAAACTGTGTTTCTCTCGGCATCCATATAAGTAGAAGCAACATGATTTAAGACACACTCACACATATCTTCACCCCCCCACCTCCCCATCCATTCACACATCCCTGAGACATACTTGGAAAAAAAAAACTAACTATAATATACAAATAATGCACATAATGTCCGTAGGTGCAGTAGTGAATATGAGAGATTCCGGGTCAACTGTTCAGCATAATAACAGCTTGTGGAAGGAAGCTGTTGATCAGTCTGGTGGTTCTGCCTCTGATGCTCCAGAATCGTTTGCCAGATGGCAGAAGTTCAAAGTGTTTATGCAGAGGGTGAGAACGGTCCTTGACAATGTTCAGTGCCCTGCTCCTACAACGGTTCTGATAAAGTTCTTGGACAGAGGGGAGGGAGACTCCAATTACCCTCTCAGCTCCCTTGACTATCCTCTGCAGGGCTTTTTTTGTCTGACATACTGCAGCTGGAGTACCATGTAGCAAAGCAGTACGTCAAAACACTCTCCACCACACCTCTGTAGGGTCCTGAGGATGCAAATGGGGAGAGAGGCCTGTTTGAGTTTCCTCAAGAAGTGTAGTCTCTGCTGAGCCCCCTTCCTGATCCCCAAGGAATTCTTGCTCCAGGTCAGGTCCTGCGAGATCTGCACTCCGAGGAACTTGATGTTCTCCACTTTCTCCACTAAACGGCCGTCGATGCTGAGGGGGATATGTTCAGACTGTGACCGCCGGAAGTCGATAATCATCTCCTTCGTTTTGTCCACGTTGAGCACCAGATTGTTCTCCCTGCACCAGCCCTCCAGGTCTCTCACTTCTCCCCTGTACACTGATTCCTCATCCCTCTGAATAAGTCCCACCACTGTGGTGTCGTCTGCAAACTTAATAATCTGGTTCCCCTTGTGTCTGGATACACAGTCATGTGTTAGAAGTGTAAACAACAGTGGACTGAGTACGCAGCCTTGAGGGGATCCGGTGCTCAGCATGACAGAGTTGGAGATGTTGTTTCCAACCCAGACAGACTGAGGTCTCTCAGTCAGGAAATCCAGGATCCAGAGACATGTGGCGGTGTTCAGACCAAGAAGGAGTAATTTCTCCATCAGTCTCTGGGAAATAATGCTGTTGAATGCTGAACTGAAATCAATGTACAGGAGTCTGGCGTAGGTGTCTTTCTGGTCCAGGTGGGTGATGACAAGTGCAGGGTGGTGACTATAGCATCCTCCGTGGAGCGGTTTGAATGATAAGCAAACTGTGATGCAGGGAGGCCGGCTGTAATGTGTGGTTTGACAAGCCTTTCAAAACACTTCATCACAATTGGTGTCAGTGCAACAGGACAATAGTCATTCAAACAGGACACAACTGGTTTCTTTGCCACCTGTACAATGATAGAGATCTTGAAGCATCTGGGAACGATGGCCTGACTCAGGGAGATGTTATAAATGTCAGTCAGGACATCCGCCAACTCGCTCGCGCAGTCTCGGAGCACACGTCCCGGGATGTTGTCCGGACCTGCAGCTTTACGTGGGTTGACTCTGGTTAGGGTCCCCCGTGTGTCCGCTGTGTTGATGGTAAAAGCTGGTCCGACCGATGGTGGGGGTGGACCAGCCCTCCCTCTGATTGTCGGGTTTGATGCTTCAAAACGTGCAAAGAAGTCGTAGAGCCTGTCTGGAAGCGAAGCGTCGTCATCATCGACCCCCTGCCTAGACTTATAGCCCGTCAGTGTCCGAACTCCCTGCCATATCTGCTTGGTGTTCCTAGTGTCACAGAGGTGTCCCTGGATTTTCTCCGCATAGGCACGCTTCGCCGCCTTAATTCCCTTTGAGAGCACAGACCTGGCTGAGCGGAGGGCGATCCTGTCCTTCACTCTGAAGGCTGAATCTCTGGCTGTAAGCAGCAAGAGCACCTCTGCGGTCATCCAGGGCTTGTGGTTTCCCCGCATAGTGATGGTCTTCACTGTAGTGACATCCTCTGTGCACTTCGCGATGTAGCTGGTGACCGTTTCAGCATACTCCTCCACATCTGTCTTGTCTTCCTGGGAGGCTGCTATTTTGAAGACCTCCCAGTCTGTGTGCAGAAAACAGTCTTTCAGTGCAGAGGTTGCACTCTCTGGCCAAATCCTGATTTGTTTCACTGCTGGCCTACTGCACTTCAATAAAGGTTTGTAGACAGGCACCAGCATCACGGATATGTGGTCAGAAAGGCCGAGGTGGGGGCGGGGTATCGCCTTATATGCATCTGTGTTTGTGTACACTAAGTCCAACATATTCTCTCCTCTGGTCTTAAAGTCTACACATTGTTTAAACTTGGGGAGCACAGTCTTTAAGCTGGTGTGGTTAAAATCCCCCGCAACCACCACAAAACTGTCCGGATGTGAAATTTGGATTTCGCTAATAGCATTGTGTAGTTCCCCGAGTGCCTTCTTAGCATTAGCATTAGCGTTAGCGCTCGGCGCTAAGTAAACAGCCGCTACAACCATGCTGCTGAATTCCCACAGCAGATAAAATGGCCAACAATTTACAATAAGGAACTCCGACAATGGAGAGCAGTGTTTAGATACTATTGTGGCGTTAACGCACCAGTTCTTGTTAACATAGATGCATACCACCCCCCCCCCCCCGGCTCTTACCGGAGCTCACCGTTTCTCTGTCTGCTCTGTTTGCTGGGATACAGTAACGAGGGGGGCTTTGGACAGAGCGATAAGTCTCAATGGAACCTTGAGCGATAGGCAGGGGAGACCCAACCGGGTTGCCAGTTTCCCAGAGATGAAGTTCTGCTCAGCCCCCAAATCTATCAGTGCATGCGTCCCTATTTCAGTATGTTTGTGAATGAAGCGAATAGGGAGACATAAACTAGATAGGGGATTAGTTAAAGGTGAGTCCGTGAGTCCCCCTAATGCAACGCACGGACTCCCCCTTTTGGCCGCTCAGGACATGACACTACCTCATGCTCCTCACTCCGGCAGTACAGACACAACCCCAACTCACGGCGGTGCTGTTTCTCCGCCAAAGAAAGCTTGGATTGCCTAGCTGACGTGAGTTCCGGACCCTCCGGGGAATCTGAGGAAGGTAGGGCCAATAGAGAGGGCCGTGGGGAATGACGAGATTGAGCACCCGAATGACCAGAGGACCTACGTTCCGCTGCCCGTTCCCTTAATCTGTTATTGAGGCTGATGGACAAGGAGATTAATTCAGAAAGCCTACCCGGCTTCTCCAAGGAAGCCAACTCATCCTGCAGGCTAGGGGTAAGACTCTTAATGAAAATACTGCACAGTGAAGCATCTTCCCACCCGACCTCTGTAGCAACTACCCGGAAGTCGACAGCGTAATCTGCTGCAGATTGAGTTCCCTGCCTAAGGTTAAGCAGCCGGGAGGTAAGCACACCATCACAGTCAGAATGGTCAAATGCTTCTTTGAACTCACTAACAAACTGTGCATAAGTCATGCTGGAATAAATCACCCTAGCCATGACAGCATAGGCCCAAGCTAGAGCTCGCCCCTCTAACAAATTAATAACATAGCCTATCTGGCTGTGATCAGTGGGGAAATCCCATTGTACCCACTGAAACACAATCTCACACTGCATAATGAAACCTCTCGCCCCCCCTAGCGTTCCACCAAAACGGGTGGGAGTGGGGACGGGAGTTAGCCGAGGAGAAGATCCGTGCCCGGGTGGGTAGCTAGCAGGAGCCAAGAAGCTACTAGGAAACGACGGAGCCGGTGGAAACGTCTGCGGGCTAGCCAAACGATCCAACCGGTCCGTTATCCGGGTTAACTGATTCAAAATAATTTGTTGCTGATAAGCTAACTGATCTACTTGGGTCTCGAGGTTGTTAACTTTGCGTGTCAGTGCGCTGTCAGCTGGGTCACTTTGGTGGAGTCGTACTGACATGGTTTGTTGACCCAGTGAGCAGACTCAGAGACCAAAGTAAATACATTTATCTTTATTATAATAATGTGGAGTGTGTGAATGTGCGGGTGTGGGTTCTTGCTGCAGCTGGGGGTGAGTAGAACGCTGTTCAACCTGGCACCCCTAGGGACAAACAGAGGCAGGATGGTTAGTGGCTTCACAGCTGGGAATGTGCTGGTTAACCCCTTGCACTCTGGTCAATTTCCCTAAAAATGCCAAAAAATAACGTACCCAAAGTAAATCAAAAGCTGTTCTTCAACCCTTTGCAGCATCTTCATGGGGTTGGTCTCAAACACTTTGAATTTTTTGGCAAAACAGTCATAATCTCTTTAAGTGCTCCGGCCACTGAGTAACAGTCATCTGAACATACTGAACTTGAAGAAAATAAATTTCGCCTGGGTGTTTTTTTGGATACAAATGCTTGCAAATAACACACAGCTGTCAGATACTGGCTGGAAAATGCAACAGAAATGTAGAACCAAGTGTTATCAAGCTGAGGTCAAAATTTTGTAACAATACCACAAAAAATGAATATATTACACAGCTTTTTCCTCAGGTAGTTCCCAGGCGTTTTTGAACTGTGCCAAATTGTGCCAAATGGCACAGTTTGGAAAAACGTCTGTAACTTTTGAATGATTCAATATAGAAGCTTGATGTTGGGCTCCAATGAAAGGTGACACTCAGGGCTGTGTGTGTGTGTGGGGGGGGGGTTGTCCCCCCCCCACCCTGCTACAGAGGACGGACATCGCCCGTTGCGCCACGGTCATGGTGCGCCGCGGTCTATTACGCACAGTTGTAATTTACCGATCGGTCAAAAGTCATTTTTGATTACAATTTTCAGGGATAAAGAATAATTTAGCTTATAACACTTACCTGTTCACAACAGCAGTGTCGCTGGCGAACTTCTCTTCCTCATTGTCAGACAAACATGACGCTGGTCCGCTTGTTACGGACTCGTGGTTCTGGTCACGTGACCCGGTCAAACCATAATTCCATTATTACAGTTTTGGGCTTCCATGATTGCGGTTTTGGCGAACGATTTTTCAAAACAAATAAGAAAAGTAGTGAGAAAAAAAGACTGGCGAACGCGTGTGTGTCACCCAGCGACTAAAACAAAACAGATTTTGCAAGGGAGGCATGCTTTCGAACTACTGTGCTTCAATTGGCTCGCTGTATTCGCAGCCGTTGGTAGGCGGGTCCTTCTTGCTAGGTTTTCAGTCATTGGTTCTTCAATGTTTCAGAAACCCAATTCAAGGCTCTTATTAGTCGAATGAGAGGTCAATCACATCTAAACCAATCAAAGCACTCCTTTGGCTTTCTGTTCGCGGCTGTGTCTGTAGTGGAAGAACGGAAATGCAGCTTTTTTTTTTTTTCAGTGCCTCCTAGCTAGGACGCCCTCGTGCCCCCTAGGACGCAGAGACATGTCCGCCCGCGGTACACCAAAGTGCAACAGGTTAATCTGCAGCTTACTGTTTGTAGAGATGTAGCGATGCTCAGGTTAGCACGGCGGCTATGGCCAGGAGGACAGCGTCCACAGAGCCCATTGCAGCATGTAGATGGTGGAGGTGTAGTTCGTGAGAGGTGAGGTTCAGTCCGCCGCCAGGTGGGACAGGGTCCGCCGCCACGGAGCTCCACCTATGCACAGGGGACTGATATGGAGATGGTGAGAGAAGGCTGAGGCTTACTTTCATGGTGGAGAGTTTCCTTCCAAGCGCAGGCTGGTTGTAGGTGGACAGCAGGGTAGCAGTCAGGCTGAGGCTATGGTCTCTGGAATCAAAGAGGGCGTGAGTGGTCTTCATGGAGTAAGACAGACGACTCCGCACGGATTCCAGGGCAGCGTGGATTATATAGCCCCAGCCGTGATGAGAAACAGGTGTGTGCACAGCTGGAGAGGATAATCACATCCAAGCAGGCCATCACAAAAAATTGCAAATTTGAGAAAAATGCTACATTTTTATGAGAAAATGTGAATTTAGTGGGAAAACATCGGGGAAGTACTACATTTTTATACAAAAAGTAGGCAAATTTACAAGAAAAAAATGTCTGATTTACAAGAAAAGCTGTAAAACTATGATAAAGAAGCTGCACACAGGAAAAAGTGACATTAGAAACATCACAGTGCTACATAAAACACTGATGAAGTCTATTAAGGGAGAAAAAAGATTGGACAGAATATTTGGAGCCCCAAAAGTTGGTAGTGAAGACAGCCCTAACTTTAAATGTGTTTATAATATGCTTTTAGTTGATATATAATATATATATATATAGTACATGCACACACGTATATTCAGTACTGAAGTGACCATACAGGAAGAGCAACAGGCTGGAGGAGATGACAAATACTTCAAGAAAAAAATGCTGGAAGAAGCATTGCAACTTTTTATTTATTAATTTATTTATATTTTTAGCATTCCCTTTATTACAAATGGACCCTTAAACACCAACAAACTCAAAAGGTATGGTGTTAAGGTGATGAATCTTGTTATACTTGGAGCTAAATCACTAGACAGTGATGATAATTATCAATAATTATGATGGCTTATTATAACAAGCCATCAATATCTCAATGTTTGTTCACTGCCTAGTTTGTGTAATGCTGTCTCCTGATTAAATAAAATGGGAACAGAAAACTAGAAATGGGACTTTAAGCTCAATAATTAAATTCCAGATTGATCAGTGATGCTGTATTGCAGTGCTTTTGAACTCATTTTAACACATTATGCATATGGGTAAAATTTAGAGTGCTTTATTTTCCTTAATGAGCTATCTTAAAAGGTTCAGGCCGATGAAATGCATCTATTCTTTCATTCATTTATTTGGCATCTATTTCTTATATATTCATTTAGTAGATACGCCTTTGTGCAGTTGTGGTATTTTAACAGAGGATAGAAGATCTGAAAATGATCTGCAGGGAAAATAGTCAATTTCTTTTAAACTGGATATTTAAGAATAGCCTTCACAGTGACTTAGTAATCAAAAGTGGTAAAACCTGCCTTTTAACTGAATTTTATAATTATCAAAATCATGACATTTTAAAAAATACAGAACAGCATATGATTAACTTGAATTTTGTGGGGATGACCAGCAATATTTAAAAGCATTTATATTTCAGTACCAGTGGTATAGACAGTTTGTTTGTACTTGATAAATGTTCAGAGCTGCTAACATTTTGATGAGTACTGAAACATATGTAAATTTCACTCTAACAACTGACAACCAAATCCATTCTGATCACATTTCATGAATGATTAATACAATGTAAAGACCAAATCTGCATCAGAAAAGCTTATTATTTCTCAGATCAGCTAAATCCTGTAAGGCAGCATTTGTTCTGTGGTGTACTCCAATAGCTTTAACTTACATTAGCAAACTAGCAACCAGCTAACGTCAGACAACAATTCACCATCTAAATCAATAATATAATATTTACCTTCTTTTGGACAAAGGGGTTTGTCCTTTTATTTGGCAACCAACAATTTAAAATGGTTTGTTGCCCTCGTGGAGCTCTTTTCATTGTCTCACTTGTGAACTGAATGCATTCTAGACTTAGATGACCATCCTCACCTGCCACCCCTACAAATGGCTGAGTATTGACCAGAGAAGGCGCATGGACCGGTTGGGCAATATCAAGTCTGCAGGGAGGGGGCTGGGGGGGTACATTGTCTGATTATTAGAAATGTTACTTTTCGTTGCTTGCAAATGAAAGAACAACAACTTCTTCATACTCACTTGTAGATATTTTTTATTAATTATAATTATATGATTATGGGGGGGGATTATATTGGATGGATTTGATTTTGGGGTGGTTACAACCCCCCATCCCCCCCATAAATTATGCCTATGGGGCCACAGCTCTTATAATCATTAAATTTAGTGGTGTTATAGTGGAGACCACAGATTAGAAAAACCAAGAATTTAAGGGGTTGAGACATAGTCAAGACCAAGACCACTGTGTATGAAGGTCTTGTCTTAGGAGACTTGTCTTGACGAGGTCTAGACTACAACACTAGAATTCAAGTGTTTCAAATCTTCATTATTCAGCAAACTGAGATGTTTTGGACAGTTTTCTGCTTCCACCTCTGTAGGAACAGTTTGGAGTCTGTTCCAGCACAGTGTTTGCGAAAGACAGTGGAGAAGCATTAGCAACTGTTAGTAAATCTTAGCGACAGTGTCTGCAACAATTAGCAACCATTTGCCATTCTTATGCCACTGTGTGAAAAGTTTGGGACCTTTTGCCAACTCTGGGGAAAATACCAAGGGAAAGTCAAGTGATTCTAGGAGATTCAGATTTTAAGTGTTCATCAGGGTTCTTAAGCAGTTGCTAGTGTTCACTACTTTGAGGACCAAAAAGAACTTTACTGACACATGTTACAACCATAAACTGTAAATGCTTACAACTATTTTGAAAAAATTTGTAGCTGTTTGCAGAAAATATGTTTAAAAAAAATTGTTTGTGAACAATTTTCCAACCTTGATGAAACCCCAAAACAACGTTAATCAGCATTCGCCGCTCTGTGAGATACTAGCTCCATGGAGCGGAATGGTCAGATCAGTGATACAGAATATTTAATCTGCATGGTCACGTGTTGTGAGCAGTTGGAGCACATGAGCATTTGGATGTTTTCTTCCTCTCTCGATTTGCCTGAGCAGAGGACAGAACAGAACAAAGTCACCATACTGGTCTGACATTTTGGACTTTTGGGGTCAAACATCGGTCAGGATGGCTCAGATGTTACAATGAGTGGTCACCATGACAACAGCAATAAGGGATGCCTTCCTGGATCTGCCAGTACTAGTTTTACCAGATTTTTCTTCTTTCTGTTCTCTAGCTCTTTTTGTGTCTCTGTCTTCACCAAATGTGTATTTTCTTCTTTTCTTTCTTCCTTTCTTCTTCTTCTTCTTCTTCTTATTATTATTATTATTATTCTTATTCTCCTCCTCTTTTCTTTTTTCCCACCTATTTTACAGTGTAAATGGAGAAGTAATCTCCTGGCTGTTTTTTGGGAAACTGATGCTTTCCGATGACCTCTCTATGGCACCGTGTTCCCTCACGGGCGGACACCAAAATTACAGCAACCTTCACATGGAGCAAAGAGCAGCAGAGAAAATTGTCTCTTTTTGAAAACTGTGTTTCTATTTAGCGGCACAATAACTCAGTGAGGGAGCCTGGGGGGAGAAGAATCCCTCCACTGACTCTTCATGGCTGCTCCACTTCCTGCTTCATCACCTCCATCACAACCCTTCATCCTCAGATGTTGGCTAGCGAGATAATATTCTTCATCATCATCATCACCATCAAGGTAGGGGTTGATTGGATGACGTCATCTGGAGCAAACGACCTGTGGAGAAGTGAAACATCTGTGCCATACCAACCATGCTTTAAAGCTCTTCACAGTTCGCTGTCAAACTGAGCCAACTGCCTGTCAGCCAATTCTGTCGCAGCACACCGTCTGTCTTCATTATAATGAAGCTCTCATTGGCCGATAATTATAATGAAGCTCTCACTGGCTCGCTCTCATTGGCTGATAATTATCGGCCAATGAGAGCGAGAGCAATGGGGAAGTTCACTTTCCCCGTCAGATATGTGGACATAAAAATCCACAGGTTTGCACGTGTGGATGAATTGGAGTTAGTGCACTCAGACACACACACACGGCGAGGTGAGGGCAGGCTGATCTGACTGCAGCGGCGCCAGTGATTTTACCGTAAACTCATCTCAGTCCCCATGATTACAGCCATCGCTAGAAATGGCGAATAATGGCAGCAATGTGCTGTGAAATGAAGTCCATTACGTGTGTGTGTGTGTGTGTGTGTGTGTGTGTGTGTGTGTGTGTGTGTGTGTGTGTGTGTGTGTGTGTGTGTGTGTGTGTGAGAGAGAGAGAGAGAGGTTGGAGAGCGAGATGAGAGCCGACGATGATGATGGTGATGATTGTGATGAACCCACTGAGACAGAACGGAGTGTGTGGGCGTGTGTGTGTTCATGAGGGACATACAGACAGGTGATTGGTGGAGATCAACCTCTACACCTGGATCGGGTCCTGGAAGGGTTGGGGTTAAACTGGACGGGTCAGATGCTGCCTCTCTTTCCCACACAGGGTGTCCTTTGGCCTTAGTGTACACCAGGGTTGATTTATTTTGTTCCATCCGTTTCTCCTTAGAAAGACAGTAAGCTTCATCCGTATAAGATGAGGAAGGTTGGAAATGTGCACGACTAGGAAAAAATTCACAGATTTCTGGGGGGGGGGGCATTTATGATAGGGAAGAAAACTCATAAATTTATTTTTTTTAAAAAGCCGCAAATTAATGAAACTGTCAAGAAAAAAATGCACATGTATCGGGGGTGGATAAAATCTACTGTAGGGTTCTATCTGTCCTGGTCACTGACACCTGTGCAGTCGTGATGACTGTCCTGTTCCACAGATCCACAGGTGCTAACGGTAAAGAGGTGAATCAGCAGTTCATCTCAGTTTTCAGGGCACATTGGCTCTTGGTCATTTCATTCCCTGCACCCTCATCCAAGTAACATGACTTTGGTTGTTCTTGGTGCTCATAGGAGTGGTGTGTTTTAAAAGGGGCACAACTGGGTGCAAAGTTATGACATAACACTTCTGACCCACAAAAACCACGTCTGCAGTCAATGGGGCATTATTAGCTGCTATTTACTATTTATTAAAGTGTCTTCTACAGGTTAAAGTTTTAAATCATTTCTCCACTATATTTTAAACATTAGTACAGGTTGTGACACTTTAAACAGAAATGTCTGCCTTTAGGTCAGTTCTGCCCCTACGTAAAACAGCTCTTTATTTTTCAAAATGCGTCACATTGTGTAACATCAGGGAAATGTCTGCCTCAGCTCTCTGTACAGCTGTGGTGTGGTGTTATGAATTTATCTTTAAAAAAGTACATGAATAGCCCCATTTCCACTACAGGAACAAGGAGTCGGTTTTACAAAAAGTTCCCCCGTGGTGTGTGTGTCTCCACTACAGGAACCTCCTTTAAAGGGGAAGTATTCAGACCCTGGTCAGGGATAGGGACTTAAACGTACCACAAAGACTGCTGGTGGGGTTTCGGATTGGCATGATGTTAGTTATACCGTATACTGAGTCCGTTCCTCTCCGAAACTATTTAAACACCAAGAGCGGAAGAAGATGGATGGATGGATGGAGTGGTGAGTTTCCACCACTCCACTCTACATTCATTTCATCCATCATCATTTCTGTGTGATTTCAGCATATTTTAAACATATTTTACCTTGCCGCATTCTGTCGGGGTCAAAGCTGTCAGGCAATTACATCACCAACAAATCCTCCAGAGACTGAGGGTCCTACCCCCCCACAGGTCAAGCAATTATCAAGTTCCTGTCCCCTAAAACTGGTTCCAGGTCCTTGTACTGGAAACAGTGTTCTTGTTATCAGCAATTTCTCCCAGCTCAGTAAAACCATGTTTAACATGAGCTAAAATCTGACGATGATAAACGACAATGTGGCAAGAATTTTAGAGTCAGTCACATGTGACAGGTACACTTACAGGACTGTTTCACAGTATTAATGATCATAAACCAGCAATAACTCGCAGCTAAACAACTCACCATAACAGCTGTGTAGTTCTTCACTCCACAGGTTAATGTCTGTCTGGTGGTGGTCATTTCTTCAGTGGCTTTGAGACTCCGCACTTTTAAGATAAGATAAGATAAGCCTTTATTAGTCCCACAATGGGGAAATTCCAGGATTGCAGCAGCACAGGGATAGCAACACACACAGCAATGATTTAGAAGATAAGAAAATAAGAGCAGTGAATATACATATGTACACATAAATATATAAATATATATACACAATATATATACATACATATACTGTATATACATACATGCATGTATATACATATATACTATATATACATATACTGTACACATTTTATGTACATTGTTACATTTGTGAAAGTACTACCATACCTGTGTATATTTCCATAATCCTGGGCTATTTTTATCTCAGTCGTGTGTTTAATCGTGTGTTCTGTAACTGTGTTTTATGTAATCCTTCTCTCTTACTTTATTGCGCAGTAGCCTGGGGGAGCACCACAATTTCGTTGTCCTGCACAACTGTACAATGACAATAAAGCCTATTCTACAGGTGCATCTCAATAAATTAGAATGTCAACAAAAAGTTGATTTATTTAGGTAATTCAATTTAAAAAAAATAAACTTCAGTATTATCTAGATTCATTACACAGAGAGTGAAATATTTCAAGTGTTTATTTTATTTTAATTTTGATGATTATGGCTTACAGCCCATGAAAACCCCAAATTCAGTTTCTCAAAAAATTTGAATATTGCATAAAATTAATTTAAAAAAAATAGTTTTTTTAATAGAAATGTTGGCCGACTGAAAAGTATGTCCATGTACACACTCAATACTTGGTCGGGGCTCCTTTTGGATTAATTACTGTATCAATGTGGCGTGGCATGGAGGTGATCAGCCTGTGGCACTGCTGAGGTGTGATGAAGGTCCAGGTTGCTTTGATAGTGACCTTCAGCTCATCTGCATTGTTGGGTCTGGCGTCTCTCATCTTCCTCTTGACAATCCTCCATAGATTTTTTATGGGGTTTAGGTCAGGAGAGTTTGCTGGCCAATCAAACACAGTGATGCCATGGTCATTAAACCAGGTTTTGATACTTTTGGCAGTGTGTGTGTGTGTGGGGGGGGGGGGGGTGCCAAGTCCTGATGGAAAATGAAATCAGCTTCTGCATAAAGCTTGTCAGCAGAGGGAAGCATGAAGTGCTCTAAAGTTTCCTGGTAGACGACTGCGCTGACTTTGGTCTTGATAAAACACAGTGGACAAACACCAGCAGATGACCTCTGGTCAGATAAAAGTAAATTTTGCATTTCATTTGGAAATCAAAGTCCCAGGGTCTGGAGAAAGAGGGTAGAGGCACAAAATCTAAGTTGCTTGAGGTTTAGTGTGAAGTTTCCACAGTCAGTGATGATTTGAGGAACCATGTCATCTGTCGGTGTTGGTCCACTGTGTTTTATCAAGACCAAAGTCAGTGCAGTCGTCAAACAGGAATTTTTAGAGCTCTTCATGCTGCCCTCTGCTGACAAGCTTTATGGAGAAACTAGTTTCATTTTCCAGCAGGACTTGGCACCCCCCCCCCCCCCACACACACACTGCAAAAAGTATCAAAACCTGGTTTAATGACCATGGCGTCACTGTGTTTGATTGGCCAGCAAACTCTCCTGACCTAAACTCCATAGAGAATCTATGGAGGATTGTCAAGAGGAAGATGCAAGACACCAGACCCAACAATGCAGACGAGCTGAAGGTCACTATCAAAGCAACCTGGACCTTCATAACACCTCAGCAGTGCCACAGGCTGATCACCTCCATGCCACGCCACATTGATACAGTAATTAATCCAAAAGGAGCCCCGACCAAGTATTGAGTGTCTATATGGATATCCCTTTCAGTCGGCCAACATTTCTATTAAAAAACTATTTTTTAAAATTAATTTTATGTAATATTCTAATTTTCTGAGAAAGTGAATTTGGGGTTTTCATGGGCTGTAAGCCATAATCATCAAAATTAAAATAAATAAACACTTGAAATATATCACTCTCTGTGTAATGACTCTATATAATACTGAAGTTTATTTTTTTAAATTGAATTACCTAAATAAATCAACTTTTTGTTGACATTCTAATTTATTGAGATGCACCTGTATTCTATTCTATTGCTCCTCCTCTGCTCCTGGTCTCTATGATGTCTAACAGCTTCATCATTATCAGGCTGTGGTCCCTCATATCAACACACACTTATATTTCGCTCCTCTTCAGAGGATTAACAATTCAGACTGAGCAGTAGGTAAAAATCCAAAGCCTTCATTGATCCTCCAGCTGTGAGATGTTTGTTTCTAACCTCTGTTGACCTGCGGTTCTTCAGCAGCAGCAGCCTGTCGAGGTTCAGCTCTGTATCTACATGTGTGCCAGTCAGTAGGAGTTATTTTCCTTCTTCCTCTTCTCCAAGCTCCTCGGTTTAACTCTAATTGCCTCCGTGTGTCTGACAGTGATTGGTGGAGAGTGCCTTGTTACTCCCTCTGTTCTCCTCTTGTTTTCTGTCTCCATCCGACCGGCCTTCTTCTGTAAAGTCAAACTGCCTTTTTGATGTGGTCTGCCAGTAAATTGGTATGGCTGCTTCCACTCTGATTCTGTTTGTGTCTCTCAGATCTATTCTTCAGTAGTTTGGGTGAATTTTGGTCAGGAACAGAATCACCCTGGGCCGGCTCATTAGGCTCCACCAATAAAAGAGGGTTGGCTCTCCATCATTCTGCTGAAACATGGCAGCAGCTGATTATGAAGTCACACCGGTCATCAGGGTTCATTATGTCCAGGCTGACATCTGAGGTTCCATTAGACAGTAAAAACCTGTCATATTTATGAGGGAAACAGTTGTTTGTTCAGGAGAAAGCAGCCCTACATACATTAGAAAAAACACAAATTTATTTCCAGTAGCTTTTTTCGTCCTTTATTACTCTTAAGTATTTTTGGTGAAGAGTACTTAAAATCATGATGTAACTTTACTTGACTCTAACTTCTCGATGCTCTATCATGTGATCGTACCGTTTCTGGGTCACCATGGTAATCTTATCACCATGACGTAATTATTACTTCCCATCATCTGTTTACAGAAGCCCTAAGCAGCCACACGCTAATCCACTTTATTTTCGCTGTTCTCCCATAAAACCAAACTAACTTCATGTTTTCCTGTGATCTGAAGTTCTTCCTGTCATTTTCTCTGATAACAGATGTTGTTTTCATGAAATAATGAAACTGTGGTTCTGGGTGATCACATCACTCTTTTGGCACATCCCACTCTTTGCTGGTCATGAAATATGCTAATCAGGTAATCTGGAACAGCCAGTGGATTTCTCATGTTCAGCTATTGATGAGGTGTCATGTCAGTTGTTGGGCCATCATGTTCATGAGCGTTCTTCTCGTGATTCTGAAGATCAGTTGGCTATCTCAGCCCATTTGTCCTGACTCCTGCTCCTTGCTAAAAACTCTTTCTATGACTATCAGGTTTCTCCAGCTCCCTGTAGCCCTAGGCTCTGAGTTCTCCTTGACTGGCTCCCTAGCCCCCTCATGGAAATTCACCCGGACCTCCATGTAAGAACTCTTGTCTCATCATATTATATGGCTACCCCCTTGTGCTCCAGGATCTTTGGCTCCTTGACTCCTTGCTGGACTTTCATGCCTCCTCCTTCATGGACCTCCTTGTGATCAGAAATCCCTCAAGTAAGAACTGAGCTCCTTGCATTATTACGCCAACGTCCCTGCTTCAAGATCTTCTGCTCCTTTTTCCACACCTCTGTGTCCTTCAACCTCCGTGTCCATTCCTCTGTGGACCCCCTTGTCTGTTGGACCCTCGACTACAGAATAATGGTACATGTCTACTGGTCTGTTTTTTTGTTGGAAGGTATCACCTCAAGGATGAGTTGGCGTGTGGGGATAGGTGTAACCACGTGGAGTAACAGAAGATAGTCGACATTGTTGAAGGCCGATAGTGAAAGAGCTCTGTCCCACAAGTCAGCATGCTCACATTTGCATGCTAATGTTAGCATTAGAATGCAAATGTTCACATTACCATTAGCATTGACGCTATATTAGCGTGCTAATGTTAGCATTAGTGTGGAAATGTTAGTATTAACATTAGCATTGACATATTAGCATGCTATTGTTAGCATAACGCTAACAGTAGAATGCCAACATTAACATGTTTATTTATGAGTCAAAGATCTCTGTCCCGGGGGAACAACTCTCATTGTTCCTGCTGCACACAACACAAAGACTGCACCTGTTGGTTGATGGATCGGGCTGTCAGCAATCTTTCGTGGACTGAAACTCCTGGACAACATCGTGCATTGTGAGTAAACCTTGTCTGATGTCTCTGAAACAAACCAGTGAAAAGTGTTTCTAGCAACATTTCAAGTATTGTTATCTCAAGAAAATGAAGTTTAGTTGAGGTCAGGAGAAATTGCATCCTGTTATCTCAGAAAAACTTTTATCTTTACAGTGGAGATCAAAATTAGAGATCAGCGTATTAATCCTTGATTTATTCTGTAATATACCATAATTATTCTTCATTGTTCAGAATTTGACAGAATGTCAGCTGTGGCTATACCACTGCTGTACTCGCATTTTTTTTTTTTTTAAATAACCAAGGCACTTCAACACAAACATTTATTTTGTCAAAAAGAAAAACAGAGAGCAAAATTAGAGAACAGTAACCACTGTGTCAGAAGAGAAGATTTAAACAATATTTTTTAAGGGCTGCTTCTATGTTTATGCTTATTTAATGTTGAGTGGTGGCATCTTAGGTTTGCTCTAAACCAGGGGTGTCCAATCATGTGCCATGGAGGGCCAAGACCCTTCAGCCTTTACCTCCAACCAGTGTCTGCAACAGCAGATTCCACTGAATTTCTTCCCACTGACTGCTGATAAGTGAAAAAAACCTGCTGAAGAGACTGGGTAGAAGAGAGAACCTGCAGGGTCTTGGCCCTCCATGACACATGATTGGACATCCCTGCTCTCAACAATGTCTCATTGTGCTTGTGTGCAATGACAAAGTTATTCAATTCAATTCAACTATAGGAATGAAAATGAACAGGAAGTGTAGAGACCCTTGCTTTGAATGACTTCAGCACATCTGCCCCCACAGGACATCACTAGTTTCTCACACTGCTCTGGTCTGATCTTGGTCCATTCTTCTTCAGTTTCTTCCACAGCTCAGTAACTGTTGTGGGTTTATAGGCCATAACTTTGTCACCAAAGATTTTCCAGAAATTCTCTATGGGGTTTAGATCTGGACTCTGGGCTGGCCATTTCATTGTTTCAGTATTGTTAGATTCAAGAAACTGTTTAACCCGTTTCGCAGTGTGACAGGGGGGGTTGTCTTGCATGAAAATTGTGAGCTGATTGGGAGACAATTGCAGTGAAGGAAATGCATGTTGCTGAAGGAGGTTCACAGAAACATTTGCATTCACCTGCCATGTAGCTGTACGAGAGGCCCAACTCCTGCTGCAGAAAACATCCCCAAAACTATAACACTTCCTTCTCCAATTTAACAGACTTCTTTACACACTTTGGGTTCAGTCTTTCCCCAGTTTGACACCAAACATATTGTTTCCCATCAGACCCCAAAAAATTGAACTTCCTGTCATCACTGAAGTGCACTCTGGACCAGTTCTTCTCTGTCCACACAACATGTTCCTCAGCAAAGGCAAGTCTAGCCTTTTTATTGTTTCTGCTGATGAGAGGTTTGGTCACTGCAGAGTGAGCTTTGAGTCCAGATTGTCTTAAACGGAGAGACACTGTGTGCTGAGACAGATCCTTGTCCTGTTCAGCAGTGAACTGGCAAGTAATTCCAGCTGCAGTGTTGAACCAATTCCTCATTGAGTCTTTGCATAATCCTGTCCCACAAACCAGAGTAGTGTGAGAAACTAGTGATGTCCTGTGGGTGCAGATGTGCTGAAGTCATTCAGAGCAAGGGCCTCTACATTTCCTTTCAATCCTATAGCCCCCCCCCCCCCAAAAAAAAAGTTTAAATCTTCTCTTCTGACACAGTGGTTACTGTTCTCTTATCTTGCTCACTGGTGTTTTGTTTGCTGATTTTTTTTTTTTAATTTTTTTTTTTTTTTTACAAAATAAATGTTTATGTTAAAGTGCCTTGGTTATTAAAAAAAAGCAAAAAAACATGCTAGTACAGCAGTAGTATAGCCACAGCTGAAATTCTGTAAAATTCTGAACAATGAAGAATAACAATATTACAGAATAAATCAAGTACTAATATGTTATTCTCTAATTTTGAGCTCCACTGTACATAAAGACATAGTTAAGTTATCTCTACATAAAGACACAGTTGACAGGTAAATTTGTTATTATGAGAAAACTGAGTGGTGGCCTTATGGTAGAGCACCCGCCCCTCAGCTGGTAGGTCATGGGTTCAAGCCCCAGCCAGTCATACCAAAGACCATATAAAAGTGGTACTTCCAGCCCTCTAGCTTGGTGCTCAGCATAATAGAATGGGGGAAGGAAAAATTGTAATCCTCGGACAACAGATGGAAATTAGCCACTGGCTATAATCTGGCAAGTTTACATTGATTGATATCAGTGTTCATCAACATGCACTGTCCTTAAAAACAGCAATTTGCAATTTACTATGGTGGCCCAAAGAGCTCAACAAAATGCAGAAGCTACAGCACAACAACAAAAGCCGCAAAACAAATAATAATGGATTGCATTTATGTAGCGCCTTTCAAGATACCCAAACCACTTTACAATGAGTCCATTATTCATTCACTCCACAGACAGACAATGGTAGTGGTAAGCAATTGCTGTAGTCACAGCTACCCTGGGGCAGACTGACGGAAACATGGCTGCCAATCCTTGCCAACAGCCTCTCCAACCACTACTTGTCATGTCCGCTGCGTACCTGGCAGCGGACATATGAAATAGATGTGAGCCCAACGTGCAGTTATGTAGCATGTTTATTAACAAAAGGAAAAAGTATGCAAAGCGTCCATATGCAATCCATATTCAGTCATTATGAGACAACCAGCTACCAGCTGAGTTGGCGAGGAGAAAATGCCCAACGTGCTCAGAATCAGAATCAGAATCAGATTTATTGCCATTGTTCATGTACTACACAAACTAGGAATTTGTCTCGGTGCAATGCTGCAACATTAAACATGGAGTAGCACTAAAGATAAAAATAAAACCTATACATGCAATAAAATGCAGAATATGAATGAGTAATACTAATCTATGCAATTTAAAATATATTAACAAGCAGCAGATATTGTGGAGTTCCACATAGTGCAGTCGGTAGTGCAGAAGAAACCAGGCAGGGTTGGAGCGGAGAGAGAAGGCATAAATGAGGAAAGACTTACACATATGTTGGAGTGGAAAGGCTCCGAAGAACAACACGGTACAGTCCAGGGAGAAGCCAACAATCACAAGCCAGGATGTCCAAGATTGACTTAAGCTGCCGCACTGACTGATCCCACTGCCTCCCATAAGTATGCAAATCGCTAACGAAGGCAAGTGGTCACAGCCGTGCGGCAAGCAGGTGCGTGACTGATTGGATAGTGTGTGTGTGTGTGTGTGTGTGTGTGTGTGTGTGTGTGTGCAAGTGTGAGTGTGTGCGTGCATGCATAAGTGTGCATGTGTGTGCATGTGGTCAAACCTGACAGCTGGTGAGTGTTTGGCAGAGGGAGGGGTGTGGCTGTAGACTGGAGAGGCCCACAAACTCAGGGCTCAATTGCCAGCTGGAACCAATTAGCAACAAATCAGAAGCTACAGCCACAAATCATGAGCAGAGCTGAAACACCAGCTCCACACATGACACTACTGAATATTTATACACATTCATACCCAGTGTCATGGACACTTGAGGCAAGGTGGGTAAAGTTTCTTGCCCAGGGACACAACGGCAGGATGGCTGGGGAGAGCGGGATTCGAACCACCATTAGCATTGACACTAATATTAGCATGCTAATGTTAGAATGCTAACATTGACATGCTAATGTATGAAACAGCTGCATAATAATGTTAGTGTACTGTTAGCGTCATTGCTAACATTAGCATGTTTTTTGTAATTGTGGCATTAGCCGTTGTGCTGTGGCTTTAGTATTTTGATGAGCTCTCTGGGCCACTGTAGAAAATGGTGAAAAGAAAATTTCTGGATCTATGATAGATCTACCGATCTATCACATCGGTACGAGGGGGGGCTGAAAAGTTTATAGGCTGACTAAGAAGGAGATTTGCTTGTAGGCACTGAGCCAGTAGTATTTGTGCTTCAGTGGCCAAGGAACAACAGGGCAGAGCAGAGCTGAGAGTGAGAGAACTTTCAAGAATATGGGTACAATAAACCACATTTGGTCAAATTTGACCACTGCATCATGGTCAGCCTATGGACTTTTCAGTCCCCTCTCGTACATACAGGACTTCATACTAATTAAGTGTAAAAATATTACATATAATATGACAGTGTTATGTCCATAGCCAGTGTTCCAATGATAAGATAAGATAAGATAAGATAAGCCTTTATTAGTCCCACAATGGGGAAATTCCAGGATTGCAACAGCACAGGGATAGCAACACTCAGAGCAATAATCAGAAGGCAAGAAAAAAAACAAGAACATCTAGTAAACATATGTACATATTACTATAAATATATATATAGACACACAGTGCAGAGCATTATGGTTGGTGAATGTGCAGCAGAAAGTCTAAGTTCTCTCTCCGCGGATGCGGCAGGCCAGCTGGAAGTCTTTGGGCATGATGGTGACCCTCTTAGCGAAGAAGAGACCCACCAGGTAGGCCTCTCTGGTCTCCTGCAGAGCCATGACGGCGAAGCTCAGGAAGCGCAGGTGGGTCTTGAAGTCCTGAGCGATCTCCCTCACCAGGCGCTGGACGGGCAGCTTACGGATGAGCAGCTCCGTGGATTTCTGGTAATGACGGATCTCTCTCAGAGCCACGGGCCTGTAACGGTGAGGCCTCTTCACTCCGCCGGTGGCCGGAGCGCCTCTCCGAGCAGCCCTGGTGGCTAGCTGCCTCCTGGGGGGCTTCTTCCTCCAGTAGATGTTACGGGCGGTCTGCTTGGTTCTTGCCATCGCTCTTTATTATTCTGTCTTATATTTCTTGCACGCCACCTAAACTTCAGCCCGCTACCCGCGTCATTTTCACTACAGCTCCCGGTATGTTGAGTTTCCCATTAGCACCAGGCGGCGGCCAAGTGCTAGCTAGCACCAGCTCCTCCCCGCTGCAACGTCTCCCGCTGCAAACAGTGGCTCCGTCCGCCGACCTGGGAGATCCCCGGGGCGATCCGTGCGTCCGTGATATATATACAGAGTGAAAGGTGTAGAAAGAAGAAGGAAGATAAAAAAAAAAGGCTGTTGCAACAGGCAGCCGACTCGTGTGGCGCCACCGGTCCGGAGGAACCGGAACCGGAAAAAAAAAATGATGAGGCCAGAGGAGCAATAAAACTTGACTTTATTATGTGACTCATAGTTACACAAGGCGCTCCTATACAGGCAGAGGCGTAGGTCAAAAGAGACCATGCTTCTTCTGCATCAGCCCTTTATACTCAGGGTGGTGGCAGAACCGCTCCCGCCCAGAGCGTCTTCGTCTCTTCGCCCCTGGAGATGAGCCACGACGGAGCCTCAACACCTTCTTCTCATCGCTTGTGCGCCGCAGCTTGTTGGGGTGTGTCCATGAATCATCAGACAGCTGGAGGTAACTGTCCTCCCGGACAGACACCACCTGGAGCCACCCCTGGTCATCCTCGTTTTCTGTTGCCATGGACCCCCCCTTAGCCGAGCCTCTTCCCTGGGTCGAACCACGTCAGCAACCCTCAGGAGAGCTTGAGTCGGCTTCAAACGTCCATAATGTCTAGACCGGTCTTCTTCTCTGGGTCGAACCACTCCACCAACCCCACGCGAAGCCCAACTCGGCCTCCAGTGTTGCTGTGTGGCACGTCTGTCCACCGTGCCAGCCGGTCCTGCCCTGCTCTCTGTCATTTCGAACGCTGGCGAAGCCATTGCAGCCCCTTGTTTCTCGGTATCTCCAGGTCGAACTCCAGAAGCAGAGAGAGCTGTCCTCTCGGCTCCATCCGCGGTCACGGGCGTTCCACCATGCCGCCCAGTCCCCACATCCAAGGTAACTTGGGTCCTGGCATCGGAACCCTCCCGCGATGGCCCTGGATGGAATTGGTCCTGTCCATCTCCCAGAATACTAGGACAATCTTTGTCCAATACCGCATCGTCCACCACGCTCGGAACCGTTCCGTCCCACAAACCACAGCCTGACCACTCCTCTCCGACGCCACCGGTGATCGTGAAGCTCAGGCCATAGAACATGTTGCAACCCATCACATTCGACCCGCTGACAGTCACCAGAAACTGGACGTTGGACATCACTGCCGACTTGTATCTCACCGTCAACCTCCAGCGAACCCACGATGGCCAGCCTATTACCTCCGTAGCCACAATACGGTGTTGACAGTCCTCTCATTTGGTAATATGGGAACATACTCCTCACAGTAGACAAGTTCAACACGGAAACCGCTGCTCGCATGTCCACTAACAATGGCACTTCCACGCCGTCCACAATCACGTTACAGTAAATCCGCCCATCTGTCCTCCGAGAGACAGTGTGAACAACTGTAGGAGTCGTGGCGGGAGAATCCACTTCGCGTCACCATTCCCCTCGCTCAAATTTTTTACAGGCCCTGGCAAAATGATGTAGGACTCCACACTTGGCACAGCGTTTGCCCCTCGCCAGACACTCTTGCCTTGTATCGGTGCTTGGTCAACCCGCAGCCCATACATCTGGGCGACCCCGGGGCGGACCTTATATTAATAGCGGTGGCGTATCCCTCCATGTCTTCTGTGCTATCATCTCTATCCGGGTCCACAGCCTGTGCCGCTGACTGTGATTCAGCTTGCCTCAGTGTAGTCCTCTCACCGAGGTCCTTAGATAGTTTATCTGCTGCTTCAAACTGTTGAGCTATCTCGACCGCCATGGCTAACATCAGTTCACCGGAGTGTGTGAGGAGTCTTGACTGTGCCGCAGAACATAGTGTGTACTCTGCCAAGTGATCGTGGACCATTTCTTCTTCCAAAGCCCTGAACTGGCATTCCCCAGCCCGCTGACGCAGGTCTGCAACATATTGCTGTACCGACTCTCCAGTCCGCAGGTTGCGCTCCCGAAACTAAATACTTCAGACTATGATGTTTTCCGGAGCACAAAAGTAGCGTGCCATTAGCCCAACCACGTCTTCAAAACTATCATTCTTACCCAGTGTGCTGAGAATGTGTTGTCCCTTCATGCCGAGACTATGGACCAATATCGCTCATGCACACAGTTTCTCCAATTCGCTGAGGTTTAAAGCCACAAAATAATTCTGGAATGCCGCATACCACCTCGCCCAGGGAACCAGCGGTTCGCCTGGGCGCTCCAAAAATGGCTGAATACTAGAAACACCCTTATCCATACATTTATCCTCATCGCCAAATGTTATGTCCATAACCAGTGTTCCAATAACAAGGCTGGAGGTGCAATAGAACTTGACTTTATTATGTGACTCACAGTTACACAAGGCGCTCCTATACAGGCAAAGGCATAGGTCAAAAGAGACTGTGCCTCTTCCACATCAGCTGTTTATTCTCAGGGTAGCGGTGGAACAGGAAAGGTGGAGCCACCACCCACATCACACAATAATATGTCTTTTAATACATAACAGACAGGTCATTAACGCTTAAAGCATAAGGACATGAAGACAGTGCTCCATCCACCTGTGGTTCTTCCTGTCTCTGTGTGATCACGCAACCCGTCGCACTGCTATGACATCATCACCATGCATTAGCTGATTCAGCTGGATTTATTCTGTGGGAATCTTTAATAATTCACAGTTGGTAGTTTATTTATTGTGCATTTCCATTCATTATTTTTATGTACATATTAATACGTGTTTAAATGTTGGATGTAGACCCAGTGAATGGCTAAAGGCTCCTCTTGGATGATTTTGAATTCAAATGACTGAACTTTACTTACAGCAGCAGTAAAACACAGCCCTCGTTTGTGTGTGTGTGTGTGTGTGTGTGTGTGTGTGTGTGTGTGTGTGTGTGTGTGTGTGTACAAACAGACTAAAGATAAGACGGCAGACCATCAGAGGACCTGTTAACAGCAGTCACAGTTTAGTCGCCTCAAACGAGTCAGACAAAACGACGGCGGCGTTTCTGAAGAGTCAAGAGCAGCTCTGACTTTAGAGGGAATCTAATATGAGACAAAGCTAATCTAACGCTACGCTCTTGACTCAAAACTTCACAGTCGGCGGCGGCAGCTCGTCCTGATGAGGCCCAGATCTGAGGAGCGAGAACTTCACACGAACTTCACTGCTGCTGCTGCTGTGTTTTTATGGAGATGTCAGAGAGTGTGAGGAGATAATGAGGACAGAGACAGACGGCCAGAAACACCGCTTCAGAACTTATTCCAAAATATCACCCTGTCCTCTTCGGGAGTTAAACCACAGATGTCAATAATCAGGCCCTTCGGCCTAAAAGTACACTCAGCTTTATTTGTGCAGGTAGGACAGAACTAGCAGCTGTGCATCCAGACCGTACCTTTTCAGGAGTCTCAAGAAATGCCAGCATTGCTGAGCCTTCTTCACCACAGTCACAGTGTCCACTAACCAGTTAAGGTTGTTCCTGAAAATTCACACATTCATTGTCAATGTACGAGCCCCACTACTGTCATGTTAGCCACAAACTTCATGATGGTGTTTGTGGGAGGGGCAGGTCTACAGTCGTAGGCAGTCAGGGATGGGGGGTATTAACCAATATGGCATGAGGTACAAATGTAACAATATTAATTAGGTACAAATTTGCAAGAAAAAAGGTGCAAAAATATGATAAAAGATGCCAATTTGAAAATTTAAAAAAGTTGCAAATTATAATTTAATTACATAGAATAAAAATTTAACCAACATCCAGATGACCTGGCATATTTACAAGAAAAAAGTTGAAAATTTATGAGAAAAACGTTGCAAATTGATGAGAAAAAAATTGCACATTTGCAAAAAAGTCACAAATTTATGAGAAAATTTTGCAACTTATCAAGAAAAAAGTTGCAAGTTTGTAAGAAAAAAAGTTGCAGATTTACAAGAAAAAAGTTACAAATTAAAAATATATATATATTATTTCTGCTTAGAGCTGTTGCATTGAGGCTGATCGGTTCTGTAACCTATTAAAGATTGCATGATGATGATGATATTTGGGGGGACAGGCCTTTTTTTCCGGGGGGGGGGTGACCCCCCCCCCCTTGATTTACACCTATCAATTAATTAGTTAGTTAATTTGTTAATTAATTAATCGTTTATTATTCACTTGCAACATAAGCTTGAAAAACATTATAGCATTCAGTGTGTTATATTCATTCATTCATCTTCTTCCACTTAATCCTTTTCAGGTCGCGGAGGGGCTGGAGCCTATCCCAGCATCTTAGGGCGAGAGGCAGGGTCCACCCTGAACAGATCGCCAGTCCATCGCAGGGCCAACACAGAGAGACAGACAGCCATTCACTCTCACAGTCAGACCTAAGGACAATTTAGAATCTCCAGTTTGATGCCAGTTAACCTAAATTATTATTATTATTATTATTATTATTATTATTATTATTATTATTATTATTATTATATTACTCATTTAAGGCCTCATTAATATGAATCAGCTCTATATGACGACTGTTTTAGACGTGTACAGGTGAAATGATGGTGACATGATGGAGCTAGGTCATCAGAACCAGAACCAGAACCGTGGATATCAGAACCATTTGTTTCCACAACCATTTCTGTGCAGCGTGTGTACATCCCATAATAGAAAGTGTGTCAGTGTGCCGAGGCTTCCTCAGCCATAATTACCACAGAGTGATTCCTCTATAGGCTAATACGCTCCGTTAAGCTCTGACACCGACGTGGGCGTCCCGCTCGCACGTCTGAAGCTCACAATGGACACCCTGTCAGCTCCCTCACACTCACTGATGCTGAGTTCCTTAATGGGAGTCGCTGAACTCTGCCCACGGCTCACTCTCAGAGATAATCACCGCCGCTGCCGTCGGCCTCCAACGACACTCACAAACACGGACCAACATGTAAATGAACACGGCAGAACTGTATTAGACCTTCACTCACCCAGGTGGGACATCCTCAGGTCACGTGACTGATGACGGTTTAGATGTCACCAAAGCGGAAGGTCACCTGGTTAGAAATGCCTCCTCCAATGTGGACCTACTCAGTGGAATAGACCTGAAGAAGAGGTGATCGCATCTTCTTCTGCTGAAGAAACACTTGAGGAAGATCTCTGCTGTTAATAGGCTTAATTTGGTGGTGACCAATCAGAGTTTCACCGTTGACGAACTGGCAGTGTACTCCTCACGAGCTTCTATAAAAGACAGCTGGTTCCAACAGAGCATAGGTATGTTAGGTCAGTGTCGGTAAGGACTCCTGGAGAACTCCTGTTCTCCAGGAGTCTTGGTCAGACCAGGAGTTGTCCAGAATTTCTGTTAGTCCTCTTTGGTTGTTACACAGTTTGTAGGCTTTAATCTGATCTAGATCTATGATCTGATCTTCACTGTTGGACGTGTTCTTCTCATTGACTGGTGATCCTTGTTTTCAGTAGATAACTGAAGGCCAACTTCTCCAGATGTTTGAGTGGAACAGAAATCTGCACTTTTAGTTTCCTCATTGCCTAGCAACAATGCATTGAACAGACAAATGTGTCTGTGACATTTCTATCTTCCTGTCAGTGATACCATCTCTGCAGCAGCTCCTGCTTCCTCCTTTATTCAGCACAGAAGTCCTGGTGAACTTCAGCAGATCGAGACTGGAATATTTATGCTGTTCAGAAGAAATGGGACCTTTAAATTTACAAATGTCCACGCTGGCGTCACACATCCAGATTTGGTAATGCTACATTACCCAAGTACTTTTAATACATTTATATAGGAAAAAACTAGTTCTACTCAAGCTGGTTTTCAACTTTTACTTGAGAAAAATTTCTGCGTAAGTTTTAAGAAACCCCCCACCACCAGCCAGCTCCAACAACTGTCCTGGTTTTTAATTCGAACAGGCGAATTCCGGGGAATAAAATGCTGTTTTATTCTAGAATGCTGAGTGAGTTGGTGACCTCAGCTCTGAGAGGTCTCAGCATTTCTGCTCCCACCTTCTCTCAGTAGCGACTTCAAACACAGTCATCTTACTACTTTAATTACCTGGATAAGAGAGGAAAAACACATCTCCACTGGACTACGGCTGCCTAAAACCTGTCCTCGTCATCAAAGCCAGGAATTACTGTTGTTCTGCTGTTCAGGATCGTTGTTCTGCTGCTGCATGGAGCTAGATTGTCTACAGAGCCGCATGTAGAAACACAGAACTCATTTTCCTCATAGTCCTTCCACAGGCAGTAATCTGATTACTGTTAATGTGTGAGATAAAAAAAATATTGGGAACGATTGATTTCTTTAAAAATGCTACTGTTGCATTTCATTCTCTTTCACTAACTGAACATTGTTTAGATCTGAGTTCATTGCAGTTCAGTGCATTTTCTTTCTCCTGTCCTGTTTCATGTGAAGGGCGTTGACCTTGAATAATAATCACCCTTTTATTGTCATTCTATCCATACAGCCAATCATGTACAGTAGAATGAAATTGTGTTTCTCTTATCTACAGTGTTAATCACACACACACCATATATAGAATCAGAGGGGTCGCTGCCATGCAAGGTGCCGCCACAGATTTCCCTCCTCCATTCCATTATTGCTGAGCACCAAGCTGGACGGCAGGAAGTTCTACTTTTATATGGTCGTCGGCATGACCCGGCCGGGATTTGAACCCCTGCCTCTTGAGTATGGGGCGGATGCTCTACCAACTGAGCCACCACTCTGGTAAGATAAGAAGATCTGGAACAAAACAAGATGGCAGAAGTTTCAACACCCTTCTCCTCCTCTCTCTCTCTCTCTCTCTCTCTCTCTCTCTCTCTCGCTTTCTCTCTTTCACTCCTTCTCACTCACCCAAAATATGACATCAATGTTCATATAAAAAGACTTACTGTGACGTTTCAGCACGCTCTCTTCAATAAAGGACGGACAATCACCTTAAATTTTTCTAAGACTCATTATTTTTTTCTGACAGTGTCACTATTTTATTTGTGTATTGGCTTATAGAAAAGAGAATCACAATGAGAGCTACACTTCAGTGATGTGAACCAACCCTGTGGCTACTTCTGTCTTCTCTGACTCCAGCCGTTCCAGGTTCAGTCCTCCTCCAGGTTGATGTTCATTTCTCCATTGGTCCGACAGCAGTGGAACTTCAACTTTGCGATTAACAGGACGTGAAATGCATGTGTCCCCGTCTATTTCAAAGTACCTATAACTATTAAAAAAAATAATAGCTTTCAAAATGGTTCTAACTCAAGTGGATGGCTGAATCCTCATGGGGAGCCCTCCCACTGGGAATTGTGCCTGTTTTCTGGCTGCAGGGTGCTGGCCTGTGATTGCCCTGGTCTGCTCGGCTGAGGGGATCGTATGCTGCAGCACCACACCTGCAGTGTTGACCCCTCGGATTGGACTTGGGCGGTCTCCGAGGTGGTGTCCCCTGTAGCTGTGGACTTGGCTCTTTCCATGCTGTGGTGGCTCCCTAGTGATGGTGCTTCCACACCTGGATCCTCGGTGCTCAGCCGTAAGTGTCACACAGCCGAAGGTTTCTTTGTGTGTGTGTGGGGGGGGGGGGGGGGTGTTATTGTGTTAACTGTGTAAACTGTGTTTTATTTCAATGTGTGAAACACTTTGTGCTGCAATTTATTGTATGAAAAAGTGCTATATAAATAAAGCTTTGATTGATTCAGTTAGAACCATTTTGAAAGCTATAATTTTATAGTTAGGCTGCATGTCCACCAAAAGTCTTTTTTTTCCGCTGTGGCCGACTATTTTCTGTTCATTTTCTATGTAGTCCGGCATTTAATGTGCTCAGTGCTCTTGCCACAAAAACACTCTCAGCTGCCAGTGTATTTTGTCACTGTGCTCATGGCTCTGAAAGCTGAAAAACGTTCAACTTTCGGAGCACTGCAGTGCTCATCAGCTGCACACCTCTCTCACCAGCCAATCAGAATCAGCCTGACCAATATTTAGCAGCAAAAGCTGCTCCACAGAAGCAGGTCAGCCCAGCTAGCATGTCCATGTGGACCTCACCAAAGGTTAAAAGGGGCTGTCTTACGGTCCCATGTGGGTTTGTCCATGGGTTCCATGTTGGCCCCATCTGTGTTTGCTCACATGAACTTTACCTGTGGTACAGGTGAGCAGTAGGGTTGCCAACTTTCTCACAGCCAAATAAGGGACAGCAGGTTTTAACTATTGTTCGGTGCCATGATGTTGTGGATATTAGTGTTGTCATAATTCTGGGATTTTTTTTTACCTTGATAATACCTTAAAAATATTGATATTCAATGTCATGTTTAATAGTACATGGAAAAAAAATACCACATTGTATACCTAGAAATTTCAGATTTTACAGAATAGAGAATCTTGGTTTAAAAATGTGTAATAGCTATATTTATTACCTCCGCCAAGGAGGTTATGTTTTCATCTGCGTTGGTTTGTTTGTCTGTCTGTCTGTTTGTTTGTTTGTTAGCAAGATAACTCAAAAAGTTATGGACGGATTTTCATGAAATTTTCACAGATTGTCAGAAATGGGGTATCCTACAGATGAATATATTTTGGTGGTCATCCGGATCACCGTCCAGAAGAAAACTGCCATTACGGAAAATGCCATTTTCGTCAATAACTACTGAACCACTAATCCTATCATTGTCAGTCCAATTGCTAGTCATATGTTTTCATGGTCAAGGAATCTGAAAACGTACACACAAACACTGTATGGGGGGAACTGTGTTGCTAAACACAGTTCAAAGTTCAAACACAGTTCACAGTTCAAAGTTCATGTATGAATTATTTGTCTGCAAAGTGAGAGTGAATGAAGGGAAGGAATAAATGTGTTTGTTTATAGTGAGTGACGGAGGGAGGAAGGCCTGAAATAGGCAAATGTGAGTTATGTTATATGTGTTAAATGTGAGTCAGGCTGTTATATTTGTGTATTTATAATATTTATGTTAAAGGTGAGTCAGGCTGTTATATTTGTGTATTTATAATATTTATAATATTTATAATTGTGTATTTATAATTTTTCTGCATTGATGTATGTGGTTATTGTGTATATTTTTATCTTGATTCTTTTTTCTAAAGCCCATCCAGGGACAAGAGTTGCAAATTAGCTAATAGCTATACACTCTATGTGCAACACATCAGATTGATTGTCTTTGATTAATTGTCTATGTTTATTGCACTGTCCCTGTCAAATAAACTAATCTACTACTACTAAACCACCATTACGGAAAATGCCATTTTCATCAATAACTACTGAACCACTAATCCTATCATTGTGAATCCAATTGCTAGTCATATGTTTTCATGGTCAAGGAATCTGAAAACGTACACACAAACACTGTATGGGGGGAACTGTGGCGCTTGGCGGAGGTCTGCGCTCTCCGAGTGCTTTTCTAGTTTTAATAATGGATTGCACTTATTTAGCACTTTTCATGACACCCAAAGACACTTTACAATGAGTCCATTATTCACTCACTCCACAGACAGTGATAGAGGTAAGCTACCTCTGTAGCCACAGGTGCCCTGGTGCAGACTGATGGAAACATGGCTGCCAATCCATGCCAACGGCCTCTCCGACCACCACCAAACATTTATTCACATTCATACATCAGTGTCATGAACCATGAACACACTGGAGCTAAGATGGGTAAGGTGTCTTGCCTAAGGACACAACAGCAAGGTGGGGGGAGTGGGATTCGAACCACCAACTCTCCGGTTATTGGGCAACCTGCTTTACCCCCTGAGTCACTATGGCCTCATTTTTGTTTCTCTTTGAGAAATAATGCAGCTGTGAGCTAGAAAACACAACTACATTGCAAAAAGTCAAATATAAGTAAAATTAAATAAATCAAGGCTGTTTTTGCTTATTTTTTGTCTGACAAGATATTTATTATTGCTATGCAGTTTGTAATAGAAAATTTTCCAATAGTTTAAACTTTTTTGACACAGTTTGATAATTCAAATTTTCTTGCTCTGTTGGCAGATAATTTTAGTTAAAAAAAATTATGAAAATAGATAATTCTAGTTAAAATTAGAAAAAAAAATAGCTGCCAACAAAGTAAGATTAAATTGCTTAAAACAAGTAAAACCTTTGCTAAAGCAAGTGAAATGTTACAGAAAACTGCACAACAAAAAGAAATTCTTGTCTTGTCAAAATTATCTTGTGAGAGAAAAACAAGCATAAAGCCTTGGTTTAGGATAGTTTATCTTACTGAGATTTCCCTTCTTAGGGTGTGACGGATACTGCCTTCAGCATAAAATTACATGAGTGAAGTATTCCTGATTCAAACAATGCACAACAGTAGCAATGGAAAACCTGCACAGGTGGCTGGAAAAACTGAAAATCACATGTTTTCCATTTTTCGAAGTGCTTTCTTCTGGCCTTCTTAAAAGAAAAATCCTTCATTACGTCCTTTAAGTCCAGCTCATGAATATCGTCATACTCTATGGATGCATGCTTGATCCCGTCTACTTTTTACCAAGTTTGGAGTCCACTGTCCCACGCACAGCTGTCTGATGTAAGCAATCATGGCTTTTCTTCTCCCTTCTCCTTCAGGTGAGGACTTTAACGTCCCACCTGTCTCCTCCATGTGTAATTAGCAGCTTCCTGCACTCAATGCTCTAGATTAGAAAAATCATTTATGCTTCGGGATTTTTTTGAGCAATTCATTTTCCCAAAGCTCTTTTCCTCTAAATAATTTTAGGAGTGCTACTTTCAAACTTTTTTCCAGACATTTTGACTGAGCTAATTACTTTTTATTCTCTTTAGCGCTTGCATAGTCACATGTCAAAACATTTCCTCTGCCAGGCTATTGTTACTGGTACCATGTGGGGCACTTGTAAATTAGACCAATCAACAGCCACACATGGATATAAAGTGATGGACAGAATTTGACCTATTAATTTGACCTGTGTGTGTTTATATATTTACATATTTATTCCACCTAGCTGCAATGTTCCGTACTGTGGGTGTTTATATATTTACATATTTATTCCATCTAGCTACAATGCTCCGCACTGTGTGTTTATATATTCATATATTTATTCCATCCAGCTACAATGCTCTGCACTGTGTGTCTGTGTGTGTGTATATATATATTTTATAGTAATATGTACATATGTATATTAGCTGCTCTTGCTTGCTTGTTTTTTTTCTTGCCTTCTGATTGTTGCTCTGAGTGTTGCTATCCCTGTGCTGTTGCAATCCTGGAATTTCCCCGTTGTGGGACTAATAAAGGCTTATCTTATCTTATCTTAACAACAATGTGATCTTTGACATAGAACCCACAGACAAACCCTCCCCACAGCAACAGCTAAATGATTAGCATGCAGCTACCTAGCTCACCACGCTACAGTACTATTTTAGCCACTGCTCAGCGAACGTTAACAGGCTAAATCTGGGAGCTGTGGTGGCTGAATATGATAAAAATTATAATTCATTTCTCAGACTAGGACAACCTCCTCCTCCTTCTTCTTCTTCTTCTACGTCTTCCTCTTCTTCGGGCTGCTCCCTGTGTGGGGTCTCCACGGCAGATCATCTGCCTCCATCTCAGGTGTTCATGTCTCACCCGTGATCATCTACACATCTTTTCCGGACACAATCCTCCCCGGCACCAGGAGTACACTCGTCTGTGCCCCCCCCCCCCCCCCGACTGCTGGGTCGACCTGATAATAACAGAATAACCATGGAGGAGCCACAGACAGAAGGCCGGCAGTGGTCTGATGTTTGTGTGCTGTGATCGGTGTCCAAGCCATGTCATGAATGCCCTTCGGGGTAGGAAAAAGAGACCCACGCGCTGAACTGTGAGTTTGGGCAATTTATTGAAAAGAAACAACAAACATAAAGTTCAAGACAGTGCTCAGAACACAACAAACAAGTGGAGGAGAAACTTACAGATTTTACGCACCAGAGTGAGGCGGGGCTCTGGTGGAGACGAGGTGAATGCAAACCAAGACAGTGGCAAAAGGAAACGAAAATGAGTCCCCTTAAATAGGGTGATAGGTGTGGGTTCACGCGAGCGGGCAAAAGGAAACAATGAATAGTGATTGGGATCAGCTGGAAATAATGAGATGAGAGCACACCGGCTGACAGCTGACAGGGCTATGCCCATACGGAGCACTAATCAGGAAGTGCCCTGACAGCTGTCAACCTCAAATAATAAGGAGTAGAATAAATTATACACAAATACAGCTGGGAAATAGGTACCAATAATACAGAATCAGAATATAGTATTACTAAGAGATAAACTGGAAAATAGAAAACATGCAGGGATAACAAAAACCAAAAGGCACAAAAAATACAACAAATAAATATTAATACAGAGCAAAGCCACAAGACTGAGCTTGGCGGAACTTCCAGAGTTCAGCTTGTGACAAGCCATCTTCTTCTTCTCACCCCTTTCTTGTATTTTAGCTCCTCTGGTGGTTTCTTTGAGCCGTCAGCAGAAACTCTGACTTCATTACATTCAATTAGCAGCTTTGTCCTTCAGCGGAGTTCAGAGGGGAGCAGAGGTGAGAAGCTTCTCTGAATTCACTCTAACATCAGCTCATTTCTGATGTTTTCACACACCTTCGATGGTTTTGGATCATTATACCGTCATTAGTCTGTTACAGTCAGTAGCTGATATGGGTGGGGGGGACGGTGTTTAGCTGTTGTAAAGAACTGAGGTCCACACGAATAGTGGTTTCAACAAAGTTCTCTTTTAAAAAACTAGGAGCGGGAAACATTTGGTCAACTCTGACCTGTGACGTCACCACAGTCTTAAAGACACACCACATATAAATATCACATTATATGACATCTCCCCCTTTTTTAGTTTTTTTTTTTTTCAGAACAAAACAATTTTCAGTTCAAACATTTTTCATTTCCATTTCACCCTTCCCCACAGCCCATGGCTTAATTATTGAACCAAATATAACCACACTTATCACAGTGAACACGTGAATTTCTCTCTTTTTTCATTTTTTTTTTCTCTACAAATCTAGTCTTTGCACAGGTTTAATCATTCTACCAGACCGGGTAAACAACAGTCCTTGCTTTGGGTCTGGCGGTTTGACACTGGATTCTGGTAAAATAGTGTCAGCAGCAGCTGCAGTTTCAGGCTGCTGATCGACAATCTCTGGCTGCAGGTCATTTGGAGCTGAAGAGTGTATCTCTCTGGCTGATTCAGGATCATGTTGCAAGTGACGGCGGTTGCGTCGCAAAGTTGCTCCCTGGGGTGTTTCAATAAGAAAGGAGCGAGGTGTGCTGCTTTCTCCTGTGACAACAGCGGGTGTTTTCCAGAATTTCTGATGGTCCAGCTTTGTGAGGACTGAATCTCCTGGCTTCAACGAAGATAGGGGTTTAGCTCCATGGCGCTGATTGAAGTAGAATGCTTGTTTCTGTTTCTCCATTGCATCCTTATTCCTGACGACTTCCAGATCAGGCCATCAGGGCTGAAGATTCACTTCGAGTGTAGGAAGAGTTGTTTTGATCTTTCGACCCATAAGTAGCTCTGCAGGACTCACACCTGTGGTGGTGCAGGGCGTTGATCGAAAGCACATGAGGGCGAGCAAAGGATCTTGCTGCTTTAAGATTCTTTTTGCTGTTTGAACTCCCCTCTCTGCATGTCCGTTTCCTTGGGGGTTATGTGGACTTGAGGTGATGTGCAAAAAGTCAAACTCCCTTGCAAACTTTTTAAATTCTTGGCATGAGAATTGAGGCCCATTGTCAGATACAACCACATCTGGACAACCAAACCTCGCAAACACTGCCTTCAGCTTTAAGATCATCTGAGAAGCAATGGTTACTGGCAGATGAAGTATCTCGAGGAACCGAGAGAAATAGTCTGACACAACAAGGTAGGTGTGCTTGTTATGCTCACACAGGTCAACAGCAAGTCTCTTCCAGGGCCGATCAGGTAGAGGGGTTGACAAGAGAGGCTCTTTTCGCTGAGCTGGTCTCATCTCACGACACACCTGACAAGACTGGACTTTGCGTTTGATTTCAGATGAGATGCCAGGCCACCACACAGATGTGCAGGCCCGCTCTCTGCATTTTGTCAGACCTTGATGTCCATCATGTATTCGATCCAAGATGTCTGCTCTGAGCACATCCGGAATCAACATGCGGCTTCCTCTGGTGATAATTCCATCGCATTCAGACAGTTCATTTTTAATGGGAAAATAGTCTCTGATAGCTGCTGGGACATTGCCTATGTATTCTGGCCATCCTGACTTAATGTGCCGCAACACCAACTGTAGGTTACAGTCAGCTGCTGTAGAGGTCTTTATAGTGTCTATTTTATGTGTAGTAGCTGGCAAGTTATCAATAACTGCTGCTATGTAGCATGCTACATCAGAGTGAGTATCAGTCTCGTTTTCTACGCACTGTAGTGGACTTCTTGAGAGTGTATCAGCTACTACCAAGGTCTTTCCCGGAGCATATTCGGCTGTCGGTTTGAACCTCATAAGTCTCATAAGTAGCCTTTGGCACCGTATTGGCACATTGTCCAGGTCCTTTTTGTTCATGAGAGGCACCAAGGGTTTGTGATCTGTGACCAACTTAAAATCTTCCAGACCACAGAGGTACTTCTCGAATCTCTCACATGCCCAGACACTCGCCAAACACTCCTTCTCTATCTGTGCATATCTAGTCTCGGCCTCTGACAGACGACGTGAGCAGTATGCCACAGGTTTCCAGTTTCCATCGTGCAGTTGCAGTAGTACTCCACCTATACCATAGCTGCTGGCATCGGCTGATACGGCAGTAGGTCGATTCACATCATAGAATTTCAGAACTGGAGAAGTAGACAGAATGTCTTTGATGCGTTGAAATGCCTCCTGCTGAGAATGGTCCCACATCCACACTGACTTGGATTTCAACAGTTCATATAGTGGCTGGCCCACTGTCGACAGATTTGGGATATATTTCCCTAGGTAGTTAAACATGCCCAGGACACGCTTGAGGTCATGCACGTTCTGTGGAGGAGGGAGCTCGCGGATTGCCTTGACTTTGTCAGGGTCGGGTCTCACGCCTGATTTGTCAATTTCTTGGCCCAAGAAGTGAAGCTTGTTTTGTCTAAACTTACATTTTTCTCTGTTCAGTTTAAGTCCGGCTGACTCGATCCTTTCCAGTACCTTGCAGAGACGCTGGTCGTGCTGTTCAGGAGTGTCACCGTACACCAGTATGTCATCCATATAGATAGCCACGCCTTCCAGGCCGTTGAGGGTTTCTGTCATTTTGCGCTGAAAAATTTCAGGAGCGCTTGTGATCCCAAATGGAAGACGTTTGAATGCATATCTCCCAAAGGGTGTGATAAAGGTTGTTAATTTACTGCTTTCTGGATGGAGAGGAATCTGCCAAAAACCGGAGGCAGCATCCAATGATGTGAATGTGGTTGCTCCACTAAGTTTTGCAGTGATTTCCTCTGCAGTAGGAAGAACATACCTCTCTCTTCGTACAGCTTCATTTAATCTCTTTAAATCGACACAGATCCGCACTTTTCCATTTTTCCTTGGGACTGGCACCATTGGCGCACACCAATCTGTAGGCTCAATCACAGCTTCAATCACATTATTCTCCTCCATACGCTGCAATTCCTCCTTAACCTTCTGCAAAAGTGGCAAAGGGACACGACGGGGAGTGTGCACTGTGTATGGCTGAGCGTTCTCTTTTAACAGGATTTTAACTGGTTCTGTTTTAAGTGTTCCATGCTCACCAAATGCTTTGTGTACTTCTTCAACACGCTTCACAAGCCCCATCGACATTGCTGTGTCTCTGCCCAGCAAATTGTTTGCATTATTGCCACTGATGACATACACAGGAAAAGTATATGGTTTTTCTTTGTATTCTGTGAAGGCTTGAAATTTCCCTATACAGTCCAACTGACCACCCGGGCTGCACAGTGTGACATTAGATGGCTCTAATTCCTTCTTAGGAACTAGTTCGTTAAATGTCTTTTGTCCCATAATGTTTGCATCTGCACCCGTATCAATTTTAAAATTGACTGGTGTTGTTCCAGTTGTAAGCTGTATGGTCCATGGGTCATCATTTCTATTTGTTTTTGTGACTGCGCCCAAAAAATATGGTGTCTGGGAAACTGTCTCTTCAGTGACTTCTCTGACTGATTTACTGTGACATTTCTTTTCCCAGTGACCCACCTTTTTACACTTGTTGCATGTTGACTTCATGGCTGGGCACTTTTCAGGATCTCTGTGTTTTAATTTTCCACATCTTCCACACCATGAGTCTTTTTGCTCTCCACTTTTTTTCTTCCTTGGTTTAAATGGAGATCTTCCTCTGCCTGCTGCTTTTCCCTGGATCTCCTGCACCGTGGCGTGTGCCTCCCCCTGCTGGTGAACCTGGAGGACAACCTCCTCGGACTGGCGAACGGTTTGAATAGTTTGGGCAAGCGTTACATCAGCCATCATCTGCAGTTTACTTGACAGCTCTTTATCAAGGATGCCCACAACAATTCGGTCACGGATATGTTCATCTCTCTTTACACCAAAGTCACAGTGTTCTGACATCTCAAAAAGGGCTCTGATAAACATTTCCACTTTCTCACCGGGCCGCTGCAGCCTCTGGTGAAAACAAGCGCGCTCATGGATCACGTTCCGTTTGGGACAGAAGTACTCGTCGTATTTTCCTAACACAACGTCAAACTTCTTTTGAGCCGTTTCCTCAGTAAAGGAGAATGATTTGAAGATGTTTTCAGCTTCGGGGCCCATGGCGTAAATCAGTGAACTGACCTGAATTTCGCCGTCCTCTTTATTCAGTTTTGTAGCCGTCCGGAAACGCAGAAAGCGCTCTTTCCAGCCCGCCCATTCCATTTGGACGATGAAAGGGAAAACTTTCCGGGGGATTAAACTTGGCCATCTTACTGAAGCAGAGCGTCCGTCAAGCACTTCTGACACCATGTAAAGAACCGAGGTCCACACGAATAGTGGTTTCAACAAAGTTCTCTTATAAAAAACTAGGAGCGGGAAACATTTACAGGCGGCAACATCAACACATCGCCATTTTCATAACTATATCACTCGGTGAAGGTCAACTCTGACCTGTGACGTCACCACAGTCTTAAAGACACACCACATATAAATATCACATTATATGACAGCTGTCATCTCCCATCCCCATTCATAGATGTAAATCATTATCCCCCCAACCTGTTAAAAGAGATCATTGTCCCCCCATTATCACCATAAACCTTATATAATGTTACACAACTAAATAAAAGAAAAAAAAAACTTTTACACATTTTGTTCTTTTTCTCACAGATTTGCTGCTTGTTTCCTCATGAATCTGTAACTTTTTCCTCAAAAATTTGTCTTGTTTCTTGTAAATTTTTAACTTTTTTGTCAAAAATTGCTGAATTTTTTCCTCTAAATTTTTCAAACTTTTTTCCTCAAAAATGTGTGCCATTTTTGTCTTAAAGTGCAACTTTTTTTCTCAAAAATTTGCAGCTTTTTCTCTTCTGCAGTACAGGGGTTCCCCAGGGAACAGTTCTGGCTCCCTTTCTGTTCACCTTCTACACTGCTGATTTTTCACACAACACACCACACTGTCATCTACAGAAGTTCTCTGATGACTCTGTGATCGTCGGCCTCATCTCTGATGGGGATGATGTGGAGTACAGAGGACTTATCCAGGACTTCGTGGACTGGTGCCTGCGGAACTCCCTCCAGATCAATGGGGGGAAAACCAAGGAACTGATGGTGGACTGCCGCAGGTGTAGACAACCCCCCACAGCACCAGTAAACATCTAGGGAGCAGACATTGAGATGGTGGCATCTTACAAGTACCTGGATGTTCACCTGAAGAATAAACTGGACTGGTCACACAACACCAACGTGCTCTACAAGAAGGGGCAGTGCAGGCTGTACCTCCTGAGGAGACGCAGGTCTTTTGGAGTGCAAGGGGCACTCCTGAAGACCTTCTACGATTCTGTGGTGGCATCAGCCATCACATGTGGAGTGGTCTGCTGGGGCAGCAGCATCACGGCAGCTGACAGGATGAGACTGAACAGGCTGATCAAAAAAGCTAGCTCTGTTCTGGGGCAACGCCTCAACCCAGTGGAAGAGCTAGGAGAGAGGAGGATGGTGGCTAAGCTGTCATCTCTGCTGGAGTCCGAGTCCCACCCCATGCGGGACACGCTGTTGTCATATCCGGCTCTAGGGAGCCGGGCAATCAGAGCCAGGGACAAGCCAGTGAGTCGAGATGGTTTATTTTGGGTAAGGGATAAGGGATGAGGAGAGCACAGATACTCATGCAGAGGTACACTCACAGGTTGCACAGCGCAGAGGTAAGCAGCTCGTACCGGACGTGGGGGTAGCAAGACGTACATCCTCACAGCGGGATACAAACACAGGAATGCTGCAAGGGGAGTTGAGGCTGACACCAGACGAAGGGGCTTCAGCCTAGCAGTGCTTATGTCGCAGCCCCGAGTCATCGAGGCTGCTCCTATTTATCCTCATTGGCAGCGCCCCAGCTGATGAAGACTAATTGGCCCCAGCCGTCCATAATGCTGCCAGCTGGGGGCCAGCTGAGACGCTGCTCAATGGGAGGCAGGGATGAGGGAAAACATGGGCTCAGTGCCGAGACGGCATCTCAACCCATGGTGACAGAGCCCCTCCCTCAAGGTCGGGCTCCTGAACGACCAGGAACATCCCAGCCCCCCCCCCCCCCCACCTAGGGTGGGAGGAAGGGAGGCGGACCGGAGGGGAAGAAGCCAAGGGAAGGACAACACCAATGGGGCAATGTAGGGTAGCGGGAAAGAAAAACCCAAATACAATACTGACAACAGAATAATTAACCCAGGTACAGATGGGGAGAAGAACTGGGTCAGCACGCCGGTTACATACTACCCAGAGAGTACCAACCATGCGTGACCCAGAGCAAGAAAAAAAAAAAAAGAACCACCAAAAAGGTACAGGGCAAAAAATGCTGAGTATGGTCAAATAAAGGGAAAACACAATACACAGCACCAATATAAGTACATACACACAGTCACCAAGAAAAGTGAGGGTGACTGGAACAAATGGACAATTACAGAGCATGGTGTTACGGAAAACAAGGCACATGACTCTATAATGAACCAACAGGGCATAAAAAAGAAATACTGAGTGCAGGCAAAGAAAAACCCACACACATGAATATATAAATACCCACAGTCACCTAAAGAAATGAAAGTGACTGGAATGAATGGGCAACTGCAGAGTATGGTCTGAAAGGGAACAAAACATAACTCTACAATGCAAAAACGAGACTAAAAACATGGTACAAAAAATAAAATGCTGGGTACGAGGGAAGGAAAACGCACAGCACTATAAATACACATCCACCAACAGGACAGACATTACACCCAAGTGACCTTAATAACGATAAAAGAAAAAGTGACACCCGAGGTGTATGGCAGGCAGAGTCCAAAAATAGCCGAGATGGCTCCGGAGATCTCCCCGCCCATTGTCCAGCTGGCGAATCAGGGGAAGAGAAATGTTCGGACGGCGAACTCTGGACCCAGATCCCAGGAATCCAGTCCAACGGCTGCCGAACCAGGCCGCCCAAAGGCAAACACAGACCAGTGGGGGGAAACCAGATCGCCGAACCGAAAGTTTTGCGGGTCGGGTCGTCGACCCGCATCACTCAACCACCAGGACCGTTGAGACGGACGAAGGGTCAGAGCGGATCCCGGTGGAAGAGGCTCAGGGGAGAGCCGATGACGAGGGCGGCGGGCCTCAGGGAAACGGCCACCTCCTCACCGGACCTGGACAACACTGGGGCAGCACCCACGTCGGACCCCGATCGGGCCTCAGGCGAACCCACGTTGGACCCCGATTGGGTCTCGGGCGAACCCACGTTGGACCCCGATTGGGTCTCGGGCGAACCCACGTTGGACACTGCACCAGAACCGACCTCCAACGTTGAACCCGGACCCTCCAGCACCACGAGGAACAGCAACTCCTCGCCGGTGACCCTGGAAGAAGGCTCAGAAGAGAAAACAGAACCGGGATCAGGATCACCGGCAGCGCCAGAACCCGGCGAGACGAGCTCAGACGCAGCGGGCGGCTGCACCCTGCTCGTCTCCCCTGGAGATAGGCTGAAGTGCTCAAAGATAAAAAGAGAGAAAAGAAAGGAGAGCACTCGCCTGATCTCGGGTTCTGACGCCGTCCAGGACTGCGAAGATCCAGGATCCGTCGTCAGGAGGTCGTTGTCAGGCTCCCATCTAGCCGCGTCGGGCCCCGCAGCCAGCACGATGGTCAGCGCAGCTTGAGATCCCTCCAGCTCAGGTAACCCCGCCGACGACCCACTCGGCGTGAAGCCAGAAGAATCTCGTCCCGCTGGACCGAACCGCTTCTCCGTGGAGACCCAGGGACGCTCAGTCGTCAGCGTAGACTCCACGCAGCAGTCAGTCCCCCTCCTCCGTCCGCAATGTAGCTGCGGAACCACAGGCCCTCTCCATATCCCACCACGTTGACCCGGAGCCGGGGACCGCTCGGCGGAGAGAGACACAGAGGATGCGGGATTAGGAAAACAGGTTACAGCAGGTGGGGAGAGTTCAGGGAGCTGCGAACCCTGAACTTCTCCTCCAGGGATGTGACAGAGCAAATCATTAAGCAGGTGTGAAAAAACAATGACTTGCCTGCCCCCTGGAGGTTGAGTATCGCCTGCTGTAGTGGAATCTGCTTCTTCCTCTCCCCGCCCGGCGATAACGGAGGACCCCCCGGGAATTCGTCTGAGGATCGCTCGCGTTGTCTCCAGCAGAGAGCTCACCAGGCCGGGATTCCAGGCACACACAGCGGTCAGGAAGCGCGTCGAGGAGGAGGGGGAAACAGCCGGGGTGAGCCAGCCCGAATGTCCAGGAATGACAGCGGGGGAACGAGGCTCAGGGGACGAGGCTGTAGGATCTCCACACTGACGAGGCGAAGGGATGACAGCTGCGTGGGAGGAACGGTCCTGACGATGACCCAGAACTGGATCCGGACGAGGTTCGTGCAGAGGTGACTCGGCGATGTGATGACGACTACTCCCAGGGGACGAAGCGAGGGGGAAACCCAGGATTCGCCGCTCCAGATCGGAGATCGAGACGAGGAAGGCGTCGAGCACGGGAAAGCTTCGTAGCCCTGAAGTCCTCACCATCAATCTCACTGCCGCCGCCACATGCCTGAAGGTGGTGACAGGAAACACAGTAGAGCTCGCGACAGCCACTCGACCCCGGACATAACTGCTGTCAGCTGCGGCTCCTAGAAGGGAATCCCGAGTGACGTGGCGCAGGTCGGGGGAAGTCCTCTGGTTGGCGCGAACTCCCGGACTGGAATGGCGGCAGGAACGGGACTCCGAAGCGGGGAAAGACGTCGCCCACTTCGACTCCCTGCCGGGATTTCCATCCACCCCGTGGAGCTTCTCTCGCTGTGTACCTGCAACGTCTATCCTGGCACTGTCCTCCAGATGGTACAGAGAGTGAGGGTGACAGTCCAGGAGTTCCTCAGCACGGCCCGGATGCCAGCGTCTCGCGTTGGAGGCGTCGTGCAGGGTGAAGAATGTCCCGTCGACAGCCTCCGAGATGGACCTTAGCTCGTCGCCCTGGCGCCGGAAGTGACTCCTGGGAAACGGCATGCTAGCAGCGCTGACACCCGGACAGAAAGGTACATTTCCACAGCGACTCACGGCCGCCGGCAACTCTTCTGGCTGCGACATACTGTCATATCCGGCTCTAGGGAGCCGGGCAATCAGAGCCAGGGACAAGCCAGTGAGTCGAGATGGTTTATTTTGGGTAAGGGATAAGGGATGAGGAGAGCACAGATACTCATGCAGAGGTACACTCACAGGTTGCACAGCGCAGAGGTAAGCAGCTCGTACCGGACGTGGGGGTAGCAAGACGTACATCCTCACAGCGGGATACAAACACAGGAATGCTGCAAGGGGAGTTGAGGCTGACACCAGACGAAGGGGCTTCAGCCTAGCAGTGCTTATGTCGCAGCCCCGAGTCATCGAGGCTGCTCCTATTTATCCTCATTGGCAGCGCCCCAGCTGATGAAGACTAATTGGCCCCAGCCGTCCATAATGCTGCCAGCTGGGGGCCAGCTGAGACGCTGCTCAATGGGAGGCAGGGATGAGGGAAAACATGGGCTCAGTGCCGAGACGGCATCTCAACCCATGGTGACAGCTGTACGCACTGAGGAGCTCATTTAGTGGTAGGCTGTGCAATCCTAGGTGCACGACAGAGAGGTTTCGCAGTTCCTTCCTACCTACTGCTATCAGACTTTATAACCTAATCGAGACTGCTCATATAGACTGTATTAAACATCCATATTAAAAACTGGGGCTAAAAAGTTCATCATGGTCAAATTTGAACAAATGTGGTTTATTTTTCACCCTCTGGGATCCAAGCACTGCAACATTGATGGAAGAAGTGCGTAGACCGAAGGGGAGACTATGTTGAAAAATAAACCACGTTTGGTCAAATTTGACCACTATGAACTTTTCAGCTCTCTCATAAATTTGCAACTTTTTTCTCAATGATTTGCATATTTTTTCTTGTAATTTGTGAGTTTTTTCCTGTAAATTTTCATCTTTTTTCTCATAAATTTGTAATATTTTTTCTCAAAAAAATTCCAGATTTTTTCTTGTAAATTTGTAACTTTTTTCCTCAAAGATTTGCATCTTTTTTCTTGTAATTTTTTTTTTTTTCCCTGAAACTTTTCATCTTTTTTCTCATAAATTTGTAATGCTAATCTGGATGCTTTAAATGTTTATTCTGTGTAATTGAATTGTAATTTACAACAGTTTTACTTTTGAAATTGTCATCTTTAATCATATCTCTTCACCACTGTACTTAATTTCCATGTATATGTTTGTACCTCATGTTAAATTGGCAACTGGTTGCAGTCATACAACCATCCACAGCAGTAATTCCCGTCTGTAATCCAAAAGTGAGGCAGTGTTTGGGTCCAGTCTTTGTGCAGATCGTCACTCCATTACACATGGAGAGGAAACGTTCCATCTGAATCTGATGGTGGAAATGCTTTTTAACGCTTGAGGTGACGCGGCGGCGATGTGCTGCTAACCTCCACACCATCTCATGTAGTGTCTGGACAGATTTCCCATATGTCTCCATTTGGTGTTACACATGAAGGCGACGAGAGTGCTGCTGATGGATGGAGCCCCGGGTCACACATGGCTTAGCATCTTGTTAGCTTCCCCCGCTAGTGGAGGAGACGGCGGAATTTCCATGGGCAGAGAGCAGTGAGTTTGTGAGCGTGGAGGTCATGGGTGATGGTGTGAGTCTGCAGAAAGATGACGTGGAGGGTCACACCCATGTAGATGATGAACGGTTCATGGTGTCGAAGGAAAACATCCGGACATGTATGGAGAACCGGAACATGGAAGTTTGGGTCATTGTCATTAAATCACCACGGCGACAAAAAACTGTTGTGTTTGATTTAAATTTGCAAGTTTTTTCTCTTAAATTTGTGACTTTTTGTCTAAAATTGGTAACTTTTTACCTCCGCCAAGGAGGTGATGTACTCAGGGTGGTTTGTCTATCTGTTAGCACGATTACATAAAAAACTACTGCATGGATTTTTTGTGAAAATTTCACCAGAGGTAGCCCTTGGGCCAAGGATGAACCCATTAAATTTTGGTGATGATCTGAGAGTGCATACTTCCACCAAGGAACTTGTGTGTTTTTTGTGCCGCAGGATTAATCCAGACACTCCCACCTTGGTATCATTTTGTGTTTGTAGTTCAGTTCATTTCCTTCCATTTAATTAGGTCAACCTGCTCACTCATGTGATCCACACCTGTTGTCATTTGTGTTGACTGATTTCGTGCCCTATTTGTTGTCTGCCTCATTTTCGACTCCTTGTTGGAGTCTCATCGAGTCAACATCATGTCTGCCTAGATTGATTGATTGATTGATTGATTTTTATTTGAACATTGTTAAAGAAAGAAAAAAGAGAGTTCAAAACACAACAAAAAAACAAACCAAAAATAAAATGTTCAAAAGGAGTGGGAAGAAGCCAACACTTATACAGTCCCACCCCTTCTCCACGCCAAACAAATTACAGTATTACTCATAATCATCATTATCCAACAACCACATTCACCTTAATACACCCATAGTCAAATTATACAACAAAAATGACACAACAATGACAGTCCATATCCAACAATATTACAACAACAATAAACATACAATTCTGGCATGTTCAATGCAAACACAAACAACACCATCACCTTCACAATCACCATAACACACAACAACCTTCCCTCACTGAAGACACAATGTAACATCACTGCCCTTCATTCTCATACTGCTCAAAAATCATTTCTTTATATGTTGATTTAAATATATGGATGTTTGGACATTGCCTGTGTTTCTCCCCCAACCCATTCCACAATTTTACCCCACACACAGACACACAAAAACTCTTCCATGTAGATCTTACTAAGTGAATTTTAAATTTTGTATTCCCCCGTAAATTATATTTCCCTTCTCTCTCCCTGAATAGATTCTGTATATTCTGTGGCAAGAGGTTTTTACTAACTTTAAACATTAATTGTGCTGTGTAATAATGAACCAGATCCCATAATTTCAATAACTTCGAATGTAAAAACAATAAATTAGTATGTTCGAGGTACCCGACTTTGTGTATAACACGGACTGCCCTTTTTTGTAATATTAACAATGAATTAAGTTTACTTTTATAACTGTTACCCCAAACTTCTATACAATAAGTCAAGTATGGAAGTACTAATGAACAATACAAAATACGAAGTGATTTATAATCTAGGACCTGCTTAATTTTATTTATAATTGCAATATTTTTTGCAACTTTATTTTGTATGTATCTGACATGTGGTTTCCAACTAATTTTATCATCCAGTACTACACCCAAAAACTTGATCTCCTTAACTTTTTCAATAACTACATTATCTATATGAATGTGTATATCTTCTTTATTTTTACAATTACCAAATATCATTACCTTAGTTTTATCTATATTTAGTGATAGTTTATTACAATCCATCTATTTTTTTAGCTTATTTAATTCATTATTTATAGTATGGATAAGTTGATTATAATTATTTCCAGAATAAAATAAATTAGTATCATCAGCAAATAATATTATTTTTAATCATTTAGAAACTTGGAATATATCATTTATATATATGTTAAATAATTTGGGGCCCAATACTGACCCTTGGGGGACCCCACAGGCAATTCCCATACACCCAGACAGATATTCTCCCATCTTCACAAATTGTTGTCTCTCTGATAGATAACTTGTAACCCATTTCAGAGCAATTCCCCTAATACCATACATTTGCAATTTATTAAGAAGTAATGAATGATTTATTGTATCAAATGCTTTTCTAAAATCTATAAACACACCAATTGCATATTTTCCTTGATCTAATGCATTTATTATTTCCTCTGTTGCATCCATTATTGCCAATGATGTTGTACTCTTGGCTCTAAACCCATATTGGTTCTGATTCAGCACATCATGTTTATTTAAAAAGTTTTCTAATCTGTTGTTGAAAAATTTTTCCAGAATTTTTGAAAATTGTGGGAGAAGTGATACTGGTCTGTGGTTTGTGTATTGGTGTTTATTTCCTTGCTTAAATAATGGAATTATTTTTGCTATTTTCATTTTCTGTGGGAATGAACCAGTTTGAAATGATAAATTACAAATATATGTGAATGGTTTTAATATACCATCAACAGTTCTTTTTATTAGTGCCATATCAATACCATCACAGTCAGTAGATAATTTATTTTTACACTTTTCAACAACAGATTTTACCTCTAGTTCATCCACCGCTGTAAGAAAAATTGACCGAGGGTTACTTCCAATTAAAGTCTCACTCACAGTGTCTTTTCCTTGATTTGGAATCTTTGCTGCCAACTCCGGCCCAACACTTACGAAAAATTTATTCATTTTATTTACTACCATATTCTTATCATAAATATCACCACAATTATCAGTAAAATACTCTGGATATCATTTTCTTAGTTCCATTTTTCCTTTATTTGTTTAATATAGCCCAGACTCCTTTTATATTATTTTTATTTTCATTTAACATTTTCCTATAATATAATTTTTTACTAGTTCGTATTATATCATTTAATTTATTTTTATATGCTTTATATCTTTTTTCAGATTCTTTAGTTCTTAATTTAATAAAATTTTTATAGAGATAATTTTTCTTTTTACAAGCATTTTGTAACCCTTTGGTTAACCATGGGCAATTTTTGTATATGTGTTTTTTTATTAATTTCTTTAATTGGACAGTTTTTATCATATAATAATTTAAATATATCAATAAATTTATCATATGCCAAGTCCACATTTTTCTCTCTATAGACAACATCCCAATTCTGTAACATTAAGTCTTCTTTTAAATCACTGATTCTATCTTCTGTTCGTATTCTTTTATAGATAATCTTTTTACATAGTTTATTATTATTCTTACTCTCATTAGCCCCATAATTAACATCTAAAGAAACAAATACAGGCAAGTGGTCACTAATATCATTTATTATTATACCACTCACCATATTATATTCAATAACATTGGTAAAAATGTTGTCTATCAGGGTAGCACAGTGTGTCGTTATTCTTGTAGGTTTTGTAATCTTTGGAAATAAGGTTAAGCTATACATTGTATCTAAGAAATCTTCATTTGGTTTGTGTTGTTTTGTTTTCATCAAATCTATATTAAAGTCACCACTGATAAAGATATCCTTTTGTCTTATTTTTGCATACATCTTTTCCATCCCATTTTTAAATTTTTCCATATCAGATCCCGGTGCTCTATATATACAACTTACTATTATATTTTTTTCTTTTTTCCATCGTAATCTCAGTTGTTAAACATTTCATACTTTCATTCACTGCTGATGTCATACTGTCTACTTTTTTACTTTTTAATTTTCTATCAACATATAGTGCTACCCCACCACCACTTTTACATTTCCTATTTTGTGTGTACATCTCATATCCATCTAGTTCAAAATTTACATCTTTTTCTTCATTAATCCATGTTTCACTTATTGCAATAATCCTAATTGGTGTATTAAATTGATTCAAAAACTCCTTAATACTATCAAAGTTTGCATAGAGACTCCTACTATTAATATGTATTATTGTTAATGTTTGATCCAAATTCATAATTCCATTTAATTGTTGTTCTTCTTAATAAACACACTTATTATTAATATGACCAAAATAATTGTTGTCTAGGTCAACACCTCCCAAAACGTCCTGTGGTTGCTGTTCAGCACTAACAAAATTTTCAGCTTCAATTTGCACCACTACACCTCCATCATCAAATGAGGAAGAATGATTGACTAAAGTACTAAACATAATTTATGACAACCATGTACACCAAGAAGAAAAAAGGAAAAGAACACAAAATTTCCACTCATGATTACTGCACCGTTATTCCTGAATCAGGGCTAAGGTTTAAATCTGTCCAATTCCTCCATTTCTCTAATCATCATTACTTTAGCGTCTTCTGGAGTGCCAAGCAGTTTTATCCACACCTTACAGTTTCTTGTCCATGTCCACTGTATTTTTCCTTGTTTTCTGAGGGCCCTGGCTTGTCTAGCTATTTCGGAGTTCTTTTTTGTTAAATGTTCATTTAATGAGACAGCCGTTCCTCTCAGTTCTTTTGCTTGTCGCAGAAGATCAATTTTTGCTTTCCTACTGACGAATCGGATGATAATCGCTGGTTTTCCTTTACTGTTTTTATTGGGTAATGTGTGGCAAGCCGAAATAGTCTCATTGTCCACAACAATGTTATCAGAATTGAAAAAGGTCAATACCTGCTGCTCAAGAGTGTGCGACTCAGCCAGTGTCTCATCCTGCCCATCCTGATCACCAACTCCAGCTGCCACACGTGCATAGGAGCGGTGTCTGGTGTTCAGACCGCTCACAATGACATCATCCATTCTTGTATATTGTTCAAGTTCATCCACACATTTTTCTAAGGATTTAATTTTCTTGTCCTTGTCCACAATTTCAGCCTTTAGCTCGCGCACTTGTTCCATAAGGTTAACAAGCAGCGTTTGTTGTTTAGCTATTTTTGATATTTCCTCAGACATAAAGTTTAGGGAGAGTTTAATCTCCTCCAGCTCCTCTCCATGTGTCTGACTCTTTTTTGGAGGCATAATGACTAGTTGATTTTGATTTGATTTGATTAGAATCAAGGGAGAGGCTCACCTGTTGATTAGCAATTGAATAACTGGATCCACCGGTGAAGCCGAGGAGGCCAATGCTCCCTCGGTTGCTAGTGGAGGCCTCCAGCTAGCGCTGTTCCACCAGGCGGCGAATCCGAAGCTCTCCCGGTGGCCAACAGAGACTGCTAGCCTGGGTCGCAGCCCGGCAGCAGGTATCCGCCAGCAAAGCCAAAGCTCTCCCGGTGTATCCCGCAGCCGATGACAGCAGGACAATCTCCGGTGCTACCAGTATCTGGTCCAGCCGACCTCGGATTCAGCCGAAGCCTCAACCAGCTCCTCCACCGAGCTCCGTCGCCGCAGCCGCCGTCCGATCCGGCCGGAATCCCGGTCAGCCTCTCCACCGTCAGCTCCACCACCCACCACCGCACGATGAAGGTGTCCCGCAGATTCATGTCATATTCCTGTCAGCATTCTATTCCCATTCTGACACCCTTCCTGCTCTCCACTTGGTTTTGCCTTTACTGTAAGTTTTGTGTTGTACACTGTTTGCACTTATGTTTCTTTATTAAGTATCACAAACTGCAATTCAGCACGTGGGTCTCCCCTTCCTGTCCTTTGGGCCTATCCATGGCAGTAGACTCCGACCAGCTTAAGACCCAGCTGCTGTAATTTGTGGCTTTTTCACTTACCCTTTTTGTTGCTGGAGGGAGAGCTGTCAGTATGTCCCCAGCGCTCTCACTTCCCGCGGCCCGAAGATAGTCCTGAAGAACGTGGTGGCAGCGGTTGGGATTGTGGAGGCACACAGTGGGCAGCACGGTGGTGCAGTGGTTAGCACTGTTGCCTTACAGCTAGAAGGTTCCAGGTTTGAATTCCCAGGCTGGCAGGGATAGGAACCTTTCTCTGTGGCATTTGCATATTCTCCCTGCGCTACGTGAGTTTACTCTGGTTTCCTCCCACAATCCAAAGACAAGCATGTTAGATTAACTGGTTGTTCTAAATTGTCCCTCGATATCTGTCTCCTATAGGCTCTTAGAGTAGAGGGTTAGTGCTAGTGAAGCGCTTTGAGTGGTCTTTGAGACTTGAAAAGCGCTATAAAAGTACAGGTCCTTACATCACTGTTTAAGGAAGTATCCTGAGTTCGTGGAACTGTTGTCAACCGTCTCCACTCTCCAGCTGTCTTTTCCTGGGTTGGCAATGGGCTCATCTCCAGTACGTAGACTCCGCCTTCCTGCAATGACCTCCACTCCTTCCCGTGACACGACCGTAATGAATTGGATGGAAGAGAATCACTGGCTGCAGATGCTGCAAACCTCCCACCATTATCCAGCAACAGGCCGCCGGAGGAACTTCTCCGCCTCTCAGTCCGCAGCTTCCTCTTCGCCATGTCAAAAGGGCAACACTGCAGTTTCTGCCTCTAGGTTTTCCCCACCGGCTGTCTCGTCAACCTTCTCTTCCTGGGCCATCGCTGTTCCCTTCTCCACCACGGCGTCTCCTCCCACTGTTGAGAGTCTGGTTGTCTCCTCCCCAGCTCCGCCCACCACCGTGTCTGCAGGGGTGGCTCCTCTACATTCCTCTGAGGGTCCCACAACAACTGCAGTCACGGAGAGGGCTGATTCCAGATTGGCTGCAGCAGAAAACATTGGGCCCCGGGAACACAGGCAAGATTTTTTTCCTTTCTCCATTATTAAGATAAGATAAGATAAGATAAGATAAGCCTTTATTAGTCCCACAATGGGGAAATTCCAGACACATGAATTACCTTGCCTGATTTCCGGTGGTGAGGCTCAGTCATTGCAGTCCTCTGATTCATCACCGTCTGCTGCAGCCATAAAAACTTCTCGTGTTTTTTCCGTGTCTCCTCCTATGCCCCCTGAGTGTCCGCCGGTTCCAAGATAAAGCCACTGAACTATGGGGGAGCCTGGGGTCCTGGAGGTCCTGGTTCCAGCCATGCAGCCTCCTGGATGGAGGGAGAGTGTTGCCAAGGATCCGGAGCCTGTGCTGACAATTGAGCGTCCTCGGGTTTCAGCTGTGCAGGATCCAGTGCCAGCAGGGAGCCAACCTCCTGTTTCCACGCCGGGTGGGCCACCCGCATGGGTCATGTTGCTGTGGGGTCCCAGGACCGCACCAGCCACCATGCCTGCTGCAGCAGAGCTGAAGCTGTACCTCCTAAGGACCGGGCACGAGACGTCGCCGCCTGGATTGACGGAGTCCTGGACGGTGGTGGAGCTTGAGCTCAGGCAAGTGCTCTTCTCTGTTTCATTGTCTGTTTTGGAGAGAGCTTGCCTGGCTCTTGGTGGGGAGAGCTAAGTGCAGCCGTCAGCTGCGCCTGAGCTCACCTTGCCAGGTTCCACTGCCGCCAGTGACCCTGACCCCCTTTCTCTGTCCCTCCTGTCGGAGTCTTTTCCCGGGGTCACCGAGGAGTGTCCAGATTTGTCAGAGGTCTCCGTGGGTCCAGCCTCGCTACCTGAGATTTCTGTGGGTCCAGCTCCCCCATCGGCTGAGGTCTTCACAGGTGCTCCGTCCCAGCCCGGGACCTCCGTGGGTGCTGCTCCTCTTCAGTCCGGGCCTTCGTGGGGGTTGTGTCCCAGTCGGGGGCCGATGTGGGTGCTGCGCCCCAGCCTGATTCCAACATGGGTGCTGCGCCCCAGGGGGGGTCCGCCATGGGTGCTACGCTCCAGCCCGGGCCCCACCATGGGTGCAGCTACATCCCAGTCCGGGGCCACCGTGGGTGCAGCTATGCCCAAGTCCAGGGCCACCGTGGGTGCAGCTAGGCCCCAGTCCGGGGCCACCGTGGGTGAAGCTACGCCCAAGTCCGGGAACACCATGGGTGCAACTACACCCCAGTCCAGGGTCACCAAGAGTGCTACGTGCCAGTCCAGAGTCACTGTGGTCCCTCAGTCCCCACCCAGTTCCACCAAGGGTTCTTCTTCCTCGCCCGTGGCCGTCTTGGTTTCCTCTCCTAGAGCCAAGGCCGTCGTGGGTTCCCCTTCCCCTGAGGCCATTAGGAGTCCTGTTCCTTCCCCTGGGGTCCCCGCTGGCCATCCATCTTCTCCATTTTGTTCCTCTACTCTTCAGTCCTCCTCTCCACCAGTGTTTCCCATTGGGCAGCTGCCTCCTTGAATACCCCTTCTGTTCGGGTGGTGAAAGAACTCTGGGAGACCACCTGACAGACTTTGCTGCTGGGCTGGGTGGGCCACATTCTCCGGTAGACCACCCGACTCTTTCCATCACGCTGGGACTTTATTCGACCACCTGAACTGTCCGGGTCTCCGGTCCAGGGGGCCTGTGTTTCTGAGGTTTGCTTTGGTGTGAGTCCTGACCGGGTTTTTTGTTTTTGTTCCCTCCAAGTCTGTTTTCCCCAACCACCCTCCCGGGTTGGGTTATTGTGTTACTGTGTTACTCCAGTTGGGGGGGGGGGGGGTCTTTCTTCTTTCTTTTTCCTTTTGGTGTTACCCTGAGGTGTTTGGAAGCCACCCCTTGGTGGTGGTGGTGGTGGTGGGGGGCTCTGTCATGAGGTTGAGCACGGTGTTTTTACCATGTTCATGCTCTCTGTTTACTTCTGGTTGTTTTTATGTATTTTTTCTCTGTGTGCTGGTTTTGGATTTATTTTGTTCTGTTTGACATGAGATCTCCCCCTCTTCTTCCACACACTCCCACCTTGGTATCATTTTGTATTTGTAGTTCAGTTCCTTTCCTTCAATGTAATTTGGTCAACGTGCTCGCTCATGTGATCCCACACCTGTTGTCATTTGTGTTGATTGATTTTGTGCCCTATTTATTGTCTGCCTCATTTTCCACTCCTTGTCGGACTCTCATCGAGACAACATTGTGTCTACCTAGATTCATGTTGTATTCCTCTCAGGACCCTATCCCCGCTTTCACACCCTTCCTGCTCGCCACTCGGTTTTGCTGTTATTGTAAGTTTTGTGTTGCACACTGTTTGCACTTATGTTTCCTTATTAAATATCACAAACTGCAGTTCAGCGCGTGGGTCTCCCCTTCCTTCCCTCTGGGTTTATCCATGACACCTTTATTCAGACAGGGATAAGGAGGAGTTGTTTATTTAATGTTGATATAATGAAGTTGACGTCTGCAGTCGTCCTCAGAAGCGTCAGCTGATCGTTGTAATCTAGAGCGTGTATAACTCAATGGTTATAGTGCCAGATTTCAAGGTTGAAGGTACAAGACCAGCACCGACCTGTTTTAGGGACCACATTGGAAAAGTGTGCACACTTCCTTGTGTCATCCCATCTCATCCATCCATCCATCCATCCATCTTCTTCCACTTAATCTTTTTCAGGTCGCGGGGGGGCTGGAGCCTATCCCAGCATCTATGGGTGAGAGGCAGGGCACACCCTGCCTCTCACCCATAGATGCTGGGACGCCAGTCCATCGCCAGTCCATCGCAGGACGCCAGTCCATTGCAGGGCCAACACAGAGACACAGACAATTTTAAATGTATGTCACTTACTCAAATCACTGAATTGTAATGAAGCGTTGAAGACGGGGTGATATTTGGGGCGCACAGGCGTGTTCCACAAGGACTGCCTGTGGAAACCTAAACTGGCTAACAAGCCAGTTATCATCCTGAGACAGAAAATCTTCTGTCTCTAAAATACCCTTTCTCTTCTCACTGCGCAATTTGCAATATCCTCCAATCCTCTGTTGTTAGAGGCATTTTCTGCACTTCTTTGCACTGGCTTTTATATCCACTCATCTAATTGCGCACACTTGGATGTTTGTTCATCATGTGTCACTGGTGTGTACAATCATTTTCACATCATTATCAGTCCCCCAACAGCACCCCTAAATGTCTCCAACGGACCAATAACAGTAGAAACGTACATACGCCAGCCATGAAGTTGGCGTGGGGCTGCACATTTTTCCACGGTCATTTCATTCTTGATAAATCTGAAAGTTGCCATGGAAAAGGATGTACGCCATGTTTTTGTGCTTAAGTACCCTTTGTACATGAGGCCCCGGTGCAAAAATGCACAGTGTAGACACCCACCATATCCAGCAGATGTCCTCCCTACCACCTTCCAACCAACAAAATTCAAAACATAAACATGCCCACACAACAAATATAACCACTAAACCCTGCAGACAAGGCAAAGTAAAAGAAACACAGTATTCAAGCCCAAACCAGGCAACCATATAAACCATTAAAATCCAGGTCCTCATTCAGGCCTGGATGTTTAGTAGCTTGTAATTTGTAAATCCAGTATGTTTCCTGTTGATTTAATAGTCTTTGTCTGTTGCCTTTTATTATGGCTTCCCACCCAAAGAGCGCCTCAGAGAACCTAAAGTTTATTCTTGAGTCCAGGAAGCACTCCTCTACATCCCTTTAAAGGGGCAGGTTAGTTTAGCTGCAGCTGTTTAGTGAGCATGTTAAAGTTTGTCTGTTATGCTTACGCTTCAGCAGGAGTGAGCAGCAGAGAGGAGAGGAAGGTCCTTCCTGCTGGTGAAACAGGCTGCCAGGGGGAAGCGTGTAGAGGTGCTGTGGGAGACTCTTCACGGGTTGCTGAGGACAGCCTGGCCAGGCCTGCGTGCTAGGGAGCGACAGTGAAGAGCAGAAGGGATTACGGTGGTAAGTCGACTTACGTGGGAAATGGGGAAGTGCACAGTCCGAGATATTCCAAGTCAAATCCAGGGGGCTAGTTCCAGAATCCAAAGGCAGGCAGGGGTCGAGGCACGTAGGCAAAACTCAGGCAGGCAGGCAGTTCCAAAAGGGGCTGGCAGTCTCAGGGTCTAAAGCAGGCAAAAAGTCACAAAACACGACAGAGCAGAATGACATACAGTAGAAACTCAGATCAGTACAGGTTGTGTGTAGGTCAACATCACCAGGCAGAGTGAAGGGAGAGCGTCCTATTTAAAGGCCTTCACTGATTAATCACAGGTGAAACACGAGGCTGCAGGGATGAGTGTAATGAGAGGAAGAGAGAGGCAGGGAGACAGAGCAAACACAGACCATGACATTCTTTTTCTTAAAGTTGCGACTTTTTTATCTTAAATTTGTGACTTTTTTTCTCTTAAATTTAAGACTCAGAGTGGTTGATGTCATTGTAAGCGGTTTAAACATCAGATACCACATGTACGCCAGGGCTACAGCGAGAGTAGGTAGCACTGAAATAGATGATGATATGCTGGGGGAGATGCAATCTCTGGAAAATCAGGTACTCCGATTTTTTTGATTCTCAAGATATTTTTGTCGACTGGAATGCCATCTCAGCTTGCCACACGCTCCCACGAAAGGACAATAAGGCAAAACCAGCCATTATCATTCGGTTTGCAAATAGAAAAGCTAAGATTGATCTGTTAAGGCAAAGCAGAAAACTTCGGATGTATACGTTAATGAACATTTAACAAAAAAAAAAAAGCTGACATTTCAAGGCAGGCCAGACTCCTAAAGGAGCAGAATAAAATACAAGCAAGTTGGATAAGAAAAAGTATGGATCAAATAAAATGGGAAAATGGGACATCAGTTTGTGTGCCTTTGAGCCAGGTTGTGACACCTGTTATCTGATGTTTCTAACGTGTCACATCAGCTGTTTCAGGCACGACTGACCTGACAGATTTGACAGCTCTGCCAGGTTGGTCGCTAGAGAGAATCATCTGGGTTGAACAGAGAAGATCTCTCCCACACCTAGGATTCATGGATCGGGAGGCAACGGCAGTTTAGCATGACTGTGCTTTGCAGAAGTTATAAGCTAAGCAGAAGTTAAACTATTGTTGCACATAAGCTGTGAATGTTGGCAACACGCTAAGCATTAGTTGGTTTAAGTTATTTATAAGTTATGGAAATATTCTATATAAATTACTAATACATTATGTATATGTCCAAGTTGTTATGGATACGTGATACATACGGTCAAAAGTGAAAATTTTGGTGTATCACAGCGTTTTAGACCAATTTTTATATGTTTGGCAAGCGCTGCTTAAATCTTCATGGTGTGACAGTAGACAGCTCAAGTTTGCCAACCCTGTCTGGCTCCAAGTATCTACTCCATCAATTGCAAACAACAGGCATTCCCATCAAGATAATTTGCAGCACTCCTTGGAGCCTGTAATCCAAGGATACCGCTCGTTGCTAATATGGAAGTGACGGACAAATCCTTTCCCCGCCTGAGATGGGCCTACTAGCTTTGGGGTTGGCCAACCTCTCTTCACAATGACCAGATTTGATGCACTTATGGCCATCACGAGTAATTTTAACCATGTCTCAGTGGGAAAAACACGACCAAACTTTTACCAGTTTGTTAACTGTCCCACCAGAGAAAACAAAACACTGGATTTACTGCATGCCAATGTCAGAGATGCATATAGTGCAACAGCTCTACCCCCCACTGGCAAATCAGATCACTGCATGGTCATGTTAACACCCAAGTACATTCCCCTTGTGCAAAGGCAGCCTGCTTATACACGGACTGTGAGGAGGTGGACACAGGAGGCTGCTGATGCACTTCAGGACTGCTTCGAGATGACAGACTGGAGCGTACTCTGTGAACCACATGGGGTGGACATAGACAATATGACTGACTGCATCACAGAGAACATTAGATTCTGTGAAGACATGACCATGCCAGCTCAGACTGTATACTGTTTCTCCAACAACAGACCATGGGTCACCATTGACCTGAAAGCACTTCTGAACAAAAAGAAGAGAGCTTTTAGGGCTGGAGACAAGGAGAAGCTGAGGGAAGTGCAGCATGAGCAGAGAGAGATGCTGGAGTGCAGCATGAGCTGAGAGAGATGCTGAGGACGTACAAGGACAATTATAGGAGGAAGTTGGAAGACAAACTCAAGCAAAACAACACTAAAGATGTGTGGGAGGGAATGAAACAAATAATTGGGTGCAAGGGGAGAGTCAGGCAGCCATCTGGGAGCCAGGAGAGAGCTGATGAACTGAATCTGTTTTTTTAATAGGTTCAACTCACAGTCTGTCACCCCAACAACACAACCAGACCCCCCCCCCCCCACATCCCTTCCCACCTACCCTCCTATGCAGAAACTCTCTCCATCTCCCCCCTCCTCCTCCTTGGGGGGGCACCAGGACCCTCCCTCACTTCATGGTGACTACAGACCAGGTGAAGAAACAGCTGGAGAGACTCTGCCAGCAGAAGGCGGCAGACCCTGATGGCATCTCCGCCAGGACCCTGAGGACCTGTGCCAACCAGCTAGCTCCGGTACTGAAACACCTGTGCAACCTGAGCCTGAGCCTGGAGAGAGTACCGGTGCAGTGGAAGACATCCATGCCTGGTTCCTGTCCCCAAGAAGTCATCTCCATCGGACCTGAACTACTACCGACCAGTTGCCCTCACATCTCATGTGATGAAGGTCCTGGAGAGACTGGTCTTAGCCCACCTGAGGCCGCAGGTGAAGATGTGGCTGGACCCTCTGCAGTTTGCATATCAGCCCCATTTAGGAGTTGAAGATGCTGTCATCTACCTGCTGCAACAAGCCCATCTGCACCTGGATTGCAGAGGAGATAATGTGAAAATCACTTTTTATGATTTCTCCAGTGCCTTTAACACCATCCAGCCACTGCTGCTGGGTGAGAAGCTGCGAGTGATGGGGGTTGACAGCTCTGTGATCCCCTGGATTACTGACTACCTGACAGGCAGGTTACAGTTTGTCCGGCTGGGCAGTGTCTTGTCTGGAGTGGTGGCTAGTGATATGGGAGCTCCACAGGGGACTGTGCTCTCTCCTTTTCTCTTTACTTTATACACCACTGACTTTCAGAAATTCTCTGATGACTCAGCTGTTGTGGGGTGTATAAGAGGAGGAGAGGAGGGGGAGTACAGGGCACTGATAAATTTGTGGAGTGGACCGAGCAGAATCACCTGAGGTTGAATGTCAGCAAGACCAGAGAGATGGTGATGGACTTCAGGAAGAGGAAGACACCTTCTCAGCCACTGCAGATTAGGGGGGAGGATGTGGGAGTGGTTGAGGACTACAAATATCTGGGTGTCAGGATCAGAAGCGGGTTGGACTGGAGATCCAACACTAATGCTGCGCACAAGAAGGGGATGAGCAGCCTCTACTTCCTGAGGAAGCTGAGATCCTTCAACGTGTGCAGCAGGATGCTGGAGCTTTTCTACCAGACCGTTGTCGCCAGCACCATCTTCTTTGCTGCTGTCTGTTGGGGTAGCAGTATCAGGGCCAGAGACACCAACAGGCTTGACAAGATTATCAAGAGGGCTGGTTCTGTAATTGGTTTCAGACCGGAGACCTTTGAGACAGTGGTGGAGAGGAGAACACTAAATAAACTGCGATCCATCATGGACAATCCTGATCACCCCCTCCAACACACACTGGACAGACAGCGAAGCACTTTCTCCAGTAGACTACTACAGCTTTGCTGTAGAATGGCCAGGTACAGGAAATCTTTCCTGCCACATGCCATTTCACTGTACAATAACTCACTATGATATTGTATTCTGGCATAGTTATGCTGCCACACTGCACCTTACAGACTAACTGGTACCTCACATTTCGCTCTGCTCCTGATAGTCCTTCTTTGTGCAATGGGATGATTCATGTGTTTATATGGGTCATCATATATTAAGCTATGATGTATATAGGTTTTATAGTCGTGTTAGTTTTAATTTCCATGGGTAATCCTTTTGTCTGTCATGTGTGTGTTTCTGTCGTTTGGTTCTCTATGGTCATGCTGCTGTTACACTGTAATTTCTCAATTTGGGATCAATAAAGTACATCTATCTATCTATCTATCTATCTATCTATCTATCTATCTATCTATCTATCTATCTATCTATCTATCTTCTTGAAAAGTTCATCTGGAAAATTGATTTTTTAAAATATCTGGGACCAAATCATTTTCTTCTCCCCTGTCAGCCATTGTAGGTGGAAAAACAGCTGTTACATTTAAACAGATACTGTGGGGACACACATTGGTGACCTGCTTTTGGACTCACATTTTAGACCAGAGCAAGGGCAGAGCTTCTGTGGTTATTACAGGAAGCTGCAGGAGAGTTAGCTTTGGTATGCAAAGCTTGAGACTGTGGGATTTAATTAAAGGATTAATGAGGGGATGCATTGTAGATAGTGGTGTGATATCATGCAGAGAGGATGCATTGTTGCTGTCTTTATAATGCAATGGTTTTGTGAGTCATGTGACCTGTTAACTGTAAGAGTCCTGATATTTATGAACGAGAGTTCCCTTTGTTGTTCTCTTTTATTCTGCTTCGTGATGTTGGAAGATGTGAATAAAACTGACTCGAGAGATAAACTGCCTCGTCATTTTCACATTTCCACAATACAGTATATTGTGTTGTGTTATTATTGGGGCGTATTATTGTGTGACACGGGTAGTGGCTCCACCTTTCCGTGTCATGACCCACTCTGGGCCGTCATCTGCCTCAGCTGCACGCTCACCTGCAGCTAATCAGTCACGGGCTTTATAGCCCGCTCTGCCTGAAGCCTCGGCACGGAGCCGTCTGTCTTGCTACCGGACCTTTGTCTCTCGCACGCCTGTTTCCATACAGCCCTGCGCTTCTTCTGAAAGATCTCTTCGTCACAAGTAAGCATAATTGCTACTCACCCTCTCTCCCAGGCTCTCCCCTGTGTACAGGTGGATCCCTCTGGCGGCGGAACCGACTCTCCGCGGCGGCGGAACGTTCCCCTCACCTCACCGATCATCATCGCTCATCCCCGGGTGTGCCTCGCAGACGCTGTCTCTCTGGCTGGAGGCTATGAGCCGAAGCCTGTGCCCTCTTAAGACCACCTGCAAGTAAGCGCCAGTTAATACCTGATTCTTGGTGTTGTGGCTGAGATTAACACCTGTGCTTTGGCTCTGTTTCTAGGGTTGCCAGACTGTATGGCATTCTGTCTCGCCCCCGACTGCAGCTCGTTCACCATCAACACATTCACATAACGCATACACGCACCCACACATCCTCTGTTGGTTACAAAATAAAGATCATTGAATTGCACTTGAGCCTGTGTGTGTGTTCCCTGGGTCCAACAATATGTCATTCCGGTTCCGCCGCCACCCAGGCTATAAGAGTGCTGTGTGGAAGAGGGGCAGCCTCTTTGACCTCACCTCTGCCTGACGGGAGCGCCTGTACTGTAATAGTGAGTCAACAATAGTTCAGTTCAACATCCAGCCTCATCCTTGGTTCTAGTTTACTGACTTAACATTTTGGAGCTGCCTATGCAAGTCCTTGCATTGGCATTTTTGCTAGCTAGGATCCTCTGCATTGTGGGTGGAGGAGTCTAACCATCCAGTCAACAGACATGAAAATGCCAATGTTCTCGAATGCTTTCTATGTGTACCCCTAGATGTACAGAAGACATTGGATTGGTTAAAGCAACAGGACAAGTTTTTGAGTTGTTACTTATCCTATACTGTTTCTCAGTATGATTTATTTTCCTGTTTACATTCGTTATAGTTTGTTTATTGCATTTTTGAGGTTGCCTGTCTCCATTTTCTGCCATATCATTATGTTTGTATTCCGTTGTGTTCTTTCTCTCAGGGTTGACAGCTGTCAATAGCTTCTGTTTTTTTTTTTCTGCTTGGGCGTGGCCCTGCCAGCTGTCAGCCCCGATGGCAACCCCATTATTCCCAGCTGGTCCAAATTATGTGTCATTGCTTTCTCCTGCCCATTCACATAACTCACACTGGTTATTAATTATGTAAAGGGTTTTACCCCTATTTAAAGAGAGTTATTTTCATTTCTATTTGCTGTCTTGGTTTGCATTCTCCTCATCTCTGGTGCACAAAATCTGTGTTTTCTCCTTCATTTGTTTTTTGTGCTTATAGCACAGTGTTGAACTTTATGTTTGTTGGTTCTTTTCAACAAATTACCCAAACTCACAGTTCAGCGCGTGGGTCTCAGTTCTCTGCCCTGAGAGGCAATTCATGACAGAAGACAGCAGCCAGTAGAGACCCAGCTGCTGTGAGTTTGATGATTTTTTTGCCGTTTCACTCACCTCAGTGGCGGCGAAAGCTTGTTGGTTCCTCTATTTTTTTCTCTCTCTTTTTTTTTTTTACACCCGGAATTTCCATGTCTGTCACCCCAGGGGTGTCCACCCTTAGACTGGATGAAGTGGCGCGATGGTCTGTGTGTGTCCTGGAATATATTATGTCTCAGGCTCAAGGCTCCTGTACTCCCAAGGCAGCCCGCGAGTGCCTGGAGGGCGCGGCACAGGTGCTTGAGGCATGCCCCAGCCTGTGGGATCACCCGGAGCTCACAAACCGACTCCCCTCTAGATTTCTTTCCAGATCTACAATTGATGAGATGGGGGAATTCAGCTCGATGCCTGCACCTGTGCCAACGAAGAGCAAGCGCTCATGCAAGCGGAAGCCTCCAGCCTCTCACCGCTCTCCGGTGGCAGCTCCGTCTCCTCCTCCAGAGCCTATGCCCACTCCATCGGCCGAGGAGCTGGAGGAGTGCAGGCAGGTTATACTGGCAGAAACTGACCTCCTCCTGGAAGCCATGGCTACTCCCAGATTTGGCTCAGGAGCTGGAGGAGATTTCACCGAGGGACCCGGAGTTTGAGCCGATGGGTGGGTGTCCACTGACTCTGGAGTCTCTCTCTCTCTGCCTTGAACATAGGTCTCTGCCTCCTGCTCTTCACCGTCATTTTTTGGTGATCCTGCCGGAGGAACGCTCCTACCTCTCAATCGATAGCTTCTCCTACGCTGGGATGGAAGCCTCCCTCAGCAGTGCACCTTCCAAGTTCTTCTTCTTCGACTGAATTGTCAGCCTTCTCCCTGTCTTCAACTGCTGTTCCTTGCTTCCCCTCGACGCCTCCTCCCGCTGCTGTGAGCCAAGCTGTTTTTTCCCTTGCTCCACCCGAAACCGACCGCTGAAGTCACGGAGAGGGTCGATCTCCAACCAGCTGCAGCAGTAAACGCCATGCCCTGGGAATACAGGCAAGTGACTTTTCATTCTCTATTACCTATGTTTAAATTATCTTTTCTGATTCCCGGTGGTGAGGCTTGGTCTTTGCAGCCCCGTGAGCTCTCACCACCTGCTGTAGATAATGACTTATCACCTTCTCTCTCCATGTCTCCTCCTCTGCCTCTTGAATTTACGCCGGCTCCTGGATTGAGCCGCTGGATGTTCAAGGAGCCTGCAGCCCTGGAGGACCTGGTTCTAGCCCCGCAGCCATGCTCTGGATGGAAGGTGAGTGCTGAAACCAAGCGGACGCCTGCGCCGACGCAAGAGTGGCCCCAGGCTCCACCTGAGCAGGATTCAGTACCAGCAGGAGATCCACCTCCTGTCACCATGCAGAGCCAGCCACCTGCGTGTGTCACCTTGCTGGGAGGCCCCAGGACTGAACTGACCACCATGCCAGCTGCAGGAGCCACCACAGCAGAGCCAGAGTTGGACCCCCAGAGAGCTGGGCCTGGAGAGCCACCACCTGAATCGTCGGAGTCCTGGACAGTGGTGGAGCTTGAGATCAGGCAAGTGTACTCCTTTTTCTCTGTTTCTCTTTCGAAGAAATCTTGCCTGGCTCCAGGTGGGGAGAGCCAAGTGCAGCCGTCAGCTGCACCTGAGCTCACCTCACTGGGCTCTACTGCCACTGGTGACCCTGACCCTGTGTCTTTGCATCTCCTGTCCGAGTTTTTCCCCAGGGTCACCAAGGGTATTCCACCTCTGCCAGATGTCTCCGTGGGTCAAGACTCACCACCCAAAATTAGCGTGGGTCCAGCTTCTCCCGCTGAGGTCATCGCTGGTGCTCCACCCCAGTCTGGGACCTTCCTGGGTGCTGCTTCCCCTCCTGCTGAGGTCTTCAAGGGGGATGCTTCCCTTCCAGTGGAGGTCATAGCAGGTGCTGCATTCCAGCCTGGGTGACTCCGAGGGTGCAGCAGTGGCCCAGTTCGGGTCCACCAAGGGTGCAGCAATGGCACAGTCCAGGCCCTCCATGAGTGCTGCTTCCTTTTCTGCTGAGGTCGTTGTGGGTGCTCTGTCCGAGCCCGGGACCTCTGAGGGTGCAGCTCTGCTCCAGCCCGGAGCCACCGAGGTTGCTGTTGTGCTCCAGCCCGGAGCCACCGAGGGTGCAGCCTTGGCCCAATCCAGGTCAACCGAGGGTGCATCAATGGCCCAGTCCGGGCCCTCTGTGGGTGCTGCTTCCTTTCTGGCTGAGGTCGTCACTGGTGCTCCATCCCAGCCCGCAGCCTCCGAGGGTGCAGCCTTGGCCCAGTCCAGGCCCAACGAGGGTGCAGCCTTGGACCAGTCCGGGTCCACTGAGGGTGCAGCTATGTCCCAGTCTGAGACCACTGTGGGTGCAGCGTCGACCAGTCTGGAGCCACCGCGGGTGCAGCGCCACTTCAGCCTGGAGTCAACGTGGGTGAAAGGTTGCTCCTGCCCGAAGCCACAGCGGGTGCAGTTCCACTCCAGCCTGGAGTCGCCGAGGGTGCAGTCTTGGCCCAGTCGGGGTCCACTGAGGGTGCAGCTATGTCCCAGTCCGAGACCACCACGGGTGCAGCATCACTCCAGCCCAGAGCCACAGTGGGTGCAGCTTTGCTCCAGCCCAGAGTCACTGAGGGTGCAGCCTTGGCCCAGTCCGAGTCCACTGAGGGTGCAGCTATGTCCCAGTCTGAGACCACCGTGGGTGCAGCATCGCTCCAGTCTGGAGCCGCTGCGGGTGCAGTGTCACTTCAGCCTGGAGCCACTGCGGGTGAAGCGTTGCCCCAGCCCGGAGCCACCGCGGGTGTAACCTTGTCCCAATTCAGAACCACCACGGGTGCAACCTCACCCCAGTCCGGGGCCACCGTGGGTGTCGCTATGTCTCAGTCCGGGACCATTGCGGGTGCTCATATGTCCCAGTCCAGGACCACCGCGGGTGCAGCTTTGCTCCAGCCCAGAGCCACCGCGAGTGCAGCTTTGCTCCAGCCCAGAGCCACCACAGGTGCAGTCTTGCTCCGGCCCGGAGCCATTGTGGGTGCTGCTTTGCTCCAATCCAGAGCATCAGCGGGTGCAACTTTGTCCCAATCCTGGACCTCCGAGGGTACTGCTGGCCAGTCCAAGGGCGTTGTGGTGCCCCGTCCTCTGCCTGACATCATTGGGGCTCCCTCTCAGCCTCTTCCTTCCTCACCTCTGGTCATCCCGGTTGGGCGGCCGCCCCCTGCACCACCCTGTAGTGGTGGCTAAAGAACTCTGGCCGGCCGCCTGACAGCCGTTGCCATTGGGTTCGGTGGTTCACATTCTCCGGCAGACCACCCAACTCTGACCATCTCGCCATCTGTCAGGCAACAGAGAGTTAGTATTAGTGAAAGCGCTTTGAGTGGTCTTTGTGACTAGAAAAGCGCTATATAAGTGCAGGTTAGTTAGTTAGTTAGTTAGCCTGGGACTTTGGCCGACAACTAGAACTGCCTTGTTCTTTGGTCTAGGGGGCCTAGGTTCCCAGTTCGGTGTGGGTCCTGAACGGGATTTTGTTTTTTGATGTTTTCCCACAGTCTGGGCCTTGCTGGGATGCTTTGTGAAAGCTTTTCTTGTTCCTTTTGGTTTGGTTGGGTCCCTCATTGCCTGGGTCCCCCTCCTCCCACCTGGGATGGGGTTGTTTTCTTGTTGGGGTGGGATCTCTGTGTGTGTGTGGGGGGGGGTTTCTTTTCTTTTGATATTACCCTGGGTGTCTAGTATCCACCCCTTGGGGGGTGGGGGAGGCTCTGTCATGCGTGGGGGGATTCCACCAAGCTCAGATTGTCTGCCTTTTTTTCATATTTGTACTGTGTTATCATTTTGAGTTGTCACTTATCCTATACTGTTTCTCAGTATAATTTATTTTACCGTTTATGTTCGCTATAGTTTGTTTATTGTATTTTTGAGGTTGCCTGCCCATTTTCTGCCATATTGTTATGTTTGTATTCTGTTGTGTTCTTTCTCTTGGGGTTGACAGCTGTCAATGGCTTCTGGGTTTTTTTTCTCTGCGTGGGTGTGGCCTTGCCAGCTGTCAGCTCCGATGGCTCCCTTATTATTCCCAGCTGGTCTGAATTATGTGTAATTGCTTTCGCCTGCCCGTTCAGATAACTCACACCGGTCACTAATTATGTAAAGGGTTTTACCCCTATTTAAGGGGAGTTATTTTAATTTCCATTTGCTGCTGTCTTGGTTTGCATTCTTCTCGTCTCCACCAGAGCCCCTGCACTGGTGCACAAACTCTGTAAGTTTTCTACTTTTTTTTTGTGTGTGTGTGTGTGTGTGTGTGTGTGTGTGTGTGTGTGTGTGTGTGTGTGTGTGGGTGTGTGTGTGTGTGTGTTTGTAGCACTGTGTTGAACTTTATGTTTGTTGACTCTTTTCAATAAATTGCCCAAACTCACAGTTCAGCGCGTGGGTCTCAGTTCTCTGCCCTGAGAGGCAATTCATGACACTATTGGAAATAATCTAATATATCCTCATGGAACAAATATAAGAATGTAGGTTGTAAATATAATTCTGATACTGTTTAGGCCGGCAGAGAAGGCTTTGCTGGCCCTGAAGGTCCACCACTGCAGAACACAAACAACATGATACTGAAGCCATTATTGATCCTGTGAACAACTTTTACGGCAGCTTAAATCATTATTGCAATTACTTTACAGAAGATGAACTAAAAAATGATATTTGTGACAAGGTATTTTCAGTAATTCATTTTAATAGTAGAAGTCTTAATATGAATTTTTCTCAAATCCATGACTGCTTGTTACGGTACAACTTAAATTTCTCTTTTGTTGCAATTTCTGAGACTTGGTTAAAAGATGGACAAGTTAATGCTATGCAAATGAGAGGCTTGATTTATCGACAACCAACAGAATAAATAAGAAGGGACAAGGTGGAGCCATGTTAGATCTTCCTACCAATGTCATATTTTTGAAAATATGTCTTTTGTTGTAGAAAATATAATGGAATGTATAACAATTGAAATAATAACAGAAAATGCTAAAAATATTATAATAAGTTGTGCTTACAGTCCCCCAAATGTGAGCATTGATTTAGTCACAGATGACTAAAAGAAAGAGACCAAGATAAATCATTTCAAAGCCTTTTTTTTTTAACCATTAATTTGACCTATAACCTGGACAACCCAATTGAAAAACAAACTGGAATCACTGGAGGGGAAAAATAAAAAAAATAAAAAACTTACAATAACCTGGTTGCATAAATATGCACACCCTTAAACTAATAGTTTGTTGCAGCACATTTGGCTTTTATTACAGCACTCAGTCTTTTTGGGTAGGAGTCTATCAGCGTGGTACATCTTGATGTGGCAATATTTGCCCACTCTTCTTTGCAAAAACGCTCCAAATCTGATTGTGAGGGCATCGCCTATGCACAGCCCTCTTCAGATCACCCCACAGATGTTCGATTGGATTCAGGTCTGGACCCTGGCTGGGCCATTCCAAAACCTTAGTCTTCTTCTGGTGAAGCAATTCTTTTTTTGATTTGGATGTGTGCTTTGGGTCATTGTTGTGTTGAAAGATGAAGTTCCTCTTCATCTTCAGCTTTCTAGTAGAAGCCTGAAGGTTTTGTGCCAACACTGACTGGTATTTGGAACTATTCATAATTCCCTCCATCTTGACCAAGGCTCCAGTTCCAGCTGAAGAAAAAAAGCCCCAAAGCATGATGCTGCCACCACCATGTTTCACTATAGGTATGGTGTTCTTTTGGTGATGAGCAGTGTTGTCTTTGTGCCAAATATATCTTTAGGAATTATGGCCAAAAAGTTCAACCTTGGTTTCATCAGACCATAGCACATTTTCCCATATATGTTTGAAAGATTTCAGATGTGTTTTTGCAAAGCGTAGCCAGGCTTGGATGGGTTTTTTTTTTGTAAGATAAGGCTTCCGTCTTACCACGCTAGACGGGAGATTGTTGTCACATGTACTAAACATCCAGTACTTGCCAGAAATTCCAGCAGCTCCTTCAGTGTTGCTGTCGGCCTCTTGGCAGCACTTCCTGACCAGTTTTCTTCTCTTTTTTTCATCAATTTTGGAGGAATGTCCAGTTCTTGGCAATGTCACTGTGGTGCCATATTTTCTCCACTTGATGATGACTGTCTTCACTGTGTTCCATGGCGTATTCAATGCCTTGGAAATTCTTTTGTACCCTTCTCCTGACTGATATCTTTAAACAATGAAATCCCTCTGATGCTTTTGAAGCTCTCTGCGGACCATGGCTTGTGCTGTAAGATGTGACTACAAAAATGTCAGGAAATGCCTACTAGAACAGTTAAACTTTATTTGGGGTTAATCAGAGGCACTTTAAATGGTGGCAGGTGTGCTGACTCCCATTTAACGTGAGTTTGAATGTGATTGGTTAATTCTGAACACAGCCACATACCCAGTTATAACAGGGTGTGCATATTTATGCAAACAAGTTATTGTAAATTTTTATTTATTTATTTTTTTTCATTTTTCCCCTTAAAAGATTTCAGTTTGTTTTTCAATTGGGTTGTACAGGTTATAGGTCACATTAATGGTGGAAAAAGTTTTGACATGATTTATCTTGGTCTCATTTTTTTATATCACAAAAACCTGGCATTGAACAGGGGTGTGTAGACTTTTTATGTCCACTGTAAATTGTTAGAAATTTGTAGTAAAATAAGCAACAAAAATCAGATTTTTATCTGTGGGGATTTCAATGTTGACCTTTTCAATCCTTATGGGAAAACACAAATTATTGAATTTATTGACTCTATATTTAGTATGGACTTTTTTCCCTTCAATCACATATCCCAGCAGGATAACAGCGAACTCTGGTACACTGAGTGACAATATTTTTTTTAAATATTATTGTTGGAAAAGTAACTAGTGGTCTTGTTGTTAGTGATGTGAGTGATCAGTTGCCTGTTTTCGTTGCTCTTTATTTAGATGTTAAATATTATGAAGAAAAAGATATTAAGTTTTTTACAAGGTGAATAACAGAAAATGCCATCAAGAACATTAAGGATGACCTTCAAATTCAAGACTGGAGTAAAGTATATGTAAATCATGTTGATGAAGCATATGATGTATTTGTTTCCATCATATCAAATTTGTATAATGTGCATTGTCCCCTGCTGTCTAGAAGGTTAAACAACAAATATAAGATTAAGCCATGGATAACTAAGGGTCTTTTAAACACTCGCAGGAAGAAAAATGTTTTATATAAATAATTTATGAAGTTAAGAACTGTGGAATCTGAAAATACATACAGTATAAAAAAAAACTGACAAGTATTTTGAGATTTAGCCCCCCCCCCCCCCCGCAAAAAAAAAGTGTTATAGTGAGTCATTGGATAAAAATAAGACAAACATGAATAATATCTGGAAATTATTAAAAGAAATAATAAAAAAGAATAAAATTCATGGAAAAAATCTCTCCTATTTGTACTCTGATAATGAAATTATTAGTGACAATAACAAAATTGTAGATAAATTCAATGAATACTTTATTAATGTTGGGGAAACAATAGCTTACTCTATTGTAGAACCCATCGATAAAGATAAATATAACATTTTACACACAAATACTCATTTTATGTATATTAAGGAGACAGATGAAAGAGATTCTTAATATTGTTGATAAATTCAAAAATAAAAAATCTATAGACTCTAACGGTCATGATATGTTCCTGATTAAAAATATAATAGACTGTATTGTTAAGCCTTTTGCATACATTTGTAATTTATCATTGAAGTTGGGAAAGTTTCGTAGACAAATGGAAGTTGCTAAAATAATACCTTTGCATAACAATGGTGATATGCACATATTCACAAATTATAGGCCAATCTCTCTGTTACCGGAGTTTTCAAAAATTTTGGAAAAAATTATTTGTTATAAGTTTGGAAAATTTCATTGTTAACCTCTTGCACTCTGGTGTACCGCGGACGGGCACGTCTCTGCGTCCTAGAGTGCACGAGGGTGCACGAGAGTGCCCTCGTGCGCTCTAGGACGCTCGAGGGCGCTGCATCCAAGCGCGCACTGAAAAAAAAAAGCTGTATTTCCGTTCTTCCACTACAGACACAGCCACGAACAGATCAGATATGATTGACCTCTCATTCGACTAATAATAGCCTTGAACTGGGTTTCTGAAACCTTGAAGAACCAATGACTGAAAACCTAGCAAGAAGGAAACTTCTACCAACGCTGTGAATGCAGCGAGCCAATTGAAGCACAGAAGTTCGCAAGCTGTTTTGTGTAAGGCTGGGTGAAGACAGACTGCTGCAGCAGATGAAAAAAAGGACCCGCAGGAAGAACCTGCCACAGACCCAGCAGCACGGAGACCACCCACAAGTACGACCTGTGTGACAGGGACTGCCATTCGCGCATCGGCCTGTTCAGCCACAGGTGGTGCTTTTTTTTTTTTTTTTTATTCCAGCAGAATAGACGTTTAGGATTCTCTTCCATGGTCATCATAGACCGACGGAGGCCGACGACGAAGGTTGTAAATCATTCGCCAAAACCACAATCATGGAAGCGCAAAACCGCAATAATGGAATTATGTTTTGACCGGGTCGCAAGACCAGATCCACGAGTCTGTAATAAGCGGACCAGCGTCGTGTTCATCTGACAATGAGGAAGAGAAGGTCGCCAGGTACGCTGCTGCTGTGAACAGGTAAGTGTTATAAGCTAAATTATTCTTTATCCCTGAAAATTGTAATCAAAAATGACTTTTGACCAATCGGTAAATTACAACTGTGCGGCGCACGAAGTCCAAAGTCCGTGCGCTGCGGTACACGGTTCGTGCGCCGCGTCCGGACCGTGAACGTCGCCCCCCCGCTACTCTTCTGTAGCGAGAACCGCGGGGACTGTGCGCCGCGGTACACGGTTTGTGCGCCGCGTCCGGACCGTGAACACCCCCCTCCCGCTACTCTTCTGTAGCGAGGACCGTGGGGACTGTGCGCCGCGGTACACGGTTTGTGCGCCGTGTCCGGACAGTGAACGCCCCCCCCCCACTACTCTGTAGCAATGGCCGATGTCCGTCCTTTGTAGCGGGGGGGTGGGGGGGTGGGAGTTGTTATCTTCTACATTACAAATATTTTAGAATAATTTTTAGTGTACTGTAGGTTATTTTTTCTTGTAAAAAAAAAAGCCACACATTTTTTACATTGCATCCTTCTTTGTGTGTGGGGGCTTGTTTGTTCATTCATTCATTCATGAATGAATAAACAACCCCCCACACACACACAGCCCTGAGTGTCACCTTTCATTAGAGCCCAAGATGAAGCTTCTATATTGAATCATTCAAAAGTTACAGATGTTTTTTCCAAACTGTGCCATTTGGCACAATTTGGCACAGTTCAAAAACGCCTGGGAACTACTTGAGGAAAAAGTTGTGTAATATATTCATTTTTTGTGGTATTGTTACAAAATTTTGACCTCAGCTGGATAATACTTGGTTCTACATTTCTGTTGCCTTTTCCAGACCGGATCTGAAGCTGTGTGTTATTTGCAAGCATTTGTATCCAAAAAAATACCAAGGCGAAATTTATTTTCTTCAAGTTCAGTATGTTTAGATGACTGTAACTCAGCGGCCGGAGCACTTAGAGAGATTATGACTGTTTTGCCAAAAAAATCAAAGTGTTTTCTTTTAAATGAGACCAACCCCATGAAGATGCTGCAAAGGGTTGAAGAACAGCTTTTGATTTACTTTGGGCACGTTTTTTTTTTTTTTTTTTGCGTTTTTAGGGAAATTGAACGGAGTGCAAGGGGTTAAATATAATTTACTTTGTTACCAACAATATGGTTTCAGACAAAAACAGGCCACGTCTCTTGCACTTTTAGATTTCTTAGAATAAGTTTCAAATGCGGGCAGGATGGTGAGGCAGCGGTTTGCACTGCGGCAGCACAGCAAGAAGGTCATGTGATCGATTCCACCCCTGACCATCGTGGGTTTGATCCCACCCCCTGACCATTGGTGACTTCTGTGTGGAGTTTGTATGTTCTCCCCGTGTCTGTGTGGGTTTACTCCAGTTTTCTCCCACAGGCCAAAGACATGCAGGTTAAGTTAATTGGCATCAACTGGGGATTTTAAATTGTCCTTTGGTATGAATGTGAGGGTGAATGGTTTTCTGTTTCTCTCTGTTGGACTGGCGATCTGTCCATGGTGTACCCTGCCTCTCGCCCAAAAATGCTGGGATAGGCTCCAGCCCCCCGTGACCCAAACAGGATTAAGCGGTAGAAGATGGATGGATGGATGGAAGTTTCAAATGCAACTAAAAGTGAGAAACATGCTCTTGCAATTTTTCTAGACCTACAAAACACTTTTGATACTGTCGATCACAAACTACTCTTGGGTAAATTACAGCAGTATGGTATCAGAGGACTGGCTTATGATTGGTTATGCAGTTACTTGGAAGACAGATATCAATATGTTCATATTAATAACATGGACTCAATTTTGCTAAAGGTAACGTGGTGTGCGACAAGGTTCTGTACTCGGCCCATTATTGTTTATTTTGTATATTAATGATTTATGTTCGATTTCCAAGTCAATAAAGTGTATTTTGTTTGCTGACGACACAACTTTTATTTGTCGTGGGCAATATTATGAGCAGCTTTTGGATACAGTGGAACATGAATTTCAGATTATTAAGAAATGTTTGACTTAAACAAATCGTCTCTTCATCTTGGTAAAACCAAATGTGTAATATTTGGAAATTCCACAGTAAATACCAATAGAAAAGTCAAAATAAATGATGTTGAAATTGACACAGTTCTGGAAACTAAATTTCTAGGAGTTACTGTTGATAGTAAATTAAATTGGAAATCACATATAAATTATGTCAAAATTAAAATGACCAAATCAACATCTATATTAAATAAAGTAAAAGACTTACTATGTCACAAATCATTATGTATTTTATACAATTCACTTATTGTTCCATATATGTGCTATTGTGTAGACATTTAGGGGAATATTTATAAAACAAACATACATCCAGTCTTTTTACAACAACAACAAAAAAAAGCTATATGACTCATAATCAATAAACCTTAATGTGAGCCAACAAATTCATTATTCATTGAATTAGGTCCATTAAAATGCCCTGATTTAGTAGATTACAGTACAATTCAAATAATGTATAAGGCAAACAATGGACAGTTGCCACCAAACATTCAGAAGCTTTTTAAAATTAGAAAAAAAAAAAATCATGTAATTTACGAGGAAATCTTGTCTTTGTAAAACCTCATTTTAGAACTAATACAAAGCAACACTGTTTCTGTTAAGGATGTTGAACTTTGGAACAATTGTCCTGACAATATTATGTGTAGAAAAGATAAACTCTTTAAGAAAATGTACAAGGAAAAGTTACTTTCTCAGTATCATGTATCTGTTTAGAATATGACGTTAGTTGTGTTTTTTGTTTGTTTTTTGCCTCAGGATGAATTTGTGTTTTTTGGTGTTTTTTTTTTTTTCCTCCATAGAGGTTGATGATGCACAAGTTTATGCAATGGAAAAAGGGGTAGATTATATAAGCTTATCTGATATTTTCCAAAGCCACCTCAGTCTGAATGCTCATGGTGTAGCAGACACAAAATGCATATTGTAGAGACCAGGTTGAGTCAGACAGCATCTCAGCCAGGATGCAGTGGTTAAACATAAGAGGACAATAGTCAGGGGCGTCATGGGGAGTTGGCAAGAAGAGGGAGATGGGGGTTCAAGGGGAATGTATTGTGTTGTTAGATGTCATGCAGTGTGATGTGAAATGCCATGCAGAGGTGAGATGATCTGTTGGGATATAAGAGCAAACTGTGCTTGGCTGTATCATGCTTTTTCTGCGTATAACTGATGTGAGAGTGTTAATAAACTTTGTCTGCTCGTAAACCTACCTCCTCATTTCCCACACTCTCCACAATGTTGCATTTCATCCAACTTTTTCCTCACTGAAGTGAGACAGACCTGACAATTCTGAGGTAGAAGATGCAGCAAGCACGGCACACACAGCTGATTTGTGCTGTCTTTTTAATCAGTCTTGTTCCTTTTGTCACCGGATTGTAATTTTGTTGGCTTTGACTGCACAGTAACTTCAATTTTTTTTTTTTTTTTGGGGGGGGGTTTGGGGGTGAAACCATCAGACAAGCAGGTGCACAGTAATGCCACATTTAAAAAAAAAAAAAAAAGTCACGGCACATTAACTGGACGCTGCAAATTCTTTTTTCCCTGTAAACAGCACACCTTGAGTCCTGGCCGCTGTAATATCTAAAATGTAAAGTGAATACCGACATGACTATGGAGCGGAACGGCCAGATAGGGGGATACAAAAACACAAAGTCCAGAAGAGGGGAGTCTATGGCGGCTTATCCTTCCTGTGCAGGTGTTACACCACTGGTACTAGCCACGCTGTTTATTAAGGGCACTTAAAATTAATTAGGTAATCAGTTTCAACTTAAGTTTTGAGTTCTGTGAACTAATTCATTTTTACAGTGTAGAGGATTGCAGCTGCTCTCATATTAATTTTGTGCATAATCATTTCTGAATGATTTTAACATTTTATTTTGCTGCGCTGCATCATGGTGAAGAGGTTCTGTCCCCCTCAATCGTCTGTGGCTCATATTTATTTCCGTGAGCATAACGCTGCATCTGACATTATGTTTTCTTCTTGCATGTGGGTCACTTCATAGCTGTAGACCACTCACACTGGAGTGTGATGGGGGTCGCATTTAAATTATAATGTGAACGCCCACACAAAAAAATTGGATCTCAGCAAAACATCGGAATTGACTGTTAAGACCTGCAGTGTGACCGCAGCCTAACTTCTTTCTCTTGAACTTGACTTTTCCTGTTACATTGGCAACTTTTTCTCTTAAATTTAGGACTTTTTTCTCTTAAACTTGACTTTGTCAAAATGTGGGTTGGACCCACATCCTCCTCTTGGGTTATTATTGGATGATTTTCTGTGTTTTGGGTTTTGGTCCTTAGTATTATCTGTGTAATCTTCTGTTTTATATTTTCTCCTGCTTCACTTCGGGGTTTTAATTACACTGGTCAACACCAAATTGAATCCAAAAATCACATTGGTTTTGCTCAATCAGGTCAACTTTTTGAATTATGGCCACATGTTGTTTTATACATTTTTGTTTACATGTACAGGTATTTTTGCTTTTTATGATACTGTGACCAAATTTTACAGCCCATTATTAGTGTCCTGAAGTGAAATAAAGAGAGACAATTCTGCCAGCTGGATAACCTTTATTTCTCTGTATACAGGAGAAGAGTGGAGAAGAGACAAATTCTGCTCTCACTGTTCTGCTTTTGTCAGCAGTTGGGCTACCTTTATAGTATTCCTCTCTAACGCAAATATGGTAGCAGCCTTGGAGATAAGACCCGAAAACACACTGTCAGAGCATGAGACTCACAAGAATGTGATTTGACCTTACTTGACAATCTTAACAGTTATTTTCTACAAGGCTCACCCACTCCCCTGCTCACTGAGAACATTCCGTACAGAGGAGAGATAAAACATGCATGCTGAGCATAAATTCATTATGATTCACCTCTCACACTATGCACTGAATATGTAGACACTACATTACTGAGTATGTCATCTAAATCAATCATTACACAAAAGGTTAATATATGAGCAACAATTTCCTACTACAATAAAATATGTGAATAATAAATGGTGAATTTCTACCACAATCCAAAATTCTTTTTTATTTCTTGAAATTCTTGCTGGAGGTTTCTTCCTGTTAAAAGGGAGTTTTTCCTCTCCACCGTCGCCAAGTGCTTGCTCACAGGGGATCGCCTGATTGCTGGGGTCTTTCTGCAACTGTGGGGGTTCCCCCCTACAGTTGATGGTGCTATGAGATGACTGTTGTTGTGAAATGGCGCTATATAAATAAAGTTGAATTGAATTGAATTGAAATTCTCTGAATTTTGAACAATGATGACATAACATTCAATTTACAGGTACTTACCTTTATATAAAGGTGAGTACATGCACAGTACTAAGTACAGGTTTTTACTTAGCACCTGATCGAGAGAAACTGATGTCATTTTCAGATTCAGGGGTGTTAAATTGTCTTAAATCAGTTGAAAAAAAAACACAGACAACTTTCAAAAAAAAAAATTATAACCCTGTGTTACCACTATTATTATGGGTTTTGTTCAGTCATTATGTGCATTATGATTGTCTTGGGCTTGTCTCCTCTGACCCTCTGTTCAAATTCTGTGTCACCTCTGCCTGTGGTTGTGTGTAGCACCGCCAGTCCTGTCACTTTTGTTCGACCCTTATGTCAGTTGTTAGTATTCATTAGCGTCCTCTCCTGTTCTGTAATTTTTGATTAGCCCTTGCCCTATTTAACCTTGTGTCTCCCTTTGTTCTGTCTGGTGTCCTACAGCATGCTGCGTGATCAACACGTGCCCTGTCCAGTCTGCCTGTATCCTGCCATGTTTTTCGGTCTGCCAAGGTTGTGTTTACTGTGCCTGCCTGCGTGCCAGCTTGTTTGTTTTCTGTTTTTGCCCTCAAGCTGTGTTCGGGTAAGCAGCTCAAATAAAACTTTTGGACTTTAATCCTGCGAGTGGGTCCTGTGTTCAACATTCATGACAGACTTTTTTCTCTTAAATTTGTTACTTTTTTCACTTAAATTTGTAACTTTCGCTCTTAAATTTGCGACTTTTTCCTTTTAAATTTAAAACTTTTTTCTCTTAAATTTGCAACTTTTTTCTCCAAACATTGTCACTTTTTTCCTCATAATTTCCTTTTCCTGTACATTTTTTAATTGTTCTCAAAGATTTGCAGCTTTTTTTTGTCATAAATTTGTGACTTTTTCCTCAGTAAAGTTAAATCTTTTTTTCTCCTGAATTTGCAGCTTTTTCTTGTAAATTTGCATCCCACACACACACATACTTAGATGCTGCTGTCACGGTTTGTGCCAAAGATGTGCAGTAAGCAGGACTCAGGCGTGGGGCAAGCTCTTGGCATAATGATTTATTGAAGAAATAAACACAAAATAATACAGCTCGTGGGCTGAAAACAAAGACATGGCTAAGGCAAGTAACAAAGAAGCGAGGATAACAGACTAAGATGAAGACAGGCAAGACAGAAGCATGTGGTTATATGCCAGTATGACTAGGATGACTAGTGTAAATAAGAAGCAGGGCCCAAAATTAAAAACAGCCGTGGCCAAATAACAAACAAGGATCAATGAATGAGAAACCGGAAAACAAGACACTGTAAAACTAAAAGCCAACATGAAACCAAGATCAAGACAGAAATAACACATCACCATGATAATAATGAAAGCACCAAGGTGCTGATGCCTTGGTGCCTGTGGCAAGGAGGCATGGGGGGGGGGGGGCTGTAGAAAAGACACACTGCCACCTCTACTGGCCCAGCGTAGTTATTACAAAACCTTTTTCCCAGCTCCAGTGACAGTAAAGGTGAGGTAAATTTGTGTTTATTTTGATAACAAAGCCGCATGTGGAAATTGTGCCAAATAAAATTTCGATAAAATATGGCGATACAATGATGCAAGACTTTAGTTCCCCTTGATTTTGACCAGGCAAGCTGGAAAGCTAGTAATAAACAGACAGATACACACAGATGCATGTTGTGATTTTGGTATGCCTACTTTGGTTTGCACCGAGGCATAATTAACGTAACCAGGCAGCACCCAGTACAGAAGAAAAATAGGACATTGGAAGAAAAATAATGTGATTAACATAAGCTTTAAGAATCAAATGTACCAGTTGTCGGTGTTATTAGTGTTTTAATATTGAAATTGCTGCATAATTTAAGCACAAATCTTACTTTGAAAGGGATTTTTCCTTTGCTCATCTAGCCGCTGTGGTCCGCCATGTTTTAGAGGTGAGGAGTGTTGGACTTGTAGTTTTTACCGATGAGAAAAATAATGTGACGTAACATAAGCTTTAAAAATTAAATGTTGCAGTGCTAGGACTTATTTGTGTGTTAATGTTGAAATCACTGCATAATTTAAGCACAAAACTTAGTTTGAAAGGGTTTTTTTTTTCAGTCACTCAGCTGTTTGTTGTGGTCCAGCATTTTTAGGAAGTCATCCATGGGCTGCAAAAAAGTCGCACTGCCACCTGTAGTGGGCCAGCATAGTTATTACAATACCTTTTTTTCGTGGCTCCATTACACAGCAATGGTGAGTTAAATTTGTTTTATTTTGAAAACAAAGCCTTATCTCAAAATTCTGGCAAATTAAAAGTTGAGAAAATATGGTGATACAATGATACAAGCCTTTAGTTCCACCTGATTTGGCTGGGCGAACTTAAAAGCTGGTCACACACACACACACACACACACACACACACACACACACTGAGTGATTACTGTATGCCTCTCTGGCATAATAATAATAATAATAATAATAATAATAATAATAATAATAATGACCATCAAGAACTAAGGCTGAGACAGGGATGATAACATAAACAGAGACCATGAACCAAATGAAAGTAAACACAGAGAATCACACAGTAATCACAAAATACTCAAAATTTCAAAGCAAGACGGAGACATGAGCGCAGCCCATGGCCAAACCTTGACAGCTGCATTCTTTGTTGAAGTGTGAATTTAACTCCTAATACAGAGTTGGTTTTAAATCTGCTGTCACAGTGTGTAAATTATATTTAAATAACTCCTAAGATATAATTATGACACTGATCATCTACTGAACCATCTAAAAGAAAAACATCACATTAACACTATGTTCATTAATATGGGCAGTTTAGACCAAATCAAAGCTTTTCCACTGAATAAATGTCAGTTTTATTGGGTTTTGTGGTTCTGTATTACATTTATTTCTGACTCACACAGAGTCATTCTTCAAGTTGATTTAATTTTCATAAATACTTGTTCTTCTCCGTACCACGGTGGTGACGACAGACGGAGATCGGCTACAGACACCAAATAACCTCGTTTACTGGGAGCAAATATATTAAGAACCTCGTTAGAGAGGAAAACTGCATCACTGCCAGCCTCCTCCTTCTCCTCCTCTTCCCCCCCTCCATGCCCTCCTCCTCTGCAGGATAATCAGATTTCCTTCAGACTAAATGAAATGGACCAATTTTCATCTCATTACAGAGTCTGGGAAAATAAAAAAGAATCAGGAGGAGAGAGAACCGGCCTTTATATGTTTGTTGAATGTCCAGGGGTTGGTCAACCTGTGGCTCCTGAGTCACATGTGGGTCATCTGCCTCTAACTCATTGATGCATTTCCTGGAGGAGGCAGTCACATCCTCCCAGCTGTGTGTAGAGCTGGATAACCTAAACATGACGGCGTTCCACAGTAGTCAACAGACGTTAAGAAGGTAACCTCGCCCCTCTGAGGAGCAAATCTTCACTTGTGGCTCTAAACCAGTGGTCCGCAGGTATCATTCCGGTCTGCAGACCACATGGAACCAGGCGGCAGAGCAAAAAAAATATTTAAAATGGAATTCTGTTCCTGTCTGCTGGGTATTTTATTTTAAAAAATTACCAGATAATTTCTCTCTGTGCCTGACTTCCTGTCTGGTCTGTCGGTGCAGTCTTGACTCAGTAATTAGTATCTTTCAGTTACTCCCTTTTCGGGGTCGCCACAGCGTATCATCACCTTATATCACGATGATCCGCATGTCCATTTGGCAAGGATTTTTATACTGGATGCCCTTCCTGACACAACCCTCCCCATTTATGCGGGCTCGGGATCAGCACAGGGAATGCACTGCCCAACGTTGGAGCAACGTATGTGTGTTGTTAGGGTAGTGTGTGTTAAACTCCCCACCCCACCCCCCAGCTCTGCAGTACACTTGAATCTGACAGACAGCTTCCCTCCGAGGATCCTCCCTGTTCCTGATTGATCGTCATAATGCCGAGGTACAGGCCCGTCCTTGGCGCTATGCTAATCGCCTCCTCATGCATATTTATCAGCTCCTTGGGAATCGGGCCACTAAATAAAGGATGAGGCCGCTGGCTCGGAGCCGCTGATTGATTAGAAGAAGAAGAAAAAAATGAGCCCGTAGAGATGGCATGGTTTTTATTTTGCTCCTCATAACAACAGGAGCCCAGACAAAAGCTGCAGAGTCAAATTAAAACAGGTGACTCCTGCATGGGTCTTAGCAGAGCTGGTTCAGTTGTAGAGGAGAATAAAACACGGATGAACACAACAGGTGGTTCTGCAGCTACAGTGGAGGTCATGCAGCATCCATGGTGATCAGTAACTCCACCTTTGTTTGCATTAGCTTCCCCACCTTCTCACAGTCGGCTTAAGGTGACGGACAGGCTCAGATGGCTGCACCACACCGTCAATATTTAGCAGGAACTGTATGCAATGAAAGCACCGTGAGTGCCAATGCCTCGGTGTTTGTGGTATTTGGGTGAACGAATCGTAGCCTATCTTGACAACCGGGTCTTATTTTAAAATTCTGGCCAGTTAAAGTCAAGAAAACATAGAGATACACTGATAAAAGCCTTTAGCTCCACTGGATATTGATTGGGCAAGCTGAAAACCTGGAAACACACACACACACGCCATATGCCATATACATCACACATGCACATCGAGGCATCATGTTTTCATCTGAATTTTGGGCTATCTGATGTCAGACGCAAGCCAGCTGTGAACTTGTCAGCCAACTAGCTAGTGTGTCTTCTTTTCCATTTATGGTCCGATATACACTGCCGTTCAAAAGTTTGGGGTCACCCAAACAATTATTTTGTGTTTTCCATGAAAAGTCACACTTATTTACCACCATGAGTTGTAAAATGAATAGAAAATATAGTCAAGACATTGACAAGGTTAGAAATAATGATTTGTATTTGAAATAATAATTTTTTCCAGATACTCAACCTGCTCAAAGGAAGGTCAGTTTTATAGCTTCTCTAACCAGCTAAACTCTTTTCAGCTGTGCTAACGTGATTGCACAAGGGTTTTCTAATCATCCATTAGCCTTCTGACGCAATGAACAAACACATTGTACCATTAGAACACTGGAGTGATAGTTGCTGGAAATGGGCCTCTATACACCTATGTAGATATTGCACCAAAAACCAGACATTTGCAGCTAGAATAGTCATTTACCACATTAGCAATGTATATTAGATATTAGAGTGTATTTCTGATTAGTTTAAAGTTGTCTTCATTGAAAAAAACAGTGCTTTTCTTTCAAAAATAAGGACATTTCTAAGTGACCCCAAACTTTTGAACGGTAGTGTATGTCAGTTAAGTAACACAAATATAACAGATGGAGCAATGATTTCTAAAGCATGAAATGTAATAAATAACCTAAAACTGAAGCAAATAACGTCATACCTTTAAACAAAAATACCAGAATTTTCTTTATATTCATTTGGAATAAGGAGTGCTAAAATTAAGCTCACCACAGCTAACTGGGCTAACTGTTAGCGTAAACCCTAAACACAACAACACAGCTTCCGGGATGTGACATCTGTCTGTTTTCAACGAGCGCCTCACTGTGGACATTAAGGTCCAGCAGCAGTTTGAGTGATTAAAGATGATCAGATTATCACTGAAGAGGAGTAACACACATCTGGTGATGTTACCGGAGAGTGTCATCCAATCAGGCACAAGATGTGAACATAAAACAGACTTGACAAACAACTGAAGGCTTAAAGACAGAGACGAGATGACGTCCAGCGTTTTTGGTCCCTTTATTTCATGTTAACCACATTTCAAACAACTAAACAACCAATGGTAAATGGCATCACCAGGTCTAAACAGCACTTAGACAAATCATCATCAGAAGAAGAATTATACAAAATAAATGTACAAATTAAAAAAACACAAATAAAATGTACAGTACAGATGAAGGGCCAAGAAACTTGGTGAGCGTGAAAGAATGAGAACAGTTTTGGGCACATTCTCCATAGGTCCATTAACAAGTCCGAGACGACTGGCAGAAAAATAACTAAGATAAAATAAAGCACGGACAGTTCGTCACAACATTTAAGCACGAGTGTGTCGGCCCCTCCATAACCATCAAAACTGAGGAGAAACATGACCAACTTAAACATAATAGATATACCTGCTCCTCTGTAAAATTAGTCCAAAATATTGTTCAGAACACTGCCCCCTGCTGGGTGAGCTGAGGGGCGGTGTTTTAAAAAATCACTTATGTTGTGATGTTGCTGTGATGTTTTTTCTTCACTAGTTTATACTCTGTTGGACCAGATGTTTAAAACAAAGCCCTTCATCTGGTCCTGATCGTATTTTAGCCCCAAATCAGGAGGAATGTCACAGTTTAGACTCAGCTCTGAAATAAACACAGAAACATTTCTGCTGTGATTTCAGAACGTGCCTGATGATTAGAATGGTAGCGTATAATTCTCATTAACTCCCACTCACACTTGAACAATCAGCAGAGTGATCTCTCCTCCACACCGGGAACAAAATCACTTCCTGTTAGCCACATTATCACATGAACATTTGAATCTTGCACACCTTTGATTCTGACATTGTAAATGTGACCAGAGCTCAGGTCTAATCCTCTGCTTCATTTCCCCATGTAAGTCAAACAGATGGTGTACTGATCCATGCGGACAAACTGATCAGTAATATTAGTATATACTGTAGATACTCCAACAACACACAACGGCCCTACGTCTGCCCAATGTACAAAGTCTGCATCAGGAATACAGCTTATAGAGGTCATTTGCAGATTGGCTAGATGTTGGTGTAATGCCAACGTCTAGCCAATGTCTTGCCAATGTGCAAATGACCTCTGTAAGATGTATTCGTGATGCAAACTTTCCAACAGTGGCCAAACATATGTGTGCTGTTGGGGTACGGTTAAAAACATGGGTAATCGTGACAAGTGGGGGTATGTAGCCGGTAATTTACAATTCTATCAAATGCACCTTGCCAACATTTTGCCAATGTGCAAACACCTTCTGTAAGATGTCTTTCCAATGCAAACTTGCTGACATTGGCCTAACATAAGTGTGCTGTTGGGGTACTGAATTTGTGACTTTTAAATTGTAAATATGGGACTTTGACAATGTCTTGCCAATGTGCAAATGACCTCTATAAGATCTATTCCTAATGCAAACTTTGTACACTGGGCAGACGTAGGGAAGACATATATGTGCTGTTGGGGTAAAGTTTATTCTCAGAACCTCATGACATTTAAATATCTAATCAGTTTCTGAGTTCTTTTCTCAAAAGATTGCAACTATTTTTTTTTTTAAATCTTGTCTTTTTTTTTTTTTTTTTTAGAAATTTGTAACCCAGCCACAGGGGGAGCACAAGCCAGTGTACTCCTAGTTCCGGTTCCAAGCCCGTGTAAATGAAGAGGGTTGTGTCAGGAAGGGCATCCGACGTAAAACCTTTGCCAAATCAAACATGTGGATCATGACGAATGAGACTTTCATAGCGGATCAGTCAAGGCTCGGGTTACCAACCGGCATTGGTGCTGTTAACCGACAAGGTACCGGTGGAAATTGGGCTATTGTTGGTTGAAGATTGAGGAGGAGGAGAGGGGTAAGGCATGTTAGGAGGGAGAGAGAGAAAAGGAAAGGTAGAAGTGTGGAGGTGAGAGTAGGGACGTTAAATGTAGGGACAATGACTGGTAAAGGCAGAGAGTTGGCTGATACGATGGAGAGAAGAAAGGTAGATATACTGTGTGTTCAAGAAACCAGACTGAAGGGAAGCAAGGCTAGGAGCATTGGGGGTGGATTTAAACTTTTCTATCATGGTGTAGATAGGAAGAGAAATGGAGCAGGAGTAATCTTGAAGGAAGAGTATGTGAAGAGTGTTCAAGAGGTAAAGAGGGAGTCAGATAGAATCATGAGTTTGAAGCTAGAAGTCAAAGGTGTGATGTTGAATGTTGTCAGTGCGTATGCCCCACAAGTTGGATGTCAGGTAGAAGAGAAAGAGGAATTCTGGAGTAAGTTGGATGAAGTGGTAGAGAGTGTTCCCAGGGGGGAGAAAGTGGTGATTGGAGCAGACTTTAATGGGCATGTAGGTAAAGGGAACAGAGGTGATGAGGAGGTCCTGTGAAAGTATGGTCTTAAGGAGAGAAATGTGGAAGAACAGATGGTTGTGGGTTTTGCTAAAAGGATGGAAATGGCTGTGGTGAACACATACTTCAAGAAGAGAGAGGAACATAGGGTGACTTACAAGAGTGGAGGAAGGTGCACACAGGTGGACTACATCTTATGCAGAAGGAGAAATCTGAAAGAGATAGGAGACTGCACGGTGGTGGCAAGGGAGAATGTAGCTAGAAAGCATCGGATGGTAGTCTGTAGGATGACTTTGCAAAGCAAGAAGAAGAAAACAGTGATGGCAGAGCCAAAGATTAAGTGGGGGAAGTTACAGAAGGAAGAAGATCACACAGAGTTCAGGAAGGAGTTGATACAGGCTCTGGGTGGTAGGAAAGAATTACCAGATGACTGGGAAAGTACAAGAAAAGTATCGAGGGACACGGGTAGAAAGGTATGTGGTGTATCCAGTGAACAGAGGAAGGAAGACAAGGAGACTTGGTGGTGGAATGAGGAGGTAAGGGAAAGTATTCAAAGGAAGAGGTTAGCAAAGAAAATGTGGGATAGTCAGGGAGATGAAGAAAGTAGACAGGAGTATTTGGAATCTAGGCGCGTGGCAAAGAGCGAGGTGGCAAAGGCAAAGGAAAAGGCATATAGTCAGTTGTATGAGAGGCTGGACACTAAGGAAGGAGAAAAGGACTTGTATCAATTGGCTAGACAGAGAGACCGAGCTGGAAAAGATGTACAGCAGGTTAGGTTGATTAAGAACAGAAACGGTAATGTACTGACAAATGATGAGAATGTGTTGAGAAGGTGGAAGGAGTACTTTGAAGAGCTGATGAATAAAGAAAATGAGAGAGAGGAGGATGGATGAAGGACAGATGGTGAACAAGGAAGTCCCAAGGATCAGCAAGGCAAAAGTGAGGGCAGCTTTGAAGAGGATGAAGAATGGAAAGGTGGTTGGTCCAGATGACATACCTGTGGAGGTATGGAGATGTTTAGAAGAGATGGCAGTTGACATTTTAACCAGATTGCATAACACAATCTTGGAGAGTGAGAGGATGCCTGAGGAGTGGACAAGAAGTGTTTTGGTACCAATTTTCAACAACAAAGGTGATGCTCAGAGCTGTAGTAACTACAGAGGTATAAAGTTGATCAGCCACACTATGAAGATATGGAAAAGAGTTGTTGAAGCCAGGTTAAGAGGAGAGGTGACAATCAGTGAGTAGCAGTACGGTTTCATGCCAGGTAAGAGTACTACAGATGCAATGATTGCTCTAAGAGTGTTAATGAAGAAATATAGAGAAGGTCAGAAGGAGCTGCATTGTGTCTTTGTGGATCTAGAGAAAGCAGATAATAGGGTGCCAAGAGAGGAAGTGTGGTACTGTACGAGAAAGTCAGGAGTGTCAGAAAAGTATGTGAGGGTGGTGCAGGACATGTATGAGGACAGCAAGATGGTGGTGGGGGGCTGCTGTAGGAGTGACAGATGGGTTCAAGGTGGGGGTGGGGTTACATCAGGGATCGGCTCTGAGCCCCTCCTTGTTTGCCATGGTGACGGATAGGCTGACAGATGAAGTCAGGCAGGAGTCTCCGTGGACCCTGATGTTTGCATATGACATTGTGATCTGTAGTGAGAGTAGGGATCAGGTGGAAGAGAACCTGGAGAGGTGGCACTATGCTCTGGAGAGAAGAAAAATGAAAGTCAGTAGAAGCAAGACAGAATACATGAGTGTGAATGAGAGAGAGACAGGTGCAACGGTGAAGATGGAAGGAATAGCAGTAGTGAAAATAGATGAGTTTAAATACCTGGGGTCAACCATCCAAAGCAATGGAAAATGCACAAGAGAGGTGAAGAAGAGAGTACAGGCAAGGTAGCGTGGGTGGAGATGAGTGTTGGGGTGATTTGTGACAGAATGGTAATATCAAGAGTGAAAGGGAAGATTTTTAAGATGGTAGTGATGATGGTTTGGAGACTGTGGCATTGACAAAAAGACAGGAGGTGCAACTGGAGGTGGCAGAGTTGAAGATGCTAAGATTTTCATTAGGAGTGACAAGAATAGAAATGAGTATGTGCAGAGGAGGGATAGTGGAGATACTGGACAAAAGATGATGAAGATGGAGGTGCCAGACAGGAGGAAAAGAGGAAGACCACAGAGAAGATTCATGGATGTAGTGAAGGACGACATGGAGAGGGTTGGTATTTTCAAGGAAGATGCAAGGGATAGGGTGATCTGTAGTAAGTTTTTTATTTTTCCCCTTAAAAGATTTCAGTTTGTTTTTCAATTGGGTTGTACAGGTTATAGATCACATTAATGGTGGAAAAAGTTTTGAAATGATTTATTCTGGCCTAATTTTTTTACATTACAAAAACCAGGGGTGTGGAGACTTTTTATATCCACCGTATATCTTATCCAGCCATGATTTTAATGTTAAATTTCGGTTAACTTTTATGTCATATACCTAAATGAGTTTTGCAGTAAATTTTAAAACAAATCTCTTCTGTGTGTTGATTAAATGTTAATCAGCTCAAGCCTGAAAACATCTCACGATGTTTTTACCTCAGAATTACCCTCCAATATGGCCCAAGGCTTTCCAAGACTTTCCTGCCAAATCCTCAGTTTTACTTTTGGCGGGAAAACCTTTAGCTGTTGGTGGGTTTTACTTCAGACCCTGATGGAGACATCCAACATCTGACAGATGTCTTTAAATCATTTTCATTTTGTTTCTGAGGCAGAAAAACAAATGGAAAGCTGTTCACAAATGATAAATGAACAAAATTCAACCAGGTTAGCAGACCTGGGAGGAATCCAGGATTTTCCAACCAACAGGAAACTGCAGTTTTTGGCAGGATACAGTGAGATGACTGATTTTGTTTTGAAAACAAATATTTCTGAGGATCCTGGAGAAGCCCCTATTTTCACAAAGTGGCTCAGGGTTAATGTCAATGAATATTGATTTTATAGGAAGATTTTCTCACAAAATCCTCGGGTTTACATTTGGCGGGAAAGCCTCTAACTGTCGGTAGGTTGGAATTTCAAACAGTCATGGTGTCACGAGGCTGAGCGCGGTGTGTCTCCATGCTCTGGCCTTTTATTTATTCCTGAGTATTTTTCTTATTTTTTCCATTGTTATGTGTGTATCTTTATGTGTGTGATTTCGGAGGCGTTCTGAGTTGTCAGTTGTTCTGTTGTGCATTCATGTCTTTATAATAATAATACTACTTATTATTATTATTATTATTATTATTATTATTATTATTATTATTATCCTGGCATTTAGTTCTGAGTGTTTATATTTTGTTTCTTTGTGACATAGTACTCCACCTCTGCTTCCAGACACTCCTGCCTTGTTATTGTCTTGTGTGTTGCTCAGGTGCTCCTGCTCGGTAATTAGGTCACCTGCCCACTCATATGACCCACACCTGTCATCACTTGTATCATTTGTTTCTTACCCTATTTAAGGGCTGTTATTTTCATTTCTCCTTGCCGGAGTCTTAAGTACACTCCTCTCATCTCCACCAGAACCCAGCCCTTGTTCTGGTGTGTTTAACCCGTAAGTTTGCTTGCTTGTCAGTTTGAATTTTGTGTTGGAGCACTGTTTTGGACTTTGTGTTTTGTTTTCTTGATAAATTTCACGAACTAGCAGTCCAGAGCGTGGGTCTGTCCTCTCTGCCCCGAGGTGCAATTCATGACAGATGGTGACATTCAACACCTTTAAATCATTTTGATTTGCTTTCTGATCCTTTTTTGGAAGCAGAAGTATTCAGAAATTATAATTTACTAAAATTTGATCAGGTCTGATTCAAGGATTTTTCCATCAAAAGGAAACAATATATTTTGGCAGGAAACAGTGAGATTTGGCTGATTTTAGTTTGAAAACAAGTATTTCTGAGGATCCCGAACAAGCTCCCAATTTTTACAAAGTGGCTCAGGAAGAATGGTTTTATAGGTGAGTTTCTAAGATCTTCCTGCCAAACCTTCGGTTTTACATTTGGTGGGAAAGCCTCTAACTGTTGGTGGGTTTGAATTCCAAATAGTGATAGTCAACACCTTTAACTCAATTTGATTTGCTTTTGGATTATTTTTTTTTTTTTTGGGGGGGGGGGCAGAACTATTCAGAAATTACACATGAATAAAATTTGATCAGGTTTGATTGAAGAATTTTCCTACCAAAAGGAAACAATACATTTTGGTGGGAAAATGTGAGCCACTGGCTGATTTTAATTTCAAAACAAATATTGTAATAACTGCTAAAGTCCGGGCAAGCCCCCATCTGTCTGAAAGTGGCTCAGGGTTAATGTCAAAGGAGATTATCTTAATCTCATTTTAAAGGAGGCATGCCATTATTCAAGCAAGGAAATAAACACCACTACACAAACTACAGACCAGTATCGCTCCTCCCACAATTTTCAAAGATTCTGGAAAAACTTTTCAACAACACATTAGAGGACTTTTTAAATAAACACGATGTGCTTAATCAGAATCAATATGGATTTAGAGCAAAGAGTACAACATTGATGGCAATAATGGAAGCAACAGAGGAAATAATAAATGCATTAGATCAAGGAAAATATGCAATTGGTGTGTTTATAGATTGTAGAAAAGCATTTGATACAATAAATCATTTAGTACTTCTTGATAAACTGCAATTGTATGGTATTAGGGGAATGGCTCTGAATTGGGTGACAAGTTATTTATCTGAGAGTCAACAGTTTGTGAAGATGGGAGACTATCTGTCTGGCTGTATGGGAATTGCCTGTGGGGTCCCCCAGGGGTCAGTATTGGGCACCAAATTATTTAACATATATAAATGATATATTCCAAGTTTCTAAATTATTAAAAATAATATTATTTGCTGATGATACTAATATATTTTATTCTGGAAATAATTATAATCAACTAATCCATACTGTAAATAATGAATTAAATAAGCTTAAAAAATGGATGGATTGTAATAAATTATCACAAAATATAAATAAAACTAAGGTAATGATATTTGGTAATTGTAAAAATAAAGAAGATATACATATTCATATTGATAATGTAATTATTGAAAATGTTAAGGAGATCAAGTTTTTGGGTGTAATACTAGATGATAAAAGTTGGAAACTGCACATCAGATACATACAAAACAAAGTTGCAAAAAATATTGCAATTATAAATAAAATTAAGCAAGTCCTAGATTACAAATCACTTCATATCTTGCATTGCTCATTAGTACTTCCATACTTGACCTATTGTATAGAGGTCTGGGGTAACAATTATAAAAGTAAACTTAATTCATTGCTAATATTACAAAAAAGAGCAGTCCGTGTTATACACAAAGTCGGGTATCTTGAACATACTAATTTATTGTTTTTACATTCAAAGCTATTGAAATTAAGGGATCTGGTTGATTATTATACAGCACAATTAATATTTAAAGTCAGTAAAAACCTTTTGCCACACAATATACAAAATCTTTTCAGTGAGAGAGAAGGGAAATATAATTTACGGGGAACACAAAATTTAAAATGCACTTAGTAAGATCTACTAGGAAAGGTTTTTGTGTGTCTGTGTGTGGGGTAAAATTGTGGAATGGGTTGGGGGAGAAACACAGGCAATGTCCAAACATCTATATATTTAAATCAACATATAAAGAGATGATTTTTGAGCAATATAAAAATAAAGAACAGTAACAAAATGTGTCTTCAATGAAGAAAGGTTGTTATTGTGAATATATATGTGAGTACTGTTATTACTAGAATTATAGTGTTAGGATTGTTGTTGGGATGGAGTTGTTTGGAGTATTGTATAAGCCAGGTGGTATTATTATTATTATTATTATTATTATTATTATTATTATTATTATTATTATTATTATTGTTGTTATTGTTATTGTTGCTGTTGTAACTACCATATGGCTACCTGTTATTATGGTTATTATTATTATATGGTTACTTATTGGGCCTGGGTATTGTAAGCCATGTGGGGGTATATGGTGGTATATATGGTGATTGTGATGATGATGGTGTTGTCTATGAGTGTATTGAATATACCAGAAGTATTTATTTATTATTGTTACAGTTATTGTTGGATGTTGGTATTGTTGTCAATATGGACTGTCATTGTTGTATCATTTCTGTTGCATAATTTGATTATGGGGTGTATTATGTATTATGGTGTATTATGGTGAATGTGGTTGTGGGATGAATGATGACTAGAGTGATGTTGTAATTTGTTGGGTATGGAAAAGGGGTGGGACTATATACAGTAAGCGTTGTCTTCTTCCCACTCCTTTTGAACATTTTATTTTTTTGGTTTTGATTTTGGTTTTATTTGTTTTTCTTTTTGTCTGAATGTTCAAATAAAATCAATCCAAAAAAAAAAAAAATGTAGGTTTGACTTTTGGCAGGAAACCCTTCAGCTGTTAGCAGGTTTTACTTCCAACCACCAATGGAAAATTGCAGCATCTTTAAATCCTTTTCATTTGCTTTTGGATTCATGCTTTGGAAAGTAGAAATATTCAGAGATTATAAATGGATAAAATCTGATAAGGTTAACGGACCTGGAAGGAGTTGAGGATTTTTCCCGCCTAAAGGAAACAATACATTTTGGCGAGGAAAAGTGATACCTGGCCCTGTGGTGGCCATTTTTAAATCCTGAAAAATGTGGAAAAAACTATTTAATTTAGACTCTGATAATTTCAAATTTATGTATTTAACCATTTAATAATAATAATAATAATAATAATAATAATAATAATAATCCAGAGAGATTTCAGTTAATGATTCATCCCAGTTTGTTCAAGTGTGAGCAAGTTTCCTATTAAACGTCATGAACACAGTATCAGAGAGTAACAAGTTCAGTTTTTGCCTTTTATATTTGGGACGTTTTGGTGTTTCTGTACAAGCATGAGGACCAAAAACATCAGACTGATCAGATAAGCAGAGCATTTCTGGAGGAAACGGCGCTGATGTTGGGGTTGTTTGGGGTTGTAAACATGACATTTGTGTGTGTGTTTGTTTGTTTGACTGTGGTTGTCTGGTCTTATTTACAGGTGGGTGGGGGCACACTGGAAGACCTCATCCTCACAAACAGCAAAGCCCTCTCATCAGCTCAGAGTTGTTTTCCACTTAAAACGCATAAAACTTATTTCCTGTTTTTATCTGATCATGAGCCGCTTCAGTTTTGATGCGGTGCGAAGAGAGCGGCGGCGTGCTGAGCCAATTAAGGAGCACTGATTTGTGATCAACTTCAGTCAGAGCATTTCTGCTTTTGATGAACAACGTCCCTCCCAAACATCCAGCAGTGTGAGTCCAGCCTTCAGAGATAGACAACATCCAGGCGGAGAGGAGATCTAAAAAGGAAGTTACTGTACAGTGTTCACATCACAGCCCAGCAGGGACGGAGACGGCGGGGAAACGGGGGTGGGTGGGCACTTCTTTAAACATCTTTTTCATTTTTTCAACATAACTTCTTTTTTAAATTTATACAAGCATAAAAAGTCCTCAGTCCCGTGACATGTGGAGGCAGCAGCGTCCAATCAGAAGGAGTTGAGTGCCTCCAGAGCGACTTCGTAGCAGAACTTGTACTGTTCCTGAGAGAGACAGAGAGAGAAGAGATCCAGATTTTTGACATCTGTAATCACTGTTCACACACACACACACACAAACGCACACACCCACACACAATGTCATATGACCGGGGCCAGCTCCACCAACGGGTCCTACAGCCATCCAAGTTTAAGTTAACGCTGGCTTTATAGCTACACCTCTGACATCATCACGCCATATTTCCCCCAACAGCACACATACGTCTGCCCAGTGTACAAAGTTTGCATTGGGAATACATCTTATAGGGTTGTTTGCACATTTGTAAGATGTCGGCGACGTCTTGCCAATGTACAAACAACCTCGATAAGAGGTATTCCCGATGCAAACTTGTTGTTTTTGGTCCAACATATGTGTGTTGTTGGGTTCCAATTCCTGTCAAAGCCAAACAGGAAGTGATCTATTTTGACTTGTCACCACCTGCAGAAGGGATCATGGCAGTCCGATCTCTCACTTCCTAGACTGGGAGTTCGTAACCTGCGGCTCCAGAGCCACACATGCCTCCTTTCCCCATAATGACCGGCTCCCTGTGGGTTCCACAAAAACACTAGAAACAAACTGATAAATTTATAAGCAAAAAGTGATAAAAATAACAAAAGTCTGACAAACTGATGTCAGAAAAACTGCAGATTTACTATGAAAGTTGCAAATTTATGATGAAAATATTGTTTCAACAGAAATGTTGCAAAGTTACAAATTAAATGTCAAAAAATCTTATAAGGATCATTTGAAATCTACATGGAAAAAGTCTCAAATTCAAGATGAAATTTACTAGAAACTAGCAGTGTCACTTTAATCATGATTAATTGCACTAATCTCGATTAATCGCATGATGCTGCATCACACTTTACGCACTTCATGTGATTAACTCACTTGATACTGTTAATCACGATAGCTGCTATTAATCATGATTAAAGTGACACCACTACTAGAAATGTTTCACACTTATGTCAAATTTTCAGGAAAAAAGTTAAAAAATATAATAGCAAGAAGTAGCAAATATACATAAAAAAAATAAGAATTTATGACAAAAGTTGAAAATTTACAGTAAAAAAGCTGTAAATTAATGGAAATACAGTCTAAAAATGACATGCAATAAATGCAATTCTGCAGAGAAAAAGTTGAAATGTCCAACAGAAAAAAGTACAAATTTAATGGGATGCCGCAGCAAATTTTTAATAAAAAAAATAATGAAAAGTCACATTTATAAGAAAAAAAATGACAAATTTATGTGAAAAACTTCAGATCTGAGAGAAACAAAAGCAAAAAAATGACAAAAAGAATTTGCAATATGAGAAAAAGTCTTACATTTGCAAATATTAGCAGTAGCAAACAAAAAAAGATGTAAGACACAGAAATTTGATGACAAAAATACGTTTATGAGAAAAATCAAACTTCTAAGAGGAAAAAAAATCAGGAAAATATTGTAGTTTCTGAGGAAAAAAGTTTCAGATTTCTGAGTAAAAGGTGACCTCTAAGACAGCGGCATTACATAAAAAAGGAAATTTAGTGGCACCATGCAGATTCTTCTGGGACATGGCGGATCCTTTCAGACTACTGGGGTGTGGAGCATCACCTCTCTGATGGAGAAGGAGCTCCAGCTGGTGCATGAGGTTGAGAGGAGCTGTCTAGATGTAGCTGGGCTCCCCTTGATTCCCCATGAGGTTCTGGACGGAGTCTCCTGGAGAGGGACTGGAGCGCGTTCTAGTCTGGAGTTGCCTAGGACGAGAGGTGTTTACCTGCTTCTAGTGGTGTTGGCATTATTGCATTAATCGCCCGTTTACACTTTGCCCCCGTTAACGGCAACAAATTTTGTGATCGCAGTTAACTCCCGTTAATAGCAGAAAACACGGACAGCACTTTTTTGGCCTAGCTGCACTCTGTACCGAAGCCACTCTGCGCCATACAGACATTGCAAAGTCAAACCAGCTAGATCACAGCCGTGGAAATCCCCAAAACACTGTCATGTTTATGTTTACAATGCTATCTGTTGGCGCTCTCACATGGATAATTGTCACAGGCTCCTCTAAAATTCTGTATGGATGTCGGTTGTTCTTCTTCTTTGGAAGCTGGCCAGCCAGCTGCTAGCCGGCTAGCAGTTTAAACAGTTACATGCTACAGATGTAGCCGGCTGCTAACAGCCGACATGGACAGACACTCCACCTGTTTCAGCCTCAGAGCTTCAGGTCCAACTGTGTGCAGGTGAGTAGCAGTTTAAAATTCTCAAATTCTCAAGCTGTGTTCGTAATGTCCACTCACTCCCATACCCTGTTTTTGCGGCACGGTTGGTGATGTCATCGTGGTGAGATAGTTGTTTGTTTATGTTTACAATTTTTCTTCTAAAAGTAAAATTGTGTCTGTTGTGACACATGAGGTCCGTTGTTTTGTGCTCAGCTGCTTGGAAGCGGTGGATGTTTGCCATGGGAGTGGAGTTGGATACTAAGTCATGTCAATATTGTCAGTAATGTTGCAGTGACATTATTGAGCACTGTCATTCTGTTGTTTGCACATGCAGTAGTACTTTTGAGGATTTTTCGGAGAATATTCTGGATAGTTTTTGTCATTTTCGATATGTTGAGAGCTTTAACAAACCTGCAGGTGAAGAAAGAAAGCATATTTATCCACTGCCATGCTTATAACGGTATGAGAAACTAGAAGAATCATTAATGGTACACTGTATTTGAATGGAAAAATGTGTGATTAATCGTGTTATTGATCACAATTAGCTCACCTCTTCAAACGATTAATCATGATTAAAAATTTTAATCGTCCAACACCCCTACCTGCTTCTCATAACCAGTACGTGAACTGTCAATGAGTGAAGCTAGCTACTAGCCACATGGACCTAACCCCTCTAGCATTAGCTGCTGACGAGTCGTAGGTCCAGAGCGGACTCTGGATGGGAGTGGTGGTCTAGAGGTAGAGCATCCGCCCCACAACCGGGAGGCCAGGGCTCAAGTCCCAGCCGGGTCATTCTAAAGTCCATATAAAATAGAACTTCCTTGCCGTCCAGCTTGGTGCTCAACAAAAATGGAACAGAGGAGGGAAATGGGGCGGCAGTGGCTCAGGAGGTAGAGTGGATTGTCTAATAAGCAGAGAGTTGGCGGTTTGAATCCCGCTCTCCCCAGACATCCTGCCGTTGTGTCCCTGGCCAAGACACTTTACCCACCTTTCCTCCATTGTCAATGAGACTGGGTATGAATGTGTCTAAACGTTTGGTAGTGGTCGGACAGGCCGCTGGCGTGGATTAGCAGCCATGTTTCTGTCAGTCTGCACCAGGGCAGCTGTGGCTACAGTAGTAGCTTACCACAACCATAGTCTGTGGAGTGAATGAATAATGTATCCATTGGAAAGCATCTTTGAGTGTCTATGAAAAAGCACAGTATAAATCTGATGAATTATTATTATTAAAGGACGAAAGTTCTCCATCCATCATCCAGCCCAGACCAACAGCAGGTGTGGAAAATAAGACCAAAGTCTGAGAATCCAGGAGCAGAAAAGTATGTCTGCACTCTCATATGCTAATGGACAGCAGAGCAGGGTAGCTCTTCACTGAAGGCCCGCAATTCGGAGTGAATGACAGTGGGCAATGTAGTGCGTGTGGGTGTGGTCTCCTCACCAACGTCTCCACCATGTTGGTCTTGTTGTTCCTCAGTGTTTTGACGGTGTGAAACACGTCTACGATGTTCTGCTGCTGAATCATCTCGTTAATGCTGCAGATGGCACAGAAGGTCCCGGACCGACCCCCGCCAGTTCTACACAGGAAGGAGGAGGAGAAACAGAGTCTTCATCATCAAACATCACTGTCATCATCCTCACTGGAGTGTGGATAAAATCATGTCATACATCAAATTTAAAAAGAACAGAGAGGATCTAATCAGAGGTAATGAAGTAGACGGAGGTAGTACTTGAGTAAAAGTAGCATTATCTTAATATGAAAATGAGTCAAATGTGATTAAGAGTGGTCACCAAAACAAATATCTGAATTAGAAGGTGGGAATTTTAACCTTGTTTTGCAAAAAAATTTCCATTTAAAAAAAAAAGGCCAAAAAATATTTGGACAGTGACACAAGTTTTGTTATTTTAGCTGTTTACGAAAACATATTCAGGATACAATTATATAATCAATATGGGCTTAAAGTGCAGACTCTCAGCTGTAATTTGAGAGTATTCACATCCAAATTGGAGCAAGGGTTTAGGAATTACAGCTCTTTAATACGTAGCCGCCTCTTTTTCAAGGGACCAAAAGTAATTGGACAATTGACTCAGAAGGCTGCAAAAAAAAAAAAATAACAAGGCTGCATGGGCTCTTCCCTCATTAACCTGTCATCAATTAAGCAGTTAAAAGGTCTGGAGTTGATTCCAGGTGTGACGTTTGCATTTGGAAGCTGGTGCTGTGAACACACAACATGCGGTCAAAGGAGCTCTCAATGGAGGTGAAACAGACCATCCTGAGGCTGAAAAAAAAGAAGAAATCCATCAGAGAGATAGCAGAAATGTTAGGAGTGGCCAAATCAACAGTTTTCCTCTCCAGGAAGTAGGTGTATCAGTATCTAAGTCTACCATAAAGAGAAGACTTCATGAGAGTAAATACAAAGGATTCACCACAAGGTGCAAACCATTAATCAGCCTCAAAAATAGAAAGGCCAGAATTGACTTTGCCAAAAAACACCTGAAGAAGCCAGCCCAGTTCTGGAACAGCATTCTTTGGACAGATGAGAGTAAGATCAACCTGTACCAGAATGATGGGAAGAAGAAAGTTTGGAGAAGAATTGGAACAGCTCATGATCCAAAGCACTACATCTTCTGTAAAACATGGTGGAGGCAGTGTGATGGCATGGGATGCATGGCTTCCAATGGCACTGGGTCACTTGTGTTTAGTGATGATGAGACAAAAGACAGAAGCAGCCGGATGAATTCTGAAGTGTATAGGGATATACTTTCTGCTCAGATTCAGCCAAATGCAGCAAAGCTGATTGGACGGGGCTTCACCAATGATCCAAAACATACTGCAAAAGCAACCCAGGAGTTTTTTAAAGCAAAGAAGTGGAATATTCTGCAATGGCCGAATCAATCACCAGATCTCAACCCAATCGAGCATGCATTTCACTTGCTCAAGACAAAACTTAAGGCAGAAAGACCCACAAACAAGAAACAACTGAAGACAGCTGCAGTAAAGGCCTGGCAAAGCATCACAAAGGAGGAAACCCAGCGTTTGGTGATGTCCATGGGTTCCAGACTTCAGGCAGTCATTGCCTGCAAAGGATTCTCAACAAAGCGACCCGAAAAGGATTAAGCGGAAGAAGATGGATGGATGGATATTGAAAAGTAACATTTTACTTAGGGTTATGTTTATTTGTCCAATTACTTTTGAACCCCTGAAATGAGGAGTGTTTGTATAAAAATAACTACAATTCCTACACGTTTAATCATATATTTTTGTTCAACCACTTGAATTAAACCTTAAAGTCTGCACTTCAATTCCGCTGTAGTTGTTTCATTTCAAATCCAATGTGGTGGCATGCAGAGCCCAAATCATGAAGATTGTGTTACTGTCCAAATATTTCTGGGCCTAACTCTGTGTGTGTGTGTATATATATATATATATATATATATATATATAAGTTACAAATGCATAACAAATTACCATAACCATAACCCTTACTATTACAGAAGCCCAGACAAGCCTCGATTTGTCACAAACTTAGACTCCCAGAAGCAGAAAACAGTGAATACTGGAGCCACTTTACAGAGTTAAACTTCATTAATGTCTGAGGAAACCAAGGAACATTTAGTCATCAACAATGAGCTCCTGTTATAGAACCTGGACGAGCCCCCACTGCTCACATTCTGGACATTTCTCACTTTTCTGAAACAATAAAACATTTCAGGTGGAAGAAATTAAGGCAAAGTTAATTATGTTCGTTAGAGCTTCATGCTGACATAAAAAACTAAAGTGCTTTTAAATCAGCTCTCTCTCCAAGCCGGCATAAACACGTGCTCCACACCGCTAAATGAGAACATCAGGAGACATTTTAAATGCTTCGTAAACGTGAGAAAAGACAAAAGCAGGAGAAAACAAAGAGAGGCGTCAGAATGAGGGAGAAGTGAGCCCCGCTAATGGCTTTCAGACATCTGAGCATGTTTGATGGGCTTTTAATGGCCGATCCACGAACACACACAAAGGCATGTGTGGACTCCACATCTGATCCAATCAGCAGTCGGCCCGCCCAGCAGGAAACGGCTCCAAAGAGGCCCTGAAATGCCAGATAGAGGTGGAGTGGGAGCCATCATCAGAACTAAATCCTTCCCACAGGACGTGGTGGTTGTGTTTCTGCTGCCCATCCTGGAAAACTGGAGATGTTTCCTCCCAGTCTGGAGAATTTCAGTTTCACTCCCTTCATATCCCTCAAACCAGTCACTTTTTCCAATTAAAAAAGGATACATATATGAGTGGCTGCCTCTGCCTTCATTCATTTTCTTCCATGTCTCTGAAACATGACCATTTTTAGATTCTACTTTTCTGATAAATGCTAGCGTAAATCAACCAAAACTTGAGCTAGTGTCTCACAGAGCCAAATGCCGAGGCACATTCAAGAATGTAGAGATATCTGGGTTTTGTCAGGGCTCATGAAAGGTTTCCAGACAGTCCGTTCACAGTTTTTAAGGTTGCCAGCAGTTTTGTTGTAAAGGTTCTTAAACAGTAGCTAATGTTCACTGCCAGGTGGACTACAAGGAACTTGATATTATATCACAGAGCTGAAGAACGTTCAGGAACATTGTGATTTTGGGGTTTCGTCCATGCTAGCAGTAAACTTTTAAAGATATGACTAACTTGACACATCTATCTTTGATGAAGGTAGCTTATTACACAGCGGAGGATCCCTGGGATAACATGGATCGACTTTATCACCAACCTTGAGGTGCTTAAATGCGCATGACAAAACCACTCCAGGAGATTGTAAAGGAGACGCGACTACGGTTTGTGGGACATGTGCTACCACCAACACACCCTGCCCACCACACCATCTAGTGGACACCAGGGGGAGGAAAGAGAATATGGGGTTGACCAAAGAAAACGTGGGCCAAGACTTTAGAAGAAGAGCTTAAGAAATATCAACTCAATCCCACTGAAGCTGAAGAATGGGCCGCCGATAGACAAAGATGGAACAAGCTTGTTGCCCATTGTCCTGTAAAGGACAAGAGAGACTAGAACTTAGTCTCCTGCAGCATGCTGGGAGACAGAAGGAGCATCGTTCAACATTTTACAGCCTTCATACTCTACTGACTTAACCTAGTACCAGATGTTCTCATGGCCTACACAAACAGTCCAAAGATCTCCTATTCTGTTTTTACATCTGGTTCTCGTTTGTTCTGCTGCTCACTTCACCAGAGTCCCGCTGCAGGTCAGAGGTCAAACTTACCGTCAGGGTTCCTTAAAGGTTGCCAAGCTATTTGCAAAGTGTTTTTAAGGTACCAAACAGTTTTCCTTGTCACCTAAAAAATTCAAAATCGTTCACATTTGTTTGGCAAATGTATTTTTCTCCAAACAGTTGTAACATGTGTCGCTAAAGTAATTTATTTATTTTTCACACAGTGAACATTAGCAGCTTAAAAACAGCATGAACTGATCTGCAGCCTTTTACAAACCCTGACAAGACCCAGAAAGTGCAACGTTCCTGAACGTTCATCAGCATTTGCCGCTTCATGAGATGTCAGCTTGATTTTTGAGGACATTCATCAGAAATGTTGGTGGATCCAGAAACAGCTAGGTTCATTAGCATCCACCGCTCCCTGAGACGCGACCCTCAGTCACACCTGCTCCAGCTGTTTGCAAATGGGTGCAAGTAATTCTGCAACTGTTTGTGGAAACAAGAAAAACTGTTGGCGATATTTTGAAGCAAAAATTGAATTTCTATGATAAAGGTCAGCTGAGATACAAAATTATTTTTTATTGCAGATTCTCATTCATTTTAATGGCACAAATTTTCATGTTTCAAAGTGAATATTTCAGGAAAATGAAACATGTGACTCAGAAGCAGCTGAATCCAGACTGAGCATGGAACTTCTGTGGTTTCCTCACAGCTGTGGGAGGAGAAATGTGACCAACACTGAAAAAAATCAGCTGCCAGTCCGTCCGCTAACGTCTGACAGCACCACTTCATTAGCTTCAGCTCTGAGTGAATGTTTGATTAGAGATCAGAAACTGGTGATTCAGCGAAGGCTACAGACAAACAAACAATAAATATGAGAGCGTGATAAAATCCAGCCGTCAGAAGATGTGTTAACAGCGCTGTGGTAGAAAAATCTGCTCAGAAACATGCTGGAGATTTAAAATGAAAGCAAAACCGCTGAAGGATCAGAAGAATAAACTGACATGTTAAATTATGAAATGTGAAACTTGTATATTTGACTATTTTTCTCATCGATTTATGTCAGGAATCTGAAAATATTTGAACTCACAAAGACAAAAACATTCCAAATATTTGTCAATCAGATACGAGACATTTATTGCTCATATGAGTCTTTTACTTGTGCACAAGGAGCGTCACTGACCTTCTGTTACAGAATTGGAAGTGAGCGCTGCTGCTCACAGGCAGCATTTCCTTTATATACACAAAGTAAAAGCTGGACATAATTACACAACATTCGTCCCACCCTTGTGAGTGGTGCACAGAAATCAGACTTCTCATCACAAGAGTCAATCACAAGATTCTTTAGACAACAACTCAGCAGTTTCCAAACTTCAGTACAGACAGGACAATTATTTTTAACTTTCTTAGTAAGTTCCAGACATCATCAGACATGTTCATTAAAGGGCAATAGTGAAAAGGTACAAATCAGCAAGTATAGTTCAAAATCCATTATGAAATGATAACATGTATATACATAATGCATAATATGCATAATTTTCTGACAATTTATAACTTCTTTGAATTTTTACTCTTAAATTTCTTTTTCTTTCCTTCCAAATATGTTAATTTTTTTCTTCAATTTTAAATTAAAATCTTACAAAAACTAATGTTTATAATTCAAAGTTAAACTTCCATATATTCAACATTCCTGCAGTGAAATATCGCCAGCCTTTTTATTTTTTTATGGTTATAATGTTTTAAATGAATTCACTGAGCTACAGGTCGATATTTCATCAGAACCACAGGGGACCTCTGCACGTGTCTGTGTTTGGCTCTGGAGCCACAGGGTGCAGACCCCTGACCCAGCAGGTAGAAGGTGTGTGGATCCATCTGTGAGCCTCAGGTAGGTCTCCATCGATCCGTGTTTAGACATCGATATTTGTTGATAAAAATTTAAAAAGCAGCAGAACGCCTCTCACACTTGGAGCTTCTTCAGCCTCAGCGCCAAATATTCGTCTCTCAGGCAGAGCAGAAGAAAAGAGACAGAATCCATTTTCAACATCAGAGATGTCTGATCCCTGTCAGGGCTGAAGGTGGAGATCCTTAGAGGTCAGCGGGGAGGGTCACGGCGGCTGAAGAAGAACGCTGCAGGGTCAAGAATCGCCGTGGGCATCTCGTTAGGAGCTGTCAGAGGAGCGCAGACCTGGGCTTCAGCTGCAGATGGAGGTCCACCATCATGACTCAGCTGTGATCCAGGTTAACACTACATGAGAGGGAGCAGCGGCGTTAGCGGGCATCAGCGCCACAAAATCAGCACCAGCAAAAGTGGAAAATTGACAGGAAATCAAAGTGAATTTAATAGAAAAGTCACAAATTTCCATCCATCCATCCATCTTCTACCGCTTTTCCGGAGGTCCGGGTCGTGGAGGCAGCAGGTCAAGCAGAGAAGCCCAGACTTCCCTCTCCCTGGCCACCTGCTCCATCTCTTCTGAGAGAATACCAAGATGTTCCCAGGCCAGCTGGGAAACATAGTCTCTCCAGCATGTCCTGGGTCTGCCCCGGGGTCTCCTCCCAATGGGATGTGCCCAAAACACCTCAAGTGGGAGGTGTCCAGGAGGCATCCTGATCAGATGCCCAAACCACCTCAACTGGCTCCTTTCAATGTGGAGGAGCAGTGGTTCTACTCTGAGCCTCTCCCAGATGACTGAGCTCCTCACCCTATCTCTAAGGGTGAGTCCAGCAATCCTACGAAGAAAGCTCATTTCACCCGCTTGTATCCATGATCTCATTCTTTTGGTCAATACCCAAAGCTCATGACCATAGGTGAGGGTAGGAACGTAGATTGTCCGGTAAATCAACATCTTTGCTTTAGAGCTCAACTCCCTCTTCACCACAACAGACCAGTACAATCACTGCAGAAACTGGTCCGATCTGTCTGTCAATCTCTTGCTCCATTCTCCCCTCACTCATGAATGAGACCCCGAGATACTTAAACTCCTCCACTTGGGGCAGGAGCTTGTCCCCAACCCAGAGAGGACAATCCACCTTTTTCCGGCTGAGGACCATGCACTCACATTTGGAGGTGCTGATTCTCATCCCTTTTGCTTCACACTCAGTAGTAAACCGTCCCAGCAGGGCCTGTAGGTCATTGCTTGAAGAAGCCAACAGGACAACATCATCTGCAAACAGCAAAGATGAAATACTGTGGTCACCGTGCACGACACCCTCCAATCCTTAGCTGCGCCTAGATATCCTGTCCACAACAATTATAAACAGGATTGGTGACGAAGGGCAGCTCTGGTGGAGTCCAACTCTCACTGGAAATGAGTTTGACTGGGTATTGGCAATACAAATCAAATTCTTGCAATGGTCGTATAGGGACCAGATAGCTCGTAACAACGAGCCCGATATTCCACGCTCCCGCAGCACCCCCACAAGAGACCATGAGGAATGTGGCCAAATGCTTTCTCCAAGTCCACAAAACACATGTGGACTGGTTGGGCAAAATCCCATGAACCCTCAAGGATTCTTGAGAGGGTGAAGAGCTGGTCTGATGTGCCACAGTCAGGACAAAAACCACATTGCTCCGTCTGAATCCAAGGTTCGACCAGCAGTCGGACTCTCCTCTCCAGTACTTTGGCATAGACCTTCCCAGGGAGGCTGAGGAGTGTGATCCCCCTGAAGTTGGAACACACCCTCCGGTCCCCCTTTTTAAAAATAGGAACCACCAACCCGGTTTGCCATGCCAAAGGCACTGTCCCTGACCTCCAGAGGCGTGTCAACCATGACAGCCCTACAACATCCAGGGCCTTGAAGTACTCAAAGCCCACGAGGCCCGGCCACCAAAGAGTTTTTTAACCACTTTGGCAAGCTCAATCCCTGTGATGGGCAAGTTGTTCCCCTTGTCCTCAAGCCCTGCTTCCTCTGTGAAAGCCATGTCAGTGGGATTGAGGAGATCCTCAAAGCATTCCTTCCACCACTCGACGATGTCCCCAGTTGAAGTCAGCAGCGCCCCATCCACACCATACACAATGTGGAAAGGGAGCTGCTTCCCCCTCCTGAGTTGCTGGACAATTTGCCAGAATCTCTTCAAGGCTGACCAAAAGTCTTGTTCCATGGCCTCACCAAACTCCTTCCACACCTGAATTTTTGCTTAAGCAACCACCCGAGCTGTACTCCGCTTGGTCTGCTGATATACCTCAGCTGCTTAAGAAGTCCCACAAGCCAACCAAGCTCGATGATGGCCCCCCTCACCACTGGTGTCCACCACATGGTTCGGGGGTTACCACCACGAGATGCACCAACAACCTTGGGGCCACAGCTCTGGGCAGCTGCTTCAACAATGGAGGTGGAGAACATGGCCCATTCAGACTCCATGTCTCCATACACCCTCGGAATATGGTCGAAGTTCTTCCGGAGGTTGGAGGTGACGGCCTACCAGACAGGAACCTCAGCCAGATGCTCCCAGCACACCCTCAATATACATTTAGGTCTACCAGGTCTGAGTGGTGTCCACCCCTGCCATTGGATCCAACTCACCACCTGGTGGTGATCAGTTGACAGCTCTGTTTCTTTCTTTACCCGACCGAGTGTCCAAGATATACAGATGCAGGTCTGATGACACGATAACAAAATCGATCATCGACCTGTGACCTAGGGTGTCCTGGTGCCAGATGCACATATGGACACCTTTATGCTTGAACATGGTGTTCGTTATGGACAAACTGTAGTTGGCACAGAAGTCCAAAAATTGAACACCACCCAGATTCAGATTGGGCAGGCCATTCCTCCCAATCACACCCCTCCAGGTTTCACTATCATTGCCCACGTGCACATTGGAGTCCCCCAGTAGGACAAAGGAGACTCCAAGAGGACCGCACTCCAGCATCCCAGTCAGAGGCTCCAAAAAGGGTGGGCACTCTGAACCATCACTTGGTGCATAGGCACAAATGATAGTCAGGACCCATTTCCCAACCTGAAGGTGCAGGAAAACTACCCTTTCGTCCACCGGGGAGGACTCCACTGTCGAGGAAGCAAGGTGGGCCTTTCACCTGGGGCAACTCCAGAGTAGGTCAAGCTCCAGCTCCTCTCCAGGAAACTGGTTCCAGAACAGGAGCTGTGCACTGAGGTGAACCCAACTATATCTCTCAACCTCGTTCACCAGCTCCAGCTCCATCCCCACCAGAGAGGTGATGTTCCACATCCCAAAAGCCAGTTTTGAAAGCTGGGGATCAGACCGCAAAGGTCTCTGCCTTCACCTGCCACCTGATCTGCATCGCACTGTACGCCCATGGTCCCTCCTGCAGGTGGTGAGCCAACTGGAGGGTGGACCCATGTCACTCCTTCCATGTGATTTTAGTCCTGCGTCTTTAGAACTTTTTTTTTCTCGATTTTTACTTGTTTTTTTCCTCATAAATTTGTAACTTTTTTTTCTTAAATGTAGGACTTGCTTATGGTAAATTTGTGACCTTCTTGTTTTATTTATTTATTTTTGTCTTCCCCTGATGTAAATATGTGGTTAACACCACCTTCTGACAATAACACTTTTTATTTATTTATTTTTTTATTTATTTCATTTTTTAAATTATTTTATTTGGATATTTTTATTTTGGATATTTTACTTATTTACTTTATTTATTTTTATTTATGTTTTCCCCTGATGTAAATGCGTGGTTAACCCCAACTTCTGATAATAACACTTGCTGCTGACAAGTGTCACTATGATAAAACCGGTGTGACCCAGCCACTGTGAACGCCTCATCTCTACTCCCACGTTAAAACAGTGACTTCTATATTACAGCTGCAGACCCAATCACCGTAACTATGCCATAACCTATGTCATAACGTATGCCACATTAACTTACGTGTGCCTCGCTATGCTCACCACCTTCACTGTACTGACAAAGTGACAGAACATGTCAGCTTCGCGTAGGCCGCTGAATGACGCCGTTAGCCGTCACCACGGCTAACGTGCGTGCTCCATGGCGTCTGCACGCCCATCATCACTGGTGCAGCCACATGCACCAATGCCAGCCAACTGCCACTGTCAAGCAAGCCAACACCAGCCATGAGACGACGCCCCAAAAGCTAGCGCTAGCAAAGCCGGAAGCCCGATCAGAAAAACCGAGAATCCAAAGAGTCTAGCACCAAACTGATGTGCCCAATCCACAGCGATACAGCTGCCACCACAGAGAGTGGTGATGGAAAATGTTGCCACGAGGCCAAGCATGGCTGTCCTGAACAGAAGCATCCACAGAATAATTAGGCGAGGACACACAAACATCCCCTCACACCCCGTACATGGTTTCAGTGCACAGTGCCGCTTCTCCCCCCACCCAGACCACCATGCTGTGCTGCTCCCATGTTTTTCCTACGGCATGGACTCAGTGAGTACCCCCACTATCAAATAGACCAACTTTGTTGTCATGGTAACCACAGTATAAAAAAGAAAACACACTTCAGATATCCTGGCTCCATACCCGGCAGTGATGGCGACACACTTCCCGATGCCTGGGTCGAGTGGCAGCAGCAGACTGAAGTCCTCTGTGACCGCCAGGTGACAGAAAGATCTACAAGACTGTGACCTGCCATGTCACCCCGTAAAGAAACATGAGCAAATGCTCCACAGAATGGAGATGCATATGGCTGTGCTGAAGCCTCGGATCATCTCTGATCATGTGAAGAATGAGGACATGTGAAAGCTCATTGGAGGGGCATCAACCACTGGGAAGACGCAAGAGACACAGCTGCAATGGTGCGGACATATGAAGAGGAGTCGGTGGTGAGGAAATGAGAAGAGGCCAAAGAAACGGCCAAAGAACTGGCGGCTGGACCAGGTCAAGGAGGACATGAGGACCGTGAACATCACCCCCAAAGACACCCTCGATCGAGCCAAATGGAGACATGCGTGCAAACAGGCAGATCCTGAGGCTACGCAGGACTAATGAGGACGAAGAAGATGGTCATTTTACACGAATGTTCATCCATATCTGCTATTGTCCACCAGACTTTTACACAGTCCATGGGTCTGGTCTGGTTAGCAGTTAGCCTGCTGGCTAGTACCTGATGGTATCTCCACATCCTTCATGTTCTCCTGTAGACCATCTTCAGATGAAGTGAATGGCCAGAAACATCATCACACTGTCGGGATTAATCTAAAATTTGGGGTCATTAATTATAAACATGAGTTAGCATGGCTAACGGGGCTAACTGTTAGCATGAACCCAGAGCATTAAAATACAGTTTCCAGGTAGAGAAGTCTGTCTGTTTTCACACTAAGGAAGACTTTATCATCCTCACAGGCCATAATAATCCTCCAGCAGTTACTATAGTTATAGATTATCAGCAGCAACGCGGTGGAACATCTGAGTAAGGTCATCAGGAACTCCTGCAATCACTACTGACCAATCAGATCCATCTGCAGTAGCTCCCCGTGTTCATGTTTGATAAAGTGGATGATTCAGACAACAGACGTCCACAGAGCCTCCATCAGCCACTTTTGAGGTGAAGTGTTCTTCATTAGATGGTCTGAGGTGTTTCTGAGGTTCCAGGAGCAAACTGCTCCATGCTGTAAAGATTGTTTATTTCATCTGAACTATAGATCTGTGTTCCTCAGAGTAAACACTGAGCTCCTGGAAGACCACCACCGCTACCGCCGCTACTTTGATTGCTTCTAGTTTTCAGAAAGCTGCTCTCAACGTTGACTGGCTGGAAATGAGACGTGCTCCTGCCGTTAAAGCGTCTTCAGCCCCCGACTTCTTCCGTCCTCAGCGGCGGCTAATTGGACGGTCACGATCCTGATTATCCAGAATCCACAGCTGAAGATGATTAGCTGCCGTGGACGCCTGAACGGTCACCTCGCCGTCCGTCACGCCGAAGGAGGCCAAACAGCAGAAGTCACGACCTGGTCTGTGTTTTGGTTCTGTTTTTCACAGTAAAACAGCAAAAATATTTTTGAAAACCTGGAGTTTACATTCCTTTACTGGAGTGGTGGCTCAGTTGGTAGAGCATCCGCCCCACACCCGGGAGGCAGGGGTTCAAATCCCGGCCGGGTCATGCCGAAGACCATATAAAAGTGGAACTTCCTGCCGTCCAGCTTGGTGCTCAGCAATAATGGAATGGAGGAGGGAAATTTGTGGCGGCGCCTTGTATGGCAGCGGCCCTCTGATTCTACACTTGGGGTGTGTGTGATTTACACTGTAGATAGGAGAAACACAATCTCATTCTACTGTACGTGATTGGTTGTACAGTTGAATGACAATAAAGGATGATTTGATTTGATTTAGTCTACAGGTCTGAAACCTGAGACTGTTTCTGACGAATAAAAATGACCCCCCAAAAATGGAGAAAAATACAAAATTACACAGAGAGAAAATTACAAAAAAATAGAAAATTTGCATGAAAAAAACAATAAACTTATGAGAAACAAAACTACAAATTTATGAGAAAAAAAACTGTAAATTTATGAGAAAGAAGTAGCAAATTCATGAGGAAAAAATTATTGTGTTTTCAAAAGATTACTAGAAAAAAATCCATTATTTACAGTGGAAAAAAATGTATATTTATGAGAAAAAAGTCAGACATTTACCAGAGAAAACTCAAAAATTTAAAAGAAAACACTGCAAATTCACAAGAAAAAAGTCTCTAATTTTACTTAAAAAACCCTGCAAGTTTACCAGAGAAAAAGTTGTAAATTTCTGATGAATTTAACAAAAAATTAAAACAGAAAAAAACTCACAAAATTACAAGAAAAAACTCAAAAATTTACAAGAAAAAACTTCAATTGACAAGGAAGAAAACTGTAAATTTACAACATAGAAAACTGCAACTTTATGAGAAAAAACAATTCACAAGAAAAAGTTGCAAACATACAAAAAAGTATTTTATAAAACTAAAAAAATTTCATAAAAATTTATCAAAAAAACCCCTCACAAATTTAAGATTAAAACTCATGCATATTTTAGAGAAAAGAGTCAGAAATTAGCAAGAGAAATTCTGGAATTTGAAAGAAAACACCGCAAATTTACAAGGATAAAGTATCTAATTTACATTAAAAAACCTGCAAGTTTATCAGAGAAAAGATTGCAAATTAATGATGATTTTTTTTTTAATTTACAAGAAAAAACTCACAAAAATACAAGAAAAAAACTGAAAACTGCAAATTTATGAGAAAAACATTGAATTTATAAAACAGAAGAAGCAAATTCATAAGAAAAAGTTGTAAATTTACAATAAAGTATTTTATAAAACTAAAAAAAAAATTATGATTACATTTTTTAAAATATACAAAAAACCTCACAAATTTATGATTGTTGCACATTTTTAGATGATTCAGGAATTTATAAGAGAAAACTGGAATTTGATAGAAAACACTGCAAACTTACAAGAAAAAAAAAGCAAAAATTTACAGAAAAGAGTAACTCAGCTACATGAAAAAAGCAAGAAAATTTACAAGGAAAAAAATGTTAATTTACAATGCAAAATGAAAATTTATGTGTGAAATAATTTAAATTTACAAGAAAGAAGTAACAAATATATTTGAAAAAAGTTGCAAATTTACATGAAGACAACAGCAAATTTACTAGAATAAAACACACATTTACATAAAAGTTGCAAATTTATGATAATTCTTTGTTTTTTGCAAATTTAGGAGGAAAAAATAAAATAATGAGTGGAGCACTGGACTACAGCATGGCTACAGACCCGTGTGGACCAACACCAATGAGCCCCTGTCATGGCGGTGATAGCTATGATGATGGTGGCGATGGCGGTCTATGTCGTGGATGTGGGTGTACATGTCCTGGTTCAGCATCAGCCCTGACTCCAGACACCCCCCCCCCCCCCCCATCATGCTCTATGATGCGTGTGCGGGTGTGACACTCACAGACAGTGGACCACCGTCCTCCCGTCGCCGCCGTCGTACTGCTCCTGCCACTTGGCGAGCCGGCGGACCAGCTGGAGGATGGAGCGTTTGGACAGGGGCGTGTCCCTGTAGGCCGGCCAGCCGATGAACTGGAAGTGTTGGACCAGGCGGTACCCGTCCTGAGGCTGAGGACCGGGACAGGGGATGGGGGACAACGTCAGCACTGATATTCACACTTCACTGACACAGAAACAACAGCTTCACTCAACAGTTTTTAACTCACATTTTAGGATAATTTTCTCATAAAGTTGAATAAAAATTCACTCAAAAATTTTCTTTTAAGTTCAACACTTTTTCTTCCAAAATTTGACACATATTTGCATAAATTTTCATCTTTTTTCAGGTACTTTTTTGCTCATATTTATAGTTTTTTGTTTAATCACAAATTTGTGACTTTTCAACCATAAATTTGTGGCATTTTTATGTAATAAATTTGAAACATTTTTTTAAATTGCAAATTTACATGAAGAAAAATATATTTACAAGAAAAAAGTCATAAACTTATGATGAAATAAAATGTGCATTCATGAAAAAAAAAATGGAAAATATATGAAACAAAAGCTGAAAAATCACAAGAAAAGTTACTTATTTATTCGGAAAAAATGTTCCAAATTTACAAGAAAACATTTGAAGATTTATAAGGAAAAAAAAAGAAAAATTTAAAAAGAAAACTTGCAAAGTTGCAAAGTGACTCAGGTTTATAAATTTTCACATTTTTGTGACAAATTCTGATTCTTTCCTGATATATTTTCAACTTTTTACCCATAAATTTGTGGGATTTATTGAATGTAAAACTCATTAGTTTTCCATATTATAATTAACACTTTCTTCCAATGAACTTGTGGATTTTCTGTCATAAATTTGAGTTTTTGATTTTTTCCGTCACAGATTTGAATCTTTAACAGTTTTGAGGATTTTCAGTCTGAACTGTTCATAAATAATAGAATCCAACATTAATAAAGGTACAGCAGACAGGAATAAATTAAATATTTCAGTAGCATTTAGGTTTCATTAAGTTTGATGAAGTTCTCATTAATTTCTCTGATGATTGTTAACGACTCTGACTCTGATCTCAGGTGTCGTCATGGTGACGTCTTCATTTCCTCCCCTCCACATCTCCACATAAACAGGATAAAGTATAAAGCACAACTGAGCCCATTCCAGGTGGCGTCTTCAGTCGGCAGTGGCAGCCTCGGCGGGCCCCTGAGGGGACTCGTCTCATTGGCTGACAGCTCTGTTTCATACGTTAGCAGCTTTGTGCTTGATTAGTTCTCGTTTTCTCCTGGAACAAAAACGCGAGGGCCCCTACATGTCATTTAATTTCACGGCAGACGCAGCTCGTTTCCAGCCGTCCGCCCCGAGGCTGCTGGCACCCGCCGCGCAGAAACGCCAAAAAAGCCGTCGCCGCTGTCAGGCTGATTTCCTGCTCCTAGTCAGCAGGAAACAGACGGAGCTTGAAGCTCCTCTTCTCTTCCTGTCCTCCATCGCTCTGGTAAACCTCCACTCTCTGACTGATATTTCACAGAACGGTGATCAGGAGTTTGAGGGAGGAAACGGAGAGGAGAGGGGAGCACCGCCATGGATGGGTAAGGAGGAATGAGATGGGGGTGGGTAGGGGGATTCAAAATAGAAGATGGTACAGGTGTGCGGAGGGGGGTGAAAACAGGAGGACTTCCTCCCTACTCTCACTGGAACCAGATCTGCTGTAGATTCATTTCCACTAATGTCCTGTTGGCTGAAGGACCATCAGAGTCCAAAAACTATGACATCACAATGACATCACAGAGCGTGGATATGGCCTGACTGCAGTTTTCACTGTAGCCCACAGTGATTTGATCCATTCATTTAAGTCATGAGGTCACTGGGGGAGGGGGGTGTCAAGGAATCATTGGAGGAGCAGCACCTGTCCTCGTGGCCTACAGGTGTCCTGGACTGGTCTCCACATATCCACCACTTTCTGAAGTGTAATAATTGGTCAGTGAAGAGCTGGCCACTTGAGCCTCTCTCCTTGGTGAAGACCGACTGTGCATCCTACTTGTGGTGCCCCTGTTACCATCATAGAACACGGCGGATTGTGGGGAGTAAACCCTGGAAACACATCGCACCTCATGCTCTTGGTGGATCCATAACGTTTCTCTGTGACCGCATCTTCTCTGTCCTATCGAGCAACAGGCAGAACTCTCAGCGATCTTTCAATGAACCTCGAAGGTAGAGATGCCTGACAGATCCACCGAGAGATCGCTGAGTCTTTCTGAAAGACCACTAGAGTTCACTGAGAGACTGTAATGGAGATCACTGGGAGATGGATGAGATCATTGAGAGGTCAACAATCTTATTGACCTCCCAGTGATCTCTCAATGATGTCTTATCACTAAAGTTTGGAGAAACCTGACTCAGTTCTGCTGTGAAAACGTTGATGTGTTCTAGACTGGATGATAATAAAGATGGCAGTCTTAAAAATGAGAAGAAGTGTGTTTCCTGAGCTGGGAACACCTTGGCTACTGCGACCCAGTGGGTGGACAGACAGACAGAGGAAGGACCAACAGCAATATCAGTTAGCTTGTGGACTGTCCCTGATGATGTTCGTACCACTGTGTTAACACGTTTTCTCTTTATTGTGATGTTAGACAGCGTTTTTACCCGTGCCATGTTGCAGATCCTGAAGATCCGGTTGATGATGTCCTCATCGATGTCTGCAGAGATGAACTCCACCTGAATGGGGCCGTAGCAACACGAGCTCTTCTCAGGCCAGTACTGCATACACAACTGCAGAGACATGAGAGCAGGTAAATGGGGAAAAAAACACTCTGACAAAGTCAACAGCAGGGTAACTAGAGCAGGAGGTTTCACTCTGTGGTTCGAGGGGTATAAACGTTCCCTGCTGTTGTTTTTCATCATTAAATTAGGTGAAATATGCTAGTTATCACAGCACAGCTTCATTAGAGCCAGGTGGAACCCTAAACAGGAGACCAGCTCTCTATAAAACAGAGTACCGCATCCTCTGACTGAACACCTCAAAAATCAGACGTTCCTGTCTTCATAAAGACACTACATTCAGATCAGAAGTCCTTCAGCACCAAAGAGTTTGATTGGACATAACGACCAACAGGAACCTATAAGTTCCTTTTGTTTCTGCAGCCAAAACAGGAAGAGGACATGAAGATACAGTACGAGGAAATGAGAGCGCCGCAAAAGTGAAGCCCATCCATATATATCACCCTCTGGTGGCTAGCTGCAGTAAGAACATAAACCCCACCTCCCCACATGTATTAACAGGGAGAGGCGGGGCTTACCGTCTTACTGCAGATTCTGCCTGCAGATGATGTAACCAGATCAAGACAGTCGCACATTAAAATCCAGGAAGCAGAGTTTCAGTTTTCTAGAGTGGACGTCCATATTTATACACACATGAACACACACACACACACACGTACACATGTGTTTGTGTGATTTAGTGTGTGTTTCTGTGTGTGTGTGATCGTGTGTTTGGTACCTGAGCTGCATCCATCTCGTTGACCATGACGATGGACGAGCAGTTGTAGTCGAACACCAGCCTCCAGAAGTCACCCATGGTGTTTGGCAAAGGATGCTGGGTAACAATGAAGGCCGCGGGCTGTTTGTGGCTCTGCAGCGTGAGACAAAAAAAAAACAAAAAACAGAAAAATGACTCATGAGGATGAGAACTAACAAAGAAAACAGGGACACGGCATCTGAGCGAAGCGTCACCATGTGGAGGGTAATCAGAGTATTTTATTTTGGGATAAATCCTGCAACATACGTCCATCAGAGCGGCGTTGATGTAGTTGGAGCTCTCTCCGTCCACAGATATGAGGAACGGCAGACATCGGTCAGCAGACAGAACGTCCATGCTGCGGTTCTTGTCGTGGTTTCTGGGTAACAAACCCACACTGCAGTCCTCTGGACGGACTCTAGGGGTCACTATGTTCAGGGTCTGAGGGACACAAAAACGACAGATTAAACCAGCATCTGACCACACGTTCTACAGACATTTGGAGGGACTTTTAGGCCCAAAACAAAAATCTGTGAGTAGCCCCTGATGTGTTTATGGTTATGTCATGGTGGTGGTCATATGCTGACCTGGAACTCATCTTTGACCTGACTGGAGTTGGTCTGAGGGTCCAGTCTGCTGATGTTGTAGTAGACCGCTCTGAACTCACACACGGGGATGGCCGTGTTCCCACATAGACACGCCTCCAGGATGGCGTCGTGGACGAACACGTACTGCTCCTGTAACAACATCAGTAATAACATTAATATTAATAATGATACAATCTCAGCCCTATCCAACAGAGAAGCACACCTTCAACAGTTACTGTGATGACTCTGTGTTAGCCACCAGCCTTAAGAAGACCCTAATACTAGACTCTCTCTGTCTGAGCAATGTTGTGAAAGACTTTACCTATCTGGGTTCAACTGTAATGGACAACCTCTCTTTCACTGCAGGTGCAATGGCAAGACTCCAGGATCACGTGTGGGAAAACAGCTATAGCAACGTCCAGACCACAGTGCAGGTCGAACAGGCATGTGTTGCCAGCACCTCCTCCTCTACGCTAGTAAAACTTGGACCACCTATGTAAAGCATGAAAGGAGGCTGAACAGGGTTCTTTCACACCTAACAAGTCTGGTCCAGGTTTTTGGACTTTTTTGACGTGGCATAAATATCACTTGAAAAAAAATCATAAAAATGCAGATACCAGATAATTTTAGAGAGAATGAGACAGAAATTATGAAAAAAAAAAAAAAACAGGAGCAATGATGACTGATGTCTTATTAATCAATTAAATTAATCAATTACCGATGTGTCCAGAGCAGCAGAAAATACCTTGGAGGGTGAATAGCATGTTTGCCAACTACAGTCTCTGCTAACGATACAAACGTTGTCATGACAACAAGACAGAGGAGCATTGGGTAAAGTTGTTTAGTTCTCTTCGAAAAGCAGCAGTGTGAAACCAAACCTAACTGGACCAAATGTAGACGATGGAACAAGAACGTGAACCCTGGTGAGAACTTTCAGGTGTGAAATCTATGTCTTCTCAACATTTCTTCAACCAGTTTTTGTAGGATGGATTATTATTTTTTGTATTTGGACCAAGCCAAAGATGGAAGATGTCATTACTTTTTTTATCTTTGTTCAAATGACAGGAAAGAGAAGTGGACTTTAAAGGTGGGCCTTCCTCTTCAGCAAGTTCTAACCACATTTTTTCAGTCCTCCCATTGATCTGCTCCACTCGTTCTCGGTGCCAAAAGCCTTCCTTCTCAGCCCCTGAGTGAACAAACGTGTCTCTTTGTGTCCCACTTTTATCGCTGCTCGGCTCACTCTTTTTTTTTTCATTTCTCCATTTCCTCTGGTGTTTGTCTACCCCTGCTCGCTTTTTCAATTTGCTCCTCTCTTTATCTGCCGTCTCCCTCGGCTGAATGTTAATTGTTGCCCTTGGAGCGGAGAGAAGCTCTAAAAGCATCCCGGCGATGACCTCCCCCGGCCGTTACCCACTCGCACTCACACTCGCCGATACGCTCCCCTCTCCCCGGTGCCTTTTAAAAGATTAATTGCTTTGTGTTGAGTGGAGCGGGATTATAATAGCGCCGGGCAGCTCCAACACTGACACAAATTGCTCCCACACACGGAAAAAAAGAAGGGCAGGCCAGGAATGCATTTAGCCTGCTATTGAGAGGCTTTAAACAACTGGGAAGTTTAGCGGGCTTGGTACTCTGGTTACTCAAGTACAGCTAGGAGTACCAACCAAAAAGGTTACTTTAGGCAAGTTTATATTGGCAATACATCTTGCACATTGGAGTTACGTGCCTAAAAATTCTTACAACAGCAAACTGTTACAAAATTTCAGAAGGACCCCCCTCCCCCCCCAATTAACCTAGCTTGCATGTTTTTGGCCTGTCGGAGGAAACCGGAGTAAACCCACACAGAAGGGTCACCGGTGAAATTGATCCTGTGACCTTCTTACTGTGCTACCACAGTGCTAACCACTGCACTGCCCAAATTTTATTACAAAAGTAGAAAATGTAGGCCAATTAACTGGACACACTGAATTTCTGAGAAAAAAAGCCACAAATTTAGAAAAAGCTGAAAAAGCAACAAATTTTCAAAAAATATTACAAATTTATTAGAAATTTGTGCCTTTTTCTGTAAATTTACACTTTTTTAGGCATAAATTAGCATTTTCCCCCTGCAAATTTGCAACTTTTTTTCTAAAAAATGTTCAGCTTTTTCCTGGAAATTGCAACTTTTTCTCATAAAAATACATTTTTTTCCTCATAAATTTACAAAATTTTTCCTGTAAATTTTCTACATGTATCTCATAAATTTGCCACTTTTTCCTGTAAATTGGCATTTTTTCACATATTTCGTATCTTTTAATTTTTTCTCATAGCTTTGCAACTTTTTCTCAAAAAATTTCAATTTTTTTCCCTGTAAATCTGCACTTTTTCCCCCATAAATTTGCATTTATGTGTTATGCTGACACCTAGCCAATGTCTAGCCAATGTGCAAAGGACCTCTATAAGATTTATTTGTGATGTAAACTTTGCACATTGGGCTGCCATTTTCAACTTTTTGCTTCTCATGTTTGATTTCTTTGGACTTTTCTATCCTAATGTTGTGTTCAGTTCTTGTTCAAGTTTGAATTAATTGAAGGCTTGGTTTATTGTGAAAAGACTTCCTTTTCCATTCCCGTTTAGCTTGATCCTAGTCACATTTGTGGGAATACTTAATAATACTTAATACTCTGCTTTATTTCTCTAAGTTACTACTGGGCAGATTCATGTCTCTGGGTTTTTCTAATGCATTTTAGATCAAGTTCCTGTTCAGACCGTACTTTTCTCAGTTGACTATCAGCTTTAGTTTCAAGTGTTTTCTGTAGTTACTGGTGTATTTTGTCCTGTCTCTGTGTGTGTTCCCTCCTTGATTGGTACGAATGTGTGTCTCCGTCTCCCTCGTTACTGTTTTTCCTCTCATCTGCCTGATTGTCTCCTTCCCTTTATATCCTGCCCAGTGCTGCGTTGCTGCATATATTCATCGTTCTCCCTCACCCTTGTCAGTGTGTTTGATTTCCTCCTCTGTGCAGAGCTGTTTGTCTATATTCTTTAGTGCTAATTTTTCACAGTTTTGTTTTACAGTAATATTTCAGTGTTTATTTTCTGTTATTTCTTCTTTGTTGTACGTGCATCAGGTTTTGTTTGATAAAGAACCATGCCTGCTGTGAATCCCACCTGCATTTGGGTCCTCCTTCCTCAGGGTACAGTCTGACGAAACCCAAACAACTGCAACATTCATGAACATTCCTCAACATTCGGCGCTCTGTAGGACACATGCTTGAATTTATGAGTGAAAGTGTGGGTTTGATTCAGAAATATGCTTAAGATTAAAAGTATGAAGTACAGTTAAGTGATACAGTTACTGAGTACCTGTATGTGAGTAAATGATTCCCTCCCCCCGCCCCTGCGCTGCAGTTATTCGGTTTCTCTTTTTTCATTCCTGAAGTTCACTCTGGCTCTGTGAGTGTTTTTCTTTATTTTTTTGGTCTTGGGAACACATGGAGAAGCAGAGGCGGAACAGATTAGGGTGGATTAAGGTGGCTTAGAGAAGAAATGAACACTTCTGTTCCTAAATGAAACACCAACATTTGGAGACTCTTAAAAAGAACGGCTGATATTAGAACTAATTATCCCACCGTGTGAAGGACAGTAACGGAGGGACTGTTATTGAGGAGAGGCTCTGTGTTTGAATGAAGAATCGGGCCTGGCGGAGCAGGTTTACCGGTTCAGGCCTAGCTGCCTCCGACGGCAGCTTCTGCCAGCATTAACAGAACACAACTGCAGCTATATGTACACTATATATGTAGTACCGGCAAGTGTGTTTCCTTCTCAGGAACCTTCTGAGTACCAGAGACTATCAACGCTAGTTCCCCACTTTTGCTAGCTCCCACCAAAACTACTTTCGCCAACACAGAGAACTTGAACATTATTAGCATTATTGGCACAGGAAGTAGGTGGTGAGTTATTTTTTAACAGGGGCCGGGCAGTCGGGGTGGAAGAGGCGGGGAGTATTCACAAATGTAAGTACAAACATATAAAATAAGTACATATTTTCAAAACTAAAGGTGGAAAAAATGGCAAAAGAAAGTCACCATGAGTTATCATGAGTCCCAGATTTATGAGAAAAATTTTTATTCATGAGGAAAATGTGAATGAGGGGGAAAAAAAAAACATATTTCCAAGAAAAAAATGACAAGAAAATCAAAATTTATGAGAAGAAAAACAGCAATTTAAAAAAAATCTCAAATTTATGACAAAATTAAATTTACAAGAAAAAAGTTGAAAATTTATGAAGACAAACGCTGCAAACTTAGAAGAAAAAGATCAAAAATTTTAATCAGAAAGTACCAAATTTATGAGGAAAACAATCAAAAATGGATGAAATAAATTAGGTAATTTGTGAGAGCAAAAACAGCAGGTTTGTGTAAATTTTTGCCTTATTTTCCCCGATAAATTTCAATTTTTTTAAAAAAATAATTTGTGAGGTTTTTCTCACAAACTTGCAACTTTCTTACAAACTTTTTTCTCCATAAAATTTCAAGTTGTTTACACGTTTGCACCTGGACTGTCACTGAGACGTTCAGTTGGACTGGATTAGCTGTTTTTACACTCTTTATGGGGATGGCTGGATGGCAGGTTAACAAGGGGAGGGGGCTGGGTCATTTGGGGTCATTTTGTCAACAAAGGAGGGTAGCACCCCCAAGGGAAGTCTTTCTTTGGAGGCCTCTTATTCTCATGGCAGGGTTCTCACGGTGAACCCTGCCATTCTCAAGATGGAGGACCTTAACGTCACGGCCTGTTTTTGGTGTACCAGTTTATTCATAATTGTCAACTGTGACCAGCTGATGGGCAGGGAAGCCCAACTGGTGGAGTCCAAACCGTGGCTGGTCAATGCAACGTCCCGCGGTGGAGTCCAGGCAGCCTACTTCTGTCACCAAGAGGGTGGAGCCATTAGATAAACTAGGTAGATGCTTTGTTGACACATCAGGGATGCCTGGATGTAGACAGGAAACAGCCGTTTACATCTAACCAATCAGAACAGGTTTTTTAAAGCCTTCTGTGCTGTTTCTGACTTTTTACTCATTAGTCATTAGAGGGACTTGTCCGAGATCCAAACGCTGCATGATCTTCATCAGTCAGTAAATTCTAGAGAATGAGCCAAACTGGAACTATCCCCCTATCTGGGGGGAGGGGGGTGGTGGTGGCGCAGTGGTTAGCACTGCGGCAGCACAGCAACGCACTCTTGGCCATGGGATCTCTGGTCCAATCCCAGCCCCTGACCAACAGTGATCTGTGTGGAGTTTGCATGTATGTCTGCGTGGGTTTACTCCGGGAGTTCTCCGGTTTCCTCCCACAGGCCAAAAACATGCAGGTTAGGTTAACTGGAGACTCTAAAAGTGGCCCTAGGTGTGAATGTGTGTGTGAATGGTAAAGGGATAGCGCCGTACTGTGGCTGCTTCATCCATCCAGGTGGATGCCCTCAATTTCCCCTCTGGGGATCAATAAAGTATACAAAATCAAAAAAAAAAAAAATCTCACCCATACACAGACTTGAACGCAGGTGAATCAGCCTTTTGTTTCTGTGTTTGTGATGTATCTGGTAAATGTTTAACATTGATGATGAAAGGAGACTGACTCCACACAGCCGAGCATGCTGGGAGTTCATCCATTCCCACACTGAATGCTGCAGGTGGAATGGTTCTGGTTGCCTCATGTTCATGCCGTTCGATGATGTCCTGATCAAACTTTGATGAAGCGTCTCGCTGCGGTTGTTCGTGACCCCGAGCTGCCGCTGATCTCTACCGTATCCAGACTGGAGCTGGAGGTTCTGTTCGTGTCAGGGAGAGAATGACAAGAGAATTCCTCCAGCACTCCGACCACAACGCTGCAGTAACAAAGACAGTGTGGAGAAAACTGGACGCTCCATTCATGTCCGTGAGGCAGAATCGGAGAAGTGGAGCGTACCATAGAATGTTCTCATGTTTTTATTCTGTGATGCCAAAACCAGATGTTGATGCTCTAATCAGATGGAGTGCTGGACATTCTCTGATCTTTGATTTCTGTAAGTCTGATGAACCCACGTGCTCCTCTGCCTGTTCTCTGGCACCACAGCATTCCTGTTATCATCAAACATTGGCTCAGCATTTTAGCATTTATTTATCTCCAGTTTCCCTGACAGCAGTTCCTGTTGACCGTTCCTTTGTCTGGTCTGAAGCATCGATAAACAGTTTTTTTAATGTCTTTCCTGCTGTTAACATGAATGCAGCAGATCTCCACCTAGGATCACAGACACGTCATTGATGCTCAAACTGGCCAAATAAGCCTGGAAAACTGAAGCTATTCAGTGTCTTGTCAGAGGAAAATCAAAATGATAGGTAATAAAAGATGGCTGTCTGTTAAAATGGACCACCACTGGTGTGTAGTAGACAACAGAAGTAAAACCACCATCTCGTGTGACTTCATGTGAGGATGTCAGAAATGAAGCTTGAAGGTCAGTCGGCAGTTTAAAACAGACCCAGGAGGATCGTTTGGCTGTTAATTCATGTTTAATGGTTTGAAAGCAGCTCCAGAGAACCAAAGATCCTGAAGTGAAAACTCCATTTCTGCTCTGTGATGGTGGACTCAGATCATGGCTGTGGCATCATCGGCCAGTCACCCTTTTCCTGATGAAGAACAAGGTGCTGATTGGACAATACTGACCATCCCCCCCAGTAAATTCCATCAGATAAGCCTCTGTTTGACATGTTTATGACCGTTTTTCTCCAAAGAGGGATGTGCTCACAACCAGGTACGTTCACAGGCAGGCCTTGACATTAACACCCACCCACCCACCAATGTGCGGGTAGATTTCAGCCGTGGCCAGTAAGACAACCAGTCCCACTAGCCACTATAGCGGGTTGTAGTTTTCTCAAATGGCAAATTTAATAATAAACCTCTCAATGTGAGACTACGAAACTACAACTCCCGATTTTATCAATAGTAAAAACACTTTCAGCCAATCAAAAAAGATCTTACCATCACTGTCACCTGTTTTGACAGCAGGGCTGAAATAAATGACAGAGTCTGGGGACGTTTATCGACCTGCTTTCAGCAGGATTTGAGGGTGCAATAGGTGGAGGAGGACGAGAAATGATCAGACTGTATTTGGATGCATAATGCAACCCTCTGAAACAGCTCTATACATCCAAACTGAAATTATTATTATTATTATTATCGTATTATTAAATATTTGCAAGTCCATGTGATTCCGCTTTGCACTGTGTGCTCACTTCATGCTACCTGTGCGAGTCCGGAGTCTGGAGATGAGAGAAAAAAATCAGGTGAAAAATTTCACTCTTTTTGCTTTTCCTCTGAGTTTTTCTCTGCAGAAGGTACAGGTCTAGTAAAAAAACCCAAAAACCTTTAAGATAACTGATTGCAGCAGCAGCATAAACAGTCTCATCCTGCAGTATGACAAACGTGTGGAGGGATGAAGCCGGTGTGGAGTGAGCAGCTCATGTTTGTTTCTGCTGTTAAACTGATATTGTTAGTTAGTGTGGACAGGGCTGTCGGACTGGGGGTAAAGACTACTCTTTACCCACGGGCCACTGCAGGGAAGGGCCCTCAAAAAGCCTGGAATGAAAATGTTTTACTGTGTTGTGTTTTTAATTTCTAATTAATTAATGTCATGGTAAAATTCACCCTGGCTGAATGAAGTGTTTGAGAGACTGAATTTTGCATTAACAGTAATGGATGTTGTCTGAGGCCTCTATCACCCCTTTAAAAAGGCACAAAATAGTTTAGTCCACACACCTGCACCCGGCTGACTGAAGTGCAGCAGCAGTCACAGAGCAACCTGCAACCTGCAGCCTGTTCCTGCAGCACATCTGCCTCCTCAGCAGGTCAGTGCATCAGTACCCTAAACCTCGCCTTTTAAAACTTGACTTCTTCATTGTGACCGGATCGTCACTTCCTTGTGGTAACGTATCGTCACTTCCTGTTTTGCTGTCTGCCTGTGTGGTTTGCTCTCCAGCTCTCGAGCCACTAGCTATGGCTACTACCTCTCTTTCCTCTCCTCTGGTGTGCTCTCTCTGTCAGATGTTTAGCTACACCTCTGCCTCTTTTAGTGATAACGGTAAATGTAATAAATGTTGTCTTTTTGAGGCGCTCGAGGCGAGGTTGTCTGATTTGGAATCCCGGCTCCGCTGCATTGAAACACCGTCTGTGCCAGTTAATCTCGACGGACGCCCATTAGCTGCAGCGGAGCTAGCTAGCTTAGCCCCCCCTGTCAGCGGTTCCCCGGCTCTCCTCAGCAGCGAGGAGACTGGGTGGGTGACGGTGAGAAGGAAGCCTAGTCGCAAAGCCCCGGTTCACCACCAACCTGTTCACGTTTCTAATCGTTTTTCCCCGCTCAGCGACACACCCGCTGAGGAAAAAACTCTGATCATTGGCGACTCTGTAGTCAGAAACGTGAACCTAGAGACTCCATCGGCCATAGTCACATGCATTCCTGGGGCCAGAGCAGGCGACATCGAGTCAAATTTGAAAATGCTGGCTAAAAGTAACTGTAAATATTCCACAATTGTTATTCACGCCGGCATTAATGACATCCGTCTCCGGGAGTCGGAAGTCACGAAACTTAATATAGAATCGGTGTGTGACTTTGCCAAAACGATGTCTGCCACTGTAGTATTCTCTGGGCCCCTCCCCAATCTGACCAGTGATGACATGTTTAGTCGCTTGTCATCCTTGAACCGCTGGCTGTCTGTGTGGTGTCCTAAAAATGACGTGGGCTACATTGACAATTGGAGCTCTTTTTGGGGAAAACCTGGTCTTATGAGACGAGACAGCATTCATCCCACTTTGGATGGTGCGTCTCATTTATCTAAAAATCTGGCATCTTTTTTATCCAAATTTCCAAAACCATGACTACTCAGAGTTGGGACCAGGAAGCAGAGTCGCAGTCTTACACGCCTCTCTGCAGCTCCTCTTCATCCGCCACCCCTCAGCTTAGCCCCTGTCTTCCCCATCAGAAAATCGTTGTCTGCTCCCTCCAAAGTGAATAAAAATATAATGTATAAGCATCCCAAAGTGATAAAGCAAAATATTGGTAAAACTCAAATTAAACATAAAGCCTCTAAATTGAATGATTTGGCCTCTGTTCCTCCTCATAATTTAAAAATTAAATGTGGTTTATTAAATATTAGGTCTCTAACTCCCAAGTCTCTGTTAGTCCATGATCTGTTAATTGATCATCAGATTGATTTAATTTCCCTTACAGAGACTTGGTTAGGGCAAGAGGATTATGTTGGTTTAAATGAATCAACTCCCTCTGGTTATTTAAACTGTCAAAATCCCAGAAGTTCTGGTCGTGGAGGAGGAGTAGCATCAATTTACCATTCCAAATTACTAGTTAATGTAAAGCAAAAAACATGTTATAATTCCTTTGAGGGCCTGGTCCTCAGTGTTGGGCACTTTAGCAATTCCAGGTTAAACCCAATTTTATTTGCCATAGTTTATCGTCCCCCATCAACCTATTCAGAATTTTTATCCGAATTTGCTGATTTCTTAGCTGATTTAGTGCTGAAATCTGATAGAATAATTATAGTAGGGGACTTTAACATACATGTGGATGTAGATAGTGACTGCCTTAATGTGGCTTTTAATTCAATATTAGACTCAATTGGGTTTTCTCAGAAAGTAGGAAATTCTACTCATTACCTCCACCATACATTGGACCTTGTTCTGACATATGGCATAGAAATAGAAAATCTTGTAGTGTCTCCTCATAACCCTGTACTGTCAGACCATTGTCTGTTAACCTTTGATTTTACTATTTCTGACTATTTGGCTCCTAAAGAAAAATATTATCACAGTAGATGCCTCTCAGATGATGCTGTTTCCAAATTTATGCAGATTGTTTCCTCTATGCCATGTGTCAACACAACGGAAATAAGCTATAGACAGCTTGCTCCTTCTGTAATTGATAACATGGTGGATAGTGTTTCAGCTTCTCTGCATCAGGCTCTAGACTTGGTGGCCCCCTTAAAAAAGAAAAAGTCTAATCAGAGATTTTTAACTCCTTGGTTCAACACAGAAACTTGTAGCTTAAAACAGAAGACTCGTCAATTAGAAAGAAAATGGCGCTCTACTAATTTAGATGAAATCTATTTAGCTTGGAGAAATCATCTTTTAATTTATAAAAAATCTCTTAGAAAAGCTAGAACGAGTTATTACTCTGCATTAATAGAAGAGAACAAGAATAATCCCAGGTTTCTTTTCAGTACTGTAGCCAGGTTGACAAAGAGTCAGGACTCTGTCAATCCTAGCATCCCCTTAGAGCTTACTAGTCAGAACTTTATGAACTTTTTCAATAATAAAATTTCATCCATCAGAGATAAAATCAATCAGATTCTTCCCACAGTTAACTTAAATACTGTAACTACTACAACTCCTTCTATTGATGTCTGTCTTGATGAGTTTACTCCAATCGACCTTTGTGAGTTAGACAAAATAGTTTCCTCATCCAAACCTTCAACTTGTCTTTTAGACCCTATTCCTACCAGGTTATTTAAAGAAGTCTTCCCACTTATTGGTAGCTTTATTCTTCATATAATCAATTCTTCATTAACTTTAGGCCATGTACCGCAGGCTTTTAAAACGGCTGTAATTAAACCCTTTCTCAAAAAGCCAACGCTAGATCCAGGAGCTTTAGCTAACTATAGACCAATCTCTAATCTCCCTTTCATTTCAAAAATCTTAGAAAGAGTTGTTGCTACGCAATTATTTGACCACCTGCAGGGAAATGGTTTACTTGAGGAGTTTCAATCTGGGTTTAGAATCCATCATAGTACTGAAACAGCTTTAGCGAAGGTCACTAACGACCTCCTCATTGCATCTGATAATGGACTAGTTTCTGTACTTGTCCTTTTAGATCTTAGTGCAGCTTTTGATACTATTGATCATAATATTCTACTTGATAGATTAGAACACTATGTTGGACTTAATGGAACTTCGTTGCAGTGGTTTAGATCTTATTTATCTGATAGGTTCCAGTTTGTTCATGTAAATGATGAGTTTTCTCTCAGCTCAAAGCTTAGTCATGGAGTTCCACAGGGATCTGTGCTTGGCCCTACTCTTTTTAGTTTATATATGCTTCCGTTAGGCAACATTATTAGAAAGCACTGTATACATTTTCACTGTTATGCAGATGACACACAGTTATACCTGTCAATGAAGCCAGATGATACTAATCAATTAGCCAAGTTAGAAGCCTGTCTTAAGGAAATCAAAGCTTGGATGACTTGTAATTTCCTGCTATTAAATTCAGATAAGACTGAAGTCATTCTTGTTGGTCCAAAAAACCTTAGAAATTCCTTTCCAAATCAAACTTTCAGTTTGGATGCAGTTACTCTTTCTCTTAATAGCTCTGTGAGGAACCTTGGAGTTATTTTTGATCAGGATTTGTCCTTCGATTCACATATTAAATTTGTTTCTAAGACTGCCTTCTATCATTTGCGTAATATTGCCAAGATTAGGAGCATCTTGTCTCAGAGTGATGCTGAGAAGCTGATCCACGCTTTTGTCAGCTCGAGATTAGATTATTGTAATTCTTTATTATCAGGCTGTCCTAAAACATCTTTAAAAAGTCTTCAGCTGATCCAAAATGCTGCAGCAAGAGTTTTAACAGGTACTAGAAAGAGAGATCATATCTCTCCGGTTCTGGCCTCCCTTCATTGGCTTCCCATAGAGTTTAGAATTAAGTTTAAAATCCTTCTTCTTACCTACAAAGCTCTAAACAATCAGGCTCCTTTTTATTTAAAAGATCTGATACTACCGTATCATCCTAACAGAGCACTACGCTCCCAAAATGCAGGTTTACTTGTAATACCTAGAATCTCCAAAACTACAATGGGAGGCAGAGCCTTCAGTTATCAAGCTCCTCTCCTGTGGAATCAGCTGCCAATCTGGATTCGGGAGTCAGACTCGATCTCTGTTTTTAAGAATAGGGCTAAAACCTACCTTTTTGATATAGCCTACAATTAGGGAGGGATCATGGGTTTCTGAACCCTCCCTTAGTTATGCTGCTAATAAGTTTAGTCAGCCGGGGGACCTCCAGTAATGCACTGGGCCTCACTCCTTTCCTCACTCTCTATGAAATATTTTTTTTTTGCTGGTCATTAACATTTGTTTGTTCTCTCCCATAGATTGAGTCCCCATCGTGCTGTTTGCTCTCTACATGTCTGTTCTTTTCTTCTTCTCTGTCCCCTCACCCCCCAGCCAGTCGCAGCAGATGACTGCCCCTCCCTGAGCCTGGTTCTGCTGGAGGTTTCTTCCTGTTAAAAGGGAGTTTTTCCTCTCCACCGTCGCCAAGTGCTTGCTCACAGGGGATCGCCTGATTGCTGGGGTCTTTCTGCAACTGTGGGGGTCCTCCCTACAGTTGATAGTGCTATGAGATGACTGTTGTTGTGAAATGGCGCTATATAAATAAAGTTGAATTGAATTGAACTGAATTTTATATTTGTATTATCGGTTTGTGAAAGTGCATGCAGTAGGTGATTTATTGTTTTTAACAAGGGGGTTATGTGCAATATTAATGAAATTAGCATTTAGTAGAACTTCAAAGGTAAGATAATGTTGTATGCTGATGACGCATTGGTACTGATTACACAACCTCAAAAATCAATTCCAGCTCTCCTTAAAATTATTAACCAATTTTCACGTTTGTCTGGTTACAGAGTTAACTGGATAAAATCAGAAATTCTCCCTCTATAATCTTACTGCCCTAAAACACTGTTTACATTTGGTCAAAATATAGGCTTTTCTTGGCCAAAATTAGGAATTAGATATCTTGGCATCCTGTTTCCTCACATTTTATCGGATCTGATTCAGATTAATTTTGAGCCTTTGCTCAAAAAATTTAAAATAGACATAGGTGGTCGCCTCTTTTTTTGTCTCTTTGGGGCATGGTCAATGTTATTAAGATGATTTGTGCACCCCGATTTAATTACCTTTTACAATCTCTTCCTCTTAGGATCCCAGTTGCTTATTTTCGACAATTTGATAGATTGTGCAATAAGTTTTTATGGAATGGTAAGCGCCCTAGACTAAAGTTGAAAAAATTACAAAAGTCTACAGATTCAGGAGGTTTGGGGGTCCCAAATTTAGTTTTATATCATTACGCTTTTAGTCTTAGACATTTGATTTATTGGGCTCTCCCCCCTGAGAGAGCTCCCCCTTGGTTTTATTTGGAGAGTTATCTGAGCAACCCTCTTCCCCTAGTACATCTAATCACAATCAAACTTCCTTCTGAATTTCAGTCGCATCCTATTGTATCCTTTTTACAATACGTTTGGAAGAGGGTTGCTTCTATACTAGAGTTTAGCTCTCATCTTCATTCTATGGCTTCTATTTGGCTTAACCCAAGTCTCCATATTGGAAAATCCCCATTTATGTGGAAAATCTGGGTGAAAAAGGACATCTTGATGTTAAAAGGTCTATATGAAGGGGGAGCTCTCAAATCATTTGATGTTCTACGGGCACAGTATGGACTACCCCAGAATCAGTTTTGGAAATATTTACAACTTCGACATCTGCTGTGTCAAGTCTTTGGATCTACAACTACCCCTCCTCCTGATGTAGATTGGCTCATCCAGGCACTGAGTTCCTGTGGTAAAAGATGTAAGGCCTCAAATTTCTATTTAATGCTCCTTAAGAGCTCAAATAAAGATTCTACATTCCTTAAACACGTATGGGAAAAAGATCTGAATTCACAATTTACTGATGCTGAATGGGCAAATATTTTAAAGAATGGAAAGAAAGTGTCTAGGGAATTGAAAACCAGACTTGTTCAATTTAAAATTTTGAATCGCTTTTACTGGACACCTTGTAAAATGTTGAGAGCGACTCTCATTCATTCTTCAAGCTGCTGGAGATGTCTACAGGGGGAGGGGACATTAATCCATATGATCTGGAGTTGTTCGGTAATACAGGACTTTTGGTTGCAGATCCATAGACATATTATGACAATTGTTAAGCAAGAAGTGCCATTTACTCAGAGACTTTTTGTCCTTGGGGCTCCATCAACTATTCAGGACCCAATCTCTGATGCCGAGTGGATTCAGACTGCTCTGATGGTGGGCCGAAAGTTGATCACTTCTTACTGGAAATCTTCCTCTGCCCCACCCGTAGCTCAATGGCTCAGGGAGTTGGGCAAGCTTGCTGCACTAGAACGCCTTTCATATAAGCTTCTGGACAGGATGGACAGCTTCTACAATAAGTGGGGATCCTATCTTACCTTTATAGGTGTTGTAGATTAAGCCAATCATCTTAGGAGTATTAGGGTGGAAATGGAATATTTTATCCTCTCACTGGGTATATTTGTTTTTGATGGTTTTTTTTTTCCTTTTTGTTTGTTTGTTTGCTTTATTTTCTAAATTGAAAACCCAATAAAATTCAAATTACAGAACTTCAAAGGTAAAAATGTAGTTTCAGTACAACTTTGCAAGAATAAAGGTGCAAAAACATGATAATATGGTAATTTACAACTTAAAAGACACATATTTATGATAAGCAAGTCCCAAATTTATATAAAAAACATTTGATTTTCATGAGAAAAACCAGAGCTTCCAAATGGCGAACCACCCCCCCACACATTTCCTAAGAAAAAAAATGAAATTTACAACAGTAAAATCACAAATTTACAAGAAAAAAAAGTTTTTCTGAAACATTTTAATATACTGTATATTCAATTCAACTTTATTTATATAGCGCCATTTCACAACAACAGTCATCTCATAGCACTTTCAACTGTAGGGGAAACCCCCACAATTGCAGAAAGACCCCAGCAATCAGCCGATCCCCTGTGAGCAAGCGCTTGGCAACGGTGGAGAGGAAAAACTCCCTTTTAACAGGAAGAAACCTCCAGCAGAACCAGGCTCAGGGAGGGGCAGCCATCTGCTGTGACTGGCTGGGGGGGTGAGGGGATAGAGAAGATGAAAACAACAGACATGTAGAGAGCAAACGGCATGATGGGGACTCAGTTTATGGGAGAGAACAAACAGATGTTAAAGCGTACCTGTGGTGGTCGTCTAAACGCATTCAACTTGAAAACATTAGGCAAAGTATTCGTTATTTGGTTAAATAATTATTTCCAGCCATATACCACCAGAGAAATATGCAAATACGACCGCAGGCATGGCCAGCCATTTAAAACTCTGCGCGCAGCCATGACACATGCGGATGTGACGTCACTTCGTTGCCAATACTCCGCCTGTATGAGCGTCTAGGGTGCTTATGTGAGTGTTTTTATTCTATTATGGCTGAATTGTCGGACTCTGAGGAAGAATTCGTCCAACATGGCTACAGGTTTGAGCCAGAAAGGTCTTCTGAGGGTGAAAGTGACGAAGTGGTCCTCACACACAATGCAATTTCGTCTGAAAGGAGACGTCTGTGCCCTGTTCCGAGATTGCGCATCACTTTTCCGCTACGATCTTCTGACAAGGTGAGCTGGGTTTGGGTACACAAAAGAAGTGTTTATCTTTGTTTTTTCGCTTATTATTGAGACATCCAAAGGCTTTACATTCCACCATGTTGCGATATCCATATCGCATTGTATGTTTTTGTTGTTACAAGAGCGCCGAATGTCTGCTGCTCTGTATAGCGGCGAGGGAGGAGCCGAATCATCTGCCGTCTGGCGGCCGTTACGACCTCAGATCAGACGAGACGACCCGCTGAATTTAAGCATTTATTTATTTATTTTCTACTCGTTTTAGTTCTGCATTTAATATGAACCCTGAGTTTGAAATAAACGTTTGAATTTGAATATCCCGAAAGCCACTGCTCATCCGGGCACTCCAGGCTCAGCCAATATTGATCCAGATCGCGGTGCCAACGATATTACGTTACGGGAAGCGTCCTGGCAGGCCATGTTGCCGCTAGTATGGCTGCTCGCATGTTTTGCTGACATAGCTGAACCAGCACATCAGCAATGGATTTATATCACATTGCTTTGAACTTGAATTTGAACTTAAACTTGAACTAGAACGTGAGACAGGGGCTCAATATAATATCTTTTTGTTCACGACCACCACAGGTACGCTTTAATGACCAGCAAAAAAAAATAAATTAAAATATTTCATTGAGAGTGAAGAAAGGAGTGAAGCCCAGTGCATTATTGGAGGTCCCCTGGCTGTCTAAACCTATTAGCAGCATAACTAAGGGAAGGTTCAGAGACACATGATCCCTCCCTAATTGTAGGCTATATCAAAAAGGAAGGTTTTAACACTATTCTTAAAAACAGAGATTGAGTCTGACTACCGCATCCAGATTGGCAGCTGGCTCCATAGGAAAGGAGCTTGATAACTGAAGGCTCTGCCTCCCATTGTACTTTTGGAGATTCTAGGTATTACAAGTAATCCAGCATTTTGGGAGCGTAGTGCTCTGTTAGGATAATAGGGTAGTATCAGATCTTTTAAATAAAAAGGGGCCTGATTGTTTAGAGCTTTGAAAGTGAGAAGAAGGATTTTAAACTTAATTCTAAACTCAATGGGAAGCCAATGAAGGGAGGCCAGAACCGGAGAGATATGATCTCTCTTTCTAGTTCCTGTTAAAACTCTTGCTGCAGCATTTTGGATCAACTGAAGACTTTTAAAAGATGTTTTAGGACAACCTGATAATAAAGAGTTACAATAATCTAATCTAGAGCTAACAAAAGCGTGGATCAGTTTCTCAGCGTCACTCTGAGACAAGATGCTCCTAATCTTGGCAATATTGCACAAATGATAGAAGGCAGTCTTGGAAACTAATTTAATATGTGAACTGAAAAACAGCTGTTGATCAAAAGTAACTCCAAGGTTCCTCACAGAGCTATTAAGAGAAAGAGTAACCACATCCAAACAAAGAGTTTGATTTGGAAAGGTATTTCTAAGGTTTTTTGGACCAACAAGAATGACTTCAATCTTATCTGAATTTAACTGCAGGAAATTACAAGTCATCCAAGCTTTGATTTCCTTAAGACAGGCTTCTAACTTGGCTAAGTGATTACTACCATCTGGCTTCACTGACAGGTATAACTGTGTGTCATCTGCATAACAATGAAAATGTATACAGTGCTTTCTAGTAATGTTGCCTAATGGAAGCATATATAATCTAAAAAGAGTAGGGCCTAGCACAGATCCCTGTGGAACTCCATGACTGAGCTTTGAGTTGAAAGGAAACTCATTACTGACATGAACAAACTGGAACCTATCAGATAAATAAGATCTAAATCACTGCAACGAAGTTCCATTAAGTCCAACATAGTGTTCTAATCTATCAAGTAGAATATTATGATTGATAGTATCAAAGGCTGCACTAAGGTCTAAAAGGACAAGCACAGAAACAAGTCCATTATCAGTTGCGATAAGGAGGTCATTAGTGACCTTCACTAAGGCTGTTTCAGTACTATGATGGATTCTAAACCCAGATTGAAACTCTTCAAATAAACCATTTCCCTGCAAGTGGTCAAGTAATTGCGCAGCAACAACTCTTTCTAAGATTTTTGAAATGAAAGGCAGATTAGAGATTGGTCTATAGTTAGCTAAAACTCATGGATCCAGAGTTGGCTTTTTGAGTAAGGGTTTAATTACAGCAGTTTTAAAAGCCTGCTGTACATGGCCTGAAGTTAATGAAGAATTGATTATTTGAAGAATAAAGCTACCAATAAATGGGAAGACTTCTTTAAATAACCTGGTAGGAATAGGGTCTAAAAGACAAGTTGAATGCTTGGATGAGGAAATTATTTTGTCTAACTCTAAAAGGTCAATTGGAGTAAACTCATCCAAACAGATATCTGTTAAAGGAGTTGTAGTAGTTACTGTATTTAAGTTAACGGTGGGAAGAATCTGATTGATTTTATCTCTGATGGATGAAATTTTATTATTGAAAAAGTTCATAAAGTCCTGACTAGAAAGCTCTAAGGGATATGCTAGGATTGACAGAGTCCTGACTCTTTGTCAGCCTGGCTACAGTGCTGAAAGCAAACCTGGGATTATTCTTGTTTGCTTCTATTAATGCAGAATAATAACTCATTCTAGCTTTTCTAAGAGATTTTTTAAAAATTAAAAGATGATTTCTCCAAGCTAAATAGATTTCATCTAAATTAGCGGAGCGCGATTTTCTTTCTAACTGACGAGTCTTCTGTTTTAAGCTACGAGTTTCTGTGTTGAACCAAGGAGTTAGAAATCTCTGATTAGACTTTTTCTTTTTTAAAGGGGCCACCATGTCTAGAGTCTAATGCAGAGAAGCTGTAACACTATCTACCATGCTATCAATTACAGAAGGAGCAAGCTGTCTATAGCTTATTTCCGTTGTGTTAACACATGGCCTAGAGGAAACAATCTGCATATATTTAGTAACAACATCATCTGAGAGGCATCTACTGTAGTAATATTTTTTCTTTAGGAGTCAAATAGTCAGAAATAGTAAAATCAAAGGTTAACAGACAATGGTCTGACAGTACAGGGTTATGTGGAGACACTTCCAGATTTTCTATTTCTATGCCAGATGTCAGAACAAGGTCCAATGTATGGTGGAGATAATGGGTAGAATTTCCTACTTTCTGAGAAAACCCCATCGAGTCTAATATTGAACTAAATGCAATATTAAGGCAATCACTATCTACATCTACATGTATATTAAAGTTCCCTACTATAATTATTCTATCTGATTTCAGCAGTAAATCAGCTAAGAATTGCGCAAATTTAGGATAGAAACTCTGAGTAGGTTGATGGAGGACGATAAACTATGGCAAATAAAATTGGATTTAGCCTAAAATTGATAAAATGCCCAATACTGAGGACCAGGCCCTCAAAGGAATTATAATGTGTTTTTTGCTTTACATTAACTAGTAATTTGGAATGGTAAATTGTTGCTACTCCTCCTCCACCACCAGAACTTATGGGATTTTGACAGTTTAAATAACCAGAGGGAGTTGATTAATTTAAACCAACATAATCCTCTTGCCCTAACCAAGTCTCTGTAAGGGATATTAAATTAATCTGATGATCAATTAACAGATCATGGAATAGCAGAGACTTAGGAGTTAGAGACCTAATATTTAACTAACCACATTTAATTTTTAAATTATGAGGAGGAAAAGAGGCCAAATCATTCAATTTAGAGGCTTCATGTTTAATTTGAGTTTTACCAGATTTTTGTTTAATCACTTTGGGATGCTTATACATTATGTTTTTATTTATTTTGGGTGGAGCAGGCAATGATTCTCTGATGGGGGAGATGGGGCTAAGTTGAGGGGTGGCGGATGAAGAGGAGCTGCAGAGAGGCGTGTAAGACTACAACTCTGCTTCCTGGTCCCAACTCTGAGTTGTCAAGGTTTTATATATATATATATCAGAATCAGAATCAGAATCAGAATGAGATTTATTGCCATTGTTCATGTAGTACACAAACTAGGAATTTGTCTCGGTGCAATGCTGCAACATTAAACATGGAGTAACACTAAAGATAAAAAACTATGCATGCAATAAAAGGTAGAATAAGAATAAGTAATACTAATCTATGCAATTTTTAAATATATTAACAAGCAGCAGATATTGTGGAGTTCCACATAGTGCAGTCGGTAGTGAAAAAAGAAAACAAGTGATAATTGTCATGAGTCCGGTTGAGCTGCTGTACATAGTGCACGAGAGTCTAATAAGTCACTTAGTGTTCAGCAGTCTGATGGCAGAGGGGAAGAAGCTGTTCATGTAGCGGGAGGTTTTAGTCTGAATGGACCGAAGTCTTCTGCCTGAGGGGAGGGGGGCAAACAGTGCGTGTCCAGGGTGTGAAGGGTCGGCTATGATCCGACCTGCACGCCTCCGGGTCCTGGAGATGTACAGGTCCTGGAGGGATGGGAGCTTGCAGCCGATCACCTTCTCAGCAGCGCGCACAATGCGCTGCAGTCTTAGTCTGTCACTGGCGGTGGCTCCTGCGTACCACACGATGATGGAGGTGGTGAGGATGGACTCGATGATGGCCGTGTAGAACTGCACCAACATCTTGGTGGGCAGCTTGAGCTTCCTCAGCTGCCGCAGGAAGAACATCCTCTGCTGGGCCTTTTTGATGAGGGAGCTGATGGTCGGCTCCCACTTGAGGTCCCGGGTGATGGTGGTGCCTAGGAAGCGGAAGGAATCCGCAGTGGTGATGGGAGAGTCTGTGAGGGTAAGGGGGGGGGGGGGTAGAGGGGCTGTGACTTTTCTGAGGTCCATGATCATCTCCACTGTCTTCAGAGCGTTCAGCTGCAGGTTGTTGTGGCTGCACCAGGACGCCAGCTGGGCCACCTCTCTCCTGTAGACGGACTCGTCGCCGTTGGAGATGAGCCCGATGAGGGTGGTGTCGTCCGCAAACTTGATCAGCTTGACAGACTGGTGGCTGGAGGTGCAGGAGTTGGTGTACAGGGAGAAGAGCAGGGGGGAAAGTACACAGCCCTGGGGTGATCCGGTGCTGATGCTTACAGAGTCCGAGACAGTCTTTCCCAGCCGCACATGCTGCCTCCGGTCCGTCAGGAAGTCGGTGATCCACCTGCAGAGGGAGTCAGGCACGTTGAGCAGGGACAGCTTGTCCTGGAGCAGAGCGGGGCGGATGGTATTGAATGCAGAGCTGAAGTCCACAAACAGGATCCTGACGTAGGTTCCCGGGGAGGCCAGGTGCTGCAGGATGGAGTGGAGGGCCAGGTTGACTGCATCGTCCACAGACCTGTTGGCTCTGTAGGCGAACTGCAGCGGGTCCAGGAGGGGAGTGGTGATGGTCTTGAGGTGGGGCAGGACCAGGCGCTCAAAGGACTTCATGACTACAGAGGTGAGCGCTACAGGTCTGTAGTTGTTAAGTCCCGTGATCCGTGGCTTCTTGGGGACAGGGACGATGGTAGAGGTTTTGAGGCAGGCCGGCACGTGGCATGAATTCAGGGAGGTGTTAAAAATGTCTGTGAAGACAGGAGTCAGCTCCTCCGCACAGTGTCTCAGGGTGGAGAGAGACACGCCGTCCGGACAGGGGGCCTTGCGCGGGTTCAGTCTGGAGAACTGTCTGTGCACGTCCTGCTCACTGATGGCAAGGGCAGGGAGGGAGGAGGGGGGGGGCGCCTTTGATGAAGTGGGGACCATGGAGGCAGTGACACTGGGGGGAGGGGGGAGTTGGACACAGCTGACGAGGTGTCAAAACGGGCATAGTGTTGGGACAGTCTTTGACAAAGGGCTTTGTCATCCTGTCCCTTAGAAGCCTGAGGCCGATAGTTGGTGATTTGCCTCAGTCCTCTCCACACAGAAGCCAAGTCGTTAGCAGTGAACTGCTGCTGGAGTCTCTCAGAATACACAGATTTAGTTCTCCTCAGCTCTCTGCTAAACCGGTATTTGGCCTCCTTGTAGCAGTCCCTGTCTCCACTTTTCAGCGCTGCTTCCTTCTCCTTCCTGATCTGTCTGAGCTTAGCTGTGAACCAGGGCTTGTCATTGGAGTAACTCACCCTGGTGTGCGATGGAAGAATGCACTCCTCACAAAAGTGGATATATGAGGTCACAGTGTCCGTGTACTCATCCAGATCATGCGTGGTTCCATTAAACATGTCCCAGTCAGTTATTTCCAAGCACGTGCGCAGCTCCTCCACAGCTTCACTGGTCCATTTCCTCGTAGTGCTCACAACAGGTTTTGTGAGCTTCAGTCTCTGTCTGTATGTGGGGATCAGGTGGACCATCACATGATCAGATAGTCCGAGCGCAGCGCGGGGAACAGCGCGATACGCGTCCTTAACTGTAGTGTAACTGTGATCCAGCGTGTTCTCTCCTCTGGTGGGGCATTTAATAAACTGTTTGTACCGGGGGAGTTCGTGGCTCAGGTTGCTCTGGTTAAAGTCGCCAAGCGCAATAACCAGAGAGTCCGGGAAAGTCCGCTCCGCTTGCTGAATGTGATCCGCGAGCACGCGCTGAGCCTCGCGCATGTCCGCGTCGGGCGAGATGTAGACAGCGGCCAGAATGAATGAAGCAAACTCACGCGGGGAATAAAATGGCTTGCAGTTGATGAATAAATATTCCAGAGCAGGAGAACAGTGTTGGGAGAACAGTGTTGTTATATATATATATATATATATATATACTGTATATATACAGTATATATACACTACTGTTCAAAAGTTTGGGGTCACTTAGAAATGTCCTTATTTTTGAAAGAAAAGCACTGTTTTTTTTCAATGAAGATAACTTTAAACTCATCAGAAATACACTCTAATATCTAATATACATTGGTAATGTGGTAAATGACTATTCTAGCTGCAAATGTCTGGTTTTTGGTGCAATATCTACATAGGTGTACAGATACTCATTTCCAGCAACTATCACTCCGGTGTTCTAATGGTCCAATGTGTTTGCTCATTGCGTCAGAAGGCTAATGGATGATTAGAAAACCCTTGTGCAATCATGTTAGCACAGCTGAAAAGAGTTTAGCTGGTTAGAGAAGCTATAAAGCTGACCTTCCTTTGAGCAGGTTGAGTATCTGGAAAAAATTATTATTTCAAATACAAATCATTATTTCTAACCTTGTCAATGTCTTGACTATATTTTCTATTCATTTTACAACTCATGGTGGTAAATAAGTGTGACTTTTCATGAAAAACACAAAATAATTGTCTGTGTGACCCCAAACTTTTGAACGGTAGTGTATATATATTACCTTTTTCTCAAATGTCGAATTTTCTCACCAGTTAGGTTTTTATTGTAAACATTTTTCTTGGAAAGTTAACATTTTTAAAATTAAAGTAAAATTAATTAAAACATTTAAAACATTTTTTAAAATATATTTGTAACTTTTTCCTGATGAATTTATTACTCTTTTTCCTATAAATTAGCCATGTTTTATGATAAACAATGGTGTCTGATGCTGAAAGACCCAATGAACCTCATCACTGGCTACATCACTGATGATGTGTTCAGATGCATCCGAAGATGTATTTAAGAACTCTGGCAAAACCAGTGACAACCAGGAATAGACTGGTTGATGACCAGGAATAGGTTGGTGACAACTGGAGAGACAGTTGGCTGCTTGGGAAGACAGCAAACGGGGAGGGGAGGGTTGGCAGCCCAAACTGCTTCCTCTGAGAGGAGGAACCCCATCATCAAGCGACAGATCGACTCATGGATCAATACCTCCAGGGTAGCCCAAAAGGAGGTTGGAAGAGAACCCTAATCTGACAGATCAAATGGTAATGACAAAAGGCAATGGAGAAACAACTACGACTGTGACCTGTAAATGTGGGAAAATTTGCAAAAACAGCCGGGGCCTCAAGATTCCCCAGGCTAGAAGGAGGTGTTTGGAGGGAATCTATGTACCACAGTGCACAGACACCATATCTGGTGGGACACAGGAGGACCGGGGCCAGGAACCACCCCACAGAGCCCAAAGCCTCCATGTGGCACAATCAGTCCTCCCAAGTCTCTCCCTGGGAAAGGTTCAAATCACGTGGCCACAGGCCTATAAGACAACAGCTTGGAAGCAGTTTGATGAGGATGTCGATAAAGTGCTTGAAGCGTTTGTGATTGGGGATGTGGACCGAAGGTTGCAGGCAATGACAACCATAATCACTAGAAAAGTACTCAGAGAGTTCATACCTCCATCAAGGCTCCTTCCTTCCCTCCCTTTGTCCATCCATCTGTTTGTATCTCCCCTCCTCCATCCCACCATACATTGCAAGATTGGGCCTTGGTAGAGGTATGCACTCACAGATCAGCTCCAAAGTGTATTGGGTTTGTCTGCAGGCCAAGGACCATCTCTGGTTAAAATTTCAGCAAAATCCACCCAGTAGTTTTTACAAAATCCTACTAAACCACTGCAAGAAGATTGAGCCTTGGCGGAGGTATGCAGTCATGGATCACCCCCAAAATTTAATGGGTTTGTGTGTAGGCCAAGAACCACTTCTGGTGAAAATTTCATCCAAATCCATCCAGTAGTTTTGGAGTATTGTTGCTAACAGTCTGTGAGGATATAAGAGCCTTGGTGGAGGTATGCATTCTCAGATCATCTCTGAAAATGTAATGGCTTCCCCTCTAGCCCAAGAACCAACTCTGGTGAAAATTTCATCTAAATCCATCCAGTAGTTTTTGTGTAATCCTGCTGCACAAATGCAAACAACGCCCTTGGTGGAGGTGTGCACTCTCAGATCATCACCAAAATCTAATCATCTGTTCCCCATGTCATGATACACCTTTCCTGAAAATGTCATCAAAATCCATCCATAACTTTTTGAGTTACATATGTTGCTAACAAACAAACAGACAGCCAGACAAACACCGGCAAAAACATAACCTCCTTGGCAGAGTTAATAAGTCTTGCCAAGGAGAGGTTTGGTGTAGAGGAGGAGAAACCTGCTCGAACAAACTACACCAAGAACCAGAGGGCAGTAACCATCCAGAAGATCTACTAGGAGCTGAAGTACCTCAGGAAGCAGCACAAGGAAGTCAGTGAGGAGCAGCACCATCCCCTGGTAGAGTTTCAGGCCATCTTAAGGAAGAGACTGATGGCTCTGCACAGAGCAGAATGGCATAGAAGACACCGAAAGGAAAGAGCTAGGAAGCGTGCCTCACTCATCGCCAATCCCTTTGGTTTCACCAAATTGCTACTAGGGCAGAAGCGTGGTGGTAGTCTGGTTTGTTCAAAGGAGGAACTAGATCAACACATCCAGAATACCTACAGTGACCCCAGTAGACAGATGGAGCTGGGCCCGTGCAACATCCTGGTAGACCCACCACCTCCCACCAAGGATTCTGACACCAGAGAACCACTTTTCAAGGAAGCTGAGGAGATTGAGAGGAAGGCAAGGTCTAGCTCCACTCCTGGACCAAGTGGTGTTCCATACAAGGTCTATAAGCACTGTCCATTGCTACTCAAGAGGCTCTGGAAGATTCCAAGAGTCATTTGGAGGAGAGGGAAGGTGGCGCAGCAGTGGAGATGTGCTGAAGGGGCCCTGATTTCCAAAAAGGAGAAGTCAAAGAAGATCAACCAGTTCAGGATGATTTTGCTGCTGAGTGTAGAATGAAAAATCTTCTTCAGTATAGTAGCAAGGTGACTATTGGACTTCCTTTCCCACAGCAACTACATAGATACATGAGTGCAAAAGGGAAGGATCCCTGGAGTGCCAGGATGTCTAGAACACACTGGTGTGGTCACTCAACTCATCTGGGAAGTCAGTGAAAACCAGGGAGACCTTACAGTGCTGTGGTTGGACCTAGCCAATGCATATGGCTCCATCCCTCACAAACTGATACAGTTGACCATGACCAAACATGTGCCACACCATTTGGAAGATCTGATCTTGGATCATTATGATCAGTTCAGGTTGAGCGTCTCAGCTGGTGCAGTGACATCAGAATGGCACAAGCTAGAAGTTGGGATAATTACAGGCTGTACCATCTCTGCAACCTTGTTCACCCTTGCTATGAACACAATGGTCAAGTCAGCCGAGCCAGAGTGCCGGGGCCCCCGGACCAAATCAGGGATCCTTCAGCCACCAATCAGGGCCTATATGGATGACCTGACAGTCACCACAGAGTCTGTTTCAGGATGCAGATGGATCCTGAAAGGGCTAGGAAAGGTTATCTGGCTGATCTGGATGACGTTCAAACCAGCCAATTCCAGATCACTAATGGTGAAGAAGGTCAAGGTCATCGACAGGTTCAGGTTTAACATCAAAGGGACGCCAATACCAACCATCTCAGAGAAGCCTGGGAAGAGCTTGGGCAAGGTGTTTGACAGCAGCCTCAAGGACTACTCATCTGTACAGACAACCTGCCAGGATCTGGACAGCTGGCTAAGGTTAATTGATAAATCTGGGCTTCCAGGCAAGTTTAAAGCATGAATACTATGGTTGCTACTTGTTTATGAGGTACCCATGTCCACTGTAGAGTCCTTGGAGAGGAAAGTCAGTGGCTGTTTCAGGAGATGGTTAGGTTTTTCCTAGGAGCCTGAGTAATATTGCACTGTATGGGAACAGCACAAAGCTTCAAATGCCCCTGAAGTCTTTGGGAGAAGAGTTCATGGTTGCACGGACAAGAGAGGTGCTGATGTAGAGGGACTCAAAAGACCCAAAGGTGGCCAAGGCAGGAGTGGTAGTGGGGACTGGAAGGAAGTGGAGTGCCAAGGCTGCGGTGGTGGATGCTGAGTCCCAGCTACGCCATAAAGATCTGGTGGGTATGGTGGCCCATAGTAGAGTTGGTTTGGGAATGTTCCCAACTCTCCGGCACAAGGAGCTCAAGGGGAAGAAGCGGTGAGGGCAGATTCAGGAAGAGGTGAGGGCGGCAGTGGAGGAAGAAAGATCAAGCAGAGCGGCTAGTTTAAGGCAGCAGGGAGCCTGGACAAGATGGGAGTAGGACATGAATCGGAAGGTCATTTGGACAGACCTCTGGCACTCTGAACCACACCGCATCACCTTTCTGATATGGGCAGTGTATGATGTTCTGCCTAGCCCAGCCAACCTCTTCACCTGGGGTAAGTCAGAAACTCCAAACTGCCCACTGTGCACAGCAAAGGGAACGTTGGAACACATTTTGAGCTCCTGCCCAACAGCACTCGGCGAAGGCCATTATACCTAGTGCCATAATCAGGTGCTGAAACCTACTGCAGAAGCCATCAGCATGGGGATCAGCAGTTGCAGCCGAGTGTGTAATACCGCCAGTGCAATTGCTTTTGTTAAGGCAGGAGAGCAACCCAGGGCAGGACACAAGAAGGTGGCAGCAGGAATCTTGTCAAGAGCTCAAGACTGGCAGGTCTCAGTGGACTTGAGGAAACAGTTGAGATTCCCGCAGCACATTGTCAGCACCACCCTGAGGCCAGATATCCTTCTGGTCTCTGAGAGCACAAAGAACATCATAATCACGGAGCTAACAGTGCCATAGGAGGACCGCCTGGAGGAAGCTCATGAAAGGAAGAGGACCAAATATGAGCATCTGGTGGTCAGTTGTCGAGAGCAGGGCTGGAAGGCGAAGTGTATGCCTATTGAAGTAGGCTGTAGGGGATTTGTGGGTCATTCACTCCACAGATCCTTCAGCCCATTAGGCATTACAGGAGGAGCAAGGACCAGAGCCATCAAGAACATCATCGAAGCAGCTGAGAAAGCCTCAAGATGGCTCTGGATTAGAGCATGCTGCCTTAGCACACACTGTGGTCTGATCACCTGCAGTGGGGTCACCTGGGCGAGGGTATCTGATGTTGAAAGACCCGAAAGACCCAATGAACCCTGGCTACATCACTGATGATGTGTTCAGGTGCATCAGAAGATGTATTTAAGAACTGTAACTTTTTCATTGAATTTTCATTATTTCTTATTATTTGCTCATCTCCTCTCACTGATAAACGGTTTATCTTTATAAACTATCCTTACAGTCTTTATGAGGATATTTTAATAGAAATTTTAAGGATTGTTTTGCAAATATTTATTTATTTGAATGGAGGTTTAATATTTTATTTATTGAAAAACAAGCTTTTTCATATTTTTGCAAAGACTTTTTTTATTTTGAACAGATTTATTTTTCAATGGAAGCTGCCCATTTTTTGTCATTGACATTTACATCATTAATAATGAAGACCATGGTCTCTGTGTGAGTTGATAATTTTGTAAAAATGTATGGGGTATTAGATATGTCCATGAGTGTATACGAAGGGGGGCTGGAAAGTTAATCGTGGTCAAATTTGACCAAATGTGGTTTATTTTTCAACATAGCGGTATTATCAGTGGCAGCTATCTGCCAAGAATGTGCCACTAGTCCAGCAAAAGCTAGCGGTACTCAAATACTTTGCAAGCAGTTTCATGACATGGTCAGTCAGAAAGCAACTCATACCGGCTCGGATGTCACCCGGGTTAACAAGGTCAGGAGTTCCTGGCAGCGGAGGGCGAAGGACAGAGCTGCGTGGAGGAATCTGATCAGATCTAAATTAAACAGTCATTGTCGCCCCAGACACACTGCTATAATGATGATGATGATGAGTCTCCTCTTCGCTTAACACACTTCTTTCATATACAGTGGTGTGAAAAAGTGTTTGCCCCTTCCTGATTTCTCAATTTTTTTGTATGTTTGTCACACTTAAATGTTTCAGATCATCAAACAAATTTAAAAATTAGACAAAGATAACAAGTAAACACAAAATGTAGGTGTTTATTATTAAGGAGAAAAAAAAATCAAACCTACATGGCCTGTGTGAAAAAGTGATTGCTCCCTAAACCTAATAACTGGTTGGGCCACCCTTAGCAGCAACAACTGCAATCAAGCATTCACGATAACTGGCAATGAGTCTTTTACAGCACTGTGGAGGAATTTTGGCCCACTCATCTTTGCAGAATTGTTGTAATCCAGCCACACTGGAGGGTTTTCAAGCATGAACCGCCTTTTTAAGGTCATACCACAGCATCTCAATTGAATTCAGGTCAGGACTTTGACCAGGCCACTCCAAAGTCTTCATTTTGTTTTTCTTAAGCCATTCAGAGGTGGTCTTGCTGGTGTGTTTTGGATCATTGTCCTGCTGCAAAACCAACGTGTGCTTCAGCTTGAGGTCACGAACACATGGCCGGATATTCTCCTTCAGGATTTTTTTGGTAGACTGCATAATTCAAGGTTCCATTTACCACAGCAAGTCTTCTAGGTCCTGAAGCAGCAAAACAGCCCCAGACCACTACCACCACCATATTTTACTGTTGGTATGATGTTCCTTTTCTGAAATGCTGTGTTACTTTTCCACCAGATATAATGGGACACACACCTTCCAAAAAGTTTAACTTTTGTCTCGTCAGTCCACAGAGTATTTTCCCAAAAGTCTTGGGGATCATCAAGATGCCTTCTGGCAAAACTGAGATGAGCCTTTATGGTCTTTTTGCTCAGCAGTGGTTTTTATCTTGGAATTCTGCCCTGCAAGCCATTTTGTCTTTTTCTTATGTCATGGAGTCATGAACACTGACCTTAACTGAGGCAAGCCAGACCTGCAGTTCTTTGGATGTTGTTGTGGGGTTTTTAATGACCTCTTGGATGAGTCATCGCTGTGCTCTTGGGGTAACTTTGGTCAGCAGGCCACTCCTGGGAAGGTTCACCACTGTTCCATGTTTTTGCCATTTGTGGATAATGGCTCTCACTCTGGTTTGCTGGAGCCCAAAAGCTTTAGAAATGGCTTTATAACCTTTTCCAGACTGATAGATCTCAATTACTTTGTTTCTCATTTGTTTCTGAATTTCTATTGAATGTCTAGATTTTGAGGTTCTTTTGGTCTAGTTCACTTTTTCAGGCAGGTCCTATTTAAGTGATTTCTTGACTGAGAACAGGTGTGGCAGTAATCAGGCCTGGGTATGACTAGAGAAATTGAACTCAGCTTTCCAAAGATGTGATAAACCACAGATAATTTATGTTTTAACGGGGGGGATCCCTTTTTCACACAGGGCCATGTAGGTTTGGATTTTTTTTTACCCTTAATAAAAAAACACCTTCATTTAAAACTGCATTTTGTGTTTACTTGTGTTATTTTTGTCTAATATTTAAATCTGTTTGATGATTTGAAACATTTAATTGTGACAAACATACAAAAAATGAGAAATCAGGAAGGGGGAAAACACTTTTTCACACCACTGCATGTTGTTGTGCTTGGATCCCTGCAGTTGAAAAATAAACCAAATTTGATCAAATCTGACCACTATGAACTTTTCAGCCCCCCCCCCCACCCCCGTAGGTATTAAAATAAAACTGACATACCAAACAAGTACTGTAAAATTTGCACTACTGTAGGTAAATTTCCTTTTTTCATTATTTAGGAGTGCTATTTGACCAATTCTCCCCCAATACGTCTGTGCACATCACAGTATATTGATCTGAGTTGGAAACTGGGTTTGTTAAAGATGCTCTACTAGCCAAAAATTGAAAGTATACAAAAGAATAAGACCAATGAAGGAGAGAAGGTGCTCAACTCATATAAGTTCATGTAAGTAAATAAGTGTGTACCGTATTTTTTGGACTATAAGGCGCACTTAAAATCCTTTAATCTTCTCAAAAATCGACAATGCGCTTTATAATTCGGTGCGCCTTATGTATTAATTCTGGTTGTGCTTACTGGCCTTGAACCGATTTTATGTGGTACATGGGGCTCAAAAATCTGTCAAAAATGTTTTAGTACGACTTCGGTTAGCTACGAAGCTGAACCGCTTGATGGATTGTCAGAGCATTACGGTAGTCAGGAGCCTTGCGGAGTAGTATGTGCTTCAACATAATGGCCGGATGGCTTTTTCCACAAATCTCCGTCCCTATTGATCTGCCACTCCATGCGCGCCCATCTCACCGATACTGTCAAAACCCAAGTGAAGCAAATTAATTCGGAGTTTGCCATCATTCCGGGTGGATTAACCAAAGAACTCCAACCGCTATATTGGTGTCAACAGGTCGTTCAAAGTTAAATGGATCGTGGATCGAAACTGCTCTCGTTTAGCTGTAATTAAATATTCAAAAATGATATTTTTGGGACGAAAGAATTCAAGCATCACGGCATATGTTTACTTATCAGGGCCACCGCCGGAGAGTGAGCCACATCGAGTACCGAGCGAGTATCCTGGCCAATATGGCGATGTAAACAGCCACGAACCAAAAAACGTACATTTGCTCGTGGAACAGGTCATTCACACTCGCAAACAGTCGCTCTATATGTGTCTATAATGACTATAGATAGGATTTTCTTTCCATGCACGCAAAAATTTTTTTTCCCGGCTCCGACTACCTCGCTTTAATGCGCCTTATAATCTGGTGCGCCTTATGTATGAAAATAGACCATCAAATAGACCGTTCATTGATATTGCGCCTTATAATCCGGTGCGCCTTATAGTCCCAAAAATACAGTAAATGCAAAATACTACAAGTCCATTCTCAAAAGTGCAATATAGGCAAAGAGGTTTGGAAATACTGTGACAGTAAATATATTCTCAAAGACAAACAAATCATGTGCTAGCATCAAATTGTCCATAACAGTGGAGCTGACTAACCAAGGCTTTTCATGGAAATGGCCCCATCTTAAACCTTGGAACATAAAATTCAAAATTTGGTTTGTGTTTGAGGGGCCCACACACAGTGCTGTAACCGGGGCCCAAAATCTGGTGCTATGCCCCTGGGTGTGGACACTTGCCTAGAACAATTTTTAAAACTATAATTTTATAAACATCATTATTGTGTTTGATGTGGATAGCCCTTTACTCTCTAAATATATATTTTAATGGGTTGTTCCAGGGTGTCAAAAAACAGGTCTGTCCAAATGTTTCTCTGTGAATTTACAGTTTTCTTTCTAGTAAATTTCTGACTTTTTCTGCTGATTAGAATTGCTCATGTAAATTTGAGACATTCTTCTCCCTAAGATGAGACTTTTCTCCTCATCAGCTTTCTATTCTTTTTTGTGGCAAAAACGAGCAGTGTCCATTTAGGTTAACTCCATCAGCAACTACTAATGACATAGTGCAGCCTGAAGGGGTGTCCCAATTCATAGGGTTAATTTTCAGCCCTTGAGGGCCATGTGGCAGTGATAGGCTAAGGGGTAGGGGTACAAATGAGAATTGGGACGGACCCCAAATCTACCTGTACTTCACTGCAAATATTTTTCTCTACTGTTTAACAGTATTTACTGCTGTTCATGAATAATTAGACAGTGTTTCTATTCCTGTTTTTATGTGGTATGTATAAAGGTCATTTACATTTAAAAAGGTTGTACTGTAAATTTAGTTAAGGGGTACCTGTGGTGGTCGTCTAAACGCATTCAACTTGAAAACATTAGGCAAATTATTCTTTATTTGGTTAAATAATTATTGCCAGCCAAATACCACCAGAGAAATATGCAAATACGACCGCAGGCATGGCCAGCCAATGAAAAATCTGAGCACAGCCATGACACATGCGGATGTGACGTCACTTCGTTGATACTCAACTGTCAATGCTCCGCCTGTATGAGAGACTAGGGTGCTTTTGTGAGTATTTTTATTCTATTATGGCTGAATTGTCGGACTCTGGGGAAGAATTTGTCCAACATGGCTACAGGTTTGAGCCAGAAAGGTCTTCTGAGGGTAAAAGTGACGAAGTGGTCCTCACACACAACGCAGTTTCGTCTGAAAGGATTTGTCTGTGCCCTGTTCCGAGATCACTTTTCCGCTCCGATCTTCTGACAAGGTGAGCTGGGTTTGGGTACACAAAAGAAGTGTTTATCTTTGTTTTTTCACTTATTATTGAGACATCCAAAGGCTTTACATTCCGCCATGTTGCGATATCCGTATCGCATTGTATGTTTTTGTTGTTACAAGAGCGCCGAGTGTCTGCTGCTCTGCTCTGCTGCTCTCTCTCTCTGCTACTCCCACGGCGAGGGAGGAGCCCAGCCCGTCTCGCAGCTGTTACGAGCTCAGATCAGACGAGACAAGCCGCTGAATTTAAGCATTTATTTATTTATTTTCTAGTCATTTTAGTTCTGCATTTAATATGAACCCTGAGTTTGAAATAAATGTTTGAATTTGAATTTGAATATCCCGAAAGCCACTGCACATCCGGGTACTCCAGGCTCAGCCAATATTGATCCAGATCACATAGTTTTAGAATTATCGGCAGTTACGAGCTCAGATCAGACGAGACAAGCCGCTGAATTTAAGCATTTATTTATTTATTTTCTGGTTCCAAGGTTGTCATAGCCAGGAGCGGCACTGGGGTTAAGCTCCCAGTGCTCATAAAATGCTCCTTATGGCGTGCGTCTCGAAAAGCCTCTGGCAACTAAGTCCAACTCCTAGCCTGCCCGTGTGGTTTAGTCTCTAAGCCCAGCGGAACTGCTTTTACTAATAGGAGAAGGGGCGAGGGCGGATCTCTGGCGCCTTAAAACCAGATGCTTCGGGTAGATGGTGGCTCGTCAACCTGGGAAGGTAGCCCATCTAGGGGAAGGTAAACCCTGATTTCAAACCTCTGCTGCCTTGCGGCATACCCGGTCACGGGAAAGGCTTCGGGAGTCAACCCTGAGGAAAAATCCGGAGTCGGAGCCCCTAAGGCAGTTCTATGTTGTGCTCAACATCGTTCTGGCAGCTCCTGCAACGGCGCTGGTGCCAAACTGTAGCAGCCCTGCTGTTCCTTTGGATTCATCAGTGACGTGGAGAGGGGGGACATGCTGCATGGGCAACATCTTGTCCTCCATATCTTCCTGCCCAGGCTTGAATCCTACCAACGCCCAACGCTGGAAGGTAGAACACCGGATCACTGGAGAGGACACTCCAGCTTCACCTTTGGCGTAGACAAAACACGGGGAATGACAGTTACCGGTTATAACCCACTGCTCAATTGGCGTAGAGCGTGGCGCCAGGGGTTGTTCCCGACGGTGGGAGGGATCATCAGATCTCACTGGACAGCTACCGCCCGCCTCAAGCTGGGCAGCCCCCAGCCAATAAAGTGTTGTCCCGCCACAGCTTGCTTTCCTTATTGGGTGCATGGGGATAAGGAGAAATCCAAACAGCAGGCTGAGAACCTTCGCACCAGGCAAGACAATAAAACAAAAGAGACCAACTCTAAAACTGGGAACTTGGAACGTCCGCACTATGATGACAGGACTCGCTGCTAACCTCAAGGACATCAACGACACCAGGAAGACTGCCATCATCAATAATGAGCTGAAGAGACTGGGAGTGGATATCGCCACTCTCCAGGAAACACGGTTAGCTGATGCAGGCACACTGAGAGAGAAGGACTACATGTTCTACTGGCAGGGAAAGGGCAGTGACGAACACAGGGAACACGGAGTGGGCTTCGCAGTGAAGAACACTTTGCTGAAGATGGTGGAACCGGGCAGCACTGGCTCTGCACGACTCCTCACCCTCCGCCTGAACACCACTCAAGGCCCAGTCACCCTCGTCAGTGTGTATGCCCCAACACAGACAGCCACACCAGAGGCAAAAGACGAGTTCTATGAGAATCTCACAACAACTGGTTGTTCATCCCCAACTCTGAACAACTCATTCTCCTTGGAGACTTCAATGCCAGAGTGGGTGCTGACCACGACTCCTGGCCCTCCTGTCTTGGACCTTTTGGCGTGGGCAGAATGAACAACAACGGACAGCGGCTGCTTGAGTTCTGCACATATCACGATCTGTGCATCACAAACTCGTTCTTCAAGACCAAGCCCCAACACAAGGTTTCCTGGCAACATCCGCGCTCAAAGCACTGGCACCAGCCAGACTTGATCCTGACCAGGCACACCTCACTGAAGAACGTGCTAATCACCCGTTCGTTCCAGAGTGCAGATTGCGACACAGACCATTCATTGGTGTGTTGCAAGGTCAAGCTGCAGCTGAAGAAATTCCATCGTGCTAGACAACCTGGAAAGGCACGGATTGACACCAGCAAGATGGCCCAACCAGAACTTGTTGAGCAGTTTGCCTCCACCTTTGAGAAGGAACTTGGTGTACCACAAGGAGGAGAATCTGCAAAGCAGAAGTGGGAAGAGCTGCGAAACACCATCTACCGCACAGCCTTGGCTACCTTTGGGAGGAAGACCTCGAAGTCACAGGACTGGTTTGATGCCAAGTTGACCGAGATGACCCCCGTCATTGAAGCCAAGCGCTCAGCACTTGCTGAGTACAAGAAGTACCCAAACGAGAAGAATCTTCAGATTCTCAGGGCTGCGAGAAGCAAAGTTCAGCAGACTGCTCGGTGCTGTGCCAACGAGTACTGGACTCAGCTCAGCCAAGACATTCAAACCGCTGCCATAACAGGGAACATCCGTGGTATGTACGATGGCATCAAGAAAGCACTTGGTCCGGCTCAGAGCAAGACGGCCCCCCTCAAATCTTCCACTGGGGAGATGATCACAGAGAAGAACAAGCAGATGGAGAGATGGGTGGAACACTACTCCGACCTCTACTCTAGACAGAACACCGTGACACCGTCAGCCCTTGATGCCATCGACTGCCTGCCATCCATGGACGAACTTGACGCCGAGCCAACCATCGATGAACTCAGTAAGGCCATTGATAGCTTGGCCGCTGGCAAGGCACCCGGCAACGACGGCATACCCCCTGACCTGATCAAGCACTGCAAGACCGCCCTACTGCTGCCATTGCATGACGTCCTCTGCCAGTGCTGGAAGGAAGGTGCCGTACCACAGGACATGAGGGACGCCAAGATCATCACCCTCTACAAAAACAAAGGGGAGAGAAGCGACTGCAACAACTACAGGGGCATTTCCCTCCTCAGCGTTGTTGGCAAAGTCTACGCACGAGTTGTTGTCGTTCGTCTACAGAAGCTTGCCGAACGTGTCTACCCCGAGTCTCAGTGTGGCTTCCGCGCTGAGCGATCGACGGTAGACATGATATTCTCCATCCGCCAACTCCAGGAGAAATGCAGAGAACAGAACATGCCTCTGTACGTCGCCTTCATCGACCTCACCAAAGCGTTCGATCTGGTCAGCAGAGAGGGCCTTTTCAAGATCCTGCCAAAGATAGGATGCCCACCAAAGTTGCAAAGCCTCATCGAATCGTTTCACACCAACATGCAGGGGATAGTGCAGCATGATGGCAACGTCTCAGAGTCATTCAACATATGCAGCGGAGTGAAACAGGGCTGTGTACTTGCGCCAACCCTCTTTGGGATTTTCTTTGCTATGCTCCTGAGGCATGCCTTCAGCACAGCAACAGAGGGAATCTACCTGCACACAAGATCTGACGGCAGGCTTTTCAACCTTGCCCGCCTGAAAGCCAGAACCAAAGTACGCGAGGCTCTAATCAGAGACATGCTGTTCGCAGACGACGCTGCAGTCGCAACCCACACATAGCAGGAGCTTCAGACCCCGATGGACCGCTTCTCCCAGGCATGCAAGGACTTTGGGCTTACCATCAGCCTGAAGAAGACTAACGTCTTGGCGCAAGGCACGGAAGCACCACCAACCATCACCATTGATGACTACAAGCTGGAGGTCGTGAATCAGTTCACGTACCTGGGGTCCACGATCAGCAACAACCTCTCCCTTGATACAGAGATCAACAAGAGGATTGGAAAATCAGCCTTCACACTCGCTCGCCTCACCACACGAGTGTGGGAGAATCCCAAACTCTCTGTCAAGACGAAGATGGCAGTGTACAATGCCTGCGTCATCAGCACACTGCTCTATGGGAGTGAGACGTGGACAACATACGCCCGGCAGGAAAAGAGACTGAACTCCTTCCACTTGCGCTGCATTCGCCACATCCTGGACATATCCTGGCATGACAAAGTGCCCAACACAGAAGTTCTGTCCCGCGCCGGCCTTCCCTCCATGTTCACTCTACTCAGGCAGCGCAGGCTCCGCTGGCTAGGCCACGTTCACCGTATGGAGGATGGCAGAATCCCCAAAGACGTCCTCTATGGAGAACTGGCAACTGGCAGGAGAGACGTTGGCCGCCCACAGCTGCGCTTTAGAGACGTCTGCAAGAGAGACATGAAGGCCCTGGATATCAACACAGAGCGCTGGGAGGACCTTGCAACGGACCGCTCCAAATGGAGAGGCACCCTGACCAGACAGCTCAAGGCAGGTGAAGAGAGACTGACTGCTGCAGCAGATGAAAAAAGGACCCGCAGGAAGAACCGCCACAGACCCAGCAGAACGGAGACCACCCACAAGTGTGACCTGTGTGACAGGGACTGTCATTCGCGCATCGGCCTGTTCAGCCACAGGCGGTGCTGTTCCAGCAGAGTAGACGTTTAGGATTCTCTTCCATGGTCATCATAGACCGACGGAGGCCGACGACGATATTTATTTATTTTCTAATCATTTTAGTTCTGCATTTAATATAAACCCTGAGTTTGAAAAAAACGTTTGAATTTGAATTTCAATATCCCGAAAGCCACTGCACATCTGGGCACTGCAGGCTCAGCCAATATTGATCCAGATCGCATAGTTTTAGAATCATCGGCCGTTACGAGCTCAGATCAGACGAGACAAGCCGCTGAATTTAAGCTTTTATTTATTTATTTTCTAATCATTTTAGTTCTGCATTTAATATGAACCCTGAGTTTGAAATAAATGTTTGAATTTGAATTTGAATATCCCGAAAGCCACTGCACATCCGGGTACTGCAGGCTCAGCCAATATTGATCCAGATCGCATAGTTTTAGAATCATCGGCCATTACAAGCTCAGATCAGACGAGACAAGCCGCTGAATTTAAGCATTTATTTATTTATTTTCTAATCGTTTTAGTTCTGCATTTAATATGAACCCTGAGTTTGAAATAAATGTTTGAATTTGAATTTGAATATCCCGAAAGCCACTGCACATCCGGGCACTGCAGGCTCAGCCAATACTGATCCAGATCGCGATGTCAACGAAATTACGTCACAGGAAGCGTCCTGGAAGGCCATGTAACCGCTAGTATGGCTGCACTCATGTTTTGCTGACATAGCTGAACCAGCACATCAGCAATGGATTTATATCAAATTGCTTTGAACATGAATTTCAACTTAAACTTGAACTAGAACGTGAGACAGGGGCTCAATATAATATCTTTTTTTTCACGACCACCACAGGTACGCTTTAAAGTAAATTTAGCATGCAATAGTCATATTTGATCATATTAAACATAATTCTCCAACCACAAAATTGTGGCTAGTGGAAAGGCTGAGTGGCTAGTAACTTTGGGAAATCCCTAGCCACAGTGGCCGGTGAGCAAAAAAGTTAATGTCAAGCCCTGTTCACAGGAAGAATGAACTTTCACATCTTTGTACGACAGAAGAAGACGCTCCTGATCCACGTCGTCACCTGATGGACAAAAGTTGAGGAATCATCCCTGAAAAGTGATGGGATATGAATATTAAATTGTCCAACATATGTCAGTGTGGTTTCATGTGTCCTGATCTTCGTAGATCAGTGCTTTACAGACACCATGATAGAGACTGATTATCGTCATTGGATTAAAAGTTTTTACTTGTTTGCTCATGAAGTAAAGTGGTGCTTAGATTTATGAGGATTACCCAAATATCATTACATGGTGAACTGACTGAACTGTGAGGACTGACCTCGGTCTGGACCATGTTGACTCGCTGTGACCTCAGCTCTCTGATGCAATTGAAGATGTCCACCACACCTTCATTCTCAGCCATGTCCAACATGATGTCCACAGCGATGAAGCAGCCCGTCCTCCCAGCACCCGCACTGGAAACACACACAGGAAACATACCAGCTAAAACTTATACCATTAATCTCATGACACAGGCCCACTGACATGTTCTTTAACGTTAAACTTCACGTCCCAGCAGAGCGATGTGACTGCAGTCAGCAGCAGGAGGAAGATGTTTGATCTCTGTGTTTCTAGAAGAAGAAAAACTCTGTGACTGCAGCTCTTATTAAAGGTCAGCAGGTGGAACATCTGGACAATAAACTGTGGTGGAAGGAGAACATCCATTCAGTGAAGATGAAACATCCAGATCGGTCCGTCTCACTGATGTTTGTTGGAGGAAAGGTTTGAGAAGAAAACAGAGAATCACTGATCTGGTGGAAAGTATAAAAACCAGATAGAAGTTGTCCTGTAGCTTGTTCAGGTTACGAACACATTACAGTGTTCTGATTGATGACTACCTTGGATCATTGTAACAGGACCCTGAACGTCTAAACTGGACCAGCTGAGATCAAATCAAACCACAAGTAACCAGACTGTCCATCCAAATGAACATGAGTAACACTACAGTTTTCACAGTATCCTTTAATCCTGTTTACTGTCTCAGGGGGATGATGGGAGTGGCGGAGGATGAGAGGGTCAGAGGAGCTTGTCACCGTAGCGATATGAAGGATGGGGGGTGAGGAGGAGCATCCTTCACTCTGAAATCCCCCGACAGTTTACACACACAGAGAGAGAGAGAGAGAGAGAGAAAGAGTCTCTGAAGATTACCTGCCATCCTCCGAGATTAATGTTCACTGTAGTGTGTGTGTGTGTGTATCAGAGGTGATGTGGTGACTTCTTGTTTGTCCATCCACCGCTGTCTTCCGTTTCTGGTTTGTGACGGTGATCCATTAGAGCCAGCAGACTGAGATAACGACTTTGATGACAGTTTTTCACCACATTCTGCAATTAAATCTCTTCAAAATCTACATCCAGGTGGAACATCTGTAAGCTTTGCTTTCAGCTCTTATTTTCCCAGTACTGCAGCACAACACAACAGACACCTCTGATACACGCAGCTCCAACAGCACACCTACATCATGCCGACGTGCCAGTCTACCTCTGGAATACATCTTATAGAGGTCGTTTCCACAATATGGTGACGTTGGCATTAGGTCAGGGACTGGCTGCTGAAGGAGGAAACCTGATGTTAGTTCAAAAGAAACTGTTTTGTTCTGTGGAGGAAACAGAAGCTGCTACATCCATGGTATCAGTGACAGGAGGAACCCTAACCCTCCCCTCCATCTTTAAACGTCGACCACACCCACCTGCAGTGAGCCACGATGGGCCCAGCATCCGGAGGGTTCAGGAACTTGACCTGCCGGATGAAGCCCAGCAGTCCCGTGGCGTAGCAAGGGACGCCGTGGTCGGGCCAGCTGGTGAAGTGGAACTGACGGAGCTCCCGGATCTCATGGTGGCCCTTCTGGAACACAGACAGAGAGGAGGAACATTCACTGATGATGTTTAACACCACAAACATCAAATAGCTGAACGCTGCAGAGTCCCACCTGACCGTTCCAGGGTCTGGAGACAGTGGATAATATGTGTGTGTGTGGGGGGGAAGAAGGGTGCTATCCCTCTGTTAGCAAAATGACCCTAGATCATCCCCGTTAACGCGCCAACCCCCCATCCCCATTCACAACCTGGACACAGGAAAGAATTGTTCCCCCCAATATCATCATAAACCTTTTATATCATGTTACAAAACTGAATGATATGACTTTGAACCACGAGTTCCGAGAAGAAATGCAAAAACAATCTTTCAACATATTTTCATAGATTTATGACTTTTTTCTTTAAAATTTTCCACTTTTTCTAGGAAAGTTTGATATTTTTTCTCACAAATTTGCAATTTTTTTTCCCTAGAAATCTGGGTGTGGTTCTGGACTCAGACCTGAATTTTAACAGTCACATTAAGACAGTAGTGAAGTCAGCCTTCTATCACTTAAAGAACATATTGTAACGTCGGGGCTGTGAGGAAGGGGCAGGGATTCTCCCGGCACGCTTTGCGCTGCGGGGGATTCAAATACTGTTATTATCCTTGTGTTCTGAGTGTTACTGCTGTGCCATTATAAGTGTGTTATAAGACCAGTTGTGACAGTGTCGTTTTCAATGTGTGTGATAGAGCATGTGTCTGTGTCACTGTGAGTGAGATGAGGGTCTGTGTGAATGACCCCCCCCCCCCCCTCCGTTCTGTGTAGTGACTGAGTGACAATAAAGCCTGTTGCGTCACAATCATCTCTCATCATTGTGTGAACCCCATGAAACGTCATAATAGCGAGGATTAAAGGTCTGATGTCTCAGCAGGATCTAGAAAACCTTGTCCATGCATTTATCTTCAGTGAACTGGACTACTGTAACGCTGTCCTCACAGGTGTCCCTACAAAGTCCATCAGACAGCTGTAGTTGGTTCAGAACGCTGCAGCTCCAGTCCTCACTAAGACCAAGAAAGTGGATCATATAACTCCAGTCCTCAGATCTTTACACTGGCTTCCAGTCTGTCAAAGAATAGATTTCAAAATACTGCTGTTGGTTTATAAAGATCTGAACGGTTTAGGGCCAAAATACATTTCAGATCTGCTGGTCCATTACGAACCACCCAGAGCCCTCAGATCATCAGGGTCAGGCCGACTATCTGTGCCCAGAGTTAGAACCAAACATGGTGCAGCAGCGTTCGGTTTTTATAGAACAAACTCCCAGAAAGCATCAGGGCAGCTGAAACTCTCAGCTGCTTTAAATCCAGGTTAAAAACTCTACTTGCCACAGCCTTTCAGTAGAACAATTGTTAGTCTCCCACAATGCACTGCAACTTTTATTTCTTGCATGCTTTCTGTTGTATTCTATTTTAGCTTATTTTTGTTTCTCTTTAGTTTGCTTTTAAATTGTTATGTATTCCTTTTGCAAATTGCTGTACTGCTTTAATGTTTCATGTAAAGCACTTTGGAGTTGTCTTGTACATGAAATGTGCTACACAAATAAACTTGCCTTGTTATTTCGCAACTTTTTTCTTTAATTTGCTACTTTTTCTCATAAATCCGCAAATTTTTCTTGGCAATTTTCAACCTTTTTTTCCTTAGATTTGTGACTTTTGTTTAAATTATCAACTTTTTTACTCATAAATTTTCATATTTTTCCTCATAATTTTGCACATTTATCTTGTAAATTTGCAACTTTTTTCATAGATTTGTGACTTTCTCTCAAATTTCCTTTGATTTTTTTCTGATAAATTTTACATTTTTTTTTTCAAAAACTTTCACGTTTTCTCAATTTAAAACTTTTTTTCATAGAATTTTGACTTAATTCTTTTAAATTTAAAACTTTTTCTGAAGAAATTAGCAATTTTTTCCTGTAAATTTTCAACTTTTTTCTCTTAAATCTGTAATGCTCATATCCATGCTGGTTAATTAAATTGTAATTTGTGACTTTTTTAATTTTTAAATTGGCATTTTTTTCATACCTTTACATCTTTATTGCAAATCTGTATCAATCTGTACAAATCAGCACATAAATAATTTAAATTATCCACAGAAAGTCACTGCGTCAGCTCATGTCTGAACGTTACGGTATCAGAATGAGCAACAGGGAAACATAAGTGTTACTAGCATGTGTGTTCTGAGAGTGTTTCTGTTTTTAATGAACGTTTTTAGGAGCAAAGACTTCACTGCAGCACAGCCCAGCATCACACAGGAGTCACGTTTAGTAGTAACGCTGTTTGTAATTGGCCGACAGGGCCTGGATGTAGGTTCTGAGCGGCGCCTGAGTGTTGTGTTGCTCTACGGCGCGCGTCTCCCTGTGATAAGAGTCAGCCTTTTTGTCTCCCAATGAAGACAAACAGCGGTGGGCCTCGTCACGGCTCTTCTGGGGGATGACTGACAGGAAGACGTATGGCAGTGAGGCGCCTCTTCACACGGAAATAAATCAGAATCGTCATGACGATGGTACTCCGGGCCACTTCAGGGAGCGAGGGGCGGGAAGACTCATCGTGGCTCATTTGCCTAATTTACGGGGGGAGCTGGGAGGAAGCTGAAGGCCATCTTCCTCCACAGTAAAGGAGATTAATTGATTTGGCTAATCCCACGATGGCCCTTTAGAGGGGGGAGCGGAGGTGGGGGGAGGGGGCGGAGTCACGGCTGAGTTCAGCAGGAAGACATTCAGGTCGGAGAGCAGAAAATAACACCGCGGCGTCCACAGCATCACTGAGGATCAGCTAGGACCAGGAGGAATGAAGGCAAATCTACCCGGTAACTATAGTTACATCTAAGTAACTTTCACTACATTCTACCTTCACGCTTTAGTTTATATTTCTAAAGAAAAAACCTGGACTTTTACTGAATTTGATGTGACGTGCTAGAGTAACCAGAAAGCGCACTCAAGTCAAAATAATGTCACCTTATGGTATAAAGTACTCGAGTATCAGCGCAATAAACATCAGAAAAGTTACTTCAGTAGTATGAACAGTTCTCTGGGGATCTTTTCTCACTGATTTTAACTTCATTCTCAAACATTTAGGACCTGTTTCTCATGAATGTGAAGAACTTCTCCATAAATGTGTCATTTTTACACCTAAATGTCCGACATTTTTTCACATTTTTTTCATATACAGTACATGTCAGAATTGTTTTCTTATAAATTTATTTTTCTCATAAATCTGTAACTTTATTCTCATAAATTTGTGACAGTTTTTACATTTGCTGATTTTTTTGTTCTTCATTTGAGACTTTTTTTCTTGATTGCTTGGTTGAAGGTGCCTGATGTTGATGCAGAACGTCGATCTTCTCCTGGCTGATCTTCACGCCCACACGTTTCCACATTTATTCTCATAATCCTGCATATGTTTTCTCATGAATTTGCTATTTTTTCTTGTACATCTGAGACTTTATTCTCCTGGCTTTGTGAGATTTTATTCAAATGACCGAAGCTGCAGTCATTTCATTTGAGAATCATGATAAAAAGAACAATTCTGACAAATTTAGAAATCAGTGAAATGTAAAGCTTCTCCAAAACCACCGAGTTTTTACATCACAAATGTACTCAAGCAAAAGTACCCTGCAGTAAATGTACTCACAAAAGTACAGTTTCATAGAAGAAAGTTCTTCTATAAACCCAGAAACAAACCATCTAAAGTAAACTGACAGTGTTGCCAGATCCTGACCCTGTGGGGGGGTCAGAGCCCTCAGCCATGTCGGACCGCCGTTCATCGATTCAGAAAAGTCATCCCAACGCCCCAGGAGAGCCGATCGATGGGAAGTGTAGTTATCAAATCACCGTGTGGTTTCCTGCTCTTTATTTTCTCCTTTCCCCCCGTATGATGTCTGTCCTTGGTCCCTCCCCCCGCCTCCTCAAATTGCACCCCCCCGGGCCTTCTGTCCCAACATATGATCTCACACGACCTCGAGTGCACGGCGCCTCGGGAGCTCTGGTTTGAGCTGCATTCTATTCTTAGGAGGAGTGGAGTCAGAGCAAAGTGTGACAGGATTGTTGGGTTTGAATTATTAAAGGAGGGGGCGGGGCCACATGGTAGGGGAGGGTGTCTTGACGGAAATGAAGAGGAAGGTCATCCCATTGGCTCAGCTGTTATTTAACAGAAATGCTGATTGTTTTCTTCTTCGGTGGTTTCTTGTCCTGTTCTGCTGAATGAGACATCCTCGCTCCACCGCTGTGACACGTTGTTCTATAATCTGTGAAACCACAGAGTCATTGTTGGTGTTCTCACATCCGTCCTGTCAGACGGGGGCGTGTTTAAATGTGGAGACACCATCGGTCATTTCCCGGGTTCGTCTCCAGGTGAGGTTTGATCTGTCATCTTCGCTAACAGTGGAGGTCTGTTTCTGTGTGACACTGTTATTCTGACAAGAAAAGCTGAACGTTAAGACAAAAACCTGACAGGTTCAAAATGTTTATAAATGACAACCCCCACCCCCACCTACTAATAATGTGGACAGATCATTTTATTTTATGAGATATTGAGAAACTTCCTAGGTCAATTTCAACAATATTTCACATTATTAATCCACTTTAACCTGAGCTGTTACTGGATTAGGAGGGACCAAATACACTGTGTTCCAAATTATTGTGCAAATAGGATTTTAGTGTCATAAACATTCAATTTCTTGTTTTTCAATTAAACTCATGGTTGGTGTTGTGTCTCGGGACTCTTTGGATCATTGATATCAATCTCAGACACCTGTCATAAGTAGTTTGCCAGGTGAGCCCAATTAAAGGAAAACTACTTCAGAAGGATGTTCCACTTTACTAAGCATGTCACAGGTTTCATGCAGTATGGGAAAGAAAAAGGATCTCTCTGCTGGCGAAAAGCGTCAAATAGTGTAATGCCTTGGACAGGGTATGAAAACAGATATTTCACGAAAACTTAAGCGTGATCATCGTACTGTGAAGAAATCTGTGGCTGATTCAGAGCACAGATGGGGTTTGTACAGATAAAGGCATAATGAGGAAGGTTTCTGCCAGACAAATTCATCAGATTAAGAGGGCAGCTGCTAAAATGCCATTACAAAGCAGCAAACAGGTATTTGAAGCTGCTGGTGCCTCTGCAGTCTCACAAACCTCAAGGTGTAGGATCCTAAAGGGGCCTGCAGTTATGCATAAACCTACTATTCAGCCACCCTAACCAATGCTCACAAGCAGAAACGGTTGCAGTGGGCCCAGAAATACATGAAGACTAATTTTCAAACAGTCTTGTTGACAGAAGAGTGCCGTGCAACCCTGGATGGTCCAGATGGATGGAGTAGTGGATGGTTGGTGGATAGCCACCATGTCCCAACAAGGCTGTAAGGTCAGCAAGGAGGTGGCAGAGTCATGTTTTGGGCCGGAATCATGGGGAGAGAGCTGGTAGGCCCCTTGAGAGTCCCTGAAGGTGTGAAAATGACCTCAGCAAAGTATATAAAGTTTCTGACTGACCACTTTCTTCCATGGTACAAAAAGAAGAACCATGCCTTCTGTAGCAAAATTGTCTTCATGCATGACAATGCACCATCTCACGCTGCAAAGAATATCTCTGTGTCATTGGCTGCTATGGGCATAAAAGGAGAGCAACTCATGGTGTGGCCCCCATCCTGCCCTGACCTCAACCCTATTGAGAACCTTTGGAGCATTCTCAAGCAAAAGATCTATGAGGTTGGGAGGCACACATCAAAACAGCAGCTCTGGGAGGCTATTCTGACATCTTGAAAAGAAATTCAAGCAGAAACTCTTCAAAAACTCTCAAGTTCAATGAATGCAAGAATTGTGAAGGTTATATCAAAGAAGTGGTCCTATGTTAACATGTAACTTGGCCTGTTAAGATGTTTTTGACTGAAATAACTTTTGATTTCAATAAATATGACCTCCTAATGCTGCAAATTCAACAAATGACCATTTTCAGTTCATTACAACCAATAAAATGTTTTGAAACTCTGTTGCGCATAATAATTTGGAAAAGTGCATCCATCCATCCATCCATCCATCTTCTACCGCTTAATCCTTTCGGGTCGCGGGGGGGCTGGAGCCTATCCCAGCATCTTTGGGCGAGAGGCAGGGTACACCCTGGACAGATCGCCAGTCCATCGCAGGGCCAACATAGAGAGACAGACAACCATTCACTCTCACATCCATACCTAAGGACAATTTAGAATCCCCAGTTTTGATGCCAGTTAACCTAACTAGCATGTTTTTGGCATGTGGGAGGAAACCGGAGTGCCCGGAGTAAACCCATGCAGACACGGGGAGAACATGCACACAGAAGGGTCACCGATGGTCTGGGGGTGGGATCGAACCCACGATGGTCAAGGGTGGAATCGATCCCATGACCTTCTTGCTGTGCTGCCACTGTGCTAACCACTGCGCCACCGTGCTGCCCGGAAAAGTGCATTTTGATTATTTTTTTTTAATTTTTGCAAAAAAATAGTTTTCATTGAGAGGTTTGTTCATTAAAATTTAAATTATGCTCTAACGGTTGATGACTTGAAAATTATACTGACTGTCATTTGCATCGACTGTTTAGGAAAATCAAAGACAAATATCATTTGCATAATAATTTGGGACATGGTGTATATTCCTGTGCTAATTTTTTGACCACATCCTTCACATTTTTACCCCGGGCTCTTGTATACACTCAAGGGATTTAGTAAAGCACCACTCTATTTTTGGACCAGTTTGGGGAGAGGTTTTCTTTATTAAGAAAACTAGTTGTGCAAATGCATGTAGGGTAATTCCCAACATTTGGGATTTGGTCATGCCTGACTGATTATTGTGAGTGCTGCGGCATCTCAAAACACAGTTTGGAGGAGGAAGTCACAATACCTCAAGGTATGGTGCTTATGTTTCTTGGCAATTTTCTTTTGGTCCTTTTTTGTTTGTTTTGTCACTGATTAAATTAGGATATTCATTAAAAGGTAGTGAGAAGCAATATATGAGTTGTCATTTGGATACAACACAAACTACACCAATGAATTTACAAATAAATGTAGTAGTGTGTTATTAAATCATTTGAGCATTTATGAAGAGGGGGGGCGCTGAAAAGTTCATAGGCTGAAAAGATTATAGTGGTCAAATTTGACCAAATGTGGTTTATTTTTCAACATAGTCTCCCCTTCGGTCCACACACTTCTTCCATCTGTGTTGCAGAGCTTGGATCCCTGTGGATGGCCAAATTTGACCACTATGAACTTTTCAGTCTATGAACTTTTCAGCCCCCCTCGTATATCATATTGAGCTGATAAACACATTCAAAATCATGTTCAGACTACTTTTTTTTTAAATTTACAATTGTTTTTTGGGTGCTCTCCTATTCAACTGTCATTTGCACTACTTCATGTCACAAACTGCACCTGTAATTGTCCTGAATTAGGGCTTTAGTAGAGAGGGAATCTATGGTAGCCCAGAGAGCTCACGGCAATGCAAAAGCCACAGCACTATGGCAAACAGTGCATCACAAATAAAAAAATCACAACACAAATACAAAAGAATGCTCATGTTTCATAAATTAGCATGCTAATGTTAGCATTATGCTGCACTCATTAGAGTGGAGCCCACTTAGAATGGTCTGTGTGCATGTTTGTTTTTTTTTTTTCTTGTTAGCATGCTAACCTTATTAGTTATCAGCTGGAGGTTTCTTCCACCTAAAAGGGAGTTTTTTCCTCTCCACTATTGCCAAGTGCTGCTCACAGGGGATTGCCTGATTGCTGGGGTCTTTCCGCAGTTGTGGGGTTTTCCCCTACAGTTTAAAAGTGCTATGAGACAAATGTGATCCCTCTAAAGAGGGATCACTTTAGAGGGATCACACTCCTCAGCCTCCCTGGGAAGGTCTATGCCAACGTACTGGAGAGGAGAGTCCGGCCGTTGGTCGAACCTCGGATTCAGGAGGAGCAATGTGGTTTTCGTCCTGGCCGTGGCACATCGGACCAGCTCTTTATCCTCTCGAGAATTCTTGAGGGTTTGTGGGAGTTTGCCCAACCAGTTTACATGTGTTTTGTGGACTTGGAGAAGGCATTTGACCGCGTCCCTCGTGGTTTTTTGTGGGGGGTGCTTCGGGAATATGGGGTATCGGGCTTGTTGTTACGAGCTATTCGGTCTCTGTACGACCGTTGTGAGAGTTTGGTTCATATTGCCAACAATCGGTCGGAGTCATTCCCAGTGAGAGTTGGACTCCGCCAGGGCTGCCCTTTGTCACCGATCCTGTTCATAAATTTTATGGACAGGATTTCTAGGCGCAGCCAGGGAATGGAGGGTGTCATGCTTGGTGACCACAGGATCTCATCTCTGTTATTTGCAGATGACGCTGTCCTGTTGGCTTCATCCAGCAATGACCTACAGCTCTTGCTGGGACGGTTTGCCGCTGAGTATGAAACGGCTGGGATGAGAATCAGCACCTCCAAGTCCGAGTCCATGGTCCTCAGCCAGAAAAAGGTGGATTGTCCTCTCTGGGTTGGGGACAGGCTCCTGCCCCAAGTGGAGGAGTTTAAGTATCTTGGGGTCTTGTTCACGAGTGAGGGGAAAATGGAGCGAGAGGTTGACAGACGGATTGGAGCAGCATCTGCAGTGATGTGGACATTGTACCGGTCTGTTGTGGTGAAAAGGGAGCTTAGTTCTAAGGCAAAGCTGTCAATTTACCAGTCAATCTACGTTCCTACTCTCACCTATGGTCACGAGTTTTGGGTAATGACCGAAAGAACAAGATCATGGATACAAGCGGCTGAAATGAGCTTTCTCCGCAGGATTGCTGGACTCACCCTCAGAGATAGGGTGAGGAGCTCAGTCATCCGGGAGAGGCTTAGAGTAGAACCGCTGCTCCTCCACATTGAAAGGAGCCAGTTGAGGTGGTATGGGCATCTGATTAGGATGCCTCCTGGATGCCTCCCACTTGAGGTGTTTCAGGCACGTCCCACTGGGAGGAGACCCCAGGGCAGACCCAGGACTCGGTGGAGAGACTATGTCTCCCAGCTGGTCTGGGAACGCCTTGATATCCTCTCTGAAGAGCTGGAGCAGGTGGCGGGGGAGAGGGAAGTCTGGGCTTCTCTGCTTGAACTGCTGCCTCCGTGACCCGGACCTCCGGAAAAGCGGTAGAAGATGGATGGATGGATGGATGAGACAAATGTTGTTGTGAAATGGTGCTATATATGTATATAAAGTTCAACTGAATTAGTGTCACTGCTAACATAATGTTATTGTCATAGCTAACGGTAACACTAACATCTGCATGCTAATGGTAACATTAGTATGCTAACTTATGAAACAGCCACATAAGAATGTGAGCATACTAATGCTAGCATTGATGCTAACGATGAAATGCTTTGTGTTGCGAATTTTTGTAGTTGTGTTGCAGCACCTGCAGTTTTGCTGTGGCTTTTGCATTGTAGTGATCTCTCCTGGCCACCGTAGGAAACTATTCTGAGGGGTTCATCTGAGACAGTTAAACACCGACTGATCCAGCCGTTTTAGCTTCATTTTAAGGGTCAAACATGGATCCATGTGGATTTTTTTCATATTGTGTTACCTGAGCTCAGATCACACATTATTTTGTTGTTTTTGTTTTTTTACGAGCTCTCGGTACGCTGCAGAGCTGAAACTCCTTCGCAAACAGAAAACTCCAGCATCCTCCTCCACTCATCTGCAGTGTGTCACCCTGTCCTCCTCCTCCTCTTCCTCCACGTTAATCTCCTCAGATGTGGAGCTAATAAACCTTTTCATGAAGCTCCTGTTCTCATTATTCAACACACACACACAGAACCTGAGGTTTTAACTGAGCCCGTGTGTGTGTGTCTGTATGTGCGCGCGCGCGCGTGTGTGTGTGTGAGGACGGTGACAAGTATTTTTAAAGCAGCTTTCGTCTGAATTTCAAAGCTCACGCTCACATGTGGAGGAGGTACGGATTAATTTTGTGCTAAACGAGCTGACAGCGACGACGCATCTTCGTAAGCTGATTTCACTCCAGTGAAGTTGGAGGATGGGGGGAGGTGAGGAAAAGAAATCAAATCTGTCAGCAAATGTGGAGCACGTTCAGTTTGTTTTATTAAATATTTTCATGTACAGTAAATCTCCCTCTCTTTCACTTTTTATTCATCGCTCACATATCTGTCTCTGTTTCTCGTTTCCTGACAGCTGAAGTCAGACCAAGACTGAGACATACTTTGTAGTTTACTTTACCACATCACTGTTCTCACTGATAGTTTTACATGTTCATTATAACCATGGCTGGACCTCCGGATTCATCACATCATTAGCATTAGCTTTATCATCTGACAGCAGTCTGTGTCTATCACATTAGCATTAGCATTACATGCTACGACAGTCTATCTACCATATTAGCATTAGCACTAGGCAATCCACAACAGTATGTATCAACCATATGACATCAGATTTAGCTTTATCATCCTACAACAATTTGTATCTATGACATTAGCATTAGCTCTATCAATCTACAACAATCTGTGTCTACCACATTAGCATTAGTTTTATCAATCTACAGCTGTCTGCATCAACCACATTCACATTAGCCTTAGCTTTATTTATGCTAAAAAAAAAGTCTTTCTGTACGACATTAGCATTAGCTTTGTCAGTGCTGCCAACTCCAGAAAAGCTTGGAGTGAGACTGTGCATAGATAAGACTGTGAGGTAGGGGTGGAGTGAACGTACATGTGCATAATACACAAAGTTTTTTCAACACATACCCTTCTTCACGTCATCCCATACCTGGACTGTAACTGAATCATTTGAAGGTAAAATGAAGGAGAATAAAACATGTGGACAACAGAGGACAGAAGAAGGAAAATAAGAGATGGAATAACAGGATTTGGATGGAAGCCTTTTGTGTATTTTCAGTGAGCCGATCTGTGCACAATAACATCCCAACCATGACAAAGCATCCTCCAGGATTCCTACTCTTAAATCCCTCCTGCCTGATTACAAGCAGCACATCAGCGGTTACACATTCCTCCTGAACAGACACTTGCCACCTTCAAATCCTTCAATCACGTGGAGGTTGTAATGCTAATCTGAGACTTCCATAGAAGTGATGAGGAGGGTTTAAAACCACAAAAAGTCTGATTGATTTCAGGCTGAAACACTGGAGAAACTAAACTCGCGTTCCCACCAAAATGTACTGGAACTGTTTGAGGAGAACTACCACTTAGGTCAGATTTTAATGATGTTTGATGATGTCATCACATAAGGCTGGTGGTTGACACCTTTTGCGAATGACAGCCATATCCGAGCAAATTTTATTCTAAGAAATTTACAACTTCGTCCACAAGCTCTGCTTCCTCTTTGGAAAGCTGGTCAGTGGGATTGAGGAGATCTTCGAAGTATTCCTTCAGTGCCCCATCCGCACCATACACAGCGTGGAAAGGGAGCTGCTTCCCCCTCCTGAGTCACCAGACAGTTTGCCAGAATCTCTTCGAGGCCGACCGAAAGTCTTGTTCCATGGCCCTACCGAATCCCTCCCACACCTGAGGTTTTGCTTCAGCAACCATCCGAGATGCACTCTGTTTGGTCTGCTGGTAAACCTCAGCTGCTTCGGGAGTCCCACAAGCCAACCAAGCTTGATAGGACTCCTTCTTCAGCTTGACGGCCCCCCTCACCACTGGTGTCCACCACTTGGTTCGGGGGTTGCCACCACGAGATGCACCAACAACCTTGTGGGCACAGCTCTGGGCAGCCGCTTCAACAATAGAGGTGGAGAACACGGCCCATTCAGATTCCATGTCTCCAGATTCCCTCGGAATGTGGTCGAAGTTCTTCCGGAGGTGGGAGTTGAAGAACATTCGGACAGGGGCCTCAGCCAGACATTTCCAGCACACCCTCACTATACATTTGAGTCTACCAGGTTTGAATGGCTTCCTCCCCTGCCATCGGATCCAACTCACCACCAGGTGGTGATCAGTTGATAGCTCTGCACCTCTCTTTACCTGAGTGTCCAAGACATACCGTCACGGGTCTGATGACACGATAACAAAATTGATCATCAACCTGCGGCCTAGGGTGTCCTGGTGCCAGGTGCAAATATGGACACCCTTATGCTTGAACATGGTGTTCGTTATGGACAAACCATGGTTGGCACAGAAGTCCAATAACTGAACACCACTTGGGTTCAGATCGGGCAGGCCTTTCCTCCCAATCACACTCCTCCATGTTTCACTGTCATTGCTCACGTGCACACTGAAGTCCCCCAGTAGGACAATGGAGCCTCTACAACTCACCCATCACAGGGGCTGAGGTTGCCAAAGTGGTTAAAAAACGCTTCAGTGGCCGGGCCCCGGGGGTGAGTGAGATTCGCCCTGAGTACCTCAAGGCTCTGGATGTTGTAGGGCTGTCATGGCTGACACGCTTCTGCAACATTCCGTGGAAGTCGGGGACAGTACTTTTGGCATGACAAATTGGGGTGGTGGTTTCTTTCTTCAAGAAGGCGGACTGGAGGGTCTGTTTCAACTTTAGAGGGATCACACTCTTCAGCCTCCCTGGAAAGGTCTACGCCAAGGTTCTGGATAGGAAAGTCTGGTCGTTGGTCGAACCTCGGATTCAAGAGCAACAATGTGGTTTGAGAATCCTTGAGTTTGCCCAACCACTTTACATGCGTTTGCCCAACCAGTTTACATGTGTTTTGTGGACTCGGAGAAGGCATTCAACTGCGTCCCTTGTGGGTTTTTTTTGTCAGGGGTGCTTCGGGAGTATGGGGTAGCGAGCTTGTTGTTATGAGCTATCAGGTCTCTATACGACCATTGTGAGAGTTTGGTTCGTATTGCCAACACTCAATCTAACTCATTCCCAGTGAGAGTTGGACTCCGCCAGGGCTGCCCTTTGTCACCGATCCTGTTCATAATTTTTGTGGACAGGATTTCTAGGCTCAGCCAACGAATGGAGGGTGTCATGCTTGGTGACCACAGGATCTCATCTCTGCTGTTTGTAGATAATGTCATCCCACTGGCTTCATCCAGCAATGACCTACAGAGCTTTCTGGGATGGTTTGCTGCTGAATGTAAAGTGGATGGGATGAGAATCAGAACCTCCAAGTCCGAGTCCATGATCCTCAGCCAGAGCAAGGTGGATTAGGTCCTCTCTGGGTTGCAGACAAGCTCCTGCCCCAAGTGGAGGAGTTTAAGTATCGGGATCTTATTCATGAGTGAGAGGAGAATGGAGTGAGAGATTGACAGATGGATCGCAGCAGCATCTGCAGTGATGTGGATGTTGTACTGGTCTGTCGTGGTTAAGAGGGAGCTGAGCTCTAAGGCAAAGCTGTCGATTTACCAATCAATCTATGTTCCTACCCTCAGAACTCAGAACTCAGAACTCAGAAAAGATTTATTGCCAAGTACATTAACAGATACTGATAACAGATCACTGATAATATACGAGGGATTTGACTTGACACAGAAAACGCCCTGCATTTCCGGTGACACGGCTGCATCTGAAACGTGCCTGCCAACAGGAGGGTACAGGAAGCATTGGAAATAATACAATAGGAAGGAGCAAAAAAATCATTGATTTCAGAATAGTGGTCATATGTGATCAATATTATGATTACAAAGAAAAAAAAGCCCTCAATGCACAATCAGCAGACCAAAAAAGTTCACAGGACACAAAGAGAGCAGTGAGTGAATCATCTTTATCATCAGTTTGTGAATCAGTATGAGTGTAATGTTGGAAGTAGGTGTTGTATCAGTTAAGAACAACAAGGACTCTTTGGCAGGAGATGTTTTGTCTAGCTGCTAGCATTGTCCTTGGTCATGCAGCTGCCTGTCCGAAGGCCATGAGCTCAATGTTTTGAAAACAAAGACTGCAGATGATCAGGAGGATTTTTGTGAGGGAGTCAGATTAAGTCGAATAGTACTGATCACAGAGAGGAAACTTTATATTCTCTTGCAGATTCAGTACTTAATCCTTCATTGCTGGGCGTTGAGTCCATCGTGGATGGTCCTAAGCGTAATCATGATGTAATCCACCTTCCGAGACAGTTCTCCATTTGTCGCTATCAGGGTCCTCTCCATTTTTTCAATTTGATGGATGCACCTCGCCTGGCCAGCATTTTGATAGGTTGTATCCATCTTCCACAATTTGCGGTACACCAGGACAATCCCAGATCCAATCAGAACGATCCCAATCACCATTACCACGAAGACGTACAAATCTTCTACATCTTCGATAAAAAGATCAGTCAGGCACAAGAGTTTCCAATTACTTGTCTCCCGTAAATAGCCCGCAGCAGCCGTTCCTGCGGGGCAAACAACCTCCCCCGGGGCACTTTTCCTCGTTGAAAAAGACAGTGTCAATTGCGTTCAAAGCCCAGCTTATTAATTCTGTAATTTCTTTTGATAATCAGCAGTAAAGACGCAGACCTCACCTATGGTCATCAGCTTTGGGTAATGACTGAAAGAATGAGATCACAGATACAAGCGGCTGAAATGAGCTTTCTCAGCAGGATTGCTGGATTCACCCTTGGAGACAGGGTGAGGAGCTCAGTCATCCGGGAGGGGCCCAGAGTAGAACTGCTGCTCCTCCACATTGAAAGGAACCAGTTGAGGTGGTTTGGGCATCTGATTAGGATGTCTCCTAGATGCCTCCCACTTGAGGTGTTTCGGGCAGGTCCCACATGGAGGAGACCCCGGGGCAGACCCAGGACACGCTGGAGAGACTATGTCTCCCAGCTGGTCTGGGAACACCTTGGTATCCTCTCTGAAGAGCTGGAGCAGGTGGCTGGGGAGAGGGAAGTCTGGGCTTCTCTGCTTGAACTGCTGTCTCCATGACCTACACCTCCGGAAAAGTAGTAAAAGATAGACAGATGGATGGAAATGTACAACTTGTCTCATGAATTGGAGACTTGTTGCAAAAATACTGCTTTTTCCACAAAAATGAGACATTTCTCTGGTCTAAATTAGCAAATTTTCACCTAAATTTGTAGCGTCTCTTGTAAATCAGAGACTATATTCATATGAAGTTGTTCTGTTTTGGTCAAAGCCACGTGGAATCACTGGTCATGGGCAAAAGAGCTGCATCTTCTAGGCTTTTGTAGTCCAAGCCGGATGAAGACGAGTGCTTTAGGGGTCCAGACAAACACTAGGGCAGGCAGAGACCACCAAGTATTTACAGTGGTGTGAAAAAGTGTTTGCCCCCTTCCTGATTTCTCATTTTTTTGTATGTTTGTCACACTTAAATGTTTCAGATCATCAAACAAATTTAAATATTAGACAAAGATAACAAAATAAACACAAAATGCAGTTTTTAAATGAAGGTATTTATTTATTATTTAGTTACATCTTGATGATCCCCAAGACTTCTGGGAAAATACTCTGTGGACTGATGAGACAAAATTTGAACTTTCTGGAAGGTGTGTGTCCCATTACATCCGGCGTAAAAGTAGCACAGCATTTCAGAAAAGGAACATCATACCAACAGTAAAATATGGTGGTGGTAGCGTCATGTCTGAGGCTGTTTTGCTGCTTCAGGACCTGGAAGACTTGCTGTGGTAAATGGAACCATGAATTCTGCTGTCTACCAAAAAATCCTGAAGGAGAATGTCCGGCCATCTGTTCATGACCTCAAGCTGAAGTGCACTTGGGTTCTGCAGCAGAACAGTGATCCAAATCAAATCCAAAACACACCAGCAAGTCCACCTCTGAATGGCTTAAGAAAAACAAAATGAAGACTTTGGAGTGGCCTAGTCAAAGTCCTGACCTGAATTCAATTGAAATGCTGTGGCATGACCTTAAAAAGGCGATTCATGCTCGAAAACCCTCCACTGTGGTGGAATTACAACAATTCTGCAAAGATGAGTGGGCCAAAATTCCTCCACAGTGCTGTAGAAGACTCATTGCCAGTTATTGTGAATGCTTGATTGCAGTTGTTGCTGCTAAGGGTGGCCCAACCAGTTATTAGGTTTAGGGGGCAATTACGTTTTTACACAGGGCCATGTAGGTTTGATTTTTTTTTCTTCTTAATAATAAACACCTTCATTTAAAACTGCATTTTGTGTTTACTTGTGTTATCTTTGTCTAATATTTAAATTTGTTTGATGATTTGAAACAATTAAGTGTGACAAACATACAAAAAAAAATGAGAAATCGGGAAGGGAGCAAGCATTTTTTCACAGCACTGTACGTACCGGTCTTGACTTGGTCCTGAACCTTCAACTCCTGTATCTCACGGAGCAGTGAATGGTGGTGAACGTGACAATTTTGAGTTGTCAGAGTTTATAAATGGTTGTCAAACCGTCTGCAAACAGTTTTTGTTTTTTGAATTTTCTTGGTGAATTTTTTTTTCTACAAACTGTTCCAACCACTTACAAATGGCTGTAAACAGCTGAAATAGGTGTCACTAAAGTTCTTTTTGGTTCGCCAAGTAGTAAACACTAGCAACTGTTTAAGACCCCTTACAACAAAACTTTTTGGGATCTTAAAAACTGCATACAAATCCTGAAGAAACCCAAAAAATCTAAAGTTCTTGAAAGTTCCTCAGCATTCACCGCTCCATGAGATCCTTTTCTGATTTTTGGTGACATTCATCAGAAAAGTTGGTGAATCCAAAAATCTCCATGTTCATCAACATTTGCCACTCCATGAGATACTACCCTAAAGTCCTGGTCTTGGTACATTCTGGTCTTGACTGCACCACTAGCTTGTAGACTACGGTGGTTCAAGGCTAAGCTGATAAATGGACAATATTCAAAGGTCGCTACAAAAATTCTTTTTTAATTCACATTCAGCATTCAACTCTATAGACTGCTGACTAGCGTTGTAGTCAAGACCAGACCTAGACCAGACCCAGGCCAGGTCCAGACCATGACCACTGTATATGTACTGTAGGCCTTTTCTGGTCTTGGTGAGGTCTGGACTACAACCCCACTGCTGACACACCTCAGTGTCACATGAAGGTTCCAGTATTTTTGAAGCATTCCAGCTGTGGAGTAGTGGCTAAAATGGGTACCAGTAAGAGATTTTCAAGGACTAAAAAGGTCACTGGTTTTCTTGGAGGGAGAGAGTAAAAAACAGTAAGTACAGGTATTCCCAAAATGTTCCCGCAGTGGCAGCAATCATGGGAAAAACATCTGCTGCATCTCAGATTCCGGGCGTGGCTGTAGTTCCTGTATTAATCACAGTGAGAGCTTTGTTCATTTTACTCATTGCTTTGTGTTTTTCTTGCCCTGCCTCAACAGTATACATACGTCGGGCCAACGTCAGTAAGTTTACATCAGGAACACATCTTATAGAAGCCGACATCTAGCCATTTCCTTACCAATAAGCAAATGACCCCTATGTTTGGTAGTGATCAGAGGCGCTGTTGACATGGATTGGCAGGCACATTTCCATCAGTCTGCCCCAGGGCAGATGTAGCTACAGTAGTAGTTTACCGCTACTATTGTCTGTCTGTGGATTGAATGAATGATGGATTTTCATTGTAAAGCACTTTAGGTTTCTTGAAAGGTGGTATATAAATGCAAATCAGTATTATTATTATAAGATTTATTAGAAGTATTCCCCATGTAAACCTGGGCTCTCGGATTGATGTACAGCATGTGTGCTGTTGGGGTGAAGTCATTGTTGCTTTTACCTTCTGGACAGTGAACGTCCGTATGACATACTCGGCCAGCGGCTCAGTCTCTATAAGCGTCACCTTGATGTCCCCGTAAACCTCCGTTTCATCAGGCCAGTAACGGACACACTTCACCTGCGGGAAGAAGAGTCATGTGACCTTGTCATTAGCCAACAAGGATCTGTGATTATTGCTACAGGTAGAACTTTGGTTTCTTTGGCCTCTTTTTTAGATGACAAACCCACCCGTCCGACCTCCACCAGGTTGGTAACCATGACAATGGAGGCTGAGTTCTCCTGCCAGACCATCCTCCAGTAATCCCTCACTGTCTCCTGCATGGGCCCTAACACACACACACACACACACACACACACACACACACACACACACACACATACACACACACACACAGAGACAGAGAGAGAGAGTTTGAGGTAATGAGCTCTTAAATTTGTCCAAGGGAGTTTATGCGACGTTTCAGATTTAGGAGGTGGAGGTAATGGGCTACCAGTCCAAGAGGACCGCAGTTAGTGGATGTCTGCCGCTGAGTTAATTACCTTGTGTGGCGATGTAATGTCTGGGTCTGTGGTATCCCTGAGAGAGAGAAAGAAACATTAAAGCAGTCTGAACACTACAGTTGCCTCTTTATTCATCTGGTCAGCTGTGTTTTCTTCTGTCTGCAGTTTTCATGGTGGAGAAACAAACACACACACACACACACACACGACATGTACATTATTAAAGAACTCCTCTTCTCACTTTCTGAGGTTCTCCTTTATTCTAGAGTGTTCTGTAGGATTTCTTTCACATCCCAGCCAGCATGTTCATGTGGGCGCCACCAAAGGCTGAATCTGAGCTGTCTTATAGGTCCCATGTGGGTTTGTCTGTGGGTTCCACATTGGGCCAATCTGTGTTTGCCCACATGGACTTTACCTGTCATACAGGTGAGTGGGTAATATGTTTACTGACTGAACACATCTGGGCCCCATATTAGTTTAATACTGGTGAGCAAGTTTCAGTAATGGCCCATTTCCTCTAGCACCTACTCAGCCTGACTTGCCTCGACTCTAGTCGGTTTGTAGGGTTTTCCATTAGTACCTATTACCTGGTACTAGGTACTATTTTGGTACCTTATCTAGTGAAATTCCAAGTGTGCTGAGTCAAACTGAAACTATGACGTCAACAGATTGCAGGCCATCGAGTGGCCAGGGCGTAATGTCAGTGGATGTGAGCAATATCTTCACTAACTAACTAACTAACTAATCTGCACTTATATAGCGCTTTTCTAGTCACAAAGACCACTCAAAGCGCTTTCATTAATACTAACCCTCTATTCTAAGGGCCTATAGGAAACAAATATCTAGGGACAATTTAGAACAGCCAAATTAACCTAACATGCATGTTTTTGGCATGTGGGAGGAAACCGGAGAAATCCCGGAGTAAACCCACGCAACACGGGGAGAACATGCAAACTCCACACAGATCACTGTTGGTCGGGGATCGAACCCACGATCCCACAATCCCCCGGCCAAGGGTAAACTGTGCTGCCGCAGTGCTAACCACTGCGCCACCGTGCAGCCCAAGATTTAAAATTGCCACTTGCAAATTCGGCCGTGAGTTTTCACTATTTCTGTGATAATCAACAAGATAAATGGCTACACAAATCAACCACATGGTCCAACAACAAGGTTTGGACTCTTCTGTGCTTGGTGGCTGATGAGAGAGTCCAGAGGGAACTACAGGGCTGAAAGGTTCATATAGTGGTCAAATTTGACCAAATGTGGTTATTTTTCGGCAGTCTCTCCTTCAGTCCACACACTTCTTCCATCGATGTTGCAGTGCTTGCATCTCTGCTTTTGAAAAATAAACTACATTTGGTCAAATTTGACCACTATGAACTTTTCAGTCTATAAACTTTTCAGCCCCGTCGTCAGTGGAGCGACCCAAAATGAAATACCATTAGGCCTCCGAGCTGATGGCTGCTCACGGGGAAGATAGTGAATGTTTTGTGAGCTTAAACATCTTTTACGTTATTTATCCCATTGGTGGCAAGCTCACTTTGAACAAACAAGGATATCGCTTGTTTTGTTTCCTGTATGAAGACAAAGAGCTAGCTAGTTAGCTAGCTAGGTAGCCATCAACGCTAACTCCATGCTTTACTTGTATTTTGCGCTTGCTGTAATAAGTATTTGCTTCTGACAGCAAAACATCAGCATGTCAACTACATAACGTGATAATGGGCCGCCTTCATGTAATGAACCCAACCACCTTGAGGTGGTACTCAGTTGTTATGGAAAATGACCTAAACTGTGTCAGACCGAGTAGTCAGGAGAGAGTTGAGCTGAGAGTTGAGCTGAGTAGCGGCTAGTGGAAAAGTGGCTTCATGCTTGTGCCATTGGCAAAATTATAAAAAAAAAAAAAGTCACAAATTTTTGAGGGAAAAAAATGTAAAACTTTATGAGAAAAAAGTAAAAAAAAATTGCAAAAAAATAGAAGCAAATTTACAAAGAAAAAGTCACAAATTTATGAGAAAAAAATGCAAGTTTCAGTAAAGTAATTACAAATTCTTTAGAAAGTTCCAAATTTACAAGAGAAAATTAGCAAATTTGCAAGAAAAAAAATCAAAATTTTACAAAAAAAATAACAAATTTATGAGAAAATATTGCAAGTTTACAGTAAAAAAAAAAGTTGCACGTTTATGAAAAAGTTTCAATTTTTCAAGAAAAAATATCAAATTCATGAGAAAACCAGTTGAAAATCGGTAGACCGGTAAAGTCCATGTGGGCAAACACAGATGGGGCCAACGTGAAACCTGTGAACCAACCCACATGGGACTGCAGAGTTGTCTGAAAGGCCTCGTTTGGATTGGCTGTTCTCTTCTGTGAAGTCATCACGTCACTACTGAACAGACCTGATCCTGGATAGTCTGCTACACCCTCTATGAGGAGGACAACAGGAAGTTTCCTTCGAAGCTAGCATAGCTACAGTGCAGCTTGCTTAGCTGACCGTGGTTTTTCAAGCCCTTGTTATAATCAGCAGGTGATTTGAAGGGGGATGACGTCCCCCTTGTTAGCCTGTCATCCCCCCATGCTACAACAGAACATGTCAGTGAGCGTAGTGTTGCAAATGTACAGAGAAAATATTGAGAATTCATTAGAAAAAAGTTGCAAACTTAATAGAAATTGTTTCAATTTATGAATACATACTTGGATTTAATTAGAAAGTAATAAGAAAATCATCAAAATACATTTGCTGAGTTTTTGCCTTGAAAATTTGCACTTTTTCTCCAAATTTTGCCACATTTTTCTTGTAAATTTGCAACCTTTTCTCTTAAATTTGACACTTGTTTCTCATAATTATAATTTTCACAAATTATCATTTTGTCTGAAAATGGTGCTTCATTTTTCTTTGCATATTTTTGCCTTTTTCCATGTAAAATTGTTACTTATTTTTTCATTAATTAGAATTTTTTTCCATATTATTTGTCTTTTTTCTTGTAGTTGTGACCTTTTTTCTCGTAATTTTACAACTTTTTTCTGATAAAGTTGCTAAGTTTTTCTTCAAAATTTGCTGCTTTTTTGTGGAAATTTGCAGCTATTTTCTTTACATTTTGCCATATTTTTAAATTTACAACTGATTTCACCTAAATTTATAACTTTTTTTCTTATAAATTTATAACTTTTTCTCAAGAGTTTATTACTTTTTTATATGGTGAATTAGCATATTATTTTTACACCTTTATTCATGTAAATTTGCACTAAATTTACATTTATTTTTACTGACAAACTTTGTTAAATTTGTGAATACCCCCCCCCCCCACACACACACACACACACACACACACTATCACCGCCCACCACCCCCGCCGCCTACTAGTCATAATTCTAGTCAGCGTATTCATTTACTCACACTTGGTGTATATCTCACTTTATCTGAGCCTTTTTTAATTATGTTTTCCTGGCATGACTTGGGTAAAGGAACTATTAGCATGGCTAGGTTAGTGGTGTGCGTTAGCTTGATCAGGGATTTTATGGCTCTTGCAGTCCCCTTACTACACCAGCTCACTCATTATTCCACAATCTATTATAGCTCTCATCATATTTTGGCTTATTTTATCAGATTTTAGCCATGATAGAGCATCCAAAGCTAACTGCTAGCCTAGCTCCTAGATGTCCATTTGTGTCTATTTTCTATAAAATAATATATTGCTTATTCTTGTGTTTCACTATTGTACTGAGTCCTGTGGAATCTGTTTCACAAAAGTCCACAGTTGTGGACTCAGGAACCAGTGTCTCAACCCCCCCCCCCCCCCCATCCTTACTAGACACCTGTTTACTGGATCATCAACCAACCCCTGGCCATGTATTTTATCCATAGACATTATTTTAGTTCCATTTCATTATAGTTTATTAAACTCTGGACGGCTAGCTGATTAGCAGCAGTTATTTCAAAGAGCATTGGACTTTCCTTCAACAAAATTCAAGAACACGGAGGCAGCTCTTTTCAGTGTAAACAATGGTATCAGATAGGTATAAAAATGAACTGTTTAAGTCATTTTTCTATAATGAGTCGGTAAAGTAATTATCATACAGTAACAGGCCTAGACATGTCTATGCACTCACATCGATGTAGTTGGCGTTGATGTAGTCCGAGTGGGGGTCTCCGTCCAGCAGCTGCAGGCGGACTCTGGTGTGGTCGTCTGTGGGGTCAGATGGCACACAAGTACAAACAGGCCTAAAGTTACATTTACCCACAGGAGGGAGCAGCAGGCTGAGGGGACGGACCCACCGAGCCGCTCTGCTAACAGCAACAACCAATTTTATTATCTCTGTTTTTCTAACTGAAAGCATAGAGGAAGAGGTGTCACACATTTAGTTGTGAGCCCGACTAAATCTACTGGAGGGCTAAATCTGGGCCCTGGGCCTTATGTTGTCATCTGTGGTTTAGAGGAGAAATGAAAATCAGATGAAACGAAAAACCACAACATTAGACCAAAGAATGTATCACTCTTGGTCTTGCCCAGGCTTCAACACTAACTGCTGCCCTCAGGAACAGCACCCAGAAGTGTTCATAAAGTTGTGTCAGAAGTCAGCGACACCGCTAGCAGCACTGAACAAGAAGAAGACCATTCATGAACATGATGGCTGGAATGCTCCTCAACCACAAAAGATCTCAAAGATCTAGAGCAGGCAGAAACTGAGGTTTTAAAAGGGAGTCTTTCCTCTCCACCTTGGCCGAGTGCTGCTCACAGGAGATCACCCGATTGCTGGGGTCTTTCTGCAACTGTGGGGTTTTCCCCTACACTTTGGCAGTACTATGAGATGACTGTTGTTGTGAAATGGCACTATATAAATAACGCTGAATTGAATTGAAGTTTTATGACTGAAATGTCCTGTAACATGACACATTTTTGGTTTAAAACGCCATTGAAAGATTTCAGGCAGTGACTTTACCAGCAATGAAGAGGTTAGAAATTGAACTGCTCCGAGTGGATATGAATGTTTTCACACCTGAATGTCCTCACTGAGGTCTGGATCATATTTCACGACTAAACTTTCCTCCGTACACCCATACGTCTGCCCAACTTTTGTAATTTTACATCAGGAATATGTCTTATAGAGGTCATTTACTGATTGACAAGACGCCGGCATAACGTCGACATCTTGTCAAGATGTATTCTCAATGTAAAATTTGTGTGTTGGACCGACACTGGTGTGATGTAGGTGTGACCCAAGATGAATGAAAGACCCGCAACCTACAGGAAGTTGCTACATTGATGCTGTCAGGATGGTCTTCAACCTTCGCCACCGCAGTACCTCATCAGACATGAGAGCTACTAAGTCCATCTTATAATAATAAGGTATTTGTTGGTTTATAACTCACCACCCAAATTTTCACAGTGGTCGAATGTAAAGTTATTTTAAAACGAGAAAAACAACTAAAGCAAACAATTTCCAAAATAAAGACGTGACACTGTCATCGCCATCATCAAAGGACAGGCATCAGAGACTAAACCTTTGTCCACCTCCCTCTGAGCATCAATTATTTTGTTCCACCATCATCATCAGTTCTAGTGGGAGACTGGGTTGCTGTCGTGGCAACAGCAGGTGATCACAGATGAGGAGCACTAATAAGAATAATTGGGCTGCTTTTTTACGGTTATTATCTTTGAAAGGGGAGATGGAGAGGAACAGAGGAGGCAGATCTCAGAGAACATGATGTTAGCACACCCGCTATTAAACAGGTTCTCTCTGAGGAACTTTTTATTTCACACAATCACACATGGGTTATTATTAATGCATTGCTCTATTCTGGATAAGGAAGTCTACTTTTTTCAATTATGTTAAAGGGAACAATAATAAAGTTGTGAATTTATGAGCAAACTGAAAAGTGCAAATCCAGCTGTAAGTTGTGATGATCAGATTCTGTTAGGAGGATACTTCTAATGATATGTTGGACATGTCGATCATTGATAAAAGTAGTTTATGACAGCGCACTGGGCACCAGACACATCATCTCATCGTCTTCACATCTCGTTCCAACCGATACACTCAACTGAGCTAACCTGAAGCACATGCTCAGACCTGCTGGCACCTGCTTCACGGCCTGCACAAACAGTCCACAGATCTCTGCTGCGGACTTCATCTCCGTCACGCTGCTGTGGGTCAGAATTCAGCCTGGCTTGTTCAAAGCAGCTGTAACTCAAGGTTTTATATTGTTTACCAACAGAAGAGGATGAAGACAGCAGGTGGTTGGTTACTTTTTATCAAAGAGGATGGGGTATTCACAAATTTAGCATGGGGTACAACCATATACGTATAAACTATACGTATAAACAAATTAGCAAGAATTAAGGTGCAAAAATATGATAAAAGACAGCAATTTACATTTTTTTAAAAAGTTGCAAATTATAATTAAATTTAACCAGATGAAGAAATCCAAATGAAGGTGCAAATTTAGAAGAAAAAAGTCACAAATCTGATGAAAAAAGAAGCAAATTTATTACCTCCGCCAAGGAGGTTATGTTTTCATCGGCGTTGGTTTGTCTGTCTGTTTGTCTGTCTGTTTGTTTGTTTGTTAGCAAGATAACTCAAAAAGTTATGGACGGATTTTCATGAAATTTTCACAGATTGTCAGAAATGGGGTATCCTACAGATGACTAGATTTTGGTGGTGATCCGGATCACCATCCAGAAGAAAATCGCCATTACGGAAAATGTGATTTTCGTGAATAACTACTGAACCACTAATCCTATCATTGTCAATCCAATTGCTAGTCATATGTTTTCATGGTCAAGGAATCTGAAAATGTACACACAAACACTGTTTGGGGGGAACTGTGGCGCTTGGCGGAGGTCTGCGCTCTCCGAGTGCTTTTGTAGTTTTAAAAAGTTGCAATTTTGCAAAAAAAAGTTGCAAATTTATGAAAAGTTAGAAATTTACAATAAAAATTCATGAAGAAATTTACACGAAAAAAGCTGCAATTTTATGAGAAAAAAGTTGCAAATTTGCAAGAAAAGGGTTGCAAATTTATGAGGAAAAAATTGCAGATTCATAAGAAAACGTTTCAAACTCATGAGAAAAGTATTGCAAATTTAACAGAAAAAAGTTGCAATTTTACAAGAAAAAGGCCGTAAATTCATGAGAAAAAGTAGCAAATTTGCAAAATAGTCACAAATTTATGAGAAAGTTGAAATTTTATGTGAAAACTTATATTTTTACAATATTAAAAGTTGCAATTTTGCAAAAAAAATAGCAAATTTATAAGAAAAAAGTTGAAAATTTATGAGAGGAAGTTGGAAAAATGTCCCCCTGTCTCGCCCTAGATTTACACTTATGAATGGGAATGGTGGGGGGGGGGGGTGACAGGTTAACAAGGGTCATGGTTCACCTACTGGGAGGGACAGGGTGAGATGGAGGCAGAGGATCCACTGTGAAGAAGACCAGCAGCATGTGCTCCACTTTAGGTGTTAAAATGCGCAGGACAGGCATGTTTGACTTCAGTGGTTGTTGAGAAGAATCAGACGTCCCCTGGACCTGAGCCAGAGACCGTCACCACACTGACACCTGAACCAGCTACACCAAAGGAGTCTCTCAAACTTATTCTCATGTCTTCAGAACAAACCCTTCCACTGATCTAAGGCTGGAGCACGAACAGAATGAGACGTTTCACCAAGTTTGGATCTCTTCATGAGCAAATCCATTATACCAAAGAGAAACTGGATAACTTAATTGGCCTCTGAAATCTAAATGGACTGACATTCTTGGATCATCTCAACACCTTCTCATGATGAACATCTGTAGATGGCTCATGCTCAGTTTCCAGCAGCTTGAGGGAATGATCTTTAAAGAGTTGGACCAAAGTTATGGAAGATTTCAGAGATCAGAATGATGAACATTTTCAGTCTTGGCACAGCCCTTCCTGAGATATCTGCATAAACACAAACCTGATTATTATAGTGCCATCTGTGGGGGCAGCGCCTTGATTTTAGGTCTTTGGGTAGTGAGGAGAATTTCTGACTTGACTGTAAAATTTCATGTTTCTGCACCTGACAGTTTTTGTTGCACATGCACTTTTAGTGGAGAAAAACAATCAGAATCAGAACAAGAACATGGGTTTGCTGCAGCTGCACTGCTTCAAATACTAAATATTAGGTTAAACAGCTGTTTGTCCAGAGTAAAGTCATTAGTTCTCATACAAATGTTTCTGTTGCTCATTTCTTTTGTCCAAATAACTAAATGTGGGAATAATATTGGTCTGCTCTGGCCTCTAATGTTGAACATCTTGCAACATTTCCCCCTCACATGCCCCCCTCCTTTCTGTGGGTGAGTATCAGTACGGCTCTGAACGCTGGAGCTCAGACTGAGCAAACATGTCATGTTTATTCAGAAAACAGCTGACAGGTTCAGCTGTGTTAAACAATCTCTGTGTGCTGTAGGATCCACACTTATTCATGACAGCTCCACCAAACACCGCCGGCTCCATTTCATTCCGCTTCTCTCCAGAGCAATACAGCCACCTGTTCAGGTTCTCTTCCACCTGCTCCCTGCTCTCACTACAGATCACAATGTCGTCTACAAACATCACGGTCCACAGAGACTCCTGTCTGACCTCGTCTGTCAGCCTGTCCGTCACCACGGAAACAAGAAGGGGCTCAGAGGTGATCCCTGATGTAATCCCACCCCCACCTTGAATCCATCCATCGCTCCTGTAGTGCACCTCACCACTGTCTCACTGTCTTCATACATGTCCTGCACTACCCTCACATACTTCGCTCCTCATACAGTACCACACTTGGTCTCTGTGCTCTCTAGATCCACAGAGACAGCGCAACTCCTTCGGGCCTTCTCTATACTCCTTCATCGGCACTCTTAAAGCAAACATTTTGGTGAAAACTCTTTTTCTTAAAGAGTCACTGTTATCAGAAATGGCCCCGACATTATTCATTTTAGTAATTTTATCATTTTATTTTTCACTCAGTTCGAAAGAACAAGGAAAAGAGTTGCAAATTTATGAGAAAACAGTTGCAATTTTACAATAAAAAGCTAAAAAAAAAATTATAGATTCGTGAGAAAAAAATTGGAATTTTGTAAAAAAAAAAAACGTCACAAATTTATGAGAAAGTTGCAAATTCATGGAAAAAAGGTTGGAGTTTTGCAAAAAAAATCACAAATTCATGAGAAAATTGCAAATTTTATGAGAAAAAAGTTGCATTTTTAAGATAGAAAGCTGCAATTTTGCAAAAAAAAAAAAAAGTCATATTGAAAAAAGTCCTGAATTCAAGAGACAAATTGACAAATCAGTGGGAATAAAGTTGTTAGTCGTCAAATAAGTTTTTTTAGTAGATACTTTGTTCGTCTTACTGCAGTAATATTTTGGTGAGTACTCATATGTGAGTAACTAAACCATGCAGTAACGACACTCAGCAGGTCTGTGATAGAGGAGAACGACCTCATCATCATCGTCCTCCACACTGCAGTAATTAGACAGAGCCCATGTTGGGGGCTGTCATAACAGAGGACAACCCCCCCCCCCCCCCCCCCCATCACGACCAGCAGGCTGGAGGCAGCAGGGAGTCAGGGAGGAGTCTCTGCCCAGGAAGGGAGCTCCTAATTGGGCTGGAATGGCAGCAGGGAGGGCGACTGTGGACACAGGCCACAGGTTTGAGGAGCTGCCGGTGAGAGAGAAAACGGACTCTAATTAGAATCACGGACCGACTACCGGCTCACATCCAGCTTCTGTTCCTCCTCTCTCCTTCCTGCGGCGTCGTGCCGACATTATTTTCTACTCATTAGAGGTCTGAAGCCGTAAAAATGGAATAATTCTCCCCACAGGAGGCTTTAAAGCATTCAGAGCAGTCGGGCCCATCCTCTCCTCCCCTCACTGATCCGCAGCACACAGTCGCTGATCACCAGACTCGTCCTGGACTGGAGCGTCTCTGGACCATCACAGTCTGGTTTCACAGGGTTAGGGGAGACGATCACAGACTCACATTCAGGGCTCCACTTTACTCCTTTTATTTTGTAATGAAGCCGTTGTGCTGGTCACATTTATGTGTCTGGATGTTTTCACTGATGCCAAACCAATCATCTGCCTTAGAAAATCCAGGTGACTAAATCATGGAGCTGCTAAATTAATGATCAACTCATTTCAATCATTTCCTGAAAACTGTCTGTTCTGGACGTGCCAGGTCTGTGGCAGACAGCACTGATAAGCTATAAATGTATACATGAAAATTAGGCACAAATCTACAAGAATTAAGATAAAAGATGGTAATTTAAAATTTTAAAAAGTTGCAAATTATAATTTAAATACATTCAAATTTACTCTATACCAAAAATACAATAGAAGTTTTACCTGCATCCAGATGAATGTTGCAAATTTAGAAAAAAAAAAAAAAAGACTTACAGGAAAAAAACTGCAAATTTATAAGAATTTTTTTTGACAAACTTATGAGGAAAAAAACACACACACACATTTATGAGGAAAAGTTTGCACATTTTTGAGAATTTTTTATAATATTGACAGAAAAAAGTTTCAAATTTATGAGGAAATTTAAAAAAAAATACAGGAAATAAGTTGAATATTTATGAAAAAAATGGAAAATTTAGGAGAAAAACATTGCAAATTTATGAGGAAAAGGTTGAAGATTTACAGGAAAAAAATGGCAAATTCATGAGGAAAAATTGCAAATTTCTGAGAAAAATTGAAGATTTATAGACAAAAGTTGCAAATTTTGAGAAAAATGTTGCAATCTAGCAAGAGAAAAATCACAAATTTATGAGAAAAAAGTTTCAATGAGGTGAAAAAAAGCAAAACAGGAGAAGAAAGTTGAAATTTTACAGGAAAAAAGCAAATTAAGAAGAATAAAATGTGCAAATTTGAGAAGAAAATCTACAAATTTATGAGAAAAATTTAAAAACTTACAAACAGAAGTTGCAACTTTTGAGAAAAAAATGTTGCAAATTTGCAAAAGAAAAATTTATGAGAAAAGAGTTTCAATGAGGGGAAAAAAATGCAAAATATAGGAGAAAAAAATGTTGAAATTTTAAAGGGAAAAAATGAGCAAACTAACAAGAATAAAATGTGCAAATTTATGAGAAAAAAAGTTGCAAATTTATGAGGAAAATGTTTAAAATTTACAGGCGATAAATTGCATATTTATGAGAAAAAAGGAAAATAGGAGAAAAAAGGTGCAAGTTTTTAAGGAAAAGGTAAATTTGTGTGAAAAATTTTTAAAATTCATGACAAGTTTAAAATTGAAAGAAAAAAATTGCAATTTTTGAGAAAAAGGTTGCAAAATCCATCCATCCATCCTTTCTTCCATCCATCCATCCTTCCATCCTCTACTGCTTATCCGGGTTCCAAAATTCTGAGGAAAAAAATGAAAATTTACAGGAAAAAAAAATTTGCAAATTAACAAGAACAAAATGTGGAAATTCATGAGAAAAAGTTGCACATTATGGATTTTTTTTTCTTTTTTTTAATTTCTGCTTCAAATTGGTGGACCAAAGTCATGTTATTCAATTCTGTGGCATGATACAAAGGGTTTATGATAATATTTGGGGGGTAATTCTCTCCTTTTCCAGGTTGGGGGGTTCCACCTGCCCCCCCCCCCTTCCTTGACTTACACTTTTGCATAGGGATGGGGTGATTTGGGGTCATTTTGATGACAAGGGGGATAACAGCCCCTCTCAAACCCCCACCTACAGGGGATTAGGACAGTTTCAGTGCCAGGATGTAACCATGCTGATTCCTGCTGTAAACTTGGACACTTCAGCGTTGAAATCTGATTGGACAACAACAACCTTTGTCCAGAGGGAGAGAACCCCGCCAGTTTCACCATCTTAACATCAGGCACTGATGGGGCACGTGACTGGCAGCTAATGACAGATGTAAGCTGGTGGAGATGCTATCGGACCTTGTGCCCACAGTGGTTGCCATGGTGTTTCGCTGTGCCCTTCTTTTTATGCTTTTGTCTGTCAATTGTGTGTCTGCCTGCTCTTATACCCGTGAAGAGCTATTAAATATCAGGACTCTCACTCCTACGGACCTTCTCCCAGTTTTTTTTAGCTCCTGCCGCCGATCTGATTCATTGTTTGGCTCAAAAAGTGAGACGGCGAAAAAGAGGAAGGCGGGGGGGGGGGGGGCTCTCGTAGAAGAGGCACGCGAATGGCCTTGCCTGGCATATTTCTATCCAACGCCAATTCTATCTCTAACAAGGTAGAGGAATTGAGACTGCTGATGCGATTTAAGGACCTCGCTTCCTCGTCTGTCATCTGTTTCTCTGAGACCTGGCTCAGAGGGAATATACCGGACAGCGCGATCAGCCTCGAGGGATTTCAGCTGTTTCGTTCTGATCGTGTCACAGAGCTCTCCGGTAAGTCTACAGGAGGAGGAGTCTGCTTCTACATTAACAGCAGCTGGTGCTCTGATGTAACTGTGATTTCCCAACACTGTTCTCCCGACCTAGAATATCTTTCCATTAACTGCAAGCCATTTTATTCCCCGCGGTAGTTTGCTTCATTCATCCTGATCGCTGTGTACGTCCCTCCCGACGCGGACGCGCGTGAGGCTCAGCGCGCGCTCGCGGATCACATCCAACATGCGGAGCGGACTTTCCCGGACTCTCTGGTTATTGTGGTTGGTGATTTTAACCAGAGCAATCTGAGCCACGATCTCCCCCAATACAAACAGTTTATTAAATGCCCCACCAGAGGAGAGAACACACTGGATCACTGTTACACTACAGTGAAGGACGCGTATCGCGCTGTTCCCCGCGCTGCGCTCGGTCTATCTGATCACGTGATGGTCCACCTCATTCCCACATACAGACAGAGACTGAAGCTCACTAAACCTGTTGTGACCACTACGAAGAAATTGACCAGTGAAGCTGGGGAGAAGTTGAACACGTGCATGGAAATAACTGACTGGGGCATGTTTAAAGGAGCCACGCATGATCTGGATGAGTACACAGACACTGTGAACTCATATATCCACTTTTGTGAGGAGAGCATTCTTCCATCACGCACCAGGGTGAGGTACTCTAATGATAAGCCCTGGTTCACTGCTAAGCTCAGACAGATCAGGAAAGAGAAGGAAGCAGCGTTGAAAAGTGGAGACAGGGACTGCTACAGGGCGGTTAAATATCGGTTTAACAGAGAGCTGAAGACAGCTAAATCTGCGTATTCTGAGAGACTCCAGCAGCAGTTCACTGCTAATGACTCGGCTTCTGTGTGGAGAGGACTGAGGCAAATCACCAACTATCGGCCTCAGGCTTCTAAAGGTCAGGATGACAAAGCCCTTTGTCAAAGACTGTCCCAACACTATGCCCGTTTTGACACCTCGTCAGCTGTGTCCAACTCCCCCCCCCCTCCCCAGCTCCACTGCCTCCTCGGTCCCTAATTCATCAAAAGCGGTCCCCCTCCTCCCCCCCTGCCCTTGTCATCAGTGAGCAGGACGTGCACAGACAGTTCTCCAGACTGAACCCGCGCAAGGCCCCCGGTCCGGACGGCGTGTCTCCCTCCACCCTGAGACACTGTGCGAAAGAGCTGGCTCCTGTCTTCACATTTTTAACACCTCCCTTAAGCTATGCCATGTGCCGACCTGCCTCAAATCCTCCACCATCATCCCTGTCCCCAAGAAGCCACGGATCACTGGACTTAACGACTACAGACCTGTAGCGCTCACCTCTGTAGTCATGAAGTCCTTTAAGCGCCTGGTCCTGCCCCACCTCAAGTCCATCACCACTCCCCTCCTGGACCCGCTGCAGTTTGCCTACCATACCAACAGGTCTGTGGACGACGCAGTCAACCTGGCCCTCCATTCCATCCTGCAGCACCTGGACTCCCCGGGAACCTACGCCAGGATCCTGTTTGTGGACTTCAGCTCTGCATTCAACACCATCCGCCCCACTCTGCTCCAGGACAAGCTGTCCCTGCTCGGCGTGCCTGACTTCCTCTGCAGGTGGATCACCGACTTCCTGACGGACCGGAGGCAGCATGTGCGGCTGGGGAAGACTGTCTCAGACTCTGTTAGCATCAGCACCGGATCACCCCAGGGCTGTGTACTTTCCCCCCTACTCTTCTCCCTTTATACCAACTCCTGCACCTCCAGCCACCAGTCTGTTAAGCTGATCAAGTTTACGGACGACACCACCCTCATCGGGCTCATCTCCAACGGGGACGAGTCCGTCTACAGGAGATAGGTGGCCCAGCTGACGTCCTGGTGCAGCCACAACAACCTGCAGCTGAACGCTCTGAAGACAGTGGAGATGATTGTGGACTTCAGGAAAGTCACAACCCCTCTGCCCCCCCTCACCATCACAGGCTCTCCCATCACCACTGCAGATTCCTTCCGCTTCTTGGGCACCACCATCACCCGGGACCTCAAATGGGAGCCAACCATCAGCTCCCTCATCAAAAAGGCCCAGCAGAGGATGTTCTTTCTGCGGCAGCTGAGGAAGCTCAAGCTACCCACCAAGATGTTAGTGCAGTTCTACACAGCCATCATTGAGCCCATCCTCACCACCTCCATAACCGTGTGGTACGCAGGAGCCACTGCCAGGGACAGACTAAGGCTGCAGCGCGTCGTGCACTCTGCTGAGAAGGTGATCGGCTGCAAGCTCCCATCTCTCCAGGACCTGTACACCTCCAGGACCCGGAGGCGTGCAGGCCGGATCATAGCCGATCCTTCACACCCTGGTCACGTACTGTTTGCCCCCCTCCCCTCAGGCAGAAGACTTCGGTCCATTCAGACTAAAACCTCCCGGCACATGAACAGCTTCTTCCCCTCTGCCATCAGACTGCTGAACACTAAGTGACTTATTGACTCTTGTGCACTATGTACAGCAGCTCAACCAGACTCATGTCAATCATCACTGTTTTTCTGTTGCATTACCGACTGCACTATGTGGTACTCCACAATATCTGCTACTCGCTAATATATTTAAAACTGCTTTGACTAGTATTACTCATTCTTATTCTACACTTATTGCATGTTAAGTTTTTTTTAGTTTTTTTAGTTTTTATCTCTTTATCTTATCATGTTTTAATGTTGCAGCATTGCACCGAGACAAATTCCTAGTTTGTGTACTACATGAACAATGGCAATAAATCTGATTCTGATTCTGATTCTGTTGTGGTCGGCCTCCCCCCCAGCTGGCGTACATCGCCAAGCTCATCGTGCTCTGGGAGAGTGCTGTGGAGGACGCCTACAAGCGCAAGCTGCTGAGATCTGCTGAGCTTGCAGCAGACAAGGCCCGCCCGGTGGAGGTGGGCTGCAGAGGCTCTGCAGCTACATCTACATCCAGAGTGCAGCGGGAGAGTAGGGTTGTCAGGCCAGGCTCACCAGCAGGCTGAAGGGGAGTCTGTGACTGTGGCTAAAGAGGAAGGAGTCCACCCGTGGGGGGTGCAAGTGTGCTGATCCGAGCGCGGAGCAGATCCGCGCTTGAGCCACTCGGTATTTTCTCTTTTCTTTGTATTTCTAGTCCCGGTTAGTACTATTTGTAATATTATTTTTTGGTGTTTTTACTGTGACAGCGCCACGGCCAACTTCCGGCTGTCAAACCGGCTTGCGTGCTGCCACAGCTGATCGCAATTCTGTGATTATGGTTCTTCTCCTCACCTGTTGGTCTTTAGGTTTTGTACTATTTAAGATCACAGTGGAGATTCACGCTTCGCTGCGATCTCACACCCATTCAGGCTGGAGTCCCCATGTCCGGCTCCAGCCTCCTTCCAGCGTCAGGTTTTGTCCTCACTGTTTAAAGTGTAAGTGACTTTTTGACTCGTGTCAAAAACAAGTCAAAAACAAATACACAAGTCAAAAACTTGTGTATTTGTTTAGTTACTTTGACCCTTCGCAGTCGAGTGTCTTAGGTTATGTGTTTTGCCCCTCGAGGCACATTATTTTGCACTTTATAATAAAACAACTTTATAATACACACATTATTTTGCACTTTATAATAAAACAACAAAACTCACTGTTGGCTTTTGGCATCTCATTCATGCCCTGCAAAGGGCAAAGCACGACAACAAGTGAGTGGTGGTACCTAGGAGGTGATCCTGGGATGCTGGGCTTCACTGATCACCCTTCTGGAGGTGTCCTGGGTCCACTTAGTGAAACACTATGAAGGAAGGAGCCCACCTGATGACCCAAACGGTGCCATCACTTACAGGACCATCCCACAGTCTCATGTATGGAAAACAGGGACACCTGGTCCTACTGGGATGGGATGATGGACATGATATGAGACAAACTGCAAATTACTCAGTAAATGTTGGAAAACCACGATAAAGAACAGGACAAAAACAGATTAGAATCCTGTATTTAACTTGTAATTTGCAGCTGGATTATAAACCGTTACCATGGAGACAGACTCTAGTGGACAGTAGAGGAACTGCAAGTTCAGGTCAGCGATTATGGAGGAACTAGTGTATACCCGTAGAAAGCAAGTATTCCTGTCTGAAACAGGTAGGCCAATCAGGCTTTCCAGGCCCAAACGTAGGCTGTGTTTGAAAGTGGAATACAGAAGTGGAGCCTATCTGTAGGCAATCATGCATGCTAGACTTTGACACATATGAAAGGGACTGAACACTAAGATTGATTTGATTGTGTGAATATTAATTACAGAATTACTGAAAATGAATGGAACATCCAGTATTGTTTATTAGTTTGTCAGACTTATTTGTGTGATCTTTAACCCCTTGCACTCCAATCGATTTCCCTAAAAAAGCCATAAAATAACGTGCCCAAAGTAAATCGAAAGCTGTTCTTCAACCCTTTGCAGCATCTTCATGGGGTTGGTCTCATTTAAAAGAAAACACTTTGAACTTTGAAACAATTTGAATCTCTCTAAGTGCTCCGGCCACTGAGTTACAGTCATCTAAACATACTGAACTTGAAGAAAATAAATTTGGCCTGGGTGTTTTTTGGATACAAATGCTTGCAAATAACACACAGCTTAAGATCCGGGCTGGAAAATGCAACAGAAATGTAGAACCAAGTGTTATCCAGCTGAGGTCAAAATTTTGTAACAATACCACAAAAAATGAATATATTACACAGCTTTTTCCTCAGGTAGTTCCCAGGCGTTTTGGAACTGTGCCAAATTGTGCCAAATGGCACAGTTTGGAAAAACGTCTAACTTTTGAATGATTCAATATAGAAGCTTCATTTTGGGCTCTAATGAAAGGTGACACTCAGGGCTGTGTGTGTGTGTGGGGGGGACAACTCCCCCCCCCCCGCTACAGAGGACGGACATCGGCCATCGCTACATGACGGAATAGACTCATGTGGCTATGTGGCGACCGCGGCGCAGTCACCGCGGCTTCCCCCCCCCCTCGCTACAGAAGAGTAGCGGGGGGGCGGCGTTCATGGTCTAGACGCGGCGAACAAACCGTGTACCGCTGCGCACGCACTTCGGACTTTGTGCGCCGCAGCACTGTCCTGGCGAACTTCTCTTCCTCATTGTCAGACGAACGCGACGCTGGTCCGCTGGTGGTTCCCAGTCAAAACATAATTCCATTATTGTGGTTTTGGCAAATGATTTACCTTCGTCGTCGGCCTCCGTCGGTCTATGATGACCATGGAAGAGAATCCTAAACGTCTATTCTGCTGGAATAAGTGCAGGTCGCACTTGTGGGTAGTCTCCGTGCTGCTGGGTCTGTAGCAGGTTCTTCCTGCGGGTCCTTTTTTTCATCTGCTGCAGCAGTCAGTCTCTCTTCACCCAGCCCGAACTTCTGTGCTTCAATTGGCTCGCTGCATTCACAGCATTGGTAGGCGGGTCCTTCTTGCTAGGTTTTCAGTCATTGGTTCTTGAAGGTTTCAGAAACCCAATTCAAGGCTCTTATTAGTCGAATGAGAGGTCAATCATATCTGATCTGTTCGCGGCTGTGTCTGTAGTGGAAGAACTTTTTTGTTTTTTCAGCACGCGCTTGGACGCAGCGCCCTCGTGCGCTCTGGGACGCAGAGACGTGCCCGTCCACGGTACACCGGAGTGCAAGAGGTTAATGTCTTATATTCATAAGTATTGTATCTTGCACTTTAGGGAATGGGAGTTGTTCAGTCATCATTATAACTGTTTTACTTTATATGTGTAGTTTATAGTCTATCATCAATAAACTCATGCAGTACTATAACGACACATTTACAAATATTTGAGATCCATTCTAGTGCATCCTTTTATATTTTAGCAATATTATAAGTCCAAAACACCAAACATTATTATACTCAGAAGAATGACCCGTTTGGCTGCAACTGTTGCATCAGTGTCGCCCATTTGTCAGTAAATAAAAAGTGATTTATTTCATTATTTGGGTAGTTTTTGTCGCAGTCGTTGTTTAGTCAAAGCGTGCATATGTGTCCGCATATGATATGCAATTGATCTGGCCATTCTGCTCCACAATCATGGTGGTATTATTATTATTATTATTATTATTATTATTATTATTATTATTATTATCAACTTTTAATTTTTAGATAGCCGTGCACCGGGAGGAGCGCCATGTTGAGCCCACGGTGTTGCAAAGGACAGCAGTGGTACGGATGAAGCAGCAGCCGAGACTCCGTCCCGATAATCGGGCAGGAATGGCTTGGCTCCTTGGGAGGGACTGCGATAAGCCGGTCCGGCTGTGACCCCCCACACACACACACACACCCACAAACACACACACGCTGTGTGCTACACATATCGATGGCCGAAATGCAAAACCTCCTATCTGAAAAATGCACTTTTTTGAGAAAACTAAAAAAAAAAAAAAAAACCTTGTTTTCTTACAGAATGTTATGCTATTTTTTTTTCATTAGAATAATTTTCTGTCACAATAAAGAGCGGGACTGTCTTGCAGACAGATATGAGCAGCCTTCCTTGTTCTCATCATCTAAAGTGAAATCTGCAAATCAGAAAATCCTGCAGATAGGAGGTTTTGCATTTCAGTCATCGATATGCCAAATTATCCTTTAGAGCTATGCAGCAGCCAGGACTCATGGTGTGCTGTTTACAGGGAAAAAGGAATTTGCAGCATCCAGTAAATGTGCTGTTACTGTGTATCTGCTTGTCTGACAGTTTCAGCCCCGATCCCCACCCCCACCCCCACCCCCTCCGAAATTTTGAAGTTGTTGTGCAGTCGGAGCCGACAAAATTACGAACCAGTGATAAAGTGAATAACTGAATGGGTTTCTAACTTGGAGCTACCCTATAATGACATATTTGCAGAACTCTGCTCAGCTGCTGCCTGCAGCGCATACACACACAGACACAGATCTAAATCCCACCCACACTTCCTGAAGCCAGGGCATGAAGACACAGAGTGGTGACAGAGTAGTGGCTAAGCTTTTATTGATAAAAAATACATATTTTGACTGAGTGACTCCATATTCGGGGATGCACACCCTTGTAACCTCAGCAAAGCATATTTAAAATCTTTGGCCAGTCTGACGAATGGTTTGAGAGATATCTGAGGAACACAGACAGACAGACACACACACACACAAACAGACAGAGATATTTTGCATTTATAGGTAGATGAAAACAATCTTTCAGCTGAATTAAACTGTCACAAGAAAAAAAAACATATCTGAACATGAATGAATGGACCTTACTGTACTGTGTGTGTTCAAATGCATGCAAGTGTGCGCTCAGATTCCCGACACGTCTGCTGAGCTGCTCTGGACTCAGCCAACAACTCGTCTCAAGTGTTTGACCAAAGAACCGCAACAACAAATATTAGCACTGCTTAATCTGCTGCATGTGCGCACGCACGCATGCACACACACACAGAGCTGCCCAGGTTTGCAGACGACAGCGGCTCAGAGTCTTGCGGCGCAGCAGCTCTATTATCTGGAACCGTTTCTACATGTGGACTAAAGGATGAAAATGTGGATCTGTGACAAACAGCCCAAAATTAGTACAACAACAACCCCTCCACACACACAACCCCCCCACTGAAAACAGGCTGACAGATGGGTTTTCGTATTTCAACCTGACGACCTACAATGTCTGATCATGCTTTCTGAACATTCTGATGTAAATCCAGTTAGATGCTGGCTGTGACTGTTAGAAGCTTTATGATCCTTTTCAGGAATGTCTCTGGTGTATGTGGCTACAACCAGACAAACACACAACAAAAACAACAAACATAACACACATTAACAACATCCCGACAACATTACACAGTAACCTACAATCAAACAAATGCAAATAACACACATTCTATTAATGAAGTTTGTTCAGCAAAGATATACTCATTGGCAGCTTTGGAGACAGTGTCATTGACAAGAAGACAGGAGGCGGTGCTGGAGGTGGCAGACTTGAAGATGCTAAGATTCTCAATCGGAGTGATTAGGAGTGACAGGATTAGAAATGAGTATATCAGAGGGACAGCTCAGGTTGAGAGGTTTGGAGACAAAGTAAGAGAAACAAGGCTGAGATGGTTTGGACATGTGCAGAGGAGGGACAGTGGAGATACTGGACAAAGGATGTTGAAGATGGAGCTGCCAGGCAGGAGGAAAAGAGGAAGACCACAGAAAAGATTCATGGATGTAGTGAAGGAGGACATGGAGATGGTTAGTGTAGCATCATCTCACTTTGGCTCATCAATAAAATTATTCTGCAGCTTAAAGACATTGTTTCACCCAGGAAAAGGACAGTCAAGAACTGCTCTTTCATCCCAGGACCACAGCTGAACTAACATTCCTTTGTTAAACCAGTCTCCGGAATTCCTCCTAATGCATTTCCTCCTGAACATTTTATGGGACAATAAAACTTAGACAAAGAACAGACCTTTGTGGAATGCCATATGGCCTACAAAATATCCACAGCTCAACACTGCCCTCTACTGGCAACTCTAGGACATGCTGGATTTAACCAGTGAACTTTCTGACTACAATTCTTGTAACAAGACTCAATTTTCAACATTCTCTTTTTCAGGACACCATGGAAAAGCAAATGGACTCTTGATGTTTGATGTGGACAATCAATAATGGGTTTGAAATATATTAATCTGTGATTTTAAATATGTGCATGTTAAAATGTTTAAATGAATGTTTATTCTTGCATGTTAATTTAAAAGCTCTAGTTATAAAGTTGCATGAGCCACTGAAGTAGGTTAGATTTTATACATGTGTATAGATGAATATTCAGTGTTAAAATGTTCACTCATCTTCTTCCGCTTAATCATTTTTGGGTCGCGGGGGGGCTGGAGCCTATCCCAGCATCTTTGGGCGAAAGGCAGGGTACACCCTGGACAGATCGCCAGTCCATCGCAGGGCCAACACAGAGAGACAGCCAACCATTCACTGTCACATTCATACCTAAGGACAATTTAGAATCCCCAGTTTGATGCCAATTAACCTAACTTGCATGTTTTTGGCATGTGGGAGGAAACCGGAGAAATCCCGGAGTAATCCCATGCAGACACGGGGAGAACATGCAAACTCCACACAGATCACTGTTGGTCGGGGCCTGGGATCGAACCCAGGATCCCCCGGCCAAGGTTGAGTTGCTGTGCTGCCGCAGTGCTAACCACTCCGCCACCGCGCTGCCCCCATGTGTTAAAATGTGTGTATCAGATTTGCTAACACATCTCTCAAACCATGTAACTGACCGCGGCCATTCCCCGGAAGCCCGCGAAAGTTATCCACAGATAAAAAGGAAGAGACACCCTCTTTTCATTCTCTTTCTCTTTTCCCCTTTGTCTTGTCTTCACACCAGATGACCGCACAGCACTTCAGATCACTACGGGAGAAAAAAGAACACTTCATTTGCCACAGAACAAAGGAGATTTCTCTCACATGTTTTTTTTTTGTTTTTCTTTAAACGTCTAGGAATTAATCCTTTTCTTTCCTGAGCTCAAATCCTAATTCGGAGTCAAATTCCCGCTCCTAGGCGTTTATTTTTATAACTTTCTCCTGTTAAACTTTCTTTAAACTCACCGTTTTTAATTTTGACTTTATGTTTATTTTTTTTTATTGACCACAGCCACCCTAGAAGCTAATTTCATCTCCACAAAGTTGTAGAAATCTTTTAATTTTGCTATTGGATCAGATTTTGTAATTATTCTCGAATTCCCTCATGAGAAGCCACGGATCCATAACAACGCAGCTTGCCACTATGCAACACTGAAGAAATCAATACGCCACGAAAAAGGGAGACTTTTGGGCTGTACCTCAGCCCAGGTGATCAACACATCAAAATCTCATCTTGTGACAATAGGCTGGAAAGCTGCTGTACTTTGTAAGAATATCTGCTGGCCAGATATTCTGGTTTTGGAGCCATCTAAGAACTACAGATTACGACGCCGAAAGGATCTCCACCATGCAAGGTCACGTAAGCTGCATTCTTTATTCATTTGCTGAATAAAACGTCTGAGATTTGAGAATAATTCAGTATCTGATCAGATGCAAAATTAAAGAGCAATTAACATACAGTAACTCTTCTTTCCTTAAAATTCCGTTTTCATTTTCTTAAGAGTAATCCAGAATTTTCCATATAATTAGTTTAATTTTCCCCATAAATTTGCGTTCAGTTTTCCATAATCTGTTAACTTCAAACTGATCTAAATTCAGCTTACATTTTCACCCCAGTTCTGCAAATGTTCACATTGTTACTCTATCATTTACAAGTTTAATTTAATGGTTAATGAACTCATTGCAATGTCCTTTAATCATCATTCCCTTTAATAAATACGTGAAAATGTGAGAAATTGTTGGGAATTTATTTCATCCTGAGTCTGGTTTCAAAGCCCCCAGTATCGAATTCACTAAAATTTAAAACTGATTATTAATTAATTTATTGAGTGATTAAACAGGTATAAAGTGAAATTAATGATCAACGTGCTCTCTTAAGAGGTGAGCTGGTGCCCCCACAAGTGTTTATTAACTTTTTCTGTGTGTGTGGACCCGAAGTAAATCTCAGGTCCTGTTACATTAATACAAATTAAATAATTTCATACCTGATCATAATTATTGAGCACATATTGCTAGAGTTGGTGTTACAGAGGAAGATGAAGGGATAGGGTGAGATGGAGGCAGATGATCCACTGTGGAGACCCCTGAAGGAGGAGGAGGAGGAAGAAGAAGAAGAAGAAGAAGAAGAAGAAGAAGAAGAAGAAGAAGAAGAAGAAGAAGAAGAAGAAGAAGAAGAAGAAGAAGAAGAAGAAGAAGAAGAAGAAGAAGAAGAAGAAGAAGAAGAAGAAGAAGAAGAAGAAGAAGAAGAAGAAGAAACAACAACAACAACTCAATGTCGGCTTGTAGGAGGCGGAGCTTCCTCAGATAGCCTGTGTGCTGTTTTATTTTCAACTCTTGAATGACTGTGGAAAATATTTTTCATTGGTGCTGAGTTTGACTATATAAGGAACAGCAAACGGGACACCAAAAGTCCACCAAAAAAATCAGTGAAATCATTTTTATGTTAACATTTAATGACAAAAGGCCATTCTTGTAGTTAGTAAGTAACAAGACACACAACTCCTAAATAACACATCAAATCATATCTATGTAAGTGACATCAAGTCAACTAAGGGGACACTTTTAAAAATACTTGTAATGCAAAGGTTTTAATTCGATTGAATTATTTTTGTGTTCTCTTTAGGCCCATTCGTTGTTGGTGCTGGGGTTAGGATGTGTTGTCAACTTTTCTTGGTCAGATTTCATCCTGTTGAGTGAGGCTGGTGTTGTGTTGTCTTGAACAACGTGTTGGTCAGAATAGTGACGTTTTCTTGAGACTTTGCAAGAGCTGCATTTAATAGCTGTGGAGCTAAAGACTCAGGGTCCTCACAAGTATAGGTGCATATCTGTTCAGGAGTAGTTGCCTCCTCAGTTGGATGCCCCCAAGTCACTACTGGATATACTTCAAGGAGTAAAAGTTCTCTGTGTCAGCTTACTTTAGTGTGTATAACATTATGATAACTCCTCTTAGATGAAGTCTGTGTTTCACTGGTTTTCCATGGATTTCATCTTTCCTAGTACCAGTGACTATCTGGAGGTAGTTCTATGTTTCATGTTGGGCTCAGGAGAGAATTACATACAATACATACATACTTTACAAAGAATAAATTACATTGTGTTATTGTGCACTTGTTGTTCTTCACTTAGTCAATCTCCATGATTTCACTCCACTGTAGGTGCGGTGTTTCCTTTCTTCTCCATCTTATGTCTCGCCATCGTCTCTACTTTAATGTCATTAGCTGTTCTCGACTTACTGACGGCATTGCTCTCTGTAGCATTTGGTTTTAGAAAATTGGAACAAATGACCAAAAAATACTGATGGAAGGTGCAAAGTACAGTCCAAATTTGTGTTTTGGGCCTTGATAACAGTGCCGCTGGTTACTAAAAATCTGTTTTCAGAACCACATTACCTCCCACTCAAGATTAATTTTGCCAGGATTACTCGAATAATCAATGAGTCAGTCAAGAGACTGACTCATTGATTATGACTCATTGATATGACTGGCACCTAGCGGCTGCCCCAGCCTTGGATGCGCTCTGCAGAGCGTGCCCAAATGCCAAGTCACGTTTCGTTACCTTGTCATACATGTGTAATGACAATAAAGTTGAATCTCATCTCATCTCAAGAGAAAATTAACCAACAGCTGATGTGATAACTGACTAATCAACTATACTCTCTGTTAAAGTAAAAATTCTAAAACGTGATGGTTTCAGGTTCTCAGGCATGAAAACTTCCCAGTTTTCTTGTTTTTGCGTTCTAAGTTTTGATTTTGTACAATTTGTCTGACAGACCAAAACATCTGATTAGTCAGCTAAAGGAAAACATAATCAGCAGGTTAATAGGTAAAAAAACATAATCATCAGAGCGTTAACTCTGTGAAAGTACCGCCCCCTTTTGGTTGCACTGGTATCTGTAATGGGTCCAAATATAAGTAACCAATGATGATCCATGATATCATCTGTGTCACAACCACAGCATCCATGACAACCGTTGCTCATCAATATGAGACAAAGTCAGCAGTCACAGTTAAACTGATGTAACACACACAGTTACATCAACACCATCCTCCATTCTGAAGGGAGCAGACTGCATCACTTTGGCACGTGGCCATAGTTTAGTGATGACAAGAAAACCAGGCCCCAAAAACATAATTGCTGAAAGAGTTCCTCTGCTGGCAGTTCTGTGAAAAAGTTCCAGAGAAACCAGTGTCCTGTCAACAGATTCCATATGGATGATTGAGTTCCAGATGTTAATGTGAACTATAAAACTGAGTCAAGCAACATAGAAGGCTGTTAGCGGGGAAACAGGTTATGTTTGGGCTGATAGCAGCCTCCATTCCTCTGGCTGGTGTAACCAACCTGTGGCTCTGTGCCTGTCCTGCCAGCAGCAGCAGCAGCAGCAGCAGCAGCATGATGAGACTGATGGATGACGATGATGATGGAGGATAAAATCTCCTGGCTCGCTCTGCTGGTTGTTGGTACAGTTGATCCCAAAGCTGTCAGACTGGCCTGCAGTCAAAGCTGACTGAGGGACGGTGGTTCTGACGTGGAACACTGGAACAGTGGGTGTTTATGGACTCTAACAGGGATTGGAGGACACCTGTGGACTGATCAGACAAATGTTCACAAACGCGGAGCGGACTTCTGTTTAAACACGCCGTTTCTGGCTGGAACGGCCAAGATTTCACAGCTGAATATGAGGACTTCAGTCTGAATTTAACAGGAAGAAACGACAGTCGCTCAGGACCTGATGAAATTTCTGTAGACGTCTAGAGTCTCTAATACATTCAACTGAGTAGTATCGGAAAACAGTGATAGGTTAAAAGGACAAGTGTGTTATCAGATGCTATAAGATCATTAGTAACCTTCTCTAAAACTGTTTCAGCTCCATGATAACCTTGACGTAAACTCTTCAAATAAACTGCTTGGTGGGGGTAGCAACAACTCTGTCTAAGATCTGAGAAATAAAAGTCAAATTAGAAATCAGACAATAGTTAACTAAAACTCCTGGATCAGGATTTGGATTTTTACGTAGCTGTTTGATTAAAGTGATTTTAAAAGGCTGCAGCCGAGCTATTGTTACTTCATTCGTTCATTCATTTTCTTAACTGCTTAATTCTTTTCAGTCCACAGGGTGGGGTGGGGGTGGAGCCTATCCCAGCACCTGGCTGACCAGTGGGGTAGACCCTGGACAACGGCCAACAATCCTTCACTCTCACATTCATACCAAAGGACAATTTTTTCACCAGGTGGTGACAATTAACTTAACAAGCATGTTGTTGTACTGCGGTAGGAAACCTGGGTTTGTTAGTTTGTTATTGTTCTGGGTTGATGAGTCCAGGGTCATGCTAGTTGTTGACCTCATCATGCGCAAAGCCAACCATGCCCACCAGTGCCCTTCATCGTTGGTGATGCTGTGCCAGCTCTTCTGTGACCTCTAAGGTGATGCCAAGCTTCTGGAGGTCTTCTTGTAATCACATCCATCCAAGTGGTGCAGGGCCTGCCGTGAGGCCTTCTCCAGCCCCAGTCCAGCAGAAAGCATGCCCGTACCAGCGGATGTGGCAGATGGCTATGAGATGTGAGGCGATGGGCTGATGATTTCATACATGACCTTCTTACTTTAAAGGTGACACCACTAACCACTGTTAGATGAATAATTTGTAGATGTAGAGGACATGTAACATTTAAATGCAAAATAAAACAAAGGCCAAATAAATATGTGTGAGGATCCTGACCAGTCTGGGTTTAAAACACTTTCAGCTTCTATTGACAAACTTCTGTTGAATTTTCTACTTTGAAGAACAATATTTTTCGCATAAATACATCAATGACTCCTCCAGAGACGAAGCAGAACACTCCTCCTGATGATCAAGTGGATTCCCCACACGGGAGACGGACCCTGACGATGGCGATAATGAAAGTGATTGTTGATGCCGGCGGCGACCAGATTATTGACACTGTCGAAGGTGATTGTGTTAATCACTGAGGCAGAAGGAGGGGGGTGAATGCTGATTTGAGGAGCTGGTTAAACATGGTCAGGTGATTGTGGTTTTAATTAGGTGGTGGAGTACCGTGGGCATTTATAGGTGGATGCTGCTGCTGCTCGTCAGGGGGCTGATGCTTTGATGGCTGCTGATGGTTTGTGATGATGAGATGTGATCACTGACGGGGAGTCATAATTGACTGTTGATGAATCAATCACAACTAACGAGATATGCCGCTGTCTCCATGGCATTGATGAAGGGTTTCTGTGACCCTCTAATCCACCACTTCCTCCTGTGTCAGACATCCAAACCAGATACAGATAAAGATGACATGATGATAAATGTACTCAATAAGACATTTTCCTGCTCAAGGTTTTAAGAAGCTGATGGAGAAGGACCAAACTGCATGACTGGAAGCCCAGAATCCAGATGCTTACACCAGCTTTGCTCAATCCAATCTCCTATGCACGGCTTTCCATAACAAGAATCTAAAACCATTCACTGTCTTTTTTTTTCAGGCGAATTTAATGAAGATACAGAACCAATTTTATTGATCTACCCCACTGTAAAAAGGATGTCACACAAATGACATAGTTCCACCTTATGAGCATCTCATTACAGCCTTATGCATGCTATGCGTATCTCCATACCAACGGGGATTTGAATAACTGCTGTAAGGGGCCCCTAAGAACAATTTAAGGTGTTCTTGAGGCATACTTATGGCCAGCATCTTGCATAGTTCTTATCTTGTTCCCATGACATTCGTACAGCCACCATACATTGAGGGGTCTTCTTGGGGTGTTTGCAGAAATCTTTGAAAACACCATCGACCTAGCCACAAACGTACAACCAGTCTACGAATGCTGAATTCTCCTATGGCTGCCTTGAGGCGGCCATATAAAATGGTCCAATGATCATTCGTAAGGGTATTTGTGACCGTAGCTTCAGTCACAATTCACCCTTCAAAGGAATAAATGTGGAAGCTGAAGTGAATAGACAGTTGGATTTCTGGTAAAATCAATAGAATAAATTGATGTTTCATATCCTCTTCTTCCAGCTTTAACTCTGTGATTTGATGTTTTGGTGATTTTCTCCACCATCTCTTCAGTTACCCAGAACTCTGCAGCAGTGAATGTTTTCAGCCTTAAAACGTCTGTGTGAAAGTCCACAACAGTCACTGTTGTTTGACACATCAGCTGCAGGCAGCTGTGCTCACTAATAGGCCATTACACACTATAATATAACATACACAGACTTCATCACACACTATTAAAGAGGATATGGCGGTGAGCAGCGGTGAGCAGCGGTGAGCAGCGCTGACAGCGGCGCCGTGGATTGGAGAGCGGGTTGAGCTCTGTCAGGACTGAACTGATTAAGGGTATCTGTGACAGACACAATCCTGCTTAGTGGAGGAGGAGGAGGTTTGGTTCAGCACTTCTGAGAGCATTTTTTTCATGCCTGTTCTCGGACGTCCTCAGGTCCATTGGGTGTGTGGTCATGGTCTGTGTAGAGCTCCGTGTCATAACTCCTGGCAGTGGTGTGCTGTGATTGGAGCAATGAGGCGTTGAATCATCAGCACCTCATCGTCGTTTAAGTCGCCCAGTTTTATTCTTTATTCCTTTGCTGCCCATGTCCTTCTGCATACTTTATGCTAAAAAGTTCATTCTGGCATAAGCCTTTAGGGACATGTTTAAGTAATGAATCAATTTGTAGCATAGTTGTAGCATAGTTCAGCTTTAATCTATTGTAGCTTTTAAGCTAACATTTTTTTTTAAACTTTGAGCTTTCATTTAGAATTTTTCAGTGAATATTCTATTTCTTTGTTATGCTAACATTTCATAAGGTTAGCATTTAAGCAAACATTTTTATATCCACCATATTCAGCTATAAACTGGTTCCACTTTCATGTTAATGTGTAACTTTAGGCCATCTTAGTTTTAAGTTGTATTCTTCAGTTTTCATTCATTAACTTCCTCAACTGCTATTTCCTTGCTGTTTTCTGTGATTTTCCTCCTATTACAATGATTACCGGCATATAGCGCTGACCTCCATCATAATGAAAAGCTTCAAGTAGCTGGTCATGCAGAACATCAAGTCCATCTTCCCTCCCTCCCATGACCCATCTCAGTTTGCACACAGGCCAAACAGATCAACAGAAGATAAGATAAGATAAGATAAGATAAGCCTTTATTAGCCCCACAATGGGGAAATTCCAGGATTGCAACAGCACAGGGATAGCAACACTGCCATCGCTGCTGCTCTTCATCCAGCCCTCACCCATCTGCACTCAAAAAACTCTTATATGTGAATGCTGTTGTTGGACTTCAGCTCAGCATTCAACACAATCATCCCCCAGCACCTAATACAAAAACTCAGACACTTAGGACTCAAAATCTCTCTCTGTAACTGGGTGCTGGACTTTCTCACAGGAAGTCCGCAGAACGTGCGGGTTGGCAGAAACACCTCCCAGACCATTACACTGAGCACAGGGGTCCCACAAGGGTGCGTCCTCAGCCCGCTGCTCTTCACCCTGCTGACCCATGACTGTATACCAGCCTACAACACCAACTACATGCTTGCGGATGACACGATGGTGGTGGGCCTCATCACTAATAATGAGGAGGCCAACAACAGAAATGAGGTGAGCCAACTGGTCCAGTCGTGTAAGGGCGATAATCTCTTCCTGAAAGTGCAAAAAAAACATGGAGATTGTGGTCGACTTCAGGAGGGGACACACACAACACCCCCCTCTGATCATTGATGGTGTAGCTGTGGAGAGGGTGAGCAGCACCAAGTTCCTGGAGGTGCACATCTCTGAGGACCTCTCCTGGTCCAACAACACCACATCACTGGCCAAGAAGGCTCAAACTCACCTCCATTTCCTTGCAAACTGAGGACAGCATGAGTCCCACACCCCATCATGTGCTCTTTCTACCAGGGCACCATTGAGAGCATTCTCACCAGCTGCATCATGGTGTGGTATGGAAGCTGCACCCCCTCCTGCCGGAAGACACTACAACGCACAGTGAAAGCAGCCAGCAAGATCTTCGGTGCCCCTCTGCCCCCCTCTCGGACATCTACCTCACCCGCAGAGCCATCAACATCGCAGGCGACACCTCCCACCCCTCACACTCCCTCTTCAGCCCCCTGCCCTCAGGGAAAAGGTACCGGAGCCTCCGGGCCCGCTCCACAAGACTGCTAAACAGCTTTGTTCATCAGGCCATCAGGACCCTGAACTCTATCTACCCCCCCCCCCCCCCATACACACACACCATAACACACTCATCCGCACAATAACTACCTCAGCTGTTGGCAAAGATAGACTGGCACACCAACAGTAAAACACTTGTTGCTGCGTGTCTCTGCACTTTAACTGCAACCATTTGCACAAATGCCATATCTGCTGCTGTCTGCCTGTCATTGCAATACTGATCATGTGCAGTCCTATCTGTTACTATCTGCACCTTCACTACCGCATTGAACTTACAACTATGGGTATTGCATCTCTACTTTTCTGTATATAGGATTGCTGGGTTTCATCATCGTTAATCGTTTATCTTTATTTGCACTATGGGAGGTCTAGGTCTATCTTTTGTTGCCATTTGCACTACGGGTAGCATTACTGTACATAGACTGCTGTTGCTGTTTTTCCAGCCTTTTTCCTTTTTCTCTTTTTTATACTGTGCACACCACTGAAGAGCGAGAGAAACAGCATTGTACAAGGCAACAGTGCATGTATGAGGCAACAGTATGTATGTACATATGAGGCAACAGTGCTGACCACTACACCGCCATGGTGCCCTTCTGTTTTGCATTTTAAATTAGCTCACACTTTAAGCTACTTCTGCTTTTAAGCTGCTAATTATTCAGCTTGAAAGAAAGACAGTTTATCATCATTCAGTCCACACAGCCCAGCATGTACAGTAGAACAAAACTACATTTCTCATATCAGATGGGCCGCTGTCATGACCAACTTCACTTCCCCCATTCTATTATGCTGAGCAACAAGCTGGAAGGCATACAGTATTATCATTATGGTCATTGGTATGACCTGGCTGGGGCTTGAACCCACAACCACTTGGCTGTGGGGTGGATGTTCTGCCACTAGTCCACCGCTGAAGTTAAACCATTCAAGCTAAAAATGCTTGAGGGTTACAGCATTTAGACTGGGGAGAACGTTGTAAATTTGTGACACGGTGAGATGGGGGTGTTATACATTTTACAAATTTATGAGATGAGCTGGTCAAAATAGAGTGGAGGAACAGATCTGATCCCTGGGTCTTGAAATTGACCCCTGGGAATAAAGTATCAGTTATTAATGTGAAAACTGGAGTTAATGTGATGATCATATTTTTGAAATGAAGCTGGACAGAGACTGAGTACAAACTAACTAGTCTGTGCTCACTGTCTTCTGTAATAGAAATATTCATAAATTGTGGTTTTAAATAATCAGAGTGGCTCTTAAGCATGTCTTCAGCCCATGGACTGTGACCTGTCTGAGTTGGTCTCGGGCCATTATGAAGCAGTAAAAAGATGAAATGTCCATGATGGTGGAGTGTAATCATCTCTGATATCACGGTGCAGGTCTCACTGGTGTCACTGGGTAAGAAGAAGGGACTGATGACCTCTGGTTTTTATCAAGACTAAAAACCAGCGGCTCTTGTTTGTTCTGTCATTACTGTCTCTCTCTTCCTGGACACAATATCACATCTGATATCTCCAAATTACACCTTTCTGCTCCTCTTACACAAAAACCATCCTCCAACCAAAGACAACAGAATCTCTGCACCAAACGGCAGGTGACAGGGGTAGATAGGAGCTGTTTGGTAATTCAAAGTGAATAATTCTTTCAGGATGCACAAACATCAGGTCTTCTGTGGTTAGTCAGATGTCTTGTGGTTATAAACTAATCCCTGTTTAAGCTGTGCTCAAATACTGCTGAGTAGTAACTGACATTAACCGTCAACAATTACACTCATAGCTACAGTTTAAGCTACAGTATATGGCTATGATGGCCAAACAAATATGACCCTAGCTTGCTAGAAACATTAGCAAGGATAGCTTGTTTCACTGACATTTGATAATTTAGGGTGCAATGACGGATTGGTAATCATCTCTTCAAATTTTTCCTCGAACAGTTCAGAGTTCATTTGCCTTCCCAAGACCTGGAATCTTACTATCATGGCTAAATACTAGGGGTGGGAATTGCGAGTGACCTTGCGATTCGATTCGGGTCACAATATGATCCTATCACAATAATCATGATATCAAGTATCACAAGCCCATAAATTTCAATTTTTTTCCACCTTATTCAACCTCAAATCATGTCCCAAAGTAAAACTGTTGACATCTCTTTCATATAATAAAGTGTTCTCTTGGCTTCATTTTCCGCGGTGACACATCTCAGCACACATGGAGGACGGTGGACTGTTATTTGGAATTGACTTCCACTCCAGCTATGTTTAGCTGACTTTGTAGACTCTTAAAAAGCAGCTGAAAACTTTTTGGTTTAACGAGGATTTCCGTTGAGTTTCAAGTCAACTACTTTTTAAGAATAAGTCTGACATTTTTAAATTATTTTAATCTTGTGTTCTAACTTGTTTTTATATTTTTTTAAAAATTATTTTTCATCTATCAGCTTCCTTTTATTCCATTTTTTTTGTACATGTCTGTGAAAAGTGATTCATGAATAAACTTTACTTACTTGGCTTTTGGGGAAAAAGCAAGATTCATGCTGGTGTCTCTTTAGCTTAGCCATTACTAATGCTGCTCCAAGATGTGTGCTGGCCAACATGTCCCAAGTTTTTTTTTTTTCTTTCCGTGGAGCACTTCTTGTGGGTTGTGTGTCATGTCAAGGTCTTTCCTTCCATCTTTGTTCTAAAATCCAAAAAAGGCCCAACATTTGAGCTAACTTTGCACTAATTGCTTCCTAACTTTTAAAGTTGGCTGCAAATCTCACAAGAGAAGCTATGACTTCACTTGACTGGATGCTTGCTTGGTGCCATCTAGTGGACTGAAAACGCAACTGGTTGAATACCCAAGAGAGTATGCAACATTTACATGAATATATACTGCATATTATTAATAAAAGATTGAGCCATGCATTTGGGCATCGTTGCATCGTCGGTAGTGTCAAGTATCACGATCCATCACTGAATTGGTCTTTTGTCCCACCCCTACTAAAAACCCTAGTCCAATGGTCCCACCGGGCCGGTCCATGGACCACTTGGTACCGGGCCAAAAAGAAAAAATAATTTATTCTTTTCCACTATGCCGACTAAGTCTGCCAGGTGTTTCATTTTGAAAAAATTATTGGATATTCTTTCTCTTCCAGTGCCACATGTCTGTCTGTGTGGTGCTGACGCACACCTGTCTGAACCCAGCAAGCTAGCTAACCAGTTTGGCTTGCTGGTTTGGGCATTCCTTCTAACAGTTGGTGTGTGATCCTCTATCTTTGCTTTCAAGAGAGTTTGAGCCTTGTTTCGAGACTACAGACCTAAGGACCATGGAGGAGCAGACCCGTGACCCCTCCACAAGCTTGCAATGCCACGCAACTCCGTATATGCAGGCTGTACATGGCCATCTGAGACTAAAAATGATGGCAGACATGAAAGTACACCTGGAGCAGCATCCCCACCATCAACGCCCTGGACTGAAATGAGGAAAGAGCAATTTGAGACCGCCACAGAAGCACTGGAAGCCACTCTCACAACCTTGTAGGATGGGATCCCCATCAGTGACGGCTACTAGGATGAGGCACTGGAGTGGACTGGACACGGAGAACACACCTCAGGAACTACGACCCCCTACTGCCCCCAGATGGAAAAGCACACAATTTGCTTCCATTCATTTTACAACATGCTTCCATCTCACATTATGGTAGTCTCATTTGTTTTGATCTGCATATTTGATCTGGCAGAGATATTCGGATGCCCTTCCTGACACAAACCTGCCCATTTACCTGGGCTTGGGACTGCACCAGGAGTCCCCCCCTTCCCCCGTGGCTGGGTCTTCTAACTTTCCTCTCCTTATTCTATTATACTGAGCACCAAAGGAAAGTATAATTTTTATGGTCTTTGGTATCACCCAGTTTGGGCGGATGCGCTACCATCAGTAGATGGTACCACTACTCCGGTCAGTAGAGTGCGACAACTACTCAACAGATTTCAGTTACACTTGGAAGAAGGGTGGATCTTCACTGAGACTAGACTCCATCAGATTCTGGTGAGGATCAGGATAAGGCTGTGTGTCCACAAAGTGTGGTTGTTTTTGTCCACTCTGTGTAACAACACCCTCAGTGGTGAGTGTTTTTGTCACTTTGCTCAGGGTACTAAAAGGTGAAAAAGGTTTAACTTGGAGAACCTCAGTGCTCATAAGTGGCACATCTCTGTAATCAGCCAATCAGAATCAGGCTAAAAGTACATCATGATCAATATTTAACAGAAAGAACTCAGAAGGATGTGTTCTTACCAGTGTGATGCAGCTTAGTCTATTAAGTAGAAAGTTTCAGAGCAAAATATGTGAAACCAGGTGACAGCGGTTGCTAGGATACCAGGTAGAGACATTTTTTAAGAGCATCTGTGAAGCACTGAGAAAAAACAGGTTGAGATCATTTTACCATGCTCTATAGACACGCACCCTTAAGATGCAGATGATGCCACATTTTTATCCCTTTTTTTTAAAACGAATGACAGATTTTTATTAATAACTTGCACATATACACCATGTTCCAAATTATTATGTAAATTGTATTTTACTGTCATAAAACATTATTTTTTTTGTTTTTTAATTATCCTCATGCATGACAATGCATCATCTCATGCCGCAAAGAACACCTCTGTGTCAATGGCTGCTATGGGCATAAAAGGAGAGAAACTCATGGTGTGTCCCCCATCCTGCCCTGACCTCAATCCTATTGAGAACCTTTGGAGTGTCCTCAAACTAAAGATCTATGAGGGTTGGAGGAAGTTCACATCAAAACAGCAGCTGTGGGAGGCTATTCTGACATCTTGCAAAGAAATTCAAGCAGAAACTCTCCCAAAACCCACAAGTTCAATGGATGCAAGAATTGTGAAGGTTACAGTATATCAAAGAAGGGATCCTACTGTATGTTAACATGTAACTTTGCCTGTTAAGATTTTTTTTTTGATTGAAATAGCTTTTGATTTTAGTAAATATGATCTCCCAATGCTGCAAATTCAACAAATGACCATTTTCAGTTTTTTACAAACAATAAAATGTTTTGAAACTCTGTTGTGCATAATAATGCAGAACAGTGCATTTTGAGGGTTTTTTTTTATTTTTGCAAAAAAATAGTTATCATTGGGAGGATTGTTCAATAAAATTTAAAACGGTTGATGACTTGAAAATTATACTGACTGTCATTTGCATCGACTATTTAGGAAAATCAGAGACAAATATCATTTGCATAATAATTTGGAATGCAGTATAAGATCCAATCTGTACCAGATTTCACCTGTTTGATAACAGTCCCCTCCTGAACAAGTCTACATGTCAATGCTCTGTCATGGTCATAGCGCCACCCACTGACAACAGGAAGTGATGTTTTACACTTTTATGTACTATTCCACTTTAATGTCAGTCTTCCATTAAAGAGGAACTTTCTCTTACTCCACAGTGCATCGTCCAACCCAACCCAAATTCCTTAGACTTGATAGTAGTTGTGGTCTGAACACATCGGCATGTCAGTATGGAGTCATAGTCACAGCATCACCTACTGGCTACAGGAAGTTGGGCTGATATCCCAAACACCATCAGATTTCTGTGAAGTTTTTTTTTTTCCTGACAAAAAAAAGGATATCTATGAAGTTCACATGGCGTGTTGTAGACACGATCAGAGCAACATGACGTCTGATTACTGAGTGTTGTGATGATAGCCATCTGTTCATTCATTAATGATAGTAACGTTCTGGCTCGTACATATGATATTAAGAAAAAACAAAAATGAAGATCAACCAAACATTTCAGAAGATATTTCAGAACACTGACAGCTGTTTGTAGGAACATTAACATCCGTTTGTCTTTGCTGTTGCAGTAGATGAAAGCATTCTGTCAGGGTAAGTGGTGTTCTGTGGAAGTGTTTTTATCATCCTCTCCCTCAAATGAATGAATCTACCACATACTGTCAACATGTGAATGCAGCTTTTCTGTTTCTGGAAATTTGTCCCAGATTAAAACCAAGAAGGTTTTTTTGTTAGTCTTTGGCCTCAAGTCAACAAGTTCTCCCCAACTAAAGTTTTTGTGGAGGCTGCAGGGTAATGGCAGAGGAAGGAAGGAGATCACACAGAGAGGAGCCACAAGGTTACGGAGACGGGGAGACTCAGCAGAAGAGGGGAGCTCATTAATGAGTAATGGGTTCGTGACACTTTGCCCTTGGACACAGTGGTGTCTCATGACTTTGTTGTTGCTGCTGCTGAGCAGGAGAAAATATCTTCCCCCACACAGATCTGGGTTATAGAGGTTCAGCACATCAAAGATTCATGTCCACTTCTTATATGTGGAGCAGCAGAGGATTGATTTGTCTGTGAGGGAGTTTAAATTTAGACTGAAGGGGGTTTCTTTCCTTATACTGATGATATTTAGACTGGACAATTAAAATAAAGAAGCATACATGCTGTACTGTGGACAAAAGGGTCCTCATTTGAACCTGCAGTTCCTTTGATGTCCATTAGAGGGTGCGGTTTTTGACCAAAAACTGAAACCAGGATGAGACAGGAACACATTAAAGGGGACATATGATGAAAATGTTGGTGTTTCAGTGGTGGGTGTCCGGAGTGTCACTGATGGAAAAAATGTTTGGATCCACCTTGGTCTCCGTAGTTCTCTCTAAACAAGTGGTTCTGATTTGGGTTTGGAGCTCACTGGAAATCTGCAAATCAACAGTTAAGGGGCAGCGCGGTGGTGGAGTGGTTAGCACTGCGGCAGCACAACAACTCACCCTTGGCCGGGGAATCCCGGGTTCGATCCCAGTCCCCGACCAACAGTGATCTGTGTGGAGTTTGCATGTTCTCCCTGCATGGGTTTACTCCGGGATTTCTCTGGTTTCCTCCCACATGCCAAAAACATGCAAATTAGGTTAACTGGCATCAAAACTGGGGATTCTAAATTGTCTTTAGGTATGACTGTGAGAATGAATGGTTGTCTGTCTCTCTGTGTTGGCCCTGCGATGGACTGGCGATCTGTCCAGGGTGTACCCTGCCTCTTGCCCAAAGAAGCTGGGATAGGCTCCAGCCCCCCCGTGACCCGAAAAGGATTAAGCAGAAGAAGAAGATGGCTATGGAGTTAGCTTTCATGGCTGCAGTGTATATTTTACACACCACGCTAGACATCCATGGTCCCAGCTGGTTCACTTATCCACAGTCAATTGGACTGTCTATCTTACTGTTATTATTATTTTTTTGGCCAGCATAGCCATTAGGTGTGGGAAACAAACCAATGCAGCATAACTGTAAGCTTGAACTTTGACCTGTAGCGGGACTTTGAATGAAGTCAGCACCAGAGTTGGGTGGGAACCAGATGTCAAAACAGAATGTGATATATCTGTGGATTGTTTTTGTTGGCCATGAGACAGCATTGGAAGATAACAGCTTGGGTGCCACAAAGTCTACATCTGGTTTAGAGAAGGGGGTTCACTCCTCCCCCTTTCGTCTCCCAAATGCATAGGTGGTAATGAAATGGAAGAATTCTGAGATTGTTTTGTATCTCTCAGCGCTGAATAAACTGCCTCAATCGGATATCAATGTGTCAGCATATTTCTTCAATATCTACAGAAGTTCCTCCTCACAACAATATTGAGAAAATTTGTGTGGTGACACTATCAGTTCAGAGACACCAATATCATGATGCTTTATTAAAATTATTAATACATGTTGCTAATGCAAACTTACCTATCTAGGTACTGGAGGAATAAAAATTTATTGGCTTTTCAGTCCACTAGATAGTGCTGGTTAGGTCAGCACCATCTGGCTAGACCTCAGCAGTCACTGAGATCTAGCCAGGACTGGGACATGACAATGAACTGAATGGAAAATCGCAATATATGATATCGTAAGACTGTGGTATCATATCATGGTCCAAGTATTATGATGATATCAAATTGTGGGACATCTAGTGATTCCCACTCCTAAGGGTAGTATCTTATGAAGCAGCGAATGCTGGCGAATCTGATGATTCTTGCCAACTTTTCTGACAAATGTCGATGAAAATCAAGCGAGTATCAGCACATGCTGAGCAATGTTCACAAACCTGTTACAAATATTTACAAATGCTTTCAACTATTTTACAAATATCTGCAACTGTTTGTGGACCAAGAAAAACTGTTAATAAAGTGTTTGGCAACTTTTTACAAGCCGTGACAAAACCCAAAAAGTGCTACATTTGTGAAAGTTTCTCAGTATTTGCCGCTCTGTGCGATACAGGGTAATAGCTGGGCAGATTAGGCCACTAGCATTAGTTTAGTTGTGCAGCCTTGGGTGGTTTCCTAACCCACTGTACTGACCAGGACAGCTCAACAGAATAGGTGTTAGTTTAGCTGTGGTTTTTATGGGTACTTTCCATATAATCTGTTCACACCACTACACATCAATGTTGCTAGATGATTCATTAATCCACAGTAAATAATTATCTTGTGGCAACACTAGACACAGCGGCTGGACAATCTTTTCACACCCAGAAGCAGAAAGAGGGGCAGAACAATGGACTGAAGGGGGTAACCCCCCAAGGAGTAACTAGAGAGACAATGAGGGCAGGGAGGTGAATGTATTGTCATGAATGTCGCAAGTGTTATGTTAAGGTGTCACACATTCTCTTTGTACACACACAAGCATAATACACTAGCACAGCTCTTTATGCATACCATTAAAGCTATATAAGCAGAATGCAGAGAGAGTTGAGGATGCTCTCCTACCAGACACTCGGCCCCAGCGGACAACGCTGGGGTCCACCTGCTGTATTTATGTTAGAGGGTCAATAAAGAATCTGTGTCAACCTACGCTCGTGCCTCACTTCCACATCCTTTCCTTACAACCTCCACATTGGTGACCCTGGACATGCATGGTGCGTCTCTCGACTATGCCATTCTCTCCACATTGGTGACCTGACGTGAAATGGACTATCGCTCCCTTTCACCATGCTGTGAACTCCTTTTTCTCCACATTGGTGACCTGACTGAGATGAACTGTCTCTCCCTTACGCCGCACACCACATGGTGACCTGACGTGGGATGACCGTCTGCTCCCTTTCACTGCGCTGTGGATTCCAGAGACTGGGGATCGCCTACATCCTTCGCAGCCACACTGGAGAGTGTGCACCTTGTCCTCTCTCCACGATGGCGACCTCCAGGGCCAGACGGAGAGTGCAGCGCTGGGACCAAGACGCACGAGGATCAGTGACACGAGCAACACACAGAAACAGCCTGAACGGGGAAGCTCATCAGTGCCATCTGCGTTGATTTCCATCAAGCTCCCTGACCCTGACTCACCTCCCGACAGCGGACTTTCCAGTGCACAGAAGCCCCGCGCGCACACCGCAGGATTACGAGGACAGCGCAACTTCCAGCTATGTGGCCACTGTGCCAGACGCGTGCCACGCACAAGGGACAAACCTGTTCCACAGACTTATACATCCTCCTCCGCTGCTGCATATGCTCGGGGAACACGGCTGATCGCCATCCTTGGAACCTTTAGGGCTGCTCTCGCACCTAAACCAGATGGCAGCCCGCACACAGGACTTTGTATGGGTTTCTCAGCCACGGCGCACAACGGGAATTTAGCCGATTGCTTTCCCCGATGACTTTAGGGCTGCTCCCACACCTAAAGCCAAACTGCCAAGTCCCTCACACAGCTTCAGTTTTTTCATAGCCACTATGCATCCTTGGGGAATTTGGCCATTCACCTTCACCACATCCTCGCAGGACTGAGCCGCAAGAGGAGTCAGAGACTTAATTTTTTTTTTTTTCACAGCCGCTGCGGATCACCGCCAGGTTTAGCGAGAAAGTCCCTCACCCATGGCGGATCCACATGCAATTTTGCGCGGCCCAGACACTTTTGACGTCCTGGGCCGGCACTCACTTATTCCCATCTACCTCCCTCTCCTCCTCCACATCGTTCTTCCCGCACCTCACTCCCTAAAGCCTGCCAATTGCAGTTTTTTTCCATTACGCATGACGCTCACTGGACCCCGTGCACCCACGAACCATGGCCGTCACGTGTTGGAACTTGGAGCAAAGCAGACAGTGTTTTTCACCCCTTCTCCTTTCCCCCCACAGACTTACATGCCCTCCAACACTCCTCACCAGCAGACAGTTCGACCGGATCGGCAACCCCCCACTGCAGCCTCCTCTGGTGTCGACTTGAGCCCAAACGACAGGGGGGTCACAGCCCTTTCTGGGCGTTCGGGGGGGGAAGGGGGCTGTGTGGTGACACTAGACAGACACATCGGGTGGACATTCTTCTCACACCCAGAAGAAGGAAGCAGGGCAGAACAATGGACTGAAAGGGGTAGCCCCCCAAGGAGTAACTAGACAATGAGGGCAGGGGGGTGAATGTATTGTCATGAATGTCACAAGTGTTATGTTAATGAGTCACACATTCTCTTTGTACACACACAAGCATAATGCACTAGCACAGCTCTTTATGCATACCATTAAAGCTATATAAGCAGAATGCAGAGAGTGTTGAGGATGCTCTCCTACCAGACACTCGGCCCCAGCGGACAACGCTGGGGTCCACCTGCTGTATTTATGTTAGAGGGTCAATAAAGAATCTGTGTCGACCTACGCTCGTGCCTCACCTCCACATCCTTTCCTTACACCCTCCACAAGCTTGTCATTCTGGCCTATTTTGTTTTGTTTTTTGTTAAGGTGAGCTGGAGACATTGGGTGGTTAGCATAGTTGGCTGACTGGTGTGTCAGCACAACTGCAGTTTTTACGGCTATTTTCTTTAAATTCCAGTCATCCTACCATATGTGAAGCTGGATTATTTCTCCACAGCACATTAGATAATGTACATCTCGTCATTCTGGTTTATTTTATGTTCTGGCCACAACGACCTTTAAGATTGGACCACTAGCATGACATTAGCTGGATGAATCTAGTTGTTTTTTATCGAAATTTTCTAGGTCTATTCACACCACCAGATGTTCCTGATCCCAGCAGGATCACCCACCAACAGCTGACCATAAGTTATTACCTGATGTTATTTTAGTTTATCAAACTGTGGAAGAGGTGGCTGCGTCATCAACCATCCAGTCATTCCGGGTTGTCTGTGATTATTACACCCCAGGGAGCGGTCACATGCTATCAACCAATCACACCACACCCCTGTGTGATGGTTTTAGAAACATCAGCGTCTGCTTCCATCACCATAAACAGTCTATCTGCTCTGTGTTTACTGGGCGTGTAATCCAGGCAAATGAGAAATACAGCACAGACACATGGACCTTAATTGCTTGGTCAATTAAAGATCATAGTCATCATTTCCCCCTTAAATCAACTAAAGAAGGAGTGAAAGCAATGCTGACCAGCAGGAAAACAGAATAAATGTGAGGAAGATGAGAGCAACGACTTCTGCAGTGCAGTTATTTAAAGTGGAAATAGTTCAGAGTCAAATGACAGCCTGCACATCTGCGGGAAATATTTTCTATCTCATAAAGAGTCCAAATTGATTTTCGGAAGTTTATTGTGCTGAAAGATGAAAAAAGAGAAATCAATGATGGAATCGATGATCATTAGAAATGTGCAGGATCGACAGATGTTTGTTCTATTAGAGGAACATCAGGAGACATCACGTGTCTGTTTGCTACCATCTCCACTGACAGTCATAATGAAAGTTTGAGAGCTAAAACAGAAACCTTTTCAGCTGAAACCTTCTGCTGAGAAAAACAATCAGTCACCTCTGCAGTCACAAAACCGTTGTGACTAAATTAACCTGAAACAGAGACGCCTGCTTTGGCTTTACTCACAGTTTCTGACACTGCCAACATTTTAATTGTTTTTCTTCTTTATTACTGAATTGGTGGGGAGTCCTCACCGATTCTGACAACATGGTGGGCTACATTTTTATTGTCCACCTGAGGACAGACCTAACTGCAGTCAGGAGCTAAAACAACACATGGTCCTTTATAAATAACTGCATAAAAACAGATGCCAGACAGACACCAGGGGAAGCGATACAGTTTAGAAAATCCAAGATTGATTCAAAGGGTCCAGGTAGCACCATGTGTGCAAAATCAGTTCACTAACTGCTGGGTCTGGACCCAAATACTCGTTTTTTTTGTTTGTTCTGAATTCTCTAATTTGTTGTTTGGATATTCATGCACGCCTTCTTTATGCATAGTAATTATGACAGGGTAACAAGAGAGGAAGTGTGGTACTGTATGAAGTCAGGAGTGGCAGAGAAGTATGTGAGAGTGGTGCGGGACATTTATGAGGACAGCAAGACGGAGGTGAGGTGACAGATGGATTCAAGGTGGGGGTGAGATTACATCAGGGATCAGTTCTGAGGCCCTTCTTGTTTGCCATGGTGATGGACAGGCTGACAGACAAGGTCAGGAAGGAGTCTTGGTGGACCATGATGTTTGCAGACAACATTTTGATCTGTAGTGAGAGCAGGGAGCAGGTGGAAGAGAACCTGGAAAAGTGGAGGTATGAAGAGTTTGTTTGCAAAAACCGATAAACGCCACTTCCAAGAAAATTTCCCTCTGTACAACAAACAGCTGTTCATATTACCTACTTATAGAAGTTCAAATTGTATTTTCTAAAAATCCGCTATATCTGCTGTTATATACACTACGAAGTTCATGGGTTTTTTTTTTAAAAAAGCCAATAAACGCCGGCACCTTGTTTTTACAAAACCAGATAACTCCACACATGGCAAATCAGCGCTTGGTATTTGGGTGACATGACTCAATGGTGCAGTGAGGACAAGCCAGTCACGTGTCTAGATGCTGAAACCAGACAATTATGTGTCTATCTGCTGCGGCAGCATTCTGCAGAGTCCCATACTTGGATCTGCTCGCTTTGCACGATTTCCCTGCCAGTTTTTTTTATACAATTTTGTTGCATTTTATGTCAAATATGGATAATTTTGATGAAGAAGATGAACCAGTGATGCGTTCTGTCACAAACTGAGTCTGGATTTTCTGCCAGACAGTCTTGTGGCTCTTTGCTTTTATTTATACAGTGCATCCGGAAAATATTCACAGCGCTTCACTTTTTCCACATTCTGTTACAGCCTTATTCCAAAAGGGATTGAATTCATTTTTCCCTCAAAATTCTACACACAATACCCCATAATGACAATGTGAAAAAAATATTTTTTGAGATTTTTTCAAATTTATTAAAAATAAAAAAGTAAGAAATCACATGTACATAAGTATTCACAGCCTTTGCTCAATACTTTGTTGATGCACCTTTGGCAGCAATTACAGCCTCAAGTTTTTTTGATTATGATGCCACAAGCTTGGCACACCTATCTTTCGGCAGTTTGGCCCATTCCTCTTTGCAGCACCTCTCAAGCTCCATCAGGTTGGATGGGAAGCATTGATGCACAGCCATTTTCAAATTTCTCCAGGGATGTTCAGTGGGATTCAAGTCTGGGCTCTGGCTGGGCCACTCAAGGACATTCACAGAGTTGTCCTGAAGCCACTCCTTTGATATCTTGGCTGTGTGCTTAGGGTCGTTGTCCTGCTGAAAGATGAACCGTCACCCCAGTCTGAGGTCAAGAGCACTCTGGAGAAGGTTTTCATCCAGGATTTCTCTGTACATTGCTGCATTCATCTTTCCCTCTATCCTGACTAGTCTCCCAGTTCCTGCCGCTGAAAAATATCCCTGCACCATGATGCTGCCACCACCATTGGCATGTTTATGACCGGTGCCTGGTTTCCTCCAAATATGATGCCTGGGATTTACGCCAAAGAGTTCAATCTTTGTCCCATCAGACCAGAGAATTTTGTTTCTCATGGTCTGAGAGTTCTTCAGGTGACTTTTGACAAACTCCAGGCGGGCTGCCATGTGCCTTTTACTAAGGAGAGACTTCCATCTGGCCACTCTACCATACAGGCCTGATTGGTGGATTGCTGCAGAGATGGTTGTCCTTCTGGAAGGTTCTCGTCTCTCCACAGAGGAACACTGGAGATCTGACAGAGTGACCATCGGGTTCTTGGTCACCTCCCTGACTAAAGCCCTTCTCCCCCGATCGCTCAGTTTAGAGGGCCCGCCAGCTCTAGGAAGAGTCCTGGTGGTTCTGAACTTCTTCCATTTACAGATGATGGAGGCCACTGTGCTCATTGGGACCTCATCTCCCATCCCGACGATCAGCGCGATCGTCACTTCCTTGTGGTAACGTATCGTCACTTCCTGTTTTGCTGTCTGCCTGTGTGGTTTGCTCTCTAGCCACTAGCTAGCCACTAGCTATGGCTACTAGCTCTCTTTCCTCTCCTCCTCTGGTGTGCTCTCTCTGTCAGATGTTTAGCTACACCTCTGCCTCTTTTAGTGATAACGGTAAATGTAATAAATGTTGTCTTTTTGAGGCGCTCGAGGCGAGGTTGTCTGATTTGGAATCCCGGCTCCGCTGCATTGAAACACCGTCTGCGCCAGTTAATCTCGACGGACGCCCCTTACCTGCAGCGGAGCTAGCTAGCATAGCTAACCCTGTCAGCGGTCCCCCGGCTCTCCTCAGCAGCGAGGAGACTGGGTGGGTGACGGTGAGAAGGAAGCCTAGTCGCAAAGCCCCAGTACACCACCAACCTGTTCACGTTTCTAATCGTTTTTCCCCGCTCAGCGACACACCCGCTGAGGAAAAAACACTGATCATTGGCGACTCTGTAGTCAGAAACGTGAACCTAGAGACTCCAGCGGCCATAGTCAAATGCATTCCTGGGGCCAGAGCAGGCGACATCGAGTCAAATTTGAAAATGCTGGCTAAAAGTAACTGTAAATATTCCGCAATTGTTATTCACGCCGGCATTAATGACATCCGTCTCCGGCAGTCGGAAGTCACGAAACTTAGTATAGAATCGGTGTGTGACTTTGCATAAACGATGTCTGCCACTGTAGTGTTCTCTGGGCCCCTCCCCAATCTGACCAGTGATGACATGTTTAGCCGCTCGTCATCCTTGAACTGCTGGCTGTCTGTGTGGTGTCCTAAAAATGACGTGGGCTACATTGACAATTGGAGCTCTTTTTGGGGAAAACCTGGTCTTATGAGACAAGACAGCATTCATCCCACTTTGGATGGTGCTTCTCATTTATCTAACAATCTGGCATCTTTTTTATCCAAATTTCCAAAACCCTGACTATTCAGAGTTGGGACCAGGAAGCAGAGTCACAGTCTTACACGCCTCTCTGCAGCTCCTCTTCATCCGCCACCCCTCAGCTTAGCCCCAGTCTTCCCCATCAGAAAATCGTTGTCTGCTCCCTCCAAAGTAAATAAAAATATAATGCATAAGCATCCCAAAGTGATAAAGCAAAATATTGGTAAAACTCAAATTAAACATAAAGCCTCTAAATTGAATGAATTGGCCTCTGTTCCTCCTCATAATTTAAAAATTAAATGTGGTTTATTAAATATTAGGTCTCTAACTCCCAAGTCTCTGTTAGTCCATGATCTGTTAATTGATCATCAGATTGATTTAATTTCCCTTACAGAGACTTGGTTAGGGCAAGATGATTATGTTGGTTTAAATGAATCAACTCCCTCTGGTTATTAAACTGTCAAAATCCCAGAAGTTCTGGTCGTGGAGGAGGAGTAGCAACAATTTACCATTCCAAATTACTAGTTAATGTAAAGCAAAAAACATGTTATAATTCCTTTGAGGGCCTGGTCCTCAGTATTGGGCACTTTAGCAATTTTAGGTTAAACCCAATTTTATTTGCCATAGTTTATCGTCCCCCATCAACCTACTCAGAATTTTTATCCAAATTTGTTGATTTCTTAGCTGATTTAGTGCTGAAATCTGATAGAATCATTATAGTAGGGGAATTTAATATACATGTGGATGTAGATAGTGACTGCCTTAATATGGCATTTAATTCAATATTACACTCGATTGGGTTTTCTCAGAAAGTAGGAAATTCTACTCATTACCTCCACCATACATTGGACCTTGTTCTGACATATGGCATAGAAATAGAAAATCTTGTAGTGTCTCCTCATAACCCTGTATTGTCAGACCATTGTCTGTTAACCTTTGATTTTACAATTTCTGACTATTTGGCTCCTAAAGAAAAATATTATTACAGTAGATGCCTCTCAGATGATGCTGTTACCAAATTTATGCAGATTGTTTCCTCTGTGCCATGTGTCAACACAACGGAAATAAGCTATAGACAGCTTGCTCCTTCTGTAACTGATAACATGGTGGATAGTGTTTCAGCTTCTCTGCATCAGACTCTAGACTTGGTGGCCCCCTTAAAAAAAGAAAAAGTCTAATCAGAGATTTCTAACTCCTTGGTTCAACACAGAAACTCGTAGCTTAAAACAGAAGACTTGTCAATTAGAAAGAAAATGGCACTCCACTAATTTAGATGAAATCTATTTAGCTTGGAGAAATCATCTTTTAATTTATAAAAAATCTCTTAGAAAAGCTAGAACGAGTTATTACTCTGCATTAATAGAAGAGAACAAGAATAATCCCAGGTTTCTTTTCAGTACTGTAGCCAGGTTGACAAAGAGTCAGGACTCTGTCAATCCTAGCATTCCCTTAGAGCTTACTAGTCAGGACTTTATGAACCTTTTCAATAATAAAATTTCATCCATCAGAGATAAAATCAATCAGATTCTTTCCACAGTTAACTTAAATACTGTAACTACTACAACTCCTTCTATTGATGTCTGTCTTGATGAGTTTACTCCATTCGACCTTTGTGAGTTAGACAAAATAGTTTCCTCATCCAAACCTTCAACTTGTCTTTTAGACCCTATTCCTACCAGGTTATTTAAAGAAGTCTTCCCACTTATTGGTAGCCTTATTCTTCATATAATCAATTCTTCATTAATTTTAGGCCATGTACCGCAGGCTTTTAAAACGGCTGTAATTAAATCCTTACTCAAAAAGCCAACGCTAGATCCAGGAGCTTTAGCTAACTATAGACCAATCTCTAATCTCCCTTTCATTTCAAAAATCTTAGAAAGAGTTGTTGCTACGCAATTATTTGACCACCTGCAGGGAAATGGTTTACTTGAAGAGTTTCAATCTGGGTTTAGAATCCACCATAGTACTGAAACAGCCTTAGCGAAGGTCACTAACAACCTCCTCATTGCATCTGATAATGGACTAGTTTCTGTACTTGTCCTTTTAGACCTTAGTGCAGCTTTTGATACAATCAATCATAATATTCTCCTTGATAGATTAGAACACTATGTTGGACTTAATGGAACTTTGTTGCAGTGGTTTAGATCTTATTTATCTGATAGGTTCCAGCTTGTTCATGTAAATAATGAGTTTTCTTTCAACTCAAAGCTTAGTCATGGAGTTCCACAGGGATCTGTGCTAGGCCCTACTCTTTTTAGTTTATATATGCTTCCGTTAGGCAACATTATTAGAAAGCATTGTATACATTTTCATTGTTATGCTGATGACACACAATTATACCTGTCAATGAAGCCAGATGATAGTAATCAATTAGCCAAGTTAGAAGCCTGTCTTAAGGAAATCAAAGCTTGGATGACTTGTAATTTCCTGCTATTAAATTCAGATAAGACTGAAGTCATTCTTGTTGGTCCAAAAAACCTTAGAAATGCCTTTCCAAATCAAACTTTCAGTTTGGATGCGGTTACTCTTTCTCTTAATAGCTCTGTGAGGAACCTTGGAGTTATTTTTGATCAGGATTTGTCCTTCAATTCACATATTAAATTTGTTTCTAAGACTGCCTTCTATCATTTGCTTAATATTGCCAAGATTAGGAGCATCTTGTCTCAGAGTGATGCTGAGAAACTGATCCACGCTTTTGTTAGCTCGAGATTAGATTATTGTAATTCTTTATTATCAGGCTGTCCTAAAACATCTTTAAAAAGTCTTCAGCTGATCCAAAATGCTGCAGCAAGAGTTTTAACAGGTACTAGAAAGAGAGATCATATCTCTCCGGTTCTGGCCTCCCTTCATTGGCTTCCCATAGAGTTTAGAATTAAGTTTAAAATCCTTCTTCTTACTTACAAAGTTCTAAACAATCAGGCTCCTTTTTATTTAAAAGATCTGATACTACCGTATTATCCTAACAGAGCACTACGCTCCCAAAATGCAGGATTACTTGTAATACCTAGAATCTCCAAAAGTACAATGGGAGGCAGAGCCTTCAGTTATCAAGCTCCTCTCCTGTGGAATCAGCTGCCAATCTGGATTCGGGAGTCAGACTCGATCTCTGTTTTTAAGAATAGGGCTAAAACCTACCTTTTTGATATAGCCTACAATTAGGGAGGGATCATGTGTTTCTGAACCCTCCCTTAGTTATGCTGCTAATAGGTTTAGTCAGCCGGGGGACCTCCAGTAATGCACTGGGCCTCACTCCTTTCCTCACTCTCAATGAAATATTTTTTTTGCTGGTCATTAACATTTGTTTGTTCTCTCCCATAGATTGAGTCCCCATCGTGCTGTTTGCTCTCTACATGTCTGTTCTTTTCTTCTTATCTATCCCCTCACCCCCCAGCCAGTCGCAGCAGATGACTGCCCCTCCCTGAGCCTGGTTCTGCTGGAGGTTTCTTCCTGTTAAAAGGGAGTTTTTCCTCTCCACCGTCGCCAAGTGCTTGCTCACAGGGGATCACCTGATTGCTGGGGTCTTTCTGCAACTGTGGGGGGTTCCCCCTACAGTTGATAGTGCTATGAGATGACTGTTGTTGTGAAATGGCGCTATATAAATAAAGTTGAATTGAATTGAATTGAATTGAACCTTCAAAGCAGCAGAAATTTTCTTGTACCCTTCCCCAGATTTGTGCCTCCAGACAATCCTGTCTTGGAGGTCTACAGACAATTCCTTTGATTTCATGCTTGGTTTGTGCTCTGACATGCACTGTCAACTGTGGGACCTTATATAGACAGGTGTGTGCTTTTCCAAATCATGTCCAATAGTTGTCCAATAGTACAATCTTGTCCAATAGTACAAGCCCCCTAGTGCCAACTGGGATCTGCAGGTCTTACCCATCCCACCCCACCCTGCCATCTATGTGGGGGACTTTAACAGCCATCACCCTGACTGGGGGTACCCAGCAGTGGATAGTGACGGGGAGGTACTTTCAGACTGGGCATCTAGAAATGATCTCGCTCTGATACACGACCCCAAACAAAGAGGAACCTTCCACTCTGCTAGGTGGAAGAAGGACTATTCTCCTGACCTGTGCTGGGTCAGCTCTTTGAATGGGACGCCATATCCTACACAGATCCTCATTCTTGACGATTTTCCACACAGCCAACACCGGCCCCTGCTTGTACACATTGGCCTACAACTTGCAGTCATATACAGCCCAAGGAAGATGCGCTGGAACTTCCGCAAAGCCAACTGGAAGAAATTCAGTGAAACCCTGGATCGGAGTGCTGTTACCATCCCACTCCACACCATCACTGTAGATGAAGCTTACAACCGCTTCTGCAGTGCAATCTTCAAGGCTGCTCACACTGCAATCCCACGAGGCTAACGACCCCTCTATGTCCCATGCCTGGACGGAGAAAGCGCTGCCCTCCTACAATCCTATCAAACATCAGGGGACTCAGAGATAGCAGACCATCTCATTGAATCGCTAAGTACAGCCCGGCGAAAGAAATGGGAGGAGACAGTTGCTGACCGGAGCTTTATCCACTCTAGCAGGAAATGTTGGAGCCTCATCCGTCGCCTAGGAGCTGCACAGAAGCCCCCTAGCCAAAGCCGAGCATCTGTCACACCCAACCAAGTTGCATCCCACCTACTGACCATCGCCAAAGCACCCCAAGACAAAGACACCAGAAGAGCAGTTACAACTGAGCTAAAAAAACACCAAAAAATGCCCGTAGAGGAAATGAACCCTGAACCCTTCGAGGCTGCTGAGCTGGAGAAAGTCCTACAGGGCCTGAAATGTGGAAAGGCAGCAGGATACGACAACATTTTCCCAGAATTCATGAAAAATCTTGGCCCCCGAGCCCTAACCTGGTTGACACAACTCTACACAAGGATCATACAAACAAATTCGATCCAAAAGAAATGGCGGACAGCAAAGGTCATTGCCATACCAAAACCTGGCAAAGACCACAAACTACCAGCAAGCTACCGCCCAATCTCCCTACTCAGCGTTCCTTATAAAATCATGGAGCGCCTAATACTGCAACGTATTTCCCCAGGAATAGAGGAAATTCTAAGTGTGGATCAAGCAGGTTTCCGCAAGGACCGCAGCACAGGAGAACAAGTACTGGCCCTAACCACCTTCATCGAAAATGGCTTCGAGAGCAGACTGAAGACAGGGGCTGTGTTTCTTGATCTTACAGCCGCCTATGATACGGTCTGGCACAAAGGCCTCCTCCTGAAACTTACAAAGGCGATCCCTGCCTGGGCAACAGCAATTATAAAAACCCTGCTGACCAACAGAAGGTTCAGAGTCTACCTCGGTCAGAACACAAGCGCATGGAGAACGCAGAAAAACGGACTCCCACAAGGCTCAGTTCTAGCTACAACCCTGTTCAACCTCTACATAAACGACCTGCCCACTACAAAATCCCGCAAATTCATCTATGCAGACGACATCTGTTTGGCACTCCAAGCACCAGACTTTGAGTCACTGGAACGGGTGCTCACGGAAGATCTTGCCAAACTGGACCAGTTCTGCAAAACCTGGCACCTAAAACCAAGCCCAGCAAAAACCGTCTCCAGTGTATTCCATCTCCACAATGTAAAAGCTGCCAGAGAACTAAACATCCACCTGAGCGGACTCAAGCTTAAGCATGCCTTGAATCCAACCTACCTTGGAGTGACCCTTGACAGGACCCTATCCTTCAAGGAACATTTAAAGGGGACGGCTTCTAAAGTGAAGGCACAAAACAACCTTCTCTGCAAGCTCGTTGGTGCAAAATGGGGGGCGGCAGTCTCTACCCTGCGCACCTCAGCACTGGCCCTTTCATACTCTGTAGCAGAATATTGTGCCCCTGTCTGGTCCAGGTCATCCTACACACACCACGTAGGCACCCAGCTCAACACAACCATGAGAACCATAACTGGGACAATCTGCTCAACACCACTCCCCTGGCTCCCTGTACTGTCAAACATAGCTCCCCCACACATCCGGCGAGCAGCACTTACTCAAAGGATGCTTCAAAAAGCCAAAGACTCTCCTCACTTACCAATCCATGCAGATATTTACTCCCCACCCACTGCCCGACTTCCATCCAGACGGCCGATTTGGAAAAACCCTCCCCCAGCTGATTTCACCATCCAGACACCATCCAGACCAAGGAGGTCCCAAACAAACACCTGGTGACAAACCCCAACCAACAGGTCCCGGGCACCAACCTCCCAAGGAGACAGTGGTCTACACTCAATCGCTTCAGGACTGGACATGGCCCCTGCTTGGCCAGCCTTCACAGATGGGGCAGTAGCCCTAGCCCACTGTGCGCATGTGGAGAGGAGCAGACAATGGAACACATCATAGAGGCTTGCCCGCTCCAAAGACTGGAAGGAGGATTACACACCCTCCATACAGCAAACCAGGAGGCAACTGCTTGGCTTGAGGACTTTGCATTCGCTAAATAAATAAATAAATAAATAAATAAATAAATAATGTCCAATCAACTGAATTTACCACAGGTGGACTCCAATTAAGCTGCAGAAATATCTCAAGGATGATCAATGGAAATAGGATACACCTGAGCTCAATTTTGAGCTTCATGGCAAAGGCTGTGAATACTTATGTACATGTGATTTCTTAGTTTTTTTATTTTTAATACATTTGCAAACATCTCCATTTTTTTTCACATTGTCATTATGGGGTGTTGTGTGTAGAATTTTGAGGGAAAAATGCATTTAATCTCTTTTGGAATAATGCTGTAACATAACAAAATGTGGAAAAAGTGAAGCGCTGTGAATACTTTCTGGATGCACTGTATATATATTTATTGTATTTTGTGCTTTTGAGTTTTAGCTCTGCTTCCTATTTTTCTGTTTAAGTTTCAATTTGTGTCATGTTCATTGGTAACGATTTATTAATCTGTATTTGATTATGTTTATTTCTTACATGTCATGTCCATTGGTAATGATTTATTAGTCTGTATTTGATTATGTTTACTTCTTCTGTGGGCTGACAGCTGTCAGGGGACATTTCAGGGTTTGTGCTCTGTGTGGGGCATCGCTTGTCAAGCTGTCAGTCCAGCCGCTCCTCCCTCATCTCTCCCAGCTGATCTCAATTACCATTCAGTGTTCCCTTTTGCCTGCTCATGTGAACCCACACCTATCACTTGTTTTGTAATAGTTTTGATCCCGACTTAAGGGAAGTTGTTTCTTATTTTCATTACGGCTGCCTCATCTAATCCAGTTGATTCTCTACCTCTCTTCGTCTCCACCATAGCCCTGCTCTGCTCTGGTGCATTATTCCCACAAGTTTTTTCCCTCATTATTTTTTTATTATTTGAACACCTTGTTGCACTTTATATTTGCTGTTTTGTTAATAAATTTCACAAGCTCACAGCCCAACGCCTGGGCATCATCTCTCTGCCCCGGAAGGGCATTCATGACATGTCCACCAGACAAACTAGCATGGTTTTCGGGACATGTCTGTTTTTGCAAAAGTATGTGTTGTGGACTTACAGTGGTGTGAAAAAGTGTTTGCCCCTTTTCTGAGTTCTTTTTTTTTTTTTTGTATGTTTGTCACACTTAAATGTTTCAGATCATCAAACAAATTTAAATATTAGACAAAAATAGCACAAGCAAACACAAAATGCAGTTTTTAAATGAAGGTGTTTATTATTAAGGGTAAAAAAAATTCCAAACCTACATGGCCCTGTGTGAAAAAGTGATTGCCCCCCATTAAAACATAAATTAACTGTGGTTTATCACACCTTTGGAAAGCTGAGCTCAATTCCTCTAGCCACACCCAGGCCTGATTACTGCCACACCTGTTCTCAATCAAGAAATTCCTTAAATAGGACCTGCCTGAAAAAGTGAAGTAGACCAAAATATCCTCAAAAGCTAGGCATCATGTTGCGATCCAAAGAAATTCAGGAACAAATGAGAAACAAAGTAACTGAGATCTATCAGTCTGAAAAAGGTTATAAAGCCATTTCTAAAGCTTTGGGACTCCAGTGAACAACAGTGAGAGCCATTATCCACAAATGGTGAAAACATGGAACAGTGCTGAACCTCCCCAGGAGTGGCCGGCAGGCCAACCAAAATTACCCCAAGAGAGCAGCAATGACTCATCCAAGAGGTCACAAAAGACCCCACAACAACATTCAAAGAACTGCAGGCCTCACTTGCCTCAGTTAAGGTCAGTGTTCATGACTCTACCATAAGAAAGAGACTGGGCAAAAATGGCCTGCATGGCAGAGTTCCAAGACAAAAACCACTGCTGAGCAAAAAGAACATAAAGGCTCATCTCAGTTTTGCTAGAAAACATCTTGATGATCCCCAAGACTTTTGAAAAAATGCTCTGTGGACTGACGAGACAAAAGTTGAACTTTTTGAAAGGCGTGTGTCCCATTACATCCGGCATAAAAGTAACACAGCATTTCAGAAAAGGAACATCATACCAACAGTAAAAATATGGTGGTGGTAGTGTGATGGTCTGGTTGCTGTTTTGCTGCTTCAGGACCTGGAAGACTTGCTGTGGTCAATGGAACCATGAATTCTGCTGTCTGAAGGAGAATGTCCGGCCATCTGTTCATGACCTCAAGCTGAAGTGCACTTGGGTTCTGCAGCAGAACAGTGATCCAAAACACACCAGCAAGTCCACCTCTGAATGGCTTAAGAAAAACAAAACAAAGACTTTGGAGTGACCTAGTCAAAGTCCTGACCTGAATCTGATTGAGGTGTTGTGGCATGACCTTAAAAAGGCGGTTCATGCTCAAAAACCCTCCACTGTGGTGGAATTACAACAATTCTGCAAAGATGAGTGGGCCAAAATCCCTCCACAGCACTGTAAAAGACTCATTGCCAGTTATTGCAAATGCTTGATTGCAGTTGTTGCTGCTAAGGGTGGCCCAACCAGTTATTAGGTTTAGGGGCAATCACTTTTTCACACAGGGCCATGGAGGTTTGGATTTTTTTTTTCCCTTAATAATAAACACCTTCATTTAAAAATTTCATTTTGTGTTTACTTGTGCTATCTTTGTCTAATATTTAAATTTGTTTGATGATCTGAAACATTTAAGTGTGTCAAATATACAAAAATATGAGAAATCAGGAGGGGGGCAAACACTTTTTCACACCACGGGGACGGCAGTGGCTCAGGAGGTAGAGCAGGTCATCTAATAACCGGATGGTTGGTGGTTTGAATCCCGTTCTCCCCACATATCCTGCCGTTGTGTCCCTGGGCAAGACACTTTTACTCCAATTGCTCCTGGTGGGTCTGGACAGCTCCATGTTGGGCAGCTATGCCGCCATCAGTGTGTGTGTGTGTGTGTGTGTGTGTTAGAGAATGGGTGGATAGCAGGATCTGTAAAGCGCTTTGGTCATCTAGAGATGAGAATACAAGCGCTATATAAGTGAATGCTATTTACCACTGTATCTGTTTTTGTGGCAAGAAGTACTCAAAAATTACCAAAAAATAACAATGAGTTGATGTTCAATTTTTGGCTTTATTATGTTTGAGATACTCATATTTCAAGTGACCATGTCTTAGAAGGTGAATTGGAAATACTAACACATACAAACCAACAGATGAAAAGTTGCTTTTCTCATTATTAAAACAATCGGGCCTATCTGTTTTTGCAAACAAACTCTTTGTATGCTCTGGAGAGAACAGGAATGACAGTAGAAGCAAGACAGAATACATGAGCGTGAATGAGAGGGTGGCAGGTGTAATGGTGAAGATGCAAGGAGTAGAGGTACTGAAGGTAGATGATTTTAAATACCTGGGGTCAACCATCCAAAGCAATGGAAAATGCACAAGAGAGGTGAAGAAGAGAGTGCAAGCAAGGTGGAGTAGGGATGAGTGTTAGGGGTGATTTGTGACAGGACAGCAACTAGAGTTAAAGGCATTTACAAGGTGGTAGTGAGACCTGCTATAATGTATGGTTTGGAGATGGTAGTGCTGACAAAAAGACAGGGGGCAGAGCTGGAGGTGGCAGACTTGAAGATGCTCAGGTTCTCATTGGGACTGACTAGGAGGAACGGGATTAGAAATGAGTATATCAGAGGGACAGCTCAGGTTGAGCGGTTTGGAGACAAAGTAAGAGAGGTAAGGCTGAGATGGTTTGGACATGTGCAGACAAGGGATAGTAGAGAAATTGGACAAAGAATGTTGAAGATGGAGCTGCCAGACAGGAGGAAAAGAGGAAGACCTGTCATGAACCCCTGTGCACCATTACACGGTGCACGAGGGAGAGAGTGAAAACTCAATCGCAGGAGTAGAGATTGCTGTGTTTATTAAAGTTCACCAATGAAACAATCCAACTGTCACCAAATACAGTTCAGTCAACACAGTGTATGGAGAGGTGTAATGACAGTGTTGGCCTCTAAGGCTACAGGGGACCTGCTGAACACTCAACAGCCTGGTGAATATAAAGCCCGGTGCTACAGGGCTGCATAAAGCACGAAACAGGAAAGGCAAGCAGCCTAATACTGCAGGCCTGCTAGCACAGTAGAAAGGCTAAGGACACTTACAGGTCTGGAGTTAATTTGGGGCAAGCCGTGCAGTCAGGAGGCAGAGGAGCGGACCAGCCGAAACACCAAGGTATTGATCGTCTTGTAATGTCTGGCTGGGTAGAACGCTGGGAGTGAATGAACATACGTAGAGGAATGCGCTGCCATGTATGAAGGGGAATGACCCGACAATCTCCTTCCTCAGTGGTCGCCAACAAATACTCCAAACGCTAATGAGGAAACAGATTGCTGGTGTGAGTGCGTGGGCAGAACTGATTGGGAACAGGTGTGTGAGAGCGCATGTGAATGAGAGTGAATGGATTGTGAGTGTGTGTGTGTGTGTGTGTGTGTGTGTGTGTGTGTGTGTGTGTGACCCAGTGAGTACAGCTGATGGAGCTTGAAAGGAGGAGGGGGCGTGCCCGAGCTGTCAGGAGGAAACTGGGTCAAAGCATAGCCATGAGTCAGAATCGGATTGGCCTCCAACCCACATTCATGACAGGACCACAGAGAAGATTCATGGATGTAGTGAAGGAGGACATGGAGAGGGTTGGTGTTACAGAGGAAGATGAAGGGACAGGGTGAGACGGAGGCAGATGATCCACTGTGGAGACCTCTAAAGGGAGCAGCCGAAAGAGAAGAAGAAGATACCAAAAGTCAAACATGGTGGTGGTAGTGTGATGGTCTGGGGCTGCTTTCCTGCTTCAGGACCTGGACAATTTGCCATAATTGATGGAACCATGAATTTTGCTCTCTACCAGAAAATTCTGAAGGAGAAATGGGGATTCTAAATTGTCCTTAGGTATGAATGTGAGAGTGAATGGTTGTCTGTCTCTCTGGGTTGGCCCTGTGATGGACTGGCGATCTGTCCAGGGTGTACCCTGCCTCTTGCCCAAAAGCTGCTGGGATAGGCTCCAGCTCCCTCTGTGACCCGAAAAGGATTAAGCGGAAGAAGATGGATGGATGGATGGATGGATGGATGGATGGAGAGTGTCCGGTCATCAGTTCATGACCTCAGGCCAAAGTCCTCCAGCGTGGCTGAATTAAAACAACTCTGCAAAGAAGAGAGGACCAAAATTCCTAAGTAGTAATGGAAAGGACTCATTGCCAGTTATGACAAATGCGTGATTGAAGTTGTTGCCACCAACGGTGGAACAACCACTTATTTGGTTTGGGGAACAATTGCATTTTTCCCAGCACTGTATTTATTAAAGAAGCATTTGTTTGCTCCCTGTGGGTTGTGTCCTGCATGTGGGACCAGTCCTGGTGAAAACATTACACCGTAATAATGTTCTAACGAGGAAGTCAGTGAGTATCAGAGATGTCTGGGTGTTGTGTGGAGCAGTAGGGCAGAATTATGAGGACGAAGCAAAGTTTACACCTGTCCCTTCTGACTGCTGACTCTGACATTATACACCTGTAAATTAGGCTTCATTATATAGGCCTCAGTGAATTACAGGCAGTGGTGGCTTAACTCCTCTGGCAGCAAGAACAGTAAATATAAACCAACAAAGTTCTATTAACTAAAGGTTAAAAATAGTTAAAAATAGTTTAGACTGACCCTGAATGTGTCCTGTTTTCTTCACCAGCTCTCTAAACGCTGTCCAAGGAGTCAGGTTTTAGTTCTGCTGAATATTGAATGAGGTTTGGTGAGGAGGAGGAGGAGGAGTAAACAGGAGCCGACTGATGCCTGTAAGGAGGAAACACTCCTGCTCTTTTTCCTCGACCCGTAAACTGTCAGAGACGATCAGACAGGGAGAGGAGACGGATGCAGAAGAGGCGCGATGATGGAGGAGGACAGGAGGCGCTAGATTAGCAACTCTTCAGAGAGCTGGGGGGGGGGGGGGGTTCAGACGTGGCAGATGGCCACAGGAAGAAGAACAAGTTCAGGCTTCAGGAAGAGGAGCTGATAGGAGGAGCGGGAGGAGACGTGGAGATGTGAAGGGCTCAGGCAGGACTGTAGGTTCAAATCTCCCAAAGTCAGGGCACACAATTGGATCCTCCACACAGATCTGATGAGGTTTAAGGAGTGTTTACTCGACCATGAGACGCGGTGGCAGAAACATTGTTTCTGTTGTTCATTTCTCAGTGTTTGTCTGAAGGGTTAGCATGTCTCTAACTGTCAGAAATCAACAACATTTCACTTCTAGGCACCAGAACTCCTCCAGTTCTGGTTCTCATTGGCAGAATTCACTCAGATGCCAAAGCACTAAAATAATTAACCCACTGAGGATATAAACAACCGCCTGGGACCTGGAGGTTTATTTCCCAGTGTCATACACCTGAGGACAGAATTCTGAGTCCCCTTATATAAAATTTCTAAGGTATCTCTACCCTCCGTACTGACCAATCGCAGCTCTCAAAGGACAGCATCATGCCCAACAACTGGGTCGACAACACCTCCTCACAAAAATAAATGATTTTGGATCTTCTTTGCTCAAAGTTCCTCCTGATTCAACATTAAGTGAGAGCTCTTTTTAATCATAGATAGGAGCTCTCCTAGAGGACTCTAAGAATGTTTGTACATGCAGGCTGTGGTCTTCAACTGTTATTAAACTGGACTTAAATGGGTCTTAGATTGGTTTTAGATTGGTCTTAAATTAGTCTAAAACTGGTAGACTAGTTTTAAACTGGTCTTAAACTAGCCTTAAATTTGTCTTAGATTGGTTTTAGATTGGTCTTAATCCCTCCTATGTGCGGATGCTGTTCTTGGACTTCAGCTCAACATTCAACACAATCATCCCCCAGCACCTAATACAAAAACTCAGACACACGGGACTCAAAACCTCTTTCTGTAACTGGGTGCTGGACTTTCTCACAGGGAGGCCACAGAACGTGCGGGTCGGCAGCAGCACCTCCCAGACGATCACACCGGGCACAGGGGCCCCACAAAAGTATGTGCTCAGTCCGTTGTTCTTCACCCTGCTGACCCATGACTGCATACCAGCCTACAATACCAACCACATCAACAAATTTGCGGACGACACGACGATGGTGAGCCTCATCACCAGCAACATGGAGGCCAACTACAGAAATGAGGTAAGCCAACTGATCCAGTGGTGTAAAGACAATAATCTCTTCCTGAACGTGGGAAAAACCAAGGAGATTGTGGTCGACTTCAGAAGGGGACACACAAAGCACCCCTCTCTGATCATCGATGGAGCAGCTGTGGAAAGGGTGAGCAGCACCAAGTTCCTGGGGGTGCATATCTCTGAGGACCTCTCCTGGTCCAACAACACCACAACACTGGCCAAGAAGGCTCAAACTTGCCTCTATTTCCTCCGCAAACTGAGGAGAGCATGAGTCCCACCCCCCATCATGTGTTCATTCTACCGGAACACCACTGAGAGAATCCTCACCAGCTGCATCGCGGTGTGGTATGGAAGCTGCACCGCCTCCTGTCGAAAGACTCTACAACACACAGTGAAAGCAGCCAGCAAGATCATTGGTGCCCCTCTGCCCCCCTCTTGAACATCAACCTCACCTGCCTCACTCCCAGAGCCATCATCATCGCAGGCGACACCTCCCACCCCTCACACTCCCTCTTCAGCCCCCTGTCCTTGGGGAAAAGGTACCAGAAAGGTACCACTCCACAAAACTGCTAAACAGCTTTGTTCACCAGGCCATCAGGACCCTGAACTCTGTCCATCACCCCACCTCACCCCAGACAGTAACGCACTCACCCACACAATAACTACCTCAGCTGTTGCCACAGAAAGGCTGACACACCAACAGTAATGCATCCACTGCTGTATGTCTCTGTACCTTACTGCAACCATTTGCACAAATGCCATACAGTCAGGTGAAAAAATTAGGACACCCTGTATAAGCCTGTGTGGGTTTTTTTTAACCTATTTGGACATATGGATATTTAATATCAATGTTAAAAATACTGGGAGATTCATGTAATACAACTAAACAATTAAAAATTAATTAAAGACTTTTTTCAGATTTTCTGTAAAATGTAATTCTAAACAAATAGTGAGAAATAAATCAGGACACTCCCCATCTTTTTTAGGACACCCCCACATTCATTTCCACTTAAAATGGCTAAAATAAATGTTAAAAAATGCAAATTAAAAACAAAAACAAGTTTAGACATAGATATTTTAATTTTTTCACATGACTGTACCTGCTGCTGTCTGTTAATGCAATATTGATCATGTGCAGTCCAATCTGTCACTGTCTGCACCTATACTACCGCATTGAACTTGCAACTATGAGTATTACTGCTCTACTTTTTCTGTATATAGGATTATTGGGTTTTATCGTTTATCTTTATTTGCACTATGGGATGTCTGGGTTTTATCTTTGTTGCTATTTGCACTACGGGTAGCATTACTGTACATAGACTGCTATTGTTGTTTTTCTAGCCGTATTCCTTTTTTTTTTTTTAATATCGTGCATACCACTGAAGAGAGAGAAATGGCATTTCAATTCCCCTGTATGTCCTGTACATACAGAAGTATTGACAAATAAAGTCTTTGAATCTTGAATCTATCTGAAACTGGTCTTAGACTGGTTTTAAACTGATCTTAAATTGGCCTTAGATTGGTCTTAACCAAGCATTAAACCAGACTTAGACTGGTCTTAGACTAACCTTAAACTGGTCTTAAACTGAGTTTAGACTGGTTTGAAATTGGTCTTAAACTGGCCTTAGATTGGTCTTAACCTAGCATTAAACTGGTATTAGACTGGTCTTAAACTGGCCTTCAACGAGCCTGAAACTGGCCTTAACCTGGTCTTAAACTGACCTTAGACTGATCTTAAAGTAACCTTAAACTGGCCTTAGATTGGCCTTAAGCTGGTCTTAAACTGGCCTCAAACTGGTGTTAAACTGATCTTAAATTGGAATTAAACTAGCCTTAAACTGGTCTTAAGCTAGCTTTTAACTGGACTTAAACTGGTCTCACACTGGCCTTAGACTGGTCTCAAACCGATCTTAGGCTGGTCATAAGTAACCTTAAACTGGCTTTAAACTGGTCTTAAACTGGGCTTGAACTAGTCTTCAACTGGCCTTAAAGTAGCCTTAAACTGGTCTTTAGCATGAACCCCAACCAAGCTCTGACCTCATACACTGTGAGAGCTGATAAAGACTGAGCTGGTCTGTCACGGTTTAAAAACTTCACCAACAGATGTGACCACAGTTCAGGGTCAAAGTTCAGGGTAGAACCACAGATAAACTAATGAGCTGCTTCACTCTCATCTGTTTCTATAGCCCTTTGATTGGTTCTTTCCTGGAGTGCAGGAGGCCACTCAGAGTTCAACAAAGACTAAATATTTAAATATATAAAATGTGAGCCGGCCTCACCAGCCTGGCTGTAACAAAGGCGCAGAATAAAGTCTCTATCTTTTTTTTCTTCATCAGAATGAGCCTTTGAACAATCCACAGCGAGGCAGTGAGATGGACACTTTCCATTACTGGGACCTTGTAATTAAAGGATTTGTGCTAATAGCAAATTTATCATAATTTCTGTTGGCCGTCAGGGCGTCTGACAGCTTATTTCATTTCAGAGCAGCGTTTTCATTCTGGAGCCTTCAGGTTACATAGGCAGGCTGCTGGATAAAGCCCCATATGAGAAATGGTCACACTACACACACATAATACACACACAGTACACACACAAAACACCAGATACACACTGTACACAAAGTGCACAATAAAGCAGTCTGGATCATTTATTGGAGTTTCTAAGTCCATCTTGCTAGGACCATGGTGGAAAAAAAAAATGATTTGGGGCATGATATCAATGAACCAATCAGAACAGCTCATCACCTCACCATTACAGACAGGTGTTTATGATCTATGGTGGACTGCTCTTAGAATAGAGTGAAAATGAAAATGTCTGAGAACGTCATTTACAGGAGCACCACTGTTCCACCACGAGGAGTGTGTTCTCAATTTCTGGCACCTGCATGTTTCTTAAAAGATGCCCGTTATGATGTGGCACTGACTTTAGATGTGTTTTTTGTTGATCAAAAATTCAATGTCATTACTCTGCTATTAACTCTACCCCTTTTTAAAAGACACCAATCCTACAAGAACAAACTCCTGTGTTATTTAGACAATGAGGCGGCAAAGCATGAAACTGGGCAATGCACACCAGAAATGACCTGAAGCTTTATGTAAGGTGCAGAGAGCAGCACAGATTCACACGTGAGATCAGTGTAATAGGGTCCACTGTGTTTGTTGGTCAGCAGAAGTGGTAGAGTATCACAAACTATAATCAAGTAAATGTGTAGCTACTTCATGATTTCAATTACTCCAGTGTAAGTAAGAGCAGTCACCAAAAAGTTACTTGACGAAGACAATAACTTTATTCTCACCAATAAGTGAGGTTTTTCCTAAATTTGTGTCATTTTTTTTGTTAAATTTACATTATTTGAGATTTTTCTGTTGCATTTTTGTGACAAGATTGCAACATTTCATGATTAAGTTGTGACATTATTCAGGTAAATTTCCAGCTGAAACGAGCATTAGAAAGTGATGAGTCTGTGATCTGTGAAAAATAAAGGTCTGTTGATTTCTCTGTTAAAGCCTGTGAAGGGGGAGAGAAATAAAACAACCAGGCCTGGGAATATTTATGTTTTAACTTTTTTTGATTAATGTGGGCCAATTAAGGCATTAAAAAAATGATGGTGTCAGGTCACTCCCTGAGGTGGTGTCAACAGCAGCTGGCTCACCTTAAAACAAGGGTAGGTCTTGTTTTTCAGCATTTAAATTTATATCACACTAAACTGATTCTCCGGTACTCAGGGTGACCTCATCCTGGAGCATAGCGCCACCTCTCCAAGTTCTCTTCCACCTGCTCCCTACTCTCACTACAGATCAAAATGTCGTCTGCAAACATCATGGTCCATGGAGACTCCTGCCTGACCTTGTCTGTCAGCCTGTTCATCACCATGGCAAACAAGATAGGGCTCAGAACTGATCCCTGATGTAATTCCATCCCCACCATGAACCTATCTGTCACTCCTACAGCACACCTCACCACCATCTCGCTGTCCTCATACATGTCCTGTACCACCCTCACATACTTCTCTGCAACTCCTGACTTTCTCATACAGTACCACATTTCCTCTCTTGGCACCCTTTCATCTGCTTTTTCTAGATCCACAAAGACAGTGCAGCTCCTTCTGACCTTCTCTATACTTCTCCATCAGCACTCTTAGAGCAAACATTGCATCTGTAGTACTCTTTCTTGGTATGAAACCATACTGCTGCTCACTAATTGTCATCTCTCTTCTAAACCTGGCTTCAACAACTCTTTCCCATATCTTCATAGTGTGGCCGATCAACTTTATGCCTCTGTGGTTACTACAACTCTGAGCATCACCTTTGTTCTTGAAAATTTGTACCAAAGCACTTCTTCTCCACTCCTCAGGCATCCTCTCACTCTCCAAGATTGTGTTAAACAATCTGGTTAAAATGTCCACTGCCATCTCTCCTAAACATCTCCATACCTCCACAGGTATGTCATCTGGACTAACCGCCTTTCCATTCTTCATCCTCTTCAAAGCTGCCCTCACTTCCACCTTGCTAATCCTCGGGACTTCCTTGTTCACCATCTTTCCTTCATCCATCCTTCTCTCTTACTTTCTTCATTCATCAGCTCCTCAAAGTAGTCCTTCCACCTTCTCAACACACTCATCAATTTTTTAGTACATTACCAGATAGATAGATAGATGGATGTACTTTTTTTTATCACAAACTGGGAAATTACAGATTACAAATTTCTGTCCTTAATCAATCTAACTTGCATCTTTTCCAGCTCGATCTGTGTCTAGCTGATCGAAACAACTTCTTTTCTCTTTCCTTATTGTCCAGCCTCTCATACAACTCACTATATGTCTTTTCCTTTTCCTTTGCCACCTCTCTCTTTGCTTTGCCGTGCACTTAGATTTCAAATACTCCTGTCTACTTTCTTTATCTCCCTGACTATCCCACTTTTTCTTTGCTAACCTCTTCTTTTGGATACTTTCCTGTACCTCCTCATTCCACCACCAAGTCTCCTTGTCTTCCTTCCTCTGTTCACTGGACACACCACATGCCCTTCTACCCATTTCCCTCAATACTTTTGCTGTGCCTTCCCAGTCCTCTGGTAATTCTTCCCTACCACCCAGAGCCTGTATCAACTCCTTCCTGAACTGTGTGCCACATTCTTCCTTCTGTAACTTGCCCTATTTAAATTTTGGCTCTGCCTTCACTCTCTTGTTTTTCAAAGTCATCCTACAACAAACACGGAGAGAAAATAAAACAAAAAAGTAGAACACAGATTTAAACCCATGACAAAATGGAAGACTTCAGCCTATCTGACTTTAACTAACTCAGCTATGTCTCTATAATACTGAAGCCCCAGTCCACCATAGAGGTTCTGAGTGAATGTGGTCTGGACTCTGTGGATCAGGGTCATAGTCTCAGAGACTCTGTAGAAGGACAGAAGACCTGCGCTGTGGTTCAAGTACACTCCTATTCGAGAGGATCCAGGACCTGAGACTGGAGTTTTGACGTTGTTGTGAGAAAATGTGAAGCTGTTTTGGTCACAATATAATGCCCAAGATTTGTCATTACCTCCAAACCAGCATTCATTCCCTCTCCCCGCTCTCTGGATGTCCTTATATGCTACTGCTACATAAACTCCTTCCCCTATCCACTCAACTTCCCAGTAACAACGTCTACACAAATTCTCTCTACAGAGGACCTGATACCACCATGTGAATCTGTCTGGATGTCTCAGATAAAACTGTGGTTCTTCCATCACTGTTACTTTTCTGTTTCCCTCTGATAACAACAGATTTCTGTATGCTGTGTTTGGATCCAGAGTGATCTCCTGTGAATATCTTAAGAAGTCCTCTCTGGTCTTTGGCTCTGCTGGTGGTGTCAGTAGAACATCCACTTCAGCGACTGTCTCTAAGATGTTTGTCCATGTCTCTGTCAGAATGTCCTGTAGTTTGTCTCTGACCTCTGACACAGCTGCTGTCACATCCTCAAAGTACCTCAGAGGACCAACATGGATGCTGGATGAGTGTGGAGACTCTCTAAGTGCTGACAGTGAGGAGTAGCTTTGTAGAAACTGGATGTGATCCTCTGTGTGTGAGAGCCGCTCCAGCTCGCTGTCTTTCCTCTTCAGCTCAGTGATCTCCTGTTCCAGCTTCTCCTGAAGATCTAAAACTCGACTCACTTCAACTTTCTGCTGGGATCTGACCTGCTGCTTCATATCAGAGCTTCTTTTCTGGATCAGACAGATCAGCTCAGTGAACATCTTCTCACTGTCCTCCACTGTTTTATCAGCAGACTGGCTGATGGCCTCCACCTCCTGTTGAAGAACCTTCACATCTTCCTCTCTGTCCTGGATTCTCTGCTGGATCTTTAATTGACTCTCCCTGAGCTCCTTCTGCCTTTCAGCCCTTTCTGCTGCAGCTAGGACTGTGTTGTGGCCTTTATGTTGATCCATGGTGCAGAGATAACAGATACTCTGCTGATCAGTACAACAGAAAATCTTCATCACCTCATCATGACAAGAGCAGATGTTCTTCTGGAGATTCTTGGAGGGCTCCATCAGCTGGTGTTTCTTTAATGGAGCTGCATTATAATGAGGCTGAAGGTGATTCTCACAGTAAGACGCCCGGCAGTCCAGACAGGTCCTGGCAGCTTTCTGCTTCCTCCCAGAGCAGACATCACAGGCCACATCTGCAGGCCCAGCATAGCAGTGATCAGTAGTAGGAGCCTGGAGTCCAGTCTTCTTCAGATGCTCCATTAGCCCTGCTAACATGGTGTTTTTCACCAGATCAGGCCTCGATTTGAAAGTCTTCCTGCACTCAGGACAGCTGTGGACTCCCTTCCTGTCCTCTTCATCCCAGTGGTCTTTAATACAGTCCATACAGTAGCTGTGTCCACATGGAAGACCCACCGGCTCCTTCAGCAGATCCAGACAGATTGGACAAGAGAAATTCTCCACATCCAGCTGAACTCCTTTCTGTGCCATTTCTGCTCTCACAGATGGTGACTGTGAGTTTTACTTCCTCACAGCAGACAGTAGTCAGAGCCCTGATCTGAACACGTCACTACATGTTGGTAAAACCCATGATCACATTTCTGCTCTGAGAGGCAGGGAACCAGGAAACATGAGAACAGACAGGATCTAAGGTGTTAACACGAGGAAGGGCCGTTCTCATGTGTCTGATTTCTGCTTCTTGTCTCTTCTCTGTTTTCATGGTTTTGGCCTATATGGATATGGATGGAAACTTGACTTGTTTGACTGATTAGAAATCTGACCAGACAGGCTTCCCCATCCTCCTCCAGGTGGACCACTTCAAAGGAACCATCCTTAGTCAAAGCTGTTATCTTCAGGTCATAAAACTCCCCCCCCCACAGTCTCTTTGTGCATCCCAGAGCGACTGAATAAATGAAAGAAAGCTGAAGTTTTAACTGTGATTTTGATATTATGATTCTGACATTTTTGTGAATGAATTTATCTACTGTATATGTGGCCCACCACTGACATGTTTGCACGAAAACCCAAATGCAGACACAGACTCGATTATAAATCACAATGATCTTTATTAATAAAGTGAATAAGTGTGTCAGTGAATGGATGTGAGTGCAGAGCGGGAGAGAACTGGCAACCCTGCGGGAGGAGAAGAGAGAGGGAATTAATAGCAGTTCAGCAACTGCGGGTTGAATGAGCTGAATAGTAAATAATCTTACTGAGCTCCGGAGTAATAGATACGCCGAAGAGTAACACAGTCCACTCCAGGTTGCCAGAGTCCTGCTCAGGAGGTGCAGTGTTTGTGACGAGGGAGAAGGAGCAGGTGCAGCCACAGCTGAGAGATGAGAGGGAGAGTGAGTTTGGTGAGAGGATTCAGTCCACCTCCTGGAGCAGAGGTGAGTCCGCCACCTGAAGGGAGGTCCACCTGTTCACAGGGGAGAGAGGAGGAGAGAAGCAGGAGTAGAAGGTGTAGATTCCAGTAGGAATAGTCTTACGGTAGAGTTGGGGAGGCGAAGCTCCCAGATGAACAGGTGCAGAGTAGATGCGAGGAAGGGAGGTGTAACTCCCAGCAGTAGAGATGGGCGAGTCGAAACGAGGAGAACTTCACCCAAGGAACATTGACATCTCCGTGCAGGAGTACAGGAATCCACTCCTAATAAAGGGTGCCTAATTGGAGCACTTTTCGCTGACAACTGTGCCCTCATGGCCCACATGGAGTTTGATCTCCAGATCATTGTGAATAAGTTTGCAGAAGCCTCCCGCCTTTTTGGTCTTACCATAAGCCTCGGCAAGACAGAGGTACTGTTCCAACCAGCACCCGCCTCCACCGTCCTACCCGCCTCCATCTCCATCGAGGGTACCCAACTGAAGATGGTAGACGACTTTAAATACCTCGGCCGCACCATCAGCAACGATGGAAGCCTGGATAAGGAGATCAACGTCAGGATCTGCAAGGCCAGTCAAGCTCTCAGTCGTCTCCGAGCTCGCGTCCTGAACCAGCACAACATCCAGCTGTCCACGAAGCTGAAAGTGTACAGGGCCGTTGTCCTCACCAGCCTTCCCTATGGATGTGAGACGTGGACTGTGTACAAAAAACACCTGAAGCAGATGGAGAAGTTCCCCATGAGAAGTCTATGGATGATAATGAACATTCACTGGCAAGACCGGGTCACAAACCTTGAGGTCCTGGACAGAGCTGAGATGACCAGCATCAAGGCCATGATTCTGAAAGCAAAGCGCCGATGGGTTGGTCATGTGATATGGATGGATGGCCACAGGCTGCCCAAGCAGTTCATGTACGGCGAACTTTGATCTGGGAAGCGGAACCAAGGCAGACCACGCAAAAGATTCAAAGACTGAGTGAAGCTCAACATCAGACACACTGGCATCCTTCCCAAACAATTAGAGCTGTGGGCTATGGACAGGCCAGGCTGGCGTGCCCTCACTACCCAGGCGCGAGACTACTTTGAAGAGAAGAGGCAAGTTGATGTAGCTGAAGCACGGGCACGAAGAAAGGCATTATTACCTGGGCAGTTTCCTTGCCCCTACTGCAGCTGTGTCTGCCGATCGAGGATCGGCCTAAACAGCCATCTCCGTGCTCACGCAAGAAGAGGACTTAACACATGAGGGACGGTCATCATCGGATCGATGGACAACCAAGAGGAAGAATTGGAGAGAGCAGGTGTGAGAGCAGGCGTAGCTGAGGATGATAATTAGTGAACAGAGGCACACAGCGCGGATCACTACAACCATGAGTTAAACCAGCAACAAGTCGGCCTGATGTGATTCCTAAAAAAACACAGAAATACTTTTGCAAAATATGCTAGTTGAAATAATGAAGAAGCTACTCAATGCTTCAAATAACAGAGTGGGAGATTTTAAAACCATAAATTTTGTATTTGAAATAGAGCAGTTTCAGAGGTAAAAATCAGCGAGACCGCTTCCTAGTTTTGAGGGCGTGAATGCCACAGCTGATTTACATATCCGGTTTGTTTGGGTATTCACACGTCTTTGTTATTCATTTTGACCAATCAGCAGCACATTCTCAAGGAGGTTTCCAGAGCTCCTTTTGATAAGCACTGTAAGGGGGTTGGGTTCATGCTAAGCCATGCAAATGACCAGCTTTTGTTACCGCCCCCCACTTGGCTTCCCTGGAAGGTGACAATCCTTGGAAACTTTGAACCTGATTTTCTCAGAGAAGTAGTTTGAAAGGTGCTAACATTCAAATGGCCACATCTTCAAATGTTTTCAGATTTCCATGTGTTGGATCTATCTATCTATCTATCTATCTATCTATATATATATATATATATATATATATATATATATATATATATATATATATATAATCTTGTCTCAGAGTGATGCTGAGAAACTGATCCACGCTTTTGTTAGCTCGAGATTAGATTATTGTAATTCTTTATTATCAGGCTGTCCTAAAACATCTTTAAAAAGTCTTCAGCTGATCCAAAATGCTGCAGCAAGAGTTTTAACAGGTACTAGAAAGAGAGATCATATCTCTCCGATTCTGGCCTCCCTTCATTGGCTTCCCATAGAGTTTAGAATTAAGTTTAAAATCCTTCTTCTTACTTACAAAGCTCTAAACAATCAGGCTCCTTTTTATTTAAAAGATCTGATACTACCGTATTGTCCTAACAGAGCACTACGCTCCCAAAATGCAGGATTACTTGTAATACCTAGAATCTCCAAAAGTACAATGGGAAGCAGAGCCTTCAGTTATCAAACTCCTCTACTGTGGAATCAGCTGCCAATCTGGATTCGGGAGTCAGACTCGATCTCTGTCTTTAAGAATAGGGCTAAAACCTACCTTTTTGATATAGCCTACAATTAGGGAGGGATCATGTGTTTCTGAACCCTCCCTTAGTTATGCTGCTAATAGGTTTAGTCAGCCGGGGGACCTCCAGTAATACACTGGGCCTCACTCCTTTCCTCACTCTCAATGAAATATTTTTTTTGCTGGTCATTAACATTTGTTTGTTCTCTCCCATAGATTGAGTCCCCATTGTGCTGTTTGCTCTCTACATCTCTGTTCTTTTCTTCTTCTCTATCCCCTCACCCCCCAGCCAGTCACAGCAGATGACTGCCCCTCCCTGAGCCTGGTTCTGCTGGAGGTTTCTTCCTGTTAAAAGGGAGTTTTTCCTCTCCACCGTCGCCAAGTGCTTGCTCACAGGGGATCGCCTGATTGCTGGGGTCTTTCTGCAACTGTGGGGGTTCTCCCTACAGTTGATAGTGCTATGAGATGACTGTTGTTGTGAAATGGCGCTATATAAATAAAGTTGAATTGAATTGAATTGAATTGAATAATTGGAAAGCTTAGATTCCACACTTTTAGAATCTGTAAATAGCTCAAAATACTCTTTGGGAGACTTGTTCCTGGTTTTTCCACGGCTGGTCACATTTGCTCAGCTCTTGTGTCTACACTGTTTAATCATCCATAAGAATCACAGATCCTCCTGGCTGGACCTGCCCAGACTCACTCAGGCCACATCCCTCCCTCTCTTGGAGAGCCCTCTTTGATCTGAGATTTGTCTACCTTGTTAGGAATAAGACTGACTTGATTCCAAGGACTGAGATTCCTTTTGCATATCCTTACAGTATAATACTGTATGTCTCCAAAAGGATGGCATCAATTTGATATGCATTATTGTAGTTTCTTTAACTCTTTCTTCACCAGTTATGAGAGACTCTTCCTCACAACATATTCTCAAAATTATTATTCTTTGATGATGATACTGATTTTCCTTATTTTGATACATATCTACATTTTTGCAGATAATATTTTATGCATGCATTTGCTGTATGTGTTTTGAATAATTATCTCCACTGAAATAATTCAACATTTTTAGGAATAAGTAATATTTCTATTATTGTTTATCCATTTATATACAGTAACTGTTATGAGTCTGGGCACTGTGTCTCACAGAGCCCAGACTCTTAATTTATTTCTAAGTATTGCATGTCTCTTAGTATTATTTTGTTAGTTTCTGTTTCTGTTTTGGGTTTTTGACACATGTGCCTCCTCTTCTCCAGACACTCCCACTAGCTGCTCACAGTCTGTTTCCCAGTCATCTCAGCTGTGAGCAGTTGTGTAATTAGGTCACCTACCTACTCAGCTGCCTGCACCTGCCGCTCATTAATGTGTCTGTTATTTATGCACTGCCAGCTCATTGTTTCTTTGTGGCAGTCTTGTTTGGATTTAAATGGACTTTATTTCTCTGTGTAATCTCCTCTTCTCCTTCAGAGCAGTTCCAGCTCTGGAGTGCCGCTTACTATAAGTTACCCTTGTTTGTATTTTTGTAATGTCTGCACAGTTTTGGAATTTTTGTTATTAAATGTCACTACTGCAGTTCAGTGCCTGGGTCTGTCTTTCTGCCCCGGAAGAGCAGTGACTTCCCCAAACAAATACTGAAATGTGCCCAGTGTGATTTTGTGTCTTGATGCTGAATCATATCATCTCTTGAGAAGGACCGAACTGGTAGTCTGTTATCACTTTATTGCCTACCCCATGATTGGATGCTGTGACCGAGGCCACAGCTGTCCCCTCAGTGATCCCACCAAAAAAAAAAAAAAAAAGAGCTGTTGAAGGCAATGTGGGCTGACTCAGCACACCATCAAACGTTGGTGTACCATCAAAATAATTTTGGAAACATCATTTTGAGGTGGAAATTCTTTCACAGTGTTGCTTTAAAATGCACAGGGGAGGCATGCTGTGCTGCAGAAGAAAAAGACTTCCCTGGCAAGATTCAAACCTGCAATCTCCACAACACCAAGCTATCACCTTAATCACACCACCACACCACTGCTTCAGCTTACAGTCTTTCTCCGATTAATAAATGTTTGATTGAAAGGACTTCCAGCAGCAGTAGAACAGCAACGTTTAAATCTTAATGTGTGCTATAGGAGAATGACACGTCACCAGGAGGATTTGGACCCTGGTTTCCAGCATGATAGACAATGATCGTAACCCCGACACCACACCACTGCTTTGGGTCACACACTGACATTCTCACACACTAGCAAATGTTCCATTGACAAGACAAAGACTGAGACATTTTAGAAACATGATTTCTGGAACATTAACAGAACTGCATGAAATCTGGTGTTTTGCTGAAGAACACTTGTGATTGTGAGTGTGGAGATTCATCAAGCTTGGATCACTGTATCAGAAGATAAGTCAGAAAAAAACACACCAAAGGGAAACTGCACAACTTGACTGGCCTAGAAAATCAAAATAGTTTGACATTTTTGGATAATTTTCATAACTTTAATTATCAATATCTGTAGATGATCCCTGCTCCATTTCAAGCAATTCTGATGAATCACTTAGGAGGAGTTCATTTAGAGTTCACATTTTTTTAAAAATATGGTGCAAAAAACTTCATTTTTAGAGCATAAGACCAGAAGAGAAAAGATGCAGAAGATTTCAGAGAATAGAACGATGAAAGAATTTTGAGTCTAGGCCCAGGTGATAAATGATGTTTATGATAAACTCACACATACTGACAGATGACTTAAACAATACACCTGTATCGAAATTAGGGCTGGGAACATAAACACGCAAACTTTTTTCATTTATGTGGGACAATTAAAGCATTGAAAAACTGCCACTGTCCAGTCACTCCCTGAGGTGGTGTCAGCAATGGTGACTGGCTCAGCTTAAAAAAGGAGCAGGTCTTGTTTTTCAGCACTTAAATTTCCACCACACTAAACTGATCCTTCTTCATTCTGCATACACAGCACACTTAAAGCATGCACACACAAGCGCACACAAACACCTGACGTAATGTCACTGACTGGAGCTGGTTGCTCAAAAGTATGAAAAGAGAGAGTTTTTTATCAGAGTGAGTGAAGAAAAACACACACTCCGATATAAAGTGAATAAAAACTTCTAGCTCACCATTAAGGTCATCAGCTCTGAAAATCAATTAAGAATTGCCCCATTTGTTTGTACTTTTAAGAGTTAATTGGGAGGTTTCCTTCAGTAGAAGCACTGATATCCTCTTTTACCTATTCAAAATAAAACGGGAAATGTGACAACAATATTGAAATAAAAATGGCAGCTTTGGAGACAAACTGACTCTGTCTTTATGATAAACTGAAAAAGAATTTTACAAATTGCTATCATAAATGACAAATTGTTTAAATGAATATACATTCATGATTAGCAGGTGTTTTCTGTTGCTCTAACCATATTTCTGTTGAATCTGAATCACAGGTATATTCAATGAATGAAATAAACATTGCAAAAGTACTTCTTTTTCATTGATTCTTTTTTTGCAAGTTTGGTGATAAGTTGCAATCAATTATAGAAAAATGTACAATGAATTAGTTCAAATTCTTAATTAATGCACGGCCTTAAAAAACAGATTCTGGACACAGTGAAAATTTTCAACAAACATTTAGACCTCAGAAAAGTTTGTGTTTTCATGTGCAGAATTATTTGAGTCCAGAAAGAGATCCACTACAACAACAAAATCAACAAGAGAACAACAAGAAGATGTGGAAGTACCACCCAGAATGTTTGACTGACAGCTGATCTGTGCAGAAACAATGATGGAGAGAAAGTAGCACAGAAGACTTCAGTCTACCTGACTCTAACAAACTCAGTTGTGGTTCCAATATAGTAAAGCATCAGTCCAGCATAGAGGTTCTGAATGAATGTGGTCTGGACTCTGTGGATCAGGGTCATGGTCTCAGAGACTCTGTAGAAGGACAGAAGACCTGCTCTATGATCCAGGTACACTCCTACTGTGGAGTGATCTCCTGTGAATATCTTAAGAAGTCCTCTCTGGTCTTTGGCTCTGCTGGTGGTGTCAGTAGAACATTCACTTCAGTGACTGTCTCTGAGATGTTTGTCCATGTCTCTGTCAGAATGTCCTGTAGTTTGTCTCTGACCTCTGACACAGCTGCTGCCACATCCTCAAAGTACCTCAGAGGACCAACATGGATGCTGGATGAGTGTGGAGACTCTCTGAGTGCTGACAGTGAGGGGTAGCTGTGGAGAACCTGGTTGTGATCCTCTGCGTGTGAGAGCCGCTCCAGCTCGCCGTCTTTCCTCTTCAGCTCAGTGATCTCCTGCTCCAGCTTCTCCTGAAGATCTAAGACTCGACTCATTTCAATTTTCTGCTGGGATCTGACCTGCTGCTTCACATCAGAGCTTCTTTTGGGGATCAGACGGATCAGCTCAGTGAACATCTTCTCACTGTCCTCCACTGTTTTATCAGCAGACTGACTGATGGCCTCCACCTCCTGTTGAAGAACCTTCACGTATTCCTCTCTGTCCTGGATTCTCTGCTGGATTTTTCCTCGACTCTCCCCGAGCTCCTTCTGCCTCTCAGCCCTTTCTGCTGCAGCTGGGACTGTGTCATGGCCTTTATGTTGATTCATGGTGCAGAGATAACAGATACTCTGCTGATCACTACGTCAGAAGATCTTCATCACCTCATCATGACGAGAGCAGATGTTCTCTTGGAGGTTCTTGGAGGGCTCCACCAGCTTGTGTTTCTTTAATGGAGCTGCATTATAATAAGGCTGAAGGTGATTCTCACAGTAAGAGGCCCGACAGTCCAGACAGGTCCTGGCAGCTTTCTGCTTCCTCCCAGAGCAGACATCACAGGCCACATCTGCAGGTCCATCATCGCAATGATCAGCAGTAGGAGCCTGGAGTTGTCTTCTTCAGCTCCTCCACTAGATCTGCTAACATGGTGTTTTTCACCAGACGAGGCCTCGGTACAAATACTGTACCTCTCTGCACTGAGGACAGCTGTGGACTCCCTTCCTGTCCTCTTCATCCCAGTGGGCTTTAATACAGTCCATACAGTAGCTGCGTCCACAGGGAAGACCCACCGGATCCTTCAGCAGATCCAGACAGACTGGACAAGAGAAGTTCTCCATGCCCAGCTGAACTCCTTTCCGTGCAATTTCTGCTGTCACAGGTGTGTGAGAGCAGGAAACACGTGGTCAGAGCAGATCTGCTGGAGGAAGGGCCATTCTCATGTGTCTCATTTCGGCTTTCTTATCCTCTCTTCTCTGATTTCATGACTTTGGCAGTAATACAGATAGATTAACCCATTATTTTTAAGCTTCTTTCTTGAAAATGTGCCACTACTTTCACTGTTTTGGGATTTTTTTTTCTTGATTTTATTAAAGAAAATAAAAAAAAAAAACACCCACATACTGTATATAGTATGTTGTAACATAAATCTAGACAAAATTAAATGAACAGAAAATAGAAAGGAAACCATTATTAGGAAATGATAATTAGACCTGCCTTCACCTGGCCTTCAACTGGCTGTAAACTGGTCTTAGACTGGTCTCTTTAAACACTTCAAATATACACAAACACAGCTGCTGCTGATAGAAATGAACTCATTTGATCCTCAGACAGATTTGAATAAATCGATCATCACTCTAGCCTGTTCACACTTAATATTGTAGCACAAAAATGACTTTACCTGGACTTTAGTTCAACTTCATTTATTAAAAACTAAGGCAGCAAAAGAAAAGAAAAGCATGGCAAGAAGGTTATTAAGGTTAAACTTTTATTAGTGAAAAAATAACAAAATAGCTGCATGTGGATTATTTATAAAATTATATAAAAAGAACAGAAAATATCAGGCAGAGAAATTGTTACACATCATAAACTAGACTGTGCCAAAGGAGTTGATCATGAGTCTAAACCAGTGACCCCAGTTCATCAGAAACACTGACGTCTCCTTAATAAGATTACAATGTTGGCCAAAAAATAAAAAAACAAAACAAACTTGTACAAATCACTATTGACTAAAACAAAGGTAATAAAAAGTTGCAGGAGCTGGTGCACCAACTGGCCTTTAAACTGACTATAAACGGGTCTTAAACTTGTCTTAAATTGGGTTTAAGCTGACCTTAAACTGATCTTTGACTGGTCTGAGACTACACTGGTCTTAAACCTGCCTTAGACTGGCCTTAGACTGGCTTTAGACTTCAGGATGAACCACCAGCCAAACTCATACCTCATATATGAGATAACAGTCCAGCTGTTACCATGACGACATAAAATGGTTTACAGTTTGTACTCAGCATGCTAAAATCAGAAGGAATGAATGAGAGGAAGAACCCAGGACTAAACTGCCGTGAAACTGTTCTTGATTCAGCTGCTGGAGATGATGTTTGATTTCTGAAGGTCTACACATTTTTAACAGTCAAAGATAAGCTAACATGTCAGAGATAAACTGTCTGAGTTCATTCAAAATGAGCACAGAGATGAGTTTTACTGCACATTTCCACCTTTTTAATGACATTAAATGAAAATTAAAAAATGCATAAAGAGAGAAACAGGAACTCCAGCAACACGGCCGATGAGTGTTTATGATGATATCAGACCAAAGACCAAACCTGCTCCCTGAGTGAGGAAGACTTCCTGCTTTATCATCATCATCAGCTGCCTTTACGGAGGAGCCACCCCCAGCCGGAGTAAAAGCACCTCACACGTTCTTACCCTCAGTCACACCTGTCTGGTGGCTACTCTTACTTGTACTTTTTAGTCATTAACATCGTGAGTTTTAGCAGAGCACCTCTGCTTGGCTGTAAGGCTTGGACATCGGGCCTGTTGGTGAACCGGCTCCTGACTTTAACTTCCATCATCTTCTATCAGAACTACAGATTCTGTCTCTACGTCAGTCCCGCTCCACGGATCTTGTCTGCGTTCTAACGACAGGCCCAGGTTTGTGTGGTCCTGACCTTGGAACATGAAACATCAACAGGACGCTGGATCAACTGAGACAGCACCAGAGAAACAGATCAAACCTCCTCCAGGCTGCTCAGAACTGACCGACAGGAAGTGGACCGGGCTGAAGTGAACCCCCACCCCACCCCACCCCCCACCCCCTCACCGAGTCAGAGCTCAGCAGAACGTACTGCAGCAGTACTCGCGCCGCTCATCGCAGTACTCACAAGCGATGATGTTTCCGTAGCGGTTCTTGTTGCGGTTCTCGTCCTTCTTGGCCGTTTCCCAGGGTGCCGTCTGTCCCTCCGCCAGGGCCTAAAGAGTGCACACACAGACAGACAGACACAGGGCTTCAGAGGGAGGGCTGAACACTCACTAATATGCATGCACATATGGCGCCGCCTCGGGCCCGCTGAGCTCTCACACATACGGGCTGGCAGACGCTGAAACGGGGAAAATTAATATGAATGAAAAGACAATTGAGGTTTTGGAAAAAGTGGGTGAGAATCCAACTTTTAGCGAGAGGAGAGATGGCAGCACAGTTCCTAACGAACGCCAAAGCAGGTCGGAGCGTTGCTGCCAGGTGAGGCGGTCGGAGCCAAATGCGCTGAGCGCCTTCCAACGGTGCTGGCAGAGGGAGGGTGAAGAGGAGAATTATGGGTAAGATTTGAAGGCTTTTAATCAATCTGTGCTCTCAAACATGCAGCACAGGAGCAGACTGCAGGAAGATCATCACAGATCTGCAAAACTGGGGAGGAAGGATCAGACTTCATTATAAATTAATCAATTAGTTAAACTTACTGAGGGCCGACGGTGAGGAGGGCCAGGGGGCGGGGCTTATTGTGATTATCTCTTTGTTTCTAATTGTGTTGATGCTGTTAAACCTTCACACTGTTGTTGTTACTGTCGGCCACCTTTACGCTCTCACGTTTTTCTCTCTGAATCACAGATGCTACAAACTTTATTCTGTCATCATTCTGTCAGATTTTAAGGACATTAATGCTTCCAACTTTCTACTTCATATCCTTCATACATTTTATACATTTATGCTTTTTTGAGCTAAAGGACATGATAGAAGTGAAAGGAAAACTCCTCTGAATTGTCTTTAGGTTCTATTAGTTTTAAGGCTAAAAACTTCAGCAGATTTTCAGGTTAAATGAAATTAACTTTTAATATACTGAACAAAACTATTTCACGTGCTCTAATAATTGGTTTTGCTTCAAGTGAGGGCAAAATGCCAATATCAGGCCTGTTGATGATAACTGTCAAATTAATGGCAGCGTGATTCATTTTGACTTCTCTCTCACTGCTGCTGCAGCTGTTGCTTCCCCACCCAACCACAGACACACTAGGACTAGACATGGAGAGATACCGGTCTAGTTGCAGATGGCCAAGTGTGGCCGCTGGCAAGGATTTTCTTTATATTAATAAATGTCCCTTGTTGATTTGGTTAAAATACGGTCAAAAGTCAAAGATGCCTTTTTGGGTATTATTCTTGATCAAGAGGCAGATTTTATGCAGCAGTTCAGAACGTTCTGTGGGAGTACAGAGCCTAGCTGTCTCCTTTGACTGACCTTGATAGGCTGGAGTCGCAGTATCACTGGAAGAAACATGACATACTGTGTCTAGAAATACACAAACTAACTAACTAATATTAAATGATAGAAAAAGGAAATCTTTCACACCGCCACACAAACAAGTCACTGTATCACATATACAGTTTAATTGCATTTCCTTCATTGTGGCTCAGGAAGTTAAATACCACAAGAAATAAACAGGACTCACTGGTGCCCCCATTTGCCATGAAAATGTTAGTTGTGTCCCATCTAGTCTATATATATACGATATATATATATATATATATATATATATATATATTATATATATATATATATATATATATATTAATATATATGTTGTGTGTATACTGTATATAGACACAGCGGGGGGGGAAGTATTGAACACGTCCAACTTTTTCTCATTAATATATTTCTGATGGAGCCATTGAACTGAGATTTTCACCAGATGTCAGTAACAACCCAAGTAATCCATACATACAAAAAAATCAAGGCGACTGTGTTTACAAAACAAGTTATATTTAATAAAGTGGAATAACAGAGGGAATAAGTATTGAACACGCTTGGTGAAATTCATTTAATATTTAGTAGAAAAGCCTTTTTTGGTAATAACAGTTCAATTCAATTCAATTCAACTTTATTTATACAGCACCATTTCACAACAACAGTCATCTCATAGCACTTTCAACTGCAGGGGAAACCCCCACAATTGCAGAAAGACCCCAGCAATCAGGCGATCCCCTGTGAGCAAGTGCTTGGTGATGGTGGAGATTAAAATCTCCCTTTTAACAGGAAGAAACCTCCAGCAGAACCAGGTTCAGGGAGGGGCAGCCATCTGCTGAGACTGGCTGGTGGGTGAGGGGATAGAGAAGAAGAAAAGAACAGACATGTAGAAAGCAAACAGCATGACGGGGACTCAATCTATCGGAGAGAACAAACAGATGTTAATTACTAGCACAAATATTTCATTGAGAGTGAAGAAAGGAGTGAAGCCCAGTGCATTGTTGGAGGTCCCTCGGCTGTCTAAACCTATTAGCAGCATAACTAAGGAAGGGTTCAGAGGCACATGATCCCTCCCTAATTATAGGCTATATCAAAAAGGTAAGTTTTAACCCTATTCTTAAAAACAGAGATCGAGTCTGACCCCCGAATCGAGATTGGCAGCTGGTTCCACAGGAGAGGAGCTTGATAACTGAAGGCTCTGCCTCCCATTGTACTTTTGGAGATTATAGGTATTACAAGTAATACTGCATTTTGGGAGTGTAGTGCTCTGTTAGGATAATAGGGAAGTATCAGATCTTTTAAATAAAAAGGGGCCTGATTATTTAGAGCTTTGTAAGTGAGAAGGAGGATTTTGAACTTAATTCTAAACTATGAGAAGCCAATGAAGGGAGGCCAGAACCAGAGAGATGTAATCTCTCTTTCTAGTACCTGTTAAAACCTTTGCTGCAGCATTTTGGATCAGCTGAAGACTTTTTAAAGATGTTTTACGACAGCCTGATAATAAAGAGTTACAATCATCTAATCTAGAGCTAACAGCTTCCAGGTGTCTCCTGTATGGAGAAACAAGGCGCAGGCATTGCTCAGAAGTGATTTTAGCCCATTCTTCCACACAAACTGTCTTCAAATCTTGAAGATTCCCTGGGTGTCTTCTATGAACTCTGATCTTCAGTTTGTTCCATAGATTTTCAACTGGATTCAGGTTGGGTGACTGACTGGGTCATTCTAGCAGCTTTATTTTCCTTCTCTGGAGCCAGTTGAGTTTCCTTGGCTGTGTGTCTGGGATCATTGTCTTGCTGAAAAGTCCACCCTCATTTCATCTTCAGCATCTTGGCAGATGGCAACAGGTTCTTATCAAGGATGTTTCTGTACGTGTGTGTGTATGTGTGTGTGTGCACGCACATGCGTGTGTGCAGGTGTGCGTGAGTGTGGGGGTGTGTGGGTTTGCGTGTATGTGGTGGTGCGGATGTGGGTGCATGCATGTGTGTGTGTGGGCATGTGGGGTTGTGTGTGGGTGTAGGTGGGCATGTGTGATGGTGAGTGTGTGTGTGCACATGAGGGTGGGCGGGTGTGTGTGTGTGTATGCGGATGCGGGTACCTGTGGGGGGATGTGCGGGGGTGGAGGATGTGTGTGTGGGTGGGGGGACCTTGTTTGGTGGCGGGTGTGGGGCGGACCATCTAGTGCCCTGGGGGTTGGCGGTTTGGGGCCTGCTTTTGCTGGCTGCCCTGCCATCGTGTCACGGGGCAGGGCGCTTTGTCGCATTGCCCCTGGTGTCTTTGGCGCCGGGTGTGTGTGGGTACTCAGGGGTGGTCGGGGGGGCCGTTGGTGCAGGTTGGTGGCCGTGTTGCCATCGGTTTGCTCCGGGGTGGCTTTGGCTGCGAGATGGCCTGCCGCTGTCGGTGTGTGTCTGGGGAAGGTGGTTGGTGGGCTGGCAGTGGGTGCTCTGGGGTGTCACTTGGCATATAGGGCGCCATATGGGTCCGGCCCATTGTTCATTATAGTGATTATTGTTGTTGTATATGCTTGTGAGTGAAAGATGTGTGGGAGTGGGTGTGGCTGCTCCCTCGTGCTTTGTGGTGCTGGGAGCGCCAGGACACGATGTTGGCAGGTCCTGGGCTGCTCGGCCTGGCGGACCTCACCCTGCGTTGGGATCTAGGGGCAGTGGGTGGCCTCCTGAGCCAGTTTGTGAACTGGCTTCTGGGGGGGAGGGGGTCCCCTGTCTTACTCCTCCCCCCTCCCGATTCTGGGTGGAACATACATCTTCTTGGATACACTTAGGGTTTTGGGGTGGGGTTGTGCTACACTGTGTCTGAAGGGGATAGCTCTGTCTGCTGCGCAGTGGAGCCATACTCACCTCAATTTTAATTGCATTTTAGACACTGAAGGCTTGAGGGGATGGGAGCCCCGCTGGCTATCGCGGTGGCTAGTGGTGTTCCAAACACCATCTCCCCAACTTTAATTGCACTCTGGTAGTTCACACACCTGCACACAATCACATCACACAACTGACACATACCCATCATTATTCGTGTATGGAGGAGGGGGGTCTTACCCCACCCCTGTTGCCCTCCTTCTGCCGGGGACCTGTGAGCCCAATGGGGGGGCCTGGGCCCGTCATGTTTTCAAAATCCCTGGGTGCTGCCAAATGAATAAACGCGAGCAAGGGAGTGAGAGAGTGATTGAAAAACAGAGTAAGCGAGAGTGAAGGAGTGATGAGTGGAGATTGTGATGGTGGGCCGGTTTTGTGTGGTGCTTTACATGTCGGGTGGCATCTCGGAGCACCTGCGGTGGTCTGCTGATCAGTTGCTTGGGTGGGTCTTGGGGGTGGTGCTCTGCTTCTGTGGCCGCGGCCGCCCTGGGGTGGGTCGGCAGAGTTGTGGCTGCTGGCCTGCGGTGGTGGTCTCCCCGGCTGCTGCCGGGTGCTGGTGCATGTTCATGCTCACTGCATCTGTGTCGCGGTTGCCCTAAGTAATAAGGGTGAATTAGTGTGGGTAAGTGTGTTGGAGAGAGCAAGAATGGATGTGAGTAGATTGGAGCGTGAGTGAGATTGTGTGTATGGGTGAATATGAGTGAGTGCGGGTGACTCTGAGGGCGAGTAGGAGTGGGAGCTAGATTGAGTGGATACAGGAGTGGGAGAGAGTGGGTGGGTCCGGGAGTGCAAGAGTGGGATTGTGTGGGGGAGAGGGTGAGCGACAGTGAGTGAGTGCATGTGGGTGTGTATGAAAGCATGAGGGTGTGAATGTGTGGGAATGGGTGTGTGTGCTGGTTGGGAGGCGCTGGATTGAGGGGGTAGTGCCTCTTGGCTGTGTGGGCTCCCCTGGACAGGGAAGGGGGGGTGCCTTCTTTGGGCATGGGGGTCCCTGGGGTGTCCGGCGGTGGCACTGGGGTGAGGGCGAGCCCACTGTGGGGGAGTGCCTGGGGGGACTTGCGCCAGGGGTGCGGGCCGGTCTCTGGCCCGGGGGGTGGGAGCGCTGGCCTCCTGGCACCTGGGGCCCAGGGACTGGCGTTGGCCCCGCTGGGGGCGGGGGGGGGTGGCTGGTGAGGAGGCATGGGCCCGCCACACCGGTCGCCTGGTGGCCCGGCCTCCCTCAGCTGTCCCTCCTGGGGCAGATGCCTGGCTCTCCTGGGGCTTGTTGGCCTTGGACATTTGTGCTCTGTGGGGGTTGGTGGTGTTATCCTGCTTGCTCGGGGTTTCCGGGGCAAATGGGGGGGAGTTGCTGTGACCGGCCGTCCTCTTCGTATACTTCCTGACAAACCACTCACATGCACACTCTTATTTTGCGTGCGTTCTCATACACACACACACACACACACACACACACACACACACACAAATGTCTCTCCTTTAACAGGTGTGGATACCAGACTCGTGTTGAGACCACTTTGGTGGAAGAAGCAACTGTCTTTTGGTAGTTTTAGTTGTTGGTTTGTTTGTTTTCTTTGTCTGTTCCTGTCCCTTTTCTTTCCCCCTCCGCACACCTCCTCTCCCCATTCCCCTCCTGCCGGGTCTTTCATGGGTAAAATAATTTAAATAAAGTATTTAAAGTCATTACAAGAGGAGTTTACAACAATATACAGTACACACACACATTCTAGTTTGGTGAAAAAAATATATATAAATTACATATACACATACATGTATATATACATTTATATAAACATATATGTATACATATATATGTATGTGTAAGTATTTTATATTTATATATTCGCCAAACCAGAAAGACCATTTTAGAATGTAAGCTAGCATTTTTTGCTGTTACACGTCCATTTTGCATCTTTAAGTTATCTTTAATCTGCATTTGGTTTTCAGCTATTTTAGTGTTTATGCTAACACACTTTCAGTGAATAAGTTAATAATTCAGATTTTAAGATACATCTTTCAGGTTTAAGATAGTCTAGATTTTAAGTCAGCTTATTTCAGCCTTTGGGGTGAGGTTGGAATACAAGATGAGAAAAAGTTGTAAATTGACAAGACTTGATATTGCTACCTGGACTACAAAGTAAAAAGTTCAGTATCTGTCTTTGGGATTGAAGCTAAAACTGCCCCCAAATCCAAGACATTTAGAAATTAATTCATTCCAAAGCTGACTGACCTGAATGACTGATTCCTTTATTCCTGTTGGATCATTTTGACTGTTGGTGAGGGAAAAGATGAAGAGTGAAGGTAGCAGTGAGGATGGGTAAAAAGACAGGAGGTAAAAAGAAAAGGAGAGACATTGCCTCGACTCCCTGCTTAGCTGCTGCCGGCCTCACTGACAAAACAGAGCAAGGATGCCGTGTGCTCGTGTGTGCTCATGTTGGGCTTTCACTCATGTAAACACTGTGGTAGGGAAACGTTTCAGAGATTTTTCAGCTTTCAGTCTGGGAAACATCATTAGAAAACAGAATCCACATGAGGTTGATTTCATCATTTAATTCTAAAGCTAAAGTTCTGGAGAAGACTGGGGAAAAGAGGATGGATAAAGTCACAAATTTGATGAGGGGAAAAAAATTCTGAAAAATACAAGCGAAAGACACTAGTTTATTATGGGGCCTGATAAAATATACTGGAGGACTGCATCTGGCCCCCGGGCCATATATTGACATGTGTAGTCTCAACACTAGCCCAGGTCACAGGTTCAAACATCAGTATTCAGGTCCAGATTCCTGACTCTGACAGATCCTACTCTGAAATTCTCCAGAGCCGCTCCAACTCTGAGGTCTTGTGTGTTCAGTTTGTTCTTCAGTGGAAAATAAATCTCCAGAATAAATAACGAGACTGTTGGTGTCTGAGCGTTAATATGCAGAAATCTGCTAAAGACTTCAGTCTGAAGATCTGAGAAGAAAACACCAGCTCTGAGGAAACACACGGAGCTATGTTAGAGTCATGCTTTAACACACATGCACGTACGCACGCCCACACACACACTGCCAACTATAGGGATGACCTAAATAACTAATAATATTAATTAATAACTGTAACGATATCCAAATGAGCATCCACACCAGTGAACGATAGCATTCTCTAAACGGTGGAACCACAGGAAGTTAGCATCATCTCCAGCTAAATATGGCTGAAACAGACTCGGTCATTTCTGCATCGCTTGTCTGCAAACTGGATGTTTTAATTTGTGCTTTGACAGTTGTTGAAAATCTTTTCTCGCTGATTTGGTTTGGAGCAAGTGGAGGGGTGATGGAAATAAAAACGTCAACATCCACAGCTCTGTCAGAGAGCTTCTCAGTCAAGGCAGAGATCTGAAGCAATTAACAGGTTCTTCATTCCATTATAATTATCTTACCATGTCTGGGTCTCACTATTATTATCCCAGACAAAGCAGCTGTGTCAAGCCATCATTCCAAAGGTCAGCTATATGAGCACAAGCACTCAACATATATAGATACTGTATGAACCCACATTCTTTTTTCTAACACTAACAATTAAAGTTTCATGATCATGAATCTGCTGTCATTTGTTAAAACCTAGCAAGTTCATCTCGGGTGAAGCCATTTTTACACTTGTTAGATGTTAGAAACCCAATAAAGAATGCAGAAAAGTCATCAGGCTGGTCAAGTTTTGGTCTCACAGCATGTCAGGAAATCAGAGGCGTGGTTAAACCTGGTCAATATTACGGAACCAGATTAGTGTTGTAGTACTTCAAACTGGTCTTGGTCTTGAGATCACATTTTCAAGGTCTTGGTGTTGTTTTGGACAAAATGGACTCAGGATTTTAAATCAAGACCATTCCAGACCAGGACTTGTTTATTTGTCCACATGATTAGTGTAACTGCAAAGAAATATTCCCTTAAATAACTGCGATGGTCACAGCTCCACCTCCTTTACACAAGCAGGAGAAGATGAGAGGAAATAAAAAGGAGGGGAGAAACCAAACTCTTGTTTAAACACTTTTCTGCTGATGGATTTTGGAGAACATGTAGCACGTTTCAGGTTTGTGTTAATTAGAGACAGTTGAGGATGCCTGAATCAGTTAAAGATGGTTGATTTGATTTCAGCACCCTGGATTTACTCACAGAAGAAACTAATATATATAGAATATATGGTCTTGGTCTCACTTAGTGTGATCTTAACAGATTAAAGCAAAATGTCCAGTCCACTATTTTCACACTAACAAGAGGTCATGCTAAAAGAGTGGTGTTGCAGTCAGGACCTCGTTAAAACCTCGTTAAGGCCAAGGTCTCCTAAAATCAAGACTATAACAGATCAAGGCAAAGACCTACAAACACAGTAGTCTTGACTTTGTATCAACCCCTTAAAGTCTTGGTCAGTCTGTACTCTGGTCTCAGTGTGAGACTGAGGAACATTCATGAACGCCGTGATTTTTGGATTTGGTCAGGGTTCATCTCATCTCATTCTGGGCAAAATGGGGGGGCAGGGTGAAGGGGTGAATTGGGACACACCGTAATTCATACAGCAAAGATTAGGGGTGGGAATCACAAAGGACCTCACAATCCGATTCAGATCATGATACTTGGGTCACAATCCAATACTATCAGATCTCTCACAATCCCATCACTATTATGATCCATCATGATACCATACATCCCCCCTCCCATGTCAGTGTCAAATTTTGTCCATAACTTTTGTGGTGGGTTTATTTTAACAGAGACAGACAGAATGTTAACAAAAATACAGAAAAAAAACATTAAATACGAGTTATAATAAATTAATTTACATTTTAAATAAGTAATAAGTATTCGATCCCCTACCAACAAGCAAGAGTTCTGACCCGCACAGACTGGTTATGTATCCATGAGGCACATAAATTAGTCCTGTCCCTTTAAGAAAGGACTCCTAATCTCTACTCGTTATGTGTATAAAATATTCCTGTTACAAAATCAGTCTCTTCAATTCAAACTTCACCACCATGTGCAAGACCAAAGAGCTGTCAAAGGGTGTCAGAGACAAGATTGTAGACCAGCACAAGGCTGGAATGTCCTACAAGACCATCAGCAAGAAGCTTGGTGAAGAAGAGACCACTGTTGGTGTGATAATTCAAAAGTGGAAGAAATACTGTATAAGATAACAGTCAATCAGGCTCATGCTGGAGCTCCATGCAAGATTTCACCTCGTGGGGTAAGGGTGATTCTGAGAAAGGTGAGGGATCAGCCCAGAATTACATAGGAGGAGCTTGTTAATGATCTAAAGGGAGCTGGAACCACAATCACCAAGAAAACCATTGGCAACACACTTCACCATAATGGATTGAGATCCTGCAGTGCTCACAAGGTCCCCCTCCTCAAGAAGGCATATCTGAAGTTTGTCAGTGAACACCTGAATGATTCAGAGAAGGTCTAGGAGAATGTGGTGTGGTCAGATGAGACCAAAATTGAGCTCTTTGGCATCAACTCGACTTGCCGTGTTTGGAGACAGCGAAATGCTGAATGTGACCCCAAAAACACCATCCCCACTGTCAAACATGGAGGTGGAAACATTCTGCTTTGGGGCTGTTTCTCTGCTAAGGGTACAGGGAGACTTCACCGCATTGGTGGATGAACGGGGCCATGTACCATAGAATCTTGGATGAGAACCTCCTGTCCTCAGCCAGAACACTGATGATAGGTCGTGGATGGGTCTTCCAGCATGACAATGACCCAAAGCATACAGCCAAGGCAATAAAGGAGTGGCTCAAGAAGAAACACATTAAGGTCCTGGATAGCCTAGCCAGTCTCCGGACCTTAATCCCATAGAAAATCTGTGGAGGGAGCTGACACTTTGAGTTGCCAAGCAACAGCCTGGAAACCTTCAGGATTTGGAGAGTATGTGTAAAGAGGAGAGGACCAAAATCCCTCCTGAGATGTGAACAAACCTGGTGACAAACTACAAGAAACATCTGACCTCTGTGATGCCAATAAGGGTTTCTCCACCAAGTACTAAATCATGCTTTGCTTGAGGATCAAATACTTCTTTCACTCAATCAAATGCAAATTAATTTATTATAAACCTTATTTAATATTTTTCTGTGTTTTTTGTTGATATTCTGTCTCTCTCTGTTAAAATAAATCTACCATAAAAATTATGGACTGTTCCAAATTCAGCAGGGGATCAAATACTTCTTTCCCCCACTGTATAGAGCACCATTTCAAAAGTCATCTCATAGCACTGTCGAACTGTAGGGGAAAACCCCACAATCACAGAAAGACCCCAACAATCAGGCAATCCCCTGTGAGCAGCACTTGGCGACGGTGGAGACGAAAAACTCCCTTTTAGCAGGAAGAAAACTCCAGCAGAACCAGGAAGAAACCTCTCCCCTTATTTGTAAGCAGCTCTGTTTTCTTACTGATCAGACGAAGATGAGAGTTGTCCTGATACTGGTCTGCTGTTTGTATCCAAAGCTGCACTGGAGTGGTGTAGTGGAGACCAGACTGAGACCAGAGTACAGACAGACCAAGACTTAAAGGGGTCGATACCATGTCAAGACCAAGACCATTGTGTACGTGGGTCTTGGTCTTGATCTCTTATAGTCTTGATCTTAGGAGGTCCTTGTCTTAAGATCTTAACGAGGTCCTGACTGCAACACTACTATTTTGGCATGACCTCTTATTAGTATAATAGTGGACTGGACATTTTCCTTTAATCTCTTAAGACCACACTAAGTGAGACTAAGGCCAAGACCATATAGACCATACAGTATATTCTATATACAGTGGGGTAAAAAAGTATTTAGTCAGCCACCAATTGTGCAAGTTCTCCCACTTAAAAGATGAGAGAGGTCTCCAATTTTCATCATAGGTATACCTCAACTATGAGAGACAAAATGAGAAAAGAAAAAAAAATCCAGAAAATCACATTGAAGGATTTTTAATGAATTAATTGGTAAATTCCTCGGTAAAATAAGTATTTGGTCACCTACAAACAAGCAAGATTTCTGGCTCCCACAGACCTGTAACTTCTTCTTTAAGAGGCTCCTCTGTCTTCCACTCGTTACCTGTATTAGTGGCACCTGTTTGAACTCGTTATCAGTATAAAAGCCACCTGTCCACAACCTCAAACCGTCAGACTCCAAACTCCACTATGGCCAAGACCAAAGAGCTGTCAAAGGACACCAGAAACAAAATTGTAGACCTGCACCAGGCTGGGAAAACTGAATCTGCAATAGGTAAGCAGCTTGGTGTGAAGAAATCAACTGTGGGAGCAATTATTAGAAAATGGAAGACATACAAGACCACTGATAATATCCCTCAATCTGGGGCTCCATGCAAGAGCTCACCCTGTGGGGTCAAAATGATCACGAGAACGGTGAGCAAAAATCCCAGAACCACATGGGGGGACCTAGTGAATGACCTGCAGAGAGCTGGGACCAAAGTAACAAAGGCTACCATCAGTAACACACTACACCGCCAGGGACTCAAATCCTGCAGTGCCAGACGTGTCCCCCTGCTTAAGCCAGTACATGTCCAGGCCCGTCTGAAGTTTGCTAGAGAGCATTTGGATGATCCAGAAGAGGATTGAGAGAATGTCATATGATCAGATGAAACCAAAATAGAACTTTATTGTAAAAACTCAACTTGTCGTGTTTGGAGGAGAAAGGACACCATACCTACTGTGAAGCATGGGGGTGGAAACATCATGCTTTGGGGCTGTTTTTCTGCAAAGGGACCAGGACGACTGATCCGTGTAAAGGAAAGAATGAATGGGGCCGTGTATCGTGAGATTTTGAGTGAAAACCTCCTTTCATCAGCAAGGGCATTGAAGATGAAACCTGGCTGGGTCTTTCAGCATAACAATGATCCCAAACACACCGCCCGGGCAACGAAGGAGTGGCTTCGTAAGAAGCATTTCAAGGTCCTGGAGTGGCCTAGCCAGTCTCCAGATCTCAACTCCATAGAAAATCTTTGGAGGGAGTTGAAAGTCCATGTTGCCCAGCGACAGCCCCAAAACATCACTGCTCTAGAGGAGATCTGCATGGAGGAATGGGCCAAAATACCAGCAACAGTGTGTGAAAACCTTGTAAAGACTTACAGAAAATGTTTGATCTCTGTCATTGCCAAAAAAGGGTATATAACAAAGTACTGAGATGAACTTTTGTTATTGACCAAATACTTATTTTACCGAGGAATTTACCAATTAATTCATTAAAAATCCTTCAATGGGATTTTCTGGATTTTTTTTTCCCTCATTTTGTCTCTCATAGTTGAGGTATACCTATGATGAAAATTGGAGACCTCTCTCATCTTTTAAGTGGGAGAACTTGCACAATTGGTGGCTGACTAAATACTTTTTTGCCCCACTGTACATTAGTTCCTTCTGTCAGTAAATCCAGGGTGCAGAAATCAAATCAACCATCTTTAACTGACTTAGATGTCCTCAACCATCTGGAATTAATACAAACATTAAACGTCCACAAGTTCTCTAAAGTCCATCAGCAGAAAAAAGTTTAAACAAGAGTTTGGTTTCTCCCATACTCTTTGTTTCCTCTCAGCACTTGGCGACGGTGGAGAGGAAAAAGGGGAGAATAGGGATGCACCTGTAGTCTGTAACCACTGTATCGCTGAAGAGCTTCAGTTTTGGAAAGACACAGTTGACTTAACATCATAAGCTGAGCTGAGGAAAGAGTCGGATTTAGGTGTGTGTGTGTGTGTGTGTGTGTGTGTGTGTGTGTGTGTGTGTGTGTGTGTGTGTGTGTGTGTGTGTGTGCGCATTTACATATGTGTGGGTTGTCTGAATCTTTATTTTTTACCTTAAACCAAACACAAACAGCAGCGGCAGTGCATTAATGAAGCGGCTCTGGTCTGTGGCTGGTGGGAGTGATTAATATTCTATAATCATATTCTATATAGAATCACAGCGGAGTGGGCGGCCACGGTGAGTGGGCGCTGCTTCGTTCCTCTGCGGGAACGATTAAAATTCATAAATATTCTCTGATTTATAAAAACAGGAGGGAATGAGAGGAGAAACTCATCACAAATGAGAAAACTCTGCCTTTAGTCTGATTAAAGCTTCCATCTGGACAGACTAATGACTGAATAAAAAACCAAGAAGATTTTAATCACCACACACAACACTTTGATCAAATGTGTTGGAGCCTGCAAATGACCTGTGAACTCATCAGTGTCATGAATGCCCTTCGGGGCAGGAAGATGAGACCCATGGGCTGAACTGTGAGTTTGGGCAATTTATAGAAAAGAAACAACAAACATAAAGTTCAACACAGGGCTCAGAACACAAAAAAACAAGTGAAGGAGAAAACTTACAGATTTTACGCACCAGAGCAGGGCAGGGCTCTGGCGGAGATGTGGTGAATGCAAACCATGACAGCGGCAACTGGAAATGAAAGTAAAGCCCCTTAAATAGGGATCAAAACCCTATATTAATTAATGACCAGTGTGGGTATCTGAACGGGCATGAGAAAGCAATGACATATAATTTGGACCAGCTGGGAATAAAGAGGAAGCCATCGGAGCTGAAAGCCGGCAAGGCCACGCCCACGCAGAGCAAAACCCCAGAAAGCCATTGAAAGCTATCAACCCCGAGAGAAAGAACACAACAGAACACAAACATAATGATGTAGCAAAAAATGGAGACAGGCAAACTTAAAAATACAATAAACAAACTATAACGACCGTAAACGGGAAAATAAATCATACTGAGAAACAATATAGGATAAGTGACAACTCAAAAATAACAACACAGTACAAATGTGAAAAAAGGCAGACAACCTGAGCCCAATGGAATCCTCTCACGCTCAGAACGTGACAGAGCCCCCCATCCCCCCAAGGGATGGATACTAGACACCCCAGTGGCCTTCAGAGCACAGAGCGCAGTAATCGTGTGTTTTTAGATGGTTTTAATTCAGACACAGAGCTGGCTAATGCTCTTCATTGTTTTTATGGTCGTTTTGACTCCTTTGATTTCAGCACAGAAATCCAAGATTTGAAACAGAAACTCAAAGACAATCAGCACTTTAATATTGAGGTGCAGGATGTTAAAAGGGAGTTCTGCGCTGTAAAAGTGAACAAAAGTCAGGGCCCTGATAATATATGTGGGCGCTTGGTAAGGCCATGTGCACATGAACTGAGTCCTATATTTCATTACATTTTCAATAAGTCCTTACAGACACAACATGTGCCTAAGATCTGGAAAGAAGCCGTGGTTGTTCCCGTTCCAAAATCCAGCTGTCCTAAAATGGTAAACGACTTTAGACCAGTTGCTGTGACTTCAATTTTAATGAAAATTTTTGAAAAACTGGTCAGATGTGAGGTCCTAAGGCAGACTGAACATGCATTGGATCCTCTGCAGTTTGCCTATAGGCCTCACAGAGGAGTGGAGGATGCCACTGTCACTCTGTTTAACATGCTTCTTAAACATCTGGATTTTAATGGGACACATGCCAGGCTTTTATTTGTGGACTTTTCTTCTGCCTTTAATACAATCCAACCTCATATCTTAGTTGAAAGGCTCCTGCAACAATTTGACTTGAGCAATAATCTGGTGGGTTGGATTCTGGATTTCTTAACCAACAGGACGCAGAGAGTAAGGGTCAATGGTACATTGTCTGACCTAAAGTGCTCTTCTACTGGCTCTCCTCAGGGGTGTGTGTTGTCACCACTGCTCTTCATCCTGTACACAAACATGTGTCGGAGCAGACATGACAACAGACACATTATAAAGTATGCTGATGATTCAGTTATTGTCAGTCTCCTCCAGGATGGTGAGAGTGGCCACGGCCCAGTAGTTGATGATTTTGTTCACTGGTGTGAGGATTCCTACCTGCAGCTGAATACAACAAAAACTAAAGATATGATTATTAACTTTAGGAGGAAAAATCCCAGGCACAAAGTCACCATACTAAAAGGCCAGACCACCGAATGTATACAATCATACAAATATCTTGGGACGATTATTGATAGTAATTTAAACTTTGAAGTGAACTGTGAAAGGGTGTGCAAAAAGGGTCAGCAACATTTGCATTGCTTGAGAAAACTTGCACGCTTCCAAGTTGACCGAACCATAATGACAATGTTTTATCGGGCTTTTATTGAATCTGTTTTATCCTTTTCTTTAGTGTCATGGTTTGGTCAGATAAAACTGAAACAGAGGAAATCCTTGGATCAGGTAGTTAGATGGCCCAGCCATTTGCTTGGTGAGTCACAGCTGAGCCTGACATCCCTGTACACCAGACAAGTACAGAGGATGGCTACGTCCATTTTAAATGATGACTCCCACCCTTTGCACTGCCACTTTCATCTTCTTCCCTCAAGACGGAGGTTTGCTGTCCCAAAAAGTAGAACCCAGCGCTACAAAAACAGCTTTGTCCCTGCTGCTGTCAAAGAGTTGAACAAGCTGTAAAAATATATTGTACATAATTTAGGTACCTATTTATTAACTTCATTTCATATTTACTTATTTTTGTAGGATGTCACTTGGGTTCTAAATATTTTATTGGGTTTTAGACCTTTGAGTTTTTTAACCTCTTTGACTAGTTTTTAACCTTTAATATGACCCTTCTCTCTTACCTCTGGTTTCTCCCTCATCTCTTTGTCTTTTTATACCCTGATTGATGGAGCATTGAGTATTTCTATCATGTTTATAGTCAGCTTCATGTGTGCCTGTGTTTGTGTCTATGTTGAATGTAATTAGTGGCTTGTAAATATGGATGTCACCAGACTGCAAAACAAATCTACCTACAGGTACAAATAAAGTAACCTGAACCTGAACCTGAACCAGGATAATATCAAAAGAAAAGAACCCCCCCCCACACAGAGATCCCACCCCACAAGAAAACAACTCCACCTGGGGGGGGGGGGGGGGCATGGAGGCACCGAACCAAAGAAAAAGAAACAAGAAAGGCTCTCGGGAAGCATCCCAGCAAGGCCCAGACTGAAGGAAAACATCAAAAACAAACTCCTGCTCAGGACCCACACAGAACTGGGCACCAGGCCACCTAGACCAAAGAACAGGGCAGTTCTGGTAGTCGGCCGAAGTCCCAGGCCTGACAGATGGCGAGATGGTAAGAGTCAGGTGGTCTACCAGAGAATGTGAACCACCCAACCCAGTGGCAATGCCTGTCAGATGGTCGGCCAGAATTCTTTAGCCACCACCACAGAGATGGTGGTCCAAGGGGTGGTCGCCCAACTGGGATGACCAGAGGTGAGGAAGGACGAGGAGTAGGGGGAGCCCCACTGACATCAGACAGAGGACGGGGAATCACAACAACGACTGGCAGAGGAAGGGGAACCCCGACGGTGCCAGGAAGAGGATGGGGGGCCATGACAGTGTCTGGCAAAGAAGGAGGGACCACGACGGTGTCTGGCAAGGGAACAACAACGCCCACGGACTGGCCAGCAGCACTCTTGGAGGTCCCGGACTTGGACATAGTTGCACCCTCGATGGCTCCGGACTGGAGCAAAGCAGCACCTGCGGTGGCTCTGGCCACAGCAAGGCTGCATCTGCAGTGGCTCCAGGCTGGAGCAACGCTGCACCCACGGTGGTCCCAGACTGGGACATAGTTTCACCCTCGATGGCTCTGGACTGGAGCAGGGCTGCACCTGTGGTGGCTCCGGATTGGAGCAAAGCAGCACCCACGGTGGCTCCAGCCGCAGCAAAGCTACACCCGTGGTGGCTCCGGGCTGGGGAAACTCTGCACCCGTGGTGGCTCTGGGCTGGAGCAACGCTGCATCCACAGTGGTCCTGGACTGGGACATAGCTGTACCCTCGGTGGACCCAGACTGGGCCACAGCTGCACCCTCGGTGGAGCCAGATTAGGCCAAGGCTGCACCCTCAGAGCCCCGGGCTGGAACGGAGCACCCATGACGACTTCCACAGAAAAGGAAGCAGAACTCTTGATGACCCCAGCCTGTGGGGGAGCAGCACCCATGAAGGTTCCAGGCTTGGATGGTGCGCCCGTGACGACCTCAGTGGGAGGAGCTGGATCCACGATGATCTCGGGTGGCGAGCCTGGACCGACGGAGACATCTGACACAGGTGGAATATCCTCGGTGACCCTGGGAAAAAACTCGGACAGAAGATGCTCAGACACAGGGTCAGAGTCACCAGTGGCAGTGGATCCTGGCGAGGTGAGCTCAGGTGCAGCTGGTGGCTACACTTGGCTCTCCCTACCTAGAGCCAGGCAAGATTTCTCCAAAAGAGAGACAGAGACAAAGGAGTGCACTTGCCTGATCACAAGCTCCACCGCCGTCCAGGACTCTGATGATTCAGATGGTGGCTCTATGGGCCCGGCTCTCTGGGCGTTCAACTCCAGCTCTGTTGCGGCGGCCCCTGCAGCAGGCATGGTGGTCAGTTAAGTCCTGGGGCCTCCCAGCGAGGTGATCCACGCAGGTGGCTCGCCCTGAGTGGTGACAGGAGGTGGATCTCCTGCTGGCACTGAATCTTGCTCAGCTGGAGCCCGGGGCTGCTCTTGCATTGGTGCAAGTGTCGGCTTGGTTTCAGCATTCACCCTCCGTCCAGAGCATGGCTGCGGGGCTGGAACCAGGTCTTCCAGGGCTGCAGGCTCCTCCGTCTGGCGGCTCAATCCAGTGGCAGTCGTACACTTGGGGGCAGAGGAGAAGACATGGAGAGAGCAGGTGATAAGTCGCTAGCTACAGCAGGTGGTGAGAGTTCACAGGGCTGCAAGGACTGAGCCTCACCACCGGGAATCAGGTAAGATGATTCAAATGTCGGTAATAGAGACTGAAAAGTCACTTGCCTGTATTCCCGGGGCATGGTGTTTACTGCTGCATCTGGTTGGAGGTCGACCCTCTCCATGACTTCAACTGTTGTGGGCTCCTCTGAGGAACATGGAGGAGCTGCCCCTGCTGACACGGTTTTGGGCAGAGCCGGGGAAAAACAGCTTGTCTAACAGCAGCAGGAGGAGGCGTCGAGGGGAAGCAAGGAACAGCAGTAGCAGAGAGGGAGAAGGCTGACAATTCGGCCAGAGAAGACGAACTGAGAAGGTGCATTGCTAAGAGAGGCTTCTGTCCCAGCGTAGGAGAAGCTACCGATTGAGAGGTAGGAGCGTTCCTCCGGCAGGATTTTCCAGAACAACGGCGAGGAACAGGAGGTGGAGACGTAGGTTCAAAGTGGAGAGGGAGAGGATCCAGAGTCAGGGGACACTCTCTCATCGGCTCAAACTCTGGGTCCCTCGGAGAAATCTCTTCCAGCTCCTGAGCCAAATCCGGGAGGAGCCAGGGCTTAATCTCCAGGAGGAGGTCAGTTTCTGCCAGTATAACTTGCCTGTGCTCCTCCAGCTCCTCGGCCGATGGAGCGGGCAAAGGCTCAGGAAGAGGAGGCAGAGCTGCCGCTGGTGAGCAGTGAGAGGCTGGAGGCTTTCGTCTGCATGAGCGCTTGCTCTTCTTTGGCGCGGGCATCAGAGCTCACTTCCCCGGCTCATCACTCGTAGACTGAGGAAGAAATATGGAGAGGAGTAGGTTTGTGAGCTCCAGGTGATCCCACAGGCTGGGACATGTCTCCAGCACCTGCACCGCACCCTCCAGACACTCTCGGGCTGCCTTGGGAGTATAGGAGGCTTGAGCCTGAGACAGAATATCCTCCAAGACATCCAATCACTATCGCTCCACTTTGTCCAGTCTAAGGGTGAACACCTCCGGGGTGACAGACATGGAAATCTTGGTGAGAAAAGAAAACCAACGAGAAAACAATAGAGAAACCAACAAGCTTTCGCCGCCGCTGAGGTGAAGGAAACGGAAAAAAAAAAGAACCACCAAACTCACAGCAACTGGGTCTCTACTTGCCCCGTTTTCTGTCATGAATGCCCTTCGCGGCAGGAAGTTGATACCCATGTGCTGAACTGTGAGTTTGGGCAATTTATTGAAAAGAAACAACAAACATTAAGTTCAACACAGTGCTCAGAACACAAAAAACAAGCGAAGGAGAAAACTTACAGATTTTACGCACCAGAGAAAGGCAGGGCTCTGGTGGAGACGAGGCGAATGCAAGCCAAGACAGAGGCAGTTGGAAATGAAAATAACTCCCCTTAAATAGGGATCAAAACCCTTTACATAATTAATGACCGGTGTGGGTATTTGAACGGGCATGAGAAAGCAATGACATATAATTCGGATCAGCTGGGAATAATGAGGAAGTCATTGGAGCTGACAGCCGGCAGGGCCACGCCCACGCAGAGCAAAACCCCAGAAAGCCATTGGCAGCCGTCAACCCCAAGAGAAAGAACATGACAGAATACAAACATAATGATGCGGCAAAAAATGGAGACAGGCAAACTCAAAACTACAATAAAAAAAACTATAAAGAACGTAAACGGGAAAATAAGTCATACTGAGAAACAATATAGGATAAGTGACAACTCAAAAATGACAACACAGTACAAATATGGAAAAAGGCAGACAACCTGAGCCCGATGGAATCCCCTTGCGCTCAGAACGTGACAATCAGCAGAGCACTGGAAGTTTTTATTTCCCATCAGTTTGTCTTATTTTAGCTCTGTTTCTGCGGTGACGTCCTGGTTTATTGGTTTGTTTGGTGAAGTACCGGGGGATCTGTGTCCTGAGTGGTGCTACATAAAGAAAATTTACTGACTAACAAAACAAATCTGAGCATCACAATGAAGGTAAATCAACTGTAAATGTCACTGTGTTCTGTACAAATGTCCTATTACGAGAATAAACAATTTTATCACCGTTAGAAATGAGTTTCTCTCTGAAATTTACAGGTTTTTGTTGTCATGTTCAGCTGCTGTCTTCTCCTAAATCATCTGTCTGAGGGTCTATAGGGTTCTGAATAAATAATAATAATTAAACCCTGCATGTATGCAGATAAAGGTTCCAATTTACGACACGGAAAACTAACAAATTACAAGTATATGGGGGGTTGGAAATTGAGTTTCAGTTTAATTATGAATGTAATTTGATGAACAAATGAGGCAGTATGGAGGTGAGTGTGGAGAACATTGTGTGGAACAGATATGAGTCACAATCTGCTGATGAAACAGAAGTATGGATGAATATGTGCCAAGACTGATTTGTTATTTAAACGGGGTGGGGTAGGAGTCACTAATTTGGCAAGAGGTACAAATGGATAAATGTAAAGTAGGGACACATTTACAAGAACAAAGGTGCAAAAATATGATAAAAGACGCAAACTACAATTTAATTACGCAGAATAAAAATGTAACCAGAATCCAGATGAGTGGTGAAAATTTACAGGAAAAAGTTTAAAATTTACAAGAGAAAAATCACAATTTATGAGAGAAAAAGTTAAAAAATTGTACAAGAAAAATGTTGCAAATTTGTAGGAAAAAGACTGCAAATCTGTGAGAAAAAATTAGCAAATTTACAGGAAAAAAATGTTGAAATTTTACAAGAAAAAGTTGCAAATTCTTCGGACAAATCCAAATTTGTGAGCAAAAAGTTGCAAATTTAAAGAAAAGTTTGCTTATTTTTGAGTTGCAAATTAATGAGAACAAAGTTTCAAATCTGCAAGAAAAAGATCCATCCAGATCCATATGAGTGATGAAAATTTACAGGAAAAAAGTTCAAAATTTACAAGAGAAAAATCACAAATTTATGAAAAAAAAAGTTACAAATTTACAAGAAAAAAAGCAGAAATTTTTCTCGAAAAAGTTGAAAATTTTTAGGAAAAAAGGTGCAAATTTGTGAGGAAAAAAAAGTTTCAAATCTACCAGAAAAAGATTGCAAATTTAGAGGAAAAAAATGCATTTTTAAAAAAAAAAAAAGTTGTAAATTTATGAGGAAAAAACAAAATTAAAACTGTTTTTGCTTTTCTGAGAATTGGTGTTGAACTGTCATTTTATTCTGTTACGTAACATGATTTTAAAAAAGGGTTATAATATTGTGGGGACAAGTCTTTCTTTATTGCAGGTGTCGGGGGCGGGTAGCATCTCACTAGGGCTAATGGCTCCCTCACTGGGGGAAGATGTCCCCACAGCCAAAACACATGAGGACACGCTGGAGCAGCAGCTTCTTCAGGACTGGACGATAATTCATCATCAGCGACCACTGAGACTGCTGGGTTTCTTTGCAGTTTTTTGTCAGTGGACACGACAGGTCAGAGGACCACATACAAGAAGTTCCAGTCCTCTAAGTGTTCCTTCCATGTAAACTGGGCTTAAAATGGTTCTAGAAATGGGATTTTCTGGACAACAGCCAGAAGTAGATCTGAGTGGATGTTCCTGAGGATGTTTTCATGAGTGAAAGTCCACACAGGTCCAGACCAATGTTCATGTCTTTGTTCCATTGTCGACATTTGGTCTGTTTACCCTCGTATCTCATGGAGCGACAAATGCTGAGGAACATTCATGTACGTCATGAATTTTGGATTTGGTCAGGTTTCGTCTTGTCTCATTAGAGGTCATCGTGCAGGTCAGAAGTAACCGTACCTTTGGGTTTGACACACATGTTAAAGGGGTCACTGACTGCAGTTTTCCACATTTTAACAGCTCACACATGTCTTAGTGAAGTGTTTGTTCACATTTTCTTTAATTTTTTTAATTATTGAAGCAATTTTTTTTTTGTACCTTTCCTGGCTTTCTTGAAACATTCTGATTTAAAGCCTATTACTTTAAGAACCATCCTTCACTTTTTCAATTCCATCATCCCTCTTACGTCAGTTAGCCATTAGCTGACTAGCTTCTAGCCTCCTAGCTTGGATGAGCAGTGCTCTGCTTCACTGATCCATAGTCAATGGTGTATCTTGCATCAGTCTACCCTATCTCCCAGTAATTTTGCCATGATTCCACAACAAATCACTAGCACCATGCGCCGGATGGTTCTCCCGATTCACGCAACCGAGACCTGGCCCATGACCTGAGGCTGCTGGCCGAGCTGAGCTACCGAGCCAAGGGATCTCAAAGGGCAGGGTCTCGCTCTGTGGGACTCCACTCTGCTCCCACGGCCAGCTGAGAGCTGGAGCAACTACGCTGCCGTCTAGAGTTGTGCAGAGTCACACAGGGCCCCGGCAGATGGTGGGGGAGCTGGCCATGAGAGGCAGTAGCCTCCAGCCACCAGCATCTGGTCCTGGGACATTTTGATTGCATTGAGCTGGAGGCTTTGTCATGATTCTGCGATGGATCATTTGTACCAGAGGCTGGTGGCTCACATGGCCAGCTAAAGGCTAAAGATTCAAGATTCAAGATTCAAAGGCCATATTATCATGTGCACAGTTAAGAAATGCAACATTTCCTGAGCAATGAAATTCTTACTCTGCTCTCCGAACGAATGCCAAGGTAATAGGTACACAATATTACTAATGAGGCAATAACACAGAACCAAACCACAGAATAACTAGAGGAAACAAGAAGAATAAAATTTGAAATTCCCTGGGTGACTATAGTGGACGGTGGTATATTGATATCAGAGATGATATGAACCTGAGATGGCATATGCCTATGTACAGTGTGCAAACGAGCAGTGTGCAAATGAGCAGTATACAAATTACAAATTAGCGCCAAGTGTGAGAACTTCTCTGTAATGATAATACCAGTAGACTGTACATGATAATTAGCAGCAGAGTTGATATGGACATCAGACGGGGTGAGACAATGTACACTGTACAAATGAGCAAAGTGCATATTTAGCAACCGGTGTGTGAGTTCCTATTTGCAAAGCTGTGTTGCGGAGTTTTGGGAGTTTGTTATTTGTTCAGGAGTCTGATGGCAGTGGGAAAGAAGGAGTTTTTCAGTCTAGTTGTCCTGAATTTCACACTTCTGGACCTCCGACCTGAGGCTAGAAGTGTGATAAGATAAGATAAGATAAGATAAGCCTTTATTAGTCCCACAACGGGGAAATTCCAGGATTGCAACAGCACAGGGATAGCAACACTCAGAGCAACAATCAGAAGGCAAGAAAAAAAACAAGCAAGCAAGAGCAGCTAATAAACATATGTACGTATTACTATAAAATATATATATATATATACACACACACACAGACACACAGTGCAGAGCATTGTAGCTGGATGGAATAAATATATGAATATATGAACACACAGTGCAGAGCATTGTAGCTAGATGGAATAAATATGTAAATATATAAACACCCACAGTACGGAGCATTGCAGCTAGGTGGAATAAATATGCAAGTATATAAACACACACAGTGCGGAGCAATATAGCTAGATGGAATAATATGTAGATATATAAATATATAAACACACCCAGTGCTGAGCATTGTAGCTAGATGGAATAAATATGCAAATATATAAACACACACAGTGCAGAGCATTGTTGCTAGATGGAATGAAACAGCATAACCGTCTACTTAGTTATCCTACATGGTATGATTATGTGCCCATACATATTCTCACCCTCCATAGCGACCGGTATGTTCCTAGTTGTATGCCGGAGGGGACCATTGTGTAAGTCTATTGCATCTTTTGCATTCAAAAAACTATTAGTTTGTTACGTCTTTTTGCTATCTCTGCGAGCAGCCCTGCTTAGGTTGTACAGTCTGACAGCCGTTGGTAGGAAGGACCTACGAAACCTCTCGGTTGTGCACCTGGGATGATGTAGTCTGCTGCTAAATGAGCTTCTCAGTGCATTCAGTATGTCCTGCATAGGGTGGAACTCGGACTCCAGCAGAGATGACAGTTTAGCCACCGTCCTTCTCTCTCCTATCTCCTCCATCGGATCAAGGCGCTGCCCCAGGACAGAGCTAGCTTTCTTAATCAGTTTGTTCAGTCTCTTCCTATCGGCTGCAGTAATGCCACTGCCCCAGCAGACCACTCCAAAAGTGATGGCTGATGCCACCACCGTGTCATAGAATGACTTCAGCAGCGCCCCTTGTACACCAAAAGACCTGAGTCTCCTCAGCAGGAACAGCCTGCGCTGTCCCTTCTTGTAGAGTGCATCAGTATTGTGTGACCAGTCTAGTTTATTGTTCAGATGAATACCCAGGTACTTATAGGATGTCACCATCTCGATGTCTGTTCCCTGTATATTTACTGGTACTGTGAGGGGCTGCCCATGCCTGCGGCAGTCCACCACCAGCTCCTTAGTTTTCCTCGCGTTGATCTGGAGGCAGTTCCGATGGCACCAGTCCACGAAGTCCTGGATAAGCCCTCTGTACTCAGCTTCATCTCCATTGGAGATGAGGCCAACGATCGCAGAGTCATCAGAGAACTTCTGTAGATGGCAGTGTGTTGTGTTGTGTGAGAAGTCCGCAGTATAAAGAGTGAACAGGAAGGGAGCCAGCACCGTTCCCTGGGGGGCCCCCGTGCTACTGATGATCGTGTCGGACACACAGTCCCGGGTTCTCACAAACTGAGGCCGGTTCGTGAGGTAGTCCAGGATCCATGATGACAGGTGCTGGTCCACCCCTGCGCGCAGCAGCTTGTCCTTCAGGATCATCGGTTGGATGGTGTTGAAAGCACTGGAGAAGTCAAAGAACATGATCCTCACCATATTCCCGGGCTTCTCCAGGTGGGACAGAGAACGGTGAAGGAGGAAGATCACCGCATCCTCCACCCCAATGCCATGCTGGTAGGCGAACTGGAGTGGATCCATCGCTGGTTCCACCAGGGGGCGGAGGTGAGCAAGGAGCAGTCTCTCCAGGGTCTTCATCAAGTGGGACGTCAAGGCCACCGGTCTGTAGCTGTTCAGGTCTTTGGGGTGGGAAGTTTTTGGTACAGGTACCACACAAGATGTTTTCCACAGCTGTGGTACCCTCCCCAGTTTCAGGCTCATGTTGAAGATATACGTCACAATCCCACACAGCTGGTCTGCACAGGACTTGAGGAGCTTTGCGCTGATGCCGTCTGGTCCCGGCGCCTTCCTCGCCTTGATCTTCCTCAGCTCCGTCCTCACCTGGGTCCTGGTCAGGGTCAGGATGGGGGGCTGTGTGTTGGGAGTGGGGGGGGGTGTTGGTGGAGTGGGGAGTGGGCAGCAGGACTTGATTTCTTTAGAGGCAGCAGTGGTTGTTGTGCAGTCAGGGGGGAGGGCGGTTGGTCAAATCTATTGAAAAACAGATTCAGGTTGTTCGCCCACTCCCTGCCCCCTGTGGCCTGGGGGGAGGTATTCTGGAGCCCCGAGATGGTTTTGAGGTTTCTCCAGACCCCGCTGATGTCGCTCTGTTGCAGCTTGTCCTCCATCTTCTTCCTGAAGCTGTCCTTGCCTCCTCTGATCTTTCTCCTCAGCTCCCTCTGTACGGACTTCAGCATCTCCCTGTTCCCTGACCTGAAGATCCTCTTCTTCTCTCTCAGAAGTGTTTTTATCTCAGGGTTGATCCAGGGTTTGTTGTTTGAGTGACGCCGTATGGTCTTGGTGGGAACGGATTTGTCCACACAGAAGCTGAGGTAGCCCGTGAAGGTGTGAATGAGGCCATCGATGTCCTCACCATGTGGATCGCAGAGCTGCTTCCAGGCGGTGGCTTCAAAACAGCCCTTTAGGGTGTCCATTGTCTCCTCAGACCATAACTCCACAGTGTGCATGGCCGGAGGTTGTCTGTGCACTAGGGGTTTGTACACCGGCCGGAGATGAACCAAGTTGTGATCCGATCTCCCGAGTGGGGGGAGTTGTGATGAGGTGTACGCCTCCTTAGTGTTTGCGTAGAATAAATCCAGTGTTTTATTGTCTCTAGTGTGGCATGTGACATACTGGGTGAACGTGGGTAGAATGGGAGACAGTGAAACATGGTTGAAATCGCCTGAGATGAGGAGAAGAGCATCTGGGTGTTCTGTCTGCAGCCTGCTGGTTACTGAATGGATGACGTCACGTGCTGTCCCAGCGTTCGCCGTCGGATTTGCATAAACAACAATGCAGATCACGTGTGAGTGTTCTCTCGGGAGATATGTAGGCCTCATGCTAACAGCTAGCAACTCAATGTCTTTGCTGCAGTGTCGTTGTTTAACAGTGATATGTCCCGGTCTGCACCAGTTGTTGTTAACATACATTATCACTCCACCGCCCCTAGCCTTGCCACTGTCTGGTGTTCGGTCAGCTCGTATCATGTGAAAACCCTCCAGCTCAATGTTAGCATCTGCTGCTAGTTCAGTTAGCCACGTCTCAGTAAACAAAAGGAGAGAGCACTCCCGGTATGTGCTATCATAACGGGAGATAGCCGCTAGCTCATCTAACTTTCCCAGTATCGACCGTACATTTCCCATGACAACAGATGGAAGGGAGGGTCTGTACCTTATATTTTTTGTCCTCCGCCTTACTCCAGCCCGGCAGCCGCGGCATTTTCGCCTCAGTTCTCTCGGTATGTCGAGTTTTTCCAATGGGACCGGGTGGCGGTTGAATGTGAACATTCTGTGCTGAGGGTGGGTGGGTTCCCGGAGGATGGCATCAGCCCTTCTTTGGACTCTGCGGTGGTAGATGCTCTGCAGAGAGGGGAGTGGAGTCCTGATGATCTTCTCTGCTGTCTTCACCACTCTCTGCAGGCATTTGTGGTCCACGGCAGTAGTGCTGCCGTACCACGCAGTGATGCATTTGGTCAGGATGCTCTCAATGATGCAGCTGTAGAAACTGTTGCAGATCCTGGGGGACATGCCAAACTTCTTCAGCCTCCTCAGAAAGTACAATCGCTGTTGAGCTCTCTTAACCAGCTCTGTGGTGTTGTGTGTCTACTTAAGGTCCTCGCTGATGTGGATGCCCGGGTATTTAAAGCTGCTCATCCTCTCCATCTCAAGCTCCCGGATGAACAGTGGATGATGGCGTCTCCTTCTTCTCTTCCTCATGTCCACTATCATCTCTTTTGTCTTGTCCGTGTTGAGGGTGAGGTTGTTGTCCTCACACCATGACACCAGGTTGTCCACCCCCCTCCTGTAGGATGTTTCATTGTCAACAGTGATGCGCCTTATCACTGCTGTGTCATCTGCCAACTATAAGATGATATTGCCCTTGTGGGAGGCAACACAGTCATGGGTGAAGAGGCTATTAAAGGTAGCCTATTAGCCCCTGAGCTTTTAGCCCAAGACTTAACACTATTACCAGGACACTCGCTTTAAGTGCGGCTTATATTTTTCACATCTTAGTCACCCTAATAGCAATCCCTGTTACCACCTGGTTCGGAGGTGTGCCTCGCATCACTTCAGCCCATCTCTCAGTTTTTTTTGTCACGCTTCAGCGGCTGATCGCCCTTACCGGTGTTATGCCGAGAACTCCCTCGCCTCCAAGAGTTGCATCCGGGGGAGTTCTCGGCATAACACCGGCAAGTAGCCTCTGGTCCTGGGCTATTGCAGCAACTGGTGTACTGGTACAGGTGATCCGCTGTAGAATCACGACAAATCCAGTGGGAGATGGGCAGAAGTCAACCAGGTGGTAACAGAAGTGGCTATTAGGGTGACTAAGATCTGAAGAAAATAATATAAGGCATGCTTACAGCCAGACTCCTGGTACCAGTGTTAGCTCGGGGGCTAATAGCTCACATTGAAAACGATGGGAGAGGGGCCAGAGTGATACGAGGCACATCGGCAAACTAGGTGGTAAGAGGGATGGCTATTAGGGTGACTAAGATCTGAAGAAAATAACAATTTAAGCCACAGTTACCAGTGTTAGCTTGGGGGCAAATAGCTCAGGGGCTAGTAAACTACCTCTAGCCCCCCTTCCATCTACATGAGCGACAGCTAGGTGGGCCAATAATAGAGCGGTGGGTGGGTCTTTAGGATTTAGGATAGAAAAACCAGATAAAGGCTGTGTGTTTTTTTTTTAAGAGAACTGACTGTATTGAAAATGTTTTGATAATTAGGTGGCCAGCAGACTCATTTCAGACAGTTAAAACCTACAAACACACCATTTTTCAGTCAATGACCCCTTTTTTAAATTTTATTTACACGTTTTAACAGGCTCATATATGAACACACAGACATATACAAAAACATAAATAGACACATACTAAAACCAATAATCACAAAAAAGATGCATATATATATATATACACTACCGTTCAAAAGTTTGGGGTCACCCAGACAATTATTTTGTGTTTTCCATGAAAAGTCACACTTATTTACCACCCTGAGTTGTAAAATGAATAGAAAATATAGTCAAGACATTGACAAGGTTAGAAATAATGATTTGTATTTGAAATAATAATTTTTTCCTTCAAACTTTGCTTTCGTCAAAGAATCCTCCATTTGCAGCAATTACAGCATTGCAGACCTAACATGATTGCACAAGGGTTTTCTAATCATCCATTAGCCTTCTGACGCAATGAGCAAACACATTGTACCATTAGAGCACTGGAGTGATAGTTGCTGGAAATGGGCCTCTATACACCTATGTAGATATTGCACCAAAAACCAGACATTTGCAGCTAGAATAGTCATTTACCACATTAGCAATGTATAGAGTGTATTTCTGATTAGTTTAAAGTTATCTTCATTGGAAAAAAAGTGATTTTCTTTCAAAAATAAGGAAATTTCTAAGTGACCCCAAACTTTTGAATATATATATACAGTATATATATATATATATGCACACACACACACACACATTACATGTATATATAATGAATCTGCCCGTGAGTCACACTATTGTGTCACCAGGTGGCCGTAAGTGCCCATTCATTAACATTGACATAACTCAAACCTTTAGGCCTTGCAATTGTCAAAGTAAGTAATAAAGGGACCCCAAATATCAGTGAATTTTTGCAATGAATTGATTCTTCTAAACCTGAGTCTTTCCATCTGTATAACGTCCATCATGTCCATCAAGCATTGACGAAAAGATGGAGGGGAAGTGGCTTTCCACTCTCTCAAAATAAGTCTCTTGGCAACAGTCATGCCAACATCAGTGACTGCTGTATGGATTTGCAAAGACGTTGAGTAAGTTGGGAACAGCCGAAGATAGCAAGAATTGCATCCAGGGGGAGAGTGATTTGATAAGCCATGGAATACCAGTCAAACACTCTGGACCATAAGTCGAAAAGGGAGGGACAGAACCAAAAAGCATGGGACAATGTACCCACTAACGTTTGACATCTGTCACACAGTGGTGAAATAGAGGGATAAATTTTATACAGGCGATGCTTTAAAGCAGACATGCAGCCCACACACAGGACTTTGTATGGGTTTCTCAGCCACGGCGCACAATGGGAATTTAGTCGATTGCTTTCCCCGATGACTTTAGGGCTGCTCCCGCACCTAAAGCCAAACTGCCGAGTCCCTGACACAGCTTCAGTTTATCACAGCCACTACGCATCCTTGGGGAATTGGGCCGATCGCCTTCCCCAGATCCTCGTTGGACCGGACCTGCACAAGGAGTCAGTGACTTAATTTAATATTTTTCTTTCACAGCCACTGCAGATCACCGTAAGGTTTACCGAGAAAGTCCCTCACCCAAGGCTGATGTGCATGCAATTTTTGCGCAGCCCAGACACTTTTGACGTCCCAGGCCGGCACTCCATTGCCCGGAGCGGGATTATCTGGTAGAAATTCCCCGGGCAGCCGTAGTGGCTGCGTAAAAATGAGCTCTGCCGGGGAAGCTTCTAGATCCTCTTTCGGCGCGGAGCGAAACCCCAATAAAACCCACGGCAGCCTGTCTACCCAATTTGCATCCGTCAATGAGGCCCTGAGTGCTGCTTTCAGTGATCTATGAAAACGCTCGCATAACCCATTGGCCTGTTTTTTTTTTTTTTGTTTGTTTTTTTTTTGTTACTTATTTGTACCCGTAGGTAGACTTGGTTTGCAGTCTGGTGACAAGCCACCGGCTGCTGGTCGCTGCGTGCGCGAGCGCCCTAAACCTACATGTTTTTGGTGTGCGGGAGGAAACCGGAGAAATCCCGGAGTAAACCCGTGCAACACGGGGAGAACATGCAAACTCCACACAGCTCACTGTTGGTCGGGGGCTGGGATCGAACCCACGATCTCATGATCCCCGCGGTCCCCCGGCCGAGGGTAAAACTGTGCTGCCACAGTGCTAAACCACTGCGCCACCGTGCAGGGTTCTACACAGGGTTGTACACAGTTGTGCGGTGAATTGTAACACCCAGGCTGCGGGCCATCGCAGACCAGAGTTTGGAAACAAATTGAAGGCCCCTGTCGGACGTAATGTCCGACGGGACTCCAAAATGTGCCACCCATGCTGTTAAAAAAGCATGCGCTACGTCTGCGGACGTGGTTGCCGCAAGCGGAACCGCTTCTGGCCAGCGCGTGGTGCGGTCCACCATTGTCAGGAGGTGCATGCACCCCTGTGATGGCGGAAGGGGGCCCACGAGGTCCACGTGAACATGGTCGAACCTCTTAGCCGGAATACGAAATGGCTCCAAGGAAGCCTTCGTGTGTCTGTGTACCTTGGCTCGTTGGCACGCCACGCAGGCTGCAGCCCACTCTTTCACTTGTTTGCGTAGGCTCGGCCACACAAACTTCTCTCCCACTATTTTGACCAACGCGCGCACTCCTGGGTGCGCCAGAGTGTGAACCGACTCAAAAACGCGGCGGCGCCACGCGGCCGGGACCATGGGACGCGGGTGACCCGTGGAGACATCACAGATTGGGGGGGGGCATGCCGTCTTGCAGCACCCTGCTCTCCAGCCCTAACCCTGTTGGTCCAGACTGGAGCGCGCGCACGTCTGCATCGCTAATCTGCTCCGCGGCCATGGCTGCGTAATCTATCCCCACGCAGACCGGGGCCACCACGGCGCGTGAGAGGCAGTCCGCCACTACATTGAGTTTACCCGACACATGCTGAATATCGATAGTAAACTCTGAGATCGCGGCCAGCTGTCTCTGCTGTCGGCCCGACCACGGTTCTGAAACCTTGGCGATCACGAATGTTAGCGGCTTGTGGTCCATGAACGCGGTGAAACTGCGCCCTCCCAGCCAGAACTGGAAGTGGCGAATGGCCAGGTGGAGAGCCAGCTACTCTCTGTCGAACGCGCTGTATTTACGTTCACTGTCGCGCAAAGTTCTGCTGAAAAAGGCGAGCGGCTGCCAAGCCCCGGCGATGCGTTGCTCCACGACAGCCCCTATGGCCACGTCTGAAGCGTCGGTGGTGAGCGCTATGCGGGCCGTAGGGTCTGGATGTGCCAGCAGTGCGGCGTTTGCCAGGGCTGCTTTAACTTCCGAGAATGCCCGCTCTCGCTCCAGGGTCCATTTGACCCTATCCGCAGGTTTCTGTTTTTTGAGCGCAGCGTACAATGGTTGCATGAGCTGCGCCGTGCGGGGAAGGAAACAGTTATAAAAGTTCACCATTCCCAAAAATTCTTGCAGCACCCTGACGCGGACCGAGCTAGGAGAGGGTTCGGCCGTAGACCTGATGGAGAACATGCTGCCGTTAATGGGCACGGACGACGAGCACTTTCTGTTTGCCCACCTCTTCCTCCGGAACCTTCCGACAGTAGCGAGAGCGTTTCTGGCCAATTCGCCGTGGTTGGCCGCGTGAGACTACCGTGCGCTAGCCCATGAGGCAGACCGGATCATCATCACCACCAGGGCGACCACAGTCAACGCAGCAGTGGCGGAGCCCAGCGAGACGACCAGAGGAGGCGAGGAGCCACCGACGGTAGCAGCAGCGGGGACCAAGGAGGGCCAGAGAGACATGCTCTGTTCCTACCACCGCCGCTTCGGAGAGAACGCATGCAGATGTGCGCCACTGTGCCAATTCCAGCTCTCGGGAAAACGTCAAGGCCAGGGGTCGGTAGCAGCAGCGACCCTCGGTGAAGAGAACAAGCTGCTCTACCTAACGGACGCACGCTCGGGGAGGCATTTCCTCGTGGACATCGGAGCCCAGAAGAGCTTCATCCGGCCGACCTACGCTGACCGACTGGCAGGATCTAGCGGCCCCGGGATGTTGGCAGCAAACGGCTCGGATATTAAGACCTTTGGTGAGAGGACTCTGCTCTTATCTCTACACGGCCGTACATATGAGTGGACTTTTGTCATAGCAGCACTGAATTACCATATACTGGGGGCTGATGTTCTGTGTGCACATGGTTTATTGGTTGATGTTGCTAACAGGCGCCTGGTTAATGCACTGTCCTTCGATTCTCTCCCCTGTATAGCTCAAGTGATCCGGCCAACAGCACAAGCCAATGTCACAGCTACAGGCGGTAAGTTCCACACACTGCTCACTCAGTTCCCAGTACTCACGGTCCCGACGTTTTCCGCGGCCATCGCTAAACACGGGGTGGAGCACTTTATCACCACCACCGGGCCGCCCGTTTTTGCAAGACCTCGTCGCTTGGACGCAGCTAAACTGGCCATAGCGCGTGAGGAGTTTGCCAACCTGGAAAGGTTGGGCATCATCAGGCGCTCGAACAGCCCATGGGCTTCCCCGCTACACATGGTCCCTAAGGCTGAGGGATCGTGGCGACCGTGCGGTGATTTCCGCATCTTATCTTATCTTATCTTTGAGTAATGAAGGCGGTGAACCACTGTATATTGGATCAGCTGGTGTCTACTGTTGACCAAACAAGCCTGAACTGCTGACAGACTTCTGTCCCAAATGTCTACGGACAATTCAATTCCCAACTCCTCCTCCCAAGCTGTCCTGATCATCTCAGAAGAGGCAATGGGAACACTGTCGAACATAATCACAAATTTAGAAACAAGGTGCCTGGAGTGAAGGGGGTTCTTAATAAGATCAAAGAAGACATGCTTCCCCAGAACTACACCAGATTTATTAACTATGGATTGAGCATAATGTCTGATTTGTAGATATCAAAGATATCAAAGTCAATGACCCATTTAAGGTGATCTTTCTTCAGTCACCACCATGGATCCTGTGGAATCCCTTAGATGAGCTGCTGCTGTAATGTTAACAGAACTGCAGAGAATCTGAAGGTTCCTCCAGTCCTGACCCAGTCTCTCTGTCCTTCTCATTTCTGGGTTTCATCTGCTGCTGTTAGTGAGCAGCTCCATGAATACTGCTGCACACGCACACGATAATAAATCACATTTTCCCTCCTCTGAATCGGATCACTGGGTTAAAACAACCAAAGTGACGGGAAGCAAATGGAAACATTACATATGGCCTCACGGTGGGCCGAGCTTCAGCTCACATGCAGAGTCGCTGATAGCAGATATTCCCGCTGAGGAGGGGGAGCAGCCCATCTTTTGGACAGGTTATTTTCAGAGACAGAGATGGAGGTGGAGGAACAAATGGATGAAAGAGAGAAAGCGAGGCAGAGAAACAGCAGAACAACCATTTAAGACAAAGAACAAACATGGCTGTGAAAGAGGAAGAAGAACTGGAATGATGAAGAAACAGACAAGGAGGAAAGCTGGAGAAAAGTCAGAAATGGAGACAAAAAAACAGAGTTTGTTTTACAGTCTGCTGTTTGCTTTTCTGATCATCCATATTGATGAGCTGCACAGTTAATAATTGATAAGTCACCCTATCTCATAAAATCTAATTCAATCTGCAGCAACACACACAGCAGCAGCAGCAACCCCACATTCTCACAGGAACCGTCTGTGATGCAAACATCTCCTGTTTGACTTCACTCTGGATTAATGAATGTTAAACACACCAGCGCGGTTTAAAGAAAACAGAAACTATCACACGTGGTCAGCAAACAGATGATGAGATAATTAAAGCATCTGAGGCTAAAGAATGGAAATAAGAGAGGAACTAGCATGGACTCTGGAGGAATTCTGTCTGTATAAGTTCATTTTCAAACAAACTTTCAACAGGGAGTTTCATTTAAAAACACTGGACTAAAAACTAACTAAAAAATTCAAGACGTTTCAATGTTCATCCAAGCACCATCAGTTGTAAGACTGCAGCAGGAAGTATCTCTGGCCAATAAATAAACTACCAGAAAGTCATTCAGGTTCTCACAGACTTTTATATCGATTTGTGTTACTTTTGTTCATTTTATTCTTACCATTTTAAACCTTGGACATTTTTAACTTCATCCTTATCTTTTAGATTAGAGCTGGGATGTTAACAGATCCCAATGTCTGTCATGGTGCCACTTACCTCGTCAGCTGGCTATCAAAACTGTGCCGCCCTCACCAAGAAGATTGCTGTACTGGAGCAGCGTATCTCCAATCTTTACAGAATTGAGGAAGCAGAGAGACATTTAGACACAATAATTCTTGGCCGAGTCTAACGTCTGTCCTCCAGTAAAGATTTTGATGATACCGTCCCTTCCTGGCCTGTTGGTTCCTCTCCAGCTGTAAACTCTTCTCCTGACCTTGCTTATCTGGGTTCTGGGTCAACTGGTCCAACTGTTTCTGGCCCTGGATCATCTCCGCCTGCTGCTGTGGTCATCTCAGCCACTGGCCTGACACCATTCTCCGGTGCCCCTCCAATTACCGCCCCCTTTCCAGGTGCTTCACGAGAGCACCTCTGGATCCAGCCTGGAGCTGAACTGGAGGCACCGTTTAGCTCCACACCATCCCATCCAGAGGTGTGGGTTGTTGCTAGTGATCGTGGGTGAAAGACGAAGAGGTCATCCTACTGTGTTGTGAGTACCGAGAGCCCTGACCTCCAGTTGAAGAACTGTTTTAAAATCTTGGATTTACATGAGTTTCCTCCGCTGCCCAGGAACTCGGCGCCTCCAACTTCACTTTTCAAACCAGTTAAAACCTACCACTTTTCAAATCTTCAAGAGAGCTTCGGAAAGCTCCGCTCTTGATCCCCTCGACAAGTAAACCGGAGCGGCTCCCCTGTCCAAGAGCCCACCACTGGGCAGAGCCAAATCTGAGACCGGCTCCGTACTGCCCATCTGATGTATTGTCATCCACCTCCAATTTCCACCTGGAGTACACCCTCTCAACCCTCGATGACACAAAGTGCATTCCCATAATCTGAGCGAGGACAAGCACAATGACGTTGGAAGACTTGCTGCTTGATATTGCATAGAGGGTTGAGAGGGAAACTCTCGAGGAAATTCTAAGTGTGGATCAAGCAGGTTTCCACAAGGACCGCAGCACAGGAGAACAAGTACTGGCCCTAACCACCTTCATCGAAAATGGCTTTGAGAGCAGACTGAAAACAGGGGCTGTGTTTCTCGATCTTACAGCCACCTATGATACTGTCTGGCACAAAGGCCTCCTCCTGAAACTTACAAAGGCAATCCCTGCCTGGGCAACAGCAATTATAAAAACCCTGCTGACCAACCGAAGGTTCAGAGTCCACCTCGGTCAGAACACAAGCGCATGGAGAACGCAGAAAAACGGACTCCCACAAGGCTCAGTTCTAGCAACAACCCTGCTCAACCTCTACATAAACGACCTGCCCACTACAAAATCCCGCAAATTCATCTATGCAGACGACATCTGTTTGGCACTCCAAGCACCAGACTTTGAGCTACTGGAACGGGTGCTCACGGAAGATCTTGCCAAACTGGACCAGTTCTGCAAAACCTGGCACCTAAAACCAAGCCCAGCAAAAACCGTCTCCAGTGTATTCCATCTCCACAATGTAAAAGCTGCCAGAGAACTAAACATCCACCTGAGTGGACTCAAGCTTAAGCATGCTTCGAATCCAACCTACCTTGGAGTGACCCTTGACAGGACCCTATCTTTCAAGGAACATTTAAAGGGGACGGCTGCTAAGGTGAAGGCACGAAACAACCTGCTCTGCAAGCTCGCTGGTGAAAAATGGGGGGTGGCAGCCTCCACCTTGCACACCTCAGCACTGGCCCTTTCATACTCTGTAGCAGAATACTGTGCCCCTGTCTGGTCCAGGTCATCCTACACACACCACATAGACACCCAGCTCAACACAACCATGAGAACCATAACTGGGACAATCCGCTTAACACCACTCCCCTGGCTCCCTGTACTGTCAAACATAGGCCCCCACACATCTGGCGAGCAGCACTAACTCAAAGGATACTTCAAAAAGCCAAAGATTCTCCTCACTTACCAATCCATGCAGATATCTACACCCCACCCACTGCCCGACTTCCATCCAGACGACCGATTTGGAAAAACCCTCCTCCAGCTGACTTCACCATCCAGACAGCTTGGCAAGAGGAATGGGAGACCAAGGAGGTCCCAAACAAACACCTGGTGACAAACCCCAACCAACAGGTCCCGGGCACCAGCCTCCCAAGGAGACAGTCGTCTACACTCAATCACTTCAGGACTGGACATGGCCCCCGCTTGGCCAGCCTTCACAGATGGGGCAGTATCCCTAGCCCACTGTGCGCATGTGGAGAGGAGCAAACAATGGAACATATCATAGAGGCTTGCCCACTCCAAAGACTGGCGCGGGCAAGCCTCCATACCCTCCATACAGCAAACCAGGAGGCAACTGCTTGGCTTGAGGACTTTGCATTTGCTAAATAAATAAATAATAACCCTCTCAACCGCCATCAGCTCCTGCTCCTACCACCCTGATCATTGGAGACTACGGTGAGACATGTTTGGAGAGGAGCTGTGGAGACCCGCTTCTTTCCTGGTGCCAGAGTGATGGAGCTCCTAGATAAAATCCCTGGCTTCCTGGCAAAACATCCTTCAGCTAGGAATGTTGTGATCCACGTTGGCTGCAACGAGGTTCTGGAGCAGGATTTCACCAGTCTCCTCCGCACACTCCAAGGCTCTGGTAAGCACATATTTACTGTATCTCTGGACCGTTGCCTTCACTAGGCCGAGGCACTGGTCGTTTTAGGCGGATCCTGAGCCTTCACACATGGCTTCAGTCTGCTACTGCAGTGTATAGTTTTATTTTCATTGACAATTTTAACCTGTTCTGGAACCGTATGGCACTTTATTGGAAAGATAGTATACATCTGAGCAGGCTGGGCACTTCCATTTTAACAGACAATACATATAATTCTGTTTTAACTGCTCTGTCAGCCTGACTGTCTCCCACTGTTGGTACATTTTTTCACTGCGCCCTCCTCCCCACTGCACTCCACCACCACCCGCGCCAGTCCTCCCTCACCATCCACCTATCCTATTCCCCCCATTGTCTCCAACAACAGACCACGCCAGATTCGGACTGGTGGAGTAAACCATTTATTTATTTATTTATTTTTTTTGTTACTTATTTGTACCCGTAGGTAGACTTAGTTTGCAGTCTGGTGACAAGCCACCGGCTGCTGGTCGCTGCGTGCGCGAGCGCCCTAAACCTACATGTTTTTGGTATGCGGGAGGAAACCGGAGAAATCCCGGAGTAAACCCGCGCAACACGGGGAGAACATGCAAACTCCACACAGCTCACTGTTGGTCGGGGGCTGGGATCGAACCCACGATCTCATGATCCCCGCGATCCCCCGGCTGAGAGTAAAACTGTGCTGCCACAGTGCTAAACCACTGCGCCACCGTGCAGCCCAAACCATGAGAACCTTGTCAGAATTAACTCAAATACCCAACAAACCACCTCACAAACCAACCCTTCACCAGTTTTTATGGCACTTTCAAATGTCTCTTTTAAATAAAATGTTCTCTTTTAAATATTTTTTTCCATCCATCCATCCATCTTCTACTGCTTTTCCGGAGGTCCGGGTCACGGAGGAAGCAGTTCAAGCAGAGAAGCCCAGACTTCCCTCTCCCCAGCCACCTGCTCCAGCTCTTCAGAGAGGATACTAAGGCGTTCCCAGACCAGCTGGGAGACATAGTCTCTCCACCAAGTCCTGGGTCTGCCCCGGGGTCTCCTCCCAGTGGGACGTGCCTGAAACACCTCAAGTGGGAGGCGTCCAGGAGGCATCCTAATCAAATGCCCATACCACCTCAACTGACTCCTTTCAATGTGGAGGAGCAGCGGTTCTACTCTGAGCCTCTCCCGGTTGACTGAGCTCCTCACCCTCTCTCTGAGGGTGAGTCTAGCAATCCTATGGAGAAAGCTCATTTCAGCCGCTTGTAGCCGCGATCTCGTTCTTTCGGTCATTAGCCAAAGCTCGTGACCATAGGTGAGAGTAGGAACGTAGATTGACTGATAAATCGACAGCTTTGCCTTAGAACTAAGCTCCCTCTTCACCACAACAGACCGGTACAATGTCCGCATCACTGCAGATGCTGCTCCAATCCGTCTGTCGATCTCTCGCTCCATTCTCCCCTCACTCGTGAACAAGACCCCAAGATACTTAAACTCCTCCACTTGGGGCAGGAGCCTGTCCCAAACCCGGAGAGGACAATCCACCTTTTTCCGGCTGAGGACCATGGACTCGGACTTGGAGGTGCTGATTCTCATCCCAGCTGCTTCACACTCAGCGGCAAACCGTCCCAGCAAGAGCTGTAGGTCATTGCTGGATGAAGCCAACAGGACAACATCATCTGCAAACAACAGAGATGAGATCCTGTGGTCACCAAGCATGACACCCTCCATTCCCTGGCTGCGCCTAGAAATCCTGTCCATAAAAATTATGAACAGGATCGGTGACAAAGGGCAGCCCTGGCGGAGTCCAACTCTCACTGGGAATGGCTCTGACCAAGTGTTGGCAATACGAACCAAACTCTCACAACGGTCGTACAGAGACCGAATAGCTCGTAACAACAAGCCCGATACCCCATACTCCCGAAGCACCCCCCACAAAAATCCACGAGGGACACGGTCAAATACCTTCTCCAAGTCCACAAAACACATGTAAACTGGTTGGGCAAACTCCCACGAACCCTCAAGAATTCTCGAGAGGGTAAAGAGCTGGTCCGATGTGCCACGGCCAGGACGAAAACCGCATTGCTCCTCCTGAATCCGAGGTTCGACCAACGGCCAGACTCTCCTCTCCAGTACCTTGGCATAGACCTTCCCAGGGAGGCTGAGGAGTGTGATCCCTCTAAAGTTGGAGCACACCCTCCGGTCCCCTTTTTTAAAGAGAGGAACCACCACCCCGGTTTGCCATGCCAAAGGCACTGCCCCCAACCTCCACACAATGTTGCAGAGGCGTGTCAACCATGACAACCCAACAACATCCAGGGCCTTGAGGTACTCGGGGCGAATCTCGTCCACCCCTGGGGCCTGGCCACCAAGGAGATTTTTAACCACCTTGGCGACCTCAGCCCCTGTGATAGGCGAGTCATCCCCCTCGTCCCCAAACCCTGCTTCCTCTGTGAAAGGCGTATCAGTGGGATTGAGGAGATCCTCGAAGTATTCCTTCCACCGCCCGACGATGTCCCCAGTCGAAGTCAACAGTGTCCCATCTGCACCATACACAGTGTGGACGGGGAGCTGCTTTCCCCTCCTGAGCTGCCGGACAGTTTGCCAGAATCTCTTTGAGGCCTACCGAGAGTCTTGTTCCATGGCCTCACCGAACTCCTCCCATATCCACGTTTTTGCTTCAGCAACCACCCGAGCTGCACTCCGCTTGGCCTGCCGGTACACCTCAGCTGCTTCGGGAGTCCCACAAGCCAACCAAGCTTGATAGGACTCCTTCTTCAGCTTAATGGCCCCCCTCACCACTGGTGTCCACCACTTGGTTCGGGGGTTGCCACCACGAGATGCACTGACCACCTTGCGGCCGCAGCTCTGGGCCGCCGCTTCAACAACAGAGGTGGAGAGCATGGCCCATTCAGACTCCATGTCTCCAGACTCCCTCGGAATGTGGTTGAAGTTCTTCCGGAGGTGGGAGTTGAAGACCTCCCGGACAGGGGCCTCAGCCAGATGCTCCCAGCACACCCTCACTATACGTTTGGGTCTACCAGGTCTGAATGGCTTCCTCCCCTGCCATCGGATCCAACTCACCACCAGGTGGTGATCAGTTGACAGCTCTGCACCTCTCTTTACTCGGGTGTCCAAGACATACGGTCGCAGGTCTGATGACACGATAACAAAATCGATCATCGACCTGCGACCTAGGGTGTCCTGGTGCCAGGTGCACATATGGACACCCTTATGCTTGAACATGGTGTTCGTTATAGACAGACTGTGGTTAGCACAGAAGTCCAATAACTGAACACCACTCGGGTTCAGATCGGGCAGGCCGTTCCTCCCAATCACCCCCCTCCAGGTTTCACTGTCGTTGCCCACGTGCACATTGAAGTCCCCCAGTAGGACAATGGAGTCTGCAAGAGGAGCACCCTCCAGCACCCCAGTCACAGACTCCAAAAAGGGTGGGTACTCTGAAACATCATTTGGTGCATAGGCACAAATGATGGTCAGGACCCGTTTTCCAACCCGAAGGCGCAGGGAAGCAACCCTTTCGTCAACCGGGGAAAACTCCAATATAGAGGCAGCAAGGTGGGGCGATACAAGAATACCCACCCCTGCTCGTCGCCTCTCACCCGGGGCAACTCCAGAAAAGGCCAAGCTCCAGCCCCTCTCCAGGAGACTGGTTCCAGAACCGGAGCTGTGTGTTGAGGTGAGGCCGACTATATCTAGCCGGTATCTCTCAACCTCGTACACCAGCTCAGGCTCCTTCCCCACCAGAGAGGTGACATTCCACGTACCAAAAGCCAGTTTAGAAAGCTTGGGATCAGTCCGCCAAGGTCTCCGCCTTTGACCGCCACCTGATCCACATAGCACCGGACCCCCATGATCCCTCCTGCAGGTGGTGAGCCCACTGGAGGGCGGACCCATGTAACTCCTTCGGGCTGAGCCCGGCCGGGTCCCATGGGTGGAAACCCAGCCACCAGACGCTAGCCTTCGAGCCCCTCCCCCAGGCCTGGCTCCAGGGTGGGGCCCCGATAACCCCATACCGGGCGGGGTACACTGAATCCTTGATATACAATTCATGAGAGTCTGTTGGATCGTTCTTAGTCTGGCCCTTCACCCAGGACCAGTTTGTCTTGGGAGACCCTATCAGAGGCAAATTGCCCCGGACAACATAGCTCCTGGGATCACTGGGGCAAGCAAACCCCCCCCACCACGATAAGGTGATGATCCATGAGGGGGATATTTTTTTTTATTATTAATAATTTGATTTTAGATCATAAACTGGACTGCCTGTTTTTAACTGAGATGTGGCTGGGTACCGCTGCATCACTTGTTCTCACCAAGGCCTCTCCACCCAATTTTATCTTGTTATTTTCTACAAGGAGGGGCCACAAAGGTGATGGAACTGCAACAATAATATCTGGTGATTTTAATTATAAAGAAGTAACATTTAACAAGTACGCCACCTTTGAATATCATGCCTTTGTTTTCAACAGCCCCCCCCCCCCCAATTTTATGCCTTACAGTTTATAGATCACCAAAACCATGTGCAGCAGTTATCAATTAATTCTCAGGCATGCTGTCAATAATTTATGTAAAATATAACAAAGTAGTCACAGCTGATAATTTTAATCTTCACATAAATGATCCTTCTAATTCTTTTTCTTTTAAATTTTTAAACCTTCCTAACTGTATGGATTTTACACAACACACAACACAGTCAACCAACAGCAGAGGACACACCTTAGACCTTGTCATCACCTACGGCCTGGCCACTAGTGTGTCCTCCGTTGTAGACTTGGCTGTCTCAGACCACTTCTGTGTGTTTTTTTGACATCACCAGTTTTATTCAGCGAAAGACCCTGGTGAGAACTGTGAGGAAGCTCCATCTAACTTCTGAAGTGACTGCAAGTTTAATCAGGGTTTTAAGTGACAATCCTGCTGAGGTTTTACCTGCGTCATCTGATTTTATTACTGACAGTTTTAACCATAAACTAAAATCAGCACTGGACTTGGTTGCGCCACTGAAAACTAAAGACACAACAATGAAACCTGCCCCACCCTGGTGGAATGAAGATATAAAACGGCAGAAAAGAAAATGCAGAGCAGTGGAGAGAAGGTGGAGAAAAACAAAATTAACTGTTCATTATAGCACAGCTCCTTGATGGACCAGAGGTTCCCGTTTAGAAACTGTTGTTGGCCTTGTCGGCGATATGGCTGTTGCTATGTTGTAAGTCTTATGCCGAATGCATAAGACTCATCACGGATCCGACGACCAAACTCCAATGATGGTGGAAGCACTGAGTGAGCGTCCTCTGCAAGCCCCCTCCTCCTACCTCGGACAAGCTGCAGCAGTATGCCAATGTGGGTGATGAAGACAACTCAATCAGCCTAGCCCCACCTTCAATCAGTGAGCTTTCAGATACAATCAAGAGCCCCTGGTGCTGATGGAGTTATAACAGAGATGATGAAAGCCGCCCTCACCTCTGTCATCCCATGGCTGGAACATCTGTGTCATTTCATCTGGGCAGAAGAATGCGTCCCTGGAGGGTGCAGGGACGGTGTCATTCTGTCCTTCTACAAGAACAGGAAGGCTGTTCAGAGGGTCATCAACGCCACCCAAAAAATTATCGGCAGCCCTCTGCCCTCCCTGGAGGACATCTACAGATCCTCTTGTCTCAGAAGGATCAAAGACATCACAGGAGACCCCTCACATCCAGCCCACCACCCGTTTGGCCTGCTTCCCTCTGGACGACGGTTTGGATTAATCAGGTCTCACACCTCCAGACTGACAAGTTTCTTCCCCTGCGCCATCCAAACTGCAAACAGTCAGAGGCCCCCTCCCTCTGAACGCTCACATGCACAGAACTGAGGACCTTTTAATTATCACAATAACTCACCTGTCTTTGCACTCCTCACTTTCATGTATATTGACCCATCTGTGAAACCACTACTGTACATATTTTCCATAATCCTTGGGCCATTTCATTCTATTATGTGTTCTGCAATCCACACTTTTATGTACATAGTTCCACCCATGAAGCCACGACTGTACCTGTGTATATAGTACCTATGGGATATTTATTATTTTTACTTTTACCTTTACTTCAGTCATATGGTTAATCATGTGTTCTGTAACTGTTTTATTTCAAATTCTTCTCACTTTATTGCAAAGTAGCCTGATGGAACACCCACAATTTTGTTGTGCTGTACAACTGTACAATGACAATAAAGCCTATTCTATTCTATTCTGTTCTAACAAGGGTGACCATCGGAGCACAGCCAGCTATTGTCCCATCATGCTACTCTCCATCGCCGGCAAGGTAATCACCACTGTCATCCTGAGCCGCATCCACCCTCTGCTGGGCAAAGACAGCTGGGCAAAGACAAAGATCCAGTAACTTCTTGCCACCACCAGCACAAGTCATCACCATCAATAATGAGCTGGCTGAGATTGTCAATGACTTTGTCTACCTCGGACCTAAGATTATCAGCTCCTGCTCATCAGACCCAGACATCACTCACCACCTGCAGCTGTCTTGCAGTCCAGAGAGTCTGGTGGAGCAGGAAGATCCGCACGTCCACAAAGCTGTGAATCTTTAACACCTGTGTAGTCCCAGTCCTCCTTTACGGGTCTGAGACCTGGACCCTTTCCACCACAACAACCCGCCATCTGCATACATTCCATTGGACCTGCCTCCGTAACATCCTCGTCATCTGATGGTTCCACCACATCACAAACGATGAGGTCTACAAGAGGGCTGGCTGCCCTATCTCCATCTCCACCGTCACCAGAAAGGGGAGGCTGCGGCTCCTCAGCCACGTGGCCAGGTTGGATGATGGGATTCTGGACGAGCAGGCCTTCTCGGCCAGCGCTCGTTCAGCCACCCCAGGGCTGGCATTGCCCCCAAGGTTGGCCCAGACTGTCCTGGATGACCCAGGTCACAACAATAAGACTTGTGGCTGACCTCATTGCCCTAGCCCAAGACCGCCCTGCCTTTAGACGATTGGCACAACGGTCACTTAAGTGACCAGGTGAGGATTAAGTTAAGTAAGTAGAGTTTAAATGGGGGTTATGATTATCTTTTTATCAACAAATGTTAATATTATTATTATGTATTAGTGATACTTTTATTCATCTTATTATCCTGTCTTAGCTTCAGTATTTCCTCATAGGGGGCCCTCCCACAGGGGGCTGCCTGGCTCTTGCTGCAGGGCCTGTGAGATGATTCCTGCTGCCGTCTTACAACTGATGATGGTGTTTGGATGAACGTCGAAACGTCTTGAATTTTTTAGTTAGTTTTAAGTCCAGTGTTTTTAAATAAGACTCCCTGTTGAAAGTTACTCACCACACAGTAGAACAATAAAGACAGTGAAGACTGTAACAGGGGGATTCAAGAGCTATTATACCTAATTTTTACACTAATTTTTACTCCTGACATCCCAGAAGCATTGCGTCATCACTGTCTTTTACCATCAAAGTTTAGATTAGATTAGATTCAACTTTATTGTCATTACACATGTATGAATACAAGGTAACGAAACACAGTTTAGCATCCAATCAGAAGTGCAAAGGACAGCAGTGCAGTATATACGGTAATTAACAGTATGTGCAATTTAAGCAAATACAGTCATCCCTCGCTACTTCGCACCTCATCTTTCACGCCCTCAGTGCATCGCGGATTTTTCAAAAATATTCATCAAAAATTCAAAATTGAGAAAAAAGTTGCCCGGGCGCTAGCAGAAGGCAGGGAGACTACACGGAGAGCCGGCACAACTCAAAATCCACCTCTCTGATTCGCTGGCCAGCATCCCCCCCCACCTAAGAGATTTTGTTCTTGTGTTGGCTTGGCTCGGGAATCTCGCAAGCCGATTGGCCGAGACGTCACTGCTGCTTCTACGCCTCCTCCTGCTGCCTCTACGCCTTCCCGTCGAGAGAGAGAGTGAGAGAATGAACGTACGTATTATTTATATTATTTATACATTATTTTATGTATATTATTTATATTATTAATATTTTATTTACATGTTTCAAACTATTCTTTAATGTTCTAATGATAACATATGCATTTATAGGGTTAATATACACTTATTGATATTATATATACACACAAAAAATGTATGTAAAAAATGGGGGGGGGGTGACGCTACTTCGCGGTCGGTTCTGGACCCCATTAACCGCGATAAGTGAGGGATCACTGTATATGCAAATATATGCAGCAGTGCAGAAAGTTAAGAGTACTGTTATGTGCAAATAATGTGCAATAAGTTAGATGTAGTTATGTAGTTATGCAGTTATGTACAGGTGAGGATGGTAAGAGATGATGGTAAGAGAGTCAGCGGGGAACTAAGTTCAATAACGTGACAGCTGTTGGAAAGAAACTGTTCCTAAACCTGCTGGTTCTAGTCCGAAGGCTTCTGAAACGTCTTCTGGAGGGGAGAAGCTGGAACAGTCCATGAGCAGGATGGTTGGAGTCCCTAAGAATGCTGCGTGCCCGGCGCAGACATCTTTTCCTGTAGACGTCCTCTATAACTGGAAGTGGAGTCCCTGTGATGCGTTGGGCGGTTTTCACCACCCGCTGCAGCGCCTTGCGGTCAGCGACAGAGCAGCTCCCATACCAGACTGTGATACAGTTGGTCAGGGTGCTCTCTATCACGCAGCGGTAGAAGTTGCCCAGGATGTCAGTTGACAGATGGTTCTTCTTCAGTGTCCTCAAGAGGAAGAGGCGCTGATGGGCCTTCTTGATCAGGCTGGTGGTGTTAACTGACCAGGACAGGTCCTCCGAGATGTGGGTCCCCAGGAATTTGAAGCTGGGGACACATTCAACAGCTATGCCATTGATATGGATGGGGTCATGTGTCTCTTCCCTCTCCTTCCTGTAGTCCACTATGAGCTCCTTGGTTTTGCTGGTGTTAAGGAGCAGGTTATTGTCAGCGCACCAAGTAGCCAAGTGCTCAACCTCTGCCCTGTAATCTGACTCGTCGTTGTCCCTGATGAGTCCAATCACCGTGGTGTCATCTGCGAACTTTATGATGGAATTGGATCCATACATAGACCTGCAGTCATGGGTGTAGAGGGAGTAGAGGAATGGGCTGAGCACACAGCTCTGTGGGACACCAGTGTTGAGTGTGATGACGGAAGAACGGATGGGGCCTGACCTAACATGCTGGGGTCTGTTGGTCAGAAAATCCATGATCCAGTTGCAGGTGGAGGTACTGATTCCCAGGTCCCCAAGTTTAGTGAGCAACTTGGAGGGGATAACTGTGTTGAATGCTGAGCTGAAGTCAACAAACAGCATTCTTGCGTAGGTGTTCTTGTCATCCAGGTGTGAGAGTACATAGTGCAGCGCTGTAGAAACCACATCCTCTGTACTCCTGTTGCTCCGGTAGGCGAACTGACGAGGGTCCAGTGTAGGGGGCAGGCCTTTTTTGAGCTGTGCCAAGACCAGTCGCTCAAAGCACTTCATGACTATGGGCGTCAGTGCCACAGGGCGATAGTCATTTAGGCACGATGGTGTTGAATGTTTCGGCACTGGTACTATTGAAGTGGTCTTGAAGCACGCTGGTACCACGGCCTGGGCCAGGGACAGATTGAAGATGTCTGTAAAGACCCCTGCCAGCTGCTCAGCGCATGCCCTCAGCACACGCCCAGGAATGCCATCAGGGCCAGCAGCCTTACATACGTTGACATGACTCAGTGCATTACGGACGTCGGTGTGGGTGAGTGTGAGGTGGTGGAGGTCATCAGAGGGTGGGAAATTGATGTTCTTTTCGTTGTTGTCCTTGTCAAAACGAGCATAGAAGTCATTTAGCTCATTGAGAAAGGGCACAGTCATGGCTATAGGTATGGAGTTGCTGGGCTTATAATCAGAGATAGCTTGAATGCCCTGCCACATACGTCGGGGGTCGGAGTCCCCAAAATGTTCCTCCACCTTCAGCTTGTAGCTGTGCTTGGCCTTCTTGATGCCCCTCTTCAGATCTGCCCTGGATGAACTGTAGGCCTGTGCATCCCCAGATCTAAAGGCATTGTTACGTGCTTTTAGCAGAAGCCGCACAGCATTATCACCTCTGCTCTCTAATCCCTGCATGCACACAGATGGATGCTCCTATACGCTGATGACGCTGTGCTCAGAGGAGACACAGAAGACTTCAGGAGACAGAAAACATGGCCAGAGGAAAATAAATATGAACAAAAACGCAGCACAAGGTCTGGATTGACAGATTCATGGATGGCGGTGCCCACAACAACACAGCTTGGCTGAATTGCACCAAATCCACCATTGTTCTCTGTGATCTAAAGATTCTGAATCTCCAGTCAAAGATGTGCTCAACACGAGCAAACATCAGGAACTGCATCGTCCACAAGATCACGTATGTGGCACCATCAACAAAAAGTGACGTAGCACTCAGTTGGACGGTGAAGATGACTCGGTGGCCCAGACAGCTGATCCCACAGGAGTAAGTGGCTGCTCGTAATAACAAGGAAACACTAGCTGGGCCGAATCACAGATGATATGAGGCTAAGTCGCTGAGGCCCCTGAGAAAAACGTCCAGTTTAAGACCTGACCTGGCGCAAAAATGGAAAACAGCTTAAAACAAGATTTGTTTCATTTATTATTTTTGGATAAAAAATAAATAAAAGCAATGAAAACCACAAATATACAGACCTGCTAATTAGCCGTTAACCTTATACTTGTAACTGTTGACTGAAACAGTTATCTATAGAAGTCTGAGCTGTACTCCACCTATCTGTTCTCAGAAATTCATTTGCTGTGTTCTCGGTCTTCAGCTCCGATTCTCTCACATTTGTTATTTAGTGTGAAAAAAATCTTTTCTTTATCTTTATCACTTCCAGCAGCATTCATCACCCTTTGTTCTCTGTGTTAATTAGTAGAGATTCTCTTCCCCCAATAAAAACTTTTCACAAACCTCATCATCATTGTTTTACTAAGAAAAAGCTCAGAAATATCAGAGAACACAGAGACAGAGCGAGAGGAGGGAATCAGAGAGATAGAACTGTGCTTCTGTTTCACAGTGGAATAAAACCAGACAAAGACGGGGACCATGCTTGTGTTGATATGTTATTCACACAGATTCTGATGTAATCATGGATGTAATGAGACACAGACCCATGTGTGGTGGTAAAGGTTCAGACTGCTTTATATGTGATGAGGTGTCCTCTGTCCTCTTGTTTATGATCACGTTAGCAAAATGACCCCAAAAAGAAATGTCAAAAAAGTTATACATTTTCAACTTTTTCTCAATTTGCACCTTTCTTCCTGTAAATCTGAAACTTTTTGATGCAAATTTTTCCCTTAAATTCGAATCTTTTTCCTATAAATTAGCAACTTTTTTCTCATAAATGCACAACTTTTTTCTCAAAAAATTGCAACTTTTTTCTTGTAAATTTGCAACTTTTGCTATAAATTTGCAGCTTTGTTAACTGAATTATATGTTTACTGTAAATTATTCACCCCCTCATGGATCGTCACCTTATCGTGGTGGGGGGGTTTGCGTGCCCCAGTGATCCCAGGAGCTATGTTGTCCGGGGCAATTTGCCTCTGATAGGGTCTCCCAAGACAAACTGGTCCTGGGTGAAGGGCCAGACGAAGAACGATCCAACAGACTCTCATGATAAATTGTATATCAAGGATTCAGTGTACCCCGCCCGGTATGGGGTTACCGGGGCCCCACCCTGGAGCCAGGCCTGGGGGAGGGGCTCGAAGGCTAGCGTCTGGTGGCCGGGTTTCCACCCATGGGACCCGGCCGGGCTCAGCCCGAAGGAGTTACATGGGTCCGCCCTCCAGTAGGTTCACCACCTGCAGGAGGGATCATGGAAGTCCGGTGCTATGTGGATTAGGTGGCAGTCAAAGGCGGAGACCTTGGCGGACTGATCCCAAGCTTTCTAAACTGGCTTTTGGTACGTGGAATGTCACCTCTCTGGTGGGGAAGGAGCCTGAGCTGGTGTACGAGATTGAGCGATACCGGCTAGATATAGTTGGCCTCACCTCAACACACAGCTCCGGTTCCGGAACCAGTCTCCTGGAGAGGGGCTGGAGCTTGGCCTTTTCTGGAGTTGCCCCGGGCGAGAGGCGACGAGCAGGGGTAGGTATTCTTGTATCGCCCCACCTTGCTGCCTCTATATTGGAGTTTTCCCCGGTGGACGAAAGGGTTGCTTCCCTGCGCCGTCGGGTTGGGAAACGGGTCCTGACCATCATTTGTGCCTATGCACCAAATGATGTTTCAGAGTACCCACCCTTTTTGGAGTCTGTGACTGGGGTGCTGGAGGGTGCTCCTCCTGGAGACTCCATTGTCCTACTGGGGGACTTCAATGCGCACGTGGGCAACGACAGTGAAACCTGGAGGGGGGTGATTGGGAGGAACGGCCTGCCCGATCTGAACCCGAGTGGTGTTCAGTTATTGGACTTCTGTGCTAACCACAGTCTGTCTATAACGAACACCATGTTCAAGCATAAGGGTGTCCATATGTGCACCTGGCACCAGGACACCCTAGGCCGCAGGTCGATGATCGATTTTGTTATCGTATCATCAGACCTGCGACCGTATGTCTTGGACACCCGAGTAAAGAGAGGTGCAGAGCTGTCAACTGATCACCACCTGGTGGTGAGTTGGATCCGATGGCAGGGGAGGAAGCCATTCAGACCTGGTAGACCCAAACGTATAGTGAGGGTGTGCTGGGAGCGTCTGGCTGAGGCCCCTGTCCGGGAGGTCTTCAACTCCCACCTCCGGAAGAACTTCAACCACATTCCGAGGGAGTCTGGAGACATGGAGTCTGAATGGGCCATGTTCTCCACCTCTGTTGTTGAAGCGGCAGCCCAGAGCTGCGGCCGCAAGGTGGTCGGTGCATCTCGTGGTGGCAACCCCCGAACCAAGTGGTGGACACCAGTGGTGAGGGGGGCCATTAAGCTGAAGAAGGAGTCCTATCAAGCTTGGTTGGCTTGTGGGACTCCCGAAGCAGCTGAGGTGTACCGGCAGGCCAAGCGGAGTGCAGCTCGGGTGGTTGCTGAAGCAAAAACCCGGGTATGGGAGGAGTTCGGTGAGGCCATGGAACAAGACTTTCGGTCGGCTTCAAAGAGATTCTGGCAAACTGTTCGGCGGCTCAGGAGGGGAAAGCAGCTCCCCGTCCACACTATGTATGGTGCGGATGGGACACTGTTGACTTCAACTGGGGATATCGTCGGGCGGTGGAAGGAATACTTCGAGGATCTCCTCAATCCCACTGATACGCCTTCCACAGAGGAAGCAGGGTTTGGGGACGAGGGGGATGACTCGCCTATCACAGGGGCTGAGGTCGCCAAGGTGGTTAAAAATCTCCTTGGTGGCCGGGCCCCGGGGGTGGACGAGATTCGCCCCGAGTACCTCAAGGCCCTGGATGTTGTTGGGTTGTCATGGTTGACACGCCTCTGCAACATTGCGTGGAGGTCGGGGGCAGTGCCTTTGGCATGGCAAACCGGGGTGGTGGTTCCTCTCTTCAAAAAAGGGGACCGGAGGGTGTGCTCCAACTTTAGAGGGATCACACTCCTCAGCCTCCCTGGGAAGGTCTATGCCAAGGTATTGGAGAGGAGAGTCCGGCCGTTGGTCGAACCTCGGATTCAGGAGGAGCAATGTGGTTTTCGTCCTGGCCGTGGCACATCGGACCAGCTCTTTACCCTCTCGAGAATTCTTGAGGGTTCGTGGGAGTTTGCCCAACCAGTTTACATGTGTTTTGTGGACTTGGAGAAGGCATTTGACCGCGTCCCTCGTGGATTTTTGTGGGGGGTGCTTCGGGAGTATGGGGTATCGGGCTTGTTGTTACGAGCTATTCGGTCTCTGTACGACCGTTGTGAGAGTTTAGTTCGCATTGCCAACACTCGGTCGGAGTCATTCCCAGTGAGAGTTGGACTCTGCCAGGGCTGCCCTTTGTCACCGGTCCTGTTCATAATTTTTATGGACAGGATTTCTAGGCGCAGCCAGGGAATGGAGGGTGTCATGCTTGGTGACCACAGGATCTCATCTCTGTTGTTTGCAGATGATGTTGTCCTGTTGGCTTCATCCAGCAATGACCTACAGCTCTTGCTGGGACGGTTTGCCGCTGAGTGTGAAGCGGCTGGGATGAGAATCAGCACCTCCAAGTCCGAGTCCATGGTCCTCAGCCGGAAAAAGGTGGATTGTCCTCTCCGGGTTGGGGACAGGCTCCTGCCCCAAGTGGAGGAGTTTAAGTATCTTGGGGTCTTGTTCACGAGTGAGGGGAAAATGGAGCGAGAGATCGACAGACGGATTGGAGCAGCATCTGCAGTGATGCGGACGTTGTACCGGTCTGTTGTGGTGAAGAGGGAGCTTAGTTCTAAGGCAAAGCTGTCGATTTACCAGTCAATCTACGTTCCTACTCTCACCTATGGTCACGAGCTTTGGGTAATGACCGAAAGAACGAGATCGCGGATACAAGCGGCTGAAATGAGCTTTCTCCGTAGGATTGCTGGACTCACCCTCAGAGATAGGGTGAGGAGCTCAGTCATCCGGGAGAGGCTCAGAGTAGAACCGCTGCTCCTCCACATTGAAAGGAGTCAGCTGAGGTGGTATGGGCATCTGATTAGGATGCCTCCTGGACGCCTCCCACTTGAGGTGTTTCAGGCACGTCCCACTGGGAGGAGACCCCGGGGCAGACCCAGGACTCGGTGGAGAGACTATGTCTCCCAGCTAGTCTGGGAACGCCTTGGTGTCCCCTCTGAAGAGCTGGAGCAGGTGGCTGGGGAGAGGGAAGTCTGGGCTTCTCTGCTTGAACTGCTGCCTCCGCGACCCGGACCTCCGGAAAAGCGGTAGAAGATGGATGGATGGATGGATGGATGTAAATTATTCAGGTTTTTATCTATATTCTATATTGTTTTCTTAAAGATTTTGGTCTTCAGTCCAACCATGTCAAGACTTCTGTTTTTTCCCCCACTATTGTCTGTCCTATAACCAGCACCATCTCCTCCCCGACTCCCTCAGTGCCGACTCTGTAGGACTCCACTCACCTCGTACTCCTCCTTGAAGCCGTAGCCCTGCCCACACTTCATCTGGGTGATGTGCTGGAGGAGGTCGGCCACCCGGATGGCCGGCTGGAACTGACCGGCCTGGAACTGACCTGTGGGGAGCAAATGCCGATAAATCTACCGTCTTGACTTTGAAACACCAAACCAGTGTGACTGATGTGTGAGGGGTTGTACCACTCTGGTAGGAGAGCTCCACAGACTCACAGCCTCCGTAAGGAAAACTCTGCAGGGTGAGAGAGGGCTGGGCAAGCGAGGGCTGGCTGCTATCTATTAAACACACAGAAGAGAAGCTGTTAGCATTAGCCTGTTAGCTGGAGCACCCAGATTAACTGTATGTGCATGGCTTGACTGGGCTTGGTAGTGTTAGTGACTAGACCAGGGGTCGGCAACCCGCGGCTCTTTCATCCCTCTGCTGCGGCTCCCTGTGGCTTTGGAAAATAAATAATGAGTATTTAATTAAAATGTATTTTATTTTAGTTCATTAGTTTTTAAAATGTAATTCTAAATTTGAAGATTATGGTGATCTTGTAAAATCTAAAAAAAAACGTGTTAAAGTTTAATCACCGTCAGCGAAAAGCAACACGAAGTCGGAAGTCGTTTCCCGCGATAACCCGGATGTGTTGTGTTCAAGCTACTGCTGTATTGCAGTAGCTTGACAGCCCTGTGAATGGATAGTTGCAAACGATTGGACCAATCAAATGGCTCGTTGTATGCTTTTTCAAAGATTCATGGCGGCGTGTTCTCAGGGATGTGATTTTCTGTTAATTCACCAAATTCCGCTTTATTTTATCTTCCAGGAAGATAAAGTACGTTAAGTACGTTAGCGGCTTGTGGTCCACGGACACAGTGAAGGTGCGCCCTTTCAGGCAGGACTGGGAGTGGTGTATGGCCACCGGTAATCGATATGGCCAGGTGGAGAGTCATTAACTCTACAACGGCTGTATGAGCTGGGCTGGTGCAAGGGATTAAACGGTAATAAAAGTTAACCATCCCCTTTTATGATTCCAAACAGTTTGAAATTGACAGTGCACAGTGGACATTGACTCATAACTTTTGAATATTTCCAAGACTTAGCTACATCAGTGATTGTGCAAAAATCCATCCATCCATCCGCCCATCCAGGGACAAGAGTTGCAAATTAGCTAATAGCTATACACTCTATGTGCAACACATCAGATTGATTGTCTTTGATTAATTGTCTATGTTTATTGCACTGTCCCTGTCAAATAAACTAATCTACTACTAAAATGAACTGCTCAAGACTCAATAGAGATTGAAACTGATGATCTGAAATGAATGCTGAAATTATTAAAAGTAATGGTATGTTGGAATTTTATTTCTATTATGGAACAGATAAAATTAACTGATTTTGATTTGATCAAGTGTTAAAGCATGTGATGGATAATGCTTGTTGGAATATTTTAGGAATGCTATCTTCTTGGAACATAAGTCAATATTATACATTAATAAGTGGCATTCAGCTGTTTGTTTTAAGTCATTTAAGCACAGTTCTGGTACTTAAAAATCATAAAAACCCAGGAGCTTCAGGGGGCTTTGCCCCCCTTGCCCCCCATCCCACCCCGGACCCCGCTGGGGGACTATGTCCCCCAGACCCCCTGCTGAATTTTCAAATAATTTCCCCAACCCCAAATCACATCGCTGGTTCGTTTTGGAATTCTGAGCTTTCGGTATTGTTTTCAGCAGAATTATGGGATTTTTATCGAAGGATCAGGAGTCATCAGTGCTAGAAATAGCACTCTCCTTTCAACCCAATGTCAACCTTCAACCCAATGTCTTTTTTTTTTTTCAGAGTTCAAAATGTTTTTGTTGCATGCAGAAATGTAATTTTGTTTTCTCTGCAGGAGTTCCCTGATTTCATAAATGCAACACATTATGGTTTGTTTATACATAGCATAAAGGGAAAAAAAAGTTATATGCAGTGTTATTTCATTTCAAGTGTCAAAAGGGTTTTTGTGGCTCCCAGTGTTTTCTTTTCTGTGGGAAACGGGTCCAAATGGCTCTGAGCGGTAAAGGTTGCTGACCCCTGCACTGGACAGATCGTCAGTCCATCGCAGGGCCAACACAGAGAGACAGACAACCATTCACTCTCACAGTCATATCTAAGGACAATTTAGAATCCCCAGTTGATGCCAATTAACCTAACTTGCATGTTTTTGGCATGTGGGAGGAAACTGGAGAAATCCCGGCGTAAACCCACACAGACACGGGGAGAACATGCAAACTCCACACAGATCACTGTTGGTCGGGGGCTGGGATCGAACCCAGGATCCCCCGGCCAAGGGTGAGTTGCTGTGCTGCCGCAGTGCTAACCACTCCGCCACCGCGCCGCCCACAACCAATCCACTAGTTGTCAAATTGAGAGTCTGGAGAACAAGTGAAGGATACAGATTTATATTATATTAATACATTTGAACAAGGAGCATTATGAGGAAACAGGATGAAAAGTAGCTTCTTCTAAATAAAACTTTCATCTCTAATTTATGAAAATATCAGGAAATAAAGCTGTGTGATCACTGTTGAAAGCAGGAGATGGATGATATTTTTCAGATTTAAACAATTTATGAATGTGCTGATAATTAAAACTATGCAAAAATTATGGTCAGATATTCAGAAATTTATTTTTCAGCACAAAACAATTTATAATATACTGTATATCTAACATTTATTTCATGAATGAAGCTATATAAATGAAGCTGTAAGCAGTTTTTTCCCACTGCTGTAGTAGGAATTCATTAATGCCACATAATATTCAGAGCTATGTACAGTATATAAAAAACTTTATAAGCAGCATAATCTTTATTTTAAAGGTCAAATTGCCGTTGCGGCTCTCAGCCACGTCTGTTTTAGTCGGAGACGGGCAAAACGGCTCTTCGGCTGGCAAAGGTTGCAGACCCCTGGACTAGACCAAGACCACAGGGTACCAGGACCAAGAGTTAAGGGGCTGAGACCGAGTGACGACCCAGACTTAGACAGGCAGAGATCAAGTTGAGACCAAAACCACTGAGTGCTAAAAGTCTTGATCCTGACTCTGATTTGAGTCTGGTGTTGACTACAACACAGTTACAGCTATAAAGTGTTTAAAGTAGATCAAAATCTTATTTTAACCTTAACCATCAATAAATTGTAAAGAAATCAAAGCAGCAGAAGTCACACTAGACCCTAAAAACTAGTGTCACAACTATAAAAGCTGGATAAAATGAACCAGGAAAGAGTATAGAAGTCACAATAGACAAATGAAACTAATGGCAGAATCACCAGTTTATAATGACTGTTATCATAAAGATAGTTTGTTGTGCATTCCTTTTATAACAATGACCTGTTGTCTGCTGACGTTGCAGGACCTTTCCACATTAAAAACCTCACAGAGACCATGATGGATGCTCCCATAACAGTTGCTTTACAGAATAGAAATACAGAACAGGTTTGATCCCCCAAAATAAGCATGAATAAAGTGACAAAGGTATGAATTTATTTGTCCTTAACATTTTCACTACATTAGTCACTTGTGACTTTAGGAATGTTGCAAGTGATCCTGGATTTAACTTGAGGGTTAATGTCGAGGGACAGATAATTTTTTTCACACATAGGAAGTTGTTCAGAACTCCTTATAATCAGAATCAGAATCAGAATCAGCTTTATTGGCCAAGTATGCACAACACATACAAGGAATTTGACTTTGGCTAAAAACTTGTTCTCGTTGTTCAGGTGGAGGATTTAAATAAGGATTCAATGACAATAGAGTATGTACAGTAAATTACAGTCTGTCCACGTTTCTATAAAAGGATGCAAATATATACAGGAACTCTCCTGATAAGAACTCCTGATACAAAGATATAGAGTGATGATAATCAAATCAGTGGTGGTAATGCACCTGTAAGCTGGTTGCCAACCGCCAATCAAATCTAAAAGCAGAAGAAGAAGAAAAATCATCTGCCTGACCCCAGCAGCAAAAGAAAAACAAAACATCATAATGGCCTGGAAGTCCTTGTTGGACCTGAGTGGCATCTTCCACCTGTCCCAAGACTAGATGTGAAATGAAGGGGATCAAGACGACCCTCAACTTGTATTTGTTAAAGCTGACTTTTGATAATGTCTTCAGAGCACTTTGATGGGGAAATAATGTATTGCATATTGTTGTGCTCCATTGTTGCATTCACAGAGTTCCCTGCTACACACAGTAATCAAGCTGCCAGCACTGACTCTCTCCCTTAAATGGGATCATGAAATTGTACTCTTAAATTGTTTTTTATGTGTGCCGTCTCTCTTATCTTTTTACCTTTAAACTTACTCCCTGCTTGTTTCAGGGTCAACAGTTTCTGAAACCCCACCTGAATTGCTTTCTATATGTGCTGTTTTTCTTTTAATATCTTCCCACCTGCCTCAGGGACTACAGATGGAAATTAGTGAGAACGCTATAATCTGGTACAGAGCATCTTTACCCTGTGTTTAATGTTTTTTTCCTGTACCTGGTCCCTGACAAATAAACCAATAACCTAAACTAAACTCACAGTGCAGTGAATTTTCACAGCAGACCTTGCAGACAAAAAAAGGTGCACATCAGTATGCCAAAACTGTTGGTGTACTGATGTGCAACCTTTTACGAACCCTGAAGAAACCCTCACAGTCGCAACATTCGTGAACATTCCACAGCACACGCCACTCTATGAGAAACTACCCTAAGAGTTTCAAGATTTGGTAGAAAATGCTGGTCTGCACTTGAATTTTTGCCTTGTCTTGGTACACTCTGGTCTCAGTCTGATCTGGGTTACAACACTACGGTCTCATGTGTGGAAAAAAGGAAACAACAGGAGGTCAACCAGTGTTCCTCCCAGACCTTCATCCTTACACAGACTCCACAGCTCCCAAAACCTTTGACGTTATCTTTCCCAGCCTCACAGTGGAGGTGCTTCATAGTCCTAATGTGTCAGGGGTCCTGCCTGTGCATTGGTCATGTGACATATTGGACCCTGATGGAACATCGATGCAGTTATGAGAACACTCTGGAGGAAACACGCACTGTCTCTGCCCATGTGTTATAATGAGAAACTGCATGATTCTGTGCTTTCCTGATAGAGCTATTTGCATTTTAATGACGACTGCAGATTCATTAGCAGCCTAAAGTGGCCCCTCAATGAGCCAATCCAAGCACGGCCTTCCAGGTGACAGGAGCGTAAGAGTGGGGGAAGCTGATGAATCCGCATGTGAGACAGATGGATGGGATGGAGCTGAAAGGATAAAATGAAAGTTTGGAAGGAGAAGATGAAGGGACAGATGAGGACAGAGTGTCTCCCTGAAACAACACCAGGCTGTTCTGCTCCCTCCTGCTCAGATGGGGTCAGATGTTGGTGTTTTGGGGAATATGAAAGCTGATCCTGTGTGGATACAGTGGTGTAGAGGAAATACTGCAGGGGAAGTTTTCACTAATAAAGGAGTTCTGAACAAACCTTAAGCAGCTCAGTGGAGACGCAGGTTGATATTCAGGTCACAGATTCAATGTTTTCAGGAAGGAAGGTTAACATTTTCATCTTTCTGCCAACACAGAATCTAATTCAGAGGCAGGTTTTGGGGGGCTCAGGTAAGGTTTAAGTAAAGACCACACCAAGACCAGGCAGGACCAAGGTGTTCCAAGATCAAGACATAGACACACAGTAGTGGTGGTCTCTTGCAAAGGTCTGTACCTATAGTGGGCTCACCACCTGCAGGAGGATCATGGGGGCCTGGTGCTGTGTGGATCGGCTGGCAGTCAACGGCAGAGACCTCGGTGGGTTCCCTAAACAGAATGCCTGAGTGTGTTTGGGCATCTGATCAGGGTGCCTCCTGGACACCTCTCATGTGACATGTTTCGAGCACGTCTCACTGGGAGGAGACCCTGGACACGCTGGGGACACTAAAGATACCTCTGAATAACCATACCCGCGCTCATCCTCTCTAGTCCAACTCTCTTGTTGTTTCCTGATTCACCCCAAAAGCGTTTCTCAAACTCGCTGACTCAGACATAATCTGAATGTCAGCAAACATTGTGCCTTTGTGTGTTTTTCTCTCTGTGTTATATCTCATCTCATCCTACATCTCCAAATGTAACACGACTCTGATCTGGCTCCGTGTCTATCCTCCCACTGCTGGAACACATTTAAATCAGCACAGAAAACATCATCTTCCTCTTCTTGTATGTCGAAGGAAAAATCAAGGAAAAGACTGGGTCAGAGTAATTATAAGGAATAGCTGAACCAAACATGAATTAATACTAAGATAGGGGACTGTATCGAGATACTTGGCACTAACGATGATGCACTGATCCATAAATGCATGCACCAATCATTTATTAATGATATAAATTCATGTCAATGTTGCAAACTCTTGGGTATTAATCAATCATTAGTGTTTTCAGTCCACTAGATGGTGCAAAGCAGGCACCCAGTCAGTCATAGCTTGTCTCACGAGATTTGTAGCCATGTGTACAAGTTAAGAAGACATTAAATGCAGTGAGAACTCAACTCAATTGTTGGGCATTTTTTGGTTTTTATAACAAAGATGGAATGAAAAACCTTGACAAGGCCCGCTGCACGAAAAAAAAAAAAAAAAATTGGAACATGATGGCTGGTGCACTCCTCTTGGAGCGGTTCAGCAACAGCAGTGTTAGCAACGGCTAATCTAAACACACTCTAGCAGAAGCAGTTCTGACCCCAGGGAACAGTAAACTTCAGACACCTCCCTCCAAACTCAGAATGAGCCAAGTAAGCAACACAGTCCAACAGCCTCTCTGTGTACAGAGGTGTGTCTCCACAGAAAATGAAGCCAGCAGAAAGGACCACAACAGCACAACATCCTACAGAGGTCTGAGAGCCTGCAGCCATAGAAGCAAAAGCAGCCACAGTGGGTTAAGTGAAAAGAGGAAAAACTTACATGAAACAGATGTTGACAGTTGTACTTTGGGGACAAAATTTAACGTTGAAATGAGAGGGGTATGGTACCACGATGGATCATGATAGTATTGCATCATGAACCAAGTATTGCGATCTGAATCACATCGTGAGGTCTCTCACAATTCCCACTCCTATAATTGATGACTCTAAATTGTTCCTAGGTCATCAGTCTCTTATAAGCCCTTAGAATAAAGGGTTAGTGTAGCTAACTGTAGAAAAGGTGAACACATTACACTATACACTATAGACCACGAGTTAGTATACAGGCTAAAAATAAACTAGCTAATACTACGTTAGCCAAAAATCTTGGAGCAGGGTGGAGTCAAGGTGCTTTTGAGTTAATGACAATTGCTAAGATGACCATTGGCTGAATCCCACACAGCCATAACCTGACAGCAGTCAGAGAGGACGCAGGCTAGGTTAGCAGCAACTGAAGTATCTTTACACTCTGAGAAGTGGTTTTGCATTTCAGCAAACATTTTAAAACCACAGCAACCACAAAACTTGGTGAACCTGTCTCTACAGCATCAGCATCACCTGACTGAACACAGTGTTTAATGCACCGACATGTAGACTCAAGCACGTGGGATTTAGGAGTTTGGCTACACGCGTGCACACATGTTCCTCTGAGCTCACCAAGGTCAGACAGGCATTAATCCAGGCATGAAATAGAGCTGCAGCAGCAGCAGCAGCTACACAGCTCTGACACCACAAAGACGTCTCAATGCTAATGGGGAGATTTATTGACCCCACAGGTCCAAGGCTGAGGATGTGTGTGTTAATGCAGTCCTTCATGCTCGGCAGTGTGCTGTACGAAACCTCCTCCTCCTCTCTATGACTTTATTAAGACTCAGTTATGGATGACGTTGTGTCAGAAAATCACTCTGGGAGCCTCTAACTCCATCTGTAGCTGCTTTAGGGTGAAATCTCCTCTGCTGCCTTAATGGGACGAGGAGCACGGTGGATCATTTGGTGCCTGCCATGTTTAACTTTTTATTGTAATGTTTTCACAACTTAAAGGTTTTCTTTTTTGAGGCAGAAATTCTGATTTCCAGTGTCAGTTTTCAGCTCTGCTCCTAAACAGATCAATTTTTCTAAATTCATCATATTCTGTAACATTAGCTCTGTGTACAGCAGTGGTGGTAGTCAGAGATATGGTAGTGATTTACTCAGTGATAGTAATATGGGTAAAAATAGGACATGATTGGGACAAAAAGCATGATATTCCTGTTGTTGTTTACTCTGGATGTTCAGAGGCAGCCAAACTCATATTTATACTGGGATCGTCTACTGACAACACCTGTAGGAGAAATGGAGGGACTGTGCAGCGCTGGACAGAAAAGTAGTTCCAGCTGTCCTCTCTCCATCATTAGGGGAATAAGGTGATCTCTCCTCAATAAGTTGGATGAGTTATAGTAGTTTCAGACACAAGGAGATTAATGGAAAAGTGCAGTGGCTAACAGCTAACAGGCTGTAGATGGTTTTACCTATGGACAGATGAAAGACTGGAGACCAGCAAGACTAAAGGAGGGATTGTGTGTTTGTAAACTACAGATAATGGAAATGTGTGAATGTTATCAAGAACTGCCCCAGCTCAGTAAAATCACGCTTAACATTAGCTGAAATCTAACCAATGATAATCTTTGGGCTCGTTAATAATGAAGTAAATGACGGTCTGACTACAGATTAAAGTTCACAACAGTTTTAGAGTCAGCCTTCATATAAAGTTGTCATATGTTACAGATAAATTTACATTTTTTTTTGTTATACTGAGAATTCATTATCATGAGGAAAAGTCGATCAGTTCTTATTATTGTGGTACTGAAAACGTCACATTTAATAACATCACTTAATACAGTATCATGATACTGGTGTCTCTAAATCGACACAGCAAAGTATTGCGATACTACACTGGATCAGTTTTACCTCCCACCTCTAGTAAACATGTAATTATATCAGCAATCCTCCACAGATCATGAACACCTGGTTGTTAAGATAAGATAAGATAAGATAAGATAAGATAAGCCTTTATTAGTCCCACAACGGGGAAATTCCAGGATTGCAACAGCACAGGGATAGCAACACTCAGAGCAACAATCAGAAGGCAAGAAAAAAAACAAAAAAAAAAAACAAGCAAGAGCAGCTAATATACATATGTACGTATTACTATAAAATATATATATATACACACACACACAGACACACAGTGCAGAGCATTGTAGCTGGATGGAATAAATATATGAATATATGAACACACAGTGCAGAGCATTGTAGCTAGATGGAATAAATATGTAAATATATAAACACCCACAGTACGGAGCAATGTAGCTAGATGGAATAATATGTAGATATATAAATATATAAACACACCCAGTGCTGAGCATTGTAGCTAGATGGAATAAATATGTAAATATATAAACACACACAGTGCAGAGCATTGTTGCTAGATGGAATGAAACAGCATAACCGTCTACTTAGTTATCCTACATGGTATGATTATGTGCCCATACATATTCTCACCCTCCATAGCGACCGGTAAGTTCCTAGTTGTATGCCGGAGGGGACCATTGTGTAAGTCTATTGCATCTTTTGCATTCGAAAAACTATTAGTTTGTTACGTCTTTTTGCTATCTCTGCGAGCAGCCCTGCTTAGGTTGTACAGTCTGACAGCCGTTGGTAGGAAGGACCTACGAAACCTCTCGGTTGTGCACCTGGGATGATGTAGTCTGCTGCTAAATGAGCTCCTCAGTGCATTCAGTATGTCCTGCATAGGGTGGAACTCGGACTCCAGCAGAGATGACAGTTTAGCCACCGTCCTTCTCTCTCCTATCTCCTCCATCGGATCAAGGCGCTGCCCCAGGACAGAGCTAGCTTTCTTAATCAGTTTGTTCAGTCTCTTCCTATCGGCTGCAGTAATGCCACTGCCCCAGCAGACCACTCCAAAAGTGATGGCTGATGCCACCACCGTGTCATAGAATGACTTCAGCAGCGCCCCTTGTACACCAAAAGACCTGAGTCTCCTCAGCAGGAACAGCCTGCGCTGTCCCTTCTTGTAGAGTGCATCAGTATTGTGTGACCAGTCTAGTTTATTGTTCAGATGAATACCCAGGTACTTATAGGATGTCACCATCTCGATGTCTGTTCCCTGTATATTTACTGGTACTGTGAGGGGCTGCCCATGCCTGCGGCAGTCCACCACCAGCTCCTTAGTTTTCCTCGCGTTGATCTGGAGGCAGTTCCGATGGCACCAGTCCACGAAGTCCTGGATAAGCCCTCTGTACTCAGCTTCATCTCCATTGGAGATGAGGCCAACGATCGCAGAGTCATCAGAGAACTTCTGTAGATGGCAGTGTGTTGTGTTGTGTGAGAAGTCCGCAGTATAAAGAGTGAACAGGAAGGGAGCCAGCACCGTTCCCTGGGGGGCCCCCGTGCTACTGATGATCGTGTCGGACACACAGTCCCGGGTTCTCACAAACTGAGGCCGGTTCGTGAGGTAGTCCAGGATCCATGATGACAGGTGCTGGTCCACCCCTGCGCGCAGCAGCTTGTCCTTCAGGATCATCGGTTGGATGGTGTTGAAAGCACTGGAGAAGTCAAAGAACATGATCCTCACCATATTCCCGGGCTTCTCCAGGTGGGACAGAGAACGGTGAAGGAGGAAGATCACCGCATCCTCCACCCCAATGCCATGCTGGTAGGCGAACTGGAGTGGATCCATCGCTGGTTCCACCAGGGGGCGGAGGTGAGCAAGGAGCAGTCTCTCCAGGGTCTTCATCAAGTGGGACGTCAAGGCCACCGGTCTGTAGCTGTTCAGGTCTTTGGGGTGGGAAGTTTTTGGTACAGGTACCACACAAGATGTTTTCCACAGCTGTGGTACCCTCCCCAGTTTCAGGCTCATGTTGAAGATATACGTCACAATCCCACACAGCTGGTCTGCACAGGACTTGAGGAGCTTTGCGCTGATGCCGTCCGGTCCCGGCGCCTTCCTCGCCTTGATCTTCCTCAGCTCCGTCCTCACCTGGGTCCTGGTCAGGGTCAGGATGGGGGGCTGTGTGTTGGGAGTGGGGGGGTGTTGGTGGAGTGGGGAGTGGGCAGCAGGACTTGATTTCTTTAGAGGCAGCAGTGGTTGTTGTGCAGTCAGGGGGGAGGGCGGTTGGTCAAATCTATTGAAAAACAGATTCAGGTTGTTCGCCCACTCCCTGCCCCCTGTGGCCTGGGGGGAGGTATTCTGGAGCCCCGAGATGGTTTTGAGGTTTCTCCAGACCCCGCTGATGTCGCTCTGTTGCAGCTTGTCCTCCATCTTCTTCCTGAAGCTGTCCTTGCCTTCTCTGATCTTTCTCCTCAGCTCCCTCTGTACGGACTTCAGCATCTCCCTGTTCCCTGACCTGAAGATCCTCTTCTTCTCTCTCAGAAGTGTTTTTATCTCAGGGTTGATCCAGGGTTTGTTGTTTGAGTGACGCCGTATGGTCTTGGTGGGAACGGATTTGTCCACACAGAAGCTGAGGTAGCCCGTGAAGGTGTGAATGAGGCCATCGATGTCCTCACCATGTGGATCGCAGAGCTGCTTCCAGGCGGTGGCTTCAAAACAGCCCTTTAGGGTGTCCATTGTCTCCTCAGACCATAACTCCACTGTGTGCATGGCCGGAGGTTGTCTGTGCACTAGGGGTTTGTACACCGGCCGGAGATGAACCAAGTTGTGATCCGATCTCCCGAGTGGGGGGAGTTGTGATGAGGTGTACGCCTCCTTAGTGTTTGCGTAGAATAAATCCAGTGTTTTATTGTCTCTAGTGTGGCATGTGACATACTGGGTGAACGTGGGTAGAATGGGAGACAGTGAAACATGGTTGAAATCGCCTGAGATGAGGAGAAGAGCATCTGGGTGTTCTGTCTGCAGCCTGCTGGTTACTGAATGGATGATGTCACATGCTGTCCCAGCGTTCGCCGTCGGATTTGCATAAACAACAATGCAGATCACGTGTGAGTGTTCTCTCGGGAGATATGTAGGCCTCATGCTAACAGCTAGCAACTCAATGTCTTTGCTGCAGTGTCGTTGTTTAACAGTGATATGTCCCGGTCTGCACCAGTTGTTGTTAACATACATTATCACTCCACCGCCCCTAGCCTTGCCACTGTCTGGTGTTCGGTCAGCTCGTATCGTGTGAAAACCCTCCAGCTCAATGTTAGCATCTGCTGCTAGTTCAGTTAGCCACGTCTCAGTAAACAAAAGGAGAGAGCACTCCCGGTATGTGCTATCATAACGGGAGATAGCCGCTAGCTCATCTAACTTTCCCAGTATCGACCGTACATTTCCCATGACAACAGATGGAAGGGAGGGTCTGTACCTTATATTTTTTGTCCTCCGCCTTACTCCAGCCCGGCAGCCGCGGCGTTTTCGCCTCAGTTCTCTCGGTATGTCGAGTTTTTCCAATGGGACCGGGTGGCGGTTGAATGCTAGCAGCTGTTCTCTGCTGTATCGTCTCCTGCTATAAACAGTGGCTCCGTCCACCGGCTCAGGAGACATTTAGGACGATCTGTGTGTCCGTGATATAAGTGGGGTGAAAAAAAAAAGACGGATCAAAAGAGAGAGGAAGGGAAAAAGACTCGGAATCGAGCCGCTGTTGCAAAAGGCAGCCGACTGGTGTGGCGCCGAGAGATGATTAAAGGGCAAGAGATGAGCCATTTTGACTAGTTTATTGATGTTAAACCAGAAACCCTACCAAGACTAATACAGAGAATTAGGAGAAGCTCATTGAGTTTATCTGTTTGGACCACCGCTGTAATAGCAGAATGGATTTGGATGTTCCAGCTTTCGTACGTCACACTGTGGACTAGACCGTCTAATAGAGCGGGGAGTGTTTCACAAATTCACTAATGACACCGTGATAGGGACAGCCATTTATATTCAGCCTGAGAGTCAGAGAGAGCGAGAGAGAGAGATATCATCCGATCTATTCGTTTAGTAATTAGGCCGCAACATTCCAACAATAATTGGAAGGGAAATTGAAATTATGCTAAACACCACAGACTATTAGGAGATGACCATCATCATCATCATCACCAGGCTGAGGGGAAACACTAAAATAATAATTGTAAATACCACTGTCTGGCATATTTTATTGCTGAGTATGAAACACTGTGGCTCATTAAAAACTATGTTACGTGATCTGAACACAGCACGTCTGATGGAGTGGAAACCGTTTTTGGCTCTGATCATTCTAAACAAATCTGCAGAAGTCTCCTGATTCAGAGGTCAAGAGCAGGAAAACCTGTCTCCTGTAGCAGGTAGATGGCAAGCATTTAAAAAAAGCTATCTCCTTCATCTCCGTGTCTCGACTAAGGGTCAAGTTCAGCTCCATCTCAGCTCCGCAGAGCCCAGCCACCACTGAGAGCCTCCACGGTTCACACGGAAAATGGTTCAGATGGTTGAAACACAACAGAGAAGCTCAAGGACAGATGACTGTTGGTCATTTAGAAGATAGGGAAATAAATTAGCTCTCCGTTAAACTTCAAAAATACAAAGGTAGGAAAAAGGAAACAGATTGGTTTTTGCTTTTTGTTGGACAAAATTAAGTGTGGAAAAACTGTTTTTCAATTATGCTTTTTTAGTTATTTATCAGGAATATAAATAAGAGCAAAGAAATTTATCGGATAAAATTATGTAGGACATCAAGTTTCATTGTGTGGAGATGTTAGAGTGGCGTTACCTTGGCAACAACACACATCAGGAGACTATACACAGCTGGGCATCAAATTAAGTCCTACAGAGGGTCAGCAAGATTTCAATAAAGCCAGGGGCTGGATATTCAGTTTGGTATCTTTTTCTAGCTAACCCTTGTATTATGTTGATAAAAAATTACATAGATTATGTTGCGGGTCATTTTGACCCGTACTGTGTAAATCCACTCAAAACAGTCAAAAAACAGGTTAAACCAATAACAACTTTATTTTAGTTAAATAAACATTTATAAAAGAGACATAACAATACATTTTTAATTTCAACACTGTATTTAAGAATTATTTTGTTCAAGTTTTTCCCTCTGCATTTTTTTTTCATTTAACTTGCCCCTTTTTCTCACATTTTCAATGTTCAACATTTTCAATGCTCTCCACATGATGGACAGAATGTAACTGTATGCTTTCTGCAGATGTAATTCTTGCATTTCACACAAGAGGTACTTGTTTTACTGTCCTCTCGGGAGGGACAGACCTGGCATCTTTTCCGTTTCTTTACACCTGTGTCCACTGGATCCATTGCAGATTGGTTGGATGACCTGACCTTGACCTTGTCAATGACAGCTGCAGCTGCTGGGGATCGAGCTGGCCTGGCTCGCCTCTGGATCTTGGGAGTGACAAGTGCTTTGCCGAGTTCTTCCAGGAAAAGCCGACGTTGGTACAATTTGCCGGCATTCCATTGCTGGTTGATTTTAGTCCACAGGATATAGGCATTGTAAGAAGACACATCGACAATGTTGTAGAAAATCACCAAGGGCCAACGGGCAGTCTTGCGCTGGCAGCTGTATGCTGCTGTGACTTTGTCCAGATTGTCAACTCCCCCTTTGGTGGAGTTGTAATCCAGGATCATTTGCGGCTTCATGTCTTCTCTTGTGCTCAGAGATGCATCTGTGTGCATTGTGCTCATAACAAGAACATTCTTGTTTCTCTTTGGGCAGTATGAAACAACTGCTGCTTTCTCAGTGAAAACAAATATTGAGGAATGCAGAGGTCTGCCCTGCATCTTCAGAATTTCACTGGGAAGTTCTGGCTTATTTCTTCTGACTGTTCCCAACATAGTCAGCTTTCTCTTCTGAAGTTCATCTCCAAGGCGGTAGGATGTAAACAAGTTGTCACACGTGATGTTATGACCTTGCAACCCTTCACTCATCTCCAGCACCACACGCATCCCCTGATTCTTCTCAGATGCTCCTCAGGTAGCTTTCAGTATACACTTGCATATTCCATGCATAGCTAGATTTTGCATCACAGGCTACCACATTTTTGATGACATACTTGGCAGGCTTGTTGGGCATGTACTGTCTGAAAGGACAGCACCCCCTGAATGGTACAAGGCGCTCATCTACAGTAACATGGGGACCAGGATTGTACAACAAAGGTAGAATTTCAACCCATTTATCCCATACACCTCTAAACGCAGCTAGTTTGTCTCTTTCATGTCGACCAGCTCTGGTGTCACGGTTGTCAAATCGGATCACACAAGATATCATGTGAAATGTCTCCAGAGACATTGTTGCTCGAAAGATTGGCCTTCCATCTCTTCATTCCATAGGACTTGCAGATGCTCTCCCTTTGACCTGTACACTCCAGCTAATACCACAATTCCATTGTATGCATGCAAGTCAGTCTGATCCAGTGGCTTCCATTTCTCCTGCAATACACGCCTCCCCTCCAAGTTTGGTCATTTCAGTATAATCTTCTCTATTGGTGGGGATATGAAGAGCTGAAATGCTGATTGAATATCATCAACTCGTGTGACAGCAAATCTTGTAGGGCCGGGAGTCATTTTGATGACATTGGAAGATGGCAGTCTACCTCGGCTTTGGTGTGGTGATGTTGGCCATTTTATATTACCATCTTTAGATGCCCATGTCCCCTCTGTGGATGATGATTGCTGCATTCCTTGGCTTTCATCCGATGGAGACACAACGGCAGGCTCGTCCTCTGAATCCTCCTCATCATCGGAAAATTGACAATCTGGATCATCAATTACATTGTCCCCGGTCTCTGAAATCTCTTCCTCTGCATCACTAACCCAGTTCAAAATATGTGATGAAGCTTCTTCAGCTGTAAACCTTCTGGAGCTCATTTTTGGTGTGTTTGTCAAAGAGATGGCATGAGAAAAGTGACAAGGACAAGGGAGGGAAAGTCCCTCCTCGACACACACCTGGGTCTCTGGCAGTCAAAATACAATTAACTGGGCTGTCAAAATAAAGCTACATCCAAAGAGGCCATGTTTATTTTGGATCAGTACAGCTGCAGTACTTACCCACATAAAACTGTCCGGGTCAAAATGACCCGCAACATCATCTTTGTATACAAATGCTGCACATGCATTCCACTACATATCAAAGTGTCCAGATTTTACACACAAGTTCATGACCCTAGATGAGGAAAAGTCACAAAATTTCATGAAGAAAAAGAAAGGATAACCTGTACTTTGGTCAACACAAAAAACGAAATGGGTCAAATTGACCCTTAACATAATAAAAAAGGGCTAAATAAAGTTGCTACTTTACATCCAACTGATGATGCTGAGGGACAAGTTGCTGTGTGCAGGGGTGGACCAGCACCTGTCATCATGGATCCTGGATTATCTCACAAACCGGCCACAGTTTGTGAGAACCCGGGATTGTGTGTCCGACACGATCATCGGCAGCACGGGGGCCCCCCAGGGAATGGTTTTGGCTCCCTTTCCTGTTCGCCCTTTATACTGCGGACTTCTCACACAACACAACACACTGCCATCTACAGAAGTTCTCTGATGACTCTGCGATCGTCGGCCTCATCTCCAACAGAGATGAAGCTGAGTACAGAGGACTTACCCAGGACTTCGTGGACTGGTGCCATCGGAACTGCCTCCAGATCAATGCGAGAAAAACTAAGTTGCTGGTGGTGGACTGCTGCAGGCAAGGGCAGCCCCTCACAGCACTAGTAAACATCCAGGGAACAGACATTGAGATGGTGACATCCTACAAGTGCCTGGGTGTTCATCTGAGCAATAAACTAGACTGGTCACACAATACCAACGCACTCTACAAGAAGGGACAGCGCAGGCTGTTACTCCTGAGGAGGCTCAGGTCTTTTGGTGTACAAGGGGAGCTCCTGAAGACCTTCTATGATTCGGTGGTGGCATCAGCCATCACTTTTGGAGTGGTCTGCTGGGGCAACGGCATCACAGCAGCAGACAGGAAGAGACTGAACAAACTGGTCAAGAAAGCTAGCTCTGTCCTGGGGCAGCGCCTTGACCCAGTAGAGGAGATAGGAGAAAGAAGAATGGTGGCTAGGCTGTCATCTCTGTTGGAGTCCGAGTCCCACCCTATGCAGGACATACTGAACGCACTGAGGAGCTCATTTAGCAGGAGACTACACCATCCTAGGTACACGACCGAGAGGTTTCGCAGGTCCTTCCTACTTACAGCTGTCAGACTTTATAACCTAAGCAGGGCTGCTTGCAGAGATGGCAAAAAAAAGTGACAACCTAATAGTATTGAATACAAAAGACGCAACAGACTTACACAAAATGGTCCCCTCCAGTATACAACGAGGACAATATCAATCGCTACGGAGGGTGACAATATGTATGGGTACATATTCATACTATGTGGGGCAACTAAATAGACGGTTATGCTGTTTATTCCATCTAGCTACAATGCTCTGCACTGTGTATATATATTTATGTATTTATGTGTACATATTCACTGCTCTTATTTTCTTATCTTCTAAATTATTGGTCTGGGTGTTGCTATCCTTGTGCTGTTGCAATCCTGGAAATTTCCCCATTGTGGGACTAATAAGGCTTATCTTATCTTATCTTACTTAAATTTGAAAATGTGTATATACAATATTTCTAACTGAATAAACTGCCAGACAAAGGTGGGCTTCTCCCTGTAGGTTGGGTTGAGTCTTTGTCCAATGTGGAGGAGGTGAAGTATCTCAGGTTCTTGTTCAAACCATCACCTGTAGTCATGAGTTCTTGATTGCGATCAAAATAATGATGTCATTAATACAGGCAGCCAAAACCAGTTTCCTCTCTTCTATAGTGTTTCTGGGATCAGCCTTAGCAGCTGGTTAGGAGCTCAGAGCGGCGCTGCTGTAATTCCACAATGAAAGGATTCAGCAGGGGTTGTTTGGGCATCTGGTCAGGATGCCTCCAGGCAAGTCCCAGATTGGAGAAGACCCCGGAGCAAACCTAGAGTGCCTTGGGATCCCCCAATTGGAGCTGGAGAGTGTCTTTAGGGTAAGGGATGTCTGGGTTTCTCTCCCAAACCTGCTGCCACTGCAAACTGACCTCAGATAATAGGAGTAAAATGTTCAGACCTCAACTTTTCCTTTCTCTGCTAGTTTTGATAAAAGTGAACTGTCAATGTCAAAACCTTTCTGTCTGTTAATTATTTTACACCCAACACTGACTCAAGCATGTAGTGTCTCAGTGATGACCAGGCCAAGACCACAAAAATACCACACCAAGACCAGTGTGTACTGAAACCAAGTGGAGATCAAGACATACAGACACCATGGTCTTGGTCTTGACTTGGTCTCGACCCCTTAAAGTCTTGGTCTGGGTTCACTCTCGTCTCTGCTTGGTCTTGAGAACTACACTACTTAACAGACCACACACAGACCGGTCAGGATGCAGGGCAGGTCTGAGTTATCATTATCAGCCTCTAAAACTGCTCCACTCAAGTTTCAGTTCTCTTTCCACTGTCTCAATCCACCTGATCTTCATCACACCACCTTCTCCTGATCACACTTGTCACTGTGCTTAATCCATACACACAAGAAAGAGTAGAAAACTGATGGATTGACTGTGTTACAGTAAAGGAAAATATCAGTTCAGAGCTGAGAGGAATTCACTGATTCAAGAGAGAGAACGGCAGCAGAATATCGATGTGGACAGCTGGGTCACTGAGGTCACAGAGGTCCTGACAGAATCCAGCAGTCAATCTGACCTCTACTGTCTGTGTGTGGAGTCCTCAGCTGCCTCCTAAACAATCCCTCACTGTGTTAGACTTTTGTAGTTTCAGAGCTTCAGAGTGTATGAGGAATGGTGGACTTTACTGGTTCAATGGAGTCCTGATGAATGAAGATAATTAACAGACACCATTTCACTAACGTCATAAACACGTGTTAATTCCTGCTGATGTTTCAGTCTGACTTTGGTTTCAGAGATGAGAAACAACAATGCTGGTTGAGTTTGTTTTTAAAGATTAATAGAGATCAGATGAAACTCATCTGACTGGGCTGACCTTGATGGTCCTGTTTCCTTCTGGTGATGTAATGAGTGTAGAATAGCTTGGAATAACGAGGCGATGTGATTTATAAACCAAAGTTTATTATCAGCTTCGCTCCTCTAACAAGTCTCATCTCAGTGCAGAAACAGAATAAGAGAGCGAACACATTCAGCTCTACATACTTATACCTACACATAACAAAAGACATGCATATCAAAGATGACATCCCGCATTATCGTAATCCCCCCTCCTTTGACTTCGTACTCCTCCACCTGACCCTGGGTGGTCAGGGCGATCGATCTGGTCTCCACCGCAGCGCCTCGGATGCTCTTTGATCTTCGCTGGCGGTTGAGACCTCTTGTCCTGTTCTGAGGTGTGAAGTCGTTGTAATATGTAATCACCAAACATTTCTCACATGATTATACATATGTAGGTTATGGGATATATGATTAATATAAACCACAGCCCCCCCCCCCCCCCAACCGACTAAGAAAAGGACAATAATAAAAAAAAAAATCACAGTTTAAGATAATTACTATGACATACTAACTGCTAAACCTCTTGACAAGGAAGAAACTTTCCAGCAGCTATGCTCCTGTAGAGAATTCAGTGGTAATCATAACAGCATAGTAATATCACAAGTCAGTCTTAAACTGTCACAGCACAATTAGTGAACAACTTTTGAGTAGTTTGCATCAGTCCCTGTGCCGTCTGGGTTTTAATCTTCTCCCGAATCTGCTGTGGGTCTGCTTGGGCGTCCTGGTGGGACCTTCCTGTAAGGAATCTGCAGCTTGGGGAGGAGAGTGATTATTTGTTCCCTGCAGGGGGGCTGAGTCTTTTCTTTTGGGAGGTCTACCCCGCCGAGGTGCTCTCGCCAACCGTGCAGGTTCGTCTCTCAACAAGAAGGCAGGTTTAAGTCTGTCAATGCTGACTGTTTCTTTTCTGTCCCCTAAATCAAGCACAAAATGCTTATCACCAGGTTCCAGCACTCTGAATGGTCCATCGTATGGTGGACGGAGGGTAGATTTTAAAGCTTCATGCCTAACAAAAATGAATTCGGCGTTTTTTAAAGCTTGGGGGACAAAAACCCGTGGAAAAGAGTGGTGTGCCGGTCCGGGGAGAGTGTCCGGTCCGCTGCTGCCTGAAAGCCTCATGGCTGGGAGATGCCCAGGCTCTGGGTTCTCTGGTAAAAATTCACCTGGAAGTCTGAGAGGTTGTGCAAAAACTAATTCTGCTGGGGAGGCGTCTAGATCCTCTTTAGGCGCAGCACGCAACCCCAATAAAACCCAGGGGAGTTTATTTACCCAATATGTATCCGTTAGTGAGGCCCTGAGGGTGGCCTTTAAAGATCTGTGAAAGCACTCGCATAACCCATTAGCCTGAGGGTGATAAGCAGTGGTGCGGTGAATTGTCGCCCCTAAGCTGCTAGCCATGGCTGACCAAAGCTCTGAGACAAATTGAGGCCCCCTATCGGACGTGATGTCCGATGGGACGCCGAAACATGCCACCCAGTTTGTCAAAAAAACGCGAGCGACTTCCGCCGCTGTGGTTGACGCCAGAGGGACCGCCTCAGGCCAGCGCGTAGTACGATCTATCATTGTTAACAGGTGTGTGAAACCCTGAGACGAAGGTAGTGGTCCCACGAGGTCGACATGAACGTGGTCGAACCTTCTAGCTGGGATTTGAAAAGGCTCTAGAGGGGCTTTTGTGTGTTTATGTATTTTGGCGCGCTGACAAGACATGCAAGTTTTTGCCCATTCCTTTACATTTTTGCGCAGGCCGGGCCACACAAACTTTTCGGCGACCATTTTAACCGAGGCGCGCACACCTGGGTGCGTGAGGGAGTGAAATGAGTCGAAAATACGGCGGCGCCATGCAGCTGGGACTACCGGGCGAGGTCTCCAGCCTTAACCCTGTTGGTCTAGACAGGAGTGCGCGCACGTCCGCGTCACTGCTTTGTTCCTCTGCCATGGCTGCGTAATCTATCCCTATGTGAATTGGGGCCGCGTACATGTCCGCGTTGGTGAAGAGTTCTGCGGCTGAGGTAGTATAATCTGTCTCCTCGCGCTCTGGCAATGCCACAGCGTGAGAGAGGCAATCTGCTGCCACGTTAAGTTTGCCTGCCACGTGTCGAATGTCTGTGGTGAACTCTGAAATTGCTGCTAGCTGTCTTTGTTGCCTGCCTGACCATGGTTCTGAAATTTTAGCCATCGCAAAGGTGAGCGGTTTGTGGTCTACAAAAGCCGTGAAACGCCGCCCCTCTAACCAGAACTGGAAGTGGCGGATGGATAAATGAAGCGCTAGCAGCTCCCTGTCAAAAGTGCTGTATTTACGCTCCGTTTGGTTTAACGATTTGGTGAAAAACGCCAAAGGTTGCCAGGTTCCGCCAACGTGTTGTTCCACAACTGCCCCTATGGCCAGGTCTGAAGCGTCTGTGGTTAGCGCGATGCGGGCCGAGGGATCAGGGTGAACCAACAATGTGGTGTTCGCTAGAGCACTTTTTACTTCCGCGAGGGCGCGTTCGCGCTCCGGGGTCCATTCGACCGCGTTGGAAGGCTTTTGTTTTCTGAGCGCAGTATACAGGGGCTGCATGAGTTGAGCTGCGCGGGGAAGGAAACGGTTGTAAAAATTAACCATTCCCAAAAATTCTTGCAGCGATTTGACCGTTTGCGGTCGTGGAAAATTTTTTACTGCGCAAACTTTGTCTGGCAATGGGACTGCCCCCTCTGGTGAAACCCTGTGTCCCAAAAAATCAATTTGTGACACGCCAAATTTGCATTTGGCTGGATTGATTATTAACCCGTGCTCTTCTAGTCTCTGAAAAACCGTAGTGAGGTGTTGTTCGTGTTCTTCCTCCGACGAGCTGGCTACCAGCATATCGTCGAGGTAGACGAACGCGACAGGGAGATCGCGTAATACTGCGTCCATCATCCGCTGAAAGGTTTGAGCAGCGCCTTTGAGGCCAAACGGCATCCGCAAAAATTCAAAAAGACCAAAAGGGGTTATTACAGCCATTTTAGGAATGTCTTCTGCTCGAACGGGGACTTGGTGATAGCCGCGGACCAGGTCTATTTTAGAAAAAATGCGCGCACCCGCCAGATGTAGTGAGAAATCTTGGATGTGAGGAATTGGGTAGCGGTCATGCGCTGTTGCATTGTTTAATCTGCGGTAATCTCCGCACGGTCTCCAAGAACCGTCGGTTTTAGGGACCATGTGGAGTGGCGATGCCCAGGGGCTTTTCGAGCGTCTAATAATGCCTAATTTTTCCAGGGTGGCAAACTCGTCCCGTGCTATGGCGAGCTTGGTCGCGTCTAATCGCCGAGCTTTGGCGAACACGGGTGGGCCTGTTGTGGGAATGAAGTGTTCAACCCCGTGTTTCGCTACTGTTGCTGAAAATTTTGGAACTGTGAGTGCTGGAAATTGGGTGAGGAGTTGGTCAAACTTACCTCCTGCTGTTGTGACGCCGGCCTGCACGGGTGGTGGAGAGACTCGAGCTGAGCAGGGAATAGAATAAAATGACAGTGCATTAACCAAGCGTCTATTTGCTAGATCAACTAACAACCCATGTGCACACAAAAAATCAGCACCCAACATGTTAAAGCTCACCGCCGCTACAATAAATGTCCATCTATAGTTGCGGCCGTGAATGCAAAGAGGCAGGCTCCTTTCACCGTAAGTGTCGATGATGGAGCCGTTGGCTGCCATCGCCCCATTTCCCCAGGGACCCATGGCCCGATCTGCGTGGGAAGGGGTGATAAAGCTCAGTTGAGCTCCGGTGTCGATCAGGAACTGTCTCCCGGTGTGTCCGTCAGTCACATAAAGAAGTTTATTTTTTTCGCCGAGAACCGCAGCCGTTAACGGTTCTCGGTTTCGGCATTTTCCCGAACTTTTGAACTTGCAGGGGGGAACGCATTTGTATGCCCCCTCGGCGAAACGGTGGTGGTAATAGCAGATGTCGTTCCGCCTGCTGCATCTTGGTCGTGTTGCCGCCATGGTGGGCGGGCTCTGCTCGGTTGTCTGTGGTTCTCCATTGCTCTGGGCATCTGCGGATGCTGCTGTGGCCACCTGTTCCCTGCAGGCGTTGGTGAGTCGCTGCGCTTCTCGGGCCAGCGCGCGGAAGTCCTGCTGGGTGCTGCACCGCATGTTGATCAGCGTCCCTCTCATGTGTGGCGGCAGAGTGCTGAGGAAGATGTGTTGGAAGAGGAAGTTGTCGTTGTCCTCCTCCTTGAGCTGCAGCATGTCCTCCATGAGGGCCTTGGGTCTGCATCCTCTGTGGCCGTAGATCGCCAGGATCCTCTCTGCTCTCTCCTCGGCTGAGGGGACGAAGTTCTCGACGATGGTCGCCTTCAGCTCTCTGTATTTGTCGTGGGTGGGCGGCTGTCGGATTATGCTCCACGCGCATCTTGACGTGGCAGCGTCGAGTTTGGCGACGATGTGATAAAATTTCGTCACATCCGCCGTTATGCCCGCCAGTGCAAACTGAGCCTCAGCTTGCTGGAACCACGAGCTCGGGTCTTCTTGCCAGAATTCTGGCAGCTTGACGGTGACGGCGCTTGTGTGGGCCGTCCTTGATGTGTCGTCCGGGTGAGAGCGCCTTTCTTCTGCTCTCACAGCGGGGCTGGGGATGGTGCTCGGTTGAGCCCTCTCTTCTGCCGTGGGGGAACGTCTTCCATCTGTTCCCCTGTCTGCTTGGGCGCCGGCGCTTGCCTGGGTCTCCTCCGATGAGTCAATCGCGGGAGAACGTCTCTGTTCCATCCTCACGTCTGGTCACCAGTGTAGAAGAGCTTGGAATAACGAGGCGATGTGATTTAGAAACCAAAGTTTATTATCAGCTTCACTCCTCTAACAAGTCTCATCTCAGTGCAGAAACAGAATAAGAGAGCGAACACATTCAGCTCTACATACTTATACCTACACATAACAAAAGACATGCATATCAAAGCTGACATCCCGCATTATCTTAATCCCCCCTCCTTTGTCTTTGTACTCCTCCACCTGACCCTGGGTGGTCAGGGCGATCGATCTGGTCTCCACCGCAGCGCCTCGGATGCTCTTTGATCTTCGCTGGCGGTTGAGACCTCTTGTCCTGTTCTGAGGTGTGAAGTCGTTGTACATATGTAATCACCAAACATTCTCACATGCTTATACATATGTAGGTTATGGGATATATGATTAATATAAACCACAATGAGATTCTTTTCTCAGTAGGTAAAACAGTGTGTAACAGACTACGGTTTATGGAGGGAACTTTGTAATATAACAAGTTCTTCTTCTTCTCCTCCTTCTCCCTTTATTGGTCACCATGGCAAACAAGAAGGGGCTAAGAGCTGATCCCTGATGTAACCCCACCCCCACCCTGAATCCACTCCAACAGCGCACCTCACCACCGTCTCACTGTCCTCACACATGTCCTGCACCACACCTCACACACTTCTCTGCCGCTCCTGACTTCCTCATACAGTACCACTCTATTACGTGCTCTCTCTAGATCCACAAAGATATTTGGGTGTCATTCAAAAAGGATCAGTGATGTTAAAAATCTTTGACACGCTGAAGAATCCCCGTTATCTGACTGGTTACTGTCAGGAACCGAGCCGGCTTGGTTTCCCCTGGCTCGGTCCTGGACGCTCTATGGGTACGTGCCACATTGTATGTATGTTAGTATGTATTTCTGTGTGCTTTGCCATGCCCATAGCCACTGCCTTCTGGCCGGCAGCGGGGAGGCAGCCTCTCGCGCTCATGCTGGAGTGAGCACTGTCTAACTGTCTGCTGGTCGGACCACGCTCCCTCTCTATTGCTACCAGCTGTTCCCACTCCTGTATGCCATCTTCCCGCTCCTCACCCAGGTGTAACCAATTTGTGAAACCAGCAATATATGTTCTTAAGGAGCCTGTCTCCAGTCATGCATTGCTGGGTCATTGCACTAGACATGCAGTCGTTAATCACCGTATGATAGTCAAGGTCATTAAAGGATCGTGTTTCTCTTGGTGCCCTATTTGGACTTACTCGGACAGCTCCAGCTCTGTGAGTATTTACTGTGTGTTTTTCCTGGTGGTCCTCACCCTAAGACTGTTGAGCATCCTGGAGGACTCCTTAAGCATCTGAGGAAACTATTGTTGTAACTGTGTGTTAGTACCTTGGTGTTTAATAAATGTGCGTGGTGTAAAACCCTGCGCATAAATCCTCGTCCTTTTTCTCCTCCTCCGTACACTATGGAGAAGCGCACGGGGAGCTCATGACAGGTTACCATGTCACAGTTGGAAGAAAGTCTGCCCTCCACACAAATGGTGAAGTATATTTATATCCTCTACACCCAGAATTTGGCCTGGAACCACACACAACTGTCCTCATTCATATCTACCAACATCCAAAACATATCAGATTGTTTTGATCAGGATCTATGCCATACTTGAGAAAATTCCCCAATATGTCCTCACAGTCTCACAGTATTAACAAAGGGACCCAACTTAACCCAGTTCTGCATCAAAATTTAATGGAGTCCAGTTTGGACTTCTGAGGTTAAATGAAATCCATTCTGCAGTTTTAGCACAATCCTGCTTTACACAGCACGGAGATCGCTGAGAAGTCAATGAGTAATAAAAAATGATCTGAACAATCTCCTAAAGCCTTGAAAAAAACATTTCTGTGTAACCAGCTGGGAGACCCTTTTGTGTTCTGAACTGAGTCAGAGCTTTGAGGAGGCTGTGGTGACCGTGGAGATTACTGGAAGATCATTGAGAGATCTTTGAGAGATCTGGCCAATATTTGATCTGTCAACAATCTCCAGTCCTGTGTAAATGGAAGTTAACGAACAGATAAACAAACAGGTGAATTAATAGGGTAATAACAGTGTTGTAGTCCAGACCTCGTCAAGCCCAGAAGACCAAGATAAGGGGTCAAGACCAGGGCCTACATACACAGGGGTCTTGTTCTGGACCCCTTAAAGTATGGATCTTTCTAAACCCTGGTTTATACAACATCATCGTCATCATAGCAGTCTGTCGGAGGCGACAATGACTGTTTCATTTAGGTCTGATCAGATTCCTCCACACAACTCTGTCCTTCACCCGGTGCTGCCAGGAACTCCTGGCCTTGTTAACCTGGGCGATGTCTGAGCCGGTATGAAACATTAGGAAATAATAATACTCCCAGTAAAAATGTACAGCGGTTACAGATGTGTTAACTGTCTGAAATTCAGCTGCTGATGCTGAGAAATGAAGAAGAAGTAAACAAATGTTGACAACTCTTTCAGTCTCTAACTTCAGAGAAGCCAAGTTTACAGCTGTATATATTTTTCTATAATTTAATTCTCCGTCTGCTTGAAAAGTTCCAGCAGAACCCTGGAAGGACACGGCTGTGAAAAGACAAGAATCCTTGATGTGTTTTTTTTTTTCTTTTGCTGCATATTTACGCCATGAAGGACTACAGTTGGTGACATTTTGCGGTCCAGACTAACACCTGAGCTCAGAAATCACTCCACTGCTGTTTTTTTATTATAGTGGCGGTCCGCCCCGGTGTAGCCTCAGGCTGCTGATGGCACTCATTTTGTCTCCCATAATGTGGGACTGCTGGGTAACTGAAGGTGAATGCAGGTTGTTTTTATCTTTACATTCTCAGGTGATGTTTTTCAGTAATTATTAGGTACACCCTGGGTTATTGTGTTTTCTCTTTCAGTACTGGGTTGGACCTGCTGTTGTCTTCAGAGATGGAACTAGCATGGTGATGCCGTGGCACGCTAGGCTGCCATGAGAGTTTGGTCCTAAAACTGAAAATAATTTGCTGCTGTTGTGTGCCTGTAGGGTCTCTTCCATGTCAGTAGGTAGCATGATAAATGCAGTCTTTCGTCTTGATGGAAAATTTGCCCTGTGGAGATGTGGGGGTTACCTTCATAACTTCTATGGGCCTATTTGTACCTGAAGTGGAAATCCCAGTCTCATTTTCAGACTAATTTATTCTCCCTGTAATGGTGGAATAACAAAGCATCAAGAAAATTTTGGGCCTGTGTTGAGCAAAATCTAACTCACGCGGACGTGAATTCAAATGTATTGACGTTGTCCCGAGCAAACGCATGTTTGCAATTTTCAATGGACTTTGTGTGTAATTGGGCCATGTTTCACACTGAGTATAAACAAATTACCAGACTAAATTGTCACTAGATATGCCATAACAGGCTACAGTGTAACATGTCTGGTTGGTGAGGTGCTCCGGGATTGTTTTCAATGTAAAAAGGGTGCAGTGGCCAAAAAGGTTTTTAAAATGGCTTGTTGGTGTATAATTGGTCTATGACAGATAAGCAATTAAAATTAAGGTCATTTTCACACCTGAAAGTTCTCACCAAGGTTCCTGTTTTTGTTCCATCATCTACATCTGGTCTGGTCAGGTTTGGTTTCACACTGCTGCTTTTACCAGAAAACTAAACAACTTTGCTTGACGTGCCTCCATCTTGTTGCCATGACAATGTTTATGTCGTTAGCATAGCAAACATGCTACTTACCCTCCTAGGTGTTTTCTGCAGCTCTGGACACTTTAAACTGGTTCAGACTCCATCATATTAGTGGGTGAACTGGTTTAGTGAGGCTAGAATATTATCCATGTTTGTCCTTCTAATCAGCCATCATCATCTTCAGCTGGCACTGAACCTCCATTTTTTTTTCATAAACTGTCTCATCCTCTCTGAAAATATCTGCAAAGTTTCTGCATTTTTATGATTATTTTCAGGTGACAGCCAACGGCCATATTTCCTCTCTCTGAGTGCTACCAAGGAGCATTTTCCCTCTTATCGGTTGTGTTAACTTCCTGTGTTTGATCTAAAAGTCTGAACCTTTCTGAAAATTGCTTTCACATTCTAAACAAACCAGACCAAGGTTCTGTTTGATCCAGACCAGGACCACCTCTTTTTGCAAGATCAGACCATGGTTCAGGGCAGGTTCCACACCTGTCTTCACTGTGTGTTTCCTGTAGCGTATCTGTGGCTGTCCCACATGTAGTCCATCATCACTCTCCAGGTGATCCTCCACCAAAAATGTCTTCTGTGTCTCAAGTTTGTCCTTGGATGGCTGATGGTGATGTCGTGACCTGACAGCGAACGGATGGAGAACCGAGGGCAGAACCAGGTTTACAGCAGCGTCAGCGTTGGGAAGATTGATTTTAAACAAAAACGTGTTCACACATATAATTCAGCCACACCGCTGTAGCTTTGAACTGATCCTCTGGATTTAGGAGGAGTCAGCTGTGTGTGTGTGTGTGTGTGTGTGTGTGTGTGTGTGTGTGTGTGTGTTACTGTCTTGTGTGTCCTGTGCTGTCGTGATGCTGAATTATTGTTTTTTTTTTTTTTTGTTACTGCAGTGAAGGACAAAGATAACACAGAAAAATATCTACAACAACAGTAATTAGACAGACTGCTTTAACACATGCAGGCCTTCAGTAGTAGTACTAGTAACAGCTTGTAACAACAGCTTATAAATCATGCCATAATGAAAGAGGTCAAAGAGAGAAAGAAAAACCTGACAACAGCCTGGGCTGGCTACAAGAAAGTGTTCAACCATGTTCCCTACAGCTGGATCATAAAATGCCCAGAAATCTACCAATTCTCTTCAACCATAATGGCATTTATCAGACCAAGAATCCAACTGCACCACACATCAACTCACCACATCAACATCAACATCAACATCTTCTAAGGGGACTCTCTCTCACCTCTCCTCTTCTGCAATGCCCTAGCACTGCTGTCCGACCTCTTGAGCAAGGGCAGGTGCGGGTACAAAATGGGTGACACAGTCATCAACCATCTGTTTGACATAGATGACCTAAAAAATATGCCAAGAATGATGAATAACAGAACGGCACCACTGACATAGGAATGGAGTTTGGGCTAGATCAATGTGCCAAAGCTACACTTATACGGGGCAAACTAGCTAGTACTGTAAACATCAAACTTGATTTGGGTACCATTGTTCAAGATCTAGAAGAATAAGGCACGTACAAATATTCTGGTGTGAATGGAGGAGACGGGGTCCAACATGCATATATGACAGAGAAAATCCAGAAAGAGTGTTGGAGAAGAATACGGCTGGTGATGAAGTCTGCAATGGACACCACCGATAGAACCAAAGCAATAAGCACAATCCCAGTCGTTACTTACAGTTTCAACATCATAAACTGGAGAATGGGAGAACTTCAGAAATTAGATAAACCAGAAAGCTCTTGACTGGAACAAAATGATGATATATCTCCCAAGAATAACAGGTGAGAGGGGCCTCAGCCAAATAGAGACCACCTACAAAACAACCCTGACACTCATACCTCAACAACAAAGATGGCCCTCTAATCAAAATAGGGATAAAATAAAGATAAAATAGAGATCACGATCAGACCAGGAAATGCAATCTGTACACCACAAAGCTACAAAATTTAGGAGAGAATTCAATCTGCCAGAGATGCAGAATCTGCGGAAAATGAGCTGAAAACCAGCCATAATTGAGAAATAACAATGAAGGCTAAACATCAAGCCTTGGAAAAAGTCAAGAAGAAATGGGAAGGAAAACCTTTGCATGGATGGTACCCAAGAAGAGATAATGATTTAGACCAAGTCCAAACCCATAAATGGCTCAGACCAGCTAGCCTTAAGTCAGAAACAGAAGGAATTGTCACTGCTGCTCGAGATCAATGCATCAAGACAGATTACTATCGAACTAAAATTCTGAAAGATGGCACCAAACCGTGTACAATTTGCATTCAACATCAGGAGACAGTAGATCACCTAGTCTCAGGGTGGCTGGAGTACACACAATAAGGCAGAAGCATACCTCCACTGGGCAGTCTGCAAACACTAGAACATCACAGTGCAAGAAAAATACTACAAACATGAGCCGCCAACAGTCATCGAAAACAAAGAAGCTTCTAATCTCTGGAACATGCCGATCCGAACAGATAAGGAGATCAAGATGAATGGACCAGACATAGTTATGAAAGACAAAATGGGCAGAACTGACCTGCTAATCGACATGTCTGTCCCCTCAGAAAGAAATAATTCTGGAAACAATAGAAAAACCCTCCAAGTACAAAGACCTAGAAGCAGAAACAGAGAAAAGTGTGGGGTGTGAGGACACCAGCAGTCCTAGTGGTCCGAGGTGCTCCTGGGCTCATGAAGGAGGGGATGGAAAAGCAGCAAAACCTCTGGAAACATCAGAATAGAAGAGCCTCAGAAGACTGTCCTCCTGTGAACCACTCACATATTTAGGAGGACTTCAGCCATCAAGTGATCCACCACAGCATTTATGACTGCTACCAGTTCACGGGATGAAGTGGGCACCATAAGAGAAAAGAGCAGGACTTAAAGAAAAATAATAATAATAATAATAATAATAATAATAATAATAATAAAAGTCAGTACCAACAAATGTACTTGAGCAAAAGTGCAGTTTTTTCCTCATGAGTACTTTTACCAGAAACATCTAAACTATCGGAGTTAAATCATGGAGGATTTATGGGGGCTCCTGTTCCTCTCTTTGATCATCCTCTTCCTCTCTGGTTGCTAATAAGTTTCTCCTCTCAAAGCCTCCTTCTCCTGCCCACCTCGATCCTTCATCCCGCTGCCGATATCCTCCCTCACAAAGCCTGCAGCTGCCGGGACAAGTCTAAACACTGGAGCCCACTTAGGAAATGAAGTGATTTTATCCATTTTTGACATCATAAAACTCTGTTGCCCTCAGAAAAATGAAATAAAAAGCTGAACAGGATGAGTAGTAATCAGAATCATTAAAGTAGTTTTTGTAACCCTCAACGATAAATATTTAGGATCTTATTTTTGTTTGATTCTTTTCTCCTGAATAAGTTACTCTGAACATTTATTCTGTAGTCTTCTAGATTTAGTTTCCTCTCCTGACCAGTTACAGTGAAGCTGAGAGGAACTAAATCATGACATCCTGTTTAACTCTGAAACACAGAAGCTTCAGGACCTTTGGCCCTGACAAACATGATGATGGAGCAGATGACAGACTTCAGACAGACAAACATGGCCTGGTCACAGGAAGGATTTCAGATGATTTCATTTTTTTTTAACTCAGCGTTGATCCAGTTATGAATTTCACCATTTTATACAATGGTTACTTCTGACTGAGCCATCTGATTGGTTAACTGTGATTCCAATAATTCCTATACTCCATGATAACCACACTCAGATGTGTTCCACAGACATGTTTCCCTCCTGTTCAGCAGTGTTCTGATGACCTTTAATAACAGTAACTCCTGCTGAATTATGACGGTGTTTTTCAACCTTTTGTGAGCCACAACACCCTTCTTACATTGAAAAGAATTCTGTGGCACCCCACCAACCCAAAATGTTATAAAAAGAAGATGAAAATAATCTTGTATTTAGGGCTGTAACCATAACAAATTTTGGCAGATAATCCATGTTTAATGATAATTTTTTTTCATTTATCACCGTCATGTTTACAGTATATCTGCATTGTTGGTCAAAGGCTCCTTTATACCAGACTGTGGGAAATGTAGGCTCTGCATGTCTCAGCACAGTTTTGTTACCACTTGGCTATGTTTTAATGCATTTTTCAATTTTCAAATATAGGACACATACCGGTTCATTGACATTACTGGGCTTACCTTGCTCATTTGGCTTCAGTCCAAAATGCTCCCACACCAGAGCTATGGAATTCCGTTTTCTGTTTATTCTGCCGAACTTTGTGTACTTATGCAGCTGTCAGAAAACTCATCCACGAGTGGTTCTGCTGCTCTCATGATGTAATGTGTTTATAGTGGGGGTGAAATGGGGCATAATTACATACAAATCAGAACTGATACTCTGTCTTTACCAGGAGAATAAATTAGTTTGATGAAATGAGACTTACCAGAGATGGATGGACGGATAGAAGGGCGGTGTTCCGTGACAGTTTTATCAACCGTTTGTTTTGTGCTGAAAACAGCTGATATCAAAATGTGATTTCTGAAAGAAGTAGCGACATTTTCCCAGTTGGTGGGCCCTCCAGATAATGCTCTGAACTCAAACATGGCAGCAGTTTTTGGGGGTATTTCCACGGATCGTACACAGTGGCTGTAGAAGTTATAAAGGTAACCCCGCCTCACTGCAGGGTGAGCTTTTCAAGAAGAAGAAGAAGGATTGCATTCTTACTGCCACCCATGGACACGAAGAGCCACTACAGGCACTAATGCACAACAACGGCAAATTGTTTGCAATTTTTGGACCAATTAAGTAAAATTAGACAATTTGTCATTGCACCCCGAATGACCTCTCACAGTAACCTGGTTGAAAAACACGTGATTCTGATCATCTGTGAGGACTGTAATGTGTTGTGTGCCTTAGTTTCCACAGTGAGGCGCTGTTTGAAAAGACACAGCCTTCAAAATCCTAACCTCCATTTCCCTCTTCTGTTACATTGCTTGAATGAAGACTGTTGTCCTGTTTATGAATACCACTGAGGACCTCAACAAGTTTCCCCACACGTGGACACATTACATACAAAACATTAAATCAATACCAGATCATTAAATAAAACTGGATTTGGTATTTAAACCCACCCCTAACACAGACATTATGTGACTGTTTTCTACCATGGCAGACGTCAGACGAACACTTCGACATGTTCTCCCGCGTCTGAAACAGCCTGTTTCTGCTTCCTAACATCTCTCTCTTTAGTTTTACGTCTCTTCGGCCGTGTTGTGATGGTGTGGAGAACAGATGGCTCTATAAAGCTTCGCCATCGCCCTGTGAAGACGTATGACAGCCATTCTCAAACCACTCGAGCATCATTTTACATTCTGCTGGGTGGAGTTTTTGGGAGTGTCAGCAGCTCAGACAGAAACTCTCTGACACTTTCTGTGTCTTTGTACTAAAAACCACACAGACCAAAGTGTGTGTCCACTGGTGATGGACATGCATATTCTCTGTTACGCTGATAGATAGATTTCATGTGTGGTAGCAGCATCATTAAAAGCCAGAGTATGGAACACCATCAGGGTCAGAATGGCAGGATGAGAAGCCACTGTGGTACACAGCACAGAGATTGCTGAGAGATCAAAAATTGGCCCGATCTTGTGTGATCCTTGTGTGATCTGGACTGAGTCAAAAACTTTCAGGAGACCATGGTGACCACTGGAAGATCACTGGGATCACTGGGATCTGGCCAATTTCTGATCTCTCAGTGATCTCCACCCCTGTGTAAAGGGGGTATGAAGAAATTCATCAGGGAAAACAGTGAGTATGGAACACCAGTAGGGTCAAAAATCATACAAATCTGAAATGCAAACAGTTCTCATCAACTTAGAACCTTTTAAAATAAATTGCAACTTTTTTTCTTAGTAGATTTCAGAATTTTCTCATCAGTAGAGAGGCTTGACTGGAAGAGAAAATAGTTCTGACATTTTAATCCTGTGACTGTGAGGGTGCACTTTAGAGCGATTCATCAACCATCACCATCACCATCATCAACATCCTCACACAGACAGAAGCTCTAACAGGTAAATCCAGCTGAAAGGAACAAACAGAGAAAACAATCAGAAATGAAGGTTTCCTCACCGATGGACGTGGTGGGCAGTGGACCGGCTTCTTTGGACACTGCAGAGACATACAGACACATACTGGATCAGAGACACACACTTATTCCCACAACACGTCTACAAAGACAAGAACGTCTGCTCTGGTAGGAAACTAAACTCTGAATTATACTCAGACTGAATGACCTGGATTCTTCTACAGAACAACACTTCAGAAACAGTAGCGTTATCAGAGATCCATGATTCATCTGATCTGAGTTCCTTCACCATGGTCTCCATGTGGACCTCTGAGCCTCTTCAGAAAGTCCTGCTCTGTCCTCTGACCCCAGAATTACCACCAACTCAGTGACTGTTGAGTCCACACAATCATCACCAGAACCTTCACAGTACCAGGACTATCTGGAGGTACACAGTCTTGGTCCCTTTTCAGGAACTGATTTAGGTCCCAGACATAAGCAGGAACTCTGATGGTTCTGGAACCTTCTGGTGATGTTGGTAGGTAAGTCTAAAAGTTGTTCGACCATTGAAGCTCCGTCATTAAAATCTGAGTCAGAACCACAACTACTGAAGCTCATGAGGTGTAGCCTCCATAGTCTTGTAGTCAAGACCACACCAAGACCAGACTAAGACCAGAGTGTATGGAGACCAAGACAAGACCAGGACTTTAAGGGGTCATGACCAAGTCAATACCAAGACATACAGTACACAGTTGTCTTGGGCTTGACTCAGTCTTATCCCCATTCAAGCCTTGGTCTTGGTACACCCCAGTCTCAGTCTGGTCTTGTTGTGGTCTGGTCTATTACACAAGGAAATGCAGTAAGAAAACATGTCCCCCACAGAAGACTAATCTTGAAAGAGTTCCTCTCCTGACAGTTCTCCTCTAAAGGTTCCAGTGCTGTGTGGTGGAACCGAGTCCAGAAACTAAGGAATGAGAATCAGGAGAAGTGGGGCAATCTTATGATGTGGACTGGAGTAAGGGTCCAGGTTCAAGTCTTAGGGTTCAGTGCACTGACTTTTAAGGAGGTGTAGAAGGAGACCACATTGATTAGGAGATCATGACGTTTTTAAACCATGACACCAGCGTTAGATGCTGAGGTGGTAGTAACATTACATTTACTCAGTGACATTTCATGACATTTATACCACAGCATAGCATAGCATAGGATACCAACCATAACATAGCATACCATAACATACCACTTTACTTATAGAGCACTTTAAAAACAACATTTATGGGAACAAAAGATGCAAATTTATGACTAAATGTTTCAAATGTAAAATTCCCATGACTTCTCTAGTTAGATGGTCTCTTACAGCTGTAGTGTGTGTGTTAATGCTATAAAACTGTGATGAGAAGTGAAGATGGGTTTGTGTGAGTACCTGAGTAGTAGGAGTTGATGAGGGATTTACTCTGCAGCGTCTTGTTTCCCTGCACAGAGAAGGAGCAGGAGGAGGGCGAGGCTGCGGAGGAACAAAGACAGAGACATTGGTGTGGAATAAACAAAAAGCAAAAGTGTGTCGGGTGGTGTGAGAACAATCCATCATGAGAAGGAACAATAAAAACGGGCCGATCAAAAATCACAGTCCACACATCCATAACTCTAATGGCTCCATCCATGCCGCCGTTCTGATGTTAAAACCACAGACACAGTGAGGGAGCGCTTCACTGTGACCTAATGAAAACGACCAAACACCGAGTCAGTCAGTTAATTTAACACACCGACATCTGATCTACCAGCTCTGACTGGATCTTCATCACTAACGGGTCATGTTCTTCCATGAACGAGCAGGTTAAAATAACCCAAAGGCTAAAAACAAGGTGCACATATCCAGTAGTGATTCTCAGATGAACTTGTTTTGACCAAGTCTCCTGTTCTCTTTGTTAGACTTTTTTGAACACTTGGCACACTATGATGTCACAGTGATTGGTCCTATTTTCCAGTCTGTGCTCGTATCCTCGTGCTTATACTGGTAGCGCTTCTGTGGCATTAGCTTAGCTTAGCCCATCATGGTTTTTATGGATCTTCTCAGTAAAATCTAGTCATCCTACTAGATAGCTGTGCTCCCGCTGGTTCATCACATCACGGCTGATAATATTCTTCACATGCTTGTGCCCGATTTTGTTATTTTTAAGCTGTGATGGCTCAGGAAATTTGTTTCATTAGCAAAGTTAGCACAGCAGCACAACTGTGGTGTTTATGTCAGTTTTCTAACTGACCGATCATCCATTGGTCGGCGTAGTCCAGTAAATCAGGCTGTTGGCTTTAGATTAACTAGATGATGACATTCTTTTTAAATTTTTCTATATACTCTATCCACACTACTACACATCTGTGATCCCACCTGGTTCACTAATCCACAATATATAACACATCTGGCATCATTATTGCTTGTCTACACTAGCATTAGTTTAGTCGTTTTTTCATGGCTATTTCTGATATAATCTATCCACTCCACCACACATGTGACTGAGATCCCAGCTGGATCATCTACCAACACCGGCAGTGGTTAGCTGCTGCTAGCAGAGTTAGCCATTCAGTTATTCATTGCTTCTGTGTGTGCTACACTCCAGGGACAAATCCGAGGCTATCGCCAAACTACACACCCCTGCCTCTGATTATGTTTTATGTGGATTTTTACACTCTCACTTTCGGCCAGTTTCAAGTCAGATACCCTCCACTGGAGCCGGTGGCTAAAGGCTCTGTCACACCTTGAAGATTTAGGCAGTGTATCTTGGACGTATGAAAAATTTGGAGAATACGCTGGCGTACGTCGAATAAGTTATGGGTAAGTTTTGTATACGTTAACAGCACACTGAAGAATGCTGAAGCACGTTGAAGAACACTGGTATACGTCATTGTATATCATTCTAAGCGACTCATAAATTACTCCTAAGTCGAAATACCATCCTTCCTTCCATCCATCCTCTACCAATTATCTGGGGATCCGGGTTGCGGGGGCATCAGTCCTGGAAGAGTAGCCCAGACTTCTACCTGGTTCAGATAAATGTCTAGTGTACGCAAAACTTATTTATAGCATATGAGTAATGCACTTTGAACATATGTGTAACTTACTGAATGGGTTTCTAACTTACAGCTACCATACAATGATGTATTGGCAGTGTTGGTTCACAGGAGGAACACAAACTGGTCTTTTTTGACTGTGATTGTCTCTGTGTAGACTGGGTGACACCTTTACTAATTACGAGCTGACTTGATCCACCTGCTTTCTGTTCTGATCAGCTCAGCTGCTGCTTGCAGTGCATATATGAGTACACACACACACACACACACACACACACACACAGAGCTAAACACATGTACTTGCTCGTATAGTGGGACCTGTCGGGGACGTGTCAAAGCCAACTTGGGTGTAACACTTTCAAGCTACAGGATATTATGAAGAGCCAAATCGCTGTTTAGCCCTCCTTGTCATGTTTTTATCTTTGACTGCAGTCTGTACCATCAGCTGTCCAGTGCTGTTCTCATAGATATGCCAAAACACCAGAGGAGGAGGATCCAATCAGTTGATCGCCCAAAGCACAGAGCTCAGCTGTTTTCCATGATAAATCACACTTTGCTCTCCCTTGGCTGCAGCTCTCTGATGTTTTTGGGTTCACAGCAGCAAAATCACACTCCATGCATTATCTTGATTTTTTCCCACTTTATTGAAAATAAACTTTCTTATCACCATCAGTTCGCATGCCTTTGAGCTAGGTTGTGACAACTGTCATCTGACATTCGTGACATGCCACATGAGCTGTTTTGACCGACCTTACACATTTGACAGCTCTGCCAGGTCGGTCACGCCCCCGCTGTGCGATGGCCTTTGGAGGGGAAAATCATTTCGGTTGAACAGAGATGATCTCTCACACACCTAGGATTCATGGATTGGGAGGTGACGGCAGTTTGGCATGGCTGCACTATGCATAAGTTAGGATAAGCTATGTATAAGTTAGACTATGGTTAGGCATAAGTAGTGAACACCGACAGCACGCTAAGCATTCATTGGTTTAAGTTATTTATAAGTTATGGAAATATTTTATATAAGTTACTAATATGTTATGTATACGTCAAACTCATTATGGATATGTGATGGGTACGGCCAAAAGTGAAAATTTCAGTGTACGCCAGCGTTTTAGACCAATTTTTATATGTTTGGCAAATGCTGCCTAAATCGTCTACGGTTCACACCGGCCTTGACAGAGCCTGTCACACCTTGTCTAAGACCATCATGCGGTGGGGGGCATGACTGACCTGGCAGAGCTGTCAAATCTGTCATGTTGGTCATGTCTAAAACAGCTGTTATGATACGTCACGAACGTCAGATGACAGCTGTCACCACCTGGCTCAAAAGCACGCAAACCGATGGCAATAAAAAAAGTTTACTTTCAATAAAGGAAAAAAAAAATAAAATAATGCATGGAGTGTGCTTTTGCCGGCGTGAATCCAAAAAACATCTGAGAGCAGCAGCCAAGGGACAGCAAAGGGTGATTTATCATAGATAACAGCTGAGCACTGTGCTTTGGGCAATCAGCTGATTGGATCCTCCTCCTCCAGTGTTCTGACAATTTGGCATATCTGTCAGAACAGCCGTGGACAGCTGATGGTACAGACTGCAGTCAAAGGTAAAAAAACACGACAAGGAGGACTAAACAGTGATTTGGATCTTCATAATATCCTCATACACGTCCTCGACAGGTCCCATTACACAAGCAAGCATGTGTGTTAAGCTCTGTGTGTGTGTGTGTGTGTGTGTGTGTGTATGCTGCAGGCAGCGCCTGACCTAATCAGAACAGAAAGCAGGTGGATCAAATCAACTCTTAATTAATAAAGGTGTCACCCAGGCTACACAGAGACCATCACAGTCCGGAACATGTCAAGGTAGGAAACATCTCTTTACTTTGTCTGAATAGAAGAACAACGCCAGTTTATCTGTACTTACAGGTTCCTCCTGTGAACAAACACTGCAAATACACCATTGTAGGGTAGCTATGAGTTAGGGAACCCATTCAGTAAGTTACAGATAAGTTCAAAGAACATTACTCATACATTAGAAATAAGTTTTGGGTAATGTAGACATTTTTCTTGACGTATTTCAACTAATAAGTAACTTTTAAGTCACCTACAAGTAACGTGTGTGAACGAACGCATAACTTACCTACAACTTATGCTCCGCATATACGGGACATTTTAACCATATATTAAATACGTCGGCGTGCCAAAAATTTTTAGAGGAGCTTGATGTACAATGATGTATACCAGCATGCTTCAGCGTGCTCTTAACTTATACAAAACTTACCCATAACTTATTCGACGTATGCCAGCATATTCTCCAAACTTTTCATATGTCCAGGATATGCTGCCAAAATCGTCGTGTGACAGGGCCTTAACCAGCTAGCATTAGCCTGAATGTGACATCAACCACAGCTCTCTGGGTGGGAAATTGTGCTGTAGTATTTAATCATTTCATTAAGACCTGTGGGAACTGTCTGAACATGTGGAAAAGGGGTATACTACTGTGTGTGTCATGGGTGGCAGGAGCGTGCCCCTCCCCTCTGGTCTCACCTTCTCCAACTAATCATAGCACCTGAGGCAGAAGACACACCTGCGCCCGCTCATCAGCCAGCGTACTTAAGGAGGCCTCCTCCACGCAGTCTACGCTGGCTCGTCTGGGTATACTGCCCGTGTTTGGGCAAGCTATTTACAAGTTTAAACATTAACACGTTGTTAACATTTATTCTCTTCTCTTCCTCAGGTTGCTGCCACCGTGTAGGTGTGTCACCAGGACTGTACACGCTCTCCTGCCCCACCACACTGTCCTTCAGCGACCTCATCCACTTGGTCAGGCACCATCAGCTCCACTACCCCTCCTTACCCTACCAGTTCATCTATACCCCGCTGGGTCCTGCCGGTCCTCTCTGGATTTTCCAAGTAAGTGGTAATTTGGCTCTCCCATTTCCCCTTACTCCACTCCTCAGCTCACGGCTCTCGTCTTCTCTCCACAGGTCCTTTCCTCTGGCGAGAGACTGTTTCTGTAGCTGTGCGCTTTGGATTTTGCTATTAATAAAATTGTTAAACATGCCCTTCTGTGTGGTTCCTTCCTGTGTTTGGCATCATGCAAGTGAGCTGTCAAAACTTAATAAGTCATGACAGAACTAGCCAGTGTGGACGGTAGCTCAGCCGGTGCCTCATCGCAGGAGCAGTCCGCTATGGATCGCCTAGTGGCGACCAAGCAGCAGCTTGCTGCGCTGATGCAGCAGGTATCCAATATGATGACATTGTGGGCCGCAGCACATCCCACGGGTGTACCCCCTCAGCCTCCTCCGCGCACTACGGTGCGCTGTACCACCTCCGTTCCCATGCCTTCCCCGTACGCGGGGGAAGGTAGTGAGGTGCAAGCCTTTATTTCTTCAAGTGCAAATGTACCTAGAGCAGGTCAGGGAGGAGTATCCAGGGGATGTCGCTAGGATCCAGTTTTTCACCCTGTTGCTCAGGGATCGAGCTCTGGAGTGGGCTCAGTCCACTCTAGACAACCCTGAAGGGTGCCGTTATTCGTTTGACCAAGTTGTGGCTGCTTTCACTTGCTCGTTTGGCCGGACCGAGCATCAGGGCAACGTAATGAGCCGCCTATTGACTCTCCGCCAGGGTACCCGGTCGGCGGCCAAGTACTCGGTGGAGTTCCGGGTTGTGGCGTCCAAGTCGGGGTGGAACAATACTGCATTACGCAGCACGTTCCTCCACGGATTGAACGACCAACTCCATGATGATCTGGGGGTTCATCATGTCCCGGAGACACTCGATGGCCTCATAGATCAGGCGGTAGGGCTGGACAATTGGTACCATGAGCGCACGAAGGAGTGCAGCCCCACCCCTCGCCCGCACGCCGAGTGCGTATCGTCTGTGGTTACTGGCACTGGCAGCGCCGGCTCCTCGCCTGAACCAATGGAGCTCTCTTGGAGCCTAACTGATGATGAGCGTCGGCAAAGGTGGAGAGCTGGCGCATGCATGTACTGTGGTTTGTCTAACCACAGTCTGGATGAGTGCTGCCAGTGGCCAAAAGACGCAGCCCGTCAGTAACCATGGGGGGTCTGGCAGGCAGGTCCAAATCTACTCCCCCCCGGTAATTTTTCAATTTCAGCCCTCGTTCAGTTGCTGGTGGTCAAGAGGAGGGTTATGGCGCTGAATGATTGGGGGTCGGAGGGTAATTTCGTGTCTGCTGCTTTCGTCAAGCAGGTGGGCATTCCCACACATAAGTTGCCCTATAATCAGAGAATCACCGCTTTATCTGGCGGTGAGGTCGCGGTGGTCGCCCTGAGCACGGTGCCCATATCCAGCCTTCTTTCCGGGAACCACTGGGAGGAACTATCTTTCCTGGTTCTCCCCATTTCATCTTTCCTGGTGGTTCTAGGTTATCCATGGCTCCAGAAGCATAACCCAACAATCAATTGGGCCAAAAGTACCATCTCTGCCTGGAGCCCGTTTTGTATGGCCCACTGTATGCGTTCAGCCGAATGCTCCTCATCGCTGTCTGTTCCTCACTCTCGGGCTGAGCCGCCGGACCTCAGCCTCGTCCCTCGGGCATATCACGATTTGGGCAAGGTCTTTAGCAAGTCAAGAGCGTTGTCGCTGCAGCCTCACCGCTCTTATGACTGTGCTATAGACCTCATCCCGGGGGTGAGGCTGCCGTCCAGCCGGCTGTATAGCATTTCTGGCCCTGAAAGAGAGACAATGGAGCAGTACATAAAGGAGTCAAATCCGTTCAAATCGAGTTTGAATACTTAGTGATGCCATTCAGGCTCACTAATGCCCCCGCTGTCTTCCAGCAGTTAATAAATGATGTCCTCCGCGATATGCTCTATCAATTCGTGTTTGTCTGCCTTGATGATATTCTCATTTTCCCCCGCTTGCCAGAGGAACATGAGGTCCACGTAAGGGCCGCTTTACAACGGCTCTTGGAGAACCAGCTTTACGTTAAAGACGAGAAGTGTGTTCTCCACAACATCCACCACCTTCTTGGGGTTCATCGTGGCTGAGGGGGAGCTGATTGCCGACCCGGCCAAGATAAATGCAGTGTTAGATTGGCCAACACCCCACTCCCGCAGGGAGCTCCAACGCTTCCACAGGTTTGCGAACTTCATCAGGAACTATAGTGGGGTTGCACTGTCTTTGACACAGCTGACCTCCTCCGTTAAAGTCCCCTTTCGGTGGACTGAGGCAGCTGAACTGGCATTTAACAGATTAAAGTGCCAGTTCATAGAAAGACCTATCTTAGCTCAGGTCGACACTTAGCTTCCATTTGTCCTCGAGGTGGACGCGTCTGATTCAGGGGTTGGCACTGTACTGTCACAGTGCACGCCCCCCGATCAGAAGCTTCGCCCATGCGCATATTTCTCTTGGTGGCTCACACCGGCTGAGAGGAACTATGACGTGGGGGACAGAGAGCTGCTGGCCATTAAGTTGGAATTACAGGAGTGGAGACACTGGTTAGAGGGGGCCATTCACCCCATCGTCATGTGGACCGACCACAAGAACCTCGAGTACCTGCGGTCGGCCCGCTGACTGAATGCCAGGCGGGCTCGCTGGTCGTTATTCTTTCAGCGATTTAACTTCACCATCACCTACCAGCCTGGCACCCGGAATACCAAACCGGACACGCTCTTGCATCAATTTGATTCCGCGGACGAAGCCCCCCCCCCAAAAAAAAAACCACCGTGCCACCTGCATGCATCATTGGAGCCCTTACTTGGGATATCGAGCGGAGGGACCGTCAGGCCCAGTCCCGGGAGCCTGTGCCAGTAGGGTGCCCCCAGAACCGTCTGTACGTCCCGGCCACCCTCTGCAGTGATGTCATCCAATGGGGTCACACCAGTCGCTTTGCCTGTCACCCTGGAATTGCTTGGACCATCGACTATGTCCAACGGGTGTTCCGGTGGCCCACGCTGCGGCGGGACGTCCAGGAGTATGTTAAAGCCTGCCAGACGTGTATCCGGGGTAAGACTGACTCCTCCCCCCCATCGGGACTCCTCCATCCCCTTCCCATCCCTGGTTGGTCGTGGTCCCACATTGCTGTGGATTTTGTGACCAGGTTGCCCTCCTCCCACAGCAAAATGGTTATTCTGACCATCGTGGATCGCTTCTCCAAGGCGGTCCATCTGGTGGCCCTCCATAAACTCCTGTCGGCCTTGGAGACAGTGGTCTTCCTCTCTGATCATGTCATCTGGATCCACGGCATCCCTATCGATATTGTGTCTGACCGGGGTCCACAATTCACGTCCCAGGTCAGGAGGGCCTTTTTCCTTTTTCCGGACTCTGGGAATTACTGTGAGCCTCTCATTCGGAAATCATCTCCAGAGCAATGGGCAGGCAGAGCGCACCAACCTGTCCCTGGAGGCTGCCTTGTGGTGCGTAGCAGCCGATGATCCCTCATCCTGGAGTGCACACCTGGCCTGGGTGGAATATTCCATGAACTCTGCGGTGTCCTCTGCCACTGGATTGACCCCTTTTTAGGCGTTGTTGGGGTACATGCCACCTCTTCTCCCTATGGCCAAGAGGGAGGTTTCAGTTCCATCCATAGGGGCCCATGCCCGGTGCTGCCGGTGTGTCTGGAGATCTACTCGGGCTGCCCTGGCCCGCGCCACAGAACGCACCCGGGCCGCTGCTGACTGGAAGCGGGTTCCGGCCCCCAGGTATGTCGTGGGACAGTGGGTCTGGCTGGCGGCTAGCCAGATTCCCCTCAAGGAGAAGTCAAAGAAACTGTCCCCCCCACTTCCTTGGGCCTTATCCCATCGTCCAGGTGATTAACGACGCGTCGGTCCAGCTTAAGCTGCCCCCATCCCTAGGGGTGAACTCAACCTTCCAGGTAAGTCACATCAAGCCCCTCTCGACCAGTCCCCTTTGCCCCCACCAAGCCTCCTCCTCCTCCCCGCATTATCGACAGCTACCCCGCCCACATAGTTTGGCGGATTCTGGATGTTTGCCACCGAGGCAGGGGTTTACAGTACCTCGTCGACTGGGAGGGCTACGGGCCAGAGGAACAATGCTGGACTCCCTCATCACGGGTACTGGACAAAGGGATGCTCCGGGCTTTTCACCGTGCCCACCCGGACAAGAACTCCGGAAGGCCAGGAGGCGTTCCTAGAAGGGGGGGGGGCTGTCATGGGCGGCGCGATCGTGCCCCTCCTCTCCGGTCTCACCTCCTCCAACTCATCACAGCACCTGAGGCAGAAGACACACCTGCGCCCGCTCATCAGCCAGCGTACTTAAGGAGGCCTCCTCTGCGCAGTCTACGCTGGCTCGTCTGGGTATACTGCCCGTGTTCAGGCAAGCTATTTACAAGTTTAAACATTAACACGTCGTTAACATTTATTCTCTTCTCTTCCTCAGGTTGCTGCCACCGTGTAGGTGTGTCACCGGGACTGCGCGCGCTCTCCTGCCCCACCACACTGTCCTTCAGCGACCTCATCCACCCGGTCAGGCACCATCAGCTCCACTACCCCTCCTTACCCTACTGGTTCATCTATTCCCCGCTGGGTCCTGCCCGTCCTCTCTGGATTTTCCAAGTAAGTGGTAATTTGGCTCTCCCATTTCCCCTTACTCCACTCCTCAGCTCACGGCTCTCGTCTTCTCTCCACAGGTCCTTTCCTCTGGCGAGTGACTGTTTCTGTAGCTGTGTGCTTTGGATTTTGCTATTAATAAAATTGTCAAATGTGCCCTTCTGTGTGGTTCCTTCCTGTGTTCGGCATTGTGCACGTGAGCTGTCAAAACTTAATACGTCATGACAGTGTGTACCCTTTAAACCAGTGTTGTCCAACCCCTGGGACAGAACCCACTAACAGGTCACAGAGAGCTGCAGAGAAAAATTAATTTCTTCTGTTCCTCTGTATCATGAATATAAAGGTCTACCGGCTGTTTTGTTTTGAAAAAATTCTTACCAAATATTCTCTCTCTTCCTACCTGACATGTCCGTTTGTACTTTGCTGCACTGAAACACCTGTCTCAGTCAGTAATTACCACTGACTTTGCTCAGTTTCACACCTACAAGCTAGCTTGCCAAAATGAATAAAAACAGCCATGGTTTAAGAGTTTCTTTGAAAAGCGGGGGAAAAGTTCCACTGATGAGACAGTAGAAGACCTGCGACTGCTGAGACAAAGAAAGGTGCACTTAATGTCCTATTTAAAATTCGGCTTTACTGGCACAGGCGGCATCCATACTGCAACACTGGCCTGCCTAATATTAACCTAAGCCTTTGGAGTTCTATGACCAAAATAAATAAATCAATGATGAGAACCAGAAGGACAGAAGTAACTCTTAAAGTAATTACATCAACCAACGTGGCAGCACTGAGAGTATTGTACACGGTGGCTAACTGCCTAGAAAACCTTTCACGATCAGAGAGGAGATGATCCTGCCTGCTGCTGAGGACATTTGCCGTGAACTATTAAGAGAAAATGCAACTAAAAAAACCAGCACATATTTCTCCATCAACTGCGACTGTCCTGAGGAGAACAGATGAAACTGCAGCGGACACTGAAGCGCAGATGCTGGAGAGAAATAATAAGTCACTGTGGACACAATCCAAGTGGATGAGTCTGCGGATGTTGACAACAGAGCAATAATGCTTGTTTTTGTGAGATAAATATTCCACAAGGCCAAACACGAGGGCATTTTATGAGCACTATTTTTGCTGACCAGCTCCACAGGAGCAGAACTATTCAGGTCTTTGGATGATTACCTCCTGGGGAAACTAAACTGGGCCTTCTGTCGGCTCGTGCACGGACCGTGCTGCAGCTGTCTGACACACTCCGTCTCCTATCACCCCAAGATCTAGTCACACACTCAATATAAGCATGGTTTATGTGGTGTGGACTCTGCTTACAGGGTCGCGAGACAGAATAGGTTAGGGACCACAGCTAGTACTAGTGAAGCGCTTTGAGTGGTCTTTGAGACTAGAAAAGCGCTATATAGGCACAGGTCCTTACCTTTTCCCTTTAAACATCAAAAGTCTAAGGTGGGGGGGTTCAGATGACTCACTGTGGGACATCAGCAGAACTACAGACAGACTTCAGTGTTTCAGAGTGACGGCTGAGACCACAGCAGACAAACAGAAACTCTCCCACCACCGCCTCCATAAATAAATAATGTGGAGCACATCCACAATCAGATTACACCCCTGGGGGTTCTGACGTTATCACAGGTTCAATAATCCGCACACAGCCATCAACAGCTTTCAGGGCCAATCAGTGCTTATGGAGGACCTTATCGGGTTTCATACCCGCTGCACTGCCCCGTTTTTCTGTTCTGATCTGACTTCAGGGCATATCTATCTATACGTCCAGGGGTCTATACAGGAAAATACCAAATCCATAAGAAATTTTACAATTTCCAAGGAAAAATGCTAATTTACAAGGAGAAAAGTCAAAAGAAATTTATGAAAAAAGTTGTAAATTAAGAGGAAAAAAAGTTGAAGCTAATTTTAACTCTGCTCCCAAAAATCTTGAGGGTGAAAGAGCTCTGATGATCAGAAATGAGTAATAAAAGACGTAAACAACGTGTAAGCTATGCTACGCTAAGCTAACAATAACAACAAACCACAGCAGACGCTACGAACATTAAAATAATCGACATGTGGAACATAAACTATATACAACAAGAGCACCACACATGGTACGTTAGACGCCCGTCCATTATCCACAGTGCGCAGCTGGCACAGCCATGACTGAAAAATCAATTACAAATTCAGGATTCAATATAATGTAGATGTGTAATAAAACTAAAAACCATGGAACTGTATGGAGTTTAACCAAATCAAATTAAAGTGGAACAAATTTAGAGAAAATATAAGAAAATTATTTAACCGCCTAGGTTATGCACATCTTCAGTACATGAACACTGTGGAATAAAGTTGTAGCTTGAAAACTGCAGGAGGAGTTTGCCAGACAAACTCATAGAGATGGAGAGACACCATCTTACCATTATATGTCCCATCCAAAGATGGACGTATAAAAGACAATCTGTTCATATTATGTACATTACAAACAATGGTCAGTGACAGTGGATACATTGATTTTAAGGCCCTTTTCATTGTGTTTTCGTAGGTTTTAACCTTTTGAGATGCATCTACTGGTCAGGTGATTATTGAGAAAACCAGATTTGCTCCAGTGCATCAGAAAAGGTAAACCCAGCTTTGGTACTGAAAGGGTTAATGGAAAGTTAGAGTGCCAAAATAATAATTCTGTAGGTAATCTCTCTTTATGCTCTACACATATGCCATATATATTCTGGTTGCATTCTTATGAACAAATATGCTGTGTTAAACTGGAATTAGGCAGAGCTATAGAGCTCTCTCTCTCTCTCTCTCTCTCTCTCTCTTTTTATAGTCAGGTCTATCACATTAGATACACACCCGGATCCAACATTCAAGTACACTGTTGATTTCACATTCTAGAACAGCGGCGTGATCAGCGGATGGCCTGTTCACGTCAGAGTTAAATTGGCCAATCAGACAGTCACGTACAAGCCCATCCTATTGTACGGGGGTTGGCCCAACCAGCCCGAGAAGATAACTGTAAGTTGCACCCAGAAGTCGGGGTCAGTGTGGCGACGCTCCAGAGGGAGCTGCGTCACGCTGCACCCAGCGCTGCTTGCTTTACATGTGACCTCCAAATAAATGTTCCATCTTTAAATTGAAGAAATCTCTGGCTTGTTCTTGTATCTTTCAATCAAAGAATCGGATATTTTTCTAACAGTACACACCAACTGCTCTATTACTGGCCACCCTAGCTGTCTGTCAGTAAACGTGTAGATGAGCAGGGAGCACAAGGCATTAGCTTCAGAGCTAACACTGTTATTAGGGTGTTAGCTTAACAAGTGCGGTTTATACTGCTATTTTTAGGGACGCATCGATATATTGGCCTAACATGGGTATTGGAAGATATTTACCTTATTGACTGATGTTGACTGATATTGACTACCGGCAAATAAGGTATTGGCAGTGCTGATATTTTTCTGGTGTGTCCCAGTCAATTTTATCCTGAAACAGACAGCAGACTACAGCTGCAAATTCAGAAAACATCCAAGACTGAACCATTTTAAAGTATTTCAGTTGAGTTTTTTTTCTATAAGGCATATTACTCAGCTGATACCAGAAAAATAGAAAATAATTCAAGTCTAACAAAGGAGGGAGTCTACAGTTCTGTTGAACATGTTACTAAAATAAATAACATTTATTTTCCTATTAAGTTAAGGTAATTGTCTTATTTTCCTTGGGGAATGTGCCTTTATATGCCAGTTAATAATCACTGTCAGACAAAGGAGATGGAAATAAGTAACAAATATCAAATATCACAATAACAAATATCACATATATCAGTATCAGCATCAGCAATAATGAGTTTTCTTCAAATTCAAAGCTCAGACACGGAGTTCCACAGGGCTCTGTGTTAGATCCTATTGTTTTTACTTTATATACGTATGCTTCTGTTAGGTAATATTATTAGAAAGCATTGCACAAATTTCCATTGTTAAACAGATGACACACAGTTATAGTTATCAATAAATTAAATTGAATTGAATTGTACTCCAGGGACCGTTCATATCCTATAGACCAGTGAAACCATGCTACTGTCCACCACTGATGCTTTATTTCATTATATTTATATTAGTTGGCTCGCGCTCACTATCCAAGCCAGGAGCTAGCCAACTAAGATTAACAATAGTGACAGGAGGAGGGTGCAATTAATTGCAGAAAGAGACATGTAATAATTAAACAATTAAAGGCATGTTGCAAAGATGAGAGCTGTAAATGGGACCATTAATGACAAGACAGCACTGTGTTTTAAGCTAAAATAAAGTTGTTTGGCCTTGACTGGAAGTAATGAAAGCATAAGTGTGTCACATTGTGGTAGAGGTCCATATTAGCATACAGACCACAGACTGACACATCAGTTGGGCTTCTCTTCTCATCACTACAGATTCTAAATGAATCTCAAAGCTCCTTGCTGTCTCTTATTGTCTTTAGCATGAATGTAATGAAGAAGTGCCTCCTCTCCCTCCTCATTCTCATTCCCATCCTGTTTACGACTCTGTTTCCAGCTACAATGGCCCAATTTCCCACTGCTGATGATTTACACCTTATCTTCTCCTCCCTCCTTTGTCCTCCCCTCTCCTAATTCCCACAAACAACACATTTCCTCCTCTCCTGTGATAAAAAATCCCGCTCGTCTCACGCTCTATGCTAATGCGCCGCAGAGAAGGGGCCGATACCCGCATACCAACACAAATGTGCTTCGGCAGCAGTGTCCTGCTAACACAGAGAGCAATAACACACCAAAAAAGGTTATTCACCCCTGAAAATATTACGGGCTCCTCTGGTTTGTGTCAGCATTTTTCTGTGTCTCATTAAGGACCGAGACGGCATGGCTGACTCTGAGGACACACCGGGAAAATGTCTGCTTTTAAAAGATGTGCACGTGAAAACAAAGAGAGATCAATATGACAATAAATCTGATGAAAAATCAGAATCACTGTCAATCTACAGAGTTTTAAAGACAAAAAAAAGAAGTTTTCTGCTCCTTTTTTTCAGGCCCAAACTCTGGCTGAGAATCAAACAGAAATCTTCTATTCAGCCCAAAGGAAGGACAGAGCTGCCCAGTAACAATCCATAAATGATAAAATAACCATGAAATCTGACTAAATCACCTCACAGAGCTCAGCAACACCTTCATCTGCAGAAAAAAATAAAGAAGAGCAACTAGTAGACTGCAGAAACAACCTGAACCCTCCTGGAGCTCAGCCTGAGCACGACGTCTAATCAGTCTACAGCTGCAATCATAAAGCATATACAATACTGTCATCTTTGTTAAAATCACTGGTTATTTAAATGAGAAGAAGTAAGATATTTCTTATGAAAACATCAAAATTAATGAGAAAAAATACAGCTTTAAAAAATTGTAAATCTACGAGAGAATTTATAGAAATAAAGACTCAGGTGTCCTAAGAAAAAGTCACAAAAATGTGCAAATGTATATGGAAGAATGTAAATTTTTGAGAAAACTCACTACTCAAGTATTTTATTAGTAGATACTTTCTTACGCAGGTATTTTTGGTGACTGCCGTTACTTGTACCTGAGTCATTACTGGCTTACGAGGACGCTACTTTGACTTGAAAACAATTTCTGGGTTCTCTACCAGCTCTGGCTGCATCTCAATAAATAAACCAATTAATAACCAAGTTATTAAACGTGTGAAACTAACAGAAAGAGAAATGACCCTCAGTTTTTATCCTGACGTTCATCAAGGACTCCATCTGATTTCATCGCTGTCCTCCATGTTGGAATTTTCTGTCCACCTTTGATGATGCAGAATGCTGCATAACGTTATGTATGAGGTGTTCCCATTCATACCGCAGCTACAGAGAGTCACTGATACAAATGGACAGTTTATTATTTTAAAAAGGTTAAAATTTACAGTAAATAACATCCAATTTAAAATAAAAACTGAAAAATTAATGAGAAAAAAAGTGTAATTTTATAAACAAAAGTTGCAAATGTAAACAAAAGATTAATGCTGGATTGCAGCAGCACGACTTCATGACTCTATGACATGTTGACACACTTAGGGATTAAAATCTACAGCATCGTTTCCACCCACAGTAAACACTCTTCTTCACAGTGACACATTTCAGTGCATGTCTCTTTAAATTCTAATGAGCCACAGTTTACCCCATCCTCACTCTTTGTCACCGCTGAAATCTGTTGTTGAGGCTAATGCTAACTTGCTAGATGTTGGCATACTAGCCAGTCTTTTGCCAGTGTGAAAATGACATCTATAAAATGTATTCCCGATGCAAACTTTGTAGACTGGGCAGACGTATGTATGCTGTTGGGGTCATAGCCATGGTACAGAGCACAGCCTGTGCTAGCTAACATAAACTGACTATATGTTGGAGTGTAAAAGTCCAAATAAACATAATCAGCGACATATGGATAGCATATGATGAGTCCCTGTGGTTGTTAGAAACACAGAAACAACCCTAAATGGCTAACCCTGCTAATGCTAGGTAGCCTGATCTACTGTCCTGTCCCTGCTGACATGATCTCTACTCCTCCAAAATGATGTAAGAAATATGAGCAACCGTGGCTAAATGACAGATATGTGTTGATATGATTCACTGGTTCCTTAGAACCTATGCAGCATCATCAGCAACAGGTAAATGATTAATAAGTTAAGGAAACAACATGATAGCTGCATGCTAAGCTAACCAGTTTGTTGGGAACAGAAAGACACCATTTCCCCCCGAGGAAAGTGATGTACAGTTTCCCTCATCTAGTTGGCTCAAAGTGGAGTCTGGCTTACATACCGGGAAGGGGGAGAGCACTGGTCGTAAAGTGGGAGGGCACTAGAAAAGGGGATGGTTGAATTATAGTGCACCTTAGGGTTGAACTTTTCAATCCCAAATAATCACGTTGCTCAATCGGGAACATTTCAGAGGTTAAACCATCACCTGCGGGGACGTGAGGACCAGAGGGGTTCTTAGAGGGTCTGAGTGGTTCTCAGTGGTAAGCCTGTTAGGAACATTTGAACGTGTCAGAACTGCAGCGCGGACAGTCGGAGTGCCGCCAATTATGGCCGTCATTAACATGCCACTTAGTCCCCACATCTCTAGCTCTCAGCGGCCGAACATTCCCAAAAGGCCACGGTGACATTTTCACGGAAAAGAAACACTGAGAGGTCCTGGCTAATTACAGCATGGACACACACACACGCACACACACACACACACACACACACACACACACACACACACACACACAGAGTTCAAAGATGTGAGGCGGCATGGAGGCAGAGCGATGGAAATGATGGGAGTGGAGCTGAGGAAGAGGAGGGCGGCGAAGCAGATCCTGGTGAACATATGGAGGATTTTCACACCAAAATGAGACGTCCACTATTGGAATAAATGGATGTGACAAAATGATTAATGGCACAGAGACCAGCATGTTTCAGAGTAATGACAAGGACAGAGTGAACTTCATCAGCTTAACTCCCAAAATTATTTCATTTCTAATGTTCTCGTAAAGAGAGAAAAGATCCTGAGGCCAAAACAGCTGCAAACAGAGATTTTCGGAAATAAAAAAAACAAAAAAAACAAAGTGGAGACTGTTCTTACTGAATCCATTCAGGTCCTGGTTGGAGGTGGAGAAGGGGTCGTCCTTATGCAGGGTGCTGACCTTCATGGTGCTCTTGTCGGCTGTGGTGACCGGGTCCATCTCCCTCTGCTGAGTGGAGCTGCTCGCCGTTTCCTTCTGCTTCTTTGCCAACTTCCTACAGAAACCAGAAACATGATCTTCAATAAACTCAGAGAGAGCGAGGAGTAACGAACAGATACATGTGCTGTAAAAGAAGAACTCATGCAGGGGGCTGAACACGTGGAGATATGATGACGGTTTAGTAAAAGAGCAAGACTGGGAGTTAGCAGCTGTATGGTCATGGTTAGAGAAATGCTGATACAGCACTTTTATGATGGTGAAGTGTGGTGATCTCCCTGTCCTTACGTAGAGATGAGACAGTGTTCTTTGAGTTTACTTTTTATGACCTATTAAAGGTGTATTTATTAGCCAGATGTGTTCCAGCTGAGCAATCTGGTTGGTCAGCAATGATTTCCTATATCTGCTGATACCCACACGCAGACATTTCAGCAGGTACGGATCGCTCTTCATCAGCCGTGTTCTGATAAACTTTCATCACAGCAACTGTTAGGGGACTAACGTAATCTGTCAGGGTTATGTACCTTAGTTTCCACAGTGACGCATATTTGAAAAGAAACAGACTTCACAACCTGGAAATCATTCTCATGTTTTGACTGCATGCTGATAGTTAGCTGCTGTTAGCTTATGTTTAAAATAATAACCCTAAATTCAGATTAAAACCTCAAAGTTTACAGTTTCCACTGGAGTGTAACCATGTAATGGATACTTCTATTTACAGTACTTCATCTCAGGATGAGCATCAGGAGGCTACCAATCAGCTAATTAGCCAGCTAGCAGGCCAGTTGGCTAACCAGAGCAGACTGATAGACTGTAGAAGTATGTACTGTATATAGACAATGACAGGTGAAAAATAACAAATGTGGCTGAACACAGTATGTGTAAAATGACAACAGAACTATTGTGTTTTATATTATAGCCATTAGCGTTAGTTAGCAACATCCAAGAGTAGCAACTGGGAACTCCTTGTTTTAGCATAGTGGTGCTGGTCTGAGTGGACCAATAAAACATCAGCTAATAATAAGAAAATAAGAATTTTTCTTATTCTTGTTTCTGTGTTGGTGGAACTGTTGTAAAAAAGCAGAATTACACTCGAGGTCATGTGGTGCCATGACTACATCACCATGGTGACGAATGTCCACTGTGATGTCACCCACACCGCTCTCACCCTGGTCTAATACTGCCTCACTAAGGAGGACATGGCAGAACTGAAGGCGGAGCTTTTTGGCTTGTGATGTCACAAAAACCAGGAAGTGCAATCAGCTTGTTTCTTTAAGAGTTTACCAAAATAAAGGCAGTGTGAGTGAATTTGTCATGTTTTAATGGTGGACATGTGACCCATGGATGTGTTTTATAAGGTTCAAACTCAAAAAAAATAAGATAGTTTTCTAGAACGTGGGACCGTTAAAGCTAAATGTGGGAAACGTTACTCCTTCACTTTAGAAAGGAAAATAATTCTCAACCGTTCTCTGTTAACTTGTAATTTCTAGTCATTTTTAGCAGCTATTTAGTATGACTGCATTAATATTTTTAATGGATGTTTGACCTCCAACAACTTTCCAAGTGTCTTCTCTCAGTGTATAAATATCTGATAAGATGACACATTTTTAAAACTCCGGTCTTGTTGTGACATTGAGTATGAAGGCAGATATTTTAACATTTAGAAGGTTAGCTGGTTTTATTGAATATGTGCTGTTTTACCATCTATAAAACAGAATAAAATGAAGTCGTGTGCTGACTGCTGATGCCTTTTCTTTTCTTCATCTGTCGGACAGTTTCAGTCGTACCTGAACCTCTGTTGTCAGACCAGATGGCAGAAAACTGTCCTGATATTGTTCATCTGAAGCCGTTTTTACTGAGGCATAAAGTACCCCAGCAGAACGAGTGGAAGACAGTGTTACCCAAACTTCCAGAACACCGGGCCCTCAAACAGGAGGAACAGCTGTGTCCACAAGTCTAAATTTGAATTTGTTTTATAAAACCGTGTCATCTCTGTAGCCCACATGAGCAATCTGCTGTTACAAAACTTCTACGACTAAAACAAAAAAAGTGAAACTTTAATTTCTGAAGAAAAAAAAATTAAAAATTGATGAAAAAAAAACTGTCAAAACCTGAGTTAACCTGTTATTTCCTGTAGGTTTTTAAAAGTGATTTTTCCTTTGAATTCTACTTCAAATATGACCCTGATCAAAAATCCACCTCCTACACTCAGACAGGCATTAGTGAAATAAATAAATATTTAAAGTTATAAGAGAAGCATTTATGGCTGCTATACAGAAAACGTCAGTTTCTGTCAGGGAAATGGGGTCATTACACTTTACTAATTGACATTTAAACTATCCTGCATGGATCACTACCTTATGGTGGAGGACTCTGTGTGCCATAATGATCCCAGCAGCTACACAGTCGGGGACAACTCCCCCCTGGGAGGGTCTCCTAAGACCAACTGGTCCTGGGTGAAGGGCCAAGGCAAGATTGGTCCAGCAGATCGCCATGAAACACTTACAACAACTCACTATGGGATGAAGAGTCCTGCCCTGGAGCCTGGCCAGATGGAGGTGACCAGGTTTCCACCCATGGGTACTAGCAGGGATCAGCCCAAACGAGCCACATGGGTCCACCAGGTAGTGGTCTCACCTCTTGCAGGAGGGATCATGGGGATCATGGGGATATGTGAACCGGGCTTCAGTCTGAGCTTCTTTGATTTGACTGCTGTCCCCATGACCAGACCCATGGATGGATGGATGGATGTTTAAACAATGATGGAGCAACTCACTCCAGCCTGATGAAATCACCCAAAGAAAGCTCAGATCTCCTGACCCTTTGACCTTGAACACAACCTGGATGCAGACACACCTGAGGATCATTGTGAGTGAGTTTGGTGACCATCGGGGCCATTACCTAGCATGTGGACGGACAAAGGGACAACCCACCATCACAGCAGGCCGTTTCAGCTTCATTGGAATGAGCAAAAAAAATTCGAACAGATGTAACAACTTCTGTAAATTAAAGTTTTGTTTTTTGTAGCACCTTTCAGTAAAGCCCAAAATTAAGTACTGAAAAAAAAAATCGTAAGAACATCAGGGTAAAAACAGGCTCAGTATGGGGTCAGTACTGGGGTATGGGCTGTATACCTCAGCTTTCATATGACATAATCACCATATAAGTACTGAAGAGTAAAAGCGGGCGAAATACTGTCATTTCCCTGTTTTTACTCTTTTGTAATCAAATTTTTCACCTATTCATAGTTTTCAGTCACGTGACCCTTGCAGAGCATTGGAGGGCAAAACATTACTCCAGCATGGCGGCCAATAGTGGACAGTCGGCGAGACTGCAAAAAAGCCGGTCATTTTCCCTCCTGTCCCAAGCCGGGAATTCTTAGATCACCTTTCTAAAGAACAAAAACAAAGATATCTGGACAAACTACAAGTTTTGGGGACTTGTGATCTGTATATAGCTCCAGCGGAATTATTTAAATCTCTGAAATCAGCAACGTCCCTCCCTGAGCTCATCTTTGGTGATGTGTATACAGGGTGCGATTTGCTGGGGACGGGGAAGATGAGGGGGATTTTCCTCCGCTCTGGTCATTCATTTTTTTTTTTTTTATCCAGGGGGGACGTGTTGATTTATCCCCCCTCTGGTCAAACAGACTTTGGGGTAGAGGGGGAAGGAGGTGAGAGATGGAAATGAGAAGAAGAAAAGGAGAGGAGACACAATAGGTTCCAGCACGCCAGCAAGGAAACAGCCAAATTAAGATGCACCTTCATACCTGGCAATGCCAGGCGAGAATTATTGTGTGAAGTGAAGATGCGACTCCACACCTCAGACACCAGGTGTGGAAGTTTTGTGTTGCGTGATGCTCTTTTGTTGTGTATGTTAATGTGTGTAGTCGAGGTGCCAAAGATGGGAGTGAAACTGTATAAAGAGGTCCACTTTGGCGACCGGGGTCAGTCTGTTTCTGCTTGTGAGAGGAATAAAATTGTGTGTCTACAGCCACTCGTTTCTCGTCTGATCAATACTCTACAGCATATTGATATTACGCAATAAGCTATTGTGTGGAGGAAAGAATCAGACGAGACCACAAACTGATGACACAGACTTTATTTCTCCTCCAACAAGTAAAACGTACTGAATCTGAGTGCCCGAGCGATCTCTCTTATACACTTTATTCCCGCCTCTCTGGCACCCAGGGTAAGCACATTAACATACACGCTGTCAAACATGCACACATATCCACACACACATAACATACGTCACAGAGCAGGTCTTAATACAATACATTCGCACCCCTGTGTCCTCAGGTGTGAACCTGGGACAGCGGGGGTGGAAGGCACATCTTTCTGTGGCTTATTACCCCCTAGCGCTCTGGCGCCCTTAGCTGGCTCTTCTCGCCTTTTCACCATTACCATTTCTGACTATCTTTTCCCCCCACCAACCCCTTGTTCAGGGTGGAGTGCCATGGCCTATTGTGTCCCCTCCCCGAACACCCAGAAGGGGTCCTATCCCTCTGGACCTTTGGGCTTGAGCAAGCGCCCATGAAGCTGTAGCGTGGAACCGCCGGGCCGGTCGAAGCGCCTTCTTGTCGAGGTGGGTGGGAAGGGCGGTCCGTCTCTGGAGGGGGAAAGGGTGGGGAGGGAAAAGGGTTAGTTCCTTTAAAACCATTCGCTGCTGGGGAAATACCAACCTGCAGAGCTGCTGCCGGTGGGCACTTGCGTTGGGGATCTTGAGCCAACACCACCTGTTCATCTGCCAAAACATAAGTGGGCTTGAGCCGGTCTATGCAGATGGTTTCCCTCTCCCCCACCCCAAAGTCTAACACAAAATGCTTCTCCCCAGTTTCCAACACTCTGAACGGGCCATCGTATGGTGGTTGCAGTGGGATTCTGTGAGCGCTGTGCCCGATGAAAACAAATTTGGCGTTCTCTAAGCGCTTTGGAACAAAAGTGCATGGAAAACAATGGTGCGCCGGACCCGGAACGCTGGCAGCCCCTGTACCGGAAAAAAAGGTGCGTGGGTGGGGCAGTCCGGGGCACAGGGCTCTCGGGCAAAAATTCTCACGGGATCCGCAACAGCTGAGAAAAAACAAGTTCTGCTGGGAAAGCTGACAAATCTTCCTTAGGTGCAGAGCGCAACCCCAGTAGAACCCAAGGCAGGTGGTCGGTGCAATTTGCATCCATTAGCGAGGCCCTGAGTGCTGCTGTAAGCAACCTGTGAAAAAGTTCACCCAAACTATTAGCCTGTGGGTTGTACACGGTTGATTTTGACTCCCAGGCTATCGGCCATCGTGGACCAAAGCTCTGAAACAATTTGTGGACCCCTGTTGGAAGTGATGTCCAACGAGGATCCGAACCGTGTGACCCAAGCTGACAAGAACGTGTGGGCTACCTCGGCAGACGTAGTGAAACTCAGCGGAACCACCTCCGGCCAACACGTAGTGCGGTCCACGATTGTTAAAAGTTGTGTGAACCCCTGTGGCGGTAGACGGGGGCCCACTAAATCCACATGTACGTGGTCGAACCTCCTGGCTGGAATCTGAAATGGCTTGAGGGGGGCTTTGGTGTGCTTGTGCACTTTAGCCCGCCGGTGCACGACACACACTGCAGCTCATTCTTTCACATCCCTATATCAGCAAGGCCAGACAAATTTGGACCCCACCAATTTAACCGAGGTGCACACGCCAGGATGTGAAAGGGAGTGGATGGACTCGAAAACACGGCGGCACCAAGATCTCAGAACCTCCGGGCGGGGGCAGCCGGTGAAGACGTCGCAGAGCAAGGGGGGGCACCCTTCTTGCACCACCCTGCGCTCCAGTTTTAATCCTGTAGCTGCGGACTGGAGCGCGCAAATGTCTGTGTCCTCGGTTTGGTTGGCGGCCATAGCTGGAAAATCTATCTCCATGTAGACTGGGGATAGGGATGATTTATTTCACATCCTTTTTGCCATAGAATTCATTTTTTTTTTAATTTTACATATGTAGCATAGTTATAAATGTGGCACATTTGTTTAAAAAGCCTATGAGTAGTTAGCACTGTAGTGGCAACAGTCCTATTTAGCCACGGTTTCTTTAACCCTTCTTAGACTAAGAATTTATACAGAATTTATCACTTAATTAGTTAGAACTGACTATTACTCACAAATATGTACCAATAAAGTGTAATTTGTCTTTGTATGATTGTTGCACTTTTGCAGTGTTTATTTTGTGTATTTGTATTGTATTTTGTAATTAATTACATAGTTACAATAAATTGAAAATTGAATTACATTCTTAACCTATGTGCATGTTGAATATTTTTGCATACTTCAAGTTCAACCTTTTATTATTGAAAACACAATATAATGCAATAAAATTAAAAATTTCAAGAAGAAATTTTATTTTTCCTGCCTTGATGGTCATGTTCACGACAACATGTATGTCACAATGGATGTAACTGACCGCAATAAAAGAGTGCTGATAAATCAGACTTGCTTCGCTTATTGTTTATAGAGGCTCAGCATTAATATTTTTTGAGTAAATTTCTGTAATTTAATTCTATCTTTGTTTCGATTACGGTACTTCAGCAATGCATTCAATCTCCGACACCACGAGTCCTGAAAAAGCAAAAAAACATATGTATAATTGTCTTTATTATAATAATATATTAATATATCATATCCTTGATTGCTTTATGTTTTAAGAATTCAGGTAGTTATAATGCAAAATCCGATGGGCCGACTCGGCAGTGGGCCGAGTTGGGACAGCGGGCCGAGTTGGGCAGAAACCACAAAAATATCCCCCCTCTGCTTTTTTCACAAATCGCCCACTGTGTATATATATATATATATATATATATATATATATACACATAGATATATATACACACAGTGTATATATATCTTGTGGAGAATCCCTCGGCTTATACTGCTGCCAGGATGAAAGCTTTTAAAAGTACAGATAGTTATATGTATTTTTGATCTGGATGGGTAAAAAATGCTGCTGTGTGGGAGGTGAGGATAAAGAAATTGTTCATCGTCAAAGCAAAGGTAAGTGCTACTTTGCTAACTTTAACAGGCTATGATACCAAACTTAAATCTTGCATTATAGTGTGTAGTAGTGGCATTAGTGTAAAGGCAGCATTAATTTGTTAGCTTAACACTATGTCATATTACAAAAAGTTGCCAAAGAATTTTTTTTTCAATGTTAGGTAAGCCATTCCTACAGTTTAAATGACCCACCGCTGAAAGCTTGGATTGCTGCGGAGAAGCAGGGACTAGTGCGATTTGGCCACTGCACCTGTATGGCAGGGTTAGGAGAAGTGTGTTCCCATGCAGGTGCAATACTCTACGCTCTTCTAGCAGCTTCTAGCAGCAACACTAACCATGTTTACATGGACACAAGTAACTGGATTAAAAGCCTGATCGGAATAAAAATGCTTCATGTAAACACGCCAATCTGAATATTCTGACCCGATCACACTCATTCGGATCAAAATTTCATTCCGATTGAGACGGGTGGGTTATGCTGATTGTTATTCCGATTGGTGCGATTATAAACATTTACTCCAAAGCTTGGGTCGAAAATATGTTTACTGCGCATGTCTGTACGTCAGCCACACGTTGATGTGACGTATTTCTGCCTTTACAGCAGCTAGCGGAAGACATGGTGGGAGTAAAACAAAACTGGTCTGTATCGCCTTGCTGTCTCCCGCTGTTCGTCATATGCAGAAGTATGTACTTGTAGCTTCATTATGGAGACCAGCAGAAGCAAAAGTACAGACTGAATAACACAATACAGGTCCATTTCAAAAAGAGAAAGACATGAAGTGGGGTTTGTTTACATCGGAAGTTGCTTCTTCTGCTATTTCCGGAATGTCGGATAATTGAGCGCATGTCAAAATAATTTATTCCGTTCAAACGTGTGACACATGGAAACGCATGTCCTAATCGGATCAGCTTTTTCAGGACCCATATAAACAGTAAAGTTCTGATCTGAATTGTAATCAGATTGAAGAAATTTTGCCCATGTAACCGTGGCTACTCACTCACACACTATACTTCAAACAGCTGCTGTTAATTGCATTTTATAAGCTTTTGGCACAGGGTGATATTGTATTTTTCAGTTAGTGTTAGCAATATGCTAAGTTCACAATAGTTACCTTTCAGCCTCCATAAAGTGTATACAGCCTTCCCAGAACTACATTTACAGACTAATCATATATATATATATATATATACAGTGGGGCAAAAAAGTATTTAGTCAGCCACCAATTGTGCAAGTTCTCCCACTTAAAAGATGAGAGAGGTCTCCAATTTTCATCATAGGTATACCTCAACTATGAGAGACAAAATGAAAAAAAAAACTCGTTATCAGTATAAAAGACACCTGTTCACAACATCAAACAGTCAGACTCCAAACTCCACTATGGCCAAGACCAAAGAGCTGTCAAAGGACACCAGAAACAAAATTGCAGACCTGCACCAGGCTGGGAAGACTGAATCTGCAATAGGTAAGCAGCTTGGTGTGAAAAAATCAACTGTGGGAGCAATTATTAGAAAATGGAAGACATACAAGACCACTGATAATCTCCCTCCATCTTGGGCTCCACGCAAGATCTCACCCTGTGGGGTCAAAATTATCACGAGAACGGTGAGCAAAAATCCCAGAACCACATGGGGGGACCTAGTGAATGACCTGCAGAGAGCTGGGACCAAAGTAACAAAGGCTACATCAGAAACACACTATGCCTCCAGGGACTCAGATCCTGCAGTGCCAGACGTGTCCCCCTGCTTAAGCCGGTACATGTCCAGGCCTGTCTGAAGTTTGCTAGAGAGCATTTGGATGATCCATAAGAGGATTGGGAGAATGTCATATGGTCAGATGAAACCAAAATAGAACTTTTTGGTAAAAACTCAACTTGTCGTGTTTGGAGGAGAAAGAACACCATACCTACTGTGAAGCATGGGGGTGGAAACATCACACTTTGGGGCTGTTTTTCTGCAAAGGGACCAGGACGACTGATCCGTGTAAAGGAAAGAATGAATGGGGCCATGTATCGTGAGATTTTGAGTGAAAACCTCCTTCCACCAGCAAGGTCATTAAAGATGAAACCTGGCTGGGTCTTTTAGCATGACAATGATCCCAAACACACCACCCGGACAATGAAGGAGTGGCTTCGTAAGAAGCATTTCAAGGTCCTTCAAGGTCGCTTCAAAGACGTGTATATTTTGATGGTTGCCATTCTTTGCCCTCCCCAGGGATGAAGGCACGTTTAATGGCACAAATCCACAATCTTCTTCTTTCTAGATTTTCATTTTCAGATGGTGTTCTGTCAAAGTACAACCCGGGCTTGTCCCCATGTCAATTAGTGCATCCGACAGCACAACAACTATCAGGCATTTTGGTTCAACCAAATGGCAAAAATTAGCAAGGTGGCTGGCGGGCAGAGGGAAGTAGCAATGTTTTGCCCATCAGGTGGGCGTTACCCGGTGGAGCTGATGTCAGGTGGAAACTATGAATACGTTCATTGTACTTCACGCGTAATTTCCAGGTTAAAAGGTCAATGGTAAATGGTGTTCACTTACGTATATAGTGCTTTTTACTCCTCTCTGGATGACCAAAGCACTTTACACATCCTACATTATTATTATTCATATGTGTTATTATTATTTAGGTTGCATCATTAACTCCTACCAACTGTTCTCTCTAAATTTGTAAGACTTTGATTTTTTTCAATTTTATATTTATATATATATATATATATTTTTTTTTTTTTTTTTACGGTTCCGGTTCCGGGGGATATCGTCGGGCGGTGGAAGGAATACTTCGAGGATCTCCTCAATCCCACTGATACGCCTTCCACAGAGGAAGCAGGGTTTGGGGACGAGGGGGATGACTCGCCTATCACAGGGGCTGAGGTCGCCAAGGTGGTTAAAAATCTCCTTGGTGGCCGGGCCCCGGGGGTGGACGAGATTCGCCCCGAGTACCTCAAGGCCCTGGATGTTGTTGGGTTGTCATGGTTGACACGCCTCTGCAACATTGCGTGGAGGTCGGGGGCAGTGCCTTTGGCATGGCAAACCGGGGTGGTGGTTCCTCTCTTCAAAAAAGGGGACCGGAGGGTGTGCTCCAACTTTAGAGGGATCACACTCCTCAGCCTCCCTGGGAAGGTCTATGCCAAGGTACTGGAGAGGAGAGTCCAGCCGTTGGTCGAACCTCGGATTCAGGAGGAGCAATGTGGTTTTCGTCCTGGCCGTGGCACATCGGACCAGCTCTTTACCCTCTCGAGAATTCTTGAGGGTTCGTGGGAGTTTGCCCAACCAGTTTACATGTGTTTTGTGGACTTGGAGAAGGCATTTGACCGCGTCCCTCGTGGATTTTTGTGGGGGGTGCTTCGGGAGTATGGGGTATCGGGCTTGTTGTTACGAGCTATTCGGTCTCTGTACGACCGTTGTGAGAGTTTAGTTCGCATTGCCAACACTCGGTCGGAGTCATTCCCAGTGAGAGTTGGACTCCGCCAGGGCTGCCCTTTGTCACCGGTCCTGTTCATAATTTTTATGGACAGGATTTCTAGGCGCAGCCAGGGAATGGAGGGTGTCATGCTTGGTGACCACAGGATCTCATCTCTGTTGTTTGCAGATGATGTTGTCCTGTTGGCTTCATCCAGCAATGACCTACAGCTCTTGCTGGGACGGTTTGCCGCTGAGTGTGAAGCGGCTGGGATGAGAATCAGCACCTCCAAGTCCGAGTCCATGGTCCTCAGCCGGAAAAAGGTGGATTGTCCTCTCCGGGTTGGGGACAGGCTCCTGCCCCAAGTGGAGGAGTTTAAGTATCTTGGGGTCTTGTTCACGAGTGAGGGGAAAATGGAGCGAGAGATCGACAGACGGATTGGAGCAGCATCTGCAGTGATGCGGACGTTGTACCGGTCTGTTGTGGTGAAGAGGGAGCTTAGTTCTAAGGCAAAGCTGTCGATTTACCAGTCAATCTACGTTCCTACTCTCACCTATGGTCACGAGCTTTGGGTAATGACCGAAAGAACGAGATCGCGGATACAAGCGGCTGAAATGAGCTTTCTCCGTAGGATTGCTGGACTCACCCTCAGAGTTAGGGTGAGGAGCTCAGTCATCCGGGAGAGGCTCAGAGTAGAACCGCTGCTCCTCCACATTGAAAGGAGTCAGTTGAGGTGGTATGGGCATCTGATTAGGATGCCTCCTGGACGCCTCCCACTTGAGGTGTTTCAGGCACGTCCCACTGGGAGGAGACCCCGGGGCAGACCCAGGACTCGGTGGAGAGACTATGTCTCCCAGCTAGTCTGGGAACGCCTTGGTATCCCCTCTGAAGAGCTGGAGCAGGTGGCTGGGGAGAGGGAAGTCTGGGCTTCTCTGCTTGAACTGCTGCCTCCGCGACCCGGACCTCCGGAAAAGCGGTAGAAGATGGATGGATGGATGGATGGTTCCGGTTCCGCCGGACCGGTGGCGCCACACGAGTAGGCTGCCCATTGCAACAGCCTTTTTTTATCTTCCTTCTTCTTTCTACACCTTTCACTCTGTATATATATCACGGACGCACGGATCGCCCCGGGGGTCTCCCGGGTCAGCGGACGGAGCCACGGTTTGCAGCGGGAGACGCTACAGCGGGGAGGAGCTAGTGCTAGCTAGCACTTGGCCGCCGCCCGGTGCTAATGGGAAACTCGACATACCGGGAGCTGTAGCGAAAACGACGCGGGTGCCGGGCTGGAGTTTAGGCAGCGTGCAAGAAATATAAGACAGAATAATAAAGAGCGATGGCAAGAACCAAGCAGACCGCCCGTAAAATCTACTGGAGGAAGAAGCCCCCCAGGAGACAGCTAGCCACCAGGGCTGCTCGGAGAGGCGCTCCGGCCACCGGCAGAGTGAAGAGGCCTCACCGTCACAGGCCCGTGGCTCTGAGAGAGATCCGTCGCTGCCAGAAATCCACGGAGCTGCTCATCCGTAAGCTGCCCGTCCAGCGCCTGGTGAGGGAGATCGCTCAGGACTTCAAGACCGTCCTGCGTTTCCTGAGCTTCGCCGTCATGGCTCTGCAGGAGACCAGCGAGGCCCACCTGGTGGTCTCTTCTTCGCTAAGGGGGTCACCATCATGTCCAAAGACTTCCAGCTGGCCCGCCGCATCCGCGGAGAGAGAGAGCTTAGACTTTCTGCTGCACATTCACCAACCAACCATAATGCTCTGCACTGTGTGTCTATATATATACATTTATAGTAATTTGGACATATGTTTACTAGATGTTGTTTTTTCTTGCCTTCTGATTGTTGCTCTGAGTGTTGCTATCCCTGTGCTGTTGCAATCCTGGAATTTCCCCATTGTGGGACTAATAAAGGCTTATCTTATCTTATCTTATCTTATAAAGAAAATCTAAGTAAAAAGGGTCCAGTATAGCAGGAGTGAAGTCTACTAATTTCTAAAACTTCTACAAGTTAGTTTGGGGAAGACAAAACTCTGACCGATGTTGGGAATTTAATTAAAAGCCCCATATTTGTTCATGATTTTTATGTTTGCTGTTTAAACCTTTGATCATACTGATGTAATGAGGTTTTTTTTTTTTTTTTTTCTCTTGTTGAGGATGGATTCAGCTGTAGATCTCGGTCCAGCTGAGTCATACAGACTCGGAGGTGAACAGACAATCCACCTCCACAGAGTCCTCCAACACCATTTCTACTTAAAGTATCCATGGTCATGTGACATGGCGGCCCACGGTTGGCTGGAAGGCCGCGGAGTGAGGCGTTCCAGAGCTGGACACGGCGGGCGGTGAGTGGGCGGATTTTTCTGTGACTTATCACGAAGATGGAAAAAGAAAGGAAAACCTGCTCCATCTGAAGCAGAAACGTGTCAATTAAAGAGTCAAACATAGAGAAATCGATAGGAATAATCATTACTTCTGTCAATGATTGACAGGAGCACCAAAAACTGAAGCTCTGCAGAGGTCCACGAATGAATTCTGTTTATCTGTTTTTAATAATGGTAACTGGTCATGTGTGTAGTTCATGTTGGTAACATCAGTCTGAGCCTGAAATATCCACCCCATCTACAGAAACGTCTCAGATCAACTTCCCTCTACCTCCTGTCTGTCATTTCCTTTGTCTTTGTAACTCTGACGACAATTACAGGCTGCATCTTTGAGTGTCAGCCAATCACAGCTCAGAATGCGAGGACACAGTGAAAGGTGACATCTTTCCTCCTCTCTATAAATCATTGTGGTAAAAGTTCTCTTTCCCAGCTGTGTTTAGTTCACTTTCATAGAAAAGTGACATCCAATCCTCCCGTTTCCTTGACCACTCACACCCTGCACCGCTGTCCCAAGTAATGCTTTATTTGGGCTTCTGCATTCTCACATTCAGCCAGTTTTACCTTTGTTAACTCAGGCTGTGGAACCATTGGATAACTAAGTTTAGTCACAATATGGCATCAACCCCAAATTCCAAATGTGATGAAAGAAGGAGGGTGGGATGAACTGGTGTTCAATAGTATTTAAAGAAAAATGCATTGATATACACAAACCACTGTAGAGAGGCTGCTTAATCTAGATGAAAAATTATGCTATAATATTCAGTCCCTGAGGTACTTTGACCAAAGCGTGCCACAGACATTCATCAACATCTCTGGAAAAGTAGCATGTCATGGGCACTTTAATTATTAACCCTCTATTCTATGGGGTTTCCAGAGACCAATAATTAGAGCCAATTTAGAATCACCAAAAAAACCTAAATAGTCTTTGGACTGTGAGAGGAAATCTGAGCACCTGATGTAAAGCCACAACTTAGGGAGGATGTCATGTGCTTCCAGAAATTCCACAAACTTAGTCTAGATACATGAATGACCAAGGTGTGTGATCTTTTTCCTGACAATGTTAGGACAATGGGCCATTCAGACCAACAAGAAATCTTTCTGTGCTTCACTGGCTAGCAAAAGACTTTCAAGAAAGTGTGTCATATCAAACAATTCAAGATGTTAGCCAAAACTCAAGTGGACAACAAAGATTTCCGTGTTGTCAGATCAGTTTACTATGATCAGCTCACCACAGTTCATCTCACAAATGGCATAATGAACTGGTTTACCATAAAACGTTGAGTCCACTAAGGATGTGGTATGTTAACCTCTTCAATTTGTACTCTAAAGTGATCCTCAGAGAGCTCGAGGACATGCCAGAAGGAACTGTCATCAATAACATCAAGATCAACATCAGGTACGCTGATGATACGGTTCTACTGGAACTGTCTGCTGAACAGCTGAAAAGGGTTCTTGACCCTGTAGTAGCCAGGAGGGAGCGTGTTGGGTTACATGTTAACCGCAAGAAGACCAAACGCATGGTCATTTCACAGTCAGAATTTTCACCAGTATGCCATCTGCAACACAGCAACGTGAAGATAGAACAGTTCTCGTTCAATCACAGAGCTATAGTCATCTCAGATGCCAGTTATAAAAAGGAAATCCAACGAAGGATCAGCCTAGCAAGACATGCCTTCAGCAAGCTTTGATCAATACCCACTGACAATGAAGTCACACTCTCAGTCAAAATCCGACCACTCAAAAAAACAAAGAGGTTCTACAAGTTGGAATGGAGAGAACAGATGATCCAACAGAGACAATTAAAATTTCTTGGCCACTCATTTAGAAAAGAGGCACTCGAAGACCTGAGCCTAAGTGAAAGATTTGGTGGAAAACACGTCTCCGGCACACAGAGGAAGCTCTTCCTCAATAACTTCAACCTTGACCCTGTGAGGCACATTTGGAATGATGTAAGAAACAGACCAAAGTGATGGGCAGTTCGCCACACGTGGACAACTCCATGAACACACCTCCAACAACAGGAAGAACATGCAAACTTCACATGGAAAGACTTCACTATTCAAAGACTGCTGTTGGCTTTAACTGAGGCTAACTGGTATCCAGTGTGATGGGGTGCTAACAAGGATTTGTGGCAGGAATTCACTGATGGAGAAATCCTCATTTTAAAAGAGGAAGAAGCCGTCTCTGTTGTCATTCAGTCCATACAGCCAATCATGTACAGAAGAACGAAATTATGTTTCTCCTATCTACAATGTTAATCACATGTAGAATCAGAGGGGTCACTGCCATGCAAGGCCACAAAAAAACTTCTCCTTCCCCCATTCTACTACACTGAGCACCAAGCTAGAAGGCGGGAAGTCCTATTTTTATAAGGTCTTTTGTATGACCTGGCCGGGACTTGAACCCCCAACCTTCCAGTTGTGGGGCAGATGCTCTGTCAACTAGGCCACCACTCCAGTCGTTAAACTGCCTCCTGTTAGGTCCCTTACGGTGGTCAGTAGGCACCTGAGGGGACTGTCGGAGACACACTCTAGTGGACAGCAGAAGAACAGCAGGTTAGTCATACTCTTAAACCCTGAGGTCACCAATAACCCTGAATAAAATTCTTGTGTTGGTGTGTTTAACCTGAGATTAACATAAAACTGTCAGTGAGTTAAGAGAGATTACTGTAATCTGTTTTTGAAGTGTACTTTTTCCCTCTGTGTGTGTGTGTGTGTGTGTGTGTGTGTGTCCTACATTAGCAGAGAACTCTAAGGGTCAGAAAGCAATAACAGAGAGGCCACATGACAGGGCAGAATCTCTTTTCTTTCCCGTCGTCCTATTGGCCAAACCAACAGTAGCAATAATACACTGAGATGGGAGATGTAGAGATATGAGATAATATCTGTGTGTGTGTGTGTGTGTGTGTGTGTGTGTGTGTGTGTGTGTGTGTGTGTGTGTGAGAGTGTGTCTGCACACATGTGTGTGCTTGTGTAGGTGTGTGTGTGTGTGTGTGTGTGTGTGTGTAAGTAATTCAGTGAACCAGCTGAGAAGATGATGATTCTTTAGACATACAGTGGGGAAAATAAGTATTGAACACGTCAACATTTTTGTCATTTAACATATATTTTGATGGAACTATGGACCTGAGATTTTCACCAGTTATCAGTAACAACCCAAGTAATCCATACATACAAAGAAATCAAGGCAACTGTGATCACAAAACAAGTTATATCTAATAAAGTGGAATGACGCAGGGAATAAATATTGAATGCATGAAGAAAAAGAGGTGCAAAAGGCAGAGAAAGCCAAGAAACCAGTTGAAATCCATCAGAATTTAGAAAGCCATCCCATCCTCCATTAGTGCAAATTAATTTCAGCTGGTTAAGTCTTGACTGATAGCCTTTAAAAAGGTCTGTGAATATCAGATTGTCACACCATAAAGAACTTATGATGGGTAGAAGCAAAGAGCTCTCTCTAGACCTTCGCAAACTTATTGTTGCAAAACATAATGCTGGCATTGGTTACAGGTGCATTTCTAAACTACTGAATGTTCCAGTGAGCCCTGTTGGAGCCATCATTCAGAAGTGGTAAGAACATCATTTTACCATAAACTGGCCACAGCCAGGAGCTAGTCACAAAATTTCTGACAGAGGAGTCAAAAGATTAATCATAAGAATTATCCAAGAGCCAAAAACCACTTGTGGAGAGCTCCAGAAAGACCTGGAGTTAGCAGGCACTTTTGTTTCAAAGAAAACAATAAGTAATGCACTCAAACGACATGGGCTCTATGCCTACTCATCTTGCAAGACTCCACTGCTGAAGAAAAAGCATGTTGAAGCTTGTTTAAAGTTTGCTGCACTACATTTGGGTCTGGTCAGATGAGACCAAAATTGAGTTTTCTGGATGCTACAACACACAGCATGTTTGGATGAGAAATGGCACTGCACATCCCTTCATGGCGTGGGGGTGTTTTTCAACACATGGTACAGGCAGACTTCATATAATTGAAGGAAAGATGAATGGACAAATGTACAGAGACATCTTTGATAAGAACCCATTGCCATCTGCCAAGATGCTGAAGATGAAACAAGGGTGGACAAATGATCAAATGAGCAAATGATCCCAAATACACAGCCAAGGAACTCTCAACTGCCTCCAGAGAAGGAAAATAAAGCTGCTAGAATGGCCCAGTCAGTCACCTGACCTGAATCCAGTTGAAAATCTACGGAATGAACTGAAGATCAGAGTTCATAGATGACACCCATGTAATCTTCAAGATTTGAAGACAGTTTGTATGGAAGAATGGGCTAAAATCACTCCTGAGCAATGCCTGCACCTAGTTTCTCCATACAGGAGATGTCTTGAAGCTGTTATTACCAACAAAGGCTTTTCTACCAAATATTAAATAAATTTCACCAAGTGTGTTCAATACTTATTCCCTGTGTCATTCCACTTTATTAAATATAACTTGTTTTGTGAACACAGTTGCCTTGATTTCTTTGTATGTTTGGATTACTTGGGCTGTTACTGATATCTGGTGAAAATCTCAGGTCAATGGCTCTATCAGAAATATGTTTAATGAGAAAAATGTTGATATGTTCAATACTTATTTTCCCTGGTGTATAAGAGTTTCAGCAGAACTTATTTGAGGTATTTTGTCAATGTTGCAACAAGGATTAGTCATCAGTCTTTCAACCATCTACTCTACATATATATGAACATTCACCATTGATTTTTTTTTTTTTTTTCCCCATTGGGATCACAACAAAAACTGATAAGACGGGTGGGGTGTCTCCTTTTCCTCACGTTCACATTCATGGTGCCAACATAAAAAAATCTCATAAAGCTCAAATATTTAAAGGTTGAACAAATTCAGCATGAGTAAAACAGTAAGATAAACATGTAAATTTACTGAACATTTCTCATCAAACCTTGCCGCTGCATTAATCCAGAGTTAGTAAATTTGTGATGTTTTTCAATATTTTGAAGTTTTATGTACTTTTTGAAAATGTTGTAAATTTCTTGTTTTTTTCTCTCATATTTGTGATATGGATAGCACTGTTTTTTTTTTCTCTCTGTGTGTAAAGAATTCAGAGTCAGAGAAGAGAGATGACAATCCATAGATGAAGCCAAACCAGCCAGCGTCCACAGTGAAAAAAATAATTGATGGAAAACCTGTCTGTATTAAAGGCCTTGTAATTTAAGAAATAGTGTCATAAATGTAGCAGTACAGGGACGTGGAAGGGTCACAGTGAGAGAACCAAGGAACAGAGATGGAAAAAAAACATCCTCACATCATCATTTTCCTTCCATCAGTGTCAGAGTGAAGCACCAATTTACTGTCCAAATCCTGCTGTGATTGGAGCCTGGAGTGGCCGAGGATGACGAAGTGAAATGATGATGGATGGAGAGAAAATGAAGAAGAGGAGGATCGATGAAAAAACGGTGAAGGCAGACCAGGGGTCAGAACCTCTGCTGCAGTGAGCCACGTTCCTGAGCAATTCATGTCCAAAAAATCTGGGGCCCCTGAACATAATAATAACACATAAGACTTACAGTATATAGCACTTTACTAGGTACTCAAAGATGCCTTAGGGAAGTCCAGCAAAACATATTTGATCCTTACAATAATTGCATTAACTCCACAATTACCCATGAACTAATATAAACACACAGCTGTCTGTGTCCCTTCAGCACATTGCTGTCCAATGATTACATCATCAAGCACTTCTTTGTCTCTGTGGGAATGCCACAAGACAAAAAGGCACTCTGCAGGGAGAACATGAGTGCTTTGGAATGCTCATCTATCAGCACTATGGACAGCACATGCCTCTACCGTGCTACTCCACCACAAATACTCTCACAGTACACACTGCATGGACGTGCAGCTTGAATCTGCCGTACATTCGATCCGACTGTTCCTCATTCCAGTTACAGTGGGATTAGATCTTTGCTGTGCTCTTTTCTTGGTGGCTTTTTGGTGCTTCTTGCTGGCTTGGTATGATCTATGACCTAGACACTGACAGCCTGACAGATGAAATGGTGTGAGAGGTTCACATGGCAGAGATGTCCAAGACAGACAGAAAACACCTCAACAGCACACATACAGTACGTCTGCCCAATGTAAAAAGTTTCTTTTAGACGTTGCTTGAACATTGGCAAGATATTGGCAAAATATTGGCTAGACATCAGCGTTACGCCATTGACAACTGATTTTCAGTCTTATAGAGGTCCTTTGCTCATTGGAAAGACATTGCTAGCCGTCTGTATAATGCCGACAACTAGCCAATGTCTTGCCAACGTGCAAACAATCTGTATAAGATGTATTCCTGATGCAAACTTGCTGACATTGACCCAACGTATGTGTGCTGTTGAGGCAGACAGAAAAGAAACAGAAGACAGACAGTTGGACCATCAGGCAGTGACAGCAGTTGCTGCAGGAGGCTGCAGGTGAAGCCCAAACAAACTTTCATCAGAGTATCACAGGATTCAGTCAGAGAGCCACAGAGAGGTGAACACACTTAGAAACATGCCATAGGACTGCAGGAGTCTCACTCAGATTTAAAATCCCCTCTCATCTGCCAGTAAACATCCGCAGGCTCTGTGTGTGTGTGTGTGTGTGTGTGTGTGTGTGTGTGCGCTTCATTAGCTTTCTGTCGGTCTGTGTAATGATCAGTCTCTGATTTCTAACAGATTTCTGATTAAACTACCAGTATTACATCAGAACTCATGTCTAAAACCTCTCTTTTTAAAGGCTGATTTAATTGAGTAAAGACTAAAGTCACATTACCACCCCTGAATTTAAACAGAAATGACACACGTTTTATTTGAGAGTATCATTAGCATGTGTGATGACTCTAATGAGAAACTAACCGAGGTTAAATTTAAGAAGTGTGAAGGCGCAGAAATTTAATCTCTCCGTAGGATGCGGAGCTCAGGTATGACTGGACGGCTGTGTGTGTCAGAATGGCTCCTCGTTAGAAGAGGTTAATGAGCAGGAAACAGAAACAGGAGGTAACAGTGTACTGCATCGACCGCGATGATAAAACACGTTGGGGGGCACGGCAGATGAAGTCAGACTGAACCGCAGCACAGAGGAGTGTAAGGATGTAGTGGACACAAACGGTGACACAGGGCAGCCCTGGTCCAACTGGGCTGGCCTTAAAATAACCGTTTCTTTTAGCATTTTTAGCTCACTTTGTTCATCTTCAGCCGTTCTGGTTTGAGGCTAACCTTTTTTGTAAGATTAGGGTATTTTAGCATTTAAGATAACATGTTTCCAGTTTAAGCAGATATTTAGGATTTTAAGCTAACTTTCTACAGTTTGTGATTTCTGCTTTTATGAAAAGACTTTATAAGATTAGGTTATTTTAGCTTAGCATTTTTATAGTTTCAGCTTATGGTTAGCATTTTCAAACTTACTTTGTGCAACTTGGATCAATTTTCCCTTTTATCCTAAAATGATTAGCCTGTTTTAGCAATCTAGCTAGCAATTTTTTTTTTTTTTTTTTAATGGTTAAACTCATACTTAAGATTTTGAGCTAACTTTCTTATAACTGTCATTTCCGCTTTTACGCTAATATTTATAATGCTTAGGCTATGTTAGCATTCAAGCTAGCTTTTTTCAAGGTTGAAATATTTATTTAGTAGCTGATTTTTGATCATTTAAACTATTTATGCTTTTCTGCTCACTGTAAAACCAAATTAGTTCACAGAACTCAAAACTTATGTGGAAACCGATTACCTAATAAATTTTAAGTAATTTTTTTTTTGAGTAATCTTAAATTAAAACATTTAAAACAAAATGCTGAAGATGTATTTTTTAAGTAAAGTTTACTCAAAAAAAATCATTTAATTTACTTAAAATCTATTAGGTAATCGGTTTCCACATAAGTTTTGAGTTCTGTGAACTATTCGGTTTTACAGTGTGCTTATATGTCAAAGATTAGGCTATTTTCACAATGTAGCTAGAATTTTAAGTTTTAACCTTATAGTTAGCATTTTTCTTAGCTAATTTTGTACAACTTCAAGCTATTTCCACTTTTAGAGCAGCAGTGTTAACGATTTAGCTATTTTAGCATTCACAATTATTTTAAAGCAACATATTACAGCCTGTTGAAGCATTTTTGGAAAACATTACAGGAAGCAGCATTCACACCACATTTTTGCTAAGAAATGCAAATTTTTCTAGTTTTATATAATCATACATTGCATTTATTCAAAATTACACTTTATACAAATTTAACTAATTAATTGCATATTTTCTATAATTGTGATTACCTGCTAAAATGACATGACAATGAAAATCAAGTATTTTTAATCAATTTTTAATTGCATTTTTATATAACATAACGGTGACCCTCATATTAAAAAAAAAATAAATAAATACTGCCGTAGTTTCTGAATTTGAGAAAAATGGGAAAAAAATAAAGTGTCACTGTCTTACTTGGACCAGCAAACAGAGGTTAGGTTTTTAAACAAAGTAAACTGAGCTTCAAAAACAGTTCCATTTTAACATTTTACATTTTTTTGTAGTGTTTAAACTTTAAAATTGGGAAAAGACCCTTTTAAACCCTGAAAAACAACAAGAAAACAACAAAATTTAACATCTTTTCCACTGACTCAGCTACTGAGACAACCAATGCCAAGTGAGCTGCAAACATTTCCATTTTAACTGTTCTTTTAACAGTTTGCAGTCTGATTTGTGTAAACTTTGCAAATGTAAGCCGTGAAAAACAACAAGGCCTACTCTTCTTTTACACTGAGCCAACTGTAAGGACTCAGAGACAAAATCATTACATGACACACCGCAAACACTCCAGACAATTTACCTGCAAGGTTCAAGTACTTCCTCAAACTTCTGCAGCTTTGCCAGCTCAGATCATGTCACCATGGTAACGTTGGTTTTTGCTGTGCCATAGCAGCCATCTGTGGAGCTTTATTTCGCTGGATTCATTTTATCATCTCCAGTGTAGAATTCAATCTTGTTTCAGTAATCACCCATAAAGACCACGTACTGTACTTTCTGCAGTGTGTTCATCTCCTCCACTTTCCCATTGTCAAAAAAAGTCTCTCTTCTTGACATAACGGTTTTCTGCGAAAGAAGACTGTAAGATGAATCGTATGACATCTCTCAGTCCTTCATCTTCACCTGTGTTAACTGGGTGACAGTTCCTGGCAATCCAATTTGGTAATTTCACTTTATTACAAGTTTGTTTACCTAATGACCCACATCGAGTGGTACACTGAAGAGACCCGGATGTCTTTCAATGGCGCCCGGGCGCTCTGTTCTCAGGCGATGGGCAGCACAGTGGTGCAGTGGTTAGCACTGTTGCCTTACAGCTAGACGGTTCCTGGTTCGAATCCCCAGGCTGGCAGGGGTTGGAACCTTTCTGTGTGGAGTTTGCATGTTCTCCCTGTGCTGCGTGGGTTTACTCCGGGGGCTCCGGTTTCCTCCCACAATCCAAAGACATGCATGTTAGGTTAATTGGCTGTTCTAAATTGTCCCTAGATATCTGTTTCCTATAGGCCCTTAGAATAGAGGGTTAGTACTAGTGAAAGCGCTTTGAGTGGTCTTTGTGACTAGAAAAGCGCTATATAAGTGCAAGTTAGTTAGTTAGATAAAACAGATGAGCAGCTTCGATGACAAAATTTAGTGCTGCAGAACACACATACAACCCCCACCTTATCCAAAGAGCCATGTGGTGAATTTGAACTATCCATCTGAGAGTGTTTCTTTTTCCCTCTCCATCATTAGCACGTAGCCACAGGAAGCAGCACCCGTGAAAACCAGCCAGGCTTGAGACTAATCAGCGCCACCAACTGGCTGGAGTGTTGACAGGAGATAATGCAGGAAAATAACAGGAAGCGACATGAGGGTGTTTATTTTTTTAATGCGTTGATTAAACTAAGTTAATCAAAAAAGTTAACATGCTGACATTTCCAGTCCTGATGAGATTAAATAAAAATTAAAAACTGAACTCTCCCAAAGAGACTGACTAGTCCAGAGTAACAGTACCCAGAGAAATTAAATTTCCTTCCCAGAACACCTGGGGCATCGCTGCATCAGATGTCACTAACATTTTAGGACTAGACCGAAAAACTCCCCAGAAGCCTCAACTCCCCTCAGCATGTAAAGAACTGGTTCACTTCTGCAAACAGGGCAGAAACCGCATCGTTACTAAGGGTGTTATTAATGTCAAGCAGGACTACCTGTGTCACTGTCCCAGTGATTGATCTGCAGTTACGATATTTATCTACTATTACTACATTTGTGTCCTCTCGCGGATGCCCCATCAGGAGATGTTCCATGCCACCAGGTGGGCGAGTTATGTGAAGGTCAGCTAAACCAGCCTAACTCAGCTCGCCTGTCTTCCAGTGTGACCAACGGACCATCCTGACAAGAATATAACACATTAATCTCACCTGGGAGTGAGACATGAAGACTAATAAAGCTGTTGGGAACATGGACGTCTACAGGGGTGATTAGAATATAGAATACCCATAAAAATTGTGGTTTGATAGCTAAACTAACTGTGTTGACTGTGTTTCATTTTGGGGGCATGTCTACATCTGCCATCATTAAATGGGGAGGAGATAAAGATAGAGGGTGGTATCTAGAGCATTAAAACAGACTGTCTGCATTTGCTGTGAAAATGTTGTTGGATGGAGAACCAAATCCAGACCAGACTTTCTGTTTGTTGCTCATTTAGAGTTTGTGATTGAGACAGAAAAGTGAAACAGTGATTTTCTGTAGTGAATGAAAGACGTGTCACCTCCCTCACTGGTAGGATGTAATTACATCAACTCTGTTGGTGTATAAATGGTGTTGTGGGTCTCCTTTGTGTGAGCACATGGGTGATTTTCTCAGAGCTGTGATAGGACGCCGTGCTGTGACTGCAGGCTGTTGTTAGTCAGCTCACATCAGTTCACCGGCAGTCCTGTCATCACACAGCTAAATAATGTCAGCTGGTAAATCATAAACAGGACAGGCTGGGAGATTGTGTTTGGTCAGGGTTTAGATGGGAAGTGGGCAGATGATTGGAGGATATCTGGATGGTATTTCTTTGGTGTTTGAGCCGTCTTTGGTTCTACGACTGGAAGAAGCTTGTGTTATGATCTGGTGAGCACACTCCCCCTCCCGTCCTGTGGGAGGGTCCCCGGCTCTGCAGGTAATCAATACACCTGCGTGAGTGGACACACCTGCTGTCTCCTCACTGCCAGCACTTAAAAGGACCAGTCTGTGAACGCTCCAGCGCTGGCTCGTTGGGTATACTGCCATTAAGAATTAAGTAAGTAAAGTTTTAATTATCCCGGAACCCAGTGAATAATCTGTCTCTCTCTTTCTCCTTCTCAGGTTACTGCCATCTGCGGTGTGTCCCCAGGGGTTAGTTGTGCGGTCACTTGCTCCTTCACCATCGTCTTCACTTCAGATCACCTACTCCACCCGGTCAGACATCTCACCAGCCCTACCCATCCGCAGCTTCCATCCCCATTCATTCTTGCCTTCCTGGGTTCCTCGTCGGGCTCTCTGCTCTCACTCATAAGAGTGTTTTTCCCCAATGATTCATTATTACCTTCCTCCCTCCTCGCTCTAATCTGCTCTCTCCCTCCTTACAGGCTGGGCTCTCCTCTGGCGAGTTAGGTGTTGTTTCTGCTAATTTTGCTCCAACTCTTTTCAATAAAATTGTGTGCTAAACTTTGCCTGTCTGTGTTGTGTGCACTCTCTGGTGTAGCATCTTGCATGTGGGTTGATATTTCTAGTAATCATGACAGAACGAGCCAGCCACGAATTAGGCTCAGCAGGTGCTACATCAGTGGAGCACTCCGTCATTTACCGCCTTGATGTTACAGAGAGGCAGGTGTCCGTGCTGACTGAACAGCTGCAGACCGACCATTATGTAGCAGCTGAGCACGGTCACTGAACACCTTAGTTACATGTCTTGTTCAGGCCCTCTCCCTCCGCCTGCCATTCCAGTTTCTTCCACCATCCGCTGAACCACCTCCGTTCCCTCACCTGTCCCGTATGCAGGGGAGGTGGGGAAATGTAAGGGGTTTCTGTGTCAGGTTCAGCTGTATCTGCGGCAGGTAGGCGGGGAGTACCCGGACGACACATCTAAAATTCACTTTATGACCCTCCTGCTGCGAGACCGAGCCCTCAGCTGGGCTCAGTCTATTTTAGATTTATTAACGAGTTTTCCTGGGCTTTCGATTGCTCGGAGAGCGAGGGCAACATCACGAGTCGCGTTTTGTCACTCCGCCAGGGTAGTCGGTCAGCAGCCGATTACTCTGTGGAATTTCAGGTCGTCGCGGCAGATTCTGGTTGGAATCACGTTTCCCTAAGAAGCGCCTTCCTCCAGGGTCTCAATGCCAACTTTCGCGATGACCTGGCGATTCATGCTGCTCCCTCCTCCCTGGATAAGCTTATCAATCAAGCCGTTAGTTTGGACAACCACTACCGCAAGCGGGCGAAGGAGCGGAAGGCCTCCTCTGGCCCGCCCGTCTCACGCATGTTCTCCCCAGCTACTGGCATAGTTGAGACCGACTCCTCTTCCGAGGCTATGGTGCTTGGCCGAGTCCGATTGGCTCCGGAGGAGCACCAGCGATGGAGGAGAGCCGGTGCTTGCATGTACTACAGCTTGCTTGAGCACAAGATATTGAATTGCCACCTTAAGGCAAAAGATGCCCGTCAGTAGCCGTGGGGGGTCTGATGGGTGGGAACTCTATTCATCCCCCGGGTAACTTTTCCATTCTGGCCCTCATTCAGCTGCCGGGGGTTGAGAGGAGGGTTTCAGCATTAACTGACTCAGGGGCAGAGCAAAATTTCATCTCTTTGCGACTTGTGCAGGAAATTGGCATTCCCACAACTAAACTGCCGGCTTTGCTAAACGTTGAGGCATTATCTGGTAGTTGTGTGTTATCTATTACTGAGAGCAGAGAGAAGGACAGATCTCTGCAGCCATACATAGACTTCCATGAGTTAAATGTCATTACCGTCAAAGATAAATACCCTTTTCCCCGATCAACTCCGCATTCGAGCTCCTTCAGTGCGCGAGGGTATTTACTAAATTGGATCTGCATAATGCGTATCATTTAGTCCGCATTCATGAGGGGGACGAATGGAAGACGGCATTTAACCCTTTAACATCCTTGGTTTCATGGACAGATAGTGTCCCCACTGTCTGTGGCACAGTTCTACGCTTGTCATGTCATGTGATGTAATAAAAATATTCAGTTGTACTAAGTATTCCATCTCACACGGTGGCAGACACGTATAACTTACTGCACTTGCCTTGGAGGACTCATGGCCCCCAAATCACCCCCCTCAAAACCTCACTTCTGGACACCACAGAAGAAGAGTTTGTAAACAGACGATGTGCGCGATTGCAAGGAGGAGGAGGCACTTGCTCCCAAATTTGCCAACTATGATTCTAAAAAGAGATTATTTAGTTTATGAAGGTAAATATCTACATTTTGTAATAACAGAGGGTGGGCAAAACTGGTTGATGTTCACCTGCCATCGACCCCAGCACCATGTGACTGGAGAGAATAATCGCGCCGGTTCCGTGTAGTCATATAAGATAAATAGCAGCGGAATAAACGTGAAATTGAGTTGGAATAATCATAACAGTTTCTGGATGTAGGAGAGAAAGCAACTAACCGGGAAAGGAAAAAATAACGACCAAGATGCCACAAAAGGATGAAGCAAACAAGCCGCCTGGCCAGCGGTGTGACAAATGTCTTTGTTTACATTGTACTGATTTTCTGGTTCATATACTTTGAAGATAACAAAATGCCCAAAACAAAAAACAGTGACCAAAAAAAAAAAAAAAAAAAATTCTTTGTGTAAATATGTTCAAAGTCCACTTTTGACTGAAAGTTGTGTAATTCGATATGGCTGCTGTGGCATTATGCAAATTAGGTGCGTAAATTTACTCCTATCTCAAACTTTGGATCATATTCTACATCTTTCTAATTGACAGTAAGCCATTATCTCTTACCACCTTCAAGTTATAGCTTTTGAAATGTCTGACATCCGAACTGAATATTTTCTTGAAAAAAATCTGACCACTTGGGGCTGACACCGCAACGGAGTGCCATAGGCAGTCAAACAGTTAAAACTCACCTGGGGCAGTTTGAATATCTTGTGATGCCCTTTGGACTCACCAACGTCCCTGCTGTCTTCCAGTGAATGATTAATGACATCCTGCGTGATATGGTTACTCAATTCCTTTTTGTCTACCTTGACGATATTTAAATTTTTTCGCGCAAGCCAAAGGAGCACTCAGTCCATGTCAGGGCCATGTTACAGCGGCTCCTGGAAAACCAGCTCTTTGTGAAGGCCAAAAAGTGCGAGTTTTTTACCAGGTCCACTTCCTTCCTGGGCTTTATTGTTGGTGAGGGAGAGCTGAGGGCTGATCCAGCCAAGGTGAAAGCTGTGCTTGATTGGCCAACACTCCAGTCCTGTAAGGAGCTCCAACGCTTCCTAGGATTTGTTAATTTCTACCGTCGTTTCATTAGAAATTACAGTGGGGAAGGACAGCCTCTTACGCAGCTGACCTCGGTCAAGGTGCCTTTCACCTGGTCCGAGGCAGCTGAACGGGCCTTCTTTAAACTGAAGAGCCTATTTTCCAACACTCCCATCTTGGCCCAGGTTGACCCAAAGCTCCATTCATTGTAGAGGTGGACGCTTTTGATTCGGGGGTGGGTGCTGCCCTCTCGCAGCACTCGACTGCCGATCAGAAGCTCCACTCATTCGCATATTTTTCTCGGCAAGAACTACAATGTATGGGATCGAGAGATCTTGGCCATTAAATTGGCTCTGGAGGAGTGGAGACAGTTGCTGGAGGGAGTGGTTCATCCTATCTTTGTATGGACCGACCATAAAAATTTTGAATATCTTCGGCTGGCCCACTGATTAAATGCCCGGCAGGCCCATTGGGCCTTATTCTTTATTAGATTTAATTTTACCATCACCTTTAGGCCGGGCTCCCGCAATATCAAACCTGATGCTCTCTCCCGCCAGTTTACCTCTGACAACTCAGCCCCCTCCTCCCTCTCCCAACCCATTGTGCCCCCCTCATGTATTTTAGGTGCTCTTGCCTGGGAGATCGAGCAGAGGGTCCGAGAGGCCCAGGCCACTGAGCCCAAATCCGAGGGAGAACCTGAGGATCGCTGTTTGTCCCGGCCGGCCTCCGCAATGAAGTTGTCAGGTGGGGTCATACTAGTCATTTTGCCTGTCACCCAGGGGTTTCCCGGACCATCGATCTCATACAATGAGTGTTCTGGTGGCCCACGCTGTGGACGGACATCCAGGATTATGTCAAAGCGTATCAAGTATGCACCAGAAATAAATCTGACTCTTCTCCTACCTCCAGTCTGCTTCATCCCTTCCCGATTCCCAGCTGCCCCTGGTCACATGTAGCCCTGGACTTAGTCACTGGGCTTCCCCCTTCTAATGGTAACACTGTCATCCTCACCATTGTCGACTGATTTTCTAAGGCCATTCATTTAGTACCCCTCCCCAAATTGCCCTCCACCTCAGAAACTGCTAGCCTTTTCACTAACCACGTCATCCACCTTCATGGCATTCCCCTGGACATTTTGTCTGACCGGGGGCCACAATTCACATCTCAAGTATGGAAATCTTTTTGCTGTGCCCTGGGCACCTTGGTCAGCCTGTCATCAGGATATCACCCTCAGAGCAACAGGCAGGTTGAGTGCGCCTACCAATCCCTGGAGGCTGTCCTCAGATGTGTGGCATCCTGCAACCCATCTACATGGAGCACTCATCTGACCTGGGTGGAGTACGCCCACAACTCTGCAGTTTTGTCAGCTACTGGATTAACACCCTTTGAGGCATCGATGGGGTACCCCCCCCCCGTTGCCAATGGCAGAGAGGGAGGTCACTGTGCCATCTGTGAAGGCCCACACTCGCCGTTATCATCGCCTTTGGAGGGGCCACCAGTGCTGCGCTCTCCCGCTCCACCAAACTGAACCAACAGTACGTGGACCGCAGGTAGGTGCCAGCCTCCAGATATACAGTTGGGCAGAAGGTGTGCCTGTCGGCGGATCAGGTGCCTCTAAAGATGGAATCTCGTAAGCTGTCACCTCGCTTCCTGGGACCGTTTTCCATCTCCCGAATGATGTGACAGTCCGTCTGGAGCTTCCGCCAACTCTCCATATTCACTCGACCTTACACATATCCAAGATCAAGCCCCTTTCCACCAGTCCTCTCTGCCCCCCCCCCCCGAAGCCTTCTCCCCCCCCTCGGATCCTTGACGGTCAGACCACATACACCGCTCAGAGAATTCTGGACGTTAGCTGTTGGGGCCGGGGGCTGCAATACTTGTTCCACTGGAAGGGCTACGGACCTGAAGAAAGGTCATGGATTCCCCGGCCACACATCCATGACAAGGGGATGGTCCAGGACTTTCACCGAGCCTATCCCAACAAGCCTGGCGGGCTGCCAGGAGGCGTCCCTTGAGAGGGGCGCACTGTTATGATCTGGTGAGCGCACTCCCCCTTCCGTCCCGTGGGAGGGTCCCCGGCTCTACAGGTAATCAATACACCTGCGTGAGTGGACACACCTGCTGTCTCCTCGCTGCCAATGCTTAAAAGGACCAGTCTGTGAATGCTCCAGTGCTGGCTCGTTGAGTATACTGCCATTAAGAATTAAGTAAGTAAAGTTTTAATTATCCCGGAACCCAGTGAATAATCCGTCTCTCTCTTTCTCCTTCTCAGGTTGCTACCATCTCTGCGGTGTGTCACCAGGGTTTGTTGTGCGCTCACCTGCTCCTTCATCATCATCTTCACTCCAGATCATTAACTCCACCCGGGTAGACATCTCAACAGCCCTACCCATCCGCAGCTTCCATGCCCATTCATCCTTGCCATCCTGGGTTCCTCGTTGGGCTATCTGCTCTCACTCCTAAGAGTGTTTTCCCACTAAGATTCATTATTACCTGCCTCCCTCCTTGCTCTAATCTGCTCTCGTCTCCCTCCTTACAGGCTGGGCTCTCCTCTGGCGAGTTAGGTCAAATCAAATCAAACTTTATTGTCATATTGCTGTACATACAACTGTAGTGCAGGCAAGATGAAATTGCGTTTCTCTCGGCATCCATATAAGAAGCAGCATGATTTAAGACACACTCCCACATAGCTCCACCCCCCACCCCCACCCCCCCATCCATTCACACATCCCTGAGACATACTTGGGGAAAAAGAATAACTAACTATAATATACAAAATGTCCGTAGGTGCAGTAGTGTGTATGAGAGATTCCGGGTCAGCTGTTGAGCATCCTGACAGCTTGTGGAAGGAAGCTGTTGATCAGTCTGGTGGTTCTGCCTCTGATGCTCCGGAATCGTTTACCAGATGGAAGAAGTTCAAAGTGTTTATGCAGAGGGTGAGAACGGTCCTTGACAATGTTCAGTGCCCTGCTCCTACAACGGTTCTGAAAAAGTTCTTGGACAGAGGGGAGGGAGACTCCAATTACCCTCTCCGCCCCCTTGACTATCCTCTGCAGGGCTTTTTTGTCTGACATACTGCAGCTGGAGTACCATGTAGCAATGCAGTACGTCAGAACACTCTCCACCACACCTCTGTAGAAGGTCCTGAGGATGCAGATGGGGAGAGAGGCCTGTTTGAGTTTCCTCAAGAAGTGTAGTCTCTGCTGAGCCCGCTTCCTGATCTCCAAGGAATTCTTGCTCCAGGTCAGGTCCTGCGAGATCTGCACTCCGAGGAACTTGATGTTCTCTACTCTCTCCACTAAACGGCCGCCGATGCTGAGGGGGATGTGCTCAGGCTGTGACCGCCGGAAGTCGATAATCATCTCCTTCGTTTTTGTCCACGTGAGTCACCAGATTGTTCTCCCTGCATCAGCCCTCCAGGTCTCTCACTTCTTCCCTGTACATTGATTCCTCATCCCTCTGAATAAGTCCCACCACCGTGGTGTCATCTGCAAACTTAATAATCTGGTTCCCCTTGTGTCTAGATACACAGTCATGTGTTAGAAGTGTAAACAACAGTGGACTGAGTACACAGCCTTGAGGGGATCCGATACTCAGCGTGACAGAGTTGGAGATGTTGTTTCCAACCCGGACAGACTGAGGTCTCTCAGTCAGGAAATCCAGAATCCAGAGACATGTGGCCGTGTTCAGACCGAGAAGGAGTAATTTCTCCATCAGTCTCTGGGGAATAATGGTGTTGAATGCTGAACTGAAATCAATGTACAGGAGTCTGGCGTAGGTGTCTTTCTGGTCCAGGTGGGTGATGACAGAGTGTAGGGTGGTGACTATAGCATCCTCCGTGGAGCGGTTTGAACGATATGCAAACTGGAGCGGGTCGTGTGATGCAGGGAGGCAGGCTGTAATGTGTGGTTTGACAAGCCTTTCAAAACACTTCATCACAATTGGTGTCAGTGCAACAGGACGATAGTCATTCAAACAGGACACCACTGTTTTCTTTGCCACCGGTACAATGATAGAGGTCTTGATGCATCTGGAACGATGGCCTGACTCAGGGAGATGTTATAAATGTCAGTCAGGACATCCGCCAACTCGCTCGCGCAGTCTTGGAGCACACGTCCCGGAATGTTGTCTGGACCTGCAGCTTTGCGTGGGTTGACTCTGGTTAGGGTCCTCCGTGTGTCCGCTGTGTTGATGGTAAAAGCTGGTCCAACCGATGGTGGGGGTGGGCCAGCCCTCCCTCTGATTGTCGAGTTTGATGCTTCAAAATGTGCAAAGAAGTCATTAAGCCTGTCTGGAAGCGAAGCGTCGTCATCATCGACCCCCTGCCTAGACTTAAAGCCCGTCAGTGTCCGAACTACCTGCCACATCTGCTTGGTGTTCCTAGTGTCACAGAGGTGTCCCTGGATTTTCTCCGCATAGGCGCGCTTTGCCGCCTTAATTCCCTTTGAAAGCGCAGACCTGGCTGAGCGGAGGGCGATCCTGTCCTTCGCTCTGAAGGCTGCATCTCTGGCTGTAAGCAGCGAGCGCACTTCTACAGTCATCCAGGGCTTATGATTACCCCGCATAGTGATGGTCTTCACTGTAGTGAAATCCTCTGTGCACTTCGCGATGTAGCTGGTGACCGTATCAGCATACTCCTCCACATCTGTCTGGTGTTGGTGTTGTTTCTGCTAATTTTGTAGGTGTTGTTTCTGCTAATTTTGTTCCATCTCTTTTCAATAAAATTGTATGTTAAACTTTGCCTCTCTGTGTTGTGTGCATTCTCTGGTGTAGGATCTTGCACGTGGGCTGATATTTCTAGTAATCATGACAGCATGACATGGTTGGAATTTGGAATATTTTTATGCTTTTTTTTGATGGTCTGTGTTTGGTTTGATTGGTTCTTGGATTCGAGACCAAGATTTTTGGATGGTGTTTCCATCATGGGCAGACAGACGTTTGTTTGAGGTTCAAATGGTGTTTAGCTGGTGTTTGGATGACTTTTGATGGTGTTTGGCTTATTTTGGGTTATTTTTAGGAGGCTGGTGTCACGCCGCGCCATTCATCAGCGGCGCCACCTGCTCACGCACCTGACAATCATCAGCGGCGAGGGATAAAGGCCGTCTCGCCCGGAGGCTCGGCCTGAAGCCGTCAGACTTCGTCCCTCACCGTTGTGAGCATACTTCCCTTCAGCGTCACCATTTTGGTAAGAAGATCGCTTACCTCTTTTCTTCAGTCTTCTCCCCTGTGCACAGGTGGATTCCCCAGCGGCGGACATCTCCACTCCATCGCCCAATCCTCGCTGCTGTACAGAGCTCTCCAGGTGGCTGTCTTCCGGGCTTCGCCCCCTTGTTGTGCCAGCTGTCCTGACCCACCAAGTAAGTCCTTCTCTCGCCATAAATCCCTCCTGTGTTGGTGTATGCCCGTCACCCTCTCCCTGTGCTCTCTCCATAGGGTTGCTCGGCTGTACGGTCACCTGCCTCTGTGCCTGGAGCAGACACCATCACCAACACATTTACATCCCGCAGACACACACTCATTCACTCCTGCTGTTAATAAACTCTTTGAACTACTCTAAGCCTGTGTGTGTGCGTCTCCTGAGCCGTGCGTTATGTCAGTACGGCTTCAGCAGAGCGGCTCGGCGGACGGCGGGCTCGCACACCGGTTTTCCACTCTCGAGGCTAGAGTGGATCAAATAGCTTATCAACAACAGGTGATCTTTAATCAATTATTGAATTTAACTAACCGGTTGGGCCGCTTGGATCCTCAACAGCCGTTCCCCCCGGCTCGTCAGGGTGGCGCGGCTCCTGCTGTTCCAGCGGCCGTCCAGCCGGCTCCGGTGGCACCGGTTCGGCTCACACCGATTCCGACCCCCCCGCCCGCTTTAGCGGTAAGCTCGGCGGAGCGCGGGGGTTCATTATGCAGTGTGAGTCCGTGTTCCACCGTGTGCCCGGAGATTTTCCCTCGGATCACAGTCGGATTGGTTACATAGGGAATCTTCTGGAGGGGCGTGCGTTAACTTGGACCTACGCCGTAATGGCGAGGCCCAGTTATGCCACCCTCACCTATGACCAGTTCGTGAGGCGCTTTCTGGAGGTCTTTGACCATTCTCAAACCGAGACGGTCCAGGTCGATCGGCTCCTCGCTCTCCAGCAGGGAGGCCGGTCGGCAGCGGACTACTCGGTCGACTTCCGGGTAGCGGCGGAGGAATTGGGCTGGAGGAACGCTCCCTCTGTGGCCTGTTCCTCCGCAGCCTCAATAGTGATCTGAGGGATGAACTGGCTGGACGGGATTATCCCTGGGACGCTAGCGGAGCTGACATCCTTAGCGATAAGTTTGGATAACAGGCTGCGCGAGCGCTCCTCGGGGCGGAAGTCTTCTTCTTCTCGCCCTCGTGGAGTCTCGCCGCACCTGTTCCAAGCTCGCCCCCCCTGGCGGCGCCGCCAGCATTGTGCCCCGAGGAGTCGGCAGCCGATGGTGACGGGCTGGACCAAGCTTTCCCCTGCGGAGAAACAACGCCGCCGTGAGTTGGGCCTCTGCATGTATTGCGGAGGTGACCAACACACTGTGGAGCGTTGCCCGCGGAAAGCCAGTCGGCGGGGTCCGCGAATCGCTGTAGGGAGCCTCGCGGATCCCAACCGGTTAGACTCTCTCACTCAATTAAAGCTGCCCATCCGTTTTTGCCACAATCCCACTGGGCACCTCACCCACGCACTGGTGGATTCGGGCGCAGAGGGCAGCTTCATTTCACAAGGCCTGGCAACCCGATTGGGCATCCGCTGTCAGGCATTAAAACACCCCATCTCCCTGGTCCATCTCTCCCGTGCCTCCCTTGGGAGAGTTTCTCACCAAACCATGCCTGTCCCAGTCATCATCTCAGGGAACCAACCGGGAGGAGATGGTATTTTACGTCCTGCCCAACTCTGTGTCGCCCGTCATCCTGGGGTATCCCTGGCTACGCCTCCACAACCCTGTCCTGGACTGGAGGTCCGCTGGAGGTATCGGCATGGAGTACCTTCTGTATGGGCACCTGCCTTCAGTCCGCTGCCTGCTCCCCATCCGCGGCTCCCCCTGTGGCGGATACAGCACCTCCGGACCTGTCACTGGTGCCTCCAGAATTTCACGACCTGGGTATGGTATTTAGCAAATCGAAAGCTATGTCTCTTCCCCCGCATCGACCATATGACTGTGCCATCAACCTCCGCCAGGGGGCTCCCCTGCCATCTGGTCGGCTCTACAGCCTGTCGGCGCCGGAGAAGGAGACCATGAATACATACCTGAAGGAATCTCTGAGCGCTGGGATTATTCGCCCATCGTCGTCACCCGTGGGGGGCAGGGTTTTTCTTTGTCGGGAAAAAGGACGGATCCCTCTGCCCCTGCATAGACTACCGAGCGCTGAATGACATCACTGAGAGGGACCGTTACACCCTGCCCCTCATGGACACTGCCTTTCACTCCCTCCAGGGGGCGACCTGGTTTACCAAGCTGGATTTATGCAGCGCTTACCACCTCGTCCGGATCCGGGAGGGAGATGAATGGAAGACAGCCTTCCGTACCCCGAACGGCCACTTTGAGTATCTCGTCATGCCCGTTCGGGCTGACCAACGCTCCTGCCGTCTTTCAGCGCCTCATTAATGACGTCCTCCGGGATTTCATCGGCCTTTTTGTGTTCGTCTACCTGGATGACATCCTTATCTTCTCCAGGTCCAGGGACGAGCACCAGGTCCATGTGAGGCGGGTCCTCCAAAGACTGCTGGAGAATCGTCTGTACGTGAAGGCTGAGAAATGCGAATTCTACGCTAGGACCACATCCTTCCTGGGATTCATCATCGCTCAAGATCAGGTGCTCCCAGACCCAGAGAAGGTGAAGGCGGTGGTGGAGTGGCCTACTCCTGCATCCCGGAAGCAGGTGCAACAGTTTGTTGGCTTCGCCAATTTTTACCGCCGCTTTGTCCCAAATTTCAGCTCGATCGTCGGACCGCTGACCCGCCTCACGTCCCCGAAGGTCCCGTTCCGGTGGACTGAAGAGGTCGCTGCTGCCTTTAGGGCGCTGAAGGCGGAGTTCTCCTCCTCCCGGGTCCTTCGCCAGGTCGACCCCGCGCTGCAGTGCATTGTGGAGGTGGACGCATCGGACACGGGAGTGGGAGCAGTGTTATCCCAGCGGTCACCTGACGATGGCGCCAAACGGCCGTGCGCCTTCTTCTCCCGGCGCCTGTCCCCGGCGGAGAGGAACTACGATGTGGGGGACAGAGAGCTCCTGGCCATTAAACTCGCCTTACAGGAGTGGCGCCACTGGCTAGAGGGGGCGGACCTGCCGTTTGTGGTCCTGACGGACCACAAGAACTTAGAGTATTTACGATCTGCCAAGCGCCTGAATGCCCGCCAGGCGCGCTGGTCTTTGTTCTTCGCCAGGTTCCGCTTCTCGATCACCTTCAGGCCGGGCTCCAAAAAACGGCCTGCCTGACGCCCTCTCTAGGCAGTTCACCCCCCGTGGAGGCTGAGGAGACGCCCCACACTCTATCCTGCCCAGGGTCGTGCGTCCTCGGTGCCATCTCTTGGGACATTGAAGACAAGATCCGGAAGGCGCAGGAGGTGGAACCTGATCCTGGCGGCGGACCGGAGGGAAGACTGTTCGTCCCATCTGCGGTCCGAGGAGAGGTCATCCACTGGCTCCACACCTCCCGGCTCACCTGTCATCCCGGCCCTCTCGGATGATCAGCCTCCTCCAGCGGTCCTTTTGGTGGCCAGGCCTGCGGAGGGATGCAGCCCGCTACGCCCGGGCTTGCCCAATCTGTGCCACCAGCAAGTCGGGAAATGCCCCCCCAGCGGGTCTGCTCCAGCCTCTGCCCGTCCCCGGCAGGCCCATGGTCGCACATCGCACTGGACTTCGTCACCGGACTCCCCGTTTCCAACTCCTTTGACACAGTCCTGACCATTGTGGACCGTTTCTCCAAGGCGGCGCACTTCGTTCCCCTGCGAGGGTCTCCCTACTGCCCTGGAGACGGCGGGCCTCCTCGTCCAACACGTGGTCAGGCTGCACGGGATTCCGGTGGACGTGGTCTCGGACCGGGGCCCCCAATTTTCATCCGAGGTTTGGAGATCCTTTTGTAACGCCATCGGAGCCAAGGTGAGCCTCTCCTCCGGCCATCACCCCCAGTCTAACGGGCAGTGTGAGAGGACCAATCAGGAGCTGGAGGCTGCCGCTCCGCTGTGTTACTAGATCCAAGCCGACGTCCTGGAGCAACCATCTCGCCTGGGTGGAGTATGCCCACAACACCGCCCGCTCTTCTGCAACGGGGATGTCCCCCTTCAAGGCGTCCCTGGGTTACGACCCCCCGCTGTTTCCAGCGCAGGAGAACGAGGTGACTGTCCCCTCTGTTAGGGCGCACCTTAGGCAGTTCCGCTCCACCTGGGCTGCCGCGCGTCATGCGCTTTTACGCACGGCGGAGCGCAACAGGACCGTGGCGGACCGGCACAGAAGACCTGCCCCGGCGTACAGAGTTGGGCAACTCGTGTATGTGTCTACCCAGGACGTCACATTAAAAGGCGAGAGGAGGAAGCTGGCACAGCGATTCATGGGTCCCTTTCCCATCACCCGGATCATCAACCCGGTGGCTGTGCGCGTGGCTATTCCCCCCTCCCTCCGCATCCATTCCACTTTCCATGTGTCGAAGGTGAAACTGGCAGTCACTGACCCCCTTTGCCCTCCTCCTGCAGCGCAACCGCGCCCCGGATGATTGGTGGCCATCCGGCCTGGTCCGTCTCCTCCATCCTGGACTCCCGGCGCCGAGGTCGTGGGTTCGCAATACCTGGTGGACTGGGTGGGCTATGGGCCCGAGCATCGACAATGGGTGCCCCCGTCGTTTGTGTTGGACCCATCGCTCATCGCGGACTTCCACCGAGCGCACCCGGATAAGCCATCGCCAGGAGGCGCTGCTAGAGGGGGGAAGTACTGTCACGCCGCGCCATTCATCAGCGGCGCCACCTGCTCACGCACCTGACAATCATCAGCGGCGAGGGATAAAGGCCGTCTCGCCCGGATGATCGGCCTGAAGCCGTCAGACTTCGTCCCTCACCGTTGTGAGCATACTTCCCTTCAGCGTCACCATTTTGGTAAGAAGATCGCTTACCTCTTTTCTTCAGTCTTCTCCCCTGTGCACAGGTGGATTCCCCAGCGGCGGACATCTCCACTCCATCGCCCAATCCTCGCTGCTGTACAGAGCTCTCCAGGTGGCTGTCTTCCGGGCTTCGCCCCCTTGTTTGCCCAGCTGTCCTGACCCACCAAGTAAGTCCTTCTCTCGCCATAAATCCCTCCTGTGTTGGTGTATGCCCGTCACCCTCTCCCTGTGCTCTCTCCCATAGGGTTGCTCGGCTGTACGGTCACCTGCCTCTGTGCTGGAGCAGGACACCATCACCAACACATTTACATCCCGCAGACACACACTCATTCACTCCTGCTGTTAATAAACTCTTTGAACTACTCTAAGCCTGTGTGTGTGCGTCTCCTGAGCCGTGCGTTATGTCAGCTGGCTGCTAGGTGTTTTGATGACTTTTGGATGGTGTTTCTTTCACCGGTAGATGGACATTTGTTTGAGGTTTTAATGATGTTTGGTTGATTTTTGGATATTTTTTGGACAATGTATGGCTTGTTTTTGGACATTTTAAGGAGGTTGGTTGCTGGGTGTTTGATGACTTTTGAATGGTGTTTCCATCATGGGTAGATAGAAGTTTATTCAAGGTTTAGATGATGTTTTGATGATGTTTGGGTGATTTTTGGACAATGTTTGGCTGGCGTTTGGACAACTTTTGATGATGTTTGGCTCGTGTTGGGATTTTTGTAGGAGGTTGGTTGCTGGGTGTTTGGATGACTTTTGGATGGTGTTTCCATCATGGGTAGAAGGATGTTTGTTCAAGGTTTTGATGACGTTTTGATGGCTTTTGGATGGTGTTTCTGTGGTGGTTGGAAGAACATTGTTTGGATAAGTTTTGGTTAACATCTGGATATCTTTTGACACTTTCCACATTTCCCTTGTTCAGCTGTTTAAACCTGCTTAAAAATGGGGACAGAAGGGAGACACAGAGAAGGGTTAGGAGGGTTCTTGTGGTGAAGTACTTACAGGTAATAAGAGTAGGAATAAGCATGTCTTCTGAAGTGCGGTGAGATCGATGGTGATGACACAGCAGAAGAAGACAAACACATTTGATTAGTTCACGGTTCAGATGTAATTTAGTCTCACCAGTTTCTAGATGTCCTCATAGGGAGACACTGCTGTCTTGGTTGATTGTGTCTGATTAGGTTTAACCTGGTTGTTGGTTTGTCTCTGTCTGAAGAATTTAGTCAGTTTGGTCAATGAGTCAGACTGGTTGGTGGGAACGTGGAGACATGTGACTTCTCCCGTTTATCCAGTCGGAGTTATATCGTCAACACACACAGTCTAACAACGTCTACATACAACAGCAGAGCTTCAGAGAGGAAAAGCTGAACATAAAGAAAAGCAACACTGACACCTCCATCAGCAGAGAGATGAGGAGAGAGGCAGAGGAGGAGGATGGGAGGAGGGGGAGGAGTAGGGACTTTTTACAGAGTTGACGTTGGATCATTATTGTCTTATCAAAAATATAATGAGAAAATCAGAACCTAGAGTGTTCTGTTGCTTTGTTTCCTTGCTTTAGTTGCAGCAGTTCCTCTTCATTTTGTTTTTAGGTTATTAACAGTCATTGTTTTGTGCAATGCTGCCACCTACTGGACTAGAGTTTCATTACTAGACGCTCATTAAATAAAAAGAACCTATCTGCAGTGTGCTGATTTTGCCAAAAGACAAAGTACAAAAATTCTATTCATCAACAACAGTTAGGCTGTGTGTCCACCAAACGCGTTTTTTGTCGCCCGATCGCCCTGAGCATTTTTTTTTCAGCATTTATGCGCAGTGCTCTGGGGGAAAAAAAAGTCTGTGCCTTGTATCCCAGCAACAGCTTGTCACTCTCAGCTCAGCACTTCCGCTTTTCCTATTGTCAGACTTTCTACTGATTTTTTAATAGCAGTCTCTAAATAACAATGGACAGGAAACGTTTTCTAGCAGCTCTGGATGCAAAATATGATGACACGGAATGCAGGAGTCTGAGTACAGACTAGTACTGGCGTCCTATGTCCCCCACACACAGCAGTTCTGATTGGCTGCTTTAGGTCTGACATTGATGAGCTCAGCTGCAGTCTCTGAAAAGTTGAACTTTTTTCAACTCTGAGCGCCCTGAGTGCCATGACACAAAACGGCCACCGCCGAGAGCGTTTCAGCGCTGAGGGCGCTCAGCGCTGTAAACGCTGGACCATATAGAGAATGAATGGAAAACAGCCGTCCAGAGCTGAAAAAAACGTGTTTGGTGGACACGGAGCCTTAAACAATTCAAAATCACTTCTGCAGTGTTGGGGTTAAGACTGAAATAATGAAAAAAACCAACAAAAAAAGATTACTGTACAGATAATCCCTGGTGCTTCTGTTTACCAGGAACTAAAAACAACGACAGGAAGTGAAGAAGTTTTTCTCCAACTTTGCTTTCACACAACAGTCCATTGACTCTGTGTGTTTGTGTGTGTGTGTTTGTGTGTGTGTGTGTGCGCACGCCCTCTCAACAGATGAAGGATTCATGTGGGGGTAAAGGTGCCAGCAAGCCATTTCACTGAGTCTACGGGGAAATATTTGCGCGCGCGTGCGCACACACACACACACACACACACACACACACACACACACAGTGTGAACGTGAACCCGGCACACAGGTCAGGTATGGACGACACAGATCAATATTTCTGTTTCCAGTAACAGAAGTGTACTGCAGATCCGGGGACAATCTGTGAATATATGTTAAAAAAATAAAGTAGTTTTTGTCTGTGGTCTGAAACACGGTGCTTTTGACAAAAGTGGTTCTTTGTGGGAGAAAAAAGATGCACCACCATCAGTTCACAAGAAGAAAGTCAGAAATATGTTTACAACAAAGCAGTAGTTAATTTGCAAGAAAAAAAAGTAGTCATTAACAAGAAAAGACAGCTCATTTGAGATTTAGTTGCTAGAACTCATCAGAGACATTATGGGGCTCAGTTTTAATTCTCCTGTATAAAGTTTCATCATGTCTGTGTGGGTCAGTCTCCAACCTCTCCAGGGGGACTCAATCAAACATGCTAAAGCCTCATTTAAAAAGCCCCCCTCCCCCACCTGTTTGCACCTGTCCTCCAACAAGTGATTCTTCTTTGTAAACCATCTGACAACCTCCACTATGGAAACAACCAATTTTCATAACTTGGGGTGGAATTGTCTACCTGCTACTTAGGATCTCCATTAACCAGACTTGGAGTTCATTGATTGTTTTGGTTTTCATTCATGCTGACTGAAATAAGAAAATCATACTGTAAAAGTGAAAAATGTCAAGTTTATTTATTTATTTGAATGTGATTGGCATTAAAATGGTTTGTGACCTGGTTTTGAGATGGTTTCTAATCTGGATTTAAATATGTTTCAGATCTGGTTTTAAACTGGTTACTAATCTAGATTTAAACTAGTCTCAAATATGGTTTTAAACAAGTTTCTAATATGGTTTTAAACTATTTTCTAATCTGGATTTAAATTAGGTTCTAATATGGTTTTAAACTATTTTCTAGTCTGGATTTAAATTAGGTTCTAATATGGTTTTAAACGAGTTTCTAATATGGTTCTGAAACTGGTTTCTACTCTGGTTGTAACCTACAGTAGCTTTAATGTATATTAAACTGGTTTCTAATCTGGTTTTAAATTAGTTTCTGACCTGGTCTTTAACTCGCTTCACCATTATTTGTAAGTTTTTGTGCACTGTTTGCGCTTGTGTGTTTTTTCATTAAATATCACAACTAGCAGTTCAGCGTCTGGGTTTCCCTCTCTGCCCCGCAGGGGCGATTCATGACACCTGGTTTAAACTGGATTCCAGTCTGGCTTTAAATTGGTATCTGATCTGGTTTCTAACAACTGGCATCTAATCTGGTGTTAAATTGGTTTCTAATGGTGTCTTAAACTGGTATCTAATCTGGTTTCAAACTGGTTTCTAATGTAGTTTTCAACTGGTATCTACTGTAATGTTGTTGTAAACTGGTATCTGGTTTTAATTAAACTGGTGTCAGCAATGAGTTGGAGCCATGTCCTCGCTTTGTGTAATAATTTATATTTCTTGTCAGCAGGACGTCGTCTCCAACTCATGTCCTCGTTTTAAGTTCATTTTCTGGCCTTGACGCTGTATTTAGTTCCTTTAGCCCTGTTTGTCATAGTCATGTTCTATCTTGGGTTTGAGCTTAATGTGTATTTATGTTCACTTTAGTCTTGCTTGGTCTTTACGTTGTTGAGTTCTTGATTATTCACAGTTGTTTTGTCCATCCATCCATCCATCCATCCATCTTCTTCCACTTAATCCTTTTCGGGTCGCAGGGGAGCTGGAGCCTATCCCAGCATCTTTTGGGCAAGAGGCAGGGTACACCCTGGACAGATCGTCAGTCCATCATAGGGCCACCACAGAGAGACAGACCACCCTTCATTCTCACATTCATACCTAAGAACAATTTAGAATCCCCAGTTTGATGCCAATTAACCTAACTTGCATGTTTTTGGCATGTGGGAGGAAACCGGAGAAATCTCGGAGTAAACCCCCGCAGACACGGGGAGAGCATGCAAACTCCACACAGATCACTGTTGGTCGGGGGCTGGGATCGAACCCAGGATCCCCCGGCCAAGGGTATAGTTGCTGTGCTGCCACAGTGCTAACCACTCCACCACCGTGCTGCCACAGCTGTTTTGTATTTCTGTTAATTAGTCCATCCTTATTTAAGGGGTGCAGCTCATTTCACCAGTGCTGCGTCCTTGTCATTATTTTGGTGTTTAATCATGCTTCTGCCTGCCTTGTCTGACCCAAGTTTGTGAGTTTGTCTGCCGTGCCAAGCCTGAGTCGTAGTTTTGTTTTTGTTTGAGATTGCAAGCAGTATTTTGTGTTCATAAGTAATGTTAATTGTTTTTTTCGCATTTGAGTCCTGCTCTCTGCCCAGCCCGGGCGCAAACCATGACAGTAGGACGCAGCCAGTAATGGACTGAGTGAGCGAGCCCGGCAGGAGGAGGAGGCAGAGCTGCGATGAGCGAGAGGCGGTAGTCATGGTGGAGGGACCTGGTGGCCACTGCTTGAAGCAGCTCTTCCCCCGGAGGACACTTGGGATTGCTGGGGGGGGGGGGGGGGGGGACTGGTGAACTTGATGGCAGCTAGACCGAGTTTGCACTCTCATCCCAGGATTTGGAGACTGGCGCTTCCTCCGCTACCTCCATTACCAGCTGTCTCCTCCTCATCTAGCCAGCTTTCCTGCCACCTGTTCTCTCTCCGGGGGAGCGGAGAGAGCTTCTCGGCTGCAAGTTGGTGTCTGGGGGCCCCGGGTGGAAGGATGACTCGAGGAGATGCAGTTCCTCTCATTGCACCGCCCCTACACCTGCAGCTCTCAACCAGACGATTGCCAGAGTCACCCAGAGGGAGTCGTCTGGATCATCAGCAGCAGCAGAGCGAGAACTCAGGCAAGTACCCTTTCATTTTTTAACATCAATAAATGATAAGGTCTTGCTGGGTTCCCGGTGAGAGGGTTGGACGGCAGCCGTCTGCCAATGCTGAACTCTCACCACCCGCCTCTGCCATTGTTTCTGCTGCCATTTCCATCAATCTATCCTCACTTAATTCACCGTGTCCCCTTTCTGCTTTTTCTGAGGAACTGGCTGTGCTGGGAGGGTATCTTCTGGTCTAGGATGAGCCGGCTGCCCCTGTTGGTGTGCCTGGACTGTGTAAGGATTATCCTGTGCCTGCTCCACGTCGTATTCCAGCTCCAGTACCTGCTCCATGGGGCCACCCAGCTCCAGTACCTGCTCCACGGAACCACCTAGCTCCAGTGCCTGCTCCACAGTGCCACCTAGCACTAGTGCCTGCTCCACATCGATCCCCAGTTCCTGTACCTGCTACGCATCACTCCCTATTTCCTGTGCCTGCTTCACGTCATTCCCCAGTTCCAGTACCAGCTCCATGCCGTTTCTCAGCACCACCACCAGTTCCTGTTCCTGCCGTGCATGTCAGTGTTCCTGCTTCTGATTCTGAGGTGGTCACCCCAGTGACAGGAGACCAGGAGTTAACCTTTTGAGTGTGTCTGTCGCCGAATTGCGACATAACCCCTAGTGATAGAGAGTGGTAAATATTTTTTGTCAGTAAAATAGTTCAGATTTCCAAGGCTATAACTTGAAAGTGATAAGAGATAATGGCTTACTGTCAATTAGAAAGATGTAAAATATGATCCAAAGTTTCAGATAGGAATAAATGTATGCATCTAATTTGCATAATGTTGTGGCGCCTCTTTAAATTTCATAACTCAGTCAAAACTGGACTTTGGACGTATTTACACAAAGAATGGTTCAGTCTTTTCACACCGTGTTTTTGTACAGAGGTACCTCATCATCTTATTTTCAAAGTATATGAACAAGAAATCAGTACATTAAAAAAACAGAAATCCCTCACTTACTTTTGTCAAAGGGGGGTTGGCTGGCTGGTGTGGCCACCGCGTTTCACCCATCGTGGTCGTTATTTTGAGTTCTGTCTGTCATTTATGGTCTCTACCAGATCTACAAAGTCTTATGATTATCCCACATAAATTTTGCTTGTATCCCGCAGCTATTTTTACAAAGCCGACAAAGTGACGGTGACGATGACCGATTGCGGCCATATTAGCTTTCTGGGCTAAAATGCTAAAAACAGGAAAAGGAAATGAGGAGTTCTTCTTGTTTGGTGTATTACGTGTCATCAATTGAGTTCTCCAACGGATGCCTGCCACCTTCTGAAACTGGTAGATCAGTACAAATCAGTACAAATCCTGAATGGAGCCGATCAGGTCAGAGTGAGATGACAGGCACAGTGCCGTGCTCTGCCACTAGGGGCATGCAAATTCACACACTCAGAGGGTTAAGCCAAGCACCCTTTCATTTATGTTCAAATACAATTTTTGAAAAGTCTTGCCTTGCTCTTGTTGGGGGACCCCAGTGCAGATTCCACCAGGTGCCGAGTCCTCCCCACCAGTCTCTGCTGTTAGTGACTGTGGTGTCGCCTCACTGACCTCCTGCTTCCCTCCATCATCTGAAGTGGCCATGTCGAGGATGGGGTCGTAGGAGGACCATGTTCCAGCTGATGTTCCTGAGGTCAGGAAACCTCTAGCCGATGTTCCCGAGGTCAGAAGACCTCTAGCCGATGTTCCCGAGGTCAGGAGACCGCTAGCCGATGTTCCCGATGTCAGGAGACTGCCAGCCGAAGTTCCCGAGGTCAGGAGGTCACCTCTAGGCAATGTTCCCGTGGTTAGGAGACCTCTAGCCGATGTTCCCATGGTCAGGAGACCTCTAGTTGATGTTCCTGAGGCCAGGAGACCTCGAGCCGATGTTCCCAAGGTCAGGAGACCTTCACCTGTTGCTCCAGAGGTTAGAGTTTCCATGTTATCATCTCCAGAGGTTAACATGTCCATGTTATCACCTCCAGAGGTTGATATGTCTATGCTGTCACCTCCAGAAGTTAAAATGTCTAAGTTCTTTTCTCTTGAACAAAGAGATTCTGTGTTATTTTCAGAGCAAACGGCTCATATGTTTTCTCTCGTCTGTTGGTGCAGAGACTTTGGTAGGCCACCCCGCGCAACATGCTCACCCCTCAGGTGGCTTATGTATTCGGGTAGGCCCCTGACCCGCCTTGCTCTCCGGCCGGTGGTCCTGGGACTGTGGCAGGCCACCCGACCTGTTTCTGTTTTTGGTTTGGGGCTGTGGGCTTTTGGTTATGCCCCCACAAACTATGTTGTTTGGTTTTGGACTCTGTGGGGGGGGGGGGGACTTTGTTTAATCTGATTTTAAACTGGTTTCTAATCTGGTTTTAAACTGGTTTCTAACCTGCTTTTTAACTGGTTTCTGACCTGGTTTAAAACTGGATTCTAATCTGTCTTTGAATTGGTATCTAATCTGGTTTTAAACAACTGGCATTTAATTTGTTTTAAACTGGTTTCTAATGCAGTTTTAAGTCGTATCTAATCTGGTTTTAAACTGGTTTTTGACTTGGCTTTAAACTGGTTTCTAATTTGGTTTTACACTGGTATCTGGCTTGGTTTGATTTTAATGATTCTGATATTCTATAAGTTTTGAATTCCCCCCACAGAATATTCCTGCTTGAAATGCTCATTGCTATGGTGACGGCATCCAGAAATAAAAGCTGGAAATGAACAGGAATGGACTCACACGCACACACAAGCATGCACACACACATACACAGCAGCAGCCCTGTTTAATGCTCTGCTGACAGAGTCCTGATGGTATTAATAAAGTTGTGAGAGGGCGGCTGTAAAAGCTGCTCATAAATATTAAAAACACTCAGCCTGAGACATCGGGAGATGGATGGAACCGTTTTTCACCTGCAGCACCAACACATGCACACACGAGGATATACATCAGGACTGTAGACCATTGCTGACAGAGACTGTGAAACGTACCCAAGGAAAAGTTGTGTTACCTTCTGATATCAATCAGTGCAGGAAAGTAAAAACAGCTACCAATAAAAGTTACTTGAGTAATGAATAACTTTTGAATCAACTCGGGTTTGTTCAAGACTTTGTTTCAAAATGGTTCGTGACCTTGCTACAAACTGTTTTTTGACCTGTTTCAACTTGGTTTCCAACATGTTTTTAACTGGTTTCTCACTTGGATTCAAACTGGTTTCTGATCTGGTTTTCAGACAAGGGGCCTCATGTACAAAGGGTACTTAGGCACAAAAACGTGGTGCATGTCCTTTTCCACAGAAAATTTCAGATGTATCAAGAATGAAATGACCGTGGAAATATGCGTAGCCCCATTCCAACTCCATGGCTGGTGTACATACATTTCTACTGTTATTGGTCCATTGGCGACACTTAGGGGCAGATTTACTAAGGCAGTGCAAATTAGCGAATGCACAAATTAGACAGAGCCTAAGGGAGTGGCCAGTTTTCTCCAGTGATCTACTAACAACATGCAAAATTATGAACACAGATGCAGTCACTTCATTTCAATAATGACCACCCATCCACCCAGAGCACGCAAAATTGTGCACAGGCACACCTGAAGAAGCAAGTCATCAACACAGGCACAGCCGGTGTGGAGGAGCATAATAGTTTTTTAAAGCTTTTTTTTTAAAGCTTTTTTTTTAAGCTTTTGTTTAAGCGCAAACCCCAGTAAATAGTTTATGTTTGTTCATCATATATCAAAGTTTTGATTTTCATTTCACATGACATACTCCTTTGTTTAATATGTATAAATTAAGGGCTACTCATGAATAAATTGATTATTATTAACACAAGAAGAGAACCGGGTTTTATTACGTGAATAACTTTGTTTTAACAAAATCTACAGGTCTCCCAGTCCATGATTTTTCATAAATGCCAATGAGTTAAGGCGCTTCAATTGCGGTGGACAATTTTATGGATCTGTGCACTCTTTTTGTTAATAATCTCATTGTTGTTTTCCTCCTATATTGTGTATCCTGAACTGGGAGAGAGAAATAGAGAGAAGAGGGAACTGCATTACCATTTTATGCACAGCAAAAAGAAATACTGTAAATACAAAAATATGGATAGAGGGAAAAAAAAAGAAGAAATTTGGTAATGTGGAAGATTTTGCTTCAAGAGCGAGGGAGAGCGTATAGAAGAGGAAACCTCCAGATCCCAGTCTAACCTCTGCAGAAAAGAAAAAGAGCCATGATTGGCTGACACCATCTGTATGTTCACTGCAGGTATAAGGGTTCCTATTGTATCCTATTATATGGATACAAATTCATGTAGAAGGCTATATACAGTATAAACAAATGAAATTAAAAAAAAAAAAAAAGCTGCCTGCTGATGTCCAGTTCAGCATAACACCAATCTCTGTGAGACCGTTGAGATTCATATAATCTGTTCTTCTGTCATTCCAAATAAAGTCACGGGCAGAGAGAAGCTTCTGCCATGCGCCCTCGGTTCTCGCCAGTGTCTCGGCACCGGCGATCACTATCATGTCACAGATGAATTAAGACGAGCATCTTTTTTGGGGTGTTAAATCCTGGCGCATTTAGCAGCAGATTGAAAACCGCAAACCTTAGTAAATCACCTTGCGTCAATCATTTAAATACTCCACTCCCCCAAATATGCGCATTGACATGACAACTCCCACAAATATATATGCAATGAGGCCAGGTGCAAAACATAGTACACGCCTTTCCACTGCTAATTCTTCCCTGCGCCCTTTAGTAAATCTCAACAGTAGCTTTTTACTGCCAAAACAGAGTTTTGCAATGGCGCAGTATGTTAGTAAATCTGCCCCTTAGAGGTGATGTTAGGAGACTGATAATGACGTGAAAATTATTGTACACATCAGAGACACGTGATAAACATTCAAGCGTGCGCAATTAGATGAGTGGATATAAAAGCAAGTGCAAAGAAGTACAGAAAATGCCTCTAACAACAATGACGTTAGCATTATTAGAGGATATTGCAAATCGCGAAGTGAGAAGAGAAAGGGTATTTAAAGACACAGAAGATTTTCTGGCTCAGGATGATGACTGGCTTGTCAGCCAGTTTAGGTTTCTATGGGCAATCTTTGTGGAACTTTGCTCAGAGCTACGGCCACTCTTGCAGCGCGACATTGCGAGAAGCCGTGCGCTGCCCGTCCCAGTGCAGGTGCTGACAGCACTGGGGTTTCTGGCAACAGGGGCATTCAAGAGGGAGCTGGCAGACCAACTGGGAATTTCCCAGTCGAACCTGAGCTGAGCTATGCCAGCTGTGTGGGATGGTATTATCCGGCTGTCACCCAGGTACACCATATTCCCACACAATGCAGTTAAACAGGCCAACATTAAAGTGTAATTTGCAGCGAGAGCAGGTTTTCCTAATGTAATTGGAGCTATGGACTGCACACACATCGTTATAAAATCACCTTCGCAAGATGAATATGTATATGTTAACAGGATGTGTATGTTAACAGTGCATGTTTTCATTCTATCAATATACAAATTATATGTGATCTGCAAATGCGACTAACCAACATTGTTGCAAGGTGGCCTGGTTCAATGTACGATTCATTCATTCTAATGAACAGCATTGTTGGGAACAAAGTACAAGCTGGCACTGTGTGGATGGGTGGCTTCTTGGTGAGTAAATTCATGTAATTGTCCTAAATAACCCACCTCATCCGCAATGTGCCTGTGTGCCCCCAGATATCACCCTGTCTTCAAGGATTCATTACAAGTCAGTGGGTCGAGTAAGTGACTTCCTTTTTTTGCAGCATTCTACCAAGCCCCCAATTGTCTCTGCGTGTACAGTAGTTATGTCAATAAACACATGCGTAAAGTCTGAAATGCAACAGTGTCACAATTTCCCCGGCGCACTTCATTCATTTAGTAATGTGTGTGTAATCCATGTAAGGTGCATATAACTATAAAGCATGAGATTTGCATTTTGGACATAAAATATGTACTTGTCGAGTCTAATATGATCTGCTTTCAACTGACAGGTAACCGTGGCTACCCACTAAATAGGTTCATATTGTCTTCTTTTTTATTACGGTTTTCCTTTATTCAATGAGCTGATCCACCCAGCTGGTCACAAATCACAGTGATCAGCTGATGCATCTGAGGACGACTCCAGACGTCAGTCCAAACATGTCAAAGTTAAATAAACATCTCCTTCTCATCCCTGTCTGAATAAAGGAAAACAGTAAACTAATCTGATAGTGCTGTGAGCAGGCTATTGAATTACCTGTATCCGGCGCTAATGCCGGAGGACAGTGTGCCAAACAAAACGTTTTTATGCGCCTCTGCCTCATTCAGGGGCGCCTCCAACGCAAAGTCTGTGAAATTCCATTAAATCCATTATTTTTGATCATGGATACAGAAGAATCAAATGTGCAGCGCTTGTATATATCTGTTTGCATGTAACTGCATATTCAAATGGAGGCGTGTCAAGAGAGAAGTCCAGTATTTCCTCACCTGTGTTCAATTTCAAGTAGATTGGGATGTACAAAGGAAATGTGCTTGGATTCCTGCATATGCACTGTTTCATACTATACATCTGGAATGTTTTTTGCTTACGGCATTTTCTTGATTTAAACATATGTTATCTTTCAGTAGGTAATCCACGCAAGTCTTTGTACATGAGGCCCCTGGTCGCTGGAACATGTTGGTGATTTAAAAGAATATTGCTAATTGCAATGATTGATATATTAAAACTTTGTGCTGCCTCTTCTGTGATCTCAAAAATGTATTTCATATAAAATCCAGTCACATGACCTGTGTGGCATGACGCTGCTAGGTGGAACTAGACTTGAGGATTATGGGAAACCTGGTTTATTACTGAGACTGGGTCATGCTAAACAGACAACAATCAAGCAGATAAATAGTGGTGCATGGCTTGTGATGTAGTGGTTAAGGCAGTCGTCTGGTATGTTGGAGGTGCCGGGTTCAAATCTCCCAAGGCAAGTCTTATTCTTCAGAACAATAACTGAAGTTATAAAGAAGATGCAAGTTAAAAATAACTCTTGTGTCAATATGTATCTATACATGTATGGATTTAAATTGTTATGTTGATTTTTTTTTTCCAAAATGACCAAAATAAACCTTGACTACTACTACTTGACTCCTAAGCGGCATACCTCTGTTATGCATTTAAAATCTAAATACTGGTGGAAAACAGTAGAAAACCTTGAAGTCTATATACAGTATTATACTATATTACAAAATAACAATTACACAGAATAAAACTGCAATCACACATAAGTAAAAATGTAACCAGCACCCAGATGAGTGTTGAAAATTTATAGGGAAAAAAGTTGCAAATCTATCCACCTTATTCCTGGGGGCACCGCTGTAGGAGCAATTATGGGCGTAACTTCCGGTTTCGGCTGAAGTCGTGTTAAATCAGTCAGCAAGAGTGGAGTAGTGGGGCATTTAAAATAGTGTTTTTAAAAGTTTTTCAAATTCATTTTAATGGATAGTCCGCATACCTCGTTTGCTGTCAAGTGGCAGCTAATTTCAGCACTTGCAGTTTCTGTATTTTTGGAATGTTTTGGCGTAGTTCTGGTACTTGTTGCTGGTGTTCGTGGTTGTGCCATAGACTGTAGAAATGGAGGCTTCTCACCGGTGATGCATAGATCATGCACTGAAAACTACAAATGACAGTTGGTGTGATCGCTGTTACAGACACAAGAATACCAGGTATGTTTTCACTTGTATGAATGTCACAGATCTGACGTTTATATATGTCACCAGATGCAAGGATGCGTGAAGTTAAATAATAAATAAAAAATAGTAACAGTTTGCTTCCTAAGGCTTAACGATTTAAGAAAGATATTAAATAGTTTTTGTTTTGTTTTTTTTTGGGGGGGGTTGCATTTGTTGCACTGCCTTGGAACAATATGGACTTGATCTTAGCAGCTTCAGCACGCATTAATTTTTAAATTATCACAAAATATAGATCAATAAAATTTTGAGCAATTGTCAGAAAAGGTCTGTACGTATTAAGTTAAATAACAAGCATCCATGGCATGGCAGCAGCATGAGCATTTTAATTTTGGGGTAAAACAAACAGCTGCAGCTGTCTGTATATACCATGACAGCCAAGCACGGTGTTGTGGCGTACGTCTGCTCTAAGGTAAATTTGATTTTGTCCAACATCTTTTAACAAAATGCATCCGACTTTATTGCAGTGGAGACATTAGCCACGGTTACATGTGCAAAATTTCTTCAATCTGATTAGAGTTCAGATCAGAACTTTACTGTTTACATGGATCCTGAAAAAAGTTGCTCCGATTAGGACGTGCGTTTCCATGTGTCACACGTTTGAATGGAATAAATCATTTTGATATGCGCACAATTATCCGACGTTCCAGAAATAGTAGAAGCAACTTCTGATGTAAACAAACCCCGCTTCATGTCTTTCTCTTTTTGAAATTGACCTGTATTGTGTTATTCAGACTGTACTGTTGCTTCTGCTGGTCTCCATAATGAAGCTACAAGTACATACTTCTGCATATGACGAACAGCGGGAGACAGAGACGATACAGACCAGTTTTGTTTTACTCCCGCCATGTCTTCCGCTAGCTGCTGTAAAGTCAGAAATACGTCACGTCGACGTGTGGCTGACGTACAGACATGCGCAGTAAACATAGTTTCTACCCAAACTTCGGAATACGTGTTTATATGTGCACCAATCGGATTAACAATCGGCATAACCCACCCCTCTCAATCGGAAGGAAATTTTGCATCCGAATGAGTGTGATCAGCGTCAGAATATTCAGATTTTCGTGTTTACATGAAGCATTTTAATCCGATCAGTCTTTTAATCCAGTTACTAGCTGTCCATGTAAACATGGCTATTGATATATCTCAGCGCTTTTATTTGATTACAGCTGTTAGCATTTTAGCAGCGGGAGCCGAAACTAACGGCGCTACTGTCTGCCAGGCCACTTTATTTAAGGTCACTATCTATCCCTCCACAGTCGTGGGAAGGGGTCTGATTATATTACTCTTTTGAGGTGCAAAAGCCGTGCTTCCCCACATTTGTGATGCACAAAGTCACTGTTTTTTAAACGAAAAAAGTTGTCCCGTTTCTGTGACAACCACACGTTCTAAACTAACTCAACTAACTAACTAACCTGCACTTATATAGTGCCCTTTTCTTCGTCACAAAGACCCACTCCAAAGCCCGCTTTCATTAATACTAACCCTCTATTCAAGGGCCTATAGGAAACAAATATCTAGGGACAATTTAGAACAGCCAATTAACCTAACATGCATGTTTTTGGCATGTGGGGGAAACCGGAGACATCCCGGGTAAACCCACGCAACCGGGGAGAACATGCAAACTCCACACAGATCACTGTTGGTCGGGGGCTGGGATCGATCCCACGATCCCCACAATTCCCCCGGCCAAGGGTAAACTGTGCTGCCGCCAGTGCTAACCACCTGCGCCACCGTGCCAGAAGCTGCACCCATAAAACCCGCAAGCATCATGGGGCTAGGAATAATGTGGATTAGAAAAATGATGGAAATCTTACAGGAAAAAAGAAGTCAGAAGAAATTTATGAGAATGAGAATAAGAGAATTTGAGAAAAAAAAGTTTTTAAATCTACACAAAAAAATGAAAATGCATGTTTTTTTAAAAATTAGTTCAGCTTAGAATTGAGTGACATCAGCCTGTCCATGGTATTCTCAGTACCTGTAACATGATATGAAATATTAAAGATGATAATGGGGGGGGGAATTTTTCTTTTTTCCAGGTGGGAGGGGCAATGTGCACCCTTGATTTAGACCTATGAATGGGGACGGGGGTGGCAGGATAACGTTCAGAGACAGATTAGTGCAATGGATAAACTCTCCAAAGACTGGAAAAGGTCACCACATGTTCAGACTTTTGTGTATTGTTTTTCTCTTCTCATTTTAAGCAGATTATTATTATTATTATTATTATTATTATAAGTTATTATTGAATATCTGTGGGGATAAGAGCACTCTTCCTCAGATTACCTGTGTGCTAAATCTGCATAATCTGGAGCTGGAGATTATACATAACCTAAGATTACACTGATATCTGCGATCTACATGCATCTACTGTAACATTAAAAATAACTAACATTCCATTCAATCTGAAGAAGCTGAATTTAACTGTGAGGTTAAAATGACTCAAGTTTACAATATGTGTGGATGTTCTGACTGTAGATATCGGGGTCATTTTGATGTGATAACAGCTGGGAGATGTGAGGATAAATCTCAGCAAAAACAACATAATTAGTTAGAATATTACGTCAGCAGAACACAGTATAAAGACATACAAAAACAGCAACTACTAAGACAAAATTGTACAAATTTACTTGACAAACGATCCCTAACTGACCAGAAAGAAAATCAAAAAATTACCAATATAGAAATATAAGAGAAACCATTTTATATGTAAAGGCAAAGTAAACTAAATTATTCTTATAATTATCTTATTTTGGTTAAGGCACATTTATTAATTGGTTTCCAATTTGGTTTTAAACTAGTTCCTAGTCTGAATTTTTTTAAGAGTCTATGCACTGATTTTAAACTTTTTTACAGAAGGTTGTGTGTTGTATTTTGTCTCGTTCTACGCTGTTTTTCCTCTTCCAGTCACATGATCAGAGTGTGATTGTTGCGGTTTTGCTTCAGTTCTGCAGCTGTTGTGTTGCTGCTGGTGCAGCTTAAAAAGTCTGCAGTTATCATACGGGTGAAATATCTGGCAGCATATGTAATCATCACAGACTTTGTGCAAGTGCATGTCGTTATAATAAATGACGAAAAAAGAACATTGTGACCTCAACAGTAATGCTGTATGTGAAGGTGGAGGCCAGTGGCATGTACTGCTCACTTTGTGGATCAGACTGTCAGCCGGTCAAGTGTTGGAGTTCCACTTTACATCTGTGTGTGTGTGTGTGTGTGTGTGTGTGTGTGCGTGTGTGTGCGTGTGTGTGCGTGTGTGTGTGTGTAACTGGGCAGCCGCCGCTGGCTTTAACAGAGCGGTAAGTGGACCATCAAACATTTATCTCAGCAGGCTGCACAGTCCATTATTCAGGCATGTGTCACATCTGCTGCAGAGTGCGGTCGGCCCCGTGTGTGTGTGTGCGTGTGCGTGCGTGCGTGTGTGGTCTTTCCTCTCTGGCTGACAGATTTTAATCGTCTCTTGTTGTAGACCGATCCCAGGGTGTGGGATAATGTCTGGGAAGCGGATCTTCGTCATTCATTTTTAAACACTTTAGATGGAGTGGATGGATTAATGTGTGTGTGTGTGTGGGGGGGGGGGGTGTCTCCTTCAGGTCTGTGTGTGTGTGTGTATCGGGGGGGGGGGGTACTTCCATCAGGGTGATATATACACTGATGAGTCAGGTCCCTATTACGGTGGTCTAATTTATTCCTGTGGAAAATTTCCTCTTTATGGGTCAGTCTCCACACTCTCCATGCTGATGCAATGACACACTCACACCTGTTTGCACCTGTACTCACACGCACACACACACACACACACACACACTGGCCTCTATGGACTGGCTAGTCCACTGGTCTGCAACCTGCGGCTCTGGAGCCACATGTGGCTCTTCTGCACCTAGCCAGTGGCTCCCTGAGGCCTTGACAAAATCCTTTCAGTAAAAAGCAGAGGCAGACTTGTGAGGAAAAATCAAGTAGAAAATTATGACATTTATAAGACTAGAAAAGCACTCAGAGAGTGCATACCTCCACCAAGGCTCCTTCTGTCCCTCATGGATCACCTCCAAAATGTAAAGGGTTTGTGTGTAGGCCTAGAGCCACTTCTGGTGAAAATTGCATCAAAGTCTATCCATTAGTTTTGGAGTATTCTTGCTAACACACTGTGAGAAGATAAGAGCTTTGGTGGAGGTATGCACTCTCAAATCATCACCAAATTGTAATGATTTCCTCTCTAGCCCAAGAACCACCTCTGGTGAAAATTTCAACCAAATTCATCCAGTAGTTTTTGTGTAATCCTGCTGCACAAATACAAACAAAGCCCTTGGTGGAGGTATGCACTCTCAGATCACCACCAAAATCTAACCATCTGTTCCCCGTGCCATTACACACCTTTCCTGAAAATTTCATCAAAATCCGTTCATAACTTTTAGAGTTATGTTGCTAACAGACAAACCAGCACCGGCAAAAACATAACCTCCTTGGTGGAGGTAAAAAGTGGAAAATTTATGCCGAAAATTCTCACAAGAACAAATTTGTGAGAAATCATCACACAATTTATGGGAAAGAAACACAAATTTACTGGAAAAGTTGCAATTTTTTTTTTGAAAATGTTACAAATTTAAGTGAAAAGTGCTGGAAAATTCCCTCGAAAAGATGAGAAATTTACAAGGGAGAATATTTATGAGAGAAATATGGGGAATTTAGTGGAAAACGTTGCAATCTTATGAGGAAAAACTTGCAAATTTGCAAGTTAAAAGAATCACAAACTTATAGGGAATGTCACTTATACGAGAAAAAAAATCACAAATCCGTGGAAAAAGGCTGCAATTTTACCTGCGCTAGCAACAGATTTTCAAAGAAAAATATGGCACATTTATGATAAAAAAAAAATCTCAACTTTTGAAAAAGAATTGTAATTTCATGAGTAACAACCTTGATGTTATCAGGCCAGTCTGGACTGGTAACAATGCTGCGTTATCTGAGTTTTCAGGCTCAGATTTTTCCTGGTCAAAAATCTCTCACAGCGGCTCTTTGCACCGTAGAGGCTGCCGACCCCTGGTCTAGTCAGGAGTGAGATGTCAATGGTGGAAGCAGAATTTATAGGACTATTTTGTGCATAATAAATGAACCAATCAGATTGGCTCGTCGCCTCACCTTTAACAGACAGGTGTTTATGATCTATGGAGGACTGCTGTTATAGTGGAGTGTTTATCTGGGAGGGAAGTTTGGTTTTCTGCCAAGGAAGCGAAAATGAAAATGTCCGAGAACATCATTTACGGGAGCGCCACTGCTCTTCTGAAGCCTTTATGCAGAGGTGAAGTAGGAAGTAGTGGGGAGTGTGTTCTCACTTTCTGGCACCTGAATGCTTTTTAAAAGACACCGATTAAATAGAAATTAATGATGCTACCACTGACTTTAGACGTGTTGTTGTTTGTCAGAAGGGCAATGTCATTACTTTGCTACAACGAGGGGACGCAGCATGAAAATGGGCCACGCACGCCAGAAATGAGCAGAACCACTGGTGTGAGGTGCAAAGTGTGGCACACGGTCACATGTTAGATTGGTGTTGGAGGGTTTTATGTGTTTGCTGGACAGCAGAGGTGGTAGAGTATCCAGAAACTGTACTCAAGTAAAAGCTGAGTTACCTTATGACACCACTTATTCCAGTATAAGTAGAAGTCATCACCAGAGGCATTACAGGAGTAACAGGAAGAAGATATCCCTCAGTATAACTGCTCAGTAAAAGGCAATTTTGTGCGCGTGTGTAGTTGAGTAAATGTTGCCTGTTCTGACCAATCAGGAGTCAGGGGGAAAAGCCGTAACTTTAACACTCGGAGCGGTTTGTCTCTGAGCCCAGAATGGTGTGGGTGGAGATATTCGTGAAGCGTCTGCATCTTTAATCAGCCAAACGAGCCGATTCAACCTACAGAGCCGCTCTACTTATTTCCCTCCTCGGGACGGAGGATGATGAGCTGCTCCTGTCATGATCTTCAAGTTTTTATGGTGAGTGTAAGTGTGTTACACATGGAACCACGCTGAGGAACATGTCAGGACTGCACGTGAAATAAAAGAATGAGTGGACAGGTGATCCAGATATGATAGCACAGAAATATGGGGTGATGGGTTCATGGTTTAATTCTCATTTGGAAGAAATATGGAACACAGATGGAGGACAGGGTAGAGGGGGTTTTTAACCAAAAGCATCTTATGGAGTTCTAATCATGCCATAAAGTTCCATTTCCACCTCGGTGCCCTGAAAAACTTGATCATTCATCAGGGAAGACAAAGCGGAGACATGCCGCTGTAACAGCTTTCATCGGAGCTCTCAGCGGATAAAAGAGCCTGAATCCGAAGCACTTAGTGACAGCGATCCGACAGCAAAGTGGCAGCCAGAGGAGCTTAAACGGCTGAAAATTACACGTGTGCCACGGAGACTAAAATATCAGGGCGTTTTGTGTTTCACGCTCTCAAAGAAAACAGATAGTGGGGATCCAGAGAAGCAGCCTGGAGTGCTGCTGAGGACGGCACATTTCTGCTAATGTGGACATTTTTGGATATCAGAGTGAAGACTGTCAGCAAATCAGGGATAAGTGGAGGGAGCAAAGCCAGACACAAAGCTCTGGGGCCCAGACTGTGGGCTGCTGCTGGAGCCCTGCAGGCTGACCGTCATTGGGGGCCAAAATTAGAGACGGTCCTGGATAGGCCAATGGCCAATAAACACCCCCACCTCCAGTTTCCCTTGAATCTTTCAGAACGGAGAACGCTGTGAGGTAAAAAATGATTCCTCTTGCTAAAAAGGCTGAAGTAGCTGCCCCAAGAGTATTTTGAGGTTTTCCTCACCTAAACAGACATATCCAAAATCAATCTGTTATAACTCCACCAGTCTAAGGTCTACAGGCATCATTCTGGTCTCCACACAGCGACAAGACCTCCACTAGCATAATTAGCATTGCTTATTTTACTATGACTGAGTAAATCATGATCAGCCAAAGCAGAAATTAGAATTGTTTTATCCTCACATGATTCTTTTTTTTTTTAAATTCCAATGTTTATAACACCATAACAACAATAAATCTATCTGTCCTCTGTGCTAAAAACTTCATTTGTATCATTCAGTGAACGAGGGATTCACCTGGGGGAAATTATCCCAAACGGGGAATGGGTCCGATATCATTTTTTCTACTGTTTGCAGCTGATGACTCTGTGATTTTCCCCTTTAAAAGGCCCCTTTACACAGCACAGAGATCACTGTGCTCGGGCCAGTTTTGGACATTTGGGATGGTTTGGGAGAACCTTATGGGTTTGGGACTGAGTCGAAGACCATGGAGACTGGAGATCATTGATAGATCAAAAATTGGCCAGATCTCTCAACGCTCCCTCAATGATGTCCACCCCTGTGTGAAGGGGGTATAAGGAACCTATTTAGCCGGGGTCGTCTAATGAATGAGTGCCACTGAAGGTGGATTTTCAGGTCAAAGATGCGTTTGGAGAGGAGATGACAGGTCACAGTGAGGATGTGTTCATGTCTAGAAGCAAACATACAATACCCCACGCTCAGAGTTCTCCACGTGTGAATCTCTCTATCGGAGCAAAGGGCAGGGCGGGTACAGGGCGGGGCAGGAGGGGGCGGAGCCAGTGACAGGAAGCAGGAAGATAGAGAGAGACATAACAGGGCGTGAGAGGCTGCGCTGAGAAAGACATCGGACAAGGTTTCACATTTCTGAGCACACTGACTCCCAGAGGTTTACCATGTTAGACACTTAAAAACATGCTAAAAAAAACCATGGTGGGCTGTGGTCATGAGCAAGGCTTAACGTTCACGTTTTCACCCACCTGCAGCTGTGGGGAACAGTTTTACACAGTTGGAAGCTGTTCAGAATCATTAATAGTAAAGGGGTCAGCATGACTAACAAGCCTGGTTTTTCCTCTTAGTTTAGCACACCAGCAAAGATGATTTACTCTACACATATGCTGTATCAAGTAGCTGTTTGATTTTTCAACAATGGGAATGGTTGGTATTCACAAATTTAGCATAAGCATAAGGGGAAATGTAAATTAGGTGCAAATTTGCCAGAATAAAGGTGCAAAGATATGATCAAATATGTCACTTTAAAAATCAACAAAGTTGTAAATTGCAATTTAACTGCATTGAATAAGAAAAATAACCAGCATCCAAATGAGCATTGCAAATTTACAAGAAAAAAGGTTAAAATTGACAAGAAAAAAAATAAAAAATTTATGAGAAAAAAGTTTTAAATTTACAAAAAAAGGTTTCAAGTCTATAAGAAAAAGTTTCAAACTTGCAAGTAAAAAAAATTGTGAGACTTTGTCAGAAAACATTTACAAATCTACAAGAAAAATATACAAATTTACAGGCAAAAAGTTGCAAATTTACAGCAATTTTTTGAGAAAATAGCTGAAAAATTACAAGAAAAAAAGTAGAAACTTCAAAAAAGGTGAAATTTTATAATAAAAAATGTGTACATCTATGAGAAAAATGTCAACTTTATGAGGAAAAAGTTGCAAATTTACAGGAAAAAAGTTGCAAAGTTATGGGAAAAAAAAGTTTAAAGTTTATAGTAAAAGCTGCAAATTTTTGAGAAAAAAGTTGCAAATCTACCAGAAAAAATTACAAATTTACAGGAAAAATATGTAAATATACTGTATGATGAAAAAAATTCAAATTTATAAGAAAGACGTTGCAGATTTACAAGGAAAAAAAAGGTATGAATTGAGGAAAAAAGTAAAAAAAAACAACTCTTTTTGCATTTCTAATGAGAATTGGTATTTCCAATTAATTGTATTCACTTATGTCATTTAAAAATGGTTATGATGATATGCGGGGGAGGGGGGGGTCTCTCTTTTTGCCAGGTTTTGGGGTCATGTCCCCTCTTGGTTTACACCTGTGAATGGGGATGGGGGGGTGGCTGATTTGGGGTCATTTAGCATCCCCCCAACCCCCCCTCAAATCATCTTCTAGTAACCATTCTAGTGCCATTTTCTCAGAAATGTGGGTTTATCATAATCACAAATTCATAGGCTTTTAGTTGAAAACTTTCAACATTTTATCAAAAATAATAAATGTTTATGAATAAATGTTTATGAATTTTTTTTGCATCTTGCTTAAGGTAAACTTGTGACTATTTGAGAAGCAATTATTAAGACAGCCCACATATGACAGGGTAAGTATGGAGTAAATACTGAAAAGAAAAACCAACTTGGAAAAACAAAAAGATAAAAACGGGTATATAAAGGTGCTTTTCTCCCTGTGGTTTCCATCATTTAGCCTGTACTTACCTGTAATTTTTGGGGTGTACTGTAATGTGCTGCCATTTTCTCTAATAAACATGTCACTTCACCATAAATGTCCAGCTTTGTTCCTGACAAATAGAATGAATTTGATCATTTTGTGAATAATAACAGAACTGAGATATGTTTAAGTGTGACTGAGCTCTAGACCGTGGCTGAATTCCTCTGATGTCTGGCTGGAGGGCTAATGGTGCTAGTGTCAAGCCCTGCTCATGTGACAGGAAGTTGATGGGAGCCATGTGGGCTATTATTGCTGTTAAATGGTGTGAGATGTTAGCTGGTGGAGGAGGAGAAGGAGGAGATGGATTAGGCGGAGTGAGCATGGAACAAGATGCGTGTGGGATTTAACAGCCAGCAAGCTCACAATAAGATTTTTATAATACACACATGAAAATCTGTGAACTAATCATTCAATAAAGATAATAAATAAGATGATCAATGCTTTAAGATGCAAATAACACAGAAAAAATAGCTAATTCTCCAGACTCTACTGTCTGTAACTGTAGTCTGCACACAAAAAAAACTACAAATTTAGAGAAACTAAAGATTTATGAGAAAAATGTTTTCAAATATGAGGAAAAACTGCAAATTTGTGTGTCAAAAATTCCTAAATATTCCAGTTAAAAAGTTGCACATTTAAAGAAAAGTCAAAAATTTACTGGCTATAAAGCTGAGCATCTTTGACTGTAAAAGGAGATAATTTACACCAAAAACAAAAAAGATGGAGATATTTTTTTTAATCTTCAAACCATTGATGATGTGATACAGTCCAAATATATGTGATATAGTCCATAGACCTTCAGCAATGTCAGTCTAAACCTGAGCCATCTCCTCCATCTACAGAAACATCCATGTCTGTGATAAACTGGCCCTTCCGGGCCAGAAAGACAGACCCAAGCGCTGAACTGTAGTGTAACATTTATTAACAAAAACTCAAAACAGTGCAGACAACACAAAAATACAAACGCATATTACTTACAGAGGATACACTCCAGAGCAGGAAAGGCTCTGGAGGAGATGAGTAAAAAACACGGAGGAAAAAGTCCAAACCAGTCCAAGTTAAACAATGCTGCCCACAGTAAAGCAATTAGTGGAGAATGCTTAAGTACTGGGCAGACAAATGAGCCACAGTTGTGGGCTGAGCAGGCAGGTGAGCTAATTACCTAACTGTCCACAGCTGAGGTGGCAGGAGAGCAGACTGTGAACAGTTAGTGGGAGTGTCTGAGAGAGGAGGGTATATGGGAAAAACTCAGAAATAAACTGAGTCTGAGCTCAGCAAGGAATATCTTGAGCTCAGACTTGTGACAGAGTCGCCCCCCCCCCCAAGGGGTGGATTCTAGATACCCCCCAGGGCAACACCAAAAGGAACCCCCCAGGAGAAAGAGTACAGCAAAAAACTACCCCGGGTGGGAGGTGGGGGAAAACAGGTTAGGAGGGAACTAAAGTCTGGAGCCCACTCAGGACCCATACCCACACTACACTGGGCCCCTGGGCCCCCTAGGCCAAAGAACCCAGCTTTTCAGGTGGCTGGCCGAAGTCCCAGGCCAGGCTGATGGCAAGGTGGAATGAGTCGGGTGGCCTGCCGTAGAATAAGGGCCACCCAACCCAGCGGCTCAGTCTGTTCTTTAGCCACCAGGACCGGAGGGGTGACCCAGGAGGCGGCTCCCCTATGAGAAGGCCCAATGGCGGGAAACAGGGCCGGAGGAGGGGGACCACGACGGTAACAGGTGGTGAAGGAGGATGGGGGACCACGACGGCATCTGGCAGAGGAGGAAGGGGGACCATGACGGCAGACGGCAGAGAAAGGAGGGGGGACCAGACGTCCTCGGGCAGGCCGTTTGCACCCCTCGGAGGCCTTGGGTTGAGACACTGTTGCACCTGCTGTGGCTCCCGGCTGGACCATGGCAGCACCTGCGGTGGCTCCGGGCTGGAGCAACGCTCCACCCGTGGTGGCTCCGGGTTGGAGCATTGCAGCACCCATGGTGGCTCCGGGCTGGAGCATTGCAGCACCCACGGTGGCTCCGGGCTGGAGCATTGCAGCACCTGCAGTGGCTCTGGGTTGGAGCTCTGCTACACCCTCGGTGGCCCCAGGCTGGGCCAACGCTGCACCCTTGGTGGGCCCAGAGTGGGCCAATGCTGCACCCTTGGTGGGCCCAGAGTGGGCCAATGCTGCACCCTTGGTGGGCCCCGGGCTGGGGCGTAGTGCCCATGGTGGGCCCAAGCTGGAGCGCAGCACCCATGTTGGACTGATGCTGGGGCGCAGCACCCACGGAGACTCAGACCGAGGAGGGACCCACACGATGGTCTCAGGCAGAAAGGAAGCTGCACCCATGGAGGTCCCGGGATGGGACAGAACACCCGCGATGACCTCAGCAGAGGGAGCTGGACCCACGACGTCCTCGGGTGGCGAGCCTGGACAAACAGCAACATCTGGCAAAGTCGGCTCTTTCCCGGCGACCCTTAAAGAAGGCTCAGAACAGACAGGGAGAGGTACAGGGTCAGGGTCAAAGGCAGCGGCGGAGCCCAGCGAGGTGAGCTCAGGTGGAGCTGATGGCTGCACCCAACTATCCTCACCAAGAATGAAGGCAAGATCTCTCCAAGACAGAAAAGAGGAAAACAAAAGAGAGCACTTGCCTGAGCTTGAGCTACACCACCATCCATGATTCCATCGATCCAAATGACAACGTCTCAGGCCCGGTCTCCTGGAGGTCCAGCTCCGGTTTGAACTCTGCTGCGGCGGCCTCCACAGCAGGCACGATGGTGGCTGCAGTCCTCATCTCCCCAGATGAAGTGGACCACGCTGGTGGCTCTTGCGGCGTGGCAGCTGGGGGTTGGCTCACCGGCGGTGCTGGAACAGGGTCCTCCAGGACCACGGGCTTCTCCATCGTCTGGCAGTTCTGCTCCAGGGCTGGCGGACACTCAGAGGCCACAGGAGAGAACCCAGAGAGTGCTGGTGAGCAATTTGTAACAGCAGCAGGTGGGGAGAGCTCAGGGGACTGCTTTTCCTGAGCCTCCCTACCGAGAATCAGGCAAGGCATATTATCATTAATAGAAGTAGAATGTAGAATGAAATAAAACTTGCCTGCTTTCCCGGATCTGGATGTTGCCTGCTGCTGTATATTCAGTGTCATCCATTTATTTGGCTAAGGTGAGCTTGGGCCCCTCTGTGGATTGTAGAGGAGCTGCCCCTTTAGTCACTGGGACGGTCATAACCGGGGAAAGCATGAAGGACCTCTCGGCAGCAGGAGGACACGTTGAGGGGATGGAGGTTGCAGCAGCAGCAGAGAGAGCGAAGGCTGGTGAGACAGCCAGCGAAGGAGAAGGAGAGAGATGAACTGCTGCGGGAATCGTTGGGCTCGGCATAAGGGAAATGGCTGTCGAAGAGGCAGGGGAATTCCTCCGGCGGTCCGGAATAGGACGATGTTGCCATTGTGTTGCTAAGGGAGTAGGCGAGGAAGAGGCAGATGGCATCGGTGGGAGTGGAGGAATGGGAGAATCTTATCACCCAAGGATGGAAGCGCACACTGGGTTTGACTTCCAGCAGGTTGGCTACTCCACCCCAGCACAGCATCTCATCCTTGCGGGATGAGCAGTTTCAAGCACCAATCGCCATGTCCTTGATCATGGAGACAAAATCCAACTCATCCCGACTCCACTTCTTCCTCCTCCGGTCTGGCTTGCCTGCAGGAGATATGACAACTCCGCCGGACAGGTGAGTGAAAAAAAAAAAAACACAAAAAGGGAAAAAATGCACACTACAACAGCTGGGCCCTAACTTGGAAGCAGCATTCTGTCATAAACTGGCCCCTCCGGGGCAGAAAGACAGATCCAAGTGCTGAACTGTAGTTGAACATTTATTAATAAAAACTCAAAATGGTGCAGACAACACAAAAATACAAACGAAGATTACTTACAGAGGATACACTCCAGAGCAGGAAAGGCTCTGGAGAAGATGAGCAAAGAACACGGAGGAAAAAGTACAAATCAGTCCAAGTTAAACAATGCTGCCACGGTGAAACAATGAGTGGAGAGTGCTTAAGTACTGGGCAGACAAATGAGCCACAGGTGTGGGCTGAGCAGGCAGGTGAGCTAATTACCTAACTGTCCACAGCTGAGGTGGCAGGAGAACAGACTGTTAAGAGTTAGTGGGAGTGTCTGAGAGAGGAGGGCATATGAGAGACAACAAACCAAAATATACACAGAAAACTGACAACAAAATAATAACAGACATGCAAAACTCAGAAATAAACTGAGTCTGAGCTCAGAAGGAAATTTGAGCTCAGACTTATGACAATGTCAATCTTTGGCAATGTCGGTCTGACTCTTAAACATCTCCTTCATCTACAGAAACCTCCACATCAACCATTGGTGACATCGGTCTGACACGTAAACATCTTCTACATCCACAGAAACATCCACATCGACCACTGGCAACGTCGATATCAACCTTAAACATCTCCTTCATCTACAGAAATATTCACATCAACCATTGACGACATCGATCTGAACCTTAAACATCTCCTCCATCTACAGAAACACTCACATCAACCATTGACTACTTCAATCTGATCCTTAAACATCTCTTCCATCTACGGAAACATTCACATCAACCATTGGCGATGGCGGTCTGACCCTTAAACATCTTCTTCATCTACAGAAACCTCCACATCAGCCATTGGTGACATCGGTCTGATGCTTAAACATCTCCTCCATCTACAGAAACATCCACATCAACCACTGGCAACGTCGGTCTGAGCCTTAAATATCTCCTCCATCAACAGAAACATCCACATCAACCATTGGCGACGGCGGTCTGACCCTTAAACATCTCCTCCATCTACAGAAACCTCCACATCAACCATTGGTGACATCGGTCTGATGCTTAAACATCAACTCCATCTACAAAAACATCCACATCAACCACTGGCGACGTCAGTCTGAGCCTTAAACATCTACTCCATCTACAGAAACCTCCACATCAACCATTGGTGATGTTGATCTGACCCTTAAACATCTCCTCCATCTACTGTATAGAAACATCCATATCAACTATTGGCAATGTCGGTCTGACCCTTAAACATCTCCTCCATCAACAGAAACATCCACATCAACCATTGGCAACGTTGATCTGAACCTTAAACATCTCCATCTAGAGAAACATTCACATCAAACACTGGCAGCATTGGTCTGACATTTAAACATTTCCTCCATCTACAGAAACATCCACATCAACCATTGGCAATGTCAGTTTGAACCTTAAACATCTCCTCCATCTACAGAAACATCATATTATCTTCCTCTATTCCAGTCTGTCGTTTTATTCATCTTCATAATTCTGAGGACAGTTACAGGGAGCATCTTGATCTTCAGCCAAATCACAGCTCAGAATGTGAGGATGCAATAAAAAGTCACATTGTGTGTCCACTCCGGCGTCTCTGCAGCAACACTCATTTATTCTCACGGGCTGTGTTTACTGAGAGTTTTACTCTCATTCAGAGGTGACATCTAAACCTCCCGTTTACCTCATTAGTGTCTTGTTTTTGATTTTTTTTTATTTTTTATTTTGGGCCTATTGTGGTTTTTTCTCTTTGTAAAGTTGACCCAGACGTCTAACGCTTCAGATAAAATCAAACTGCTAACGGTGGTGACCGCGGCGGATGTTAAACAGCTCGGATAAAAGCAGTAAAAGTTAAAATGATATTTTTCCATCTATCTGCAGAGATGTCACCTTCTCCACAGAAAATAGCACTCAGCGATGGACATGAATTATTCATGTCCTCCTCTTCACCTCTTTATGAGCAGCATGTCTCCCGGCACCGTATGTTTGAGCCCTGAGGGCCACAAACACTGAAGGTCCATTAAGGCTTCAACCATGTCCACTCTGATTCTTTCCTCCCTTTATGCCTGCTCGGCTCCAGAACATGTGCAGCGTTTTCAGAAACAGACATGATGTTCACCTCCTAGCATGTTTAAATGCTTGTTCAGGAGCTCTGAGAGGAGACTGAAGGAGTGGCAGTTTAAGAAACACTTTCTTGCCTCCAATCAGGTTAATATAGATGACCTGAGAAGCCGCCCTGATAAGCTGGACCTCCTCTGTCTCAGTCTGCTCTCCTTCATTGATTCGTCTCCCCTCTGACTCCTCAATGTCTCTGAGAATCACTTCAGCCTTCACTCAGCCTCTGTTTAAGCTTCTTCCTACATAAATACTGCATTTGTATTACTTCACAGCAGAAGAACTACAAAAAAAGGACTATTGGTGATAAGTGGCAGAAAAGTAAAACTGAGACAGCCGCCTTTCTCTACAAAGCAGCTACTTCTGACACAGAACTGAGTGGACATTCTTACTTTTTTACAGTAGACATACAGTATTGTGTCCTTTTAAAAAATGTTAACATAGTTCTCAGACATCTTAATGAAAAGTCTCTGATATAGAGGATATTTAGAGTAGCCATAAAAACTGTGGTCATGAAGCTAACTTTATAACAGCACTGTAAATGATGGGCTTAGATACTCATGGAGAGCCTCCCACTGTCACTAAAATGGGTGGAGATGAAGCTGGGACGGTGGTATCATTTCCATTCTCCCTTCACCAGCAGAGCAAAATTAAAATGACCAGTTTAATGAGAGCTAAAGTTGCAATCTTTTTCTAAACTGATGTGTAAAAGCACTTTTTAGCAGTCTTTTTTTACAGCAGGAAGCAATGGCTTATCAGCTGGACTTTACGGTGGGTGGGAATTTCTGGGAAAGCCTTTGAGTGGTTCCCCTCCCATCTCTCTGATAGGAGTTTTTCTGTAGCTGCCAGCCCTTATAAATCTGAGTCTGCTGCCTTGTCTTGTTGGGTGCCACAGTGTTCTGTTCCTGGCCCAATTTTATTTCCTCTATATATGCATTGTCTAGACTCCATTATCATTGAAGGTGTGTTGTATCAGTTATGCGGATGATATCCAACCCTATCTTTCTTTTAAACCTGGCCATACTGAGAATTTCAAAATCCTTAATGACTCTCTGTGATTAAAGACTAGGTGGCAAATAACTTTCTGCAGCTAAATGGTGACAAACTGGTGTTCTCATTGCTGCTCCTGATAGTTTAGATTCAAAGGTTCAAAGCTTCAGAGATTTTTATTTATCAATAGGACATAAAGGAGACATACGTATGCAGGATATACAGGAGAAATGAAATGCTGCTTCTCTCTCTCAGTGGTGTGCACAAGATATAAGAGAAGAAGGAATAAGGATGAAAAACAAAAACAGCAGTCTATGTACAGTAATGCTACCCATACTGCAAATAAAGATAAAACAGCAATCCTATGGACAGAAAAAAGTAGAGCCGTAATGCCTGTAATTGCGTGTTCAATGCAGTAGTGGAGGTGCAGACAGTGACAGATTGGACTGCACATGATCGGTATTGCAATGACTGACAGCAGCAGGTATGGCATTTGTGCAAATGGTTGCAGTAAGCTGCAGAGACATACAGCAGCAGATGTGTTACTGTTGCTGCGCCTAGTCTTTCTGTGCAAACAGCTGAGGTAGTTATTGTGTGGGTGAGTGTGTTACAGTCCAGGGGTCAGGGTGAGGTGGGGGGATAGTGGGCAGAGTTCAGGGTCCTGATGGCCTGGTGAACAAAGCTGTTTAGCAGTCTTGTGGAGCACGCCCGGAGGCTCTGGTACCTTTTCCTCAAGGCCAGGGGGCTGAGAAGGGAGTGTGATGGGTGGGAGGTGTCACCTGCGATGTTGATGGCTCTGCAGGTGAGGGGTGTGTGGTAGATGTCTGAGAGAGAGGGCAGAGGGGCACCGATGATCTTGCTGGCTGCTTGCACTGTGTGTTGTAGAGTCTTCTGGCAGGAGGCTGTGCAGCTTCCGTACCACACCGTGATGCAGCTGGTGAGCATGCTCTCACTGGTACCCTGGCAGAATGAGCACATGATGGAGGCAGGGGACTCGTGCTCTCCTCAGTTTGAGGAGGAAATAGAGGTGAGTTTGAGCCTTTTTGGCCAGTGATGTGGTGTTGTTAGACCAGGAGATGTCCTCGGAGATGTGCACCCCCAGGAACTGGGTGCTGCTCACCCTTTACACAGTTGCTCCATCGATGATGCTGTGTGTGTCCTCTCCTTAAGTTGACCACAGTCTCCTTGGTTTTTCCCATGTTCAGGAAGAGATTATTGTCTTTACACCACTGGACTAGTTGGCTCCTCTCATTCTGTTGGTGATGAGGCCCACCACTGTCATGTCATCCGCAAACTTGATGATGTGGTTGGTGCTGTAGGCTAGTACGCAGTCATGGGTCAGCAGGATGAAGAGCAGCAGGTTGAGCATGCACCCTTGTGGTGCCCCTGTGCTCAGTGTGATGGTCTTGGAGATGTTGCTTCCGATCCACACGTTCTGTGGCCTCCCTGTGAAAAGTCCAGCACCCAGTTACAGAGAGAGGTTTGAGTCCCAAGTGTTTGAGTTTTTGTATTAGGTGATGGGGGAAGATTGTGTTGAATGTTGAGCTGAAGTCCAAGAACAGCATTTGCACGTAGGAGTTCTTTGAGTCCAGGTGGGTGAGGGCTGGATGGAGAGCAGCAGAAATGGCATCTTCTGTGGACCTGTTTGACCTGTATGCAAACTCAGATGGGTCGTGGAAGGGATGCAGGATGGACTTGATGTTTTGCCTGACCAGCCCCTCAAAGCACTTCATTATGACGGGGGTCAGTGCTACGGGCCGGTAATCATTGTAGTTGTATGGGACGGGCTTCTTTGGGACTGGTATTATGGTAGAAGTTTTGAAACACATTGGGACAATAGCTTGACTCAGGAAGATGTTGAAGATATTGGCCAGGACATTCTTGAGCTCCTCCGCACAGTCCTTCAGAACGCGACCTGGTAGGTTGTCTGATCCAGCTGCCTTGCGTTGGTTGATCCTGGAGAGGGCCCTCTTTACGCTAGCCGGATCCAGACTTGTAGCCTGCTTGTCTGGAGGAGAAGTGGTCTTCTGTGCTGATGTTCTGTTTTGTGCTTCAAAGCGGCCAAAAGAAGTCCTTTAAGTTGTTAAGCAGTGTGATTTCACTCGCATAGGCCTGACGGTGGAGGTTTGTTCTTGGTGAGGGTCTGTATTCCACGCCAGAGAGACTGCATCTTTGGTGTTGCTGAAGTGTCTGGATATTTTCTTGCTGTACTGTTGCTTTGCTTTCTTGATGCCTCGGGACAGGTTGTCCCTAGCTGTTGTTAGTCCTGCAGTGTCACCGGCCCTGAAGGCTGCGTCCCGAGCCCTTATGACCCTTAGTTCTGAAGGTGATGGTAAATGGTGTTCACTTATATAGTGCTTTTTTTCTCATCGCTGGATGACCAAAGTGCTTTACAGATCCTGCTGTCCACCCATTCCCACGCTGATGGTAGAAGAGCTGCCATGCACCGGCACTAGCCTGACCCATCAGGAGCAAATAGGGGCTTAGTGTCTTGCTCAAGGACACTGCAACATGCAGACTGCAGACAGAGCAGGAATCGAACCACTGACCTTCTGATCAGTAGTCAGCTACACTACACCTGCACCACAGCTGCCATGATGGCTGTTGACCGACCAGGTCCAACAAATCCATAACATTTTGGTGATGATCCATGAACACATACCTCCGCCAAGGCTCTTATCTTCTCACAGTGTGTTAGCAAGAATCCTCCAAAACAATACTGGATAGACTTTGATGCAATTTTCACCAGAGCTGGCTCGTGGCCTATACATGAACCCATTACACTTTGGAGGTGATCCATGAAGCACAGAAGGAGCCTTGGCAGAGGTATGCACTCTCTGAGTGCTTTTCTAATTATCTTATATGTTTTGTATTTTTTCTACTTACTATAATTTTTATATGGATTCTTTTGTGTATTTATTTTAACCTGTAAAACACTTTGTGCCTCTGTCTGTGATAAGTGCTTTATAAATAAACTTTACTTGCTTACTTTATATTTGTTATCAGAGCCAGTATTATTCATTTTCCGCATGATAGCCCACTCATAGTGCTATCTCATTGGTTAAATGTCAGCCAATTGGGAGCCACAATGCTCCCATGCAGTGAAAATTCACAGCTCAGTCACAGAGTTCCACAGGGCTCTGTGTAAGGTCCTATTCTCTTTACTTTATATAGAGAATAGAGAATAGGCTTTATTGTCATTGTACAGTAGTACAGTGCAACAAAATTATGGGTGCTCCACCAGGCTACTGAGCAATAGAGTAAGAGAGAATTAGAGGATTAGATATAACACGGTTACAGAGCACACGATTAAACACAGGACTGAAATAAAAATAAATGAAAATAAAAATAAAATATGTGCTTCCACTGGGTAATATTATTACAAAATATTGCATAGGTCCCATTGTTATGCAGACAACAGAATTATATCCATCAATGAAGCCAGATGATAGTAATCAATTAACTAAAGGCATGTCACTTGCAGCAGTAAAACCTAATGACCCATAAACAAATGTCACGATCGGGACATGGCCAGGGACCGTGCCCAAACTTTATGTTCATTTTGTTTTCCTTGTTTTTCCCCTTGATTATTATTAGTATCATTTGTATTATCATTATTATTATTGTTAAGTGTCATTGTGCTCCTCAGTCGTTAATCTTTGCACGTAGTCCTGTGCTCATCCCCTGTTGTTGCTTTGTGGTCATCTTTGGTAGTTGATTATTATTATGATTATTATTATTTGGATTATGTGTCTCCAGTGCTTCCCCTAGTCTATTGTGTTCATCCCCTGTTTGTCTTTATTGCCATTTTTGTAGTCTTGTGTGTACATTTGTCTTCCTATTGTCCCCAGCAACTCATGTTCCCAAACCAATAGCCATTTCCTCATGTGTGCTTCTGTTTAGCCCTTGATTGCCCCCAGCTGTCTTATGTCTTGTTAACTGTTTCCTCCCCTATATATTTCAGGTTGAGTTTGTGTTCTGCTCTGGCGTCATTGTCATATTTCCCTCTGTGGTCTCTGTGTGTTCCTTAGTCCCAAGTTTACCCCTGAGTGAGTTTTGCCTTTCATGGCCTTTTGTGTTTCAGCCCCTGTGCTGAAACACAAATTATCTTAATTTGTGCTTGCTCCCAGTGTTTCTGTTAATAAATCATTATTTTGCACCGTAAGCCTGCCTACACTGAGTCCTCTCTTTCTACCTAAATCTCCCAAAAGGCAGATCCTTGACAGAATGACGCCACCACAAACCACCTCTCTCACCCCACCTCTCCCCAGTTCCACAACCACTCCACAGGCTGGAGGAGAGCACATTACCTCGCCGTTATTCAGCATTCACTCCAGCGCTGTGGAGCTCATCTGATCTGGAGCACTCTCCAATGCTGGTTCCCAGGGCAGCTGCATTACCAGTTCCCATGCCAACTGCAGTGTCAGTTCCACATCTCTCTCTGCCTTCAGTGCCAGCTCCACATCGATCCCTAGCCCTAGTGCCGCTCCCACGCTGCTGTCTACCACCAACACCAGCTCCACTTCACACTGTGCCTCCGGTGCTGGCCCAACGTTGCTCCCTAGCTGCAGTGCTGACTCAAAGTCTGCTGCCACTCTGGTGCCCATGCCCACTGCTGCGGGCCAGAATGCCTTGTCTGCTGTCCCTTCAGTGTCTCCAGAGGTCCCGGTCTACCCGGCAGCATCCCCAGAGGTGGAGTTCACTTTTCCAACAGCAGAGCCGTTGGGGTCTTTGCCAGCAGAGGAGCAGGAGTTAAGGCAGGCTGTCTTTTTAATATCATTATTAAAGAGGACTTGTCTTGCTCCTAGTGGGGAGACCAAGTCACAGTCCCCATCTGCTTCTGAGCTCTGCCCACCAAGCTTCTCTGCTGGTAATTGTGTTGTGGACCTGTCACCCACCTGTGTTTCTTCCTCCCGGTCTGAGGTGGCTGCATCAAGGATGGAGGAGCACCCCTTAATGCCTGTATCCCCTGAGGTGCACACTACAGCTCCAGTGTCAGTTCTCCCTGAGGTGCATGTTCCACCTTCGCCATCATCCGAGCAGTCCGCTCCACTTGGTTTGTCGGAGCAGTCCACTCCACCTTTGCTGCTGGTGATCGATGTTCCCCAGCAGCCGTCTCTGGTGGTCGATGCTCTCCACCTGCTGTCTGTCAAGGTCAGTGCACATCAGCTGCCGTCTCCCAAAGTCAACGCACCCCAGCTGCTGTCTTCCGAGGTCGACGTACCCCAGCTGCTGCGGTTCCCAGAGTTTAGAACTCCCTTGTTGCCACCCCCGAACTCTGGGCTCCCCAGCCGGCACTCTCTGGTGGCGCTTGCCCCGGGCTGGGTGGGCTACGGACTTTGGTTGCCCCCTCCATCCCCCCAAGAGACTGTGCTTTCTGGTCAGGTGGCCCATGGACTGTGGTAGGCCACCGGACTGGGGGCCCTTTGACTCGGGTTGGCCCCCTGACTCATCATGTTCCCCATGCCGGTGGTCCTGGGACTGTTGGAGACCGCCTGCTGGATGTTTATTTTTTCTTTTTGATTATTCTGTGAGATTCCAATGGCTTGTTTTTTCCTGCCATGCCTTGTCACCCTCCTCCCACCCATCCTGGTCTTTCTTTGTTTTTTTTTTTTTTAGGGTTGTGTGGAATACACCCCTTAAAGGGGGCACTATATCATGATCGAGGCACGGACTACATCCACGCTTTAAGTTTATTTTTTTTCCTCGTTTTTCCCCTTGATTATTATTATTATTATTATTATTATTATTATTAAGTATCCTTTTGCTCCCCAGTTGTTTATCTTTGCATGTTGTCCTGTGCTCATCCCCTGTTGTTATTTTGTGGTCACCTTTGGTAGTTGATTGTTATTATTATTATTTGCATTATGTGTCTTCAGTGTTTCCCCTGGTCCACTGTGCTCATCCACTGTTTGTCTTTACTGTCATTTTTGTAGTCTTGTGTGTATATTTGTCTCCCTATTGTCCTCATGTTTCCATACCCATAGCCATTTCCTCATGTGTGCTTCTGTTTAGCCCTTGATTGCCCCCCTGACTAGCATCTTGTTAGTTGTTTCCTCCCCTATATATGTCAGGTTGAGTTTGTGTTCTGTTGTGGCGTCATTGTCGTATTTCCCTCCGTGATCTCCCTGTGTTCCTTAGTCCCAAGTTTACCCCTGAGTGAGTTTTGCCTTCCATGGCCCTTTGTGTGTTCAGCCCCTGCGCTGCTGTTAATTTGTGTTTGTTCCCAGTGTTTCTGTTAATAAATCATTATTTTGCACCGTAAGCCTGCCTGCACTCTGAGTCCTCTCCTTCTACCCACATCTACCGAGAGGCAGATCCTTGACAGCAAATGCTTCTCTGGTAAAGGTGACATCAGTGAAGATGGACACACCGCATGTAATGGCTACGCATTGGAGGGAGAAAGTGTGAGAGTTGCATGGTGTCCTGTAGTGGGCCAACGTGTTAGTTCCACACATGACCATGATACTGGGTTGTATGCTTAGACCAGCGACAAATTTGTTTTTGAAAATGGATTTTTGAACAATAAGAACCGAACTAGAACTGTTAATGGGAAAGAGCAAAAAATAGGAACTACTGCCAGATAGTTCTGGTTGTCAGAACATTCCTGCAGCAGAAAAACAGCTTAAATCTGGCCAGCTGATAATTTCAGGTTTTGTAATTTAAGACATTTATGATCAAACCTCAAAAAGAATAAAAGTAACATTTAAGTCAGGTCTTTGTTAGATTTCTCTGTATTCTATAATCAGTATATCCTGCTGAATTATTACAACAGAGATCAGGAATCAGGAATATGTGGACGTGTTGAAGGTGAAGCAGGAAACTGTCAGAAACAGAAAATAATGACCCAAACATCACAGAGATGTGAGCGTGAGCCAAATAAAAAGTCAAAGCAGCATGAAGGAGGCGGGGCAGAATAATGAATGGAGAAGTGATAGAGAGACAGAGAGAGTGGGAGTAAAGGAGGAGGTGATGGAGGAGAGTCAGTGTGCACGCTGATTATCACACACTTCATATCAGCTCCTTTATTATTCAGCCTTCATGAGACCAAACAATTTCAGTTTGAAATCCTGATTCAGTTGACTTATTGGCTGTTTAGGAATGAAATCATCTGAGAATATTCATCAGATGTGGAGCTTGTCACATATGAGGACACAAGAATGGGTTTATCTGAATTAAAGACGACACATGGTAATTTCTGTCAACACATTTCGAGTTCACTGCCATAAAAGGACCGGCCGGTTTCACTGCCGTCAGTCAGCTGTTGTCACATCTGTAATACCACCATCTACCAATATGTCACGTTCTGAGTGCGGAGGGATTCCACCGGGCTCAGGTTGTCTGCCTTTTTTCATATTTGTACTGTGTTGTCATTTTTGAGTTGTCACTTATCCTATTTTGTTTCTCAATATGATTTATTTTCCTGTTTATGTTCATTATAGTCTGTTCATTGTATTTTTGAGTTTACCTGTCTCCATTTTTTGTTAGATCGTTATATTTGTACTCTGTGTGTTCTTCCCCTCGGGGCTGACCACTGTCAATGGCTTTCAGGGGTTTTGCTCTGCGTGGGCGTTGCCCTGTCAGCTGTCAGCTCCGATGACTTCCTCATTATTCTCTGCTGGTCCGAATTATATGTCATTGCTTTCTCCTGCCCGCTCAGATACCCACACCGGTTATTAATTATGTAAAGGGTTCTGATCCCTATTTAAAGGGAGTTGTTTTCATTTCTAACTGCCGCTGTCTTGGTTTGGATTCGTCTTGTCTCCACCAGAGCCCTGCCTCGCTCTTGTGTGTAAAATCTTTAAGTTTTTTCTCCTTCGCTTGTTTTTGTGTTCTGAGCCCTGTGTTGAGCTCTTTCAATAAATTGGACAAGCTCACAGTTTAGCGCGTGGGTCTCATCTTTTTGCCCCAAGGGCATTTTTAACACAATATTCTCCTGTTCATCACAATTCATGTTTTCTCTAATGATTAGTCTGTTACTGTATACATGAGCCTGTTTGGTTTTCTTCAGATCTCATTTTAGTTATGTTATGAGAAAAAAAGTTAAGTTGTCTCAAGAAAACAACAGTTATCTCAGTATAACATAAATAAAATTTAGTTAGCTTGGGATTTTGATAAAACTACCCCATTATCTCAAGAAAGGGATATTTATAATCTTGAGGTATTTTTAGCTTCCTCAAAATCATTATCCTGTTATCTCAGGAAAACAATTGGGGTTTTTTTGGCCCATGCATCTATACATTTGATTTACCATGATAATGATTTATTTTCATTTGCTTCCCAGTGATATTGAATTATTTATACTATTATCTCGAGATAACAAATGTAACATTTGTTACAACTTGTGCAAGAAAACGTAAGAAGGTGTGGCTGCTTAGGGCTTCCGTGCAAACAGCATATGTGTTGACAGAAATAAAAAAACATTCTAGTAAGTATGTATGTAGTTATCTTTTAACAAGGGGGATGGAGGGGTATTGACCAATTTAGCATGCGGTACAAATGTATACATGTAAATTAGGTATATACTATACTGTTGACTATGTTTGTTTTGTGTAATATGTATTTCTTGTTGTTTTGTTTTTTGTATTGGACCCCCTCAAAAATGAGATGTTCCATCTGAAGAGGCTATCCATTAAGGTACAATTTTGCAAGCATAAAGATGCAAAGATATGATGAAAGATACCAATTTAAAAATAAAAAAAAGTAGGAAATTACAATTTAATTACACAGAGCAAAAATTTTCCGAGCATCCAAATGAGAGTTGCAAATTTACAAGAAAAAAAATGAAAATCTACGGAAAAAAAAAAAAAAAAAAAAATGCAATTTTTTGAGAAAAACAGTTTAAACATTTTTATAAGAAAAAAATAGCAAATTTAAGAGAAAAAAGTTGCAAATCTGAGAAAAAGTTGAAAATTGAATTTAAACAAATATATTTCTGCTTGCAATCAGTGCAATGTCCCCCCGCCCCTTCATTTACACCTAGGAATGGTGTTGGGGGATGACAGGTTAACAAGGGGGATGATTTGGGGTCATTTTGCTAACAAGGACACCAGCGTCCCCCGTCATCCCCCATCATCCCACCTACTGCCTCCAGCTCTGTGATTGGTCGCCCGCTGCTCACCTGCGTTTGAAGGTCAGAACGACGCCCAGCAGGATGATGATGAACATCAGAATCCCAGCGATCACACCGGCCATTTTCACCGTGCTGTCCACCTGCTTCTCCGGTTCCACGGCATCCGAGTCCTGGGTGGACGCACCTGCACGTGTACCCACACACACACACACCCACACACACACACACACACACAGAGGTACATACACAGTCACATAGGCAGGTAAAACCCGGCATATACACAGTCAGTACCAGACATGGAGTCACACACAGGTGGATTAATCCCAAGGTGAAGATAGAAGAGCCAATCACCACGCAGCAACATGCAAACACGCTCAAGATGACACAGCCACACAAGGACACGTCAGACTGTGCGTTTGATTACTGTTCTGATGAGCGTGGAGGTCGTTCTGGTTCAGTTTGGTTATGTCGTTGAGATGTCATGAAAACGTGGTGATGAACACTGATGGAGACATACGATTGGTGGAGAAGAAACATCCTGGAGCCGTCTGTGACCTCAGTCAGAGAAACAAAAACCAATTCTAAAGATAACGCAAGGCAGCGCGTTATGATACAGGCAGCAAGTTACAGGGAAAAACAGGGAAAACACGGTCAAAGCACAGGAAAAACCAGGGAACGTTCCAGAGGACACATGGTGAAGACAGGAGAAAAGACAGGGACAAACTTTGGAAACTCTGTTCAAACGGTGAACATAGTGTATGTTATGTCCCTGTTTTTACTGGCTCTTTTCCTTGTTTTCACCATTTTTTTCTGCAAATTCCAATGTTTTGTCATGTTCTACCCTGTTTTTTTTCTGCAGTTTTTTGGTACTTGCCTTTTTAAACCCTGTTTTGCCTTTTTTTTTTCCTATTTTCAGCATGTTTTTGTTACTTTAATCTGTAATCAGCTGTGCTGCCTAAATTAACGAGAGGAAGAAGAATGTAAAGACGACTAATGACAGCTGCAGGTTGTTTTTCTCCTCCTGAAGATGAATGGATCCAGGTGAGACGTCCAGGTTTAACCTCCAACATGAAGAAAAAGACAAAGGGTTCCACATGCTGCTCTTCATCCCCATGGCGGGATGATCCAGAGAACCAATCAGAGGGGTGGAGACAGGAAACATGAAGGCTGATACGCGTGTGTGGTCACATCTGACTGGTGTCCTGTGTGTTTATGTATGTTGGTTCATTTATTCACATACATCAGATCCAGTAGGCGTCACTATAGTTTGGCTCAGAAACTGAAGATGAAAAACTAGACAGGAAGGAGTGAAATAAACTGGAGGCCGAATCTTCAAATTAAGAGCACGGGCACTGTGTTTAAACAGAAAGAAGAGAAGGTCTGTGTCATACTCTCCAGCAGATGAAGACATGAAACAGTACAGATACCCTGCTTTCATAGAGCACAAGCCTTCTCAGAGGTTTCACAGATATTGTCAGGAAGTCTGCTCTGGTAAAAGTAGCAATACATTATGATATTTAAGTTTAATGAAAGTCGTCACACAACAACACTTCAGTAGATTCATCTGGGAGGTCTATTTCTTTAAAATTTGTTATCCCCCCCATAAATTTGAAATTTTTCATGGCAATGTGAGCTTTTTCCCTCATAAATTTAACAATTTTTTCTTTAAAAATTGCTCCTTTTTTCTATAAAATTGTGGTGTTTTTCTAATAAGTTTTAAAATAAAAATCCTAATTTTTTCGATATAAATTTGTATTATCTTTACTATCCATTTTTCCCCTCAGAATTCTATGAGAATTTCCTTGCACATTTAGGGTTTCTTCCTTTTATGAATTTGCAGCTTTTCCCTTCAACTTCTGATTCTTTTTCCTCATAAATGTGCAGGTTTTGTGATAAACTTTGACCTTCTTCATGAGTTTTTGTGACTGTTTTACAAAAGATTTTGTACATGTATTATGTCAGCCTTGTATTTGTTAATTTGCAACTATTTCCATGAGTTGGTCTGAGGAATATAAAATATACAATGGTGTGAAAAAGTGTTTGCCCCCTTCCTGATTTCTCTTTTTTTTTTGTATGTTTGTCACACTTAAATGTTTCAGATCATCAAACAAATTTGAATATTAGACAAAGATAACACAAGTAAACACAAAATGCAGTTTTTAAATGACGGTGCTTATTATTAAGGGTAAAAAAAAAATCCAAACATACACAGCCCTGTGTGAAAAAGTGATTGCCCCCTAAACCTAATAACTGGTTGGGCCACCATTAGCAGCAACAAAACAGCCCCAGATCATCACACTACCACCACCATATTTTACTGTTGGTATAATGTTCCTTTTCTGAAATGCTGTGCTACTTTTATGCTGGATGTAATGGGACACACACCTTCCAAAAAGTTCAAATTTTGTCTTGTCAGTCCACAGAGTATTTTCCCAAAAGTCTTGGGGATCATCAAGCTGTTTTCTGGTAAAACTGAGATGAGCCTTTATGCTCTTTTTACTCAGCAGTGGTTTTTGTCTTGGAACTCTGCCATGCAGGCCATTTTTGCCCAGTCTCTTTCTTATGGTGGAGTCATGAACACTGACTTTAACTGAGGCAAGTGAGGCCTTCAGTTTTTTGGATGTTGTTGTGGGGTCTTTTGTGACCTCTTGGATGAGTTGTTGCTGCATTCTTGGGGTAATTTTGGTCAGTCGGCCACTCCTGGGAAGGTTCACCACTGTTTCATGTTTTCGCCATTTGTGGATAATGGCTCTCACTGTGGTTCGCTGGAGACCCAAAGCTTTAGAAATGGCTTTATAACCTTTTCCAGACTGATAGATCTCAATTATTTTATTTCTCATTTGTTCCTGAATTTCTTTGGATTGCAGCATGATGTTTAGCTTTTGAGGATCTTTTGGTCTACTTCACTTTGTCAGGCAGGTCCTATTGAAGTGCTTTCTTGATTGAGAACAGATGTGGCAGTAATCAGGCCTGGGTGTGGCTAGAGAAACTGAACTCAGCTTTCCACAGATGTGATAAATCAAAGTTAATTTATGTTTTATCGGGGGGCAATCACTTTTTCACACAGGGCCATTTAGGTTTTGATAATTTTTTTTTTACCCTTAATAAGAAACACCCTCATTTAAAAACTGCATTTTGTGTTTACTTGTGTTATCTTTGTCTAATATTTAAATTTGTTTGATGATCTGAAACATTTAAGTTTGACGAACATACAAAAAAATGAGAAATCAGGGAGGGGGGCAAACACTTTTTCACACCACTGTAAACTATCCACATGTTCCTAGAGGTCCCATTTCCTACAACTTTCTCCACATGTTGACAGCTCCCAAAGGTCTTAATCAATCTTAATTGCAGCATCATTGTAAATCATCTTTTGCAGCCTTCCTCAGAATCCAAAGTAAATAACCATATAAACCACACTTGGCAAGCTAACTCCCTAGCAGCACTGTCAGGTCTGAAGCTAACGCCCTGGGCTGGATCATCACAGCCAATAACATGGTGATGTTTGTAACAGAAGACCAGGTCAATGTCAGAGATGTAGGGGAAAAGATCCAGAAGAGTAAAACCAGCTTTTAACATCTTTACTGCAGTCACATGACCCAAGAAAATATTTTAGAAGGTTAACTTCTTAAAATTTCAGTGTTTTGCCAGCGGGATGTTTCAAATTTTCAACTGCCACTCAGTAAAGAAAGAATTTGATTGACTTTGTGTATGCTGTGTTTCAGCATTTTTATGGAAATTGGCTGGAATGCAAAGGGGTTAAAACCCACAAATACACTGTGTTTGAGTGAATGGGACCTTTAATCCAAATCATTTGAGTGAGAAATCAGGAGAAAAAAATAAAAGTGTGGTGGGTCCATGGAGGGAAAAGAAAGGCAAACAAAAAGAGAAGAGCATCAGCAGCGGTGGATAAATGAAAACCATCAGAGCGACTGCATGAACGCCCCCGTCCTTCTGCAGACATGTAGTGAGCAGCGGCAGCCTCTCGTCATAACCTTGATGCACAAAGACAGCAGATTAATGAAGTAATACGGCGGCGTGGGAGTTCACTTTAATCCCCGCTCTCTCATCTTCGCCCCCTCCGCAGGAACCACAAGGCTGGCAGAGGAATACACCCGGCTAACGGCTTAAGCACCTAACCTTGGCATGCTCGCCAACGGTGACGAGATGTTCTTTTAAAACCCTCGGCACCTTCAATGACAACATGCTCAGTGGCTCTGTAACCCGATCACGGATGCACTTCCCCGTCTCAGATCATCTGTGAGCAGCAGAAACACGATGGTCCCTGTTAGCATGCCTGCTGGAGCGAGTGAGAGATGAGGGCTCGGGGACGAAATGTTTTATTCTACATGTTCTATGTGGATGATTCAAGACTCATGATTGTTATATTTTAATAGAACACTTCTAAAATTTGACTGTATTTTATACATACTTATCACTCAAGACTTGTGAGTTATCCGTGTTTCCATGTTTTTGTAGAACTTCCTGTGTCAAAGTTTTGGTTATTTGTAGTGCAGTCAAAGATAACATGATAATAACATGTTGAGGCACAATCCTGTATAATATCGGTATTTTATTTGATGCACAACGTGCACGCGGACAAGCACTTTTGACCCTGATGGCTTTCCAAACCTTAGATTCTTCGGCCACCCGGCAGATCTCGATGTAAGAAAGCAACTCCGCATGTCACATTTACATCATAACAGCTGGACAATGCGCAGTTAGTAAAGAGTTAACTATGGACATCATGTGATTAACCATGATTGGAAATGTTAATCAGCTGACTACTGTCATGATGTTTTTCAATGTTTTCATCATTCTGTATCAAGAACTGTCATGCCTTCATTCATATTCTTAACCAATTAATCCTTTTAGGGCTGGAGCCTATCTCAACATCTTTTGGTGAGAGCTAGGATCCATCCTGAACAGATCACCAGTTCAACACAGGGTCATCATAAAGAGACAGAAAACAATTCAAATTGCTCACTGGATATGGAAACTTTTGTCTCTCACTCAGCCCACAGGGCTGTTTGTCCTGTGGGCTGAGCTACCATGACAACATAATGGCTCTAAAATGGCCGCCCTTAAGTGTATATGGACTTGTCACAACAATGATATGCATGACTCATTCTCGTTGTTGTAGGTGTCTTCATGGAGTTCTCCACGTTTGGGAAACTTCCCACCACTTTGGTCTGTTTCTTGCTTTACTCCAAATGTGCCTCGCAGGACAAAGGTTGAAGTTACTGAGGAAGGTTTTCCTCTCTCCACCGGGGGAGAGTTTTCCGTTGAATCCTCCATTTAGGCTCAGGTTTTCAAGGGCCTCTTTTCTAATTGAGTGGTCAAGAAACTTCACTTCTCTGTTGGATCATCTGTAGCATGATCATCTTGTTGTACAACCTCTTCGTTTGTCACCCGATCCATGTACGAGAGCCTGAGCATGCGGCGGTAAAACCACATTACTGCTGCGGTGATGTTTCTCAAAGTTTTCACTGTGAAGGTCCAAGATTAACACGCGTACATAAGAGTCGACAAGAAGGACGGTTAGAGTGGTCAGATTTTGACTGAGAGCATGAGTTTATTGTCAGTGAGTATTGACTGAAGCTTGCTGAAGGTGTCTTTTGCTGGGCTGATCCTTCCTTGAATTTCCTTTTTGTAACCCAAGACGTTCGCACTCAGCTGCTAAAGTGTCAAGAAGTATCGTCAGTAGACCTAGTGTTGATGATCTTGATGCTATTGATAACAGTTCCTTATGGCATGTCCTTGAGCTCTCTGAGTGTCACTTCTGAGTGCAAGTTAAAGAGGTCTGGTGAAATAACAATATCCTTGGTGGACTCCACATTTGATGGATAACCAGTTCGTTATGCCATCGGGGAGATGAACTGCTGATGGAAGCAAACTGATTTGACAATGCACAAATCTTTCTTGTCCACTTCAGTTCTGGCCAACACCTTGAATAGTTCAGTATAACAAACTTTGTCAAAAGCCTTTTGTTAGTCAGTGAAGCACAGAGAGATGTCTTGTTGGTGCTGAATGACCTGTTCTCCTAGCATTCTCATGACAAAGATCATGGAGTTCCTAGGTTCTGTCTGATTTTTACAGAACAATAATTCTACATGAAAAAAAAAAAAACAACTAACAAGAGTTAATTTAGCATTGTGACCGAATTGAAGCAGAAATACAGAATGTGAACCTTTAGGCCAAATACTGTATATAAGATCAACCATTCAGGTCATTCAGCAGTAAATTACATTAAATAAGTATCTATAGTTCAAACATACTGCAGTTTATTTCAGCATATGTTCCCATTCTGATCATTTCCTCCCTGCCTCATCCTCTACCCTCCATCCTCAGCACAGATGTCCTCTCAGCTGAATATTTCAGCGGCGGGACTGTCCTTCAGGCTGTCAGGCGTGACAGCAGTGACTCGTGTTTTTATCTCATTAACAGGAAGAGACGGCAGCATGGCGGCGCTCCAGTGTGACAGCCTGTAATCACAGAGGTGAACCTCGGTGTCTCCGGGTCCCCGTGAGTGCCGGCACCATCGCGACGTCCCCATAATCACCCACATTTCCCCCCTGACCCATTCGCGGCAGGAAACCCCCCCGACCGTCTGTTCACACCCCGCCGACTCCTGATTGGACGATTGGGTTCAACGGTTCATCACTGTCACAGCTCGGGGGCCCATCTGCTGCCCCGTTAGGCTCCATTTAACACTGTGATTGGATGGTTTCAGAGATGATGAGGAGGGGGAACCTACTGATGTCTCACAGGTGGTCTGAGGACAGATGTGGGGACAAATCCAGGTGTGAACACCAGACCTGGAACCTGAGAGACAGATATGGGGCCTCATTTATAAAAGAGTGAGCCGCATGCTAACAAATTTGTTCATAAATGAGATATATGATCAATTTATGTGAACTTGTTTGATTCACTGACCATGTTTACATGGTCACAAGTAAACCGATTATAATCAGCTTTCTGGAGTTACCTGATTACTCAAACTGTCATGTAAACAGAGGTTTATGAGAAAACAGATTAACACACCCAGGTTATTTGCCCAATAAACCATTTACTCAGTGCGTGTAAACACCATGGCAGTGTGGTGGTGGAGTGGTTAGCACTGCGGCAGCACAGCAGCTCACCCTTGGCCGGGGGATCCTGGGTTCGATCCCAGCCCCCGACCAACAGTGATCTGTGTGGAGTTTGCATGTTCTCCCCGTGTCTGCGTGGGTTTACTCTGGGATTTCTCCGGTTTCCTCCCACATGCCAAAAACATGCAAGTTAGGTTACTTGGCATCAAACTGGGGATTCTAAATTTTCCTTAGGTATGACTGTGAGAGTGAATGGTTGTCTGTCTCTCTGTGTTGGCCCTGTGATGGACCGGCGATCTGTCCAGGGCGGACCCTGCCTCTCGCCCATAGATGCTGGGATAGGCTCCAGCCCCCCCGCGACCAAAAAAGGATTAAGCGAAAGAAGATGGATGGATGTAAACACCCTAAGCCGTTATTACCTTTATCTGTTTACTCCAGTAGTCAGTTTACTCATGACCATGTAAACAGAGTCACTGATCTATTGGGAACCTGAAATGCAGCACAGGTCATAAACGAGCGGTCCAGACCAGCTATATGAGTGCTGTTGTTATTCTAACCTTAGTTTTCACGAAATGGTCCTAAATTTAATCTGAATCCAGACTGTAAACCCTTTAAACTAATAATTACTTGACAAGAATTTATACTTTGATTCAAGTTACAATTAAAATAAGTCAAAATACTAAAAGCAGCATCATTCCATCAATGCTCAAATCATGTCAGATTCAAAGTGTAAGCTTCTAAACATGGTTGCCAGGGCAACACACGACTCCATTACACAGCAGAACAGCGCAGTGGGGATGAGTCTCGTGCATGGTGATGACTGTTAATACAGTTTTGGAACAAAACAGGAACAAATGTGTTTTACAACACAGCACTACTTCTAGGCCTGTTGGTCCTTTTGTCACATATGGCGTCTTCATGAGGAACATCTGCAGCAGCAGCACACACTAAAACATCGCCAATCTGACAGAGTCTTTCATTTTTGTTGTTCCTTTGATTCCACTGCTAACGCAACTTATTATTTATTTATTTTTTTTCCGGCTGTCAGACAGGAGAACTTTAATTTCACCCGAGAAGTTTCTTTTTTTTTTTTTTCCTCTCATCATATAACATATAATCATATAACTCCAGTCCTCAGATCTTTACACTGACTTCCTGTCTGTCAAAGAATAGATTTCAAAATACTGCTCTTGGTTTATAAAGCTCTGAGTGGTTTAGGGCCAAAATACAGTTCAGATCTTATGGTCCATTATGAACCAGCCAGAGTCCTCAGATGGTAAGGGTCGGGCCTACTATCTGTGCCCAGAGGTAGAACCAAACATGGTGAGACAGCATTCAGTTTTTATGCCCCTCACATGTGGAACAAACTCCCAGAAAGCATCAGGGCTGCAGAAACTCTCAGCTGCTTTAAATCCAAGTTAAAAACGTTCCTATTTGCCGTGGCCTTTTAGCAGAACAATTGTTAATCACCCACAATGCACTGGAACTTTGTCTGTCTTATTCTATTTTCTGTCACAACAAACCTCGGGCAGGCAGAGACTTATGGACTCAAAAGAAGGCCTGGCTCACTCAGGTGCAAAACCAGGATGTATTACAGGGGATTATCAAGGAAACAAAATGCAGCACGAACGCTGAGAATAAAACTAAACTGACTAGGCAAAACACAGAGGTGAATAAAAATTCCAATACGACATGACACACCTGAGGGGATAACTAACTCTGACGCCACACCAGAACACAAACTCAGACAGAAATATATAGGGTAACCAATAATTACATGGATGTAAGACAGCTTGGAGACAATCAGGGGCTAAACAACAACACACGTGAGGGAAAGTGACTATGGGTATGGAACACACGAGGGATTGAGAACAACAGGTAAACAAGTACAGGGGATACACACGAGACTTGCACAGAAGACCAAGGGAAGACACAGACGACAGCAACAACAGGGACAACGGGGACGACATGACAGACTAAGGACCAGGGAGCAAAAAGGACAAACACAGAGGACCCAGGGGAACACAGAAGGCAAATAATGCAAAATAATAATGACGAAGGAAAACACAGAGAACCCAAAATGAACAAAAGGCGTGGACATGGTCTAAAACCATGCCCAGATCATGACATTTTCTGTTTCTCTTCAACTTATTTTTTTAGTTTGCTTTTTATGTAAAGCACTTTCAATTGTCTTGTACATGAAATGTGATATCCAGATAAATTTGTCTTGGCCTCTGTTCTTAGACTTTGAACTCATCTTTGTGAATGAAACTTCTAACCAGACACTACAAGATGCATGACCTTATATGGTAGTTTTGCATCAATTGCGCAAATCTTGTGGGGTTAAATTTTAAGCATCACCGCTAATTAATGTGGTCAGTGTGTGACGAGATGGCACCGACACTACAGGCAGGAAGTCAGGTAGGAAGAGAGAGAACATCTGCTCATTTTTCAAAATAAAACAAACTTTGATAGTCAATATACACCTGGACCCTAACAGATACATCTGGACCCTGTTGTCTCCTCGTCTCAGCTGCTACGTCTCAGTGATTAAAAGTCAGACCATCTCATTTCTTCTTTTCTGCTTATATTTGTGCAGCTCAGACAGCATGCCAGAATGATCAGAGAGGAATTATGGGTAAAGTACGGAGATATTAAGAGCATAATCTCATCAGAACGGAGACCAGACCGGCCTCCAGCTGCTCTGTGTGGGTCTCAGGTATGTGTGTTTCCTGTGTGTTTATTCACATGTTTGAAAGATGATCAGAGGAGATGTGTGTGTGTGTGTGGGGGGGGGGGGGGTGAGTGAGTGAGTGTATGTGTGTATGCATGCATGTGTGTGAGAATCATGGTTGCCACAGCTGGGTGACAGTAACAGTTTTATTAATCTGAGGTGTGTTTTAACATTTAACCCGCCGTAAATTTGTTTCCTTTTTTCTTCTTCTTTCTTTGTAAATTTTTTAAATGTTTTTCTTTATGAATTTGCAGCCTTTACCACTGAATTTTTGCTGATTTTTCCTCATTATTTGTGACTTTTTTCTTGGAATTAAAAGAAGAAAAAAAATCTGGTAAAGTTTTGATTTTTTCCTTATAAATTTAAAACTCTAACTTAAATTTAACAAACTTTTTCCTGAAAATTTTTGGCTTTCTTCTTGAAGGTTTATTACTTTGCTTGTCAATATTTGTGACCTTTTTCCTTTGTGTATATTTTAATTTGTTTCTTGTAAATATTTAAATTATTTTATCATAATTAAAAAAAAACATCCACTGGAATTTTGCTGTATATTCTTGTAAACCTGTGAGCTTTTGTGCCTTTTTCAGCAGTGCCAGGGTGTGTGATTGACTAAAGCAGTTGTCTGAATGCCTCAGCGGTGCTCAGACACAGACCCGCTGCTGCCTGACTGAAGATCTGCTCCTGTTCTCCTCCTCTTCCTCCTTTATTCTCCGTCTGAGTGTCGGCGTCTCCCTGAGCCGCAGCTCCCCTCACAGCCACTTTTACCTCTGCGGTGTCACATCTCCGCCTCACACACTGACAAACACCTTTATTTATTTATTTTTGTTTCTTCATTGTCATCAGGCTGGAAACTCACTCTGTGTGTGTTTTCGGGGCAAAGACAGATATGAAAGATAAAAGACAGACACACGGGTATGTGAGACATGTCGGGTTTCTCTGAGCAGACCTGATGCTAACACGGACTTATGCTGAAGGCTAAAGCTACATTGTGTATCTGTGATGCCCCGATGCCTTGGGCAAGGCCGGTGCACACACAGCTGTGTATATTGTAGCCTTCATTTGTGTTGACTATTCAACCAAGCATTTGACGCATGTGCATGACCACTGATCTGCATTTTTACTCAAGCCTGCTGTGTGGCTTTGTTTACCGGCTTTATAAAAGAGAAGAAAAGCAGGAGCCACGCCCATTTTAGCAATGCCAGTGGACAGACAAGAAACTCCTTTGCTACTGCTTTTACCGCTAATCATCTTTTGTTTCTCTGGTCTCGTCATGTTTCTTTTTAATTTGCCTTTTCCTTCCTCTTCATCTTTGTATGCCGTGTCGGTGGCACCACCTTCTGAACAGGAGGTTACACAGTTAACGCATCCGGCTGGACGTTGCCTCGTGCTCCAGCAGATATATAAGACTGACGGTGATGCTCTACTTCAGTCTTATTGAGACACATAAAAACAAAGCATTAAAAAGAGAAATTAAAACATAATGAAAATCCCACCACAGGGGGCGCTGTCTGCTCCTCTGCTGACTGACTAGGTTTTACAGATGGGCTGTACCATATTGTATTGTTCAGGACAATACTGGTATAAATGTTGGTGTAAAAATTTTGGAGACGGCTGCATGATGACATCATACCATTACACTCCAGTTACGAGTATCATGGACTGGGTTTGGATGTTTTTCAAACCCAGCTTCATGGCTTTGTGGCTGTATGTATTTCACTTGTGTAATTCTGGCATCTGTTATTTATCTGTTTATGCTCTGGGTTTCTCTTCACTCATTTTGTGAACGGCAGCTGGCAGGGAGCTTCTGGGGTTGCCCTGCCCCTGTCAACTGACAGCCACGCCTCCCTCTCCTGTCATTGTTTGACAGCTGTATGTTACCACTGATTGCTTCTTTTTAGCCAAAGTCAAATTCCTTGTATGTGTTGTGCATACTTGGCCAGTAAAGCTGATTCTGATTCTGATTCTGCTACTCAGCTCACACACACACACACACACACTCACCCACACCTGTGCTCACTTTAGATCAACACACACTCACACATTCCTACACACATGCGCTCACTCACTCACATCGGCAGACACTGTTCATTACGTCTCGTGTTATTTAAGCTCTGTCTTCCCACTTGTGTTTGCCGGATTATTGCATTGTCCTTCTGTGTAGTCATGCTGGATCGTCCACTGGGATTGTCACCGCGGACTGCTCTGTTCCCAGGCCAGTGAGTACTATCTATTCCCCCTGCTTTCCAGTCACGTCTGGAAGCTCATCGGGTTTCGTTTTTGCCCCCCCCCCCCCCCCCCCCCCTGATCAGTCACATCTGCAGCGCCTTGGGTTTTCCTCTGTATGTACTCACCGGAGAGCTGAGGAGCATCCTGCGTGCAACCCCAGTGATTCCTCGTTGTTCTATGCTCACCTGTTTGTTTGCTTGGCCTGTATCATCACCCTTTTGTTCAATAAGCACACGAAACATCTCCTGCATTTGGGTTTCTGTCTCCCTTGCCTCAGAGAGGCAGAAAATCACAACAGAATAATCCGGCCGAAAAAATAGAAACCCAGCGGAGGTGTTGTGTGTGTGTTTTTCATCTTTAGTATTTTCCACCTACCTGTGTTTAAGCAGTTCACCATGGACTTTTCTGTTTTTGGACTGAGCCCAGAGGAGTGTGCAGCGGCCAAGCGAGCGGTGGATTTTGCTTCCAGGGCTCGTGCCACCAACTCTCCGGAAATCAATTTTTGTTTATTGGACAATGCTGTCTGGGTGATTCGAACGTGTCCCAGCCTGTGGAGATACCCGGGGCTGACGCTGCTCCTTACCCAAAAATGTGAGTCTTGGTAGCGTTTCGAGGAAGTGGTGAGAGGATCCTCCGCAGCGCAACCTCGGCAGCCTAAGAAGCACTCCCAGAGGTCGAGAGCCCACAATCGAATTACCGAGCTGGTGTCCTCTTCTCCCCGCCAGACGTCCCGTCCTACTCCCGCGGAGACGGAGCATGACACCGAGACAGCAGCTGACGTCATCACCTGTCAGGAATTCAGGCAAGTCCTTCTCCATTCTCTTGCTCTCTCTCCTGAAGTGGTTAGCCTAATTCCTGCGGAGAAGCTCCAGATTTTACAATCCTCTTGGGCTTCCCTTTCAGCTGCTGTCCCCGCTCCTCAACCTTTTTTCCTCTATCTCCTCTAAATCTCCGCTGGTCCCGGGAGGGAGTCACTGAAAGTGGGAGGAGCCAGAGGTCTTAGAGGACCCTAATCCACGGTGTACGAGTGATCCTGCGTCGGAGTGCCTGAAGAAGGTCTTGACCTCGTCGGTGGCTGTCTCCTTGGCGTCATGCCCGACGACTCATGCAGTGAAGCCTTTCCCTGTGCCAGCTGTTATGCCAGTCTGCACCCTCTCTGCTTCTGCCGCAGCCCTCGTCGCCAAGATGTCCCCTCCCATCACTGAGAGGATCTCCAGGGTATCCCCGGACATGCCTACCCCCGCAATCACCTGAGCCAGTTCCTCTGCAATCCATTGAGGGGCCCTGAGCGGCCGCTGACACAGAGGAGGATGACAGTTCGCCACCTGCAGCAGCCAACATCCAGGCCCAGAAGGTCAAGCAAGTGTTTTTTTATTCTACTTCCTCTCATAATGATGAACCTTGTCTGTCTTCCGGGAGAGAGTCTCAGGTTAGGCAGTTACCTGAGCGCTCTCCCCCTGCTCCTACTGTGAAAAATTCTCTTATTCCCTCTGTGTCTCTTTCACCTGCTCCTGAGTGTCCGGCGGTCCCTGAACTCAACCACCGGATGATGGGGAAACCCGCGGCACTGGAGGACTCCACCCCAGCCCCGCAGAGTCTCGATGGGCAGGGGGAGGGCACTGAGACAGACCCGAAGCCTGCGCCGACGAAGGAGGGTCCCCTGGCTTCAGTTTCCTGAAGTTCAGCGCAATGAGGGACTTTACCGCCAGAATCCATGTTGGGAGAATCACTTGTGTGGGAGACCTTACTGGAGGCGACCAGGACTGCCAAGACCATCATGCCTGCTGCGAGTCAGCATCGGAGTTGGATCTCCGCCAGGCCAGGCCCAAGATGTTGCCACCTACTGGATCGTCGGAGTCCTGGATGATGGTGGAGCTTGAGCTCAGGCAAGTGCTCTCTGTTGTTTTTCTCTTCTCTGTGTTGGAGCAGACTTGCCTGGCTCTTGGTGAGGAGAGCCAAGTCCAGCCACCTGCTGCGCCCGAGCTCGCCTCGCTGGGCTCCGCTGCTGCCAGCAACCCTGACCCCTCTCCCTTCTGTGTTGTCTCTGAGCTTTCTCCCAGGGTCACCAAAGTGGAGTCAGCACTGCCAGAGGTCTCCGAAGATCCGGTCCGCCACCTGAGGTTCCAGCTGCCCCCACTGTTGAGGCCGACGTGGGTTCGCCCCCGTCATCCCTGCATGGGTTTCCGTTGGTGGACTGCCTCCATGGCCTGCTGCCTTCGCCGGTCGGCAGCTCTACCGAGGATGCGGCACTGACACAGTCCTGAGCCTCCGAGGGTGCTGGAGAGCTCCAACCCGGAGCCACCGTGGGTGCAGCCCTGGCCCAGTCGGGGCCCACCGTGGGTGCAGCCTTGGCCCTGCCAGGGCCCACTGTGGGTGCAGCAGAGCTCCAGCCCAGAGCCACTGCAGGTGCAGCCGTGTCCCAAGCCAGGACCACCGTAGATGCAGCCATGTCCCAAGCTGGGCCCACCTAGGGTGAAGCTGTATCCCAAGCTGGGATCTCCACGGGTGCTCCAACTCCTCTGCCTGAGACCACCGAAGGCGTCGTTCCTCCTCCTTCCCGCCTGACATCTCCGAGGGTCCAGTGTTGCTACCTAAGGCCATTCTGCATCCTGCCTCTCCCAAGGAGGCTGCTGTGGGTGCTGCCATGTCCCGGACTGGGACCATCGTGGGTGCAGCTGCCCCCCAGTTCCTGACTACTGAGGGCATAGTGACTCCCCCCTCGTCACTGCCCGACGCCGGGGCTCCCTCTCCTCAGCTCACCCCTCCAGTTGTGGGCCTCCCCGTGGAGGAGCCGCCGTCCGGGCAGCTCCTTCCAAACTGGTGGCTGAAGAACCTAGGCCGGCCACCCGATGAACTGCGCTGTTGGGTTAGGTGACCAAATTTCCATGGCAGGCCACCCGACTCGTTCTTCCTGGCCGTCCGGCTGGCCTGGGATGCAGGCAGGCCACCAGACCGGCCTCATCTTGCTGACTGTGGGGTCTGGGACTTTGGGCGGCCTCCCGAGCCTCTAGATCCAGAACTTGGGGGATGGGGTGATTTTGTGTTCCTTTTGTGGTGGGTCTTGATCTGGGTTGCTTTTGTTCCCTCCTGGCCTGTTTCCCCCCCCACCCCCACCCGCCCTGGGGTAGTGTGGTAGTTCCTCCTGGGAAGGGGGGGGGGCAGGCTTCTTTTTTCTTTTTTTTCTGTTTGGCGTGTCTGGTCTCCACCCCCTCAGAGGGTAGCTCTATCATGAACTTGGTTTAGATGTTTTTCAAACCCAGCTTCATGGCTTTGTGGCTGTATTTATTTTTCTTGTGTAATTCTGGCATCTGTTGTTTGTCTGTTTATGCTCTGGGTTTCTCTTCACTCATTCTGTGACAGGCAGCTGGCAGGGAGTTTCTGGGGTTGCCCTGCCCCCTGTCAGCTGACAGCCATGCCTCCCTCTCCTGTCATTGTTTGACAGCTGTATGTTATCACTGATTGTTTCTTCTACTCAGCTCACACTCATACACACAAACACACACACACACTTTTACATGCCCACACTCACCCACACCTGTGCTCACTTTAGATCAACACACACCCACACATTCCTACACACACGCACTCACTCACTCACACCAGCAATCACTCTGTTCATTACGTCTTGTGTTATTTAAGCTCTGTCTTCCCACTTGTGTTTGCCGGATTATTGCATTGTCCTTCTGTGTAGTCATGCTGGATCATCCACTGGGATTGTTGCCGTGGACTGCTCTGTTCCCAGGCCGGTGAGCACTTTCTGTTTCCCCTGCTTTCCAGTCACGTCTGGAAGCGCATTGGGTTTCCTCTTTGCTCCCCCCGCTGATCAGTCACGTCTACAGCGCCTTGGGTTTTCCTCTGTATGTACTCATCGGAGAGCTTAGGTGAGTCCTGCGTGCAACCCCAGTGATTCCTCGTTGTTCTATGTTCACCTGTTTGTTTGCTTGGACTGTATCATCATCCTTTTGTTCAATAAGCCCACTAAACATCTCCTGCATTTGGGTTTCTGTCTCTCCTGCCTCAGAGAGGCAGGAAATCATGACAACGAGTTTCTATGGTTATAAGCAAACATGGCAGCTCTGTGGTAGAAGTTAATAATAATAGAAGATTAGATTTACAGTATATGGCGCTTTACATGTCAAGTGACATCTCAAAGTGCGCCATTATTCATTCACTCCAGACAGAAATTGATAATGGTAAGCTACTACTGTAGCCATAGTTGCCCTGGGGCAGACTAATGTAAATGTGGCTGCCAATCTGCACTAACGGCCTCTCAAACCACTACCAAACATTTATACACATCCATACCCAGTGTCATGGACACTGGAGGCAAGGTAGATAAAGTGTCTTGCCCAGGGACACAACAGCTGGATAGCTAGGGAGAGCAGGATTCGAACCGCCAACCCTCTGGTTATCAGACGACCCTCTCTACCTCCTGAGCAACTGCTGCCCACATTTCCCTCCTCCATTCCATTTTTGCTGAGCACCAAGCTGGATGGCAGGAAGTTGCATTTTTATATGGTCTTTGGCATGACCCGGCCAGGACTTGAACCCCAACCTCCTGGTTGTGAGGCGGATGCTAAACCTTTAGGCCACCACTTTGGTTTCCCTGAAAATGAACTAACTGTGTGGAAATATTTTGTTTGTAAGGTGGTTTCAGACTGCTGGCATGTTGAAAAAAAAAAAAAAAAGATGTTGCAGCAACGTGTATAATATGCCCCCAAACTTTCCCACATTAAGAACACCACTCCGGTGTACGGTGGTCTATTTTCAGTTAAGTGGGGCAAGAGCTAAAAAGCCCAAAGAGAGGTTCATCAATCGAGGCTTCTAACGCAGATAAACTGGTTCAGCAGGTAAACTGGTTCAGCAGGTAAACTGGTTTCAGCAGATAAACTGGTTCAGTATGTAAACTAGTTCAGTAGGTAAACTGGTTCAGCAGGTAAACTGGTTCAGCAGGTAAACTGATTTCAGCAGATAAACTGGTTCAGTATGTAAACTGGTTCAGCAGGTAAACTGGTTCAGCAGGTAAACTGGTTCGGTAGGTAAACTGGTTCAGCAGGTAAACTGGTTCAGAAGGTAGACAAGTTCAGTTCAGGTCAGTACACAACCACAGAGGGTGAAGGCAGAGTGGATGGTGTACTGATGTTATCAGAATAATTATAAATGAATGAGCCTGCTGGTAATACAACTTTTAAATTTAATTTCATAACATGAGAACACACTTGTCCCACTTTCTTTCATGCTTGTTTCACTTTCATAGGTTTAGCAGGAACAGTGACAGTCCTACAAATGATGTTCTCAGACATTTTCCCTTCACCCAAGAGCATGTCCGTTTTCCTTTGTTGAACCTTTTCTGTCCTCCATGGTAAACGTGCCATTATCACAGTAGTCCACCACAGATCATAAAGACCTCCAGTTAAAGGGGACGGACCATTTTGATTTGTAAATTGATGTTGTTTGGACAAGGATTTTGTGATTTGTTTCAACTATTGTAGCAGCTAAATGGACTTGGACACGGCCAAAGGTGACTTCTGAGCTTTTGACACTATTGACTAGACCGTAACAAAAGGACCCGAGATGTGATGAGTGGAGACTCTGAGCAGGACCACAAACTCATATTTGTGCATTAAATAGATTTATTTGTTTTTATTACATAAGAGTTGGGATGTTTTTGTGCTGAGATGAAGCGGGACAGATGATGAAGTAAGACTTCAGCCACCTGTGCTGCACAGATGGACACCAGTGCATCTGAATCTTGGAGCACTCGGAAAACTCTGATTTAAAATTTGAATTTGGTCAAATCCAATCTGAGACATTTCAACCCAAACACAAAGTATGAAGACTGAATTAAAATAATAAAATGTTCTGTACACATTATAAGCATTCCTGATGTGTAACCTGATAATGTGACACTTTTGTTCATATGAATGTTGTGACTGTTTCCTGATAAATTTGGGTTGCAGACCCAGCTGTAGATGGCGATTAAGGGTGTGTGGTCATGAATCATTTCTCTGTTATTATGAAGGTGAATTATAAATGAGAGACAATAAAAATGTAAAATGTTCCCAGAGTTTGTTTTTTTTTCATCCCTACAATCTAAAATCACATAAACCAGATGTGTTTATTGGATTCATATCTGGACTCTGCAGAATCGGCAGAACTGTAGGTGCCGGCTCCATTTCCCTCAGGACCATACGGCTTATTGTTGGAATAAAGTTATTATTGTGTTTATGTGAAATCATTTCAGTTAATGGACAAAGAAGCGTGAAAACCTTCTGTGCTTTTCTGCTGACCATCTCTGTTCCAGTTCAGCTGACGTCCACATCTATTTAGACTTCCTCTTGTCTCACTGTAGAAACATCAGCAGTGACAGTGCTCAATAAAACAACATTATTATTAATATTATTAAGGGCTGTGCGATATGACATATATCAGCGACGCTATAAAAAACATCTACCGTTTCATATAAAACTGTATTGATAATATCAGGATTTAAAAGACACACACCCTGTTTCTACTTGTTACTGCCCTGCCTCTCACCTGCAGTGTGCCAGGTGTGTGCAATAGTGGGTTCCGATGGTTAGCACAGCAGCTAAAAGCAAGCTAATGTTTTGGTCATATAGCCGTTACTAATGTTGGCTGGGGATGTGGGTCTTTTTCCCACTGTGCTGCATCAGAGAGGGTAGTCCTCTAACCTTGTTTTAATTGGCAGTAACATTAACACCATTTCACTCTAATTATAGAACACAAAATGCTAAATAACAGTGCTAACTTGTCGCTAATAGGAAACATTATAGTGTATCATTTATATCATATTTAAATTACTGCAGTTTTTTTTTATTTTGTCTGAAAAAATTACTAAAGCTGCAAAAGTGCATGACAGCAGCCACATTCACACTAAATAATAAATAAATTAAAACATGTCAGAACAAACTGGTTCTTAACATAACTTGAATTCTAATAACTTTTAATTAGTCAAGTAGCGATAATGAATAAAGTTGAAGCCATCTCAAATGCATATTAAAAACAATTTTATAACAACACTGCAAAATTAAGAGGGGAAAAAAGGTGCATAAAATTAATGACAGATGAATTTATACAATTGATTTTTTAACTATGTAATTTAAAATGTAGAAAAAAAGATGGTCCTTTTTTATTGGTTATTATATATAAACTATAGAATTTACAAAAAATATATATCATGCTGCATATCATTATCGTCAAAGATTACTTATATTGTGATATGAAATTTTGGTCATATCACACAGCCTTATTATTATTATTATTATTATTATTATTGGTGTCTAAATGGGTTAGGACGTGCTGGGGTGGAATGCAGAAATGAGCACCTACATTTCCACTGAAATACTCCACTCATAGCACAGCATCCCTCCAGTAGCCTCTCCTAACCAAATCCTACTGTCTGGCTTCTCGTGCCGACCCTGTTTTCACAAAATGATAGATGGTGTCAGCGAGTCTCTGGTGCTATAACCAGGTTGCTCCGGGTAGGTGGGGCTCATCAGACTTGGGTGTCAGTCCACCTAGGAGAAGGACCACTCTGATTTCAAATCCGGGCAGGTGGTGCCCGTTAGCCTTGGCCGGCAAACTATCTAGGAGAAGGTAGACTCTGATTCCAAACCTCCGCTGCCTCGTGGCTATACCTGATTACAGAAAAGGCTTTGGGAGTAAACCTCGAGGATAAATCCGGAGTGGAGCCCTAAGCCGGTTGGCAGATGCTCAGCACTACTTCCGGCAACTCCTGCAGTGGAACTGGTCCCAAACTGTATTGGATCATCCTTTCCTTTGGACATAGCCAGTGACACCAAGAGGGGGACACTAATGTATGGGCAGCCCAGTGTCTCCATACTACCCCACTCAGGCTTTTTGGCGCAAACTGGAGATGCCACTCCAGCGGTGTCGCAAGATTCCAGCACAACACGGGATGAGGCAGTTACCAGTTATAAGCTCCAATTGACTGGCATAGGGAGGAGCGCCAGAAGTCCTGTCCGATGGTGGGAGAAGCCTTCACAGCTTCATTGGGCAGCTAACGCCCGCCTCAAGCTGGGCAGCCCCCAACCAGTAAGGTGCTGCCCCACCATGGCTTGCCTGCTCTACTGGGTGCGAAGTGCTTAGGGGTCTCTCCCGACAAGCAAGCATCAATCTGCACCAGGCAGTCAAAAGGAGAAACATATGAAGACTCCAGCTCTTCAGTTTGCAAGCTGGAACGTTTGCACCATGTGCCCCGAACTTACCGCTGATCTCCAATAAATGGATGACTCTCGCAAGACCACCATCGTCAATAAGGAACTGGCACGACTAAACATCGATGTTGCCTGACTTCAGGAAACCCACCTGGCCAACAGCGGCTCTCTTAGAGAATCAGACTACACCTTTTATTGGCAGGGCATGTCCCAGGACGAGTCCAGGCAGCATGGTGTAGGTTTTGCAGTGAGGAACTCGCTGATCACCACCACAGAAACCCCTACAGGAGGGTCCGAAAGAATCCTCGCCCTCCGCATGAAGACATCGTCGGGTTTTGTGAACATCCTTTCTGTGTATGCCTCAACCCTCACCACTCCAGAAGCCAAAGATCAGATCTACGAGGCTCTAGAGGAAGTGCTATCTAGAATCCCCCACTCTGAAGGCTTATTTTTACTAGGCAACTTCAATGCTCGCGTCGGAGCAGACTGGCAAGTGTGGCTATCCTGTCTTGGCCACTTTGGCATAGGCAGGATGAACGAGAGCGGACAGAGGCTGTTGGAATTCTGTTGTCATTATGGCCTCTGCATTACAAACTCCCACTTCAAGTGTAAAGAGCTGCGGAAAGTGTCTTGGAGACACCCCTGGTCCCGTCACTGGCACCAGCTAGATCTTGTCATCACCAGAAGAGTGGACCTCGGCGGTGTTCTTCACACGAGAAGCTATCACAGCGCTGATTGTGATACAGATCATTCCCTTGCTGCCAGTAAGGTCAGACTGAAGCCAAGGAAGATCCACCATGCCAAGACTAAGGGTCGCCCCCGCATCAACACCTGCAGAATTTCTGATCCGATCAAGGCTCAGACCTTTGCTGACAGCTTTCAGAGGAAACTTGAAGCTCACCTCCAGTCCGATACCCCAGGCAACGTGGACGCCAAATGGAACCACCTTCGCGACGCCATCTATGACTCAGCCATGACTGCATTCGGAAAGAAAGAATGCAAGAATGCTGCCTGGTTTGAGGCTCACTGGGATGAAATGCAGCCAGTCACAGAGGCCAAAAGAGAAGCACTGCTGGCTCACAAGCAGAACCCTTGCCCTGGCACATGTGACACCCTTCGAGCAGCAAGGAGCAAGGCACAGCAGATTGCCCACTGTTGCGCCAATGAGTACTGGCAGAACCTGTGTACCAACATCCAGGTAGCTGCCAATTGCGGATAAGCCAAAGGAATGCATGAGGGCACCAAAACAGCTATCGGCCCCACAAGCATCAAAACACCACCGCTCAAAGCCAAGACAGGTGAAGCCATCACCAACAAGAGCAAGCAACTCCAGCATTGGGTCGAGCATTATCTTGAATTGTACTCGACCCAGAACATCGTGACAGACATTGCCCTCGACGCCTTGCCTGGCCTACCAGTCATGGAAGAGCTTGACGAAATTCCCACACTGGAAGAGCTCAGCAAAGCCATAGACTGCCTCGCTTGTTGCAAGGCTCCAGGGAAAGACAGTATCCCCCCAGAAGTTCTGAAACACGGGAGAACAGCCATCTTACAACCACTATATGATCTCCTCTGCCTTTGCTGGGAGCAAGGTCACATTCCCCAAGATATGAGAGATGCTAACATAGTCACGCTGTATAAGAACAAAGGCGACCACAGTGACTGCAACAATTACCGCGGCATCTCTCTTCTGAGCATACTTCGCAAAGTCTTTGCCAGGGTCACCCTGTTCCGCCTGCAGAGCCTCGCTTTGCAAGTCTATCCTGAGTCCCAGTGAGGCTTCAGAGCCCGAAGGTCTACAGTGGATATGAACTTCTCCCTCCGTCAGCTGCAGGAGAAGTGTTGAGAGCAGCAGCAGCCATTGTTCCTTGTGTTCGTGGACCTGACCAAAGCCTTTGACTTAATTAGTCGAAGCGGGCTCTTCCAGATCCTGCGAAAGATCAGTTGTCCCCCAAAGCTCCTTGCAATCATCTCCTCCTTCCACATGGCCATGCATAGTACTGTTTTCATTGATGGAGCCACCTCAGATGCCTTCCCAGTAAGCAGCGGAGTGAAGCAGGGTTGCATTCTAGCACCGACTCTCTTTGGGATTTTTTTCCTCAATGCTCCTCCACTACGCCTTCGTCGACTGTTCTAAAGGTGTCTACGTCCGCATGAGATCAGATGGAAAACTCCTCAACATCACAAGACTTCGTGCTAAAACCAAAGTCTACGAGGTGAGCTGCTGTTTGCAGACGACGCTGCTCTAGCATCACACAGCAAGGAGGGCCTGCAGCACCTGGTCGACAAACTGTCCCATGCCTGCAAGGAGTTTGGGCTCATGATCAGCCTTAAGAAAACCAACATCATCGTGCAAGATGCTGTCTCCTCTCCTGTCATTACCATTGACAACACACAGTTGGAGGTTGTGGACACCTTCACCTACCTAGGGTCCACTGTTTCAAACACGCTCTAGCTGGACACCGAGATCAGCTCCAGAATTGCCAAAGCAGCTGCTGTCATGACCAAACTCAACAAGCGTGTGTGGAACAACAATCTGCTGAGTTTGAAGACCAAGTTACTCATATACCAAGCTTGCGTTCTGTCCACTCTCCTGTATGGCATCAAGTCCTGGACAGCCTATGCCAGGCAGGAGAAGTGGTTAAACGGGTTCCATCTCCGCTGTCTTTGGTGCCTTATGCACATCAAGTGGCAGGACAAAGTCCCCAACACCGAGGTCCTTGTGCGCACCGACTTGCCAAGCAACCCTGCATTTCTTAGCCAGAGATGACTCCGGTGGCTCGGCCACATGCACCGCATGGAGCCTGACCGTCTGCCGAAAGAAATCTTTTACGGAGAACTGCGGGTGGGCGTCCGCCGTGTGGGCCGACCGCTGTTGTGTTTTAAAGATGTCTGCAAACGCAAAATGCGGTATGCGCAGATCAACGCCAATAAGTGCCATCGGAACTGCCTCCAGATCAACGTGAGAAAAACTAAGGAGCTGATGGTGGACTGCTGCAGGCAAGGACAACCCTTCACAGCACCAGTAAACATCCAGGGAACAGATATTGAGATGGTGACATCCTACAAGTACCTGGGTGTTCATTTGAACAATAAACTAGACTGGTCACACAATACCGACACACTCTACAAGAAGAGACAGCGCAGGCTGTTCCTCCTGAGGAGGCTCAGGTCTTTTGGTGTACAAGGGCTGGGCTGCACGGTGGCGCAGTGGTTTAGCACTGTGGCAGCACAGTTTACCCTCGGCTGGGGGATCGCGGGGATCATGAGATCATGGGTTCGATCCCAGCCCCCGACCAACAGTGAGCTGTGTGGAGTTTGCATGTTCTCCCCGTGTTGCGTGGGTTTACTCCGGGATTTCTCCGGTTTCCTCCCGCATACCAAAAACATGTAGGTTTAGGGCGGTCGCGCACGCAGCGACTGGCAGCCGGTGGCTTGTCACCAGACTGCAAACCAAATCTACCTACGGGTACAAATAAGTAACAAAAAAAAAAAAAAAAAAAAGGGGTGGTCCTGAAGACCTTCTACGATTCTGTGGTGGCATCAGTCATCACTTTTGGAGTGGTCTGCTGGGGCAGTGGCATCACAGCAGCCGATAGGAAGAGACTGAACAAACTGATCAAGAAAGCTAGCTCTGTCCTGGGGCAGCACCTTGATCCAGTGGAGGAGATTGGAGAGAGAAGGATGGTGGCTAAGCTGTCATCTCTGCTGGAGTCCGACTCCCATCCTATGCAGGACATACTGAACGCACTGAAGAGCTCATTTAGCAGTAGGCTACATCATCCTAGGTGCGCAACCGAGAGGTTTCGCAGGCCCTTCCTACCTATGGCTGTCAGACTTTATAACCTAAGCAGGGCTGCTTGCAGAGATAGCAAAAAAAAATGTGATGACCTAATAGTATTGAATGCAAAAGACGCAACAGGCTTACACAAAATGGTCCCCTCCAGTATACAACTAGGACAATATCAGTCGCTACAGAGGTTGACAATATGTATGGGTACATATTCATACTATGTGGGGTAACTAAATAGACGGTTATGCTGTTTATTCCATCTAGCTACAATACTCCGCACTGTGCATATACTATATATTTAAATATTTATGTGTACATATGTATAGTCACCGCTCTCATTTTTTTATCTTCTAAATTATTGCTCTGAGTGTTGCTATCCCTGTGCTGTTGCAATCCTGGAATTTCCTCATTGTGGGACTAATAAAGGCTTATCTTATCTTTTTACCTACGCCAAGGAGGTAATGTTTTTACCGGCGTTTGTCTGTCTGTCTGTCTGTCTGTCTGTCTGTCTTTTACCAACATAACTCAAAAAGTTATGAACGAATTTTGACGAAATTTTCAGGAAAGGTGTGTAATGGCACGGGGAACAGATGACTAGATTTTGGTGATGATCTGAGAGTGCATACCTCCACCAAGGACTTTTTTGTATTTGTGCAGCAGGATTACACAAAAACTACTGGATAGATTTGGATGAAATTTTCACCACAGGTGGTTCTTGGCCAGCAGAGGAACCCATTACATTTTGGTGATGATCTGGGAATGCATACCTCAGCCAAGGCTCTTCTCACAGTGTGTCACCCACAATATTCCAAAATTAATGGACACACTTTGATGCAATTTTCACTACAAGTGGCTCTAGGCCTACACACAAACCTATTACATTTTGGAGGTGATCCATGAGAGACTGAAGGAGGCTTGGCAGAGGTATGCGCTCTGAGTGATTTTCTAGTTTGCTTCTGTCTTGGGTCTAAACTGGTTCTTGCATTGGGTCTAAACTGCTTTCTGTATTGGGTCTAAACTGGTTCCTGTTTTGAGTTTAAACGCAACATGCGGTATGCGCAGATCAACGCCAATAACTGGAAGGTTATTGCCAAAGAGCAAGCCACCTGGTGCCACAGTATCAAAGAGGGTGTTCTCAAGATGGAAGTGAACACGAAGGTCCAGATGGCGACAAAGCGTGCGGCGAGGAAAGAACGCGCAGCATCAGCACATGCACATGCACCATCAATCTTCATCTGCACCAACTGCTTCAAAGACTGCCACTCAAGGATTGGGCTGTATAGTGATTCAATGCGCTGCTCCAACCCTTGACACACTAACCATCACCTCTTCAAGACGAGGATGCCAGAGAGAGATTATTATTATTATTTTATTCTAAATTGTGGCATTAACCCTCCCCCTGACAGGAAGCAGCTTTGAGAGTTCCATCATATGATAACATTAGACAGACTTAACTAAGTAATGAAATCATGTTAGCATTCTGAATCAGCTGCAACTGTCTTTTTTTTTTGCTCCCCCTTGTCCTGTCAGGCAGCTAGGCAAGCAGAACAGGGATCTGTCACCCGTATTGTGCCAAAACAGATTTACTTTGCCAAGAGGAGCTTATACAGTACCTAACTGTATATTGTATATTGTTGTAAACTCCTCCTGTAATAACTTTTAATACTTTATTTTAATTATTTTCCCATGGAAGATCCGGCAGGATGGGGAAGAGGGAAAGGAAGTGTGTGGAGGGGGAAAGAAAAGGGAGGGGAACAGACAATAAAACAAACAAACCAACAACTAAAACAAACAAATGACAAACTGCTTCTTCCACCGAAGATGTCTCAACACGAGTCTGGTTTCTGCACCTGTTAAAGGAGAGACACTTGTGCATGTACGTCTGCGAGCATATATATGAGCGCGCGCAAAATAAGTCTGTGCATGTGAGTGGTTTGTCAGGAAACATACGAAGGGGGGAGCCGGTCGCAGCAGCTCTCCACCCGGGAACCCCAAGCAGGCAAGGCAGCGCCACCAACCCCCACAGGGCACAAACGTCTGAGGTCAGCAAGCCCCAGGAAAGCCAGGCATCCGCCCCCAGAGGGACGATCAAGGGAGGCCAGGTCGCTCAGTGGCCGGTGCGACGAGCCCACAGTCCCGGACCCGCCTGCCCCCTGCCACCCCAGCGGGGCCAACGTCCGCTCCCGAGCCCCAGCTGCAACTGTCTGATGAGTCTTTTATCTCTCTGTCTTATGGAGCCGTGGATGCTAGTGAATGCTGTGCTATTTGAGTTTCATCAAGGTTCATAAAAGGTTGCCAAACACTTTGCCAACAGTTTTCCTTGTCACCAAAAAAAAACTAAACATGTTCAACAGTTGCACACAGTTGCAAATGTTTACAAAATAGCTGTAATCATTTGTACATGGTGGTAAACAGTTGTAACACATTTGCAAACGGTTGTAATGTGGGTTGCCATGTAGTGAAAACTAGCAACTGTTTAAGAAACTTTACAACAAAACTGTTTGCAACCTTAGACATTGTGTGTGAACTGTTTTGGAACCTTTTACAAACCCTGATGAAACCAAAAAAGTGCAGCATTCATGTTCTGTGAGATTCTAGCTTGATTTCTACCATCAATCAACAGAAAAGTTTACAAATAAGCTGCCATGTTGGTGTGAGATAGGTAAATCCACTGTTACAGTGATTAAGTCTACTGAAGGTAAATGCATGGGCTAGCTGTCTGAATCATGTCATGTCATGTCATGTCATGTCAGACCTTTAACTCTAGAAATATTCTTGATGTGACAGCAGGCTGACTCTCTAAATGACTTGATGTGGCTGCTGAAATTTAGGTCTGAGTCAACAGTGCCACCTAGATTTCTAATTCTTACTGCTCCTCTTCAGTTCCAAAGATAGGCACCTCTGTTTTGTCTTTGGTTAACTGAAGGAAATTCTGGAGAATCCAGCTGTTAATTTGTTCAAGGCATTTAATAAGTGCTTATATAAGGCCTTAATAATCTCCTGGTGACATGGTTTTATAAATGTGTGTCATCTATATATCCATCCATCCATCCATCCACCTTCTACCGCTTTTCCGGAGGTTCGGGTTACGGAGGCAGCAGTTCAAGCAGAGAAGCCCAGACTTCCGTCTCCCCAGCCACCTGCTCCAGCTCTTCAGAGAGGATACCAAGGCGTTCCCAGACCAGCTGGGAGACAGTCTCTCCACCGAGTCCTGAGTCTGCCCCGGGGTCTCCTCCCAGTGGGACATGCCCGAAACACCTCAAGTGGGAGGCGTCCAGGAGGCATCCTAATCAGATGCCCAGATCACCTCAACTGACTCCTTTCAATGTGGAGGAGCAGCAGTTCTACTTTGAGCCTCTCCCGAATGACTGAGCTCCTCACCCTATCTCTGAGGGTGAGTCCAGCAATCCTACCGAGAAAGTTCATTTCAGCCGCTTGTATCCGCAATCTCGTTCTTTTGGTCATTACCCAAAGCTCGTGACCATAGGTGAGAGTAGGAACGTAGATTGACTGGTAAATTGACAGCTTTGCCTTAGAACTCAGCTCCCTCTTCACCACAACAGACCGGTACAATGTCCGCATCACTGCAGATGCTGCTCCGATCCATCTGTCAATCTCTCGCTCCATTCTCCCCTCACTTGTGAATAAGACCCTGAGATATTTAAACTCCTCCACTTGGGGCAGGAGCCTGTCTCCAACCCGGAGAGGACAATCCACCTTTTTCCGGCTGAGGACCATGGAGTCGGACTTGGAGGTGTTGATTTTCATCCCAGCCGCTTCACACTCAGCGGCAAACCGTCCCAGCAAGAACTGTAGGTCATTGCTGGATGAAGCCAACAGGACAACATCATCTGCAAACAACAGAGATGAGATCCTGTGGTCACCAAGCATGACACCCTCCATCCCCTGGCTGCGCCTAGAAATCCTGTCCATAAAAATTATGAACAGGATCGGTGACAAAGGGCAGCCCTGGTGGAGTCCAACTCTCACTGGGAATGAGTCCAAGATGACTCATCCCCATTCCCAGTCATCTACATAACTATTGTAAAATATTTTGTTGCTTTGCATAATCTCAGTTAGTGGGAGCATGTAGATGTTGAATAGAAGAGGCCCCAGAATACAGCCCTGAGGAACTCCACATCATTTTTCTCTGCTCAGATGAGTAATTACTCATGAACGCAAAATAAGCTCTTTCCTTTAAATAGAATTCAGATCAGTTTAGCGGCAGAAAGATCCACCCAGTTTTCCAATCTGTAGAGCAATCTGTCATGGTCAGCTGTATGGGTCTACTAAAATTCAGAAAGAAACATTGCCTTTATCTGTGTTTAGCCGGATACCATTTATCACTGTAATGAGAGCAGTCTCCATGCTGTGGAGCGGACGGAAACCTGACTGGAAGATGCCAACAAAGTCGATAATCAAGAACTGGTTCAGCTGTGAAACCATACTTTTTTCTATGATTTTACTTACAAGTGGAAGGTTTGATGCTAGCCTGTAAGACACCACCTGTGAGGTGTCCAGATGGTTGTTTTTTAATAAGGGTTTGATGACTGTTGGTTTTAGAGCTTGTGGAAAGACACTTGACTGTAGAGATGTTTAACAACATGCAGGATGTCTGCAGCTAAACAACTAGAGACATTCTTGTAAAAGTTTGCTGGCAAAGTGTCGAGACAGCAAGATGAGGGTCTCAAATGTGTAATAAAATTTTTAAGATTGTGCTGCTCAATTGGATTAAAGTTTGTCGGAATTGTTTATTTATTCATTTGTGTGTGGGGGGAGGGGGGTCAAAGCATCTCCGGTAGTTGGAGGTGTCTGTCCTTCTGGTTTCTGTCCTTGTTACCTCACAAACCGGCCACAGTTTGTGAGAACCCGGGACTGTGTGTCCGACACAGTCATCGGCAGCACGGGGGCCCCCCAGGGAACGGTTTTGGGTCCCTTCCTGTTTACCCTTTATACTGCGGACTTCTCACACAACACAACACACTGCCATCTACAGAAGTTATCTGATGACTCTGCGATCATCAGCCTCATCTCCAATGGAGATGAAGCTGAGTACAGAGGACTTATCCAGGACTTCGTGGACTGGTGCCATCGGAACTGCCTCCAGATCAACGTGAGAAAAACTAAGGAGCTGATGGTGGACTGCTGCAGGCAAGGACAACCCTTCACAGCACCAGTAAACATCCAGGGAACAGATATTGAGATGGTGACATCCTACAAGTACCTGGGTGTTCATTTGAACAATAAACTAGACTGGTCACACAATACCGACACACTCTACAAGAAGAGACAGCGCAGGCTGTTCCTCCTGAGGAGGCTCAGGTCTTTTGGTGTACAAGGGCTGGGCTGCACGGTGGGGCAGTGGTTTAGCACTGTGGCAGCACAGTTTACCCTCGGCCGGGGGATCGCGGGGATCATGAGATCATGGGTTCGATCCCAGCCCCCGACCAACAGTGAGCTGTGTGGAGTTTGCATGTTCTCCCCGTGTTGCGTGGGTTTACTCCGGGATTTCTCCGGTTTCCTCCCGCATACCAAAAACATGTAGGTTTAGGGCGCTCGCGCACGCAGCGACCGGCAGCCGGTGGCTTGTCACCAGACTGCAAACCAAATCTACCTATGGGTACAAATAAGTAACAAAAAAAAAAAAAGGGGGGTGGTCCTGAAGACCTTCTACGATTCTGTGGTGGCATCAGTCATCACTTTTGGAGTGGTCTGCTGGGGCAGTGGCATCACAGCAGCCGATAGGAAGAGACTGAACAAACTGATCAAGAAAGCTAGCTCTGTCCTGGGGCAGCACCTTGACCCAGTGGAGGAGATTGGAGAGAGAAGGATGGTGGCTAAGCTGTCATCTCTGCTGGAGTCCGACTCCCATCCTATGCAGGACATACTGAACGCACTGAAGAGCTCATTTAGCAGTAGGCTACATCATCCTAGGTGCGCAACCGAGAGGTTTCGCAGGCCCTTCCTACCTATGGCTGTCAGACTTTATAACCTAAGCAGGGCTGCTTGCAGAGATAGCAAAAAAAAATGTGATGACCTAATAGTATTGAATGCAAAAGACGCAACAGGCTTACACAAAATGGTCCCCTCCAGTATACAACTAGGACAATATCAGTCGCTACAGAGGTTGACAATATGTATGGGTACATATTCATACTATGTGGGGTAACTAAATAGACGGTTATGCTGTTTATTCCATCTAGCTACAATACTCCGCACTGTGCATATACTATATATTTAAATATTTATGTGTACATATGTATAGTCACCGCTCTCATTTTTTTATCTTCTAAATTATTGCTCTGAGTGTTGCTATCCCTGTGCTGTTGCAATCCTGGAATTTCCTCATTGTGGGACTAATAAAGGCTTATCTTATCTTTTTACCTACGCCAAGGAGGTAATGTTTTTACCGGCGTTTGTCTGTCTGTCTGTCTGTCTGTCTGTCTTTTACCAACATAACTCAAAAAGTTATGAACGAATTTTGACGAAATTTTCAGGAAAGGTGTGTAATGGCACGGGGAACAGATGACTAGATTTTGGTGATGATCTGAGAGTGCATACCTCCACCAAGGACTTTTTTGTATTTGTGCAGCAGGATTACACAAAAACTACTGGATAGATTTGGATGAAATTTTCACCACAGGTGGTTCTTGGCCAGCAGAGGAACCCATTACATTTTGGTGATGATCTGGGAATGCATACCTCAGCCAAGGCTCTTCTCACAGTGTGTCACCCACAATACTCCAAAATTAATGGACACACTTTGATGCAATTTTCACCACAAGTGGCTCTAGGCCTACACACAAACCTATTACATTTTGGAGGTGATCCATGAGAGACTGAAGGAGGCTTGGCAGAGGTATGCGCTCTCTGAGTGATTTTCTAGTTTGCTTCTGTCTTGGGTCTAAACTGGTTCTTGCATTGGGTCTAAACTGCTTTCTGTATTGGGTCTAAACTGGTTCCTATTTTGAGTTTAAACTGGTTTCTGTCTTGTATTAAAAGTGATTTCTGTCCTGGTCTAAACTGGTTTTTGTCTTTTAAAAACTGCTTTCTGGATTGGGTTTAACATATGTTTCTAGCTTGTTTTTAACCTGATTTCTTGTTTGTGTTTAAAATTGGATTCTGGTTGGGTTTAGACTGGTTTTTGTCCTGCTCTGAACTGACTTCTGTCTTGGTTTAAAACTGGTTCCTGTCTTGAGTTTAAAACTGGTTTGTGGCTTGGGTTTAGACTGGTTTCTGTCCTGGCCTAAACTGGTTTTGGTCTCTCTTTAAAAACTGCTTTCTGGATTGGGTTTAAAACGTGTTTCTCTCTTGATTTTAAGCTGGTTTCTGTCTTGGGTTTAAAACTGGTTTTTCACTTGGGTTTAAACTGGTTTTTAGTGTTGTTAATCTGGTCTATGACTTGCTTTGAAGTGTTTTCCAACCTTGATTTAAACTGTTTTTTTCTCCTGGTATTATACTGGTTTCTAGAGCATCTTGAAACTGATTACTGCACATGTTTCAAATAAGTCTTAGGCCTGGTTTTAAAATGGTTTCAGGCCTGGTTTAGAATGGGTTTCTATTAGGAATGAGCTGATCCAATCTGCCGTATTGGTATCGGGTTTGATTCAGGCAAAATGGCTGGATCGGTATTGGTTAAGGAATAAAAGTAATTTACTGATCCGAAACATTAATAATATTAAAATGAAGGAGCGATAATGTTCTCAGCCGTGCTGTGTGTGGCTTCTGTAAACAGACATGAGTGTCACATGTCACTGTCTGTGGGACTCGCCTCGATATGATTGCTGCCTGGTACCTGCCTTTAGAATTGGAACACCACCAACTTGATAAAACAATTGCAAAAGTATCACAGTAAAGGAGTGTGCTGAATTCTGTCAAGAACTGAGCAGAAGGAAGTGTGTCGCGCATCAACAGGTGCTGCTTTTCAGCTCGGAGGCTGGAAGATGCTAAAAGTGAAACTAAAAGAACAAAACTGAAAGCAAACCAGACAGGAGCTGGAAAACAAGTTACAGCTGTTGAGAGGCAGGTGAAAGAAACATAAATAGCAAATTATAATGGTGAACTGGAAAGCAGGACTACCAGAACAAGGACAAGAAATGGAACAAGAATGACTTCAAAATGAGATCAAACCTAAAAACCAAGAATGGACATAGAGTAATATCAGAAACACTACTAAATAAACCGAGGACCAGGGGCCTCATGTACAAAGACTTGCATGGATTTCCTACTGAAAGTTGACGTACATTTAAATCAAGAAAATGCTGTAAGCAAAAAAAAATCCAGATGTATGAAACAGTGCGTGCACAGAATCCATAACATTTTCTTTGTACATCCCAATCTACTTGAAATTGAACGCACGCAAGGAAATACTGGACTCCTTCCTTAACACGCCTCCATTTGAATATGCAATTAGATGCAAATAGATATGTAAATAGATGTATACAAGTACTGCACATTTGATTCTCCTGTTTCCATGATCAAAAATAATGGATTTAATGGAATTTCACGGACTGTGAATTGGAGGTGCTCCTAAATGAGATAGAGGCATGTAAAAACATTTTGTTTGGCACACTGTCCTCCGGCATTAGCACCGGATCTAGGTAATTCAATAGCCTGTTCAAAGCCCTATAAGATTAGTTTACTGTTTTCCTTTATTCAGACAGGGATGAGAAGGAGATATTTATTTTACCCTGACATGTTTTGACTGACATCTGCAGTTGTCCTCTGAAGCATCAGCTAATCGCTGTGATTTGTGACTAGCAGGGTGGATCAGCTGGTTGAATTAAAGGAAAACAGTCACTAAAATGAAGACAATATGAACCTATTTAGTGGGTAGCCACAGTCACCTGTCAGTTGAAAGCAGATCATATTAGGCTTGACAAGTACACATTTTATGTCCAAAATGCAAATCTCATGCTTTATAGTTATAGAACTTACACGGATTACACACAGTACTATTGTAAATGAATGAAGTGTTCCGGGGGAAGGGTGAGACTGTTATATTTCAAACTTTACGCATGTGTTTACTGACATAACTACTGTACACACAGAGGCAATTGGGGGCTTGATAGAATTCTGTGAAACTGTAGTTTAATCAGCAAAAAAAGGAAGTCACTTACTCGACCCACTGACTTGTAATGAAGACTTGAAAACGGTGATATTTGGGGGCACACAGGTGCATTGCACATGAGGTCGATTATTATGAGGACAATTACATGAATTTACTCACCAAGAAGCCACCTTTCCGCACAGTGTCAGCTTGTAGTTTGTTCCCAACAATGCTGCTCATTAGAATCATTAGGAAAACTGGCTGTCCCTGCAAATTGTGTTTTGATGTCGGCCTGTTCAATTGCATTGTATGGGAATATGATGTACCTGGGAGACAGTCGGATAATGCCATCCCACACAGCTGGCATAGCTCAGCTCAGGGTTGACTGGGAAATTCCCGATTGGTCTGCCAGCTCACTCTGGTATGCCCCTGTTTCCAGAAACCCCAGATTGTCAGCACCTGCACTGGGACAGGCAGCGCACGGCTTCTCATGCTCCAAGAGTGGCCATAACTCTGAGCACAGTTCCACAAGGACTGCGCGTGGAAACCTAAACTGGCTGACAAGCCAGTCATCATCCTGAGCCAGAAAATCTTCTGTCTCTAAATACCCTTTCTCTTCTCACTGCTCTATTTGCAATATCCTCTAATAATACTAATGCTATTGTTGTTAGAGTCATTTTCTGCACTTCTTTGCATTTGCTTTTATATCCACTCATCTAATTGCGCACACTTGGATGTTTGTTCATCATGTGTCTCTGGTGTGTACAATAATTTTCACATCATTATCAGTCTCCCAACATCACCTCTAAGTGTCGCCAACGGACCAATAATAATAGAATTGTACGTACGCCAGCCATAAAGTTGGTATGGGGCTGCACACATTTCCACAGTTATTTCATTCTTGATACATCTGAAATTTTCTGTGGAAAAGGACGTACACCATGTTTTTGTGCTTAAGTAACCTTTGTACATGAGGCCCCAGGAGAATACTTATGATAATAATAATGGATGACAAAAATACAACTTAAAGGGTTAGTTTCTTTATTTTCTGATCTACAGCATTTGTTTTTACCTCATGCATAAAGTGGCACTTTGAATTCCATCTGAATGTTTATGTAAATACTCAGCTTTAAAGGAAACCAGTACTGGTCATTATAACAACATTAATTGTGCTTTAGGAATTACCTATAAACCAAAAATGTGTTTATTCAGTAAAAGTAAACCCCTACAGTAAGTAAACTGTATAATTTTATTCCAGGAAAATCACTCGGTCAAAACCAATGGAGAGCACCCATTGCCAGCTGGAAGTGACATACACTTGTTGATTCCGGCTTTACCGCGGAGGAGTAAATGTGTGCAGCAGATGAGTGGGTCGAGATCCAAGTTGAAAACAGTGCAAAATCTACACAAACATATACTGCACAAATCATCCTGGGAAATGGCATTCATTGACGGCATGATCTGCAGTTACCTCTGGGGACCAGCAGCTGAAGGTAGACCTGACGAACAGGCAAGTTCCCAGTCAAATAACGTTAGAACACGTTGAATACATCTTGATATACTAGAATTTTATTTTAATAAATTATATGCGGGTAGATTTGCTTGTACACGGTTGTAAAAAATTTCATAAAATTCTAATGTTAAAACTTTGTTTACTGCTATACTGCAGCCCAGTCAGTCACACAAAGCAACGATTGAAGATGTCTCTGACCATGACTGACTAACAGAGCAGTGACTTGAAACTTGTGCATATTTGAGAAGGAATCAAAATTGCCGGACGGAACCACTAGTATCATATTTGATCATTTGAAATAGCTATTGATTAAAATTCACTACAGGTACCCTTTAAAGTTTTGCATAAAGTTGCACTTAAAACTTCAGAATGCATGTTTACATAGTCCTGACCAGTGACATGCTGCCAGTGTTACAAAGTTTAAAATAAAAAAGCAGCAGCGTTGCTGAACTGAGTCAGATTTGAAATATATGTCATAAATTCCCTTTTCAGGGCCGACTGAAGGCTCCAAAAGCAGCCTGTGAGTTTGCAAAATTTAATAGTGAAAATGCATAAAAGAGCAAACAAGATTAAACCAAAAACTGGTAGAAATAAGAGACGCAGGCAAAGCCAAAAACAGCGAAGGCTAAGGCGAGGGGAGTCGCCATCTAAGCTGGGAATACTAGCAGTGGAGTGCACACTAGGAGAATAACAGGTGAACATTCAAAAGACACTTAAGTGAGTAGACGATAGTCGATAGTAGGGTGCTGTGCCACACAATGGTGCAAAGCCCCTTAAATAAGGCTGCAAACAAACTAAAATAAGTAGCAACGGGTGTGGGCATTCTGAGCGGGCAGGAGAAAATAAAGATACAATTCGGACCAGCTGGGAATAACGAGGGAGTCATCGGAGCTGACAGGGCCACACCCACGCAGAGCAAAACCCTCTAAAGCCGCTGACAGCTGTCAACCCCAAGAGAAAGAACATAACAGAAAACAAATATAATGTTAACGAAAAAAAAAAATGGAGAAAGGCAAACTCAAAAATACAATAAACAAACTATAACAAATGTAAATGGGAAAATAAACAATACTGAGAAACAATATAGGATGCGTGACAACTCAAAATAACAACACAGTACAAAAGTGAAAAAAAAAAGGCAGACAACCTGAACCCGGTGGAATCCCCCCATGCTCAAAACTTGACAGAGCCTCCCCCTCAAGGGGGGGGAACCTAGACACCCCGGGGAAACATCAAAAGAAAAGAACCCCCCACACACACACAGAAATCCCAACCCTACAAGAAAAAAACAACCCCACCCCAGGTGGGAGGAAGGGGACCCAGGAATGGAGGGGCCGAACCAAACCAAAAGGAACAAGAAAAAACCCTCAGGATAGCTTCCCAGCAAGGCCCAAGCTGAAGGAAAACAAAACAAAATCCCGCTCAAGACCCACACAGAACTGAGAACCTAGGCCCCCCTAGACCAAAGAACAAAGCAGTTCTGGTGGTCGGCCAACGTCCCAGGCCTTACAGACGGCAAGGTGGTAAAAGTCGGGTGGTCTGCCAGAGAATGTAAACCACCCAACCCAATGGCAACGACTGTCAGGCGGTTGGCCAGAGCTCTTTAACCACTACCACAGGGATGGTGGTCCAGGGGGTGGCCGCCCAACTGGGATGACCAGAGGACGAGGCACCACAATGACGATTGGCAGAGGAAGGGGAACCATGATAGCGTCAGGCTGAGGATGGGGAACAACGACGGCATCTGGCAGAGGAGGGGGGACCACGATGGTGTCTGGTAAGGGAGCGGGGGCCACGATGCCTGTGGACTGGCCAGCAGCACTATCAGCAGTCCTGGACTGGGACATAGTTGCACCCTCAGTGGCCCCGGACTGGAGCGGAGCTGCACCCACGGTGGCTCCGGGCAGGAGCAAAGCTGCACCCTCGGTGGCTCCGGGCAGGAGCAAAGCTGCACCCTCGGTGGCTCCGGGCAGGAGCAAAGCTGCACCCTCGGTGGCTCCGGGCAGGAGCAAAGCTGCACCCTCGGTGGCTCTGGGCAGGAGTGGAGCCGCATCCTCGGTGGCTCTGGGCAGGAGCAGAGCGGCACCCTCGGTGGGCCCAGACTGGGCAAATGCTGCACCCGCAGAGGACCCGGACTGGGCCAAGGCTGCACCCTCAGAGGACCTAGGCTGGGACGGAGCTGCACCCGTGGTGGCTCTGGGCTGGAGCGACACTGCACCCTCAGGTGACCCGGACTGGACCAAGGCTGCACCCTCGGTGGGCCTGGACTGGGCCAAAGCCACACCCTTGGTGGGCCTGGATTGGGCCAAGGCTGTATCCACGGAGGCCTCGGGCTCTGGCGAAGCTCCCACAAAGGCCCCGGGCTTGGGTGAAGCACCCACAGTGACCTCAGATGAAGGCATCACACCCACAGTGGCCTCAGGCAGATAGGCGGGACTCCCGGAGACCTCAGGAGAAGAGTCAGAAAAAGAACAGACATACCAGATCAGAGTCACCGGCAGCAGTGGAGCCCGGTGGGGGAAGCTCAAATGCAGCCGATGGCCCCACTTGGTTCCCCCGAACAAGAGCCAGGAAAGATCTCACTAGGCTAAATGAGGAAACTTGCCTGAGCTTGAGCTCCACTGCCATTCAAGACTCCGGTGACTCCAGCTGAGACATCTCGGCCTCCACCGTCTGGGCTACCTCCCCCAATGCAGCCACCTCAGGAGAAGGAAAAAAGACAAACACCGGGAAAGAATCACAAGCAGCAGTGGAGCCTGGTGAGGAGAGCTCAGGAGCAGAGGACATCTGCACCTGATTCTCACCACCCTGAGCCAGACAAGGATTCTCTGAATCTGACAATACTACGGCAGAACAGAGCACTTGCCTGTAATCAAGCTCCACCACCATCCAGGACTCCAGCGACTCTGCTGTGGCGACCCAGGCAGCAGGAAAGGTGACTGAGGAAGCTGGCGACCCTCCAGGCATGACGGCTGCTGCTGGCGGGACCCCGGATGAGGCGACTGGTGCTGGTGGACCTCCAGGTGTGGAGGCTAATGCTGGGGGACCCAGGACTCACCTCACCAATGGTACCAGGTCCCGCAATGCCAAAATCAGGGAACTCCTCATCGGCTCAGATGTTGGCCCATAGGGGGCCCTCCTCTCCCTTCTGGGGTATGGCTGCATGGTTGTCACTGGGTCCTCCGGAACCACTGATCTCCTCCTTGCTCGATGGCTCCCTTCCAGGTCCAGCAGACAAACACGGAGAATAGGGGAGGAAACAGATGAGGCAGGTGAAGATGAGGCGATGGCTGCAGTAGCAGGCAGGGAAGGCTCAGCAAAAATGGGTGACCGTTGCTGGCAACAAGACAATTCATTTTCAGATGTAAAAGAATGAAAAGATACTTGCCTGTGCTCCCTAGGTGTGGTGGTGGCTGCTGCAGATGGCCCAGAAGATTCCTCACAACAGGTTGCGGGGGCCGGGAGCACCGATGCCGGCGCTGGCCAATCCGGCCCTGCATGCACGCTTACGGGTGGAGCTGGACATCCTCCCTCTGCTTGGGCCACGAGTTCAGGGAGGAGCCATGGTTTATAATCCAAAAGCAGATCCTCCTTTGCCGCCAAAACCTGCTGGCATTCCTCCAGCTCCTCTGCCGATGGTTCAGGCCACAGTTCGGGAGGAGAAGGTGGGGCTGCTGCTGCTGGATAGTGACGAGGTGCTCGGGACTTCCGTGCCCGGGGCCGTTTCCTCATGGACACAGGCAGGGGTTTGGAGGAGATTTCCCCCAGCCCGTGGAGCATGGATGATGGGTTGGTTATGGAGAAGAGAAGATCTGTGAGCTCTGGATGGCTACACAGGCTGGGGCATACTTCCAGCACCTGTGCGGCTCCTACCCGGTGCTCCCGGGCCACCTCGGGAGTGCGGGAAACATGAGCCTCCGGTAAGATGTTTTGAACAACGATAAGAGTCCAACACTCCTCCTCACTAAACGCACACTGACTATAGTCGGAAAACGCTGCAATGCCAGCGGAAAAACACAGATTTTAGAGAAAAAACATGGGCGGAAAAAAAAGGCACAACTCACAGCTGCTGGTACCCACACTGGGACCGCCCTTCTGTCATAAATTCCCTTTTCCGGACTGAATGAAGGCTCCAAATGCAGGCTGTGAGTTTGCAAAATTTAATAGTGAAAATGCATAAAAGAACAAACAAGATTAAACCAAAAACTGGTAGAAATAAGAGATGCAGGTGAAGCCAAAAAGAGCAAAAGCTAAGGTGAGGGGAGTCGCTGGCTAAACCTGGGAACACTAGTAGTGGAGCACACACTAGGAGAATAACAGGAGAACATTCAAAAGACACTTAAGGGAGTAGACGATAGTCGATAGTAGAATGCTGCTCCATACAATGGTGCACAGCCCCTTAAATAAGGCTGCAAACAAACTAAAATAAGTAGCAACAGGTGTGGGCAATCTGAGCGGGCAGGAGAAAATATAGATACAATTCAAACCAGCTGGGAATAATGAGGGAGTCATCGGAGCTGACGGCTGACAGGGCCACGCCCACTCAGAGTAAAACCCCCTAAAGCCATTGACAGCTGTCAACCCCGAGAGAAAGAACATAACAGAAAACAAATATAACAATAAGGCAAAAAAATGGAGACAGGCAAGCTCAAAAATACAATAAACAAACTATAACAAATGTAAACGGGAAAATAAACCATACTGAGAAACAATATAGGATACGTGAAAAAAAAGGCAGACAACCTGAGCCCAGTGGAATCCCCTCACGCTCAGAACGTGACAATATATTCTTTGACTTTTAGATTCATGTTATTATATGTGTGCAAAATGCAACCAGTCATTACCAAAGTACGTTCTGTACTTTTGTTGTTTTAAATAAGAGACGGTATCAGGTTTGGATGGGTATCGGACCATCCAATGTCGGAACCGCAGGTTCAGACATTTGTTGTACGTGCTTGGCTGAGGAGCCACTGGTGCGAAGCTACCATCTGTGGGATTATCACTGAATGCCTCTAAGTCAGAATCCTGCCTAGACGTAGCGATACCGTAGTGCTGAGGATCTCCGGTTGGTCCGATACCGATACTGTATCACAGTATCGGTATCGGACTTGAAAAAGTGGTATTGGCTCATCCTTAGTTTCTACTCCAGTTCTACACTGGTTTTAATGACCTGTGTTATTAATATTTTCCCCATCTTTTATCAATGGTTTCTACATGGAGCAGCTCTCAAGAGTTTCACATCCTTCAACATATTTTGATTAAGTGGAATGATTGTAAACTGTAAGATATTAAACCTGAAATACTAAAAAGCTTAAAGGCAGGAGCTCAAAAGCAGGATGTCCATGATTTAAATCTTTAAACATGGTGTTTACTGTAGCACTGATGGGAGAGATCAAAGATCTGACCATTATTTCAATTAAAAGGAAAAAAAGTAGAAAACAAAGTAGTTTTATTTTAATTGAAATGCGGCACAGCTACTTTCATATGAACCTGAGCACAAACAATATTTTTCAGCTTGGAAGCTGTTGGAAATGAATTGATGTCCTCCCATTTACAGCAGCTTGAGTGCTTCACAGCTGAATAACTGATCTTCACTGCATCTAAGAGGTTAGAACAAATGTCAGGGACTAAATGAAAGCATCAGACTGCAATTAATCTGCAGAGAGATGGTTCCATACAATAAAAAACAGCATCAGGCTGAAGTCAGTAATTAAATGAGCCACAGCAGACTCGGGCGTTGGTGCCATTTAGCTAAAAAGAGGGTCAGGCAGCGAACTCCACTTGTTGGTTTGGTATTTAGTTATTTTACTGCATTTTCACTCATCTGAATTGATGTTTACTTTATTTTGATCAAATATGAGCTCAGTGTCACCACTAATGCTGAGGATAATGAACTCAAACACAGTTCAAACCAGAAAATTTCCAAAGTAAATGTTGGTAGATTATCAATGCCGGGCTGACTCCAATCTACGGGTTAAGAGTTCTCACTCTAAAAATGAGAGCTTGTAAAAGTCTGAAAGTCCGCAATAAACATGACAGGTGAGAAAGCACTCCTACATGTATGACAGTATCTGATTAATTCCAATCCAACACAAACAGCCTCAGTGTATTTAAGGAGGTACTAATTAAGTGATCATCCGAGTATTAAAATGCCTAAAACCTGTGATTAATAATCAGGGTTATCCCACCAAATACTGATTTCTGAGCTCTTCTTAAGTTAAAACATCAGCATTGTTGTGTTTAAAATTCAATATGAACTTTATTCTAGGTCTGTTATAATAAATAAGTTCAGCTGATGGTAGAGATGTTTTTTGTAACATTAGCATGTTAACATTATAACATCAATACTGTATAAATGTATGCATTGATGTATGTGGTTATTGTGTATATTTTTTATCTTGATTCTTTTTTCTAAAGCCCATCCAGGGACAAGAGTTGCCAATTAGCTAATAGCTATACACTCTATGTGCAACACATCAGATTGATTGTCTTTGATTAATTGTCTATGTTTATTGCACTGTCCCTGTCAAATAAACTAATCTACCTACCTAAAGTGTTAACATAAAGTGTAACCAGCATCTCTGCAGCTAAAAAATAAAGTCTAAGCCTAAGTTTTTCCCTTGGTAATATGTGACAGTTTTCTTGAAACTGTCTGACATTTTCCAGGTTTTTGCTCTGACATTTTCCAGGTTTTTGCAGCTCCTTCTTTGTAAATCATTGCTATATTTTGTCATTTAACATGTATTTTATTGTTCTTTTTTCCTATAAATTTCAGCTTTTGTGTGAATTTTGTTCTCGTAAACCTGCACATCCTCTCCTGCCCACTACAGTGTGTCTCCAACACTGCGTCAGACCACATAGATGCTCACGTTAAAATGTCAAATTTTACCACAGAAACAAACAGTTTTTAAGCTGATTTTCAGCATAACAACTGTGGGGACCTGATGTGTGGTCAAGTGTGTCAGTGCAACAAAAATACCCTCAAATATATTATGTAGACATGTAAAATTATCCTGAAAAAATAAAAAGTACTGTATACTACCCACCTATGTATAGGCCGTGTATGTGAGTACCTGCAGGTTTTTGTGTATTATGAAGACATTCCATATGGAAACACACCAACATAACGGGGACATTTTGAATTACAGGGACAAGGCCAGTGTCCTTATAATATGGATAATACAGAAGTATTTCTCCAGGTATAAGAAGCTTAAATCCACAAAATGTGCCAGTGTTGTCATAATACACGATGACCTGATGTCGTGTTTGTCACAGCAGACATTCAAGCACAGCCGGCCATTCTCAGAGCTGACCAGAGATGTAAACAAATGCACTAAAAATGGAGATGAAGTACAATAAAAATTAAAAAGTAACAACAACAGGAGGAAGAAGTGGATATTGGTGGTAGGAGGTGTGTGGGGAGGGTGAATGGCAGTGGGAGCCAAAATGGAGTTGTGTATGTGTTGCGTTCATGGCATTTATGTATGTGTGGTGACATGACATTTGGGAGGAAAATATTTCTGCCTAAGAAAGCAATAATCACCTTCGCTTGGGATGACTAGAATGTACGGCGTTGTTATTTGTCCCCTACCTATTACCACTAAGGCCAAGGGTCAAACGCCGCCACCACCGCCGCCGCCGCCACCGCCGCCGAAAGCATGAAAGGGAGAGAGAGAGAGAGAGAGAGAGAAAGAGAAAGGAAGGAAACAAACAACAGAAAAGGGAAAAGACAGAAGAAGAGTCTAAGAAAAAAGGTGGGTGGTTTCATCCATTTCATCAGGTCTGTAGAAGTTTAGAGGAGGAGGAACAGGTCTGTCACTCTGCTGGGACATGGACGCCACTTCTCAGGGTCAAGGATGTTTCCATGGTAGCACACGTCTTTTAAACTGGGAGACCTCAGAGACCAGAAATGGAACTGCCTAATGAGTGTCTGATCTACATCACTGACCCTGTTTTCAGATTTTATTTTTGAGAGTTATGGTGTGTTCACACTGACATCATGTGATTACGTACTGTATAAAGTTAATGGACATGAATACACACAAATCTGCATCTGTACAAGTTTAATTTTTCCAATTAATCAAGGTAATTCTCCTTCCACAACATGTGGGTAACTGTATGGTGTAAAAGGGTGGTGAACATCTGAGTTTCAATGACAGCAGACAACACAGCTATTGTCAGTATAAAGCTACAGCTGACGTCAGTCCTCTGGTAGATTTGTTAACTTCCCTTTCCCCATTTTGTTATACTAAGCACCAAACTAGAAGGCAGAAAATACCATTTTTATTTTTTTTTTTTTTAATCTGGTCAATAATATGAACCAGTCGGGTAACAAACCCAGGCCAAAAAAAAAAAAAAAAAGCAATTAATAGTTCACCACTCTGGTTGAATTTTGTTTAACTTAGGTGGAAACTTAATTTGATCCTTGGTTGCATCAGCCAGTCAGCATTGAAAGTCTGCCAACACCAGGATGGTGAATCAATAATGGAGGAAAAACCATTGTAGGAAACAGATGGAAAGACACACCACAGCTGAGATGATGTGCCTGTTATCTGTATCCCTCCCTGCTACTGATCTGCTAACAAGGACTAGCAGCTCATCAATCCAGCCACTGGACAGATGCAACATCAGATAACCTCTACGGTATTCAACAGGAAATGGTCAAAGTCATTAAGGTGTGCTACACTGATTCCAGGGTAAGAATTCTAAAGCCTGATTGTGAAACCAAAAGTTTTCAGATCAGGTATACATTAGCTCTTACTGTTCATTATCATTCTTGATCAAGTTCTGAAAATCTCTCACTACCTATTAAAAGAATCTCAGGAGAGCAGATATCACTCCTCTGCTAAAGTTCCTGATGTTGACTTTACATCTCAGCTCATGATGCAGAAGACCTTCATTCCGTGGAAAGAAACCTGGACTGCAATGTTTCGAAGAATTCAGATCTACTGTATGTGAATTAATGCAACCATACACACCGCTTCAGGGTGCACCCACAAACATGTGAAGGACTTTAAACACCTAAGTAGATTGAGATCTGCGATACAAACTAACTTTGGATGGTCCACAAAAAACCCTGGAGTCAACATCTACCCTGGATTAGGTATATAGGGAAATTTCTCTGCTATCTTTAACACCTGTCAAGCGAAGACCCCAATTCACATGAAACACATTCCATGCTATTACTTCTGACCTGTTCTTGGGGAAGGCTTAGAGGGGGAGGAAACTCTCCTTTCCAGGCACCATCTCTTGAGATACTGGGATAAAGGTTGAGGACAAAACCATGTAGCAAATCACCATCACCATGCTCCATGGGAAGCATGGTGATAGAGTGGTTGGCACTGTTGCCTAACAGCTAGAAGGTTCCAATCTGGAAGGGGTAGGAACCTTTTGGTGTGGAGTTTGCATGTTCTCCCTGTGCTGTGTGGGTTTACTCCGGGAGCTCCAGTTTTCTCCCAAGTATGCATGCATTTTAGGTTAATTGGTCATTCTAAATTGTCCCTAGGTATCTGTCTTCTATAGGCCCTTAGAATAGATGGTTAGTACTAGTGAAGCACTTTGAGTGGTCTTTGAGACTAGAAAAAGCATTATATAAGTACAGGTCCTCATCCCCCCCTATCTCAACCATGTTGGCCTCGGCCACAAGATGATGACATCGAGGATGATGAAAGTGGATGCCAGTTAGCTTCAGTTAATGCTGAAAACAGCTGTCATTAAGACACAGTTCCAGGAGGAGGCAGTGAAATTCTCCCAACGGTGTTTTGGGTATTTACTGGATGTCCACAACAGCCAAAAGGCAACAACCGAAGTCACAGAGGTAACTTTCCCCCTTCACAGGGTGAATTCTTACTTGATGCTCTCAACTTTGGAATCTGTACTTGGTGAGTAAAGTGAGGTGGATTTTTGCACTGAATTTGGTATGAACAAATAATAATAATAATAATAATAATAATAATAATACATTTATTTGTAGAGCATTTTTCACAGACAGGGTGACAAAGTGCTTTCCATAAAATCATAAGTTAGACTTTCTAAGTGTTGTGGTATGAAATCATTGTCTATAGAAACATCATAACCACCTTTAAACATATTACAATATTTATATTTTCACCACATCTTTGCCCTTAAAACCATAATTTTCTGCAGGAATCAAGGCCCTTAATAACACCTGTCCTAGCTCTAGTCAGGAAAACACAAATTTACCCATGAGGGTAAAAATGTTTTAGATTATGCTTATGCAATCCAAACTACTACAAAAAGTAGGATAACAAATCAGTACCTTGTATAGAAGTTAGGCCAGTTATGCTACCCAATAAAACTAGCATGTAGACTACCAGTCAAAAGTTTGGACACATCTACCCATTGAAAATGAATGAGTAGATGTGTCCAAACTTTTGAGTGGTACTGTATGTTTGTGCTGATATCTAACTAACTAACTAACTAACCTGCACTTATATAGCGCTTTTCTAGTCACAAAGACCACTCAAAGCGCTATCATTAATACTAACCCTCTATTCTAAGGGCCTATAGGAAACAGATATCTAGGGACAATTTAGAACAGCCAATTAACCTAACATGCATGTTTTTGGCATGTGGGAGGAAACCGGAGAAATCCCGGAGTAAACCCACGCAACACGGGGAGAACATGCAAACTCCACACAGATCACTATTGGTCGGGGGCTGGGATCGAACCCACGATCCCACGATCCCCACAATCCCCCGGCCAAGGGTAAACTGTGCTGCCGCAGTGCTAACCACTGCGCCACCGTGCAGCCCTCATATCAGTAATAATGATTCAAAAGACTTAAGTCTTACTCTTTAATGTATACTGCTAAGCTTCTCCAGCTTTCTCAAGTTAGATTTTAAAAGTTCTGTAAAGTACTGTTGGTGCATGAAAAGCATGAGGAGGGCTCGTTCCTCAAAAGGATTCTACACAGTCCGTTGGATGTTTTTAGTAGTGTAACAACCAGGAAACCTTCCTTGACTTTGAGAAGTACCTGTTGAATCTTCTTTCAATATTTTGTTTTTAAACTTGGATTTCAGATACAGTTCTTTATTTGTCTTGTCAAACCAAAAATCAGCAGACCAACGCTCATTTCAATCTATAAAAACTTTAATGGGGACTTTAACATAACAACTGCCACCTCCCTTCAACCATCTTCTACCACTTATCTGGGTCATAGCACAGCAGTCCAAGCAGAGTAGTCCAGACTGCTGCCCAGTACGCATACCACCATGATCCCTCCTGCAGGTATTTAGCACACTGGAGGTTGGACCCATGTGGCTGCTTTGAGTTCACTGGGTCCTTGATGTAACTTTTTTCAAGGGGATCCACTGGACTGCTTTTGGTCTGGCCCTTCACCATGGACCTGTTTGTCTTGGGAGACCTCACAAGAGGCAAGTTGCCCCTGAGAACATAGCTCCTGGGATCATTAGGGCACACAAATCCCTCCACCACAATAAGGTGAAGATCCATGAAGGGGAACAACTACAACTATACCAATGATTCTGGGGCAAATGCTTAAGCTTGTCAAGTGAAAAAAAAGTAAACGGATGGTTTGGTAGCAAACTTTTCCTGTTTTTAGTTAGAGGAAGAAATGGATGCTCTTGATTTTGAGTGGTTGTCAGTCATTTGCATATTACCACCACCTGCTGGACTGGGGTGGGGTTACAAGATTCTGTAAACTCTGAGACATAATTCTGATTTTGTTTTGACATGACAAATCTGTTCATTTTTCTTTTCTCCAAATACAAATATTGAAAGAAAGAACACAGATTATGACGGCTCTGAAATGCTGCATTCACATGTTGATGGAAGAAAAAAGGTTCAACCCCTGTCACCAGTGAGATTTCCATTTAACATGGAACCATGGTAACTGGAAGTAAACAGATGTCCAATCATTCAGTAATTGTGCCAGTGTTTCATCTCAAACTATTGGCACTTCAGTTTGATTATGCTATTACCATTATCGTTTTGTTGTTGTCTCTTCTGTAGACAGAAAAAGAACTTCCAGTTTTCCATCAACATGCAAACACATCGTCACAGCCACACAGCTGTGGATGGTTGTTGCTATGACGACCCTGGGGTCATCCTTCACGTCTCCTGCCGGGCTGGTTTCTTGTTCCCTGTTGGTGTGGAGCTGGTTTGGGTTTTGTTTGCAGGTTTTCTAGACTGCCCCAAACACCATCCCAGTTTGGCCCCCAATTTGCTATGAAGCACAGTAAGCCATATCATCAAATTTAAAACAAAAAAAGCCTTAAATACATGGGTAAATAATAGAACATAGGGAAAGCTGTGTTTTGTTTTGTTTTTTACTTTAAAAAGAAACTTTTTCATAAGATTCTGATTCTTTTAGCTGCACCTGTAAGGAGAAATGTCAGAAAACTGTCAAGACATGAACACACAATCTAAAAACACACCAAGGGTCTAGTGGCTGTCCAGAGTACCAGGACCCTAAAACCTTCATTGGATCTCAACACAGTGGCCAACTGGCTCTAAATCATAGAGTTGCAACCTGTGGTTTGTGGGCCCACATGTCACTTTGACTGTCCCCAGGCATGCTAATGAAATATCTGTGACATACTTTGAACTGTGTACAAGATGGCGCCCACAGTGGTCGCCATGGTGCTTCACTGCGCCCTTCTTTATATGTTTTTGTCTGTCAATTGTGTGTCTGCCTGCTCTTACACCCGTGAAGAGCTATTAAATATCAGGACTTTCACTCCTACGGACCTACTCCCAGTGTTTTTAGCTCTTGCCGCCGATCTGATTCACTGTTTAGCTCAAAAAGTGAGACGGCGAAAAAGAGGAAGGCGAGCGGGCACTCTCGTTCGGCTCCACAGGAGAGGCACGCGCACGCCTTTGCCTGGCATATTTCTCTCCAATGCCAACTCTCTCCCTAACAAGATAGATGAATTGAGACTGCTGATGCGATTTAAGGACCTCGCTTCCTCGTCTGCTCTCTGTTTCTCTGAGACCTGGCTCAGGGGAAATATACTGGACAGCGCGCTTCACCTCGATGGATTTCAGCTGTTTCATGCTGATCGTGACACACAGCTCTCCGGTAAGTCCTCGGGAGGAGGAGTCTGCTTTTACATTAACAGCAGCTGGTGCTCTGATGTAACGGTGCTCTCCAAACACTGTTCTCCCGCCCTGGAATACCTTTTTATTAACTGCAAGCCATTTTATTCCCCGCGGGAGTTCGCCTCATTCATCCTGGCCGCTGTCTACGTCCCGCCCGACGCGGACGTGGGCGAGGCTCAGCGCGCGCTCGCGGATCACATTCAACATACGGAGCGGACTTTCCCGGACTCTCTGGTTATTGTGGTTGGCGACTTTAACCAGAGCAATCTGAGCCACGATCTCCCCCGATACAAACAGTTTATTAAATGCCCCACCAGAGGAGAGAACACACTGGATCACTGTTACACTACAGTGAAAGAAGCGTATCGTGCTGTTCCCCGTTCTGCGCTCGGACTATCTGATCACGTGATGGTCCACCTCATTCCCACATACAGACAGAGACTGAAGCTCACTAAACCTGTTGTGACCACTACGAAGAAATTGACCAGTGAAGCTGGGGAGAAGCTGAACACATGCACGGAAATAACTGACTGGGGCATGTTTAAAGGAGCCATGCATGATCTGGATGAGTACACAGACACTGAACTCATATATCCACTTTTGTGAGGAGAGCATTCTTCCATCGCGCACCAGGGTGAGGTACTCTAATGATAAGCCCTGGTTCACTGCTAAGCTCAGACAGATCAGGAAGGAGAAGGAAGCAGCGTTGAAAAGTGGAGACAGGGACTGCTACAGGGCGGTTAAATTTCGGTTTAACAGAGAGCTGAAGAGAGCTAAATCTGTGTATTCTGAGAGACTCCAGCAGCAGTTCACGGCTAACAACTCGGCTTCTGTGTGGAGAGGACTGAGGCAAATCACCAACTATCGGCCTCAGGCTTCTAAAGGTCAGGATGACAAAGCCCTTTGTCAAAGACTGTCCCAACACTATGCCCGTTTTGACACCTCGTCAGCTGTGTCCAACTCCCCCCCCTCCCTCCAGCTCCACTGCCTCCTCGGTCCCTACTTCATCAAAAATGGTCCCCCCCTCCTCCCCCCTTGCCCTTGTCATCAGTGAGCAGGACATGCACAGACAGTTCTCCAGACTGAACCCGCGCAAGGCCCCCGGTCCGGACGGCGTGTCTCCCTCCACCCTGAGACACTGTGTGAAAGAGCTGGCTCCTGTCTTCACAGACATTTTTAACACCTCCCTTAAGCTATGCCACGTGCCGACCTGCCTCAAATCCTCCACCATCATCCCTGTCCCCAAGAAGCCACGGATCACTGGACTTAACGACTACAAACCTGTAGTGATCACCTCTGTAGTCATGAAGTCCTTTGAGCACCTGGTCCTGCCCCACCTCAAGTCCATCACCACTCCCCTCCTGGACCCGCTGCAGTTTGCCTACCGAGCCAACAGGTCTGTGGACGACGCAGTCAACCTGGCCCTCCACTCCATCCTGCAGCACCTAGACTCCCCGGGAACCTACGCCAGGATCCTGTTTGTGGACTTCAGCTCTGCATTCAACACCATCCGCCCCGCTCTGCTCCAGGACAAACTGTCCCTGCTCGGCATGCCTGACTCCCTCTGCGGGTGGATCACCGACTTCCTGACGGACCGGAGGCAGCATGCGCGGCTGGGGAAGACTGTCTCAGACTCTGTCAGCATCAGCACCGGATCACCCCAGGGCTGTGTACTTTCCCCCCTATTCTTCTCCCTTTATACCAACTCCTGCACCTCCAGCCACCACTCTGTTAAGCTGATCAAGTTTGCAGACGACACCACCCTCATCGGGCTCATCTCCAACGGCGACGAGTCCATCTACAGGAGAGAGGTGGCCCAGCTGGCGTCCTGGTGTAGCCACAACAACCTGCAGCTGAACGCTCTGAAGACAGTGGAGATGATTGTGGACTTCAGGAAAGTCACAACCCCTCTGCCCCCCCCCCACCCTCACAGGCTCTCCCATCACCACTGCAGATTCCTTCCGCTTCTTGGGCACCACCATCACCTGGGACCTCAAATGGGAGCCGACCATCAGCTCCCTCATCAAAAAGGCCCAGCAGAGGATGTTCTTCCTGCGGCAGCTGAGGAAGCTCAAGCTTCCCACCAAGATGTTAGTGCAGTTCTACACAGCCATTATCGAGTCCATCCTCACCACCTCCATAACCGTGTGGTACGCAGGAGCCACTGCCAGGGACAGACTAAGGCTGCAGCGCGTCGTGCGCACTGCTGAGAAGGTGATCGGCTGCAAGCTCCCATCTCTTCAGGACCTGTACATCTCCAGGACCCGGAGGTGTGCAGGCCAGATCATAGCCGATCCTTCACACCCTGGTCACGTAGTGTTTGCCCTCCTCCCCTCAGGCAGAAGACTTCGGTCCATTCAGACTAAAACCTCCCGGCACATGAACAGCTTCTTCCCCTCTGCCATCAGACTGCTGAACACTAAGTGACTTATTGACTCTCGTGCACTATGTACAGCAGCTCAACCAGACTCATGTCAATCATCACTGTTTCTGTTGCATTACCGACTGCACTATGTGGTACTCCACAATATCTGCTGCTCGCTAATATATTTAAAATCTGCTTTGACTAGTATTACTCATTCTTATTCTACACTTATTGCATGTATAGTTTTTTTTTAAATTTCTTTTATCTTATCATGTTTAATGTTGCAGCATTGCACCGAGACAAATTCCTAGTTTGTGTACTACATGAACAATGGCAATAAATCTGATTCTGATTCTGATCAAAGTATGCACACATTAAGTACACATTAAACACCCCAGAACCCCAGTTCACCCAACCTTCCCTAGTACAGCACTACTGAGATTCATGGTTAATTCCATGCTAATGCTTCGCTGTTAGCTTTGGCTATCAGAGCAGCCCAAGCTAATATAAAATTAAAGCTAACTATGCTAACAGCAAAATTTTCCTTTCCACCTTGGTTGAAAAAATAACAAAATACACTAAAATGTAGTGTTGTAGTCAAGACCACACTAAGACCAGACCGAGACCAGACTCTCTCAAGACCAGGACTATAGGGGGTCGAGACAAATTCAAGACCAAGATGTACAGACACAGTGGACATGGTCTCAACTTGGTCTCTGTCTGTCTTTATATTGGTCTTGACCTGGTCTAGGCCCCTTAAAGTCTTGATTTTGATACATTCTGGTCTCAGTCTAGTCTTGACGACAAGACTACCAGAACGTTGTGAGATAATAATCAGCTATGGATATAGATGTGTGGGGTGAATAGACTTTATAGAAAATAACTACAAAAACCACGCTTGCTAAGCTAACTCTGTAGTTGCACTATCAGAGACATATTATCTTGAAAATGGGTGGATGAAGTTAGGAGGTGAACTAGGAGGTGTCAGGAGCCAAATTAAAACTGAGACAAAGGCTGACCATCATGAGTTTCTCCATTTCTAGCCACTGTAGATACCTCCATAGCATCTCAAAAGACTGACAAAGTGACATTTTCACATGTCCCCACAGTCACCAGAAAAAGTCACAAAATTACAGTAATTTTCTCGTAAATCTGTAATTTTGTCCCAGAGAAGCAGGGAGGCCTCAATAGGAGCTCCAGACCATGAACAGCTGTGTTGAGTTCATTAATGATAGGGGTGGAGCTCTAGCACGAGCCAATCAGAAACCTGCAGACAAAACACTATATTGGAGAATGGCACCAGGAGGAGACATGGAGAATGACCCCGCGGTCATCTGAGGGAGGGAGGGGGGTAAGGTGGGTAAAGTTATGGAGGAAAAAAGAATATTTTATTGTTTTATAGATGCAGCTCACAAAATTAGAATACCATGAAAAAGTTGCATTTTGAAGTTATTTCCAGTCCTTTTGATTTAAATTTTGATGAATCTGGGTTAGAGCTTTTTGAATTAAATCATGAAACATATGTACATTTAGATTTGTTCACATTTTTAAATGTAATGTGCACAGATTTGTGAAAAAGACAAATCAAATAACAGGAGGACAGAAATCATCTACTTTGCAGCCGTCATTTTTTTTTTCCTGGTTCTGATTTGAGATGCTGAACGATAACTTCCTGTTCAGATCAGGAAAAAAACCAAAAACAAACCTTTTTGTTCCCCATTTATTAAGTCCAAACATAAAATCACCCCATTCTGAATAATAAACCTCCTCAACATTACACATATGTTGAGCCAATGTCAGCATGTTGCATTGGTAATATATCTTATAGAGGTTGTTTGCACATTGGCAAGCTATTGGCTAGATTTATTTGATAGCACTGTAAATTACATGCTACATATTCCCCACTTGTCATGTTTTCCCCTGCTTTTAACCCTACATCAACAGCACATATAAGTTGGGCCAATATCAGCAAGTTTATATCAGGAATACATCTTTATAGAGGTCGTTTGCACATTGGCAAGACATTGGCTAGATGTCAGATAACCTCTATAAGATGTATTCCTGATGCAAACTTTGTACATTGGGGAGACTTGGGCAGATGTATGTGTGCTGTTGGTTGTTTACTCAGTCTAGTTTTCAAATTTCTAAATGAAAAACAGTCGGCTGCAAATTTAAACCAATCCAAGGCTGAAAAGCTTCTAAAGGAGGTCATATGAGGCAGGATCATGATGGTGATTCAGCCTTCATGATTAGTGTGGGGCGGGTCAGGGAAGAAGTAGAAGTAGAAGTAGAAGAAGAAGAAGAAGAAGAAGGCGTGAAGAGTGCAGGGTGGTGGTGTGTTTGGGGGCTGATTGGTTAGTTGGTTAGTGGCCTGGTTGGAGTGTGGTTCATTAGCGGCTCTGCTCATTATAGGGGTCATGTGATCAGTGCCAGAGGAGGGCTGCTCATACCTTTGTTAGCCAGGTGGATGCAGTTGATTTTGATCTCCTGTGGAGGGAAGACACACACGAGTCAGATTTTTCCTTCTTCAAACAGTCATATGATCCAGAGAAGCTACAGCATCCATCACGTTTAAAAAAAAGCTAAGCTACAGCATGAAGAATGAGGGCCAATTTTTTTTTAAAATCAAACTGCTGGAGCTTCTCCAAGATGTTGAGGCTAGACGAGTTTATCAAACATACTTAAGAATCTACAGAGGAGGACTACTCTTGTGGAGCCAGTTTGATTAATTCTTGACCACAGAAGAAGAAAGAAACAAAATTTTATTGTCATTCAGTCCACACAGCCTAGCATGTACAGCAGAAAAGGATTACATTTCTCCAATCTGCAATGTCAATCACATCCAGAATCGGCAAGGAAGAGTCATGAGCATGTCTTTGAATTGTGGGAGGAAACCGGACAAATGAAATCAATAACAACACCCCGGAGGCCAGCTCGGTTTAGCAGTGGTCATCACTGTCACCTCACAGTGAGAAGGTTGCTGGTCTGAACCCAAGAGCTGGTAAGCTGTGTGGAGTTTGCACGTCCTCCCCGTGTCTGCGTAGGATTTTGCTGGGTACTCAGGTTTCCTCCCACATTCCAAAGACATGCACATCAGGTTAACCCTTTGAGTGTGTGTGGTGCAGAACTGCGACATACCGCCTAGTGGTCAAGAGTGGTAAATAATTTTTGTCAATAAAATAGTTCAGATTTCCAAGGCTATAACTTGAAAGTGGTAAGAGATAATGACTTACTGTCAATAAGAAAGATATAAAATATGATCCAAAGTTTCAGATAGTAATAAATTTGTGTATCTAATTTGCATAATGTCACGGCACCTCTTTAAATTCCATAACTCAGTCAAAACTGGACTTTTGACGTATTTACACAAAAATGGTTCAGTCTTTTGACACTGTTTTTGTACAGAGGTACCTCATCATCTTATCTTCAAAGTATATGAATAAGAAATCAGTACATTTAAAAAAAACAAAACACAAATTTCTCACTTACTCTTGACAAAGTTAGAGTGAGAAGGCAAGCGCAGTGCCGCGCTCTGCCACTAGGGGCAGGAAAGTTCTCACATTCAAAGGGTTAACTGCCATCAACTGGGGATAAATTGTCCTTAGGTATGAATGTGGGAGTGAATGGTAATCTGTCTCTCTGTGTCAGCCCTGTGATGGGCTGGTGATCCCCCCCCCCCCCCAAATGATCCGAAAAGTATTAAGCAGTTAAGATGATGAATGAATCAACAACAACCTGGATTCAGTATCTCTTGCTAACAGGTTAATGGTGAGAAAGCTAATAGACTAAAACATTAGCAGATTTGGTGGGATTTAGGCCAAGGGGATGTCTCCTAGATCCAAAGGTGTGCCTCAAGGCTCAGTTTTAGGACCCACTCGCTTCACTATTGCCCCTTTTCCACTAGTATCTGTTTAGCCCAGTACAGCACAGTTCAGTTCAGTTCAGTTCGATCCGCTTGTGTTTCCATTATACCAGAGTACGGCTTGATGCGGGTGGGATTTGTTACAGGGAGGCAGCGCAACCCTCCCGTTACGTAAAACAAGTGACCCAGTCAAAACGCAAGATAGCAGGATATGAGGTAACTGCGGCCTCTGGCTTTTTTCTGCCAGAGTAAAGGCAAAAAAGGACAGCAAGAGAAGGCTATAGGCAGCGAGACGACACACTCTGGAAAAGTACTGGAGTGTTTAGGAAGCCATGAGGATACGAACTACATCACATATGAAGGTAAGCTAATGATTGCTAATGCTACTTTGCTTTAAGTCCGCCGCGGAAAAATTATAGCCAATGTATGTTTTCCTAAACAACACAAGCAGTCATTCACTGAATAAATGTACTGTTGTCAAGTTATTGCTATTAGGTACTAAAATATGTATTCTGTGTGTGTGTGTGTGTGTTTCAGATGGCTCTCTTGTGGCAAAATTATTGCTTCAAACAGTGGGTCTGGGCATTCAACACAGGCTCCCAGTGATGAGATGTCACCCCAGCTTCATGAACGTGCAGTGGTTACAGAACTTCAGAATGTCTGTAGAAATGTTTAGCTTCCTGTGCAACAAATTGATGTGATCTGTGTGAAAATCATGGAGAGACTGTTGAGACATCATGGGATGTACCTGCTCCAGCCAGTGGTATCATGACAAAAAGTGATCAGCTGCCAAAATGACAGAAACATATGCATGACAGACAAAGTGATTACTCATGGAAAGTAAAACTAACATGACTATAAAACCTATATACATCATAGCTTAATATATGATGACCCTTATAAACACATGAATCATCCCATTGCACAATGAAGGACTATCAGGAGCACAGTGAAATGTGGGGTACCAGTTAGACTGTAATGTGCAGTGTGGCAGCATTGTTATGGCCGTAATACAGTGAGTTATTGTACAGTGAAATGGCATGCGGCAGGAAAGATTTCCTGTACCGGGCCATTCGACAGCAAAGCCGTAGTAGTCTACTGGAGAAAATGCTTCGCTGTCTGTCCAGTGTGTGGTGGAGGGGGTGATCAGGATTGCCCATGATGGATTACAGTTTATTTAGTGTTCTCCTCTCCATCACTGTCTCAAAGGTCTCCGGTCTGAGACCAATTACAGAGCCAGCCCTCTTGATAAACTTGTCAAGTCTGTTGGTGTTTCTGGCCCTGATATTGCTACCCCAACAGACAGCAGCAAAGAAGATGGCGCTGGTGACAACGGTCTGGTAGAAAAGCTCCAGCATCCTGCTACACACGTTGAAGGATCTCAGCTTCCTCAGGAGGCAGAGTCTGCTCATCCCCTTCTTTGCACAGCATCGGTGTTGGATCTCCAGTCCAACCCATATCCTCCACCACTCCCACACCATCTCTTTGGTCTTGCTGACATTCAACCTCAGGTGATTCTGCTCTGTCCACATTATTTCAACAGGTAAACAGTACTGAGTTAGGTATAATAAGATATATGTAACAATTATGATGCATTTTAAGCCAAAACAAACTGTATCTAGGATTAAAAGCAATTAAAATAACGCAGTCAAAAGGTAACATGGAGAAATACATGGATTTACTGGATATATATCATATCGAGTATTGCTGACTACATGTAGATACTGTATAAATATATATTCTCTGCATCAACAATGAACTATACATGTATTCATTTAGTATTGCACTGGGAATTTTGACAGTAAACTGTTGTACTTTTTGCAGATGTGTCTCCACTTTTGTTTCATGTGTGAAGGTTACCACCAAGTGACATAAATTAAATACTAAAAGATTGGAAAAGCTGTCTAAGAACAATCCAGCAGTTTGAGAAATCACTTTTGGTTTGGTATAAGTCTGCCAACAGAATTATGAGCCATAAAAGTTTGTGTTAAAATGTTAAATCCTATTAAACCCTAACCCAGAGGTGTCCAATCATGTGCCATGGAGGGCCAAGACACTGCAGGTTCTCTCTTCTACCCAGTTTCTTCAGCAGGTGTTTTCACTGATCAGCAGTGTCATGTTCACTGCGCAAACTGCACAGCGAACATATAAAATAGCAACGAGCCCAAAACGCAGAGTAAGTAACGTGTTTATTTACAATGGGTGTATGTATAGAAAGTCCAAATACAGTCACAGCACAAAGGAAAGACACCCGGCTACAAACTTGATTGGTCTACGGGAATGCCTAATGCACTCCAATTAAACAGGAGCAGAGAAAAAAAGGCACAGAGAAGGCTTACAACAGTGTCAGAGTGGAAAGGCTCTGAGGGAAAAACACGATTCACTCCAGGGGTAAACAAACAGAAGCGAGTCCAGATGTCCAAGGATGACATTGTGAAGTTGCCACAAGAGCTGGTCACATTCTACCCTATAAGTACACAAACCCAGAATGAGGGCAAATGGACACAGCTGTGTGGCCACCTGGTGTGTGAATGATTGAACAATGTGTGTGTGCGTGTGTATGTGAGTGTGTGTGTGTGTGTGTGTGTGTGTGTATGTGTGCGTGCGTGCATGAGTGTGTGAGTATGTATGTGGTGAACCATACCGCTGGTGGATGCCTGGTAAGGAGGAGGCATGGCTGTGGGACTGATGGAAAGCAAGGCTCAATCCATCAGCTGGAATTAATAATCAATAATTAAACCCAACAGCCACAAGTCATGCTCGGGGTGATGACCCTGAACATGACAAGCAGTCAGTGGAAGAAATTCAGTGGAATCTGCTGTTGAAGACACTGGTTGCAGGTAAAGCCTGCAGGGTCTTGGCCCTTCATTGCACATGACTAGACACCCCCGCCCTAACCCATTATTAGGAAATCCACATGCTAATATGGCCCAGAATTCCTCCATATACTATCACTGAAGTGTGCAGTGTCTTCCGCACTGGCACATCCAACAATACAGTCTTCAGTAAATAAAATTATTGTTTTTGGTTACCTTTTCTTAAAAAGTAGCCATTATTTTAAAAGTCACTGATAAATGGTTTGTACCGTTGACTCTTTTCCCACCGGTGTCTTGACAGACAAAATAGAAAATCATGATGCAAACACATAAGTCACTACATTGTTTATTACAATCAGCAGCAAAATCCGAATCATTTAGAACGTGCAAAATTCAAACTCTAAACTGTAAAAAAACAAACAAACAAACAAAAAAAAAACAAAAACAGAATGGGTCACACATGCCGGCCATGCTGCCTCACTGATAAGCAACTGGATGTACCGCTCACACTGGTCCTGGTTCAGCAGATCTTCAGCCTGCATCTCTGTAAATAGTGACACACAGTCCGGTTTGGGGTGGATCATTTTCCTGTTGCCTAGATGAAAGAGAGAAATGGGTGGTGGTTAATTAAAGCAAGTTTAAAACATATTTGGGAAATACACTTGTTGTTAAAAGCCAGTAGTGGAATGTGACAAAAAAGTACTTTGTTGTTGTATTTAACCACAATTTTCATGTAGCTGTGCTTCAGTAAAGTAGATTTTACAAGGGCTGGGTTACGTTTAAAATCACCTGTTTTCACTGTGGCCTCAGTAATCAGAATGAGTTATTATATTCACTTGAATGGAATCTAGTACTTTAACTGAGGGTGTGCATCACCGAGTATGGAGTCGCTCAGTCAAAATATGTAATTTTTATCAATAAAAGTTTAGCCACCACTGTGTCGCCATGGCTTCAAGTGTGGGCAGTGTTTTGTACTTGTATTGCTAAAATATAAAAGGAAGCACTACAGTGGGTCTCATATATTTGCAATGTGTCCTGTTGTTATAGTACTGCATGAGTTTATTGACGATAGACTATAAACTACACATATGAACTGAATTATAATGATGACTGAACAACTCCCATTCCCCAAAGTGCAACATACACTCTTATGAATATAAATTACAAAGGATCACAAAAGTGATCTGACAAAAAAAATTAAATAAACAAGCAGTTTATTTTACAGAGGCTAATATTGGATGTGCCATTCATTTTCAATTATTCTGTAATAAAGATTCACACAATCAAATAAATCTCAGTTAAGCCCCTTTCATATTAAGTGGAAATTGTGCTACTTTAATTTTGGCACTTTACCTATACTTTAACTTAAAAAGCAAAGGATTTGAGTACATTGTCCACCACTACTAAATAAATAATGGGATACGCAACTTACCACTCATAACACATTCTGTGTTGTACTAAACGTTGCCAGTGTCACAGCAGATGCTGGTTGGACTCTAGAACGAAAATACACACAACTTAAGTACATGCACAGGATGAAAGTGCAACATGTTAAAAAAACCCACTTTTTCACCAGGATTACAACAAGCTTATTTCATCAGATATTGTCAGCACAAACGCAAAATAGAAGGAGAGCACAGAGTTACCATTGATGGCTAACTGGCTAGCTCATTAGCTGCACACAAGAGACAATGTTGTTGTCTGTTCAAAGTGAGCGTCCCACTACTAGGATAAAAAACGTAAAAGATGCATAATATCACATCATATCACATCACTCACCATCCTCTATATCCAAATATCACGGCTTTCAACTGCTGAAGTTGGGTGCTCCCATGGCCGTAAATTCATTTCAGGTGGCTCCTTCTAGTTCCCTCTGGATTCTCTCATCAACCGAAAGGCACAGAAAACTCTGCTGGACCGCGGTGTTGACTTCTGTGGGTCTGATTTCTGTGAAGCCAGTCTATCGTTGTTGTTTATACTGACGCTTGCTTGCTGGCTCACGGACGAATCTTTGCAAATGGCGGCTCGAGATTCTGTAAATCAGCCTTCAATCATCGCTCTCATGACGTTACGCCCGGACCAATCAGTGGCCTGCAGTCTTTTGATGTCACATTTTCAGGTTGGTACAGCACGCTTAGAACCACTCTGGAGTACACTATCGTTCAAAAGTTTGGGGTCACCCAGACAATTACTTTGTGTTTTCCATGAAAAGTCACACTTATTTACCACCATGAATTGTAAAATGAATAGAAAATATAGTCAAGCCATTGACAAGGTTAGAAATAATGATTTGTATTTGAAATAATAATTTTTCCTTCAAACTTTGCTTTCGTCAAAGAATCCTCCATTTGCAGCAATTACAGCATTGCAGACCTAACATGATTGCACAAGGGTTTTCTAATCATCCATTAGCCTTCTGACGCAATGAGCAAACACACTGTGCCATTAGAACACTGGAGTGATAGTTGCTGGAAATGGGCCTCTATACACCTATGTAGATATTGCACCAAAAGCCAGTCATTTCCAGCTAGAATAGTCTTTACCACATTAACAATGTATAGAGTGTATTTCTGATTAGTTTAAAGTCATCTTCATTGAAAAAAAGTGCTTTTCTTTCAAGAATAAGGAAATTTCTAAGTGACCCCAAACTTTTGAACAGTAGTGTAGGTCTGAAAAAATCAGGACCAAAATGGTTACAGTTCCTAATGGAAAAGCGTACAAAGCGTACCAAACTGAATCGAACAGGGCCAAACAGGTACTAGTGGAAATGGGCCATATTGTATTGGTGACATGTATCAGAATGTCAATGATGTGTCTTTACAACTTTATGCTGATGACATGATTGTATATTCTCACGCAAACAGCACTGTCCTTGTCTTTGAAAGTCTGCAGCCCTCATTTGACATTACTTAGTGTCAGTTGTCCCATCTCTTAATGCAGAACAAACAAAGGGTGTGCTGTTCTCAAACAAGAAGACAGTGCAAGCAGTTCTTCCTTCTGAAGCAAGTGTGCAAGGTACACCTGCTGAGTTTGTGGCCTGGAACTAAATGCTGTTTTATTTATGTATGTACAGTCATGTGAAAAAAATTTGCACACCCCATAAAATATTCAGTTCTTTATTAAGAAATGTTCATGTATAACCTTGTTTTTATTTGCCTTTTTTAACATTTATTTGAGCCATTGTAAGTGGGAATGAATGTGGGGGTGTCCTAAAAAAGATGGGGGGTGTCCTAAATTACTCCTCACTATTTGTTTAGAATTACATTTTACAGAAAATTACAGAAAATTTGAAGAAAGTCTTTAATTCATTTTTAATTGTTTAGTTGTATTACGTGAATCTCCCAGTATTTTTAACACTGATATTAAATATCCATATGTTCAACTATGTAAAAAAAAAGCAAAAAAAACCCCACTCAGGCTTATACAGGGTATCCTAATTTTTTCACATGACTGGATGTATGGGTGGATAGATGATAGATGATAGATAGGCACGGACACCCCTTTGTCTCATAGAAATTGCTTAACCCCAAAACTCAGCAACTAATCAAAACTCACCTGTTCAAACTGAGGACCAATGAGAAATGTGAAGCTGACATTTGACTTCATGTTTGGATAATCATCTGCAATGTTTGGATGGCAAATTAACATGTCTGTGACCTTGATGGCAGTCCATACCAGTTTTACACTGCTGTGGTTTTCTATAGTTTTTCTGACCTTGAAACTATACACTTTCATTCACCTTGATACCCCCCTCCCCACAACATACTGGATGTCCTGCCCATTAACCACAGCAGCTCCAGGCCTCTGGAGCACTAAACCAGTAATTCATCAGTGACCAGCAGACATTAACTTCCAGATTTCCTGACCTCTGACACACAAACTCCACCTGGGTGATGCTGCAGCCACATGGCAAGTCTGCTGTGATGTTTTCATACAGATAAGGAGAGCTTCTGTGGGATGAAGGAGGAGGCGGTGTTTACTGTCTATCATGAATACTAAGTGTGTGTGTGGGAGCTGCAGCTGCTGTGTGGGTGATTCTCTCTCTCCCTATCCCTCTTTTATCACCCAATCACGGTTTGGACTGACTGACTTGCAGCAGGTTTATGGTTGTCATCCTCACACCCATGAAGAAGTCATTTAGCCCATATGAGGGGAGGAAGGAGGGAAACAGTGGAGGAAACTTTGGCCAAACATTAGCAGACACCGGGGGACGGGGTCATGATCGGTGGTCCCGTCACTGTTCCTCTGATGGGCAGAGTCTACCCGGCATGTATGGAGGTACAGCGGTTAGTACTGCTGCCTGAATGTTCACGGTTCCAACCCCAGGTTTACAGAAGCAGGAGCCGTTCTGTGTAGTTTGTTAGTTCTCACCATTGCTCCAAGTACTCAGATTTCCTCCCACAAAGAAATGCTCATTAGGTTAATCAGTGATTTTACAAAATGTGTAATATATAGAGAAAACAGACTAAGGGCGGATAAACAGGTTATTTCTAATAGTTGCTTTTAGTCTGTGTGTACAATCACTGATCAAGCTGCAGTCTTTTACATTTCATCTGATGACTGTCAGGGTGGGTCAGTCTGGATAGAAAATTGATAACCACAAATAAAATGGACACTTCACCAATTATGATTTCATATAATTCAATAAAACATTTGAGCTCAAACACATATGAAGAAACTCTCACACAGACAGACAGAGTAAAGTGCAGTCAGGGATTTCTGAGTCATCTGAGTGCATCCTGATTGTCAGTCTGTAAAATTTCTCGCCTCCAGCCTCCTAAACCTGTGCTCTTTGTGTGTGTTGATTGTCCATCCCTGGAGGTTTTCTTTACTTGTCAGTATAAAAGTGTGTGTGTGTGTGTGTGTGTGTGTGTGAGACTGAAGGAGAAAGAGGCAAATACTGTGTACGGTGCTTTTCTGTTTGTCACACTTTCACTTTGTTGTTTTTTTTGTCATTTCTGTTCACACACAAACTCCTTATCTCGTCCTCCTCCCACAGCTTCACTGTGAACTTTATTCATCATATCCAGACTTTCACTACATTACCTGGTTGTAATATATACCTGAATCGCAGATAAAGAGATCCACCTTTGGATTTAACCCCTTGCACTCTGGTCAATTTCCCTAAAAACGCCAAAAAATAACGTACCCAGTAAATTAAAAGCTGTTCTTCAACCCTTTGCAGCATCTTCATGGGGTTGGTCTCATTTAAAAGAAAACACTTTGAATTTTTTGGCAAAATATTCATAATCTCTCTAAGTGCTCCTGCCACTGAGTAACAGTCATTTAAACATACTGAACTTGAAGAAAATAAATTTCGCCTGGGTGTTTTTTTGGATACAAATGCTTGCAAATAACACACAGTTGTCAGATCCGGGCTGGAAAATGCAACAGAAATGTAGAACCAAGTGTTATCCAGCTGAGGTCAAAATTTTGTAACAATACCACAAAAAATGAATATATGACACAGCTTTTTCCTCAGGTTGTTCCCAGGCGTTTTTGAACTGTGCCAAATTGTGCCAAATGGCAGAGTTTGGAAAAATGTCTGTAACTTTTGAATGATTCAATATAGAAGCTTGATCTTGGGCTCTAATGAAAGGTGAAGGGCTGTGTGTGTGTGTGTGGGGGGGGGGGGGTTGTTTATTCATGAATGAATGAATGAATGAATGAACAAACAAGCCCCCACACACAAAGAAGCATGCCATGTAAAAAATGTGTGGCTTTTTTTTACAAGAAAAAATAACCTACAGTGCACTAAAAATTATACTAAAATATCTGTAATGTAGAGGATAACAACTCCCCCCCCCCACCCCCGCTACAGAGGACGGACATCGGCCATCGCTACATGACGGACCGCGGTGACGGTGCGCCGCGGTCTACTACGCACAGCTGTACTAAAATGTCTGCAATAATATCTGCAATCTGCTACAGAAGAATAGAGGAGGGGGGGGGCGTTCACGGTCCGGACGCGGCGCATGGGTCGCCGCGGTCCGTCATGTAGCGATGACGCACAGTTGTAATTTACCGATGGGTCAAAAGTCATTTTGATTACAATTTTCAGGGATAAAGAATAATTTAGCTTATAACACTTACCTGTCCACAACAGCAGTGTCGCTGGTGAACTTCTCTTCCTCATTGTCAGACGAACATGACACTGGTCCGCTTGTTACGTACTCGTGGTTCTGGTCACGTGACCCGGTAAAACCATAATTCCATTATTGCGGTTTTGCGCTTCCATGATTGCGGTTTTGGCGAACGATTTTTCAAAACAAATAAGAACAGTAGTAAGAAAAAAGACTGGCGAACGCGTGTGTGTCACCCAGCGGCTTACACAAAACAGATTTTACGCACGGGACGCACTCTTTCAATCGTGGAACTTCAATTGGCTCGCTGTATTCGCAGCCGTTGGTAGGGGAGTCCTTCTTGCTAGGTTTTCAGTCATTGATTCTTCAAGGTTTCAGAAACCCAATTCAAGGCTCTTATTAGTCGAATGAGAGGTCAATCAAATCTAAACCAATCAAAGCACTCCTTTGGCTTTCTGTTCGCGGCTGTGTCTGCAGCTTTTTTTTTTTCAGTGCGCCCTAGGACGCAGAGACGTGACCGCCTGCGGTATCCCGGAGTGCAAGAAGTTAAACTACTAGGATGGCCTGACCTCGCCATGCTGTTGTTTGCCAAGTTTTCCATTTGTAGATTATTTTCTGGGCGATTTTCAAATTCTCTTGAGATTTTTTTAAACCTTGCCCACACTCGTCTGCCTCAGAGAATCTTTGAATCTTACCACAGTCAAGATGAACCCAAATTAAATGACTGAGGATTAAATAAGACAAAGTCACCCAAATATTATACACGCATCTGAATCTTCTTTACACCAATTTAAATAGAAACCAATCAAGGGCTGTCCTAACTTTTTCAAAAGACCAAATCAAAAGACTATTTTCCTCAAATTACAATAGTGACTTCAAACTAAAACATATTCCACCATAGACAGGTGGATCCTAACCAAAAATTCAATCACTGAAAAAATTATACATACCAACCAACATCGACCCATCCACCCCATCAACTGACTGACCAACGGACTGACTGATGACTAACCAACCAACCGTCAACCATCGTCGACCCATCCCAACCCACCGAGCAACTAAACAAGCAACTAACCAAGCAGCCAACTAACAGAACAACCAACCAACAACCATCCGAGTGGCTAACCAACACCTGACTGACCAAACAACCAACCAACAACCAACCAACCGACAGACCGGCCAACCAACTGACTAACCAAGCAACCAACCAACAGAACAACCAACCAACCAACCAACCAACAACCAGTCCCTCCAGGATTTTGCGATGTTGTGATCGCATCAATTCACGCAAAATCTGCCAATCAGCGTGACTATTGTGCGACCTTGCAACTTTGTCCAATCACCGCAACTTTCCCGCAACTTTGGCCAGTCCTCGTCACCTTCTGCCAATTTCACCAATCAAATTTGTCCCTGAGTGGCGTTCAAACACTCAGTCTAAGCAATCAAATGCATCACTGTACCACGTTCACTTCCATGTTTACAGTGAGTGTTAATGGAACACATCAGCAAAAACAGAATGTGTGATTAAAAAAAAAAAAACACCCACAAGGTTTCTAACACTGTCCCTTCCTCTGTCTTCCCCAGCCTGCCGGTGGACGTCTTGCCATGTCTCTGTCCTGACCGCGTACACAAAGTACTGGGTTTGTGCTGAGAAACATCCGCCTGCCCTAAAAGCACCCCATTGCGGGAGCGCAGGTGAGGAGAGATGCCGTAAAACCACAAACAAAACCAGCAAATCTAACACTACAGCCAGTGTTTAATCATTTTAAACATCTTTAGACGTAAAATCATAACTACATCTTGTCAGTGAGCTTTAAAACTGTGAATCTCCTGTCTGGATATGGATACACATCCCCTTTAAATACACTCATCTTTAAATGAAAGATGAGTGTCTGACGAGACAGGTGTGTGTCAAGACGTGCAGCAGATATACAGGTAGGAGTTAGGCACGGAAAGAGAGAGAATATTGTCTATAATTTAAAAAAAAAAAACTTTGATAGACAATAGAGAGCAACAGAATAAATTATTTATTTATTTAATTATTTATTTCCTCTCCGCTCGATACAGAGTGGTTGGGGACGGTAGGGAATTTTCAAATGAAGGTGCTGCCAATAATTTTCAAATCTATATTCTAACATGAATTCAATGCAGTTTAGCTGTTGTAATGGATATTGTGTTAAAGTCTCTATTTGCTGTTGCACAAAAGAGTTTTTCCTGTATAGCAGAAGTTTCTGCTTAATTTACAAATCACTGCTTAATAGGAATTTTGACAATCCTGTGCTTTTCTTGTATTGTTATCAGTGTTTCGAGTAACGTGTGACAGTAACGCGTTACAAAGTAACATGACACTGTAACGCCACTACTTTTGCAGTAACGTACACTATCGTTCAAAAGTTTGGGGTCACCCAGACAATTAATTTGTGTTTTCCATGAAAAGTCACACTTATTTACCACCATGAATTGTAAAATGAATAGAAAATATAGTCAAGCCATTGACAAGGTTAGAAATAATGATTTGTATTTGAAATAATAATTTTTCCTTCAAACTTTGCTTTCGTCAAAGAATCCTCCATTTGCAGCAATTACAGCATTGCAGACCTAACATGATTGCACAAGGGTTTTCTAATCATCCATTAGCCTTCTGACGCAATGAGCAAACACACTGTACCATTAGAACACTGGAGTGATAGTTGCTGGAAATGGGCCTCTATACACCTATGTAGATATTGCACCAAAAGCCAGTCATTTCCAGCTAGAATAGTCATTTACCACATTAGCAATGTATAGAGTGTATTTCTGATTAGTTTAAAGTCATCTTCATTGAAATAAAGTGCTTTTCTTTCAAAAATAAGGAAATTTCTAAGTGACCCCAAACTTTTGAATGGTAGTGTATGTGTAACGAAATTACTGTTTAAAAATTCAGTAATGCGTTAGAGTTAGTGAAAATCGTGTTACTCGTTTTACTAATATGGATAGATATTTTTAGTGCAAATATATACAAACTGATCCTACGTAGCTAATGCAGCCGTCAGTCAACATAACCTGTTGCAAAGAGCCTCTTCACTGCTGCAACCAGCAGCCACAAGGGCAGCTTGCTCTTGCTTGGAAAAGATGAAGCTACTTTGTTTTTGTGGAAATAGACAGATTATTTTTCCTTTGTCATGGTTAAGGACAAAAGCATATTGGTGGCCCATGTGAGACCGACTGCAATCTTCAGAAGTGCCTGAGAAGAGCAACAAGATCCAACAAAGCTAGTGCTATGCTATGCTAACAACACTGTGTAGTGGATCTATGTTATCCAAACAGCCACGGCTGGATTTCAAGCACAGGCATGCACCTGGAAAGTTTGTGACCCAGCAAGAATTAAACCATCTGATTGCCAGATACATCGTTACAGAATGAAGATCTGATAACAGTCATTTTCCATCAGACAGCTGAGACTGTGAGCCACTCTCACTCTACAAACCTTATTTCTCACTCCAAAATGAGGAAATTACTGACAATTTTGTGTTGATATTCTTCAGATATTTCCCACAGTAAGAGCTCTCAAGGCAGGATAAAACAGACTGAACATGTTCTAAAAGCTCTGTCTGAAACAGTCTGTTTTCAGCGTGACATTAATAAGCCCATAATGTAATCCATTAATTAAATTATCTTGCTATGTGTGCAAGGTGATTTAAGTAGGCATTTAAAAGTAAAGAGAAAGTTACTTTAATCACGCAATAATTGGTAAGTAACTCAGTTAGTTTTGAAAATAAGTAACTAGTAACTGTAACAGTTACTATTTTTTTAAATAACTTGCCCAACACTGATTGTTATATAGAATATCACTGCAGTAAACTGGAAAAAAGCATCTGCTTTAAAATTTGTAATTCTTCCCACAACTTTCTGTGCAAAAAAAACCCTCTCAAAACATCACAACTTTTATTGCAACTTTTTTTTTTTTTTTTTTTTTTTTTTTTAAAGCTCCCGTGAATTCAGGCTTTTTGGGCTGCAACAATCATAAAAACATCCCGTGAAATCCTGTAGGGACTGAACAACCGACTGACTGACTGGCCAACCAGCCAGCCAACCAACCAACCCACAAAGTTGCCATGGTGATATATCAGGTATAACACCTCACAAATGTCTGATTAATGATGTTTGTGGGGTGTATTAATGTGACTTACAGTAAGAACTCAAAAGTCTATCAAAGTCCAGTGATCTGTCATGGCTGCCAATCATCGCACCTGCGCGCACACCTGCTCTCCATCCCAGCTTGGCTATATATTCCGAGAGGCCCTGAGGTCAGCACGGTGGCGTCTGCTTTCCTTCCATGGAACCTGCTCTCGCCATCTCTACTCTGAGCTTCCAAGTCTCGTCTGCTCTCCAGTACCACTTGTCATCTTCTGAGCCTACCAGCTCCTCCACTCAAGTAAGCCATCACCTTCTCCTCTCACCTCTCTGAGTCCCCTGTGCACAGGCGGAGATCCGTGGCGGCAGACTCCCTTCCTCCTGGCGGCGGACTCAGCTGCTCTGCTTCACCTGGCCATACCATCGCCTCTGGGACTACAAGCACTGTCCTCCTGGCCGTAGCCGCTGAGCTAGACTTGTGCTCCACCTTTCCATCACAAACAGTAAGTGCAGTACTACCGGGTGCATCCCTTGTCTGGTTTATCTCTAACTTGCCCTCTGTTGAGTGTCCATAGGGTTGCCAGGTTGCACAGTGCTCTGCTCGCCCCAGCGGATAAATCATTGCACTATACACATATACAGATACGCATATGCATACGCGCACTCACACACACACACTGGATATTCAATAAAAGGTTAATTGTGTTATTCTTGAGTCGTGTCTGCTCACTGGGTCTGAAAACCATGTCATGATCAAACTGGAGCAGACAGAGTTTCTGCTGTCAGATTTATAGGCGATTTGTGCTGCCATCATTCTACCTCTTTCTCTGTCTCAGTTTCTCTAAAAACCTGGCAGCTCTTGTGCCTCCATGATTTTAACCTCTTTAATGTCTCTCATTCCTCCTTCATTCTTCCATCACTCTTCATCCTCACCTCACTGTTTCCCACTCAGCCCCGGGCAATCCATTCCTTCTCTTCTCCTTTCTCTGTTCACCGTGTGTGTGCGAGACGTCAGACAGCGTCCAGGGAGACATCAGCGCTGCCATCGGTGAGCAGCTTTAATGTGCGAGTGTTGACTAATTGGCTCAAGGATGGAGGACGGGAGACCAAAGTTACCCCAGAGGGAGGAAGGGAAGGAGGCAAAATGGCTGAAAGGAAGAAGGAGTAAAACAGGTGGGAGGACATTGAGAAAAAAGAAGGGCGCAGGCAGGAAACAGGTGAGACAGGGGCTAAAATTAAAAAAAAGAATAATAAGGGATGAGAGATTTCAAATAGAAGAGGAGAAAAAATGGAAAATAGAGAAGAGGAGGGTGGAGTATGACTGCTCAGAACACCAGATTTGGAGATGTGAACATTCAGAACAATCCTAACTTGATATCCAAATAATCTCTAATTCCATGATTCTGGCAGTCTGATGATGCACAGGTGTTTGACACAGCCACCAACCTGGACTATGGAGAAAGTCAGTATGAGCATGTTATGGTTAAAAAAACAAACAAAAAAACACAACAACAACAACAACAACAAAAAAACAAACTAACTAAAACTATAAAACCAACTAGGCAGGGTACACCCTACAGAGATTGTCAGTCCATTGCAGGGCTAACACAGAGAGACAGACAACCATTTACTCTCACATTCATACCAAAGGACATTTTAGAATCCCCAATTGACAACATTTAACCTAACCTGCATGTCTTTGGCCTGTGGGAGGAAACCAGAGTACCTGGAGAAGACCCACGCAGACATGGGAAGAACATGCAAACTCCACACAAAAGAGTCACCGATGGTCAGGGGTGGGAACAAATCTATGACCTTGATGCTGTGTTGCCACAGTGCTAACCACTGCTCCATGAAGCTGCCAAACTATAAAACCAACTATCCAAAAATATAAAACCCACCAACCAGAACTAGAAATCTAACCAACCAAAACTATAAAACCAACCAAAACATAAAAAAACAACCAACAAAAAGTAAAAGCAAACTAAAAGTAGAAAGCAAACCAACTAAAACTAGAGAACCAACAAGTACTATAAAACCAACCAACCAACCAGAACTATAAAACCAACCAAACAACCCAAACTATAAGACCAAAAAAAACCCAAAAACTAGGGAACCAACCAACCATAACAAGCAAACTAACCAACCAAAATTAAAACCAACCAAAAAAATTATAAAACCAACCATCCAAAAATATAAAACCAACCAACTAAAATATAAAATTAAAACTCTGAAACAAACCAAAATATAAAACCAACCATCCAAGAATATAAAACTAACCAATCAACAATATAATAAATCCAACCAACCAGAACTACAAAATCAACCAAACAAAACAATAAGACCATCAAAAAACTAGAGAATGAACCAATAATAAGTAGAAAACCAACCAACCAAAACTAGAAGCCCAACCAACCATTAAAAAAAGATAACATCAACCATCCAAAAATATAAAACCAATCAAAACTATGAAACAAACCAAAATATAAAACCATTCAAAAATATAAATCCAGCCGACCAGTAACATAAAACCAATCAGAACAATAAAACCAATCAGCCAAAACAATGACACCCAACCAAAACTATAAGACCAAAACAAAAACAAACAAACAAACAAAAACAAAACAGAAACTAGAGAACCAATCAACCATAACTATAAAACCAACCAACCAAAACTAAAACCAATCAACCAAAACTATGAAACCAACCAACCCAAAATACAAAACCAACCAACCAGAACTATGAACCCAACCAACCAAACTATAAGACCAACAAAAAACTAGAGAACCAACCAACCATAACAAGCAAACCAGCCAACTGTTGTGATCTCCCCTTGTACTTTTATGCAGGGCACGGAGGAAAGGAGATAAATCCACTCACAGGAGATCACTATGCGTATTTATTGACAAACGTGATAATACAGTCCAAAAACAACAGATGAGAGGCACAGGATACACAAGGAATACTTCAAGGATGCTCTACAGAACACAGGCGAGTACTAACCGGGAGGAATTGTTCCAAAGTGCAGGCAGGCGGAACTGCAGTGGGGGAAGGGAAGAGTGAGCCCAGAAAAGGAACTGCTAGACGAGACTGGCTGGCAGGGGCGAAGGAGATTGTACTCACGAGGCTGGAGCAGTCCGGGTAAGTCCAAGCAATAGTCCCAGCAGAACAAAAACTAGCAGCAGAAAAAAGATAAATACCACACAGAGTGATGTGGTACCAAAAAACAGGCAGGGCATCTAGTCATATGTGGCGTAGCAAAAACACAGAGTTGAATAAACCCAGTGAAAGACAATAATCCGGCAATGTTAGACTGGCAAAGAGCTGCTTAAGTACCAGCACTAATGGCAGAGAGAGATTGGCTGCACCTGGGCGAGGAGCGGGAAAAGTAATTACCGGGAGTGTAACCAGCTGACTGTCAAGAGAGAGGGGGCGTGGTAGGACCGGCAAGCTGTCAGACAGCACCCACACAAGTGTAGGTCAAAGAGGGCTGTCTCACAGTTACCGGCCAGAAAACAGTGGCTACAGGTACGGAAATAAAACTGGGAAACATAGAAACTCCAAGAAAACTCAAAAGATGAAACAATACACCAATACACAGATGAACCTGAGACATAGAAGGTCAGAACCAAGCCCGAAGAACAAACTGGCTCGGTTCATGACACCAACCAAAACCATGAAACCAACCAACCAAAAATACAAAACAAACCAACCAGAACTATAAAACCAACCAACCAAAACTATAAAACCAATAAAAACTAGAGAACCAACCAACCATAACTAGAAAACCATCTAAAACTAAAACCAACCAAAACTATGAAACCAACCAACCAAAACAACAATAAAAACTAGAGAACCAACCAACCAAAATTACAACCAACCAACCAAAACCATAAAAAACATGAAAAACCATGAAAAAAACAACCACAAACTATAAAATCAGCAAAAACTAACCAACCATAACTCAAACACAGGTGTAGTGTGGCTGATTACTGATCGGAGGGTCAGGAGTTTGATTCCTGCTCTCTGTAGTCTGCATGTCGAAGTGTCCTTGAGCAAGACACTGAACCTGTAGTTGCTCCTGGTGGGTCAGGCCAATGCCGGTTTATGGAGGCTATGCCGCCATCACTGCGTGAATGGGTGGATAGCAGGATCTGTAAAGCACTTTGGCCATCTAGAGATGAGAATAAAAGCGTTATACAGTATAAGTGAATGCCATTTACCAACCAACCAAAACTAAAACCAACAAGCCAAAACCATGAAACCAACCATCCAAAAATACAGGGTTTCCATAGACGCTTTACAATTTAACAAATTTATTACAAAAGCAAATGAACAGACAAATCTCTGGAAATTATTCCAAAATGAAAAGTAGATATTGAAATTTTGTTGCCTCATTTAAAACAACTCTGTATGGGCACCATTAGTTGCATGAAGCACATCAAGATGATACTCAATTTCTTGCCATGTTCGCTGTAGCATAGCCTCATCAATGGTGGTAATGGCATCAATGAGCTTTTGCTTCAGGTCGTTGATGTCCCATATCCCGTGGCAGCAGTACGGATGGACACTGTAGTAGGAGAACAATCAAAGGCTTGTCTTACACAATCAGTGTTTTCCTTAGATGATCATGGTCATCCACTACTCCCTTTATCCAAGACTGTCCCTGACTCCATAAATTTGTTGTACCATGCACAAATTGACGGATGTGACGATGGATGTCTTCCATATTTAATCCTGTAGTTTCACTGATTATGCGTATCTGATTTTGTTTTGATAAACAACGATACACATTGTGCCTTTTCTTGAGGAGTAGCAGTTTTTAGGGGTTTATTTAACAGAACTGATTTCATCAACATGGTACCTGAAAAACACAAATGCAATGTGATAAAAACTTTGATAACCACTGAGTACATAGAACAAATCTAATTAACATACCTCATCAATTGCTTTTGTAATTAATTTTTTAAATTGTAAAGAGATTTTGTGGACACCCTGTACAAAACCAAACATCCAAAAAATTAAACCAACTATCCAAAAATATAAAACAAACCAACCAAAACTATGAAACCAACCAAAACTAAAACCAAACAACCAAAACTCTGAAACCAACCAACCAAAACTAAAACCAACCAACCAAAACTCTGAAACCAAGCAAAACTAAAACCAATCAACTAAAACTAAAACAAACCACCCAAAAATACAAAACCAACCAACCAAAACTGTCATGGGTGGAGAGAGCGCGCCCCCTCCTTCCCATTCATCTCTCCCCGGCTCATCAGAACATCTGAGGGAGAGGTCCAGGTCTTGGCCCAGGTCGACACACAGCTCCAGTTTGTCCTCAAGGTGGATGCATCTGATTCGGGGGTGGGTACTGTCCTTTCACAGCATGCATCCTCAGACCAGAAGCTCCACCCGTGCGCGTATTTCTCTCGTTGGCTTACGCCGGCCGAGAGGAATTACATCATGGGGGACAGAGAGCTGCTCACCATTAAATTGGCGCTGGAGGAATGGAGACATTGGTTAGAGGGGGGCTATTCACCCCATTGTCGTGTGGACCGACCACAAAAACCTTGGGTATTTGCGGTCAGCCTGCTGACTTAACACCAGGCAGGCTCATTGTGCCCTGTTCTTTCAGCAGTTCAATTTTACTATCACTTACCGGCCGGTGCTCGGCACACCAAGCCAGACGCGCTATCGCGCCAGTTTGATTCCGAGGAGATAGCGCCCCCTTCCCCAAACCATTCTTCCCTCTTCTTGCATCCTCAGTGCCCTTATGTGGGATATCGAGCGGAGGGTCTGTCAGGCCCAGTCTCAGGAGCCTGTGCCAGCAGGGTGCCCCCGGAACTGCCTGTACGTCCCCGGTGCCCTCTGCAGTGACGTCATCCAGTTGGGTCACACCAGCCACTTCGCTTGTCATCCTGTTATCTCCCGCACCACGGACCTGATTCGGGAGGTGTTCCGGTGGCCCACGCTGCGGTGGGATGTACGGGAGCATGTACGGGCCTGCCAAACCTGCGTCCAGGGCAAGTCCGACTCTTCTCCCCCGGCTGGACTTCTCCATCCCCTTCCCATGACCAGTCGCCCAAGGTCTCAGATCGCCTTGGACTTTGTAACTGGTCTTCCCCCCTCCCATGGAAAAACAGTTATTTTGACAATTGTAGACCGCTTCTCCAAGGCTGTGCATTTGGTGGCTCTCCACAAACTTCCCTCGGCCTTGGAGACGGCCAACCTCCTGACTGATCATGTGATCCGCCTCCATGGGATACCGATGGACATTGTGTCTGACCGTGGCCCACAGTTCACCTTGCAGGTTTGGAGGGCCTTCTGCTGCACCCTGGGAATGATGGTGAGCCTTTCCTCCGGTATTCACTCCCAGAGCAACGGGCAGGCAGAGCGCGCCAACCAGTCCTTGGAGGCCACCCTGCGGTGTGTAGTGGCTGAACACTCATCCTCCTGGAGCACGCACCTGATCTGGGTGGAGTATGCTATGAACTCGGCTGTTTCCACGGCAACCGGGCTCACTCCATTTGAGGCATCCATGGGATACATGCCCCCCTGCTTCTGATGGCTGAGAGGAACATTGTGGTTCCCTCCGTGAAGGTTCATGCTCGTCGCTGTTGATGTCTTTGGAGATCCACGCGTGCCACCCTCATCCACTCTGTCGAGCGCAACCGTGCTACAGCAGACAGATGATGGGTGCCTGTCCCTAAGTACACCATAGGGCAGCAGGTTTGGTTGGCGGCCAGCCAGGTCCCCTTGAAGACAACATCAAAGAGCTTCCTGGGGCCCTTTCCTATCTCCAGGATTGTCAATGACGCGTCGGTTTGGCTCAAGTTACCATCAACTCTACGGGTGAACCCGACTTTCCATGTGCCCCTCTCTCGGTCAGTCCTCTCTGCCCCCCCCCCCCCCAAGCCACCTCCTCCTTCCCGGATTATCAACGGTCACCCTGCCCATACAGTCCGCCGGATCATGGATGTTCACTGTCGGGGCCAGGGGCTCCAGTATTTGGTTGTTTGGGAGGGCAATCGCCCGAAGGAGCGTTCCTGGGTCCCTTCATCCCAGATCCTGGACAAACACATGCTCCGGTCCTATCATCATGCCCATGCCCATCCCAATAAACTGTATGGACCGCCAGGAGGCGCTCCTAGAAGGGGGGCTCCTGTTATGGGCGGTGAGAGTGTGCCTCCTCCTGCCCGTTCATCTCTCCCCGGCTCATCAGAACACCTGAGGGAAAGGACACACCTGTGCCCTCTCATCAGCCAGCATACTTAAGGAAGCATCCTACAGTGATTCAACGCTGGCTCATCTGGGTATACTGCCATAAGACAGCAAATCACGTTCACACCAGTGAAAGCCGTTATTAACCTGTGTGCTTTTTCCCCTTATTCAGGTTCCTGCCATTTTGCGGGTGTGTCGCTGGGATTGCGCGCGCTCTCCTGCCACATCACCGTAACCAACAGCAACCTCCACCCGGTCAGGCACCACCAGCTCATTCCCCACCCTGCTGGTTCATCTATTCCCCACCAGAGTCCTGCCGGTGCTCCCTTGGAGCCCATGTAAGTTGTCAATTTGCTAGCCCATTATTTCCCTTAATCCATTCCTCCTCTCACAGCTCTTGTCTTCTCTCCACAGGCTCCTTACTCAGGTGAGTGACTGTTTCACTAGCTGTGCGACGGTTTTGCTATTTAATTAAGTAAACTCAAACATGTGTGATTGTTTTGTTATCCTTTTGTTGCTGCATCTTGCACGTGGGCTGAATTGTTATGTCAGTCATGACACAAAACAATAAAACCAACAAAGCAAAACTATGAAACCAACCAAAACTAAAACCAAACAACCAAAACTGTCATGCGCCGAGAGCTGGAGATTTCCGCCAGGCTCGGTCTCATGTCCTTTTCATTATATTTACTTATTTGTTGTATTTTATGCTTTTTGGGTTTCTGTATTCGTGCACTGTTTGCCGTCTTCCCGTTTGTGTTCTAGTTTTGTTACACTTATTTTGTATTAATTTATATTTAATTTTTCTGCTTGGGTTGATATTTTATTCTTTTTATCTCCACTGTTGTTCTTTTTCTGGTTGACAGCTGTCAGTGGCGTGGTGCTCCATGTGGGCGTTGCCCTGTCAGGTGTCAGCTTTGGTTCGCTCCTCTCTGACTGCCCCAGCTGGTCCTAATGTGGCGTAATCCCCACAACAGCTGGACAGGCGCAGCAATGTGTGTATTAATGTCTACAGACAGCCCGCTTCTCCTGGCTTTTTCCGGCTCACTACTGTGATGTTAATGTGCCATTCATGCATTGTGTTCATGCCTCCTGTCCTTACTGTGTCTATACACTGATGACAATATGTTGATGTGCCTTGTAACCTCTTTTGTCCTGCAGTTCTGGAGCAGAGGCGAAACCTGGCTTGCAATCTCCTTATTGTTATGTGTGTCTCTCAAATGCAAATGCCCATAACTACTGCTGTGAATGCCTTTCATGTAAGATAAGATAAGATAAGATAAGCCTTTATTAGTCCCACAATGGGGAAATTCCAGGATTGCAACAGCATAGGGATAGCAACACTCAGAGCAACAATCAGAAGGCAAGAAAAAACAACATCTAGTAAACATATGTCCATATTACTATAAATGTATATATATAGACACACAGTGCAGAGCATTATGGCTGGTGGATGTGCAGCAGAAAGTCTAAGCTCTCTCTCCGCGGATGCAGCGGGCCAGCTGGAAGTCTTTGGGCATGATGGTGACCCCCTTAGCGAAGAAGAGACCACCAGGTGGGTCATGTATTGTCTGTAGTTGGGTATATAAGCTGCATTATTCTGTAACTCTCACTCTTCAACTACTGCTGCTGACACACACTTCCTGTGTCTCTTTGCTGAGAGCCTGAGGACCCCGCTCCAGTTTGCTCACACAAGGGCTGGAGCGGAGTTCCTATGATGGCGGTATGATTCAATAAACCTGCTTAAAACCTCACATTGCTGCCTTATTTTATCATCCGCCTCATTGGTGACCCCGAGAAAGCACACGCTTTGTGCGACGCAACCTTCTGGTCTGGACAGTTACGCTGGTGACCCCGAGAATGCAACCTTCTGGTCTGGACAGCTACACTGGTGACCCGACGCTGAAAAGAACATGCTGCCAGCGAACGCAGCACCAGGCGGTGATGCTCCGACTACAAGCAAACACAGCAGCTCCCTTCTGCTTCAGGGAACTCTCCGGACATCACCCATGACCAGGAAAGCCGCAGCAAACTTCATGGTGGGATCTGCACGCCTAGATCGGCACATCCACACTGGACCGGCCGCTCTCACAGCTTCTCTCCATACGAGAGCGCACGCACCTTGTCCTCTCTCCACGACGGCGACCTCCATGGCCGACGGAGAATGCAGCACGTGGACCTGAACGCACCATGGCCGAGCGAGTGACAAAGATCGTCTCCTCCCTCTCACCGCTCCAACGCATCTACACGAGCTCGAGGGACAAAGATCGTCTACTCACTTTCACCGCTCCAACACAATGAACAGGGATGATTAAGCACCCTGACCCTGGTTCTCCTCCCCAGCTGGCCCACCCACGCACAGAGCCCCGGCACACGCACCGGGAGTTACGAAGACGGCGCACCACGCACGGGACGCATACGGCTCTACAGACCCCCATCTTCCTTCGCCGCTGCACACAGGCCCTTCAGGGTTGCTCGTACACCTGAGGCACGCACGCAGCATGCTCGAAGGATTTGTTAATGGTCTCAGCCACGGCACACATAGGGAATTCGGCAGTCTGCGGTTCCTGAGGGCTTTAAGGTTGTGCCCGCACCTAAAGTCAACACGCCAAGTCCCTTTGCCTTTGTTTTTTTATTACAGCCGCCCCTGTTTTTCTTCATGGCAGCTGTTAATCCTCGCCGCTTCCTTTTTCTTCACGGCCACTATTAATCCTTGCAGGACTTAATCGCGGGAGGAGCCAGTGACTAATTTTTCTTCTTGTGATCTCCGCACGTTCAACGGGACAGCCCCTCGACATCGCGGACCAACAAGCAATTTTTGCGTGGCCCAGACGATTTCACCGTCCCCGGCCGGTATTTACTACCCCCCACTCCCCTCCACCTCCGCCTGCACAGAGCTTTCCCTGCTTGCTGCCAAAGCTGGACTATCGAGGCCTCGGCCGCCTGCCGAGTCCTCTGGGGGGGGAGCGTGTGGCGTAATCCCCACAACAGCTGGACAGGCGCAGCAATGTGTGTATTAATGTCTACAGACAGCCCGCTTCTCCTGGCTTTTTCCGGCTCACTACTGTGATGTTAATGTGCCATTCATGCATTGTGTTCATGCTTCCTGTCCTTACTGTGTCTATACACTGATGACAATATGTAGATGTGCCTTGTAACCTCTTTTGTCCTGCAGTTCTGGAGCAGAGGTGAATCCTGGCTTGCAATCTCCTTATTGTTATGTGTGTCTCTCAAATGCAAATGCCCATACCTACTGCTGTGAATGCCTTTCATGCATTGTCTGTAGTTGGGTATATAAGCTGCATTATTCTGTAACTCTCACTCTTCAACTACTGCTGCTGACACACACTTCCTGTGTCTCTTTGCTGAGAGCCTGAGGACCCCGCTCCAGTCTGCTCACACAAGGGCTGGAGCGGAGTTCCTATGATGGCGGTATGATTCAATAAACCTGCTTAAAACCTCACATCGCTGCCTTATTTTATCATCCGCCTCACTAATCATGTTTCATTTGCTTTCTCCTGCCCGCTCAGATGCCTACACCTGTCACTGATTGTGTAAATGTTGTTTTTTTTCCTACTTAAGGGCTGTAATTTTATTTTTTCTTCATCGCAGTCTTGTTTGGACTCTCGTGGTCTCGACCAGAGCCCTGCCCTCGTCTAGGTGCATTATTTGTAAGTTTTCTCCCTCATTTGTATTTTGTGTTTAATGCACCGTGTTGAACTTTTTGTTTGTTGCCTTTTGTTCAACAAATTGCCTAAAGTCACAGTTCAGTGCATGGGTCTCAGTTCTCTGCCCTGAGAGGCAATTCATGACAAAAACTATGAAACCAACCAACCAAAACTAAAACAAACCACCCAAATCTCTGAAGACAACAAAAACTAGAGAACTAACCAATCATAACTAGAAAACCAAGAAGCCAAAACTAAAACCATCCATCCATCTTCTTCCGCTTAATCCTTTTCGGGTCGCGGGGGGGCTGGAGCCTATCCCAGCATCTTTGGGCGAGAGGCAGGGTACACCCTGGACACATCGCTGGTCCATCGCAGGGCCAACACAGAGAGACAGACAACCATTCACTCTCACATTCATACCTAAGGACAATTTAGAATCCCCAGTTTGATGCCAATTAACCTAACTTGCATGTTTTTGGCATGAGGGAGGAAACCGGAGAAATCCCGGAGTAAACCCACGCAGACAAGGGGAGAACATGCAAACTCCACACAGATCACTGTTGGTCGGGGGCTGGGATCGAACCCAGGATCCCCCGGCCAAGGGTCAGTTGCTGTGCTGCCGCAGTGCTAACCTCTCTGCCACCGCGCTGCCTAAAAAACTAACAAAACTAAAACCAATCAACCAAAATTATGAAATTAACCAACTAAAAATGTAAAACCAATCATCGAAAAATATAAAACCAACAATCTAAAAATATAAACCAACCAAACAACCCAAACTATAAAACCAACCAAAACTAAAACCAACAAACAAAAACAATACAACAAACCAACAAAAACTAGAAAACCAACCAACCAACCAAAAATATAAAAATAACCAAAATTACAAAACCAACAAACCAAAACTAGAAAACCAAACAAGCCAAACTACAAAACCAACCAAAACAATAAAACCAACCAAAACTAGAAAACCAGCAAATACAAACTATAAAACCAACAAAAACTGGAGAACCAAAAAAAAAAAAAAAAAAAAAACCACAAACCCAACCAACCAAAACTATAAAACCAAAAAAAAAAAAAACAAAAACATACAGTAAAACCCGTAGGGCTGGCCAATTTGACCTTAAATAAGCATCACAGTTAATTAACCCTTTCATTTTTTTCTGTTATTTTATTCTTTCCTTCTTCTTACTGTCAAGGCTCCTAAATAATGACTAATACACAAGAGTGTGGTGTCATATTACTGCAGTGTGGTAGTGAATGAGTATAATTTAATAAAGAACAGACCTATTGCCATTTCACACACAAAATAGATGTTGTCCAGTATTACAAGACATACCTTGTGAGGATTTGTGGGTTACGTCATGTGTGCGGCAGCTACTTAACTTGTTAGCTGTGCTGGGGGAGTCCTTTACCCACCCATGATTGTGTTACCACCACATAGTGATTATGAGTCTCTTATTGGGGTCTTGACCCTCTGACTGCCCAGATAAAATGGACGAGTCACACGCCCCCAGTGGTGCAGTGCAGCAACTGCACATGTCAACTTATTGACATCCCCCGGCTATACTGAGAATCTGTACTAATCTCTATTGATCTGACAGTTTAGAAGGTGGCAGGCACGCACCAAAGGAATCATGGCTGACGTGGAATATAGCAAAGAAGAAGAAATCCTCATTATTATTATTCCTTTTTCCGCTTTGAGCTCACACACCAATGTGGATGCCACCATGATCAGTCATCGCAGCAGCAATGATGACTGAAACTGCATGAAACGGGAAAAACAGCCACGTAATACAAACTAAATTCATGTGGGATAATCATAAGAGTTTGTAGATGTGGTACACAGGTGTAAATTACTAAGTAAATATGTTACATTGACCACGGTGGACGAAAAACTGAGCTCCCATTACCAAGATGGTGGCGCCCATGTGTGGCATGGATTCCCACAAGAATAATGCACCAAACAGAAAAAAAATAGCCGCATAATACAAACGAAATTCACGTGGGGTAATCTTAAGAGTTTGTAGATGTGGTACATGGTGTAAATGGCTGAGCAAACACACAAACATCGACTACGATGGACGAAAACGGACTGGTTACGTGGGCGAGCAAGCCCCCCCCACACACACACACACACACATACACACCGGTAACAGGTAACAGAGAAATATGTTTTTTTGACATTTTACTGATTTTCTGGTTCATATACTGTACTTTGGAGATTAGATAAAAACATACCCCTGTAGACAAATCAGCGTAAAAAAAAAAAATATGGATCATTCTTTGTGTAAATGTGTCCAAAGTCAACTTTTGACTGAGTTATGTAATTCATATAGCTGTCGTGACATTATGCAAATTAGATGCGTAAATTTATTCCTGTCTGAAACTTTGGATTATATTCTACATCTTTCTAATTGACAGTAAGCCACTATCTCTTGTAACTTTCACGTTATAGCCTTGCAAATCTGAACTATTTTATTGACAAAAATTTTTTACCACTCTTGACCACTAGGGGCCTTGCGTTTCCCCAGGCGCCGTTAAAAGGTTAAATACAGCCTTAGCTTGCCCATTCCCTCTGTAAAACAGCTGGGATGATGTGGACAGCCATCAGACGCTAACAGCAACTTATCTTTTGCTCCTTTTAGTGTTAGTATCTGCACACTTTGCTCACTTGTTCTTCTTCTTCTTCTTCTTTTAGATTTGATTGGCGGCTGGCAACCAGCCTACAGGTGCATTACTGCCACTGACTTGATTATCATCACTCGATATCTTTGTTTAAGGAGTTCTTCTTCATGCTTACTTGTTCTGCTGCATCTGAACAGGTCTGACTGTGCTGCCTCTGGAGTTATGTGCCCGCAGCATTTCCTTTAAAGGGGCAGTACACGAAAAGTTCATATATATACACAAACAAGAGAGGGGAATAACCAAAAAAAACCTGACATGAGCAAGATTACATCAGTTCTACACCCTCAACATTGGTTCAGGTTTTATTTTGGTTAATCGCCCAGCCCTAAAAACCAACCATCCAACCAAAAATATAAAACTAACCCATTACCTTTCTTCCATTCCAGGTCTTGGGTATTTATTTAACTTTAGTTTTATTTATATTTCTAAGGACATTGAAAAGTAGATTTAAAGAAGGAATTTCACTTTTAAGAATATTTAAGACCAAATTCAAAATGGGGGAAAAAGGAGAGGGAAAAAGGGAGGAAAAGAAAACGAGGGAGAAAATGAGTGAAACAGAAAGGAAAGGAAAAACAGACATGTAGGAGGAGACAGAGACTAAAAATAATAAGAGGAAAGGAAAGGTGAGGATCAGAGAAAAGAAAAGAGGGAACATGTGGGAGTGGAAGAGAGATTTTAAATAGAAAAGATGAAGAGGAGGAACAGAGACGCAGAAAGGTGGAAACGTTAAATCAGAGATGGAGGAGAGTGGGCGGATGGAGAGGAACCATTCCTTCTAAACGCTCTCTAGAGGAAAAGTGACAGAAATTGACGGAGGAAGAAGGAGGTGTTGTTCGTGATGGACAGGTGGAGCTGAGAGGAGAAAACAGGAGCAGGATTACATCAGCCAGAAACCCCTTTATCCACAGGAGTCACTCCATCACTACACAGACAACACCACGATAATCCACAAAAAAGGACAAAAGACACACACGAACAACTAATGAATGAGAAACAAAAATAGTTTATGTCTTTGAATCCTCCCTGAGATGGTTTATGCATGATTCTTCATGCAGTAGACTAACAGTTCAGATGTTGTTCAAAGGGAAGTCTGAGTAGGGAAACACCTGCTCTGGTTACAATCAAGCAACCAGCCAACCAACCAAAAACACAACCAACCAACACACCAAACAACCAAAAACACAACCAATCAAAAACACAAGAAACCAACCAACCAAAAATACAACCAGCCAACCAATCAACTGATCAACCAACCAACAAACCAATCAAGGTTCTCTCTCTGTCTATGTTGGTATACAAACAGGTTCAAAAATACCAAGTGTCACATTTTGTCCTGCAGGATTTTTTTTTTTTTTTGTCATGGTTTATATAAATAACAAACATGTATAATTTTTGTATTTTTATTCTAGCGTTTCTTTTTTTTTTCCATTGACAAAGAGTAGGAAAGAGAAGGGAAAAAAACATTCATAATAGTAATTTACTCATGCATACATGACTTACAGTACGTATATGATCAGAGGAGGGTAAAGTAGCAAGAAATTCTACTCATGCAAAAGTGGTGCTATGAAATTAATAATTAAAAACAGACAACCAAAATTTCTACTTGAGTTAAGGGTACAAAGAGCACCTACTTAAAAACTTGAGTAATGACTTCAGTCTTGAATGTTTGACGTTTTTCTCCCAAATTTATTACAATCTTCTTAGTTTTCTACTTTTCACTGTAAATTTACCTAAATTTGCAATCATTTTCCTCAAATTTCTAATTTCCTCTTGTAATATTATGACTTTTCTTGTACATTTGAGACTGTTATAAATTTGTGGATTATTTTATGGTAATTTCTATCTTTTTTAAATCCAATCTAATTTTATTCATAAAGCACTTTAAAAACAATGACAGCAGACAAAATGCTGTATATCAATGATAAATAAAATGTAAAAAAATATAGAACATAAAAAAATCAATCAATAAAAAAGTAAGGTAAATCCTCAGCATTTCATCAGTCACTCTTGCCTTTTCCTGCAATGAATCCTAACCACACCTGCTAGCTAAGCAACTCTTCATTGTTGTTCCTGTTACCAGCGGGTTAAAACCACCATAAATGCCTCCACTGCTTACATACTTCTTCTGTTTTTTTCTGCATTTAAAGTACTTTAATAAGCTCATGCTTCTCTTGAACAGCAATGCTAGAGAGACACTCTGCCTGCAGAGAGAAACGGTCATGCGGGCGCCAGGCGAGTGGAGTGCTTCTGCGTGGATGACCGTCACGTGCGTTGTTTGTGTGTGCGCTTGCAGAGCATCACTCTTTCATATTTTTTCTTAAATTAATATATCCTAGGCATGATGGCATAATTCCAAGGGTGGTGGGCCGCCACACGAAAATGCTACCAGAGGAAACCCTGAACAAACAGACTAATATAAAAATCAACAAACAAACCAACCAAATCCATAACCAATAAACTAACCTACTAAGCAGCAGAAAAGTACCATTTTTATCTGGCCTTTGGTATGAACTGGCTGGGGGCGTGAATCCATAACCTCCCCACTAGGCCTCCACTCCTGTTTCTTACAGCTGTATCTCCAAAGTAGCCAATTCTTATGGGAAAACTGCAGACCTGGCAACACTGAGCTCTTAGCTGCCATCAGTTATCATGAACAGTCGTATATATTTCCCAGAATGTCCCCCAGTTATCAAAACCTTCCAGAAATGGTACCAACTTTTAATCCATAGAGTGTGAAATGACTTGGAAATATTTAGAGCTAAAATGTTTTTAATGAAGAATGAAGTGAATAACTAGAGTTAGGTTTTGTTTTAGAACTAGAACCATGACTTACTCTGTCATGGAACTGTTTTTATGTGTCCAAACTACCAGTAAAGACATTGATCCAGTGTCTGCGGTAGATCTGTCTGTGTAGGGTGTAGAGAATCTGTGAACAGCAGGACAGCATTAGCTTAATCCTGACAAGAAGGTGGAACATCGACATAGCGTGGCGGAGCCAATGCCGCCCCCCCCCCCCCCCCATTTCTGGCATCAGTGACCTCCACCCATCCAATGATCTCTATTGTCCTAATCTACTATAAAACTGTACACCATGACTGTATCGTGTTATATACTGTGCGGTAATACTCTAAGAAGAAACATGAAAAGTCTTTAATTGTTCAAAAACTGAAATCTATGAAAAATACAGAGATAATAAGTATGTGTGTGCATGTTCATGGCCATCTCATGGAGTTCTGTGGTCTTTGTGCTCATGTTTTTATGTCAAACGTCCTTATCCAATCAATGTTCTCAATCTCAATGATAACCTCATACTGATTGGATTGACAGAGATCCAATCAAATGCTGAGCTGGGGGAGTTATTACAGCATCAACAGGAACAGTAAAAATCAGTTTATGAGCTGGTCAAACTAAAGAACGCCACCACATGTGAAAAACAACAACTCCAGAAAAACCACGCAGTTTGGTGAAAATGTTATGTGAGTAAATGTAACTCAGGGTGTATTTTGGGAAATCTGTCCTGTGGAGGAGGCAGTTGCATCACGACTGAACTGATCAGCGTGGTTACAATGGTGGAAAATTAAAACAATCGTCACAGGGGTTGAGAATTTTATGGAAATGTAAGCTGGAGCTATGAATGAGTTACAAAACAACAGTAGTGGTGGTGGGGGGTCACATTTACAGACAGCATCACTGGCAGATAAAAAGAGGCTGGCACCAACAGATGCATTCTGGGAGAAGGGATTCCCTCAGGAGTTTCATAGTTTTTATTTATTGGATGAGGAAACAGGTGACCTTCAGCCTGGAGGACTTCTGTTCATGGTAGAGGTGATGTCAGCAATGTAGAACATCAGAAAACCTCTCCACTGTTGGGACAGCTTTACCCTGACAGAAGAAGACCAACTTCCATTCTTCATTCACATGAGGGCGATTCATTACAGTCCAACACTAACCAGACAACAAGGAACTTTAGGGAAATGTGTTCCGAAGGCTCTCCATCCTCCACACAGCACGATGTATTCATTATTATACAACAGTTCAAACTGAGCCATCTGATTGGTCAAAAGCAATTCCAGGACTTCCTGTACTCTTTGATAACCACACTCAGATTTGTCACCAGATATGCATCACTCCTCTTCAGATGTAATCTTTAAGCAAAGTAACTGGTGGAGGGTTGTTGTGTGTCGTGTAACGTAGTTTCGGGGTTTGAGCTAACAGCTAGCCCATTTAGCCATGGTTAGCTCACTTTTTAAATGAGTTACCACAAACTTTTGATTAAAACTTTATAAAATATATTTTTTCCTGAAGCCTCGCAACATAATAATGATTCTGACTCTTCAACTGAAGATTGCTATAAGAACTTAAGCTACCTAGCTAACAGGGCAATCGACCAAAGAGACCAGAGTGATGATTCTGTAAAAGTATATACATGATGTGTGGTGGACGATAAAAATTTGGTTGGACGCTTTGTAAAATGGTATTAAAGCTGTGCTCAGTGTTGGTGTTAGTTACATCCCACAGCTACCACTCCATCATCAGAACTCACCCCGTTGGCACGGCTCATAGCCTGGAAGTAGATGCTGTAGCTCTTGGCTGGAGACAGCGGTGGGTTCCAGAAGCCGCCGTAGCTCTTGTTGTCGCCCACCGTGAATGGCAGCGCCACCGTCAGGCTGGATGGGGGCAGCTCGGCGGCCATGTAGTACGGAGAGTCCAGGATGGAGGCGTTACGGAAGCTGAAGGGGGCGGAGAAACAGGCTGGGGCCTCAGGGGCGGCACGGCGAGTCTTCAACTTCCTCTCCTCTTTCACTACGAGTTGATAAGAGCTGAAACACAAAGCATATTTACAACCATGAAGAAGGTCCTAAAGGGTTGTTCACCAAAACTGATGGAAGAAACTGAGTGAAGGACAGAGGTGTGCAACCTGCAGCTCCAGAGCCACATGTGGTTCTTTAACCATAACAGGATGCTTGGTATGATTTGGATGGGAAATAAAAGACATTTAGTATACTACTTCAACTGAAACTCGACGGTCTGAATATAAACCTTTGCTATGGTTATGAGATGAATCTATGTGCGTCTACCTGAAGTGTTTTTTTCAATTTATTACCTCCGCCAAGGGCAGGAGGTTATGTTTTTGCCGGGGTCTGTCTGTCTGTCTGTCTGTCTGTTGGTTAGCAAGATAACTCAAAAAGTTTTGGACGGATTTCGATGAAACTTTCAGGCATTGTTGGAAATGGTACAAGGAAGAACTGATTAAATTTTGGGGATGATCCGGATCACCATCCAGAAGAAAACCGCCATTACGGAAAATGCCATTTTCGTGAATAACTACTAAACCACTAATCTTATCATTGTCAATTCAATTGCTAGTCATATGTTTTCGTGGTCAAGGAATCTGAAAACGTACACACAAACACTGTATGGGGGGAACTGTGGCCGCCATTACGGAAAATGGAATTTTTGTGAATAACTACTGAACCACTAATCCTATCATTGTCAATCCAATTGCTAGTCATATGTTTTCGTGGTCAAGGAATCTGAAAACGTACATACAAACACTGTATGGGCGGAACTGTGGCCGCCATTACGGAAAATGTCATTTTCGTGAATAACTACTGAACCACTAATCCTATCATTGTCAATCCAATTGCTAGTCATATGTTTTCATGGTCAAGGAATCTGAAAACGTACACACAAACACTGTATGGGGGGAACTGTGGCTGCCATTACGGAAAATGCCATTTTCGTGAATAACTACTGAACCACTAATCCTATCATTGTCAATCCAATTGCTAGTCATATGTTTTCATGGTCAAGGAATCTGAAAACGTACACACAAACACTGTATGGGGGGAACTGTGGCTGCCATTACGGAAAATGCCATTTTCGTGAATAACTACTGAACCACTAATCCTATCGTCAATCCAATTGCTAGTCATATGTTTTCGTGGTCAAGGAATCTGAAAACATACACACAAACACTGTATGGGGGGAACTGTGGCGCTTGGCGGAGGTCTGCGCTCTCCGAGTGCTTTTCTAGTTAGTTTAACAGTTTATTAGTTTTTTCTGTTACCTTGTTTTTGCCCCCATTTTTGTGTTTTTACCTTGTTTTTGTTACAGTTGGTAGAAAACTGGACCCAAATGCAATACTTAAAGTTGGCAATTTTATTAAAGAGCTGGCCAAGCAGACGCAGCTAGAAGGTGAAAACACAAAATAATAACAACAGCTCAGAAGCTGCAACAAAAAACTCACACAACTTGGCAAGATGCGGCAGGATAACAGGCAGAACAGAAGCGTGTTGTACACACACATATGACAACGACACCCATACAGAACACAAATTGGGGCTGACATATAAAGACACAGGTAATCAAAGAAACACAAAGCAGGTGGGTACAATCGGGTCGAACGGAGACGGCAGGGCATGGTTACAGATAGAGAAAACAGAACGGGTGGCGCTGCACATGTAATTCAGTTCAATTCAACTTTATTTATATACCACCATTTCACAACAACAGTCATTTCATAGCACTTTCAAACTGTAGGGGAAAGCCCCACAATTGCAGACAGACCAGAGGAAATGCACATGAGATGTGAACAGACGATTAGAGGGGAGACAAGACTATGGCACATAATGGTAATAATAATAATAATAATAATAATAATAATAATAATAATGAGGACCAAATGAAAAACAAAGTGAGGCAACAGCAGGGATGAAAATAAAACACAGATGAACATAAACAGAGGGCGAGTGAATGACTGAAATTATGTCCTGAAGATTACAGAGAAACAAATAACAGAAAGTGAGGACATGAGCACAGCCATGTCCAGAGCTTGACAGTACCCCCCCCTTCCCAAAGGGGCAGCTTCCAGACAACCCCAAAGAGCAACACCAACAAAGGAAAAACAAAAACAAAAACCGTCACAGGGTGGGTGGTGGGGGTACAAGACCAGGTGGGCCAAAACAAACTGTAACCCCCCCCCCCACACACACACACACACAGAGTCCCAAAGAAACACAGTTTGAAGGCAACAAAAAGTCCAAGGCCCCAAAACTCACAACAAACCAGGTTGGGTGATCTACCCAAGTTCACGGGCCCTCGGAGTGGAGAACAACATGGGTCGGGAGGCCCGGCCCAGTCCTTGGAACCCAAGAACAAAATGCAGGGCCAGTCTGGCAGCCTGCCACTGCCCTTAGGCCACCAAACCAGAGAACAAGATGGAACAGCTGCCGCAGGGACACAGGGCTCACCAAACATACACAAAGGAGCGCTATGCTTTGTTACCAGTGACTGCAGCACACTGGCCCCGGCCTCTGAAATGGCAGGTGGAGGCCCACCGGCCTCTGGAACAAAAGGTGGAGGCTGCCTGCCTCTGGAATGAAAGATGAAGGCCCGCTGGCTTCTGGAAAGAAAGATGAAGGCCCGCCAGCCTCTGGGACAAAAGGTGGAGGCCCGTCAGCCTCTGGAACAGTAGGTGGAGGCCCACCAGCCTTTGAAACAGCAGGTGAAGGCCCGGCGGCTTCTGGAATGAAACGTGGAGGCAGGCTGATCTCTGGAACAAAAGGTGGAGGTATGATGACCTCTTGAACAACAGGTGGAGGCCCACTGGCCTTTGGAACAATAGGTGAAGACCTGCCAGCCTCTGGAACGACGGGTGGAGGTCCCATGACCTCTGGAATGATGGTTGGAGGTTCCCCAACCTCTGGAACGATGGGTGGAGGTCCCCTGACCTCTTGGACAATGGGTGGGGTCCCCCAACCTCTGGAACAACAGTAGGAGGGATAACCCGCACAGTTGGTACTGGAGCTGGGGGTGCCATGGAGCTGGCAGTGGAGCTGCAGAGTAATGTGGAGCTGGTACTTGAGGTGCAGTGTGATGTCGAGCTGGTACCGGATGTTCCTCATGTAGTCCAGACCCAGAAACAGCCACCGATGAAGAATCAGATCCGGGGGCTTCAGCTGCTTTAAACCCACTGCTGGAAACAGCTGCAACAGGAGGAGCCTTGAGGGCAGCCTGCTCATCCCACACCAGTAGGTTGCCACCCTGTATAGCCAGTCTCTCACAAAACACAGAGGTGGAAACAGGAGATGCAGGTGAGGATGGGTGGATGGAAATAGAAGCAGAGTTTACAGCAGAGTGAGGTGGAGAGAGCTCAGTGGTGGCAGGCGGCTGCACTGAATCTTCCTGCCAAGAAATAGTCAAGTCCCTTCATTAATAGATGTTAATAAATGAACAGGTACTTGCCTGTATTCCCACTCTGCTGCCACTGACATGTCAGGCGATTCCTCCCAAGTGCTGCTGGAACTCGTCTGATGCAATGAGTCTGCCCGATGGTGTGGAGCTGGCACAGGACCAGAGGAGCAAGCGGAGGCCTGGAGATCCCCCGTCGGGGATGCAAAGCCGGGCCACTGTGTCCTCCGGCGCCGACGATGACCATGTCTTCCAGCGGATAAATGCGGTCTGTCCTCCATCCGCTCCTCTCCTACAGCCGGGAATGACTCCATTAGCCCTCGGATGATGATCTGCATATTCGCACTCTGTTCATGCAGTCGGGCGAGCTGAGGAAACCATCGCAGGGATGGAAGTGCCTCACTCAGTCTCTCAGCACATTCAAGGCAGAGGAGGGATTCCTCCGGCATGCGGGAAATGCGGGCAAGCTTGATGCAGGTCTCCATGTTGGTCGCTACCCATGCTTCCTTCTCATCAAGGACCATCTTCCTTCTCACCAACTGCCAAAAATTTATGTACACTGGGTCCATTTGACGAGTGTCGTACTGCCATGGTTGGTAGAAAACTGGACCCAAATGCAATGTTTAAAGTCAACGATTTTATTAAAAAGCTGGTCAAACGGCTGCAGCTCAGAGGTGGAAACACAAAACAATAACTACAGCTCAGAAACTGCAACAAAAATCTCTAATGACTTGGCAAGATGCGGCAGGATAACAGGCAGAACAGAAGCGTGTTCACGCACATATGACAATGACGCCCATACACAACACAGATTGGGGCTGACATATAAAGACACAGGTTATCAAAGAAACACAGAACAGGTGGGTACAATCAGGGGCGAACGGAGAAGGTATGGTTACAGATACAGAAAACAGGATGGGCGGGGCTGCACAGGTAATCCCAGGGGATGCACATGAGACATGAACAGAGGATCAGAGGCATGACAAGACCATGGCACATAATGGTAATAGTGGTAATAATAATAATAATAACTAGAAAAGCACTCGGAGAGCGCAGACCTCTGCCAAGCGCCACACTTCCCCCCATACAGTGTTTGTGTGTACGTTTTCAGATTCCTTGACCATGAAAACATATGACTAGCAACTGGATTGGCAAAAGCATAACCTCCTGCCCTTGGCGGAGGTAATAATAATAATAATGAGGACCAAATGAAAAACAAACTGAAGCAATACCAGGGATGAAAATAAAAGATAGATAGATAGATAGATAGATAGATAGATTATAGATGAACATAACAAAGCGGGCGAGGGCATGACTGGAGTCATGTCCTTAAGATTACAGAGAAACAAATAACAGAAAGCAAGGACATGAGCCCAGCCATGCCCAGACCTTGACAGTTTTTACTCTGTTATTCTATTTTTACCTTTCTTTTCCCCTGTTTTTTAATGTGTTTTTACCTTGTTTTTACCCCTTTTTAATTGTTTTTTTAAATGTGTTTTTACCATGTTTTTTTACCATGTTTTTTTTTTTTACCGTTTTTAATGTTTTATCTTGATTTTACCCCATTTTTCTCTTTTCACCTTGTTTTTAAATGTTTTTACTGTGGCACACATATGTGAGTTGCTTAGGCTGCATATGTATATCACTCTTGCTTCACGTCTCAGAATTGAACAATAGGTCTGGGTCTCCTGGGGATAACAGGAGGGTGCGAAATGTGATCTTTGAAGATGACCTTAAGAGATTTCCTGACCACCAGGGTTTTAGGTGGAGGGGAGAAGACCTGGAGGACGATGTATTGTGTCATGGGATTTAAAGACAATGTGACTCTGTACTTTGATGTCCCGGGTATAAAAAGGACAGATGTGGGAGGATGGGTCTCTTTTCTGTTTGAGAGGATGTTGGAGATATGTGAATGTGAATAAACCTGAATTGAGAAATAAACTCAGCCTCATCTTTTCACGCTCTCCACACTGGTGACCTTAAGACGTATCATGGGCGAAAGAAATTCCCCCGAGCCGGACTCGCAAGGAACCAGCCAGGCGAACGCAGTCTCAGTCATACTACCAGATTTCTGGCAGGACAACCCGGACTCCTGGTTCCTCTTGGCCCAAGCTCAGTTCACTCTCTGGGGAATAACGGCAGATGACACGAAATTCTACCATGTTATCGCCAAGCTCGACAGCCGCACGGCTCGGCATGTGCAGAGCCTGGTGCAGCACCCACCGGCCGAAGACAAATACGGCGGGTTGAAGGCTGCGCTCACCCAGCGTTTCACTCCCTCAGTCCAGGAAAGAGCGGAGAGACTCCTGGCCCTGGACGACTTGGGAGACAGCACACCCGTCGACCTGATGGAAGACATGCTGAGGCTGAGGGGCTCAGACGGCGACGACTTTCTCTTCACCTACATTTTCCTGAGAACCCTACCGTCGGCCACGAGAGCGACCCTGGCTGGTTCACCGTTGTTGGCCCAACGAGACTTCCGCATGCTGGCCCAGGAGGCACAGCGGATTCTCAACGCCAGCAGACAGCGCACGGCCACCGCGGCAGCGACAGGACTCGACTCGAGGGCCGGAGATGGCAGGGGGCCAGAGGCGGCGGCAGCAGACCCACCGGCAACGGTGGCGGTGAAGGCCAAATATCGCGGAGGAGATGACCTCTGTTTCTACCATCATCGCTTTGCAGAGAGGGCACGCAAGTGTATACCACCGTGTCAGTTCAAGAGCTCGGGAAACGCCAGAACCGAGGGTCGGTAGCAGCCGCGGCCCTCGGTGAACAGAACAAGCTGCTCTACTTGACAGATGCACATTCGGGGAGGAAATTCCTCGTGGACACAGGCTCCCAAGTGAGTTTCATCAAGCCAACCTATGCTGACCGGCTGGCAGGCCCCGGGAGTCACGGAGCATCGGCGGCGAACGGCTCGAGCATTAAGACCTTCGGTGAGAGGACTCTGCTTCTGTCCCTGCACGGCCGTACATTTGAGTGGACTTTTATTATAGCGGCGGTGAGCTTCAACATGTTAGGGGCTGATTTTCTGTGCTCACATGGGTTGTTGGTTGATCTCCCTAATAGACGCTTGGTTAATGCACTCTCTTTTTACTCTATCCCCTGTGCAGCTCGAATGACCCCGCCCACAGCACAAGCCAACATCGCTACGGCAAGCGGTAAGTTCCACACACTCCTCACCCAGTTTCCAGCACTCACGGTTCCCACATTTTCAGCAGCCGTGGCTAAACATGGAGTGGAACATTTTATTACTACAGCCGGTCCCCCCGTTTTTGCAAAAGCTCGGCGCTTGGATGCAGCTAAACTGACCATAGCGCGCGAGGAGTTCGCCAATCTTGAAAAGTTGGGCATCATTCAGCGCTCGAAGAGCCCATGGGCTTCCCCGCTTCACATGGTCCCTAAAGCTGACGGCTCGTGGCGACCTTGCGGTGATTTCCGCAGGTTGAACAACGCTACAGCACACGACTGTTACCCAATCCCGCATATTCAAGATTTTTCCGTACATTTGGCGGGGGCACGCGTTTTTTCCAAAATAGACTTGGTTTGCGGCTACCATCAAGTCCCAGTGCACGCTGAGGACATACCCAAAACAGCGGTAATAACCCTGTTTGGCTTGTTTGAGTTTTTGCGCATGCCGTTTGGGCTTAAAGGCGCCGCGCAGATGTTCCAACGCATGATGGACGTGGTGTTGCGCGATCTCCCCTTCGTTTTCGTCTACCTGGACGACATCTTGGTAGCCAGCGCGTCCGAAGACGAACACGAAAATCACCTCACGGCAGTTTTCCGGAGGTTGGGAGAGCACGGGTTAATAATCAACCCAGCGAAGTGTCAGTTCGGGGTGACACAGATTGATTTTTTGGGGCACCGCGTCTCCTCAGATGGAGCGGTTCCTCTGCCTGACAAAGTGCGCGCAGTAACAAATTTTCCCCAGCCACAAACGGTCAAAGCGTTACAAGAATTTTTGGGAATGGTGAATTTTTATAACTGTTTCCTCCCCCGCGCAGCGCAGCTCATGCAACCACTTTATGCCGCGCTTAAAAAGCAAAAACCCACAAATACAATCGAATGGTCCCTGGAGCGGGAGCGCGCATTCTCGGAGGTCAAAACAGCCCTGGCAAACGCTGTGTTGTTAGCACATCCCGACCCAACGGCCCGCATAGCATTCACTACTGACGCGTCAGACGTGGCCATAGGCGCGGTAGTAGAGCAGCATGTTGCCGGGGCTTCGCAGCCGCTCGCTTTTTTCAGCAGGACTTTGCGCGATACCGAGTGAAAATACAGCGCGTTCGACAGGGAGTTGTTAGCGCTCCACTTGGCCATTCGCCACTTCCAGTTCTGGCTGGAAGGTCGTCGTTTCACTGCGTTCGTCGACCACAAGCCGCTGACTTTCGCGATGGCCATGGTTTCAGAGCTGTGGTCAGGCCAACAGCAGAGGCAGCTGGCTGCAATCTCAGAGTTTACTCCCGATATTCAACACGTAGCGGGTAAACTTAATGTAGTGGCAGACTGTCTCTTGCGCGCCGTAACTGCTCCAGTCCGCGTAGGGGTAGATTATACTGCCATGGCCGCGGAGCAGGCTAGCGGCGCAGAAGTACGCGCGGCCCCAGTCCGCATGGGGATAGATTATGCAGCCATGGCCGCGGATCAGGTTAGCGATGCGGACGTGTGCGCACTCCAGTCTGGACCAACAGGGTTAAGGCTGGAGAGCAGGGTGCTGCAAGATGGTATGCCCCCCCCAATCTGCGATGTCTCCCCGGACGACTGCGTCCGGTGGTGCCGACCGCATGGCGCTGCCGCGTTTTTGACTGAATTCATTCTCTGGCGCACCCGGGGGTGCGCACGTCGGTCAAAATAGTAGGAGAGAAGTTTGTGTGGCCGAGCCTGCGCAAGCACGTTAAGGAGTGGGCAAGAGCCTGCATGGCTTGCCAGCGAGCCAAAATACACAAACACACTAAAGCCCCCTTGGAGCCGTTTCACATCCCGGCTAAGAGGTTCGATCATGTGCATGTCGACCTCGTAGGCCCCCTCCCGCCATCACAGGGGTGCACACATCTTTTGACAATGGTGAACCGCACCACACGTTGGCCTGAAGTGGTCCCACTGACATCAACCACAGCCGAGGAGGTGGCGCACGCGTTTTTAATGGCTTGGGTAGAGCGTTTTGGAGTTCCGTCGGATATTACGTCCGACAGAGGTCCTCAATTTGTTTCCGAGCTTTGGTCAGTGATGGCCCACAGCCTGGGGGTAACGATCCACCGCACTACCGCGTACCACCCCCAGGCTAATGGTTTATGCGAACGTTTCCATAGGTCATTGAAAGCAGCCCTCAGAGCGTCACTTACGGATGCAAATTGGGTAAACAGGCTACCATGGGTTTTATTGGGGTTGCGTTCTGCACCTAAAGAGGACTTAAAAGCCTCCCCAGCTGAATTGGTGTTTGCGCAGCCACTCCGGCTGCCCGGGGAGTTTCTCCCAGATAATCCTGCACCAGAATGCCCCCCTGCTCAGCGGTTACTGAGCGACACAGGAGTGAGCACGCTTCCTGGCCTCGTTCATCACAGTTTTCCGCACGTTTTTGTACCTAAGGCTTTAAAAAATGCGGAGTTTGTTTTTGTCAGACACGATGCTCATCGCCCAACCCTGCGACTGCCTTATGATGGCCCATTTAGAGTGCTGGAAACAGGTGATAAGCACTTTTTGCTAGATTTAGGGGGCAGAAGGGAAACTATTGGCATAGACAGACTCAAACCCGCTTTTGTGATGGCTGACGAAGCTGTGCTGTTGGCGAGGGCTCCTCGACGCGGCAGACCTCCTAGGGAGCGTTCCCCAGAGCTCCCACAGGGATTGACTAACAGTTCTCATCCTCAGATAGCAGATTCACAGCAGGATGGCGCCGCGGGAGTGGTAAAGCCCGCTTACAGCAAGTTCGGAAGACGATTGAAGCCCAAACAGCACGTGGACTGATGTTTGTGATTTTATCATGATATGCAGACTGTGTTGTATTGTTTCATCTTAGACGTTTGGGGGGGGGGGGTCATGTGGCACACATATGTGAGTTGCTTAGGCTGCACATGTATATCCTCTTGTTTCACGTCTCAGAATTGAACAATAGGTCTGGGTCTCCTGGGGATAACAGGAGGGTGCGAAATGTGATCTTTGAAGATGGCCTTGAGAGATTTCCTGACCACCAGGGTTTTAGGTGGAGGGGAGAAGACCTAGAGGACGATGTATTGTGTCTTGGGATTTAAAGACAATGTAACTCTGTACTTTGATGTCCCGGGTATAAAAAGGACAGATGTGGAAGGATGGGTCTCTTTTCTGTTTGAGAGGATGTTGGAGATATGTGAATGTGAATAAACCTGAATTGAGAAATAAACTCAGCCTCATCTTTTCACGCTCTCCACATTACCTTGTTTTTGCCTCATTTTTTTTTCTTTTGTTACCTTGTTTTTCCATTTTTAACATGTTTTTACCTTGTTTTTATTCCATTTTTATGTACTTTACATTGTTTTACAATGTTTTTGGTGTGTTTTATCTTGTTTTTGCCACGTTTTAAAATAAAAGTTTACCTTGTTTTTAACCCCACTTTTTTCTGTTTTTACCCTGTTTACCATGTTTTTCCTCTTGCTTTTACCCCAATTTTTGTGTTTTGCCTTGTTTTTACCCCAGTCTTTTGTTAATATTTACCTTGTTTTTACCCTGTTTTCTTTAATATTTTACCATATCTTTACACCATTTTTTCTGTTTTTAGCGCGTTTTTACCCCAGTTTTTAATTGGCTTTTACCTTGTCTTATCCCCATTTTTAATGTGTTTTTACCATGTTTTTACCCCATTTTTTAAACCTCATTTTTACCCTGTTTTTTAATGTGGTCTTACCTTGTTTGTACCTTACTTTTCTGTTTTCACCTTGTTTTTGCACATTTTCTTTCTGTTTTTACCTTGTTACTACATTTTTGTTTTCCTTGTTTTTACCTCATCTTACATGTTTTCCCTTGGTTTTTTTTCCCATGTTTAATGTGCTTTTACCTTGTTTTTTTTACCCATTTTATGTTTTTACCTTGTTTTAACCCCGTTTTTTCTGTTAGTATCTTGTTTTTACCCCCATTTTTATGTGTTTTTATCTTGTTTTTACCCTGTTTTTCTATTTTTTTTTACCTTGTTTTACCATTTTTTCAAGTTTTTACCTTGTTTTAACCTGTTTTGACCTGTTTTGACCTTGCTTTTACCCAATTTTTGTGTTTTTACCTTGTTTTCACCCCATTTTTTCTGTGTTTTTATCTTGTTTATACCCCATTTTTTTAAATGTATTTTTACCTTGTTTTTACCCCGGTTATTTATTGTGTTTTTACCTTGTCTTTACCACCCCATTTTTCTGTTTTTACAGTTTTTCATGTCTTTTTACCTTGTTTTTACACCATTTTTCTGTGTTTTTACCTTGTTTTCACCCCATTTCTTATATTTTTTACCTTGTTTTTACCCCATTTTTTAAAATGTTTTTACCTTGTTTCCTTCATCAAGGGAGGTCAGTGGCGTTGATTAGTTGTTTTGTCTGTTGGTTGGTTTACCTGTTACCAACATAACTCAAAAAGCCATGAACGGATTTTGATGAAATTTTCAGGAAAGGTGTGTAATGGCGCGGGGGACAGATGAATAGATTTTGGTGGAGATTTGGATCACGATCTGGATGCAGGCATTTTTTGAATATTATGTTAATATACTAATATGGCACCTTTCCCCCTTTAAGTCCACTTATGGGTCCACTGACTTTCGTGCGTGGCCACACCACAGAGCCACGTGCCTCAGCAACCCGGAGGCCAAACACTGCAGAAAAAGTATTGGGGGGGTGTCCACCAAACTAATTTTTTCTGCTGTGTGTGACTATTTTCTATTCATTCTCAATGTAGTCCAGCGCTAACAGCACTGAGCACCCTCGACACTGAAACGCTTTGAGTGGTGACTCCTTTTTGTCATGGTGCTCAGAGCTGAAAAAAGTTCAACTTTTCAGACTACTGTACAGCTGAGCTCGTCAATGTCAGACTTTTCTAAGCAGCCAATCAGAATTAAGGAAGGGCGGGACATAGGACACCGGTACAGGAAGACGAGAATGGGAGGTGATGGTGGAGGAGGTGGAGGGTGAACTTTGTTGCATCAAACAACACAGTACTCTGATCTGACACTAAAAGGGTATCCTGATCAAAATTTGAAAGCAAACGCTTGGAGGAACACGTCCGGATCTGTCGGCATGCCAGGTGAGCGTTTGTGCCTTTGTCATGGTCATATTTCTTACAAGTTTGTTGCGATAGATAATATGGATACTATGTGAATTTGTAGCTCATAACTGCAAAAAAATGGTATGATACCACCCTGTTGTGTAATATTGTTTTATAATTATGAACCTTATAAAAATGGTAATAGCCCCACAATTCAGTTATGTGGTTATGATGTTACCTATCACAATACTGCTCACTTTATTCAAAAGATATAAGAATATGATCCGGCAATTCTTATGGGAAGGGAAGAAACCTAGGATTAGGTTAAGTAAGTTATATGCTTTCAGAGAGAAAGGAGGGTTGTGACTACCAAATCCACATTTATACTATTTGTCCTTTGAAATGGCCAAGATAGCTAAGATTTGGGAACAACATGAAAACAAAATAGATTGGCTAAATATTGAAACTAAATTTTGCTCTCCATTTAATCCAAAAGAGAGACTAACTCAGAAAGTTAATACAACAAATCCAATCCTTATCCACTCTAGAAAGGTGTGCGGTGAGTCCTACCGTATTCTTAAGTTGTCACATAATGTACAAACATACGCATCTCTGTGGAACAACCCCGCTATCTGTATAGAGAAAACACCTGTATATTGAAGGCAGTGGCACTTAAATGGCATACTTACAATAGGAGACTTGTATAAGGATGGAACGTTCAGGTCCTTTGCTGATTTGGTTAAGGATTTCAATTTGAAGTGTAAAGACAATTTCTGGAAATACCTACAAATAAAAAGTTGTATAGCTTCAAAATTTAAATTGGATGAATGAGTAGAGAATTGCATTTCGGACTATATCAATATGGCACGACAGTACCACACAGCCTCCAAATTTTATATTTTAATGAACCGTTGTGTAAGTAGAGAAGCCACCAATGTGAAATTGTTGTGGCAAGAAGAGTTGAAAACAGATCTTACACAAGAAAGATGGCTGGATATCCTGTCAGGTTGTGGAAAATATATAAGGGAAGCAAGTGGGAAATTTATACAGTATACAGTAAACTTATACATCAATACTATCATACCCCATCAAGGCTACATAGAATGAAACTGATAAAGGACAATTCTTGTTGGAAATGTAAAATGGAAGTGGGAATGTTTCTTCACTGTATCTGGGAATGTCCTAGAGCAGCACCCTTCTGGGGCAAAGTTGTTGAAGTTTTAAGCAATTGGCATGGGTCCACAGTTCCTTTGACCCCGGACTTCATTTTCCAGCAGGACTTGGCACCCCCCCCCCCCCCCACACACACACACACACTGCCAAAAGTATCAAAACCTGGTTTAATGACTATGGCATCACTGTGTTTGATTGGCCAGCAAACTCTCCTGACCTAAACCCCATACAGAATCTATGGAGGATTGTCAAGAGGAAGATGAGAGACACCAGACCCAACAATGCAGACGAGCTGAAGGTCACTATCAAAGCAACATGGACCTTCATAACACCTCAGCAGTAACACAGGCTGATCAGCTCCATGCCACACCACATTGATACAGTAATTAATCCAAAAGGAGCCCTGACCAAGTATTGAGTGTGTACATGGACATACTTTTCAGTTGGCCAACATTTCTATTAAAGAACTATTTTTAAAAAATAATTTTATGTAATATTCTAATTTTTTGAGAAACTGAATTTTGGGTTTTCATGGGCTGTAAGCCATAATCATCAAAATTAAAATAAATAAACACTTGAAATATATCACTCTCTGTGTAATGAATCTATATAACATATGGGTTTTACTTTCTGAAATGAGTGACAAAAAATATTGAACTTTTTCATGATATTCTAATTTTTTGAGATATACCTGTATATAACAATACAAGAAAAGATCAAGATTGTCAAACATTTCCTGTTATAGTGATTTGTATATTAAGCAGAAACTTCTGCTATACAGAAAAACTCTCATGCAACAGCAAATACAAACATTAACACAATATCCATTACAGCAGCTAAATTGCACTGAATGCATGTTAAAGAGTAGAGATTTGGAAATTATCGGCAGCACCTTCATTTGAAAACTCCCTACAGTCCCCAACCACTCAGTACCAAGCAGAGAGGAAAAAATAAATAATTTATTCTGCTTCACTGTATTGGCTATTGGAGTCTGTGTTTTTCTGAAAAAAAAATACAGAAAATATTCTCTCTCTTTCCATGCCTACCTGTCTGTCTGCTGCATGTTGGTCTTCACACACACACACACCCCTTTCATTTACAGCGGGGGGGGGGGGGGGGATGGATGGCTGGGTGCATTTGACCGCCCACACCGGAGATTCACAGTTTTAAAGCTCATTGACCAGATGTAGTAATGATTTTACCTCTAAATATGTATAAAATGTTCAAACACTGGCTGTAGTGTAGTGTACTCTCCTCACGCGCGCTCCCACGATGGGGTGCTTTTGGACAGGCGCATGTTTTTTCAACACAAACCCAGCACTTTGTACAGGTGGTCAGGACGGAGATGTGGCGTCCACGGACAGGCTGGGGGAAATGGAGGAAGGGACAGTGTTGAAAACCTCACGGGTGAGGTTTTCAACATCACATCACACATTCTGTTTGCTGATGTGTTAACTCACTACTCGCTGTGAACATGGAAGTGAACGCGGTGCAGTGATGCATTTGATTGGTTAGACTAAGCGTTTCAGCATGTTGGAGACAAATTTGATTGGTGAAATTGGCGGAGGTTGACAAGGATTGGCCAAAATTGCGGGAAAGTTGCGGTGATTGGACCAAGTTGCAAGGTCGTGCAATAGTTGCGCTGATTGGCTGATTTTGCATGAATTGGTGCGATTGCAACATTGCGAAATCCTGGAAGGACTGACTTAATGGTGAAAATGGCATCTTATGAATCCATGCTGCACAGACTAAAAGCCTCATCTCCAACGGAGATGAAGCTGAGTACAGAGGGCTTATCCAGGACTTCGTGGACTGGTGCCATCGGAACTGCCTCCAGATCAACGCGAGGAAAACTAAGGAGCTGGTGGTGGACTGCCGCATGCAAGGACAACCCCTCACAGCACCAGTAAATATACAGGGAACAGACATCAAGATGGTGACATCCTATAAGTACCTGGGTGTTCATCTGAACAATAAACTAGACTGGTCACACAATACCGACGCACTCTACAAGAAGGGACAGCGCAGGCTGTTCCTACTGAGGAGACTCAGGTCTTTTGGTGTACAAGGGGCGCTGCTGAAGACATTCTATGACACGGTGGTGGTATCAGCCATCACTTTTGGAGTGGTCTGCTGGGGCAGTGGCATTACAGCAGCCGATAGGAAGAGACTGAACAAACTGATCAAGAAAGCTAGCTCTGTCCTGGGGCAGCGCCTTGACCCAGTGGAGGAGATAGGAGAGAGAAGGATGGTGGCTAAACTGTCATCTCTGCTGGAGTCCGAGTTCCACCCTATGCAGGACATACTGAATGCACTGAGGAGCTCATTTAGCAGCAGACTACATCATCCTAGGTGCACAACCGAGAGGTTTTGCAGGTCCTTCCTACCTACGGCTGTCAGACTGTACAACCTAAGCAGGGCTGCTCGCAGAGATAGCAAAAAGACGTGACAACCTAATAGTTTTGAATGCAAAAGACGGAATAGACTTACACAATGGTCCCCTCCGGTATACAACTAGGAAAATACCGGTCGCTATGGAGGGTGAGAATATGTATGGGTACATAATCATACCATGTAGGATAACTAAGTAGACGGTTGTGCTGTTTATTCCATCTAGCTACAATGCTCCGCACTGTGTGTGTTTATATATTTATATATTTACTCCATCTAACAACAATGCTCCACACTGTGTGTTTATATATTTACATATTTATTCCATCTAGCTACAATGCTCCGCACTGTGTTTATACTGTATATTCATATATTTATTCCATCTAGCTACAATGCTCCTCAGTGTGTGTTTATATATCTACATATTATTGCCTCTAGCTACAATGCTCCGCACTGTGTGTTTATATATCTACATATTTATTCCATCTAGCTACAATACTCTGCACTGTGTGTTTATATACTCATATATTTATTCCATCCAGCTACAATGCTCCGCACTGTGTTTATATATTTATATATCTAGCCCATCTAGCTACAATGCTCTGCACTGTGTCTATATATATATATATATATATATATATATATATATATTTATATTTATATGTACATATGTATACTTGCTGCTCTTGTTTTTTTCTCTTGCCTTCTGATTGTTGCTCTGAGTGTTGCTATCCCTGTGCTGTTGCAATCCAGGTTTTTCCCCATTATGGGACAAATAAAGGCTTATCTTATCTTATCTTATCTTATCTTATCTTAAAAGGGGACACAGAGGACAAGAACACGTCTTGGGATCAGTTCTGGAACCATATAAAGAGGGAGAGAGACCCTGCATTATGCTCAACAGAGTCAGGACCCTCAACATAACAGTGATGCACTTCAATTCCAGTCACTAACTGTAATGAACCTTTATTTTGGAGATGTTAACCTGCCTGTGTACTCACTTCCATTAACATTACAGCATGTGTTTGTGCCAGGAAGAGGTGTGACAAATGGGGAAATTTTGGACATAGCCAGGATGCCACTACCTACAGTTATTTATTGTGCTAGATGTGTTAGTTTGTTCTGTATGTTAAAATGAAAAGTTCAATAAAAACTTTTATAACAAAACACAAATAATAATTATGAACCTTTTCAGTAAACTGTAAGGGAGAAGAGAGGAGGGGGAAAAAAAGAAAAAGAAAATTAACCCGAAAGATTCAATAAACCATGATGTTGATTGAAGGTGGAATTGCCCAGCCCCAATGGATGGTCAAAACAATTATGACAGTCTTGTTATTATTACACTGGTCAACACACAATTTATTGTCTAAGTTTTTTAGCTGATTTAGAACAATTTTGATGTGCTGAATCCAAAAATCATGTTGGTTTTGCTCAATCAGCTCAACTTTTTGAATTATAGCCACATGTTGTTTTATACATTTTTGTTTACATATACAGGTATTTTCGCTTTATATGATGCAGCATTTTTTTTAGGTCTTGAAATTCTCTGAATTTTGAACAATAATGATGTAACATTCAATTTAGTACTAAGTAAGTACAGGTTTTTACTTAGCACCTGATCGAGAGAAACGGATGTCATTTTCGGATTCAGCGGTGCAAAATTGTCTTAAATCAGTTGAAAAAACACAGACAACTTAAGAAAAAAATATTTGTGTAACCCTGTGTTGTTATTATTATTATTATTATTATTATTATTATTATTATTATTATTATTATTATTATTATTATTATTATGTCATATGATGTAGTCATTGATTTTGCTGTCATTTCTATGTTTGTTAATAATAATAATAATAATAATAATAATAATAATAATAATAATAATAATAGATTTCATTTACATAGTGCCTTTCATTCAAATTTTCAGGAAAGGTGTATAATGGCCCACTGAACAGATTTTGGTGATGATGTCAAAATGCATACCTCCGCCAAGGCTCTTATCTTCTCACAGTGTGTTAGCAACAATACTCCAAAACTAATGGACAGACTTTGATGCAATTTTTACCAGATGTGGCTCTAGGCCTACACACAAACCCGTTACATTTTGCAGGTGATCCATGAGGGACAGAAGGAGCCTCAGTGGAGCTCTGCAGTCTCTGCTTTCTAGTTTTACCATTTTTTTCTGTTTTAACTTTGCTTTACCCTGTTTTAATGTGTCTTGACTTTTGTTTTTCCCAATTTTTGTATTTCTACCTTGTTTTTACCTCATTTTTTCTGTGTTTTTACTTTGGTTTCACTCCATTTTTAACATGTTTTTAACCTTGTTTTTACCCCATTTCTTATGTGCTTTTGCTTTGTTTTTACCCTGTTTTTATTGTGATTTTAACTTTTCCCCTCGGTTTTCTGTTTTTTTACCTTCTCTTTCCCCCATTTTTTACCTATTTTTTTTTACCTTGTTTCTGTTTGTGTTTTTACTTTGTTTTACCATCTTTTCTGTGTTTTAACCTTATTTTTTACCCCATTTTAAGTGTTTTTGCCTTTTTACCCCATTTTTAAACAATTTTACCTTGTTTTACTCCATATTTTATGTTTTAACCTTATTTTTACCTGCTTTTTAATGTGTTTTTACATTGTTTTTACCTCATTTTTATGTGCTTTATCTTAGTTGTACCCCATTTTTCGGTGATTTTTACTTCATTTTTATCTCTTTTTATGTGTATTACCTTAATACCCTTTTTTGTTTTGTTTTTTTACCTTGTTTTTATTGTTGTTTTCTGTGTGTTTACCTTGTTTTGACCCACTTTCTATGTGTTATTCTCTTGTTACACTTTTTTACCTCCGCCAGGCCACAGGAGGTAATGTTTTTGCCGGCGTTTGTCTGTCTGTCTGTCTGTTTGTCTGTCTGTCTGTTGGTTAGCAAGATAACTCAAAAAGTTTTGGACGGATTTCGATGAAACTTTCAGGCATTGTTGGAAATGGTACAAGGAAGAACTGATTAAATTTTGGGGATGATCCGGATCACCGTCTGGATCCAGGAATTTTTTAAAGGATTCTTTAACATTGTGACATAGGGCCATTTTCAACATGTGTGCAGGCGCAATGGAGGGCGCTGGTCGTCGTGTCTGACGAACACGAATTCCGCGTTCTTCAAAGTTTTAGGCACAAAAGCACGCGGAAAACAGTGGTGGGCCGGGCCCGGCAGCGTGCCTGTGTTTGCGCTACGCTGCAAAAGCTGAGACGAGCAGCTGACCCGCGCAGGATTATTTGGCAGAAATTCCCCGGGCAGCCATAGGGGCTGCGCAAAAACAAGCTCTCTGCCGGGGAAGCTTCCAAATCCTCTTTTGCCGCGGAGCGCAACCCCAATAAAACCCATGGCAACCTGTCTGCCCAATTTGCATCCGTCAGTGAACCCCTGAGTGCTGCTTTCAGTGATCTATGAAAACGCTCGCATAACCCATTGGCCTGTGGGTTGTACGCGGTTGTGCGATGAATTGCAACGCCCGCAGCTTGGGAGTTTGGAGATGGAGGAGATGAGACACAACACCAACACTTGACTTTATTACCTCCGCCAAGGAGGTAATGCTTTTACTGGCATTTGTCTGTTTGTCTGTCTGTTACCAACATAACTCAAAAAGTTATGAACGGATTTTGACGAAATTTTCAGGAAAGGTGTGTAATGGCACAGGGAACAGATGATTAGATTTTGGTGATGATCTGAGAATGCATACCTCCACCAAGGGCTTTGTTTGTATTTGTGCAGCAGGATTACACAAAAACTACTGGATGGATTTGGATGAAATTTTCACCAGAGGTGGTTCTTGGCCTAGAGAGGAACCCATTACATTTTGGGGATGATCTGGGAATGCATACCTCAGCCAAGGCTCTTCTCACAGTCTGTCAGCCACAAAACTCCAAAACTAATGGACAGACTTCGATGCAATTTTCACCACAAGTGGCGATAGGCCTACGCACAAGCCCATTACATTTTGGAGGTGATCCATGAGAAACGGAAGGAGCCTTGGCGGAGGTATGCGCTCTATGAGTGCTTTTCTAGTTATGTTTTTTACCTAGTTTTTACTGTTGGTTTCTGTGCTTTTGGAAACGACCCCAAGGACCACAGACCTGAGGAGAGGAAACCTTTAATGAGTCCTCTGGAACAAATGGCCAAGTGTCATTCAGACTCATTTGCTCCCAGGGTCAATCATCATTCTCATTACTTCTAAAAATAATGAGCTTTTCTTGGGAGGAAAATTTCTGGCAAAGTTCCTGACCCTTTTCTGTGCTGAGTCGGCAGAAAAAAAGCAGGAATTAACATCAGGGGAACAGTCATGAGGGTTGACAATTCTGGAGCTTTTTATCTGTGTGTGTGTGTTCTCCAACAGGTGTGCGTGTACATGTGTGAGCTCCAGCAGGTGTGCACGCTGACAGGCATGCAGTAGCGTGTTTAGACACTTGAATGAGCCTCTGAGTGTGTGTTTCCCTTCGTGCATGTGTCTCTTTGTGTGCGTTCGCGGCTTTCTATTAACGCGGTGAGAGGCTCTGTGAATGGCTGAGGGGCTCCTTCAGCGGTCGGCACAAACGCAGCGGCCCTCCGCAATTACCTCCGTCCTCCACGCCAAGAACTCACTTCACAATTATACGCAATTAGGGAAATGTATGTTTGTGTGAAGGGGTTCGCGGCCAATTATCTGCCGCCGCCGCCGTTCCCGTTTGGCAGCGGCTTTCATAACAGATAATTGCTGATGACCAAAGACGAGTCGCTCTTTCTCCGCCGTTTCTGCCTTTCTGGTAAAATATCCACCTCAGGCTAATGGCTGTGAGGCGCAGGAGCCGATGGTAAATTATACCTCTGTGTGTGTCGGAGCAGGTTACAGTGTGTTATTTGTGGGAGATCTTCTCCTTTATGGTCAAGGATTTTAAACAGGAAGTCTTTAGAAAGTTATTAGGGACTGGTTTGTGAATGAAGACAGGAACTGGTTCAAACAGAGAGTAGATATGTGTCTGTGATTTGGTTTTAAACTGGTTTCTCATCTGGTTTTAAACTGGTTTCTGATCTGATTTTTATTTGGTTTCTCATCTGGTTTAAACTGATTTCTGATTTGATTTTAAACTGGTTTCTGATATGATTTTTATTTGGTTTCTCATCTGGTTTTAAACTGGTTTCTGATCTGATTTTTATTTGGTTTCAAATCTGGTTTTAAACTGGCTTCTGATCCGATTTAAAATGGTTTCTGATTTGATTTTTATATGCTTTCTGATCTGGTTTTAAATGGTCCCTAATCTGGTTTTAAACTGGTTTCTGACCTGTTTTTTATTTGGTTTCTGATCTGGTTTAAACTGATTTCTGATTTGATTTTAAACTGGTTTCTGATATGATTTTTATTTGGTTTCTCATCTGGTTTTAAACTGGTTTCTGATCTGATTTTTATTTGGTTTCAAATCTAGTTTTAAACTGGCTTCTGATCCGATTTAAAATGGTTTCTGATTTGATTTTTATATGGTTTCTGATCTGGTTTTAAATGGTTCCTAATCTGGTTTTAAACTGGTTTCTGATCTGTTTTTTATTTGGTTTCTGATCTGGTTTAAACTGATTTCTGATTTGATTTTAAACTGGTTTCTGATATGATTTTTATTTGGTTTCTCATCTGGTTTTAAACTGGTTTCTGATCTGATTTTTATTTGGTTTCAAATCTGGTTTTAAACTGGCTTCTGATCCGATTTAAAATGGTTTCTGATTTGATTTTTATATGGTTTCTGATCTGGTTTTAAATGGTTCCTAATCTGGTTTTAAACTGGTTTCTGACCTGTTTTTTATTTGGTTTCTGATCTGGTTTAAACTGATTTCTGATTTGATTTTAAACTGGTTTCTGATATGATTTTTATTTGGTTTCTCATCTGATTTTAAACTGGTTTCTGATCTGATTTTTATTTGGTTTCAAATCTGGTTTTAAACTGGCTTCTGATCCAATTTAAAATGGTTTCTGATTTGATTTTTATATGGTTTCTGATCTGGTTTTAAATGGTTCCTAATCTGGTTTTAAACTGGTTTCTGATCTGTTTTTTATTTGGTTTCTGATCTGGTTTAAACTGATTTCTGATTTGATTTTAAACTGATTTCTGAAATGATTTTTATTTGGTTTCTCATCTGGTTTTAAACTGGTTTCTGATCTGATTTTTATTTGGTTTCAAATCTGGTTTTAAACTGGCTTCTGATCTGATTTAAAATGGTTTCTGATTTGATTTTTATATGGTTTCTGATCTGGTTTTAAATGGTTCCTAATCTGGTTTTAAACTGGTTTCTGATCTGTTTTTTATTTGGTTTCTGATCTGGTCTTAAACTAGTTTCTGGTCTGGTTTTAAACTGGATTCTGAGCTAGTTTTAAACTGGTTTCTGATCTGCTGTCATGAACGCCCCTGTGGGGCAGAAACAAACTCAAGCGCTTGACAGCAGTGAGACAATTTATTGACAAAAACATGACAAAAAATAACGGTGCAAACATATACCAAAAAGCCAGCAAGGAAAACTTACACAGAGTAGAATCTCCAGAGCCAACTAACTCTGGAGAAAAGGAGGGGGAGACTGACCATGAAGTGAAGTCCAGTCTGAACACTACTGTGGGTGCCACAAAGAAACAATGAGCAGGCAGAGAATAAATAACAGGCAGACAAATGAGGCACAGGTGCGGGGAGCAGAGTAAGCAAGTGACCTGATAATCAATTACGTGCAGCTGAGCTGGCAGAGCGACAGCCTGGGGGGCTGGTGAGAGTGACTGGTGAGGGGAAGGGCTCAGAAAGTAAACAACCCACTATATAAACACAGAGCAGCCAACAAAATGAAAACAGACAGAAAAATACTCAAAAATACATAAAGGAAGTCTGAGCGCTGAGAACAACGCTCAGACACATGACATCTGCTTTTTATTTAATTTCTGATCTGGTTTTAAACTGGTGTCTACTCTGGTTTAAACTGGTTTCTGGACTTAAGTGGCTTTCTGATCTGGTTTTAAACTTGTTTCTACTTTACTTTTAAACTGGTTCCTGAGCTGATTTTAAGCTGGTTTCTGATCCTGATTTAAACTTGTTTTTGATCTAGTTTTAAATTTGTTTGTACTATGGATTTAAACTGACTTCTGGTCTGATTTTAAACTGATTTTAAACGCTTTTTTTAATCTGTTTTGAACTGGCTTCTACTCTGGTTTTAAACTGTTTTCTGGTCTGGTTTTAAACTTGTTGCTGATCTGGATTCACACTGGTTTTTGATCTGTTTTTAAATTGGCTGTGGATCTGAATTGAAACTAGTTTTTACTGTGGTTTTAAACTGGCTTGTGATCTGAATTTATACTAATTTCTGATATGGATTTAAACTCCCCCTAGAGGTGGCGATATCATCAAGACTTTGCTCTGTAGGAAAGCATACTAGATCCATACACTGAACACAGTGGAGCCCTTTGGACTCAATGAGGAGCTTTGTTTATCCTGTTTTTTGTGAATGTTTTTTGTGAATTGTTTTATACGATTTAAAAATATTTAAAAATGTCTTGAAGATCTCATGTTATATCATGTTACTTTTGCTTTTAGAGGAGTGTCCATTATTGGTTGGGGTAGGTCAAGTTTGCGTGGCAATGCCCCACCTGACTCCATCAACCAATGGAGTTGAATTTATTTGGTCTTAATTATCCAATGAGTTTCTCATGCATGGTCTATTGTCAGTTTAATGGCAGCCATTTTGTTCAGTTTTATGTGACTCTGGAGAAGACTCACACAGTGTTGAAACATTAGTCTCTGCACCAATAAAAGCTGTAAATTGGACAGTGTGCTCCAGACTCTCTTTCCTTAATGAGTTTGATGTCCTTGAGCTGAGAGGCACCTGCTACAGCTTCAGATGATTAGGAGGGGGGTAGCACAGAAACTCCTTTTTCCTATGGATGTGATGGTCTGGCGAGCGTGCTCTCCCTCCCCTCCTGTTCCTGGTTTCCCACTCCGGTGATGAGCCGGCGTATTTAAAGCCCAGCGTGAGGGGGGCTCACCACAGGATTGTCTGGGTTCGCAGCCTCAAGTTTGTCCAAAGTTTTCTCTCGTTATCTTTACTCCCGTTAGCTACCTTCTGTGTGTTTCCTGTTCTCAGGTTGCTGCTACCCGCAGGTGTGTCTCCCACAGCTGATCACACTCGCCTGACCAGGAAGATCATCACGTCCACCCAGGTCCTGCCTTCCACCTGCCTAGGTCAATGCCGGAGTTCCCTGCCAGACTCCACTGCTCTGACTGTAAGTATTCTTTCCTGTTTTATTCTCCCATCGGAGATTATGTCCCTTATCGTCTCTGTCTGCTCTCTGCCGTAGGCTACGTGCGCTCCAGGGGGCTCCTATCTTGGCTGAAATTTAACTTTGCATTTTTGTGTTTCACTTTTCCTTTAGTTTTGTTTTTTGGTTTTTTGCTTTTGTTCAATAAAATTGCGAAACTTTTTATTCGAATCTGTGTGATCGTTCTGGCTGCTCTGCGTTTGAGTCTGATCCTGGTCTGAATCAAGACAGAATGATCCAGCCAGAATCAAGGCTCGGCGAGCGCTTCGCCAGGTGAACACTCAGCACTCAAACATTTGGGCGCCACGGAGCTCCAGGTCGCTTTCTTATCTGAGCAGTTACAAACCATCACTCAGCAACTGGCAACTGTTACTGAGCACCAGTGTCGGCTTCCTAGTGTGGCGCCTCCCCCTGCATCTGCTGCCCCGGCAGCTTCTGTTTTCCACAGGAACATCTCTGTTCCCACACCTGCCCACTATGGGGAGGAAGTGGTGAGTTGCAGGGGGTTCCTGCTCCAATGTCGGTTATATCTTTGGCATTTGGAGGGGGGGTATAGGGATGATACAGCCAAGATTCAGTTTATGACCTTGTTGTTGCGGGGCCGGGCTCTCGAGTGGGCTCAGTCCATGTTGAGCAGCCCGAATGGACCCCTTTATTCGCTAGAGCAGTTTGTACGGGAGTTCTCCGGGGCATTTGACCATACAGATAGTGAGGGGAGTATCGTTAGCCCGCTCATGGGGCTCCAGCAGGGGGATCGGTTGGTAGCCGATTTCTCTACCGAGTTCCGGGTCATTGTACATGGTGGGACAGAGGGTTTGGCTGTCCACCGACCAGATCCCGCTTAAGACTGAATCCAGAAAGTTGTCGCCCCGCTTTCTAGGTCCCGGAGCAGATCTGGTCTTCCGGAGCTGATCACGCTCACCTGACCAGGAAGATCATCACGTCCACCCAGGTCCTGCCTTCCACCTGGCCCGTTCCATGCTGGAGCTCCTTGCCGGACTCCACTGCGCTGACTGTAAGTATTCTTTCCTGCATTATTCTCCCATCGGAGAATCTGTCCCTTATTGTCTTTGTCTGCTCTCTCCCGTAGGTTACGTGCGCTCCAGGGGGCTCCTGTCTTGGCTGAAATTTAAGTTGGCATTTTTGTGTTTCGCTTTTCCTTTAGTTTTGCTTTTTGGTTTTCTGTTTTTGTTCAATAAAATTGTGAAACTTTTTATTGGAGGCTGTGTGATCGTTCTGGCTGCTCTGCATTTGAGTCTGATCCCGGTCTGAATCTGGACAATGGATTTAATCTGGTTTCTGATCTGGATTTAAACTGGTTGCTGTTCTGGATTTAAACTGGTTGCTGTTCTGTATTTAAAATGGTTGCTGTTCTGGATTTAAACTGATTTGTACTCTGGTTTTAAGTTGTTTTTTGATCTGCTTTTAAACTGGTTTTTGATCTGGATCTAAACTCCTTTCTTATGTGGATTTAAACTGGTTTCTGATCTGGATTTAAACTGGTTTCTACTCTGGTTTTAAACTGGTTTTGATCTGCTTTTAAACTGGTTTTTGATCTGGATCTAAACCCATTTCTTACATGAATTTAAACTGGTTTCTGATCTGGATTCAAACTGGATGCTGATCTGGATTTAAACTGGTTTCTACTCTGGTTTTAAACTGGTTTTGATCTGGATCTAAACTCATTTCTTATGTGGATTTAAACTGGTTGCTTATCTGGATTTAAACTGGTTTCTACTCAGGATTTAAACTGGCTTTTGATCTGGAATTAAAGTCATTTCTGGTGTGGATTTAAACTCATTTCTGATCTGGTATTAAACTGTTTTCTGAACTGGTTTTAAACTGGTTTTTGATCTGTTTTTAAACTGGTTTTTGATTTGCTTTTAAACTGGTTTTTGATCTGCTTTTAAACTCGTTTCTGACCTGGTTTCAAAGCGGTTCTGTATCTGTATTTCTGATTTGGTATTTACCTGTTTTTAAACATTAGACTATTATATTAGAACCCTATATATTTATGATCCCAACCATCACTGTAGTTCTTGGTGTGCATGATTCTTCAGTCTGTTTTCCTGGTCTTCCTGTAGCTGATCTCCTCAGGATAAATTCCCCAGCATACCTCCAGTCCAAACGTGTTTTTACAGTAAGTTTCGCTCTGGCTTCTGTTGCTTCCTCGCATCCATCAGCTGTGCAACACTCCAAGGACTCACAATTATGGGGCTTATCTCACGCCGATAAACACATTAAGACGTGCCCAATGAGCATGGCCTAATTCAGCCGCGGTTATGTCTGCCATGTGTGGGTGATTCTCGCTCAGATACAATATGGGATTTGCAGAAATTAACACTAAACCACTGACCCACACTCACATTTCACAAATCCATTTCCCAGAGTCCAAATTGGAGTGATATATTTATATATTCAGCCATGTCGAAGCTCTATTTCCCCAAAGGCAGCCAGCAGTAATGTTCTCCCCTACACCAATTAAATGGATGGGATCACATGTTCAGAGAACTTTTAATTAAAAACACAGCGCCTGGAAAAAAATGAGAGGAGCAAGAGGAATGAATGAGGCGGCCATTTGCAGGCAGAGCTTTAGTTTGGTAGGAGGCTGTAGAGGTTTAGTTTCCATCAGATTTAATGTCTGTTTATGTGTCCAGATTTGATCTGTTACTGGCGAGAGCAAAGATGCAAATTTACAAAAAAAAAAAAAAAAAAAAACAGCTGATAATGCACAATAAATAAAGTTGCAAATTTATCATGAAAAATTCTAAATTTGTTTTAAAAAGTCACGACTTTATCAGAAAAAAGATACACGTGAGAAATAAAAATGTCGCAATTTAATGAGGAAAAAACGTGAATTTATCAGAAAAAAGGCATACATTTTCATGATAAATATAGCATGTTCAGGAGGAAAAGCACACAAAGTGGAGAGAAAAAGAATGCAAATTTCCCACCAAACATCTGACGTTCCTTGGACTGCCAGATCAAGTTCAAATCGCAATTTGAACTTGATCTGGCAGTCCAAGGAACGTCAGATGTTTGGTATGAAAACTGTGACAAAAATTTATGAGGAAAAAGCCTTTGAACTTAAAAGAAAAAAAAAGCTGAAAATTTATCAGAAAAACACTTTTCAGATTTACAAGAAAAAAAGTCACAAATCCAGGAAAAATTCCTGGCAATTCTATGACAGACACAAATGTTTTTTTTTTGTTTTTTTTTTTAATCTAAGCTTGCAAATTTGTAAGAATATAGTTACAAATCTATGAGGATAAAAAAAAAACACAAAATAACAAGAAAAGAGACAAAGAGACACAAATTTATGAGAAAACGCTTGATTTACAAGACAAAAATACACAAAAAAAAGTCAAATCTATGAGAAGTTAGTCACAAATGTGAGAACAAAAATGTTGGAATTTTTTTTGAAAATAGGTCTAAATTACAAGATCGAGGTTTATGAGTGGGGAGAAAAACTTGCACATTTATGAGAAGTTAAATCACACATATATGAGGAAAAAAAAACTTTAAATGTATAAGAAAAAAGTCGAAACTCATGAAAGAAAACTTAGAAATTTATGTGAAAAGATTCAGTCAATTCCCATTCAAAAAAGCCACAAGTTCATAATGTCATTCAGCTGAGATCAGAGGCGATGTCACTGTTCTATTCAGGTTCAGCTGCAAACGACCAAAGAAAGGTTTATTAGAAAAATACTGCTAAATTATGAGGAAAAAGTTACAAATTTACAATAAGAAATTACAGCGCTATCAACAGACAGCCACTACGGAAGTCACTTTTTGGGTGACTAGTTGTGGGTGTTTTAAAGGTGATTAATTGCACTAATTAATCGTGATTAAAATGCCCACCACTCGTGATTGCTCTTTCTTATGCTCTGGATTTTGATGAAATTTTCACCAGAGATGGTCCTTGGGCTGCAGAAAAACCCATTAGATTTTGTTGATGATCCGCAAGCTCATACGTCCGCCAAGGCTCTATCTCCTCACGATATGTTGGCAAGATTACTCAAAAACTAATGGATGTTTTAGAGGAAATTTTCACCAGAGGAGGTCATTGGGTTATAGATGAACCCATTAGATTTTGGAGCTGATCTGAGCGCATACATCTATCAAGGCCCTATCTTGTAGTGTTTGGAGGGATGGAGGCAGGGAGGTACAGACGGATGGACAAAGGAAGGGAAGGAAAACGCCTTGGTGGAGGTATGCACTTTTTTAAAATTTCTGCTTAGAGTTTTTGGCTATTTTTTCTAATCAAAACTCTGAGTTGTCATAGACAGTCACTGCTGAAGCTGAACTGGTCTTCAAGTTAGAGTTAAAAACACAGAAAACATGAGAATGAACCCAGAGTTCCACCTCTAACCTTCCTCTGATATTTAAATGTTCCAATGTCAAATTTAAGCAGAAACAGAAGTTCTCATTTATGACTCTCTGAGGGCCTTTTGCATATAAATTGGACTTTTCTGTGTGAGTGAGTGTGATGCTTTACAAGACCCTGAGGAGGATGAAGAGGTGGGAATGAAGATGACTGGTGGTTATCACCAGGAACTTTCTCAGTAGCAGGGACCACTGCAGTAGTAGCTCCTATGTCAGAGTTCTAGTTTGACTCTTCAGGAACTGTTTTAGCTCCCACTTCACAGCAGGAACTCTGGCCCCTGTGACTGGCTTCATGACCTCATCACAGCCTTGAACCAGAAGAACTGCCATTTGGTTAACAGTTTCACCAAAAACATAAACCGCTGAGATAATGACAACAGTCTGCCACTGTTTTTAGGTGATGACATCATCAAAGAGCTTTTAATCTTGGTGGGAATGCAGACAGGAAAAATGCTCCTGAAAGAGTTTCTCTGCTGATAGGTCCACTAGAAAGGTTCAGAATCAGAATGAGATTTATTGCCATTGTTCATGTAGTACACAAACTAGGAATTTGTCTTGGTGCAATGCTGCAACATTAAACATGGAGTACTAAAGATAAAAATAAAAAACTATGCATGCAATAAAAGGTAGAATATGAATAAGTAATACTAATCTATGCAATTTTTAAATATATTAACAAGCAGCAGATATTGTGGCGTTCCACATAGTGCAGTCGGTAGTGCAAAAAGGAAACAGTGATAATTGTCATGAGTCCGGTTGAGCTGCTGTACGTAGTGCACGAGAGTCTAATAAGTCACTTAGTGTTCAGCAGTCTGATGGCAGAGGGGAAGAAGCTGTTCATGTAGCGGGAGGTTTTAGTCTGAATGGACCAAAGTCTTCTGCCTGAGGGGAGGGGGGCAAACAGTGCGTGTCCAGGGTGTGAAGGGTCGGCTATGATCCGACCTGCACGCCTCCGGGTCCTGGAGATGTACAGGTCCTGGAGGGATGGGAGCTTGCAGCCGATCACCTTCTCAGCAGCGCGCACAACGTGCTGCAGTCTTAGTCTGTCCCTGGCGGTGGCTCCTGCGTACCACACGGTGATGGAGGTGGTGAGGATGGACTCGATGATGGCCGTGTAGAACTGCACCAACATCTTGGTGGGTAGCTTGAGCTTCCTCAGCTGCCACAGGAAGAACATCCTCTGCTGGGCCTTTTTGATGAGGGAGCTGATGGTCGGCTCCCACTTGAGGTCCCGGGTGATGGTGGTGCCCAGGAAGCGGAAGGAATCCGCAGTGGTGATGGGAGAGTCTGTGAGGGTAAGGGGGGGCAGAGGGGCTGTGACTTTTCTGAAGTCCACGATCATCTCCACTGTCTTCAGAGCGTTCAGCTGCAGGTTGTTGTGGCTGCACCAGGACGCCAGCCGGGCCACCTCTCTCCTGTGTAAGGGATTTGTCACAGCCAATTTTCAGATAAGAGGCAGCACCAAAAACATGGATTTCGCCTGTTTGGGAACATTTTGAGTGCATTTCTCCCATTGATGTATTTTCCACAAATAGTGGATATTTATTGTAACCGAGGTGATGACTTAGTGATAAAGCACATGCTCTACAAGTGGGAGGCCTGAGTCTGAATCCCAACTAGATCATTCTTGACCTTTTATTTTTATTTGAAAGGTGAAGTGTCTGTTGTGTTTCAAAGAGCTTGGATCATTATTACGCACCATTATGCTGAGGCACTATTGCCATTGTGCCCTGCATGAGAATAAGGACAGAATTGAATATACTGGGAAAGACAGTATAAGACAATTGAATTGAATTGAAAATGTATTATTTCTTAATAAAAATGGATAAGTAGTACAAGCACACCAAGTAACACAGGCACATTCACTGTAGTCACCCGTTTTATTATTTCTTTTTTTCCCTTATGATCACTGATATTTCTTAAAAGACAGCACATTTATTGAAATTGAAAAAATACACATTAAACCAATAATGCCCTTTTAAAAATCTGCATTACATTATTTTTTATATTTTATATTATTATATTAAATTATATCATTTCCTGCATAAACATACCAAATTTGGCCTAATTAAAATTAGGAAGTTCTCCTTTAACCTCTTGCACTCCGGTGTACGGCGGACGGGCACGTCTCTGCGTCCTAGAGCGCATGAGGGCGCTGTGTCCAAGATCGCACTGAAAAAAAAAAGCTGCATTTCCGTTCTTCCACTACAGACACAGCCGTGAACAGATCAGATGTGATTGACCTCTCATTCGACTAACAAGAGCCTTGAATTGGGTTTCTGAAACCTTGAAGAACCAATGACTGAAAACCTAGCAAGAAGGACCCGCCTACCAACGCTGCGAATGCAGCGAGCCAGTTGAAGCACAGAAGTTCGAAAGCTGTTTTGTGTAAGGCTGGGTGGAGAGACTGACTGCTGCAGCAGATGAAAAAAGGACCTGCAGGAAGAACCGCCATAGACCCAGCAGCACGGAGACCACCCACAAGTGCAACCTGTGTGACAGGGACTGCCATTCGCGCATCGGCCTGTTCAGCCACAGGCGGTGCTTTTTTTTTTTTTTATTCCAGCAGAATAGACGTTTAGGATTCTCTTCCATGGTCATCATAGACCGACGGAGGCCGACGACGAAGGCTGGGTGACACATACGCGTTTGCCAGTCTTTTTGAATTACTACTGTTATTTTGTTTTGAAAAATCGTTTGCCAAAACCGCAATACTGGAATTATGTTTTGACCGGGTTGCGAGACCAGAACCACGAGTCCGTAACAAGCGGACCAGCGTCGCGTTCATCTGACAATGAGGAAGAGAAGTTCGCCAGCTCCGCTGTTGCTGTGAACAGGTAAGTGTTATAAGCTAAATTATTCTTTATCCCTGAAAATTGTAATCAAAAATGACTTTTGACCGATCGGTAAATTACAACTGTGCGGCGCACAAAGTCCGAAGTCCGTGCACCACGGTACACAGTTCGTGCGCCGCGTCCGGACCGTGAACGCTGCCCCCCTGCTACTCTTCTGTAGCGATGGGGGGGAAGCCGTGGTGACTGCGCCGCGGTCGCCACATCGCCACATGACTATTCCGTCATGTAGCGATGGCCGATGTCCGTCCTCTGTAGCGGGGGGGGGGAGAGTTGTTATCTTCTACATTACAAATATTTTAGAATAATTTTTAGTGCACTGTAGGTTATTTTTTCTTGTAAAAAAAAAAAAAAGTCACATTTTTTATGTGGCATGCTTCTTTGTGGGTGGGGGATTGTTGGTTCATTCATTCATGAATGAATGAATGAATGAACAACTCCCCCCCCCACACAGACACACACAGCCCTGAGTGTCACCTTTCATTAGAGCCTAAGATGAAGCTTCTATATTGAATAATTCAAAAGTTACAGACGTTTTTCCAAACTGTGCCATTTGGCACAATTTGGCACAGTTCAAAAATGCCTGGGAACTACCTGAGAACAAAGCTGTGTAATATGTTCATTTTTTGTGGTATTGTTACAAAATTTTGACCTCAGCTGGATAACACTTGGTTCTACATTTCTGTTGCATTTTCCAGCCCGGATCTGAAGCTGTGTGTTATTTGCAAGCATTTGTATCCAAAAAAAACACCCAGGCAAAATTTATTTTCTTCAAGTTCAGTATGCTTAGATGATTGTTACTCAGTGGCCGGAGCACTTAGAGAGATTATGACTGTTTTGCCAAAAAATTCAGTGTTTTCTTTTAAATGAGACCAACCCCATGAAGATGCTGCAAAGGGTTGAAGAACAGCTTTTGATTTACTTTGGGCACGTTATTTTTTGGCGTTTTTAGGGAAATTGACCGGAGTGCAAGGGGTTAAACTGGTTTCTACTCTGGTCTTTAACTGGTTTCTACTCTGGTCTTAAACTGGTTTCTGATCTACATTTAAACTGGTTTCTACTCTGCTTTTAAACTGGTTTATAATTTGGATTTAAACTTGTTTCTACTCTGGATTTAAACTGGTTTCTGATCTACATTAAAAATTTCTACTCTGGTTTTAAACTGGTTTCTGATCTAGATTTAAACTAGTTTCTACTCTGATTTTAAATTGGTTTCTGATACAGATTTAAACTGGTTTCCAATCTAGATTTAAACTGTTTTTTTTTTTCTGTGATTTTAAACTGGTTTCTGATCTGATCATGAAATTAACAATCAGCTGATTGTTAATGTTTGGTACCTGCTAGAATCTGGTTCCTGACTAGTTGGTGGGGTCATGTGCCCTATTGTTTGTTGTGATCTGGTTTCTGATTGGTTGTTATGATCTTTTACCTGATTGGCTGATAGTGTTGGATGTCTGGTTGGTTATTAGAATCTTCTGCCTGATTAGTTGTGTAGTGTTGACCTTGGTTTTCAATCTATAAAAGCATTCTTTGCTGAAGAAAAATTGTTTCAACTGAAAAGTCTGGTCATGAACTGCTTCTCTCACCCAAGGACCAAAGCTGTAACACTACCCATTGGCCATAATGTGGAAGTTAATCCCTTCTCCAGGACTTAGTCATTCTCCCTTTTCTGCTCTTTGGCAAAGGGATATTTCAAATCGAGAGATTTATGGTTGACATAATCCAGACTTGTGGGAGTCAAGATTCTCCAGTAAACAACCAGACAGTTTCACAGTGCCATCTGGTGGATGAATCAGGAATATTTTTTTCTTTGCAGTGGAGTTTATGCGTTATGGACAAATAAATTAATTCATATTCTTTCTCTCAAGACAGTATCCACTACTGAAGACATGGTTGAACTCTTGGGATGGACAATAGTGGTGAAATGTTTTTATTGATATTGTGGGGGATCCATGCTGTACTTTTCCTCTCAGTAGTTTTCCTCTCAGACTGAAAGGCATGGAGATGCAGTAGTTTTCCTCTGATGGAAGAGCATGGAGATCAAAGGGCTGGGGGACAATGGGAATTGTCATGGGGAGTGAATTGTGAATGCAGGACCTCAGGCAGCAGGGACGTGTGAGTGTTGGGATATAAAAGAGAGTCCCTACTACATGAGGTTAATGTTTTCTGATTCTGGAAGATGTGAGAGAGAGCAATAAAGTTCATCTGCTCGGAAAGCTCAGTCTGGTTATTGCCTTTCTCCACACTGGTGACCCTTGACGCAGAATGGAACACGAAACGAACACCCCGGAGATGACCCGGATGGGAAACCCCAGCAATGCGTGCGCCGTTTCAGTCAAACTACCAGACTTTTGGCTGCACAACCCGAAGTCTTGGTTCCTCCACACCGAGGCCCAGTTCGCACTCCGGGGAATAAAGGCAGATGACACCAGATATTACTACGTGGTCGCAGCGCTGAACGCTCGCATGACTCAGGAGGTAGCGAGCCTGCTCCAACAGCCCCCAGCCTGCGACAAATACGGGGCTCTCAAAACCACGATGACCCGGCGCTACACGCTCTCGGACTGCGAGAGAGCGGAGAGGCTCCTGATGCGCTCCAAGTTAGGAGGCGGGTCGGCAGTCGAACTGATGGAGAAGATGCTGGCGTTGATGGGCACGGATGACGGGCATTTTCTATTTGTTCACCTTTTCCTCCAGAACCTTCCAACAGCAGCCAGAGCGGTCCTTGCCAACTCGCCGCTGCTGGCCGCGTGTGACTACCGGGCGCTAGCCCAGGATGCAGATCGGATCATCCTCACCACCAGAGCCCTCACAGTGAACGCAGCGATGTCGGAACCCAGCGAGACGACCAGTGGAGGAGAGGAGCCAGGGATGGTAGCGGCAGCGGGGGCCAGGAAGCACCAGAGAGACAAGGTCTGCTCCAACCACCGCTATTTTGGAGAGGACGCACTCCGATGCGTGCCACAGTGCCAATTCAAACGTTCGAGAAACGCCAGAACCGGCAGTCGGTAGCGGCTGCGACCGCCGGTGAAACAAGCATGCTGCTCTACGTGACAGACTCACACTCAGGGAGACGGTTCCTCATGGACTCCAGCTTCCAAAAGAGCCTCATCCTGCCGTCCTACGCTGACCGCCTAGCGGGAACTAGCGGCCCCGAGCTGACGGCCGCAAACGGCTCAGACATTAGAACTTTTGGTGAGAGGACACTGACTGTATCATTGCACGGCCGTACATACCAATGGACATTCGTCAAAGCAACATGCAGTTTCCCAATGTTAGGCGCTGATTTTTTGTGTGCACACGGACTACTAGTCGATGTTGCTAACAGATGCCTGATTAACGCAATGTCTTTTGATTCTCTCCCCATATCCAGGATTTTTCCGTTCACCTGACCGGGGCACGCATTTTTTCCAAGACAGGTCCCAGTGCGCACGGAGGACATGCCTAAAATGGCAGTAATAACCCTGTTCGGTCTGTTTGAGTTTTTATGCATGCCTTTTGGGTTAAAAGGCGCGGCACAGACATTCCAACGCATGATGGATGCGGTGTTGCGCGATCTGCCATTTGTGTTCGTCTACTTGGATGACATCCTGGTGGCCAGCGCGTCCACGGACAAACATGTAGCCCACCTCAGGACAGTTTTCCAGAGGTTGGAGGAGCACGGGTTAATAACTAACCCGGCAAAGTGCCAGTTCGGGGTGACGGGGATCGATTTTTTGGGACACTGCATCTCACCGGAGGGAGCGATGCCCTTGTCGGACAAGGTGCGCGCAGTGGCGAATTTTCCCTGGCCTCAGATGGTCAGGGCGCTGCAGGAGTTTTTGGGGATGGTTAACTTCTACAATCGTTTCCTCCCCCGCACAGCCCAGCTCATCTAGCCATTGTACGCCGCGCTTAAGAAACGGAAGCCGGCGGACAGAGTCGACTGGACTCCTGAGCAAGAGCAAGCATTTTCCAAGGTTAAAACAGCTCTGGCGAACGCTGCATTACTGGCGCACCCAGACCCGGCGGCTCAGATTGCGCTCACTACAGACACATCAGACGTGGCCATAGGGGCCATCGTGGAGCAGTGCGTCGCCAGTTCTTGGCAGCTGTTTGCCTTTTTTAGCAGGTCTTTGCATGAAAATGAGTGTAAATACAGCGCGTTCGACAGGGAGTTGCTGGCTCTCCACCTGGCCATAAGCCACTTCCAGTTCTGGCTGGAAGGGTGCACCTTCACTGCGTTCATGGACCACTAACGTACGCAATGGCCAAGGGTTTGGAACCATGGTCAGCCCGGCAGCAGAGACAGCTGGCTGTGATCTTGGAGTTTACAACCGACATTCGTCATGTGGCCGGTAAACTCAACGTGGTGGCTGACTGTCTCTCGTGCACGTTAGTGGCTCCAGTCTATGTGGGGATAGATTACATGGCTATGGCCGCGGAGCAGATCGACGATCCGGACGTCCGCATGCTCCAGTCTGGACCAACAGGGTTAAGACTGGAGAGCAGAGTTATGCAAGACAGGGTCGGTTCACTCCCTGGCGCACCCAGGAGTATGCGCGTCAGTCAAAATGGTGGCAGCAAAGTTTGTCTGGCCGAGCCTGCGCAAACAGGTGAAAGAGTGGGCTGCAGCCTGTGTAGTGTGCCAACGAGCCAAAGTGCACAGGCACACAAAGGCCCCCTTTGAGCCGTTCCATATCCCAGCTAAGAGGTTCGACCACGTTCATGTGGACCTTGTGGGCCCCCTCCCGCCATCACAGGGGTTCACACACCTCCTGACAGTGGTGGACCACACCACATGATGGCCCGAAGCAGTCCCGCTAGCTTCCACCACGTCCGCAGACGTGGCAGGCGCTTTTTTGACAACATGGGTGGCACGTTTTGGCACACCTTCGGACATCACGTCCGATCGGGGCCCGCAGTTTGTGTCCGACCTCTGGTCCATGATGGCCCGGAGCCTGGACTTCTCAATTCATCGCACGACCGCATACAACCCACAGGCCAATGGGTTATGCGAGCGTTTCCATAGGTCACTGAAAGCAGCGCTCAGGGCTTCGCTTACGGATGCAAATTGGGTGGACTGGTTGCCGCGGGTTCTATTAGGGTTGCGTTCTGCACCGAAGGAGGATTTGGCGGCTTCCCCTACAGAGCTGGTTTTTTCACAGCCGCTGCGGCTCCCCGGGGAATTTTTACCAGATAACCCCGCGCCGAACACCCATCTGTCCCCGCGTTCACAGCATAGCTCAGATGCACGGACGCTACCTGGCCTGGACCACCACTGTTTTCCCCGCGCTTTTGTCCCAAAAACCTTGAAGGATGTGGCATTCATGTTTGTCAGGCATGATGCCCACCGGACCCCATTGCGCCCACCCTATGATGGCCCGTTCAGAGTGCTGGAAACGGGGGACAAACATTTTGTGTTGATGAAGGACACTTGGGGGGTCCCAAGTGTTGTGACACTTGGGGGGTTGCCGGGAGGAAATCTGTATAGACAGGCTTAAGCCCGCCTTTGTTGTAGCAGACGATCAGGTGGTGTTGGCCCAAGCTCCTCAGCGCGGAAGACCCCCACTGAGAGCTCCCCAGGTAAACAGCTCATCAGAGACAGTCGCACAAGCATGCTGAATGTTCCCCCCCTCCATTGTCCCCCCACAGATGGACACACCCCCAGGAACCCGCCACTGGCACAGCAGCGCCGCGGAGCTGAAGACCCCCCGTTACAGCAGCTATGGGCGGAGGCTGAAGCCGAGAGGACGTGAGGGTTAACACTCAGTCTGAGACTCTGGGGGTGGGGGATCGGTGTGGGGGACCCATGCTGTACTTTTACTCTCAGTAGTTTTCCTCTGACGGAAGAGCATGGAGATCAAAGGGCTAGGGGACAATGGGAATTGTCATGGGGGAGTGAATTGTGAATGCAGGACCTCGGTAGCAGGGACGTGTGAGTGTTGAGATATAAAAAGAGTCCCTACTACATGAGGTTAATATTTTCTGATTCTGGAAGATGTGAGAGAGAGCAATAAAGTTCATCTGCTCGGAAAGCAGGGTCTGGTTATTGCCTTTCTCCACAATATGATTTAATATGTGTTGCTTTATTTTCAGGAAGAAATTAATTTTTGCATGCTTGCTATCACAAATTAATTACAGTTACAATGTAGAGACATTGTTTGTTCCCTTATTATTGAGTAGAATATCTTAGTCAAAGTTTAAGGAATTCTTGCTTTATTCAGCAACGTATGTGTTTTAGGAGGATTTCACTCTTCATATCAAATTTCTGTCTTTCTCTGTCTGTGGGAGACCCCCACCTCAGAAAATTGAACTGACCAATGGGCTCCCAAACCTATCTTCATTGCCTTTTCAGTCAGTTTATGACTTCTGCCAAACAAAGAAGCTCAAATGTATTTGGTTCAGCTCAGTTCCATGAAATTCAGTAAGATTCTGCTACACCCGGGAAAAAAAACAAAAAAACAAACACTTTCCTTTGTTTCAGTTTTGGGCGATGGTCAAGCTGTAAGGAGCAGACTTCTCTGCTCTCCCATTTTTTTTCCTATCTTCAAGTAGGCCCAGAACCTCCCATGCTCTGCAAAAATTATTTTACTTTTCTTGAAAGTTCACTTTTTCCTTATTTTAATCATTTTCTTTAAATCACCATGCAAGAAGGTTTTGTTTGATTATTTTTTTTCTAAGCTTAAACCAACTCATTCTAGCCACAATACATCGGAAGAAACGGATCTGTGGCTTGTGTTTGTCTCAGTTTGACTCTCTGATGCAGGGGTGTCAAACTCATTCCATGGAGGGCCAAGACCCTGCAGGTTTTACTTCCACCCAGTCTCTTCAGCAGGTGTTTTCACTGATCAGCAATCAGTAGGAAGAAATTCAGAGAAATCACCTGTTGAAGACATTGGGTGGAAGTAAAACCTGCAGGGTCTTGGCCCTCCATGGAATGAGTTTGACACCTGTGCTCTGATGGGACATTGTACAATAAACAGATTCCTTTTCAGTGCATAGGAGGAGACCTCGCCCAGCTTGCTGAAGAACAGCCCAATTGCAATCTCAGGAGCAGGGCCTTGTGGGAGAATCTGTCTGTCAGCCTCTCCATCAACAGAATCCACGGACTTCCAGCTGAATCAAGGTTGGCACGTAGGGGCCCTGCTGCCACCAGGGACGTGATCTGACTCTGTGGCTAATGGTCTGTTGTTAATTTCAACTTAATTCTTCAGAATATTCCTAGTAAAAGTTCTTTTAACTTAATTTCATGCATACTCCCATCAGAATTTAAAAATGCATTTTGTCCTTTCATTAATGTACTCTCTTTCCAGAAAAACACCATTTTTTTTTCTATTGTTATAAATAGTTTACTCATCATTTTCTTCATAAAATTGCATCCACTTTTCTTAACCAGTGTTATTTTATGGTTTTCAATTTCCAGTATACTGGCAGGTTAAACTAGGGTTGATTCAGTTCCACAAATGTTTGATTCACAGGTTACACTCAGTAACTCAATAACAGTCTATGATGCTCATCTGTCTGGCTCCCTGTCTCAAGTTATCCAGATGTGTTAACCTATTCTGGCAATTCTTATTAAACTATTGAAAGATATATGGGAGTTATTGTTTGATTTCATGTCCATCTTCTTGATTATCAGCAGACAAGAACTCAAAAGTTTTTTTTTTGAGACTGATTCATAATTGGTACAAATAAAGAATTGTTAATAAAATTGTCCATTATCTGGACTGGTGCCCGAAGAGGATATGAGTTTAATGAAAATAAATCTTCATTCCTACTCATATTCATATTTACATTAATACTTGTACCAACAATAAAATACCTATAAAACCCATAAATCCGCTACAGCTGTTATGATCTATTTCCTGATTAATTACAGGGGTCATGTACCTGATTGGTGCTCCTCTGGAGTGGGCAGGTTTCAGCAGGATGGTGATGGTGGTCTCCGTCTCGTTCAGCGGCGCCTCAGACTCGTACTCGGGCATCATGGGAGCTGAAAAACCCGTTTAATTATGAAAGCAGGTGATTGGACAATGTCACAGACTTCATTAATGAGTCAGCATGTTTGAATTCATCAGTAAAACACCAAAAGTATTTCAAAATAAAATGAAAACTGAATCCTGAACATTCTGCAACATTTTTGATGTTTCATATACAGTACTTTATTAAAATGAATAAAACAATGAAAGGCAGACCTCTACAGTTTAGAGTTAAATATGTTCCAGAGACTTTAATTCCAAATCTAATTCTGTACAGTCTAAGTCCATGGAGTCGTACTGGACATTTTCTGTCTTCAGTGTCCCTCTGTCCTCTGTAGGAGCTTATGTAGATCAGAGGTGACGTGACCTTTGGAACAAGACTGATCTGTTTGCTGTTTTTGTTTTATTTTCTTTCGCTTAGCGACATGGTGTTGGTTTTCCAATGATGAGGGAAAGATGGTGGCTCGGTGGAAAGGTCACATTGAATCTGTGAAGGTGTTGATAGATCGGACAGACGTCTGAAAATGCTGAGAACACATTGAACTGCGGCATTCAGGTTTAGGAGAACAGTTTAGAAGAATCATCTCGGGGGGGCTGGGTTAGTTAAAGTCAGATGAGGTCAGTTTTACTTTGAAAAACCAACTCACAACAACAATTCATAATTTTACTGAATTTTTTTTTTTTTAAAAAGGAACCATCATGAGAAAAAAACAAATGTTAATCTATGTGTGGAAAAAAGTTGTAAACTTACAAAAAAAAATGTGAAAAATGCATCAACTCCCAGACAGGATACATAAAAAGACAAATCATGTTTTTACCTGCGATCTTGGTGCTGATGCGGGTGGTGACTGGTAGGCCAAAGCCTTTGTTGGTGGAGGCTTTGAGGGTGAAGAGGTAGGTGGTCCCCGGGTAGAGCCCCACGAACAGGTGGTGGGTCTCGTTCCGTAGCTTGAACGCCCGTCCCCTCTGTGTGGTCAGATCAGCACTAGGGTCCAGTGAGCTCAGGGCCTTATAGATGATCTACAGCGGGAAAAAAATGACAAAAAAAAACATGGAATAAAGCTATTAGTTCACGATTACTGGTTTAACATCAAACAATTAGCCTTCCTGTGCTATAACGGGGTTAGGGTAGCCACTCTGTTTATGGCTATTTTCTTTCAATTCTAGACACAGAAAGTGACCTCCTGATCATCAGTAACAGTCCATTATATGTATATATATCACACCATTCTGGCTTATTCTGATATTCTTTTGGCTAGGTTAGTTGTGTCGTTAGCATGGTTAGCTTAGCACAACTGTGACTTTTATGGCAATTTCCTTTAAATTGTAGTCATCGCACTAGACATTTATATGTCATTAATCCACAGATGATAGTATATTTTAAGTCAGGGGTCCTCAAATATTTTGGTCAGGGGTCCGTATGTTTTTTTCCAGTGGGACGGAGGTTGGGAGCAGTCCTAACATGGTGCATGGGCGGATATTTCATTTTCATGTTGGGAGGGATAATATAACAGAACATTTTCTCCAGAGTAAATAGTGAGGGGACATTCTAAGTATTATTGTAGTCAGTCACAAAATTATGAGAAATAATGTACAAATGTACACTTATGGGGGGAAAAAGCTGCAAATTTACAAGAAAAAATGCCAGAAATATATGAGAAAGAAAAGTGCAAATTTTCAAGAAACAGTTGCAAATTTGCAAAAAGTCAAGTTTACTCGAAAAAAGTTGCAAATTCATGAGAAAAATATATAAATTTACAAGAAAAAAAAAACTCCTAAGTATTAGCAAAAGGTTGCAAATTTACAAGAAAAAATATAGATTTAAGATGCAAAAACAGCAAATTTGAGGAAGAAAGTGGCAAATTTACAAGAAAAAAGTTGCTAATTTATCAAAAAAGTTGCAAATTTATAAGAAAAAAGTTGCCAATTTAAGATGTAAAAAGTTAATTTACAAACAAAAAGTTTTACATTTATAAATAAATGAAATAAATTATTAAGAAAAGTTACAGATGTATGAGAAAAGCTGCAAATTTTAAAGAAAAAAATTCCCTCCGAGATGCCCTTGGTTTCCACCAATGTCACCAGGCTGTCCTGCTGCTGGAGTAGCTGGGTGAACACAGCGACGTTCAGTGGCAGTCAGCAGAACATTAGTGCATACAATTGCACCGGTGATGGACGCACGTGCACATGGGCAACGAGCGCACTCTTCAAGCTTCGGTGGCAGCAAGGCCAAGTTGGTAGTAGCGGTCAGGCGGCTGTGTTTGGAACGGAGTGATTGTGAACACAGGTGTCACTTAATGCACATACACAATGCTGATTCAGTCATACAAGCTCTTACAATTAGATAAAGGTGAATTAAAATAAACAAGTAATGTAGTCGTTAAGTCAAAAATACACTGAATTTTAATAAATATCAAATTCCTGCGTCCACTGAGCATTTTGCCCTGGTTTGACGGGGCCTCGTCAAAGACCTCACAGTATCCAGGGCTGTCTCTACACCATAAACTGTCCGGCTGGCGGTCATTACAACATTTGAGTTCCTTCGGAATCCAGACAGAAGTCTCCGCCACCCCAGATCCGGACTGGGGTCCACCGGACTGGAGCCCCGTTTTACATCATTCGGGCTAATTTTGTTATATTTTTGCAAGCGTTAGTCAAGTAGACTGGGCTGCTAGCAATATCTTAGCTGGGATATCAAGCTCAGTTTTATAGTACCTTTATATCATCTAGTCACCCCACTAAACATCCATGTTCCCAGCTGGTTCATTAATCTACAATTAATAATCTAATTAGCATCATCCTAGCTTATTATGTTATTCTGGCAGATATAGGCTGGTAAATCAGGCTGCTAGTATTAGCTTAGCAGGGTGATTGTGGTCATTTTTTATGTCCGTTTTCATTATAAAACATGGATGACGAAAACAGCGTTCTGCTGGTCAGTTCACTCACAGTCACCATCAAACCGCTTTAGCTTACAACGCAGAACTTTCTCATCATTAAATCAATTTATTCCCTTTTATTTATCGTCATAAATCCTATAAATAGTATTGGCAATTTGTTTGTGTGCGTACAGACATTGGCTAGACACCGGCCGACGTCTAGCCAATGAGCAAACAATCACTCTAAGATATATCCCCGATGTACACTTGCTGATGTTGGTCCAATGTATGTGTGCTGTTGTGGTAGTGTTTGCTATTGTTTGATAGCCCTGTTAGCTTACTATTGCATAGCTACCGTGTGGTTCTGATGAACCTGTGAATTCCACTGAAACATATAAACAGTGGTGTGAGAAATTGTTTGCCCCCTTCCTGATTTCTCATTTTTTTTGTATGTTTGTCACACTTAAATGTTTCAGATAACACTGGTCAACACCAAATTTATTGTCTAAGTTTTTTTTTTTTAGCTGATTTAGGACAATTTTGATGTGCTGAATCCAAAAATCACATTTGTTTTGCTCAATCAGGTCAACTTTTTGAATTATGGCCACATGTTGTTTATACGTTTTGTTTACATATACGGGTATTTTCGCTTTTTATGATGCAAAATTCTTTTTTATGTCTTGAAATTCTCTGAATTTGACATTGATTGACATAACATTCAATGTAAGTACATGCACAGTACTAAGTAAGTACTAAGTAAGTACAGGTTTTACTTAGCACCTGATTGAGAGAAACGGATGTCATTTTCAGATTCAACAGTGCAAAATTGTCTTAAATCAGTTGAAAAAACACAGACAACTTACAAAAAAATTATTTTTGTAATCCTGTGTCATCAAAAAAATTTAAATATTAGACAAAGACAACACGAGTAAACACAAAATGTAGTTTTTAAATGAAGGTGTTTATTATTAAGGGTAAAATAAAATTCAAACCTACAAGGCCCTATGTGAAAAAGTGATTCCCCCCCCCAAGAAAACAAAAATTATCTGTGGTTTATCACATCTTTGGAAAGCTGAGTTCAATTTCTCTAGCTACACCAAGGCCTGATTACTGCCACACCTGTTCTCAATCAAGAAATCACTTAAATAGGACCTGCCTGACAAAGTGAAGTAGACCAAAAGATCCTCAAAAGCTAGACATCATGCTGCAATCCAAAGAAATTCAGGAACAAGTGAGAAACAAAGTAACTGAGATCTACAGTATCTCACAAAAGTGAGTACACCCCTCACATTCTTGTAAATATTTTATTATATCTTTTCATGGGACAGCGCTGAAGATATGACACTTTGATACAATGTTAAGTATCCAAGATCCAAGATGGCGATCCAAGATGGCGCCCACAGTGGTTGCCATGGTGTTTCGCTGCACTTTTTTTTGTTTGTTTTTGTTCGTCAATTGTGTGTCTGCCTGCTCTTACACCCGTGAAGAGCTACTAAATATCAGGACTTTCACTCCCACGGACCTACTCCCAGTTTTTTTGGCTCCTGCCACCGATCTGGTTCACTTTTTAGCCCAAAAAGTGAGACGGCGAAAGACAGGAAGACGAACGGGTGCCCTTGTGCGGCTTCGCAGGAGAGGCACGCACACGGCCTTGCCTGGGATCTTTCTGTCCAACGTCAATTCTCTTTATAACAAGGCAGATGAACTGAGACTGCTGATGCGATTTAAGGACCTCTCCACCTCGTGTGCCCTCTGCTTCACTGAGACCTGGCTCAAGGAAAAGACACCGGACAGTGCGCTCCTCCTCGAGGGATTTCAGCTGTTTCGTGCCGACCGCGACACGGGGATCTCTGGCAAGACCACAGGCAGAGGAGTCTGCTTCTACATCAACAGCAGCTGGTGCTCCGATGTAACTGTGATCTCCCAACACTGTTCTCCCGCTCTGGAATATTTATTCATCAACTGCAAGCCATTTTATTCCCCGCGTGAGTTTGCTTCATTCATCCTGGCCGCTGTTTACGTCCCGCCCGACGCGGACGTGCGCGAGGCTCAGCGCGCGCTGGCGGATCACATTCAGCAAGCGGAGCGGACTTTCCCGGACTCTCTGGTTATTGTGGTTGGCGACTTCAACCAGAGCAACCTGAGCCCTGAGCTCCGCCGGTACAAACAGTTTATTAAATGCCCCACCAGAGGAGAGAACACGCTGGATCACTGTTACACTACAGTTAAGGACGCGTATCGCGCTGTTCCCCGCGCTGCACTCGGACTACCTGATCACGTGATGGTCCACCTCATTCCCACATACAGACAGAGACTGAAGCTCACAAAACCTGTTGTGAGCACTACGAAGAAATGGACCAGTGAAGCTGTGGAGGAGCTGCGCACGTGCTTGGAAATAACTGACTGGGACATGTTTAAAGGAGCCACACATGATCTGGATGAGTACACGGACACTGTGACCTCATATATCCACTTTTGTGAGGAGAGCATTCTTCCATCGCACACCAGGGTGAGCTACTCCAACGACAAGCCCTGGTTCACAGCTAAGCTCAGACAGATCAGGAAGGAGAAGAAAGCAGCGTTGAAAAGTGGAGACAGGGACTGCTACAGGGAGGTCAAATACCGGTTTAGCGGAGAGCTGAGGAGAGCTAAATCTGTGTATTCTGAGAGACTCCAGCAACAGTTCACTGCTAACGACTCTGCTGCTGTGTGGAGAGGACTGAGGCAAATCACCAACTATCGGCCTCAGGCTTCTAAGGGACAGGATGACAAAGCCCTTTGTCAAAGACTGTCCCAACACTATGCCCATTTTGACACCTCGTCAGCTGTGTCCAACTCCCCCCCTCCCCCCATCGCCACTACCTCCATGGCCCCCACTTCATCAAAGGCGGCCCCCCTCCTCCCCCCCTGCCCTTGCCATCAGTGAGCAGGATGTGCACAGACAGTTCTCCAGACTGAACCCGCACAAGGCCCCCGGTCCGGACGGCGTGTCTCCCTCCACCCTGAGACACTGTGCGGAGGAGCTGACTCCTGTCTTCACAGACATATTTAACACCTCCCTGAAGTCATGCCACGTGCCGGCCTGCCTCAAAACCTCTACCATCGTCCCTGTCCCCAAGAAGCCACGGATCACTGGACTTAACGACTACAGACCTGTAGCGCTCACCTCTGTAGTCATGAAGTCCTTTGAGCGCCTGGTCCTGCCCCACCTCAAGACCATCACCACTCCCCTCCTGGACCCGCTGCAGTTTGCCTACAGAGCCAACAGGTCTGTGGACGACGCAGTCAACCTGGCCCTCCACTCCATCCTGCAGCACCTGGACTCCCCGGGAACCTACGTCAGGATCCTGTTTGTGGACTTCAGCTCTGCATTCAATACCATCCGCCCCACTCTGCTCCAGGACAAGCTGTCCCTGCTCAACGTGCCTGACTCCCTCTGCAGGTGGATCACCGACTTCCTGACGGACTGGAGGCAGCATGTGCGGCTGGGAAAGACTGTCTCAGACTCTGTTAGCATCAGCACCGGATCACCCCAGGGCTGTGTACTTCCCCCCTGCTCTTCTCCCTGTACACCAACTCCTGCACCTCCAGCCACCAGTCTGTCAAGTTGATCAAGTTTGCGGACGACACCACCCTCATCGGGCTCATCTCCAATGGCGACGAGTCCGTCTACAGGAGAGAGGTGGCCCAGCTGGCGTCCTGGTGCAGCCACAACAACCTGCAGCTGAACGCTCTGAAGACAGTGGAGATGATCGTGGACTTCAGAAAAGTCACAGCCCCTCTGCCCCCCCTTACCCTCACAGACTCTCCCATCACCACTGCGGATTCCTTCCGCTTCCTGGGCACCACCATCACCCGGGACCTCAAGTGGGAGCCGACCATCAGCTCCCTCATCAAAAAGGCCCAGCAGAGGATGTTCTTCCTGTGGCAGCTGAGGAAGCTCAAGCTACCCACCAAGGTGTTGGTGCAGTTCTACACGGCCATCATTGAGTCCATCCTCACCACCTCCATCACCGTGTGGTACGCAGGAGCCACCGCCAGGGACAGACTAAGACTGCAGCGCGCTGTGCGCGCTGCTGAGAAGGTGATCGGCTGCAAGCTCCCATCCCTCCAGGACCTGTACATCTCCAGGACCCGGAGGCGTGCAGGTCGGATCATAGCCGACCCTTCACACCCTGGGAACGCACTGTTTGCCCCCCTCCCCTCAGGCAGAAGACTTCGGTCTATTCAGACTAAAACCTCCCGCTACATGAACAGCTTCTTCCCCTCTGCCATCAGACTGCTGAACACTAAGTGACTTATTAGACTCTCGTGCACTACGTACAGCAGCTCAACCGGACTCATGACAATTATCACTGTTTTCTTTTTGCACTACCGACTGCACTATGTGGAACTCCACAATATCTGCTGCTTGTTAATATATTTAAAAATTGCATAGATTAGTATTACTTACTCATATCCTACCTTTTATTGCATGCATAGTTTTTTATTTTTATCTTTAGTGCTACTCCATGTTTAATGTTGCAGCATTGCACCGAGACAAATTCCTAGTTTGTGTACTACATGAACAATGGCAATAAATCTCATTCTGATTCTGATTCTGAAGTAGTCAGTGTACAGCTTGTATAATAGTAACAGTGTAAATTTGCTGTCCCCTCAAAAGTGACCGGAGTGGTGGCTCAGTTGGTAGAGCATCCGCCCCACACATCATGCCGAAGACCATATAAAAGTGGAACTTCCTGCCGTCCAGCTTGGTGCTCAGCAATAGTGGAATGGAGGAGGGAAATTTGTGGCGGCACCTTGCATGGCAGCGGCCCTCTGATTCTACACTTGGGGTGTGTGTGATTAACACTGTAGATAGGTAAAACACAATATAATTCTACTGTACATGATTGGTTGTACAGTTGAATGACAATAAAGGGTGATTTAATTTAATTAATGTCTAAACCTCTGGCAATAAAACTAAGTACACCCCTAAGGGAAAATGTCCAAATTATGCCCAAAGTGTCAATATTTTGTGTGGCCACCATTATTTTTCAGTACTGCCTTAACTCTCTTGGGAATGGAGTTCACTAGAGCTTCACAGGTTGCCACTGAAATTCTCTTCCACTCCTCCATGATGACATCACGGAGCTGGTGGATGTTAGAGACCTTGCGCTCCTCCACCTTCCATTTGAGGATGCCCCACAGATGCTCAATAGGGTTTAGGTCTGTGGACATGCTTGGACAGTCCAGCACCCTTAGCCTCAGTTTCTTTAGCAAGGTAGTGGTCGTCTTGGAGGTGTGTTTGGGGTCGTTATCATGTTGGAATACTGCCCTGCGGTCCAGTTTCTGAAGGGAGGGGATCATGCTCTGCTTCAGTATGTCACAGTACATTTATTCACCTTTTGGTCTTACTAAAGACAAAAATAGAAAGGAGATGTTTTTACCTTCTTTACATGTTTCAACTGTTCACTGCAGCCTTTGTCAGAAGTGTCAGCTGATTGCTGTGAGGTGTCATTTTATCAGCTGGCTTTCGTAGGCGGGGCCAGCCCGGCAGACCTGTCAGATCCACTGAGCCGGCCCTGCTTTCCACCGTCCAATGGTCTCTGGAGAATGTAGTCCCAGGTGTGAGAAAGTATAAATGCCCCCTCGTCCTGGTTCATGCTATCTTTTCCCCGCTTCCTGATTTCTATGGCCTCCTTGATCCAGCGTTTGTGTCTGTTGCTCTCCAATCCAATAATTTTTGCGTTGTCCCAGTCCATGATGTGATTATTTCTTTTGCAGTGATCTGATATAGCTGATTTTAATGTTTCTTGTTCTGCCTTTTCTTTTTGTGATCTTGTGGTCTGTGGTGGACCACTCCCAGTTACACAGGGTGAGACTGGACATCCTGGCAGATAAGCACATCTGTCCAAAGGTCTGTGGGGGACTTTTGCCAGTTGGTGCGTCGTGACATGCACTACACAAAGAGCAGAGATAAGCAAACCTATCATCTGGTCAGTCACTGCAACAGATACTGGAGTCAGTTTGTCTTGGCCTGTCCTTGCCACTGATAATACCTCTATCTGCCAAGAATGTGCTGCTAGTCCAGCAAAAGCTAGCGGTACTCAAATACTTTGCAAGCAGTTTCATGAAATGGTCAGTCAGAAAGCAACTCATACTGGCTCGGACGTTGCCCAGGTTAACAAGGTCAGGAGTTCCTGGCAGCGGAGGGCGAAGGACAGAGCTGTGTGAAGGAATCTGATCAGACCTAAATGAAACAGTCATGTCGCCCCCCGACAGACTGCTATGAAGAAGAAGAAGAAGAAGAGTGGTCCTTGTGATTTCCTTCTCACATTCCTTCTGATGTTCTTTTTTTCCTTGTGGTGAATGATCTTCTGGTTTCTTCAATGTAGGATTTATTGCACGATGTGCATGATATTTCATATATTACATTCTGTTTTTTTTGTCTTGTTCTATTTTGTCCTTGGGGTGTACTAATAAGTGTCTTAATTTTGTGTGTGGTTTTACTGCTGTGTTTATTTTGTTTTTTCATGATCCTTTGAATTGGTTCTGTTATCCCCTCGGATGTATGGTATAGTTATGGTGTCCTTGTTTTTGATTTCGGCTTTTGTTCTGTGTCTTGTTTCCTGTTTGTTTTCTTTTTTTTGACTTGCTGTTTCCCTTTGTTTATGGCCCATACTGGATATTGGCAGCGTATTGAAGTGCATGTTTTATGTGATTTTCCTCCTCCTGTCTGTCTTCTTGGTCTGTGATGATGGTGGCCCGTTAGTAATACAGTCCTGACAACCTGATAGTTTGTGTGCTGTGGGATGTTCTGATGTCCATAGTAAGTATTGATCTGTGTGGGTTGGTTTCCTGTACACTGTGATTTTTATACTGCCGTCATCGTTGTGGTGGATTTTCATGTCCAGAAAGGCTATGGTGCCATTTTCTTCCTCTTTATGTGTGAATTTTATATTCCCAATGCTGTCCGTGCTGTTCAGATGGTCAGTGAGTTCTTGTGTGTGTCCCTTTCCTTATTTTCTCCAATATGTCGTCTATGATCTCTTCCAGAGGTGGGTTTGCATTGTATGGGTGTTGTGTTGATAGCTTTATTTTCCAGATCCTCCATGAAAAAACTGCCCATGATGGCTGATAGTGGGGTCTCCCATTGTAAATCCCTCTTTTTGTCTGTAGATTTTTTCTCTGTATTGAAAATAGGTGGATTTTACAACAAATTGTAATAGTTTAGATATGTCGTCATCTGTGAGATTGGTGCGTCTTTTTAGGGTTCTGTCATTCCTGAGGTGTTCTTGCACAATGTGTAGTGTAACATCAACAGGGGTCTTTGTGAATAATGAAATGACATCATGTGAAATGAGGATCTCGTCTGATTCTATTTTCATATTTTTGAGTTCCTGTGCCAGTTCTTTTGAGTTTTTGCAGTGGTATTCTGATAGTCAAAGGAGGGATTTGATGATTTCAACGAGGGCTTTTGATAAGTTGTATGTGACAGATCCGATACTGTCTATTATTGGTCGCAGTGGGATGTCCTTCTTTTGTATTTTTAGGGTTCCATAGATCCGGGGGGTGATGCTGGCTTTGGGTATCAGGTGTTCGTATGCATCCTTTGTGATTTTTTTGCTTTCCAGCTCAGTGGATCTCACAGGTCTGCTGGGCTGATCCCGCCTACGAAAGTCAGCTGATAAAATGACACCTCACAGCAATCAGCTGACACTTCTAACGAAGGCTGCAGTGAAGAGTCAAAACATCTAAAGAAGGTAGAAACATCTCCTTTCTATTCTTGTGTTAAATAAGAACAAAAGGTAAATAATCAAAAGAAGACAAAATGAACCTACTTGAGCTACGTCACAGTACACATTGGCATTCATGGTTCCCTCAGTGAACTGTAGCTCCCCAGTGCCGGCAGCCCTCATGCAGCCCCAAACCATGACACTCCCACCACGATGCTTGACTGTAGGCAAGATACAATTGTCTTTGTACTCCTCACCTGGTTGCCGCCACACACACTTGACACCATCTGAACCAAATGGACATGGTTCCAGTATTCCATGTCCTTAGTCTGTTTGTCTTCAGCAAACTATTTGCGGGCTTTCTTGTACATCCATCTTAAAAAGGGACTTCTCTTCTTGGACAACAGCCATGCAGACCAATTTGATGCAGTGTGCGGCATATGGTCTGAGCACTGACAGGCTGACACCCCACCCCTTCAAACCTCTGCAGCAATGCTGGCAGCACTCATACATTCTATTTTCAAAAGACAACCTCTGGATATGATGCAGAGCACGGCACTCAAACTTCTTTGGTCGACCAATGGTGAGGCCTGTTCTGAGTGAACCTGTCCTGTTTAAACCGCTGTATGGTCTTGGCCCACCGTGTGCAGCTCAGTGTAGGGGTGTTGGCAATCTTCTTATAGCCTAGGCCATCTTTTATGTAGAGCAACAATTCTTTTTTTTAGATCCTCAGAGAGTTCTTTGCAACGAGGTGCCATGTTGAACTTCCATTGACCCAGTATAAGAGAGTGTGAGAGCGATAACACAAAATTTAACACACCTGCTCCCCATTCACAACTGAGACCTTGTAACACTAATGAGTCACATGACACTGGGGAGGGAACATGGCTAACTGGGCACAATTTGGACATTTTCACTTAGGGGTGTACTCACTTTTGTTGCCAGAGGTTTAGACATTAATGGCTGTGTGTTGAGTTATTTTGAGGGGATAGTAAATTTACACTGTTATACAAGCTGTGCACTGCCTACTTTACATTGTATCAAAGTGTCATATCTTCATTGTTGTTCCATGAAAAGGTACAATAAAATATTTACAAAAATGTGAGGGGTGTACTTACTTTTGTGAGATACTATATCAGTCTGGAAAAGGTTATAATGTAGAAGCATGCTCAAATAATGAGGCTGAGTTTCAGTCATAAAACCAGCTTTATTTGACAGAACGCAGCTTCTAGCATTCTCAAAGCAGGAAAGAGAAAGAATCATACTTCAACCCCCTTTTATACATTTCCAGCATCAGAATTCAAGCCACATGGTGTCTTCAGTCAACATACAGTTACAAAGCATCCCTTTGAAGCTTCACCATTGTCTCTCATTTCTTGATGAACCGGAATACCCTCCGGGGCGTCTTCTGTGGGACAAAGAGACAAATCTCACACTTCCTTGTTACCTCCTGTAGATTCGAGTCCTTAGTCCTTGCAGACGTGACACTCCACAATACACATTCAGTCCTGTCTCTGTGGCAGCGTGAGCCCACAATGTGTGTCGGCCACACTACCCCCCCCACACGTCTAGTAAGGCAAAATCTAAATGGCATAACAAAAAGAAAAACACAAAGCACTCCATACATCGCTAATCAATCCACCAACTGCCTAGGTTTTAATCTTCTGCCGAATCTGCTGCAACCTGGCTTGGCTGCACCTGCAACATCTCTCTGCACCTGTGGATTAAAGCCGTTAGCACCTCTCTGTGAAGACTTTGGAGAATGTCCCCTCGGCGGCCTGCCCCGGCGGGGGGGCCTCGCGAGCTGCACCTCCTCGTCAGCCAGAACAAAAGCGGGTTTGAGTCTGTTAATGCAAATCAGCTCCCGTCTGCCCCCTAAATCTAGCAGAAAATGCTTCTGCCCGGTCTCCAGCACTCGAAACGGTCCGTCGTAAAACGGCCGCAAACTTGGACGCTGGGCGTCATGTTTAACAAAAACGAACTCTGCATTTTTTTAAAGCTTTGGCACAAAAACGTGTGGGAAACTGTGATGGATTTGGGCCAGGAAGTGTGTTTGCTCCTGAGCCGCTCTGCCACGGCTGAGCGGAGGGGGCCACTAGGTGCGGGATTATCAGGAAGAAAATTCCCCGGGCAAAACGAAGCGGTTGGGCGAAAACCTAATTCAGCCGGGGAAGCGTGCAAATCTTCTTAGGTGCAGAACGCAACCCTAATAACACCCAGGGAAGTTTGTCTACCCAATTTGTATCCGTTAGCGACGCTCTGAGGGCTGCTTTCAATGACCTGTGAAAGCGTTCGCAATAAACCATTAGCCGGGGGTTATACGCGGTGGTGCGATGAATCTTCACACCCCAAGCTGCGGGCCGTCGATGACCACAGCTCGGAAATAAATTGGGGACCTCTGTCGACGTTATGTCCCGACGGTACACCAAAAACGCGCAACCCATGCTGCTAAAAATGCTCGCGCAACTTCTTCCGCTGTGGTTGATGCCAGAGGAACCGCCTCTGGCCAGCGCGTGGTGCGGTCTACCATGTCAAAAGGTGTGTTGTGCCCGTGTGATACGTGTAGGAAGCGGCCCGACCAGGTCAATATGACGATGATCAAAACGCTTAGCGGGGATGTGGAAAGGTTCTAACGGGGCCTTAGTGTGTCTAGTGTATTTTAGCTCGCTGACACGCTACGCAGGCTGCTGCCCATTCCTTGACCTGTTTGCGCAACCCGGGCCAAACAAATTTCTCCCCCCACCAACTTAATCGATGCGCACACCCACGCCTCTGTGCGCGAGAGAATGGACCAAGTCAAAAACACGGCGACGCTACGCGGTTGGCACCCACAGGGCGGGCCGTCCCGTGGAGACATCGCAGATTAGCGGGGGCATACCGTTTTGTTGCACCCTGTGCTCCAGCCTTAACCCTGTTGGTCCAGACTGGAGCCGCGCACGGTCCCGCGTCGTTAACCTGCTCCGCAGCCATAGCTGCATAATCTAACCCAACACAGACTGGGGCTGCGCGCGCTCCCCCGCGTCGCTGCCGGGCCCGCGGCCCCCCCATGGCTACAGAGTCTGCCCCTATGGGGCTTGGCGGTGCTACTGCACGCGAGAGGCAGTCTGCCACAACATTGTGTTTACCCCGCGACATGCTGAATATCAGTAGTGAACTCCGATATTGCGGCTAGTTGCCTTTGTTGCCGCCTGACCAGGGTTCTGAAATTTTGGCCATCGCAAACGTTTAGCGGTTTATGATCCACAAAAGCGGTGAAACGTCGCCCCCTCTAACACCAGAACTGAAAATGACGGATGGCCAAGTGTAGGGCCAAAAGCTCCCTGTCAAACGCGCTGTATTTTCGTTCACTATCGCGCAAGGTCCTGCTGAAAAAACGCAGAGGTGTTGCCAGGTACCTGCCACAAACTGTTCAAACTACCCGCCCCACCGCTACATCGGAAGCGTCAGTGGTGAGCGCCATGCGGGCCGTTGGAACTGGGAGCGCTAACAAAACTGCATTTGCCAGGGCGGGATTTGACCTGGGCAAAAGCGCGCTCCCGCTCCGGAGACCATTCAACTTTAATTTGCGGGGCTTTTGTTTTTTTAACGCGGTGTACAATGGCTGCAATGAGTCGTGCTGCGCTTGGGGAGGAAACGGTTGTAAAAATTAACCATCCCTAGAAAACTGCTGAAGCGCCTTGACCGATTGAGGTTGCGGAAAATCCGTTATGGCACGCACTTTATTTGGAAGGGGAAACTGCTCCCTCTGCCGAACCGCGATGTCCCCAAAAAATCAATCTGCGCCACCCCAAACTGACACTTCGCTGGGTTAACTATTAACCCGTGCTCTGCCAACCTCTGGAAAACTGCTGTGAGGAGTTTTTCATGTTCGCCTTCGGACGCGCTGTGGCTACCAAAATATCGTCCAAATAAACGAACACGAAAGGCAGGTCGCGTAGAACTGCATCCATCATGCGTTGGAAAGTCTGCGCGGCCCCCTTGAGGCCAAAAGGCATGCGCAAGAACTCAAAAAGGCCGAAAGGCGTTATGACCGCTGTTTTGGGTACATCCTGCGCGCGACACATGGCACCTGGTGATAGCCTCGCACCAAGTCTATTTTAGAAAAAATGCGCGCCCCCGCCAAATGGACAGAAAAAAATCCTGAATGTGCGGAATCGGGTAGCGTTCATGAGCTGAAACGTTGTTCAACCTGCGGAAATCACCGCAAGGTCGCACACGAGCCGTCAGCTTTTGGGACCATGTGTAACGGCGAAGCCCAAGAGCTCTTGGAACGTCTAACAATGCCCAGTTTTTCCCAGATTAGTCAACTCCTCGCACGCGATGGCCAGTCTAGCTGGGTCCAAGCGCCGAGCTTTGCAAAACACGGGAGGGCCTGTGGTCGTTATGAAATGTTCTACCCCATGTTTGGCCACCGTTGCTGAAACGTGGGGACTGTGAGTGCCTGGAAACTGAGCAAGCAGAGTGTGAAACTTACCACCCGCAGCTGAGACGCTGGCATGTGCAGTTGGCGGGGCCACCCGAGCCTGTGCAGGGAAAAGAATGAAAGGACAGTGCATTAATCAGACGTCTATTAGCAAGGTCAACCAATAAACCATGTGAGCACAAAAAATCAGCCCCTAACATGTTGAAACGACTGCTGCTACAATAAATGTCCACTCAAATGAACGGCCCTGTAAGGACAGAAGCATGGTCCTCTCACCAAACGTTTTAATCGTGGAGCCGTTCGCTGCTGACACTGACACCCAGGGGGCTTTAGAAGGCGACAGCCGTTCCGCGTAGGTGGGTGTGACGAAACTCAGCTGAGAGCCCGTGTCCACGAGGAACTGTTTCCCCGAGCGTGCATCCGTCAGGTAAAGCAGCCTGTTCTCGTTGCCGAGGGTCGCAGCTGCTACCGGCCCTCGGTCTTGGCGTTTCCCTGGCGCTTAAAATTGCACGGAGGGACGCACCTGTGTGCTCTCTCTGCAAAACGGCGGTGGTAGAAGCACGAGCCGTTCTCCGCTCCGCGTCGTCTGGCTCCTGTCGCCGCCGTCGTTGGTGCATCTGGCGCCGCGGCCGCTGGACCCGCACTGTCTCCGGACGCCGTTCCTGGACTGGCCGCCGCGGCCGAGACCGCGTTCCGCTTGTGGGCGTCGACCAACCTCTGCGCCTCCTTGCTCAACCCATGGTAGTCTCGCTTGGCCAATCGGGGTGACTCTGCCAGGGCCCCTCTCACTGCTGGTGGTAGGGTTCGAAGGAAAAGGTGGGCGAAAATGAATTCGCCATCCTCAGAGGCTTTGAGCTGCAGCATCTTCACCATCAGGTCCGCAGGTCTATCGTTTTCGGCCTCCGTCAGCGGCCAGGAGAGCCCCTCTGCTCGGTGTTGGACTGAGGGGGTGAAATGGCTGATCAGCGCGTCCTTCAATGCGTTGTACTTGTCGCTGTCTGGTGGATGATTAACCAGATCTTCCACTCTCTGGACCGTGTTGCTGTCCAGCTTCGCTACCACGTGGTAGAATCTTGTGTCATCGTTGGAGATTCTCCGGAGGTTGAACTGCGCCTCGATTGCGCTAAACCATGAGCGCGGGCTGTGCTGCCAGAAATCGGGCAGCGGATCGTGGAGGGCGGCCATCAGGCTGGCTTCCACAGAGCCCCGCCTCGGGAGAATTCTGTCTGCTCATTCTCCGTCGTAGGTCACCAGATGTAGAAGCATGCTCAAATAATGAGGCTGAGTTTCAGTCATAAAACCAGCTTTATTTGACCAGAACGCAGCTTCTAGCATTCTCAAAGCAGGAAAGAGAAAGAATCATACTTCAACCCCCTTTTAATACATTTCCAGCATCAGAATTCAAAGCCACATGGTGTCTTCAGTCAACATACAGTTACAAGCATCCCTTTGAAGCTTCACCATTGTCTCTCATTCTTGATGAACCGGAATACCCCTCCGGGGCGTCTTCTGTGGGACAAAGAGACAAATCTCACACTTCCTTGTTACCTCCTGTAGATTCGAGTCCTTAGTCCTTGCAGACGTGACACTCCACAATACACATTCAGTCCTGTCTCTGTGGCAGCGTGAGCCCACAATGTGTGTCGGCCACAATAAAGCCATTTCTAAAGCTTTGGGACTCCAGCAAACCACAGTGAGAGCCATTATCCACAAATGGCAAAAACATGGAACAGTGGTGAACCTTCCCAGGAGTGGCCGGCCGAACAAAATTACCCCAAAAGCGCAGCGACGACTCATCCAAGAGGTCACAAAAGATCCCACAACAACATCCAAAGAACTGCAGCCCTCACTTGCCTCACTTAAGGTCAGTGTTCATGACTCCACCATAAGAAAGAGACTGGGCAAAAATGGCCTGCATGGCAGAGTTCCAAGACAAAATCCATTGCTGAGTAAAAAGAACATAAAGGCTCATCTCAGTTTTGCTAGAAAACATCTTGATGATCCCCAAAACTTTTGGGTTAATACTCTGTGGACTGACGAAACAAAAGCTGAACTTTTTGGAAGGTGTGTGTCCCATTACATCTGGCGTAAAAGTAACACAGCATTTCAGAAAAGAAACATCATACCAACAGTAAAATATGGTGGTGGTGTGATGGTCTGGGGCTGTTTTGCTGTTTCAGGACCTGGAAGACTTGCTGTGGTAAATGGAACCATTAATTCTGCTGTCTACTAAAAAGTCCTGACGGAGAATGTCCGGCCATCTGTTCGTGACCTCAAGCTGAAGCGCACTTGGGTTCTGCAGCAGGACAATGATCCAAAACACACCAGCAAGTCCACCTCTGAATGGCTTAAGAAAAACAAAATGAAGACTTTGGAGCAGCCTAGTCAAAGTCCTGACCTGAATCTGATTGAGATACTGTGGCATGACCTTAAAAAGGCGGTTCATGCTCGAAAACCTCAGTGTGGCTGAATTACAACAATTCTGCAAAGATGAGTGGGCCAAAATTCCTCCACAGCACTGTAAAAGACTCATTGCCAGTTATCACAAATGTTTAACTGCAGTTGTTGCTGCTAAGAGTGGCCCAACCAGTTATTAGGTTTAGGGGGCAATCACTTTTTCACACAGGGCCATGTAGGTTTGGATTTTTTTCCCTTAATGATAAACACCTTCATTTAAAAACTGCATTTTGTGTTTACTTGTGTTATCTTTTTTTTTTTTTTTTTTTTTGTTACTTATTTGTACCCGTAGGTAGACTTGGTTTGCAGGTCTGGTGACAAGCCACCAGCTGCTGGTCGCTGCGTGCGCGAGCGCCCCCTAAACCCTACATGTTTTGGTGTGCGGGAGGAAACCGGAGAAATCCCGGAGTAAATCCGCGCAACACGGGGAGAACATGCAAACTCCACACAGCTCACTGTTGGTCGGGGGCTGGGATCGAACCCACGATCTCATGATCCCCGCGATCCCCCGGCCGAGGGTAAAACTGTGCTGCCACAGTGCTAAACCACTGCGCCACCGTGCAGCCATCTTTGTCTAATATTTAAATGTGTTTGATGATCTGAAACATTTAAGTGTGACAAACATACAAAAAAATGGAGAAATCAGGAAGGAGGCAAACACTTTTTCACACCACTGTATGATTCCCTATCATTGTCCGGCTCATTTTGTTATTAACTTATCTGCGCAGCATCCCTCTGTCATTGTTGTTAGCCTGGTTAGCCTGTAATTGCTAGCACGTCAGTGATTCCTCTTATTAAACTCCTACTACCAGTATGTGGGTGACATTTTTCACCTCGTTCCCCCCTCCATCATGCTCTCTCACCCACAGAATGAATCGATGGTCACTTATGAATTTGTCTGACAGTAAAGGTTTGTTTTGAAGCTTCAACAAATTGAACAAATTGACCTGAAACCATTAAAGTGTTTCTGCTGGAGGAAGTGTTGATGCGGTGTGTTGACAGCATGGTGCTGCAGGCACATTCAGACACACACACACACACACACACACACACACACACACACACCGAGCTGTCACTGTGGATGGCGGTCAGGATCGACGCGTTAATAACAGGTCAACATAAAAACACCATGGCTCTGTGTCTGAGTGGTTCAGCCTGAGAGCGACGGATAATAAAAACACTGAAATGCACAGAAGTAGTGGAGAAATAAAGGAACAAAGCTGCTGCTGGAGAGAAAACATCTACATCAGGAATCAGGTTTCACTTCATGAAAATTGGTGACATTTTTGTTATTAAAGAAAAACAATCTGTGACAGCAGGCGGACATTAAAGGTTAAAGATTCCCACCAGCCAGCTGACTGATAGACCTCAGTTTAAAACCTGATCAGGAACCAACTCCAAATCAAAATGAGTTTAAAACCAGATTTGAAACAGTAAAAATCAGACCAGAAACTAGTTTACAAGTATGTGAGAGACCAATCTAAAACCAGATCAGAAACCAGATCAAAACCGTAAAAGAAACTAGATTAAAACTGGATCAGAAACCAGTTTAAAACCAGATCAACATGAATTTAAGACCAGATAGAAACCAGTTTAAAACCAGATTAGAAATCAGTTTAAAACAAGATCGGAAACTGTCATGAACCTGGGTTTGGTGGTCCCAAACCCAGTTCTGACACGTGGTTATTTTGACCCGCTTCCCTATCTATTTTCAATCAGGTTCTTCAGAGGGTCCTTTGGGTCTTCGCTCCCTGACAGCTCGGCATGCCCCCCTCCTCCTGTCAGTATTGCCAGCTGATCCTCATTATGGGTGTTCCACACACTTACACGCACACACTCTATTCATTCTCATTCACACACTCATACACTCACTCATGCACACATGTTGTCAATTATGTCCAGTCCACACATCCTCACACCAGCGGTCTCTTTCCTCATTAGTATTACGACTACTTTAATGCTGTGGGAGTTGAGAGAGATCGCCGGAGCAATATATGTGCTTCATTCACGGCAGCATGTACCTCTGTGAATGTAAGTTGTCATTACCTACGTTTATTTTCAGCCTGACTAAGTTGTCTTCTCTTCCACTACATGACTGTTTTAGTTTCTGCCTCTTTCCCTCATCCACCAGACTGCACGGACTGCCTCGGATCGCTCCAGCTCTGTAAGTCTATGTTTGCATTTCACCCCATGCCGACAGCAACCCTGCGGCACTAGGCATTCCTCTCCTCGGGCTGTAGAGCATTCAGGTGGCGTCCCTGTATGTCTGGTGGCCTAAGCTCATCATTTTCACTCTCCATTCATTGTGGGACTGTTTTCTGGACAAGGTTTGGGGTTTTTTGTTAATAAAGTGCACAAATCAATCTCTGCTTGTGGGCTTCTTATTCTGTCCTCTGTGTGCTGCGTAATGGCACACGAGGATTCATAACAGAATGCTTCGGCACGTGTAAAGCCCAGCAGAGAGGTTGTGCAAGGGTGCTTTTTCTTTTTTTTTCTCCTTAGTGCTTTTTTCCCTAGCCTTCACCATGGACTTTTCTGTTTTCTGGACTGAGCCCCGACGAGTGTGGAGTGGCTAACCAAGCTGTGGTGTTCAATTCCCGGGCTCAAGCCACCAACTCCCTAGAGGTCAATTTTTGGCTTTTTGACATCGCTGTCGGGGTGTTCCAGACATGCTTCGGTCTTTGGAAATATCCGGGGTTGACGCCGTTCCTCACCCTGGTCCACGAGTCATGATGACGCTTGGAGGAGATGACAAGAGGAACCATAGGAGCACAACCACGGCTTTCCACGATGTACTCCCGGAGGACCGGAGCCCGCCGTTCACCTCCCGAGCCGGAGTCCTCCTCCTCCCTCCGGACTTCCTGTCCTACTCCCGGGAGGACGAAGCAGGACGCTGAGGCAGCAGCAGACACCATCACCAGTCAGGAGTTCAGACAAGTTCTTCTCTGTTCTCTTGCGATGTCTCCTGAGGTGATTAACCAGATTCCTGTGGAGGAGCTCCAGAATTTGCTACCCGCTGAAGCTCCTCAAACTGCTGCTGTCACGGCTCCTCATTCTCTGTCCTCTGTCACCCTTAACTCTCCGCCGGCCCCGGGAGAGGATTGTCGGATGCAGGAGGAGTCGGAGGTCTCAGAGGAGCCAACCATACGGCATGAGGGTAATCCCAGGTCAAAGCAACGGAAGAGGCCCATCACCTCATCGGCGGCCCAGTGCCGGATGTCAAGCCCGACCGCTGCTGCGGCAAAGCCCCCCTCTGTGCCAGCTGTTGTACCAGAAGGTGCCCTTTCTGCTTCAGCCACAGTCCCCGTTGTTGGGTCGTCCTCCCCAGCTGCCGGAGGGATTGTGTGTGCCACTCCGAACCCGCTCACTCCTGTGCCGTTCGGGCCGGCTCCTCCATCAACCACCAAGGAGCCTAGAAGAACTATAGGCATGGAAAGGGATGACAACACGCCATCGGCAGCAGCCAACATTCAGACCCGGCAGACCAGGCAAGTGTGTTCTCATTGTACCTTAGTCATTAATGACAAGCCTTGTCTGCCCCCCGGGAGAGAGCCTCAGGCTAGGCAGTTGCCTGAGCGCTCTCCCCCTGCTGCACCTATTACAAGCTTTTCTATTTCCTCTGTGTCTCCATCCCCTGCCTCAGAGTGTCCACCAGTCCTGGAGCTCGATCACTGGGGAGGAGGGAATGCGCGGCACTGGAGGACTGCACCCCGCAGAATCTCTACGACCAGCGGAAGAGCGCTGTGGCTGACCTGAAGCTTGTGCCAACAAAAGAGCGTCCCCTAGTTTCAATCTTCTCGGACCCAGTGCCACCCAGGTCTCCACCTCCAGACTTCACGCCAGGAGAGTTACTTGCGTCAGGGGCCTCACTGGAGGAGACCACGACTGCTGAAACCATCACACCTGCTGTGGGGGCTGCCGCAGCAGAGTCATCCCCCAGATCAGATCTCCAGCCGACTGGACCCCGAACATCATTGTTGGCATTGTCGGAGTCCTGGACGGCAGTAGAGCTTGAGCATAGGCAAGTAATCTCTCCTGTAGTTTGCCTATCAATTGTTGAGAAAGCCTGCCTGGCTCCTGCGGAGGAGAGTCGGGTGCAGCCCCCAGCTGCATCTGAAATCCCCTCGCCGGGCTCTGCTGCTGACGGCGACCCTAACCATCTCTCCTCTCCCATCTCCTTCGAGCTCCTTCCTAGGGTTACCGGAGAGGAGCCACCGCAACCTGGGTTGCCCACAGATGACGACGTGGGCCCAGCTGTCCGGGAAGAGGTCGATGGGTGATAGAAAAATTCCATATTATCTACATTATTATTGATATTAATAACGTATTATTATATTTGAGAAGTATCATACCTTTCATACGCCATGTTTAATGTTTATAGGTGCATTCCATGTGGAATAAGTTCATATACTCTTGGCATGTTCCTGTGAGCAATTTCAGCGAGTTCAGACTGAAGATCAGTACAGAATCAGTACATGCGTAAGGAATGATCTAAGCCACTCTTATAATCTCTTTGACATGTCCTGTTTCGGGTCACAGGAATGCACAGGAACTCCTCAGGCTGTATAGATCAGTGGTAGAGATTAGGTATATAGACATTCTGTTAGTTTTATGGACCTTGTGTGCATGATTCTACGACCCCATGGCTCCAGAGTGTCTGTGACATTTTCCCGGATAAGCTTTGATTATCAGGATTGTCCCATTCTGTCCCTTCCCTTATCCTCATCCTCATCCTCCCTCTCCTTTCTCCTACCTATATATATCAGACCTATTACCTATATATATCACCTATATATCACCTACTACCTATATATATCAGACCTAAAGAAATGAATCTTTTAGAGATTCTAGGTGTGTCTGAATGCCATGCCTTGTAATCTCTCCCTCAAGATGGCCATTTGAGGTTAAATAAATGTACATAGATCCAACTTTCCGCCTGATTTTTTGACTTTGAATAATTTAAGCTCAAAATTATTCTAACAACGGAGGTGCAGAACCCGACGGACTGGTGGAACCCGCGCACCCTAATCGCTGGAGTCCTTGATGGCAGGGGAGCCCGAGTTCAGGCAAGTGTGCTCCATTATCTCAGTTATGTCAATGTTGATGTCACATTGCCCGACTCATGGTGAGGAGGGCCCTGGGCAGCTCACCGGACTCTGCCACTGCTGGCAACCCTGACGTGGTCTCTTTCTCTCTCCCTCAGGGATCGGAGCTCCCTGCCGGGGTCACCGGAGAGCAGCCAATACCCCCAGAGGCCACCGAGGATCTGGGCGCCGGGGTTCATGGAGAACCCCACCTCCTCCATTGGGGAGGCCACTGCGGGAGCAATGAGGTCCCCAATGGGGACCACCGCAGGTACAACAGTGCTCCAGCTGGAGTCTACTGCGGGTGCAGCAGAGCTCCTGCCGGAGTCCACCGCAGGTGCAGCCACGTCCCAGACCGGGACCGTCATGGGTGCAGCCACGTCCCAGACCAGGATTGTCACGGGTGCAGCAACGTCCCAGACCGGAACCGTCGCGGGTGCTACGGTCCACCTGCTCCAAGCTTCAGAGGGCAGGGGGGCCCCTATGCCTCAGTTTGGCCACCGAGGTTCCCCGGTGGGTAGGCTGCCTCTCCACCTTCCCCCGCAGTCCTGGTGGCTCCACTACGCTGGTCGGCCACCCGAAAGACTTGGTCTTCGGGTTGAGTAGCCCATCGGCCCGGGCAGGCCTCCGGACGCTGTTCTATGGGCCGCCTGCTGGACATGGGACTTGGGCAGGCCACCCGATCAGTCGCCCCTCGCCATGCCTGGGGCCTGGGACTCAAGTAGACCCCCTGAACTTTGGACTCCTGGGGAGGGGAGTTAGTGTCCTAGGTGGGGGTTGTTAGGAGGGTCACTGTCCTATATTTTGCATATTATTTTTTTGTATTTTTCACCGGTTGCTTCCCTCCTAACCTGTTTTCCCCCACCTCCCACCCTGGGTAATTGTTTGTCTCTGGGGGGAGGGTTCCCTAGTGGTGTTTTTTGGGGTTCAGCTGGTGGTACGGGGGGTGTCTAGTATCCACCACTAGAGGGGGGGGCCCTGTCATGAACCTGGGTTTGGTGGTCCCAAACCCAGTTCTGACACGTGGTTATTTTGGCCTGCTTCCCTATCTGTTTTCCATCAGGTTCTTCAGAGGGTCCTTTGGGTCCTCGCTCCCTGACAGCTTGGGCGTGCCCCCCTCCTCCTGTCAGTATTGCCAGCTGATCCTCATTATGGGTGTTCCACACACTTACACGCACACACTCCATTCATTCTCATTCACACGCTCATACGCTCACTCAAGCACACATGTTGTCAATTATGTCCAGCCCACATATCCTCACACCGGTGGTCTCTTTCCTCATTAGTATTACGATTACTTTAACGCTGTGAGAGTTGAGAGAGATCACTGGAGCATTATATGTGCTTCATTCACGGCAGCGTGTACCTCTGTGAATGTAAGTTGTCATTACCTACGTTTATTTTCAGCCTGACTAAGTTGTCTTCTCTTCCACTTGTTTTAGTTTGTTGGTGTAAGCGGCTGTTCCTGCCTCTTTCCCTCATCCACCGGACTGCATGGACCGCCCCGGATCACTCCAGCTCTGTAAGTCTATGTTTGCCTTTCACCCCATGCCGACAGCAGCCCTGCGGCACTAGGCATTCCTCTTCTCGGGCTGGAGAGCATCCAGGTGGCGTCCCTGTATGTCTGGTGGCCTAAGCTCATCATTTTCACTCTCCGTCCATTGTGGGACTGTTTTCTGGACAAGGTTTGGGGGTTTTTACTAATAAAGTGCACAAATCAATCTCTGCTCGTGGTCTTCTTATTCTGTCCTCTGTGTGCTGCGTAATGGTGCACAAGGATTCATAACAGGAAACCATCTTAAAATCTGATGAGAAAGTAAAAGCAGGGGATAAATAAACTATTTTAAAACCAGTTCAGAAACATTAAAACCAGGATAGAAACCATTTTAAAACTGGATCAGAAATGAGTTGAAAACCAGTTTATAAACTAATTTAAAGCTGGATGAGAAAGCAGTTTAAAACAGAGCAGACACTACCTTAAAGCATGTACAGTATCTCACAAAAATGAGTACACCCCTCACATTTTTGTTAATATTTTATTATATCTTCTATTTTATTATATCTGCACTCAGCTTCTTTGGTCGACCATGGCGAGGCCTGTGCTTAGTGGAACCTGTCTTGTTAAACCGCTGTATGGTCTTGGCCACTGTGCTGCAGCTCAGTTTCAGGGTTTTGGCAATGTTCTTATAGCCTAGGCCATCTTTATGTAGAGCAACAATTCTGTTTTTAGATCATCAGAGAGTTCTTTGCCATGAGGTGCCACGTTGAACTTCCAGTGACCAGTATGAGAGAGTGTGAGAGCGATAACACCAAATTTAACGCACCTGCTCCACATTCACAACTGAAACCTTGTAACACTAACAAGTCACATGACACTGGGGAGGGAAAATGACTACTTGGACACAATTTGGACATTTTCACTTTGGGGTGTACTCACTTTTGTTGCCAGCGGTTTAGACATTAATGGCTGTGTGTTGAGTTATTTTGAGGGGACAGCAAATTTCACTGTTATACAAGCTGTACACCGACTACTTTACATTGTATCAAAGTGTCATATCTTCAGTGTTCATTCATTCATTCATTCATTCATCTTCTTCCGATTAATCCTTTTCGGGTCGCAGGGGCGCTGGAGCCTATCCCAGCATTTTGGGCGAGAGGCAGGGTCCACCCTGGACAGATCGCCAGTCCATCGCAGGGTCAACACAGAGAGACAGACAACCATTCACTCTCAAAGTCATACCTGAGGACAATTTAGATCCCCAGTTTTGATGCCAATTAACCTAACTTGCATGTTTTTGGGCAATGTGGGGAGGAAACCCGGAGAAATCCTGGAGTACCAACCTACGCAGACACGGGGATGAGAACATGCAAACTCCACACAGATCACTGTTGGTCGGGGGCTGGGATCGAACCCAGGATCCCCAGGGCCAAGGGTGAGTTGCTGTGCTGCTGCAGGCCTAAACCGCTCCACATTTATAAAAAACGTGGGGTGTACTCTCTTTTGTGAGATACTGTATATCCTGGATGTTTTTTTTTTAATCAAACACATTTTATTTTGCTTTCTTATACAACACATAACAACAAACAAACACAACACACAAGCCCGAGTTAAAATAATTGATAACAGAATAAATAATACAAACACAGAATTATGACCAGCTGGCCATAGTAATAGTTAATTAAACAAAAAGGGGAGGAAAAAGAAAAGAAAAAAAAAAATCCCAAATAATTATTACAATTGCATCTGTACTCTAAGCATCCTTCCACAGTTCAAATAAGCACATTCTGAAGGCATCATTCCATTTCATCTGCACAACAGAACCCCATCTATATGATATAAAGTCAACATAAGGTATTCACATCCAGTGTATCCTTCCCCTTCATAATAATTTCACATATGTTTACGGACAAGTATTCTATTAAGGGCTGCCAAATATGCATAAAAATGTTATTGTTTCCTTTTAGTATGGCACTAAGCGCTTCCACTGGTAACACTCTGAATATTTCTTTGTACCACTGAGTTACAGTAGGTGGTTTCTCGTGGATCCAATTAAACAGTATACATTTTCTAGCTAAACCTAGGAGTTTATTTAGTAGTTTAGTTTGTTTGGCATTCATGCTACTTTTTTTAGTTGGCAGCCCCAATAGAAACTGGCCCGCATCTTTATGTATCTTACACTTTATCACTGATTTCTTTAGATACATACATCCAGCAATTTTTGGGCAAGACCAAAAACAATGTACATATGTATACATTGTATACATACATACATACATGTATACATATATGTATACATATACACTACCGTTCAAAAGTTTGGGGTCACCCAGACAATTATTTTGTGTTTTCCATGAAAAGTCACACTTATTTACCACCATGAGTTGTAAAATGAATAGAAAATATAGCCAAGACATTGACAAGGTTAGAAATAATGATTTGTATTTGAAATAATAATTTTTTCCAGATACTCAACTGTCACCATGGGTTGAGATGCCGTCTCGGCACTCAGCCCATGTTTTCCCTCATCCCTGCTTCCCATTGAGCAGCGTCTCAGCTGGCCCCCAGCTGGCAGCATTATAGACGGCTGGGGCCAATTAGTCTTCATCAGCTGGGGCGCTGCCAATGAGGATAAATAGGAGCAGCCTCGATGACTCGGGGCTGCGACATAAACACATTGCTAAGCTGAAGCCCCTTCGTCTGGTGTCAGCTTATACTCCTCTTGCAGCATTCCTGTGTTTGTATCCGCTGTGAGGATGTACGTCTTGTTTAACCCCCCACGCCCGGTACGAGCTGCTTACCTCTGCGCTGTGCAACCTGTGAGTGTACGTCTGCATGAGTATCTGTGCTCTCCTCATCCCTTCCCCTTTACCCTGAATAAAATATCACGACTCACTGGCTTGTCCCTGGCTCTGATTGCCCGGCTCCCTAGAGCCGGATATGACATCAACCTGCTCAAAGGAAGGTCAGTTTTATAGCTTCTCTAACCAGCTAAACTCTTTTCAGCTGTGCTAACATGATTGCACAAGGGTTTTCTAATCATCCATTAGCCTTCTGACGCAATGAGCAAACACACTGTACCATTAGAACACTGGAGTGATAGTTGCTGGAAATGGGCCTCTATACACCTATGTAGATATTGCACCAAAAACCAGACATTTGCAGCTAGAATAGTCATTTACCACATTAGCAATGTATATTAGATATTAGAGTGTATTTCTGATTAGTTTAAAGTTATATTCATTGAAAAAAAACAGTGCTTTTCTTTCAAAAATAAGGAAATTTCTAAGTGACCCCAAACTTTTGAACGGTAGTGTATGTATATATATGTACATACATATCCCCGATGTGTTCAATCGGATTACAGATGGAAATTAACGTTATGCTAAATCTGGTACATCCATCTTTTCAAATGTATGACTAATGCCCCTGTACACTGTCCATAAATAAATGAAATGAAATGAAAAAGCCGGATCAGAAAGCAGGAGACAAACTAGACTAGATCTGGTTCAGAATCCAGTTTAAAACCAAAACAAATGAGAAGCCAGTTTTAAACCAGATCAAAACGTAGTTTAAAACATGAAAGTCTGTGGGTTTTTGATTCACTGTTGTATGGCCCTCTAGCAGACGTTAGAGGAACTGCAGTTTTTGACATTTCTCTGTATTTTTAACATTGGATTTTTTTTACCTCCGCCAAGGACGTAATCTAGTCAAGGTGGTTTATCTGTCTGTCTTTTTGCGGGATTATGCAAAAACTACTGCATGGATATGGATGAAATTTTCACCGGAGGTGGTTCTTGGCCTCGAGAGGAGCCCATTACATTTTGGTGATGATCTGAGAACACATACCTCCACCAAGACGTTTATCTTGTCACAGTGTGTTAGCAAGAATCCTCCAAAACTACTGGACAGACTTTGATGCAATTTCTACCAGAACTGGCTCTAGGCCTACACACAAACCCGTTACATTTTGGAGGTGATCCATGAAGGATGGAAGGAACCTTGGCAAAGGTATGAGCTCTCTTAGTGCTTTCCCAGTTTTTTCAGTGTGAACAAACTATATATTGATAAACAGTTAAAACATGTTAATTCTCACCCTTCTGTTGTTAACTTGTGACATAAAAAATTGAGCTAAAACTCAAACTGAGGAGAAACGTCACCACAAATTTTTAAGATTAAAGTTTACCACCAGCTCATGACTGATTAAATCAGCTGAAAACAATTAAAAACAACTAAATACAATCAGTACGAATAATACTGCTGCTGTTGCTGCTACTACTAATAATAAAAATAATTATTCAGAGAAATTAAAAGAGAAAGATGAAGGCTGAGGAACAATAACAGGTGATAGAAACAAAGACTTATGTCTACAGGTGTGGGTCTTTAAAAACCAAAACAGAAATGGCAGCATGCTCTGCTGATGAGTCCGTGTTATTAACGTGTTAGGGACACATGAAAAAACATATGAGCCAGCGTCAGTCCACTCGGTGGGGATTTCACTTCAGACACCTGCTGAGCACACCTGCTCCACTCCGGCTCTCACCTTCAGTCCCACATCTATCAAGGACGTCTAAATCAGGGAAAATATCTGAATCATCAGAGATTAAAACCCTTCTGGAAATCACTGCAGCTGAAAACCAGGGGGAAAAAAAACTACTTTAACATCAGATCTGAAACCAATTTAAAACCATAGGAAACTGATTTAAACCATGATTAGAAACCAGATGAAAAACAGGAGAGAAGCCAGTGTGAAACCAGATCAGAAACCACAAAAAAACAAATCAGAAACCAGTTAAAAAAAAATGAGAGAATCAAATTTAAATCGTAATCAAAAGTAAGTTTAAAAACAAGAACAAAACCAATTTTAACACAAGGTTATAAACAGGAGAGAAACCAGATCTGAAAATTGTTAAAAAACCAGATCAGAAACCAGTTAAAAACCATGAGAGGCACCCTTTAAATCCCGATCAGAAATCACCTTTAAACCAGATCAGAAATCAGATTTAAAACCAGATCAAAAATCAGTATAAAACCAGATTGCAAAGGAGTTTAAAACAACATCAGAAATCGGTTAAAAAACAGATAAGAAACCAGTTAAAAACCATGAGAGACACCCATTTAAATCCTGATTAGAATTAAGTTTAAAATCAGATCAGAAACTGGTTTACATTTTTCTGAAAATCTGTTTTACCAGAAAAAAGTCAAACAGAAATAAGTCCGATGTTTTCATAGCTCTTGTTCCTTTTGAGATTTTTAAAAACATCATCTTTACAAAATGTTACGGCAGCCTTTTCTACATTACCAGACAAAAGCCACAAATTTATGAGTAAAAAAGCAGCAAACTCATGCGGAAAAGTCACAAATTACTGAGCAGCAATGAGTGTTTGTTAAACTGATTTACCTCTGTGTTCAAATACAAAATCAGAAACAATAAAGTTGAGATTTTCAGAGCTTTGATTTAATGGTTGACGATTATTTTAATGCTAATTAAGGTCTTATATGTGGATTAATGCATGGCCGTCCTGCAGTCAGACTGCAGCAGCAGCAGCCCTGAATAAAACATGCAGGATCAATAGGAGTTTACACGTCCGGGACAGTAAAATATGAGCTTTTATAATCCATGAAGGGCCGCGTGTGTTTCCGTATCGAGCCGTTAGAGCCTCCCTCCCTCCATTTTATCACTCTTTACTTTCTCTTTCCAGGTTTTTCCCTCCTCCCCGCAGCCGCACAGACGCTCCGTGCCGCCGGAACCGGCGCGGCCATAAAGCTCAGGTTGTTTTATTGGCCAATGAAAAGGCGGCCGCGCGGCAGGGCAATGCATCTTGGGTAATAGAGTGTGCGTCTGTGGGGAATAAATAAGTCAGAGTGGGATTGAATTAGTGACTAGGAGGAGGAGGGGGAGGGAGAGCGGCTCACACGGAGTCACATAACACCTTCACTGAGCAGAACATCTAGCGTCATGTGGACGTCTACACACACACGAGGGTTTTAGTCACATCTTTTTATGGGTTTTCATCAGTTTTCCCAAATTTGTAACATTTTTGTTCAAAATATGAGAAATCCACCTGTTGTGTTTTTTTTAATCTATTTTTCAGGCATTTTTGTTGTTTCTCCTAAATTAGCTGTTTGTTCTTTGTATTCATTTATTGATATGAGCTGTGGGTTTATGAGCAGAAGACATGCCTGTTCAGAGTCTGCTGCTCTTTTTAGCTCCATCCAGTGAAGCTGAAAGGAGCTCATTCAATTCAACTTTATTTACAGAGCACTATTTCACAACAACAGTCGTCTCATCCCTGCGAGCAGCGCTTGGCGATGGTGGAGAGGGAAGGTCGGGGTCAGGAGATCTGACCACTGATGTGGTCTCAGAAAAATCACTTCTCCTCCCAGACCACCGACCGTGACCTTCAGCACATCCTAGACGGCTCTGCATCTGTGCTTCAGGTCAGGGTCAGAGGTCAGAAGATCTGAACACTCTGGGGTGATTCCATCAGCCCAGAATGATCTACTCCATCATTGATGGTCTGGCTTGTTCTTCCTCTTTTTAAAGTTGAAAGAACGTTTCCCCGACCAGACCATCACTGATGGAGTCGCTCGTTCAGTCTGATGGCATCACCCTGATGGTGCTGCTCAGCTCTCCTGACCTTTGACCTTTGACCGTGAAAATAACCTAGATGCAGACCCTCCTGAGGATCAGTGTGAGGGACTTTGGTAACTGCGGAAGCAACTGCCCAGGACACGCAGCAACTCCTGTGAAGTGCGGACGGATGGACAGATGGACGGATGGACGACGCTCAGTTCAGCTTCACCGGAATGGCCTGAAAATAAATGAGCCACTTTTTGGGGTCATTTTTAACTACACAAATGTTTTTTGTTTGTTTGGTTTTCCTTTAAATTTGTTTTTTAATTGTCTCTTTTTTGTAAATTGTCTTTTTTCCCTGCAGCCTCATGTTGTCTTTTTTAAAATTTATTTGCCTCTAATGATCAGTCATTCTCTTGTTTTTTATCTGAATGTTCAGTTTCTTCTTTACTTTTTTTGTAAATTTATGATTGTTTTGCTGCTGTCATGTTTCCCTAAATTTGTGTTTAACTTTTTTCTTTGTTTTTAAGGTTAATTTTGGGTGTATTTTTGATTTTATTGTAACAGATTATTTTCATTATTTGATCTGTTTCTCTTAGATTTGCAGTTTCTTCTTGATTTCTTGCTAAATCTTCAGCTTTTTTCTGCCTTTTCCTGCTCCTAAACAAACTCTCCAGAGACGTCCATCTAGACCGTGACCCAGGAACTGCAGAACCCTGCTGGGACCATCCTCATCCTCACTTTGTTTTCTGCTGATTTCATTAACAAGGGCTCCACTGCTGCCGCCGCCACCGTGCGTGGGCAGGCGGGCGGCTCGCTGTCTCCTGTTAACCATATCAGAGACTCAGCATCATAATGCGGCACTATTAGAGATAATTACTATAATTGCTGCCATTGACAGGATTAAAGGAACCATCTGAACATCTAAAGAGGGATGCTCTGTTGTCTCATCTTTTGTCGCCGCCGCCGAAGCCATGGAGGACAGCGGAGCAGATACAGGAAGGAGGGAGAACGAGAAAGTGGAATTAATGAGTGTGTAAATGTGATCGCTCCATCTTATTGGTGTAATTAGAGATAATTAAAGGATTAAAGGACATGTGTGGGTGAGATATGAAGGCGTACCCCCCTCCAGGGCTTCAGATGTTCCTGATCTGGACTCTGACATTGTGAGGGTTATAACTGATGACAAAGAATAAATGTTCAGATCTGATATAATAAAGTGGATTAAAGCCCAGGACCAGTTTAGACCGAGCTGATTGGACAACAGGTATTCCAGAAAAATGGATGGAACATCAACGCCATTAACATGGACATGTATCACTTCCCTTTACAGCCTTCCTAACGATCCTGATGAGGTTTAATTACTAGTGTTTACTTACTATAATGTCAGTTTGCTAACGCTACACCGCATACAGAACTTCCTTCACCACAGCACAGCGCTGCTGAAAACCAACCGTCCAAAAATACGCCGTTTATGCTAAGAGTTAGCCTGGCTAGCAGCGTCTCAGTAGCTAGTGTTATAATCCAGACCAGACTGAGACCAGCGTACCGACACCAGAACCTCTGCAGTGTAGTCAGAAATGTTGTCACAAGGTCAAACACCATTAATGGGCGAGTGAGAAAAAAGTTTTCAAATGTATGAGAAAAAAAATTGCAAATTTACAGGAAAAAACTGCAGACTTTAAAAAAAGGTGCACATTTATAGGAAAAAGTAGCAAATTCACAAGAAAATATTGATGACAAAAAAGTTTTAATTTTTTGTGAAAAAAACTGCAACTTTATGAGATAAAAGTTGCAAATTAAACAACAAAGAAACAGTTGAGAGGATTGATTTTTTTTTTTTTTTTTGCAAATTTATAAAAAATGAACAATAATGGAAGTTTATAAGGACAAAATTTGCAAATTTTACAAAAAAAAAAAATCCAAATTTTGTTTCATATTTAATGCGATTCAAAAAGTAAGACAAATACCTGGATGATGAAATACAAAGACACTTAATTAAAAACCGTGTGGCTATTTTCTAGCGTAAACATGAAGTTTCCGTGGTGATTTTGGAGCCTGGACTGACCTCGTAGAGTGTGATCACCCCGTTGGTCTCGTTGGGAGTTTTCCACTGAAGGAAGATCTTTTCCTCGTACGGCGTGTTCTGGAGAGACTCCATCGGCACCGACCCGGGAACTGCAGCGGGAAGAGACCCGAGAAAACACACGTTATCCAGAGAGCACATCACACTGACCAAGAAATGGCTAAACTCAACTTAAATTGACACATTTTCCTGTTTCCGACCCTCTGACCACCAGCGTGTTCAGTTTAGTAGAACTTGGCCACAAAGTCAGATTTGTTATTCAGCAATGCCCCCAACTGAGAGAACAAACAGAGAAGAAAAGTTTGTGTAGAGCCCCCATTATCTCCATATAATGGCTCCACTGTGAGGAAATCTTTACATCTCTGCACCAGTAAATCAAAGTGAAGCAGAATTTAATTTTTAAAGCAAAGAGACTCATCACATCTCACTTCCTCTGATGTTATTATCTGAGAGCAGACGTTCCACTGCTCTGTGAGAGATTAAATTATCTCACATTTAATCCTGTTTTCAGACAGAGAAAGAGCTGCCCATCGATCCGCCACGCTCACACATCACATTTATTATTTATGCTTTTATTGTGAAAAGTTCTGACTGACGGTCTGAAAGTCAGGAACAATCTTCAGCTTTAAACTTTGCTGTGACTGTAATGGAGAACAAAAGAGAATCTGAATTGTTTTGATTCCTCACTACCTTTTTTTTTTTTGGTCGTTATCGCCGTCTAATTTAGGCTAAAAACTCCACGTTCTCTTCAGGTTTTTAAAGCAGTCATTTACTGCACTTTTTACACATTTCAACAGCTCACTCATGTCTTAATGAAGTGCTTGTGATATATTTTGTTCACATTTTCTTTATTTTTTAATTATTGAAGCAAATTTGGTTTTTATTTTTTTTTTTGCTTTCTTCAGACGCTCTGATTTACAGCCTGTCACTTTAAGAAACAGATTTCAGCTGTTCGACTCCGCCCTCCCTCTTACATCAGCAGCTTTATGTTCTGCCACCGGCTCCTTCCAGCTTGGATGAGCAGCGCTGGTTCACCGATCTGCAGTCGTTTGTGCATCTTGCGTCATCCTGGCCGACCCAACAACCCCACCGAGACGCCACATTAAATCGCCAGCACCGCGCACTCCACCGATCATCGAAACCCGAGGCGAGCTACAGAGCTATGGGATCTCAGAGGGCAGTGTGGCTCTGTGGAAGTCCGCTCTGCTCTCACAGCTAGCTGAAAGCTGAAGCAACTACTGCCTGCGAGAGCAGAGCGGATCCACGGAGGAGGACAGTGGGGTTGCCGGGCGTGAGAGCAAGCAGCATCTGGGCCCGGGACATTTTAATTGTAGGGAGCCATGATTCCGCGGCACATCGCACGTACTGGTGTTATGCCGATAACTCCCCCACCAACCCGGGGTAGTTCTTGGCATGACAGCAGCCAGTAGCCCTGATCCCGGGCCATAAAAGCGACCGGTGTGCCGCGGCAGGCGATCTGCCACGGAAGCACAATGAAACCACTCAGAGATGGGCGGAGTGAACCAGGTGGTAACAGGGATGGCCATTAGGGTGACTAAGATCTGAGGAAAATAACAATATAAGCCGCGCTTACAGCGAGTGTTCTGATAACAGAGTTAGCTAGTGGGCTAATAGCTCAGGGGCTAATAGGCTACCTTTAGCCACCACTTTGTTTTCATGATGGACAGCTAGGCAGGCCAATAACAAAGCAGTGGGTGGGTCTTTCGGAAGGCAGTGGGTGGGCTTTTTCAAGACTTGATGCAGGAAACGTACCCAGAAGAGTCAAAAAATGATTTGGGTAGCTACTCTGACAAAAAACGAGATAAAGACAGTGTACTTTTTTCAGATCGTTGATTGTTTGGAAAATTTGTGGCTAGTTATGTGGCCAGTTAACACATTTGAGACAGTTAAAACCTAAAAACACACCATTTTTTTTCAGTCAATGACCCCTTTAAGGACATTTATACTTCCATTTTTCAACTCCAAAATTCAGTTTTTATGCTATCACTGCTTAGCTTTAAGCTATTTTAGCTATTAAAGCTAACATGATTGAGATAATTTTCTTAAATTTTAAACTGTTTTTATCCCCAGCATCACTTACACATCAGGCCAACATTGGCAAGTTCACATCTGGAATACATCTTATAGAGGGTGTTTGCTCATTGGCTAGACATAGGCTAGACGTCGGCGTAATGCCGGCATCTAGCCTATGTCTAGCCAACGATATTCCCAATAACAGGTTTGTATGTTGGCCAACATTGAGCTGATGTTGGGCCAATGTTGTGGCTGATGTATGTGTGCGGTTGTGTAAGGTTAGGCTATTGTAGCCTTTAAGCTAGCATTTTTTTTTTTTTCAAATTTAAGTTTTGATTCAGCATTCTTATGCCCTTTTTTAGTTTTAAAGCTAGCATTTTAAAGCTAACTTTCTTCAAATTAAACCCTTTCATTTTTATGCAAACATAAATTTAGGACATTTTAGCCTCTAAGTTAGCTTTAAGCTGCATTTTAGCTTCTCAGTTAACGCTGATGAATTTTCAGCCATTTCCACTTTTACTGCAGGTTAACAATGGCACACTTTATTCAGCTTTCATCCATTCTAGCTTTTAAACTAACACATTTTAGTCCTTTTTATTCATCATATCAGAAAAATATGTTTACCTAAAAATATTTACACTGAATTTTATTCAGGAAATTCATATTTTCTAGTTAACTTTACCTGTCTTTTAATGTTAATGATAATTAAAGTAAAAAAAAATAAAAAATATTATATTGTGATATTAAGCTATGACATTTTATTCTGAAGTTACAGTTTATGTTGGTGACACTTAACACTTCACAGGACATTTTTTGAACAGAAAATCCAAAGAAATCAGAATCAAATTCATCATTCACCAGAATCTTAAATAATAATAATAATAAATACATACATACAGTACATACATACATACATAAATAAAAACAAATGAAAGAAACTTTTTTTATCAGTCAGTCAAGGTTTTATCTCAGTTATTCCCTAATTTAATATTGGTGAGTTAGACTCAGGGTTAATTCTTCTATTCTAATTCTAAAAGATAATTACTGAAACACCTCAGGTTTGTTATTTTCTTGGATCAACTTTTTATTTTATTTATTTTAAATGTGGAGATTACCCTCGCTGATTAATCTGACAGAAAAAAAGTTAAACTGCTGAGAATAAAAATCAGAAATCTGAGCTTATTTTTTTTAAATGTATGAACACAGCTTTATGTATATTTACAATTATCAAACATTTGTGTTTCAGCAGCAAGTCAGAGAGAGGATGAGTGTGAAATCTACCCAGTAAAAGCAGCATGTTTTTATGTGTCACATCTTCATGAGGGCGAACAGAGAAGGTGTCAGACGTCTCATCTGAGAGCGAAGCTGCCGTCAAACATGCTGACTCACACCCTTACACACGTGTTACACACAACACACACACACACACACACACACACAAACACACACACACACACTCCAGACATGTGAACGATGACAAAAGTGTGAACGGTAACACGGTGAAGGGTGTGGATGGTTGTAAATGCTAAAGGTAGACAGACGGAGCCCAGGGGGACGCCCCACTGCAAACTCTGATGGTGTTGGTGAGGGTTAGGATGCTGAAGTGTGTGGCTGTGTGTGACTGTGTAGTTGTGGTGAGCACACTAAAGAGCATGTGCACAGCCTCAGCCTCACAACAAACACATCCCACCACCACAAACCAGCTCAAACTGATCAAAAATGTTTTGCTATTAGCAGGAGTTTCGCCGTTTCACCGACATGTCACCAAACCACTGCTGCAGTGGTGGGAAAACATTTGAAACAGTCCCCATGATGCCCTTCCTCCACATACAAACACAGCTCCCACAGGTGTTAATTACACACTTTGGTCAAAATGCCTCAGGGATTAAATACTACAGCACCACTGCCCCCCACCCCCACCCCACAGCTGAAGGATCCTTCGTCAGAATCGTCCATTTAAGTGCAGATTTTCAACATGTTAACGAGCCTCTCTCTGTCATTATCTACTGCCATACGGAGGCTAACAGCTAACATTTTCATTCATTCATTGTTTTGTCTGTTATGGATAAACAGTCTGAATCAGATTATTCTGCAAGCGTCATTAGGGCAACATATTTAAATTTCAGAGCACATGTAATAATGAATAAAATGTTAGTGTGTTTAATAAGTCAATTTTCTTCACCGCTGTTTTCGGGTTTTTCTGCATCATAAAAACAGGATTAATGTTGGGGGGTTTTTTTACATTTACACCACATGTCCACACAGTGAGACATGTAGGAAATATTCAGGAGTTAGACAGTAGAGTGTCTCTGACTTTATGTAATACTGCAGCTGACTACTAGTAACTAGGAGGTGATTAGTTATGTTTTAACAAGGGGGTGGGCAGGTACAGATATATATAAATGCAAATTAGGTACACATTTGAATATTATTATTAATTAATTTTAATAGTATATTCATTGTTAGTATTATTTTATATAACATCCATCCATCCATCCATCCATCTTCTACCGCTTTTCCGGAGGTCCGGGTCGCGGAGGCAGCAGTTCAAGCAGAGAAGCCCAGGCTTCCCTCTCCCCAGCCACCTGCTCCAGCTCTTCAGAGGGGATACCAAGGCGTTCCCAGACTAGCTGGGAGACATAGTCTCTCCACCGAGTCCTGGGTCTGCCCCGGGGTCTCCTCCCAGTGGGACGTGCCTGAAACACCTCAAGTGGGAGGTGTCCAGGAGGCATCCTAATCAGATGCCCATACCACCTCAACTGACTCCTTTCAATGTGGAGGAGCAGCGGTTCTACTCTGAGCCTCTCCCGGATGACTGAGCTCCTCACCCTATCTCTGAGGGTGAGTCCAGCAATCCTACGGAGAAAGCTCATTTCAGCCGCTTGTATCCGCGATCTCGTTCTTTCGGTCATTACCCAAAGCTCGTGACCATAGGTGAGAGTAGGAACGTAGATTGACTGGTAAATCGACAGCTTTGCCTTAGAACTAAGCTCCCTCTTCACCACAACAGACCGGTACAACGTCCGCATCACTGCAGATGCTGCTCCAATCCGTCTGTCGATCTCTCGCTCCATTTTCCCCTCACTCGTGAACAAGACCCCAAGATACTTAAACTCCTCCACTTGGGGCAGGAGCCTGTCCCCAACACGGAGAGGACAATCCACCTTTTTCCGGCTGAGGACCATGGACTCGGACTTGGAGGTGCTGATTCTCATCCCAGCCGCTTCACACTCAGCGGCAAACCGTCCCAGCAAGAGCTGTAGGTCATTGCTGGATGAAGCCAACAGGACAACATCATCTGCAAACAACAGAGATGAGATCCTGTGGTCACCAAGCATGACACCCTCCATTCCCTGGCTGCGCCTAGAAATCCTGTCCATAAAAATTATGAACAGGACCGGTGACAAAGGGCAGCCCTGGCGGAGTCCAACTCTCACTGGGAATGACTCCGACCGAGTGTTGGCAATGCGAACTAAACTCTCACAACGGTCGTACAGAGACCGAATAGCTCGTAACAACAAGCCCGATACCCCATACTCCCGAAGCACCCCCCACAAAAATCCACGAGGGACGCGGTCAAATGCCTTCTCCAAGTCCACAAAACACATGTAAACTGGTTGGGCAAACTCCCACGAACCCTCAAGAATTCTCGAGAGGGTAAAGAGCTGGTCCGATGTGCCACGGCCAGGACGAAAACCACATTGCTCCTCCTGAATCCGAGGTTCGACCAACGGCCGGACTCTCCTCTCCAGTACCTTGGCATAGACCTTCCCAGGGAGGCTGAGGAGTGTGATCCCTCTAAAGTTGGAGCACACCCTCCGGTCCCCTTTTTTGAAGAGAGGAACCACCACCCCGGTTTGCCATGCCAAAGGCACTGCCCCCGACCTCCACGCAATGTTGCAGAGGCGTGTCAACCATGACAACCCAACAACATCCAGGGCCTTGAGGTACTCGGGGCGAATCTCGTCCACCCCCGGGGCCCGGCCACCAAGGAGATTTTTAACCACCTTGGCGACCTCAGCCCCTGTGATAGGCGAGTCATCCCCCTCGTCCCCAAACCCTGCTTCCTCTGTGGAAGGCGTATCAGTGGGATTGAGGAGATCCTCGAAGTATTCCTTCCACCGCCCGACGATATCCCCAGTTGAAGTCAACAGTGTCCCATCCGCACCATACACAGTGTGGACGGGGAGCTGCTTTCCCCTCCTGAGCCGCCGAACAGTTTGCCAGAATCTCTTTGAAGCCGACCGAAAGTCTTGTTCCATGGCCTCACCGAACTCCTCCCATACCCGGGTTTTTGCTTCAGCAACCACCCGAGCTGCACTCCGCTTGGCCTGCCGGTACACCTCAGCTGCTTCGGGAGTCCCACAAGCCAACCAAGCTTGATAGGACTCCTTCTTCAGCTTAATGGCCCCCCTCACCACTGGTGTCCACCACTTGGTTCGGGGGTTGCCACCACGAGATGCACCGACCACCTTGCGGCCGCAGCTCTGGGCTGCCGCTTCAACAACAGAGGTGGAGAACATGGCCCATTCAGACTCCATGTCTCCAGACTCCCTCGGAATGTGGTTGAAGTTCTTCCGGAGGTGGGAGTTGAAGACCTCCCGGACAGGGGCCTCAGCCAGACGCTCCCAGCACACCCTCACTATACGTTTGGGTCTACCAGGTCTGAATGGCTTCCTCCCCTGCCATCGGATCCAACTCACCACCAGGTGGTGATCAGTTGACAGCTCTGCACCTCTCTTTACTCGGGTGTCCAAGACATACGGTCGCAGGTCTGATGATACGATAACAAAATCGATCATCGACCTGCGGCCTAGGGTGTCCTGGTGCCAGGTGCACATATGGACACCCTTATGCTTGAACATGGTGTTCATTATAGACAGACTGTGGTTAGCACAGAAGTCCAATAACTGAACACCACTCGGGTTCAGATCGGGCAGGCCGTTCCTCCCAATCACCATATGAATCCCAATAAACATATAATAGCTATATGTTTTATATAACATATAGCTATTATATTATTAGTCTTATTTAATTAAGGAAGAAGAATCCAACTTTTATTGTAATTCAGTCCATACAGCCAATCATGTAAAGTAGAACGGAATTACGTTTCTCCTATCTAGAATAAGAGGGGCTGCTGCCATGTAGGCACCACCGCAAACAGCTTTTTTCTTCCTCCACTCTATTATGCTGAGCACCAAGCTAGAAGGCAGAAAGTACAATTTTTGTACTGTATCGTCTTTGGTATCACCCAGATGGGACTTGAACCCCCAACCTCTCGGGTGTGGGGCGGATGATCTATCAACTAGGCCACCACTCAGGTTGAAAATTTAAGAAGTTGTGAAATACAATTTAACTACACAGAATAAAAATAGAATAGAATAGAATAAGCTTTATTGTCATTGTACAAAATAACAACAATAACTTTAACAATAACAAAATAACCCGGCACCCAGATAAGCATTGTAAATGTTTGAGAAAAAAAGTCACACATCTATGAAAAAAGCAGCAAATTTAAAGGAAAAAAAATGCAAATTTATTAGAAAAATGTTAAAAATTGACAGGATAAAAGTTACAAATTTAAAAGAATGAAGTTGCAATTTTATGAGAAGAAAGTTGCAAATCTACAACAAAAAATCTGAAAATTCATGTGAAAAAATCTGCAAATTTGTAAGAAAAAATTGCAAATTTATGGAAAAATGCTGTACATTTTTGAGAAAAGAAATCACAAATTTATGAGAAAAAAGTTGCAAATCTCCGAGAAGAAAGTTGAACATTCACAGAAAAAAAAAAAACCTGCAAATCTGCAAGGAAAAAAATGCATATTTCTGAGAAAAAGTTGCACATTTTTGAATAAAAAGTTGAAACGTACAGAAAAAGTCACAAATTTATGAGAATAATGTTATGTTCTAGGCATGGTTTGCGATCATGCCCACACTTTGAGTTTATTTTGATGTTATTGTGTCTTCCCTGGTTATTATTATTTGCATTATATGCCCTTTGTGTTTCCCCTGGTTCCCGTGATTGCCTTCTGTGTATTGTATTATAGCTATTGTCTTCTCTGTTTCCCCTGGTTGGAGCTGCCCTACACCTTGTGAATGGTAAAGTGACAAGCCGATACTTCCTGAATAACATCATTAATCCAGTCATTGTTCCCCTGCATGAACAACACAGGCCTAATTTCATCTTCATGGACAACAATGCTCCAGCTCATTGAGGTCGCATCATTAGGGAACAGCTGCTGGAGGCCGGGGTACCTCACAAGGAGTGGCCTGCGCTTTCTCCAGACCTGAATCCCATAGAAAACCTATGGGATCAGCTGAGTCGCCGTGTAGAGGCTTGTAACCCTGCACCCCACAACCTCAATGACCTGAGGGCCACCCTTCAAGAAGAGTGGAATGCCATGCCTCAGCGGACAATAAGTCAACTTGTGAAAAGCATGAAATGTCATTGTCAAGCTGTAATTGATGCTCAAGGGCACATGACAAGTTATTGAGGCACTGACATTTTTTGTTGTGGTATACCCAACACTGTTATTGGCTTTTGTTTTGAGATGAGGAAATCACCATTGCATGCTGCTACTTAAAAGCCCTACTTTTGTCATGGTCCGCTCTGCTCATCACCATCAGCTGCACTCGCACCTGATCCTCATCAGGCACCGCCTATATCTACCGCTCTGCCCTTTGGGTTAGTGCGGAGATGTCTCACTGTGCTCCAGGAGAGCTTCATCACCCTTCCCTGCCTTCTTTCTACACTAGAGCCAGCACTCGTCTTCTGCTTCGTCCAAGGAGCCATCCAGCCTGCCACGTAAGCGCTCATTCCTACTCACCTTGTGAATCAGTTCCCCTGTGCACAGGCGGCGTCCTTGGCGGCGGATTCCCAGCCTTCTCCTCCCAGGCGGCGGACTATTCATCCTGCCAACTCACCACCACCAGCACGTCTGCTCACCTGCCGGAGTCACTCCACCACCTGAAGGGCACTGTCTTCCTGGCCACAGCTGTCACGCTGAACTGGAGCTTGCCACCATCTGTTCCAACAGTAAGTTCAGTGTAATTGTTAAACTCCAAAAGTGACGCCCAGTAATTCCCTCTCCTTGTGTGCCTCCAGGGTTGCCAGGCTGTACGGTGTCTCGCTCAGTTCCCAGCAGTTCCAGACTACATTCACACCACACTCACACTACTTGGTTGTTAATAAACTTGATTGTATCGATTCGGAGTCTGTGTGTTGTCACTGGGTCATTGAACTATGTCAACTTTAATGATATAATATCACTGTAGCATGAACTTTTTACATTTTCCATAAATTTCACCCAAAAGCTAAATATCCCTAACTTTTTGTGAGTCTTAGGTGAGTCTTTGTTCATTGATCGTTTTGAAGTCATCGTCGTTCTTCCCCCAGTGTCCCATGTGTCTTCTGTGAGTGTTTTTTGCCAGTTTGTTATCTTTGGTTCTTAGCCCCCGTGTTGTCTTTTATTTTGAGTTTTGGTAATAAATCCTTTTGCACCTACGTCCTGCCTGCTACCTTGGGTCTTATTTAAAACCTCATCTGCCTCTCAAAGCAGATTTATGACAAATAAAGCTGCAGATTTATGAGAAAAAAGTCAAAAATTTATGAGAAAAAGTTGCAAATCTATGAGAAAGAAAAAAAATGCTGAAAATTCAAAGGAAAAAAGTGCAAATTTACAAGAAAAAAAAATGCAAATTTATGGAAAAAAGTTGCACATTTTCTGCGATGGACTGGCAGTCTATCCAGGGTGTACCCTGTCTCTCATCCAAAAATGCTAATAGGTTCCAGCCCCCCCCCCCCCATGACCCAAAAAGTTGCACTTTTTTAAGAAAAAAGTCACAAATTTATGACAATAAAGTTGTAGAGGTTAAAAATCTACAATTTTTTTCATAAATTCTTTCTCATCCTCTCAACAAGTTTCTGCATTTTTATAATAATTTATGCCACGAACGGCTATATTTCCTCTCTCTCAGTCTTACTGCAGATCATTTTCCCTCTTATAACTTCCTGTGTTTGGTCCGAAAGTCTGAACCTTTCTGAAAACTGTTTTCACACTCTAAGCAAACTGGACCAAGCTTCAGTTTGATCCGGACCAAGTCCACCTGTTTTTGTCTGACCAGATTTCTTCTCTTTGGTCTGGACCATCGTTCAGGGTAGGTTCAACACCTAAAACTTTGGTGTGAACCAAAGTCTGGACCAAACAGGTTAGGTGTGAAAACTAAAACCGGCTGAATGTGAAGAACTAAAAGTCCAAATGAAGTGTTGGGGTGTAGTAACAAAAGAAACAACCCAGGATGAGGTGGCGTGTTGAAGAGCGCCAAGGTTGGACTATAATAAAGTATAAAACGAACTGTATGATGCAGTGCTGATAGATGATCACTATAGAATCAGAGCGTGACTCCCAGGGTTTCTGATCTTTTTGCTCTCTGAGAGACTTCCCATCATGCTCTGCTCTCTGACCTGCACTCTAAGAGCCTGCTGGCTGTGGTCGGAGCTGCAGATGGAGGAATCGAGCTGCTGTGGGTTCAACGTCAGTTAAATTGCTGGCAGAATAACACGGAAAAGGAGCACGAGCCCAGTGGGAAGCTTTTATGGGAGCTCAGCCTGAAAACAGCTCACAGAATAAAGAAAGCGTTCAACCGTTTAGTGGCTAAATTGACTCCAACAAAGATGGACGTGCTGCCATCTTCCTTTCACAGCGTCTGTGTGAGAGTGGTGCCGGTGACCTCCACTTTAAAAGGCTGGGGGTGGGTGGGGGGTACTTTTTTTATTTATTAAATCACAAAGCTGCCAGTTTTTCACACTTTATTTTTGATACTTAAGAACATTTTAGTCAATATTCTAATTTATACCTGAGTGATTATGATCACAGTGAAGCACAACTTCAGGGTTCACGCAGCTGTGACCAACTTAAATTTAACTCAAATATAACAAATATAATTGAAAAAAATAAATATTTATGTCAAAAAATAACTCATTTATCAGACAAAAAGTCTACATTGGAAAAAAAAAACTAATTTATGCACAAAAAAGTTGCAAATTTATGAGAGAATAGTTTAAATTTATGTGAAAAGGCATATATTAGGAAAAAGTGAAATTATTAGAGAAAGTAGAAAAATTAGGAGAAAGAAGTTCCAACTTAACATGATATAAAAAAAAATCAACATTTTATGAGGACAAAAGGCAGATGAGAAAAGTTATATTTGATAGAGATAATTTAAATGGAAAGAGTGAATTTTTGGTGAATATTCTCTTCGGGTGTTACTGGATCTGTTGTTACAAAGGCTGACAGAGTGGTGGGGATTTCTGAGAAAGCCGTAGAGTGATTTTCCTCTGTCTGTGGCTGTCGGCCGTCATACCATATCTCTGAGTCTGCTGCTCTGACTTGTGGGGTGCATCAGGGTTCTGTTCTGGGTCCCATTTTATTTGCTCTATATACATGTTTCCTCTAGGCTCCATTATCTGCAGTTTTCAAGGTGTGTCTCATCACTGTTATGCAGATGATATTCAGTTGTATCTATCTTTTAAACCAGACTATACTGACAGTTTTAAAGGAGTCATTGCCTGAAAAATGGTGTGTTTGTAGGTTTTAACTGTCTGAATTGGTTTACTGGTCACCTAATTATACCAAAGTTTTCAAAACAATCAATTCTCTTAAAAACATACACACACAGAGCCTTTATCTCGTTTTTCTCTCCCAGAAACATTTTTGACTTTTTTGTGGAAATCGTATGTGCCACGTTTTGAAAAAGCCAACCCACTGCTATCCTTGAGACCAGCCCACTGCTCTATTATTGGCCCGCCTAGCTGTCTGTCATATATATGGAAGTGGTGCTAAATATAGCCTATTAGCCCCCAAGCCAACCCTAGTAACAGGAAGTTTGAACCAAGCGTGGCTCATATTGTTATTTTCTTCAGATCTTAGTCACCCTAATAACCATCCCTGTTACCACATGGTTCACCGGTCCACAGTCCAGAATGTGCCTTGCGTCGCTCCGGCCCGTCTCCCGGTGGTTTCGTCAGCATGCCAGTCATGTGACACTGAGATCCAGCAGCCCCAGGCAGCATTCCCGAGTTGGGGAAGCTGCCTGCCCCGGCACCCAGGACGTGGCACAGGCAGTTGCCGCGACCTGGGATGCTGCCTGGAGCTGCTTGCTCAACTCCCTCACCATCCTCCGGACACACTCTCATGGGTATCATGGAGGAGTGACTTCATGACGGGGCAGACTTCCCCCCAGCTGCCCATGGGAGAGGAGTAGAGTACTGTGGAGCGAGACATTGCCCACTGAGATCCCGCGACTCAGTTAACGGCATCGGTTTGTGGCAATTGGTGGAGCACGTGGTGTTGGCGATTTAATGTGGCGTCTCGGCGGGGTTGTTGGGTGGGCCGGGATGACGCGAGATGCACAAACGACTGCGGATCAGTGAACCAGCATTGCTCACCCAAGCTGGGAGGGGCCAGTGGCAGAACACTGGCAAAAATCTACTCAGCTAATGACTAACTGACATAAGAAGGAGGGCGGAGTCGAACAGCTGAATTCTGTTTCTTAAAGGGACAGGCTATAAATCAGAGTGCTTGTAGAAAGCCAAGAAAAATAAAAAACAAATTTGCTTCAATAATTAAAAAAAAATAAGAAAATTTGAACAAAATATGTCTCAAACATCTCATTAAGACATGAGTGAGCTGTTAAAATGTGTAAGAAGTGTAGTCAATGACCCCTTTAAAATCCTTCATGACTGAGGTCCTCATTGATGCTCCTAGATATAGTTACGGTGGTTATCATTATTGGGTCATGATGCTCAGGTAATGATCCTGTCATGTCACTCCTGTTCTGGCCTCCTTACACAGGCTTCCTGATTGCATGTCACCTAATTTATGTGGTTTATATTTTTATTGACTCTATTATTTCCTTTCATTTATTCTATTTTATTATGCCTAAAACACTGCAGGTTGTCTGCAGGCACTTCCAGTTATTTTTTTCTTTCTCAGAATATGAGCTGTTCCCAGTAGGCTTGCTTTCTGGATTGTTTTAAATGATAAGTCGATTCCCAAATATGACAAGAAATGTTTGTGTCATGATTCAGAACAGGATTAGACACAAACACAGAGCCGCCAGAACAATCGATCAGACTCAGATGAAAAGTTTCACAAGTTTATTGAAAACACAACAGAAAATAAAAGTGCATAAACTAAAGAAAACGGAACACAAAAACGGCAACTTAAATTTCCAACAAGACATGCGCCCCCTGGAGCGCACGTAGCCTACGGGAGAGAGCACACAGAGGTCATTAGGGACAGATTCTCCAAAGGGAGAATAATGCGGGAAAGCACACTTACTACGAGAGCAGCAGAGTCCAGCAGGGGACTCCTGCAAGGATCAGGGGACAGGGGGAAGGCAGAGACCTGGGTGGACATCGTGGATCTTCCTGGTCAGGCGAGCGTGATCAGCTACGGAGACATACCTGCAGGTGGCAGCAACCCAGACGATCCAGCGATGACCTCTCCACATGCTGGATCTTAAATATGCTGGCTAATCAGATGCAGCAGGTGTGTAATCACACAGGTGTGTCTAATCTTCCGGAGCTGGGAAGGGAGGGGGAACACGCTGGCCTGATCGTCACAGTTTGTGCCTATTATTATTATTTTTTTCTCATAAATTTGTAAGTTTTTTTCTGAAAAATCTGTGACATTTGTTCTCATACATTTGCAACTTTTCAACATACATTTGCAGCAGCTCATCTGGATTCTGGTTAAACTTTTATTCTGTGTAATTAAAATGTAACTTGCGACTTTTTTAATTTTTCAATTGGCATCTTTTATCATATCTTTGTACTTTTATTCTTGAAATTTATGTATTTCTACCTCATGATAAACAAGTGAATACCCACCATCTCCTTTGTTAAAAAATAGATCACCTGCTGAACCCACTAATGAATGTGAGGACTGGAAAACTGATACTGGTTGATCTGCAGCTGTTGGACATAAACACACAATGAAACACACACACGCACACTCACACACACACACACACACACACACACACACACGGTGGTGGTGATGTCAGCGTCTGAACAGCAGAATGAACGACTGAACAAAGAAATGCAATTATACAGAGACAATTATACTCAGCACCTTATCACTCACTGAGGGTGTGCATATGCGAGTGCATGTACATGTGTGCGTGTGCACGTGTGACAGGAGAAAACAGTTGATAGTAGACGACAACTGCGGCATTAACACATTCATCGCAACTTCATTAAGTCCCATCCTGCACACTCTCTCTAATAACGTTCATGCGTGTGACATTAATCTGTCCTCCATCCTGCTGCTGCTACTCACTACTTTGTTTTTATGCTAATTTTGACTTTTTCCTCTATGACTGCTTCACAGACACTAATTAAAAACTGATTTGGGGGGGATTATTTTCACACATTTGAACCTGATGCAGTTTCTAACAAATTAAAAATTTAGTGTGGCTGTTTTAGGCGACAAAATGACTAAGTTCACGTAAAATCATCATCATTCATCTAGCGTCTACCACCTACCCAGGTCAGGTTAACAACGTATCCTCCACACACACTGAAAAAATGTCAGAGCAGAGCTGTGTCTACACCAGACAAGAGTTGAAGAACTTCTCAGAATCTACTTTAGACCAGAGTTAAGTCACTCCTCAGAATTGACGCCAAATCAGAATTAAATCACTGCTCAATATTTACTTCAAACCACAGATAACTAACTCCTCAGAATCTAAACTAGACCAGAGTTAAATCATTCCTCAGAAATTACTTCAGACCAGAGTTACAGTGGATATAAAAAGTCTACACACCCCTGTTAAAATGCCAGGTTTTTGTGATGTAAAGAAATAAGACCAGGAGAAATCATTTCAAAACATTTTCCACCATTAATGTGACCTATAACCTGTACAACCCAATTGAAAAACAAACTGAAATCATTTAAGGGGAAAAATAAAAAAAAAAAAAAAATTACAATAGCCTGGTTGCATAAATATGCACACCCTTAAACTAATACTTTGTTGCAGCACATTTAGCTTTTATTACAACACTCAGTCTTTTTGGGTAGGAGTCTATCAGCTTGGCACATCTTGATGTGGCAATATTTGCCCACTCTTCTTTGCAAAAACGCTCCAAATCTGTCAGATTGTGAGGGCACCTCCTGTGCACAGCCCTCTTCAGATCACCCCACAGATGTTTGATCAGATTCAGGTCTGGACTCTGGCTGGGCCATTCCAAAACCATAATCTTCTTCTGGTGAAGCCATTCTTTTGTTGATTTGGGTGTGTGCTTTGGGTCATTGTCGTGCTGAAAAATGAAGTTCCTCTTCATCTTCAGCTTTCTAGTAGAAGCCTGAAGGTTTTGTGCCAACACTGACCGGTATTTGGAACTGTTCATAATTCCCTCCACCTTGACTAAGGCCCCAGTTCCAGATGAACAAAAATAGCTGCAAAGAATGATGGTACCACCACCATGCTTCACTGTAGGTATGGTGTTCTTTTAGTGATGAACAGTGTTGTGTTTGCACCAAATATACCTTTTGGAATTATGGCCAAAAAGCTCAACCTTGGTTTCTTCAGTACATAACACATTTTTCCACATGCGTTTGGGAGATTTCAAATGTGTTTTTGCAAAATGTAGGAAGACTTTTTCTTCGTAAGATAAGGCTTCCATCTTGCCAGCCTACTCCATAGCCCAGACATATGAAGAAGATGGGAGATTGTTGTCACATGCCCTAAACAGCCAGTACTTGCCAGAAATTCCTGCAGCTCCTTCATTGTTGCAGTCGGCCTCTTGGCAGCCTCCCTGACCAGTTTTTTTTTTTTTTTTCCTCTTTTCATCAACTTTGGAGGAATGTCCAGTTCTTGGTAATGTCACTGTTGTGCCATATTTTTTCCACTTGATGATGACTGTCTTCATTGTGTTCCATGGTATATTTAATGCCTTGGAAATTCTTTTGTACCCTTCTCCTGACTGATACCTTTGAACAATGAGATCCTTCTGATGTTTTGAAAGCTCTCTGTGGACGATGGCTTGTGGTGTAAGATGTGACTACAAAAATGTCAGGAAAAGCCTACTAGAACAGCTGAACTTTATTTGGAGTTAATCAGAAGCACTTTAAATGGTGGCAGGTGTGCTTACTCCCATTTAACATGAGTTTGAATGTGATTGGTTAATTCTGAACACAGCCACATGCCCAGTTATAACAGGCTGTGCATATTTATACAGCCAGGTTATTTAAAGTTTTTATTTTTTTATTTTTTCCCTTTAAAGATTTCAGTTTGTTTTTTAATTGGGTTGTACAAACATTTGAATAGGGGTGTGTAGACTTTTATATCCACTGTAAATCACTCCTACAAAATAACACAAGACCAGAGTTAAATTACTCCTCAGAATTTATTTCAGACCAGAATTAATTCACTCCTCAGACTCTACTTCAGACCAGAGTTAAATCACTCATCAGAAATTTCTTCAGACAAGAGTTTAATCACTCCTCAAAATCAAGAAAAAAACAGTGTTTAATCATTCCTCAGAAGCTTCAGACCAGAGTTAAATCAGTACCCAGAATTTACACCAGACCAGAGTTAAATTAATCATCAGAATTTACTTCAGACCAGAGTTAAATCACTCCTCAGAATCTACACCAGACAGTCGCTTGTAGTGACGGGCTACACCACTGGTGCGCATGCGTCGGCATCTGTACGACTAGTTTTGGCGCTCTGAGACGCTTTTTAGACTTCTATGATATTTTACACTTTTTTGGCTATTTTTGGTTGATTTTTATGTACGATATTTTAAACTTCAATTGTTCTTAACTATATTGTTACTATATCTTTTAACTTGAATCAAAAACATTAGCGATTGCACAATCTCAAGCCAGACTCGGAGGCCGGATACTGAAGCCTCACTACATCAAATGCCTTTGACACACTGGACTTAACTGTGACCTCTGAGGACAATGCACTGCTGCAAAAAGCATATAAACAAATTGCTGACCTTAAAGAGGATGTCCGACGGTTGTCTGATGAACTCCAGAGAAAGAACTCTCTGCTTTCCAGCTTCACGAATTGTCTTCCGCTCCTAATATTTGTCATGGTTGCTCAGCAGATGAAAAAGTCTCCTGTGGATAGTGCAGATCTCCAAGACACAGTTATGTGGGATCCTTCCACCTGTCCAAGGCCCTCTTCCAGCTCAACGCCTAATAATGAGACCCCCTGGTCTGATGTGGTAGTCCCTGGCCGTAAGAGGGCCTCTGATCGGCCCACTTCTCCTCCTTTGGAACTCTCTAACTGCTTTAGAGCTCTGGCAATGGATGAAAACTTGGTTTTCCCGGCTCTACTTTTAAGTCACGACCTCAACCCAACACCTGCTGAAGCTGCGGCTGTTCCCCTTTTGGCCGACACCACAGTGTTCCCTCCATGGGGTAGGGATGGTAGTCGGGTGGCTGGTCCCTCTGAAGCAGTGCCACTGCGACCCCCCTTCCCCCTTGTGATCTTCAATCTCTTCTACACGGCATAGGATCCTGAGGGAGGGAGTGCAGCGGAACTCCGGGGTGGTCCTTCATCTGGAGCCGGCCGGGAAGCGCTCTTCCGACTCCCCTGTAGCATTGCTACCTCACCCACCTGGCCAGACCCATGAGGGAGGCCGTGTGTCCTCTCTGATGATCGGTGACTCCATCATGAGGAAACATCAGATGAAAATCAGCTGTCACTTGCTGCCTACCTGGGGCCAGAGTCGCTGATGTCCTGCAGCAGATCCCATCCCTGCTCAGCAAACCCCCACAGGTACACATTATTATCCACTGTGGTGCAAACGACATCCCCAAACAGCAGTCCAAAGTTTAAAACAGGATTTTAACTCTCTTTAGTGCGGTGACGAGCTGTGGAAAGTCCGTTTTTATCTCTGGGCCACTCCCCTCTTTGAACCGGGGTGTTGGTCGTTTTAGCAGATTAGCTCTTTCTTCCCACCTGGCTGCAGTCTGTTTGTCCATCACAAAACTTGTTTTATATTGACAATTTTAATCTTTTTTTGGGATTGACACTCCTTTTTTAACAGAGACGGTATTCATCCCAGCTTCCATGGTGCACGTGCTCTCTCAGCCAGTGTTTTCCATGCAGTTTCAACAGCTCCACACGGTCACTGACTGACCGGTACCTGTCCAGACAGCACACTGATCCCTGAATGCCTCACACCAGTGAGCTCAGCTCCCATTAGCTCCCCTACTGTCTAAATATTTCACCTGGTATTTCAGAGAACCAATAATCAATAACAGACCTTCTCCAAGCTTCACAGACCAGCAAGTCACAGTTTTTTAGGCTTTTTTCCCCAGGTTACACACCGTAAGCCAGCCAAGATTTACCCAGACATCTTTACTGCTAAAATGATGGTCATTAATGCAAACGAATCCAATATTTTAAATGACTTGTTCTGCAGTAAGCAATTGGATTTTATGTTTATTTCTGAGACATGGCGGTGTGAGAATGATGTTACACATCTTCTAGAACTATGTTCTAGTGACTGTTCATTTTTCAGTGCACCACGGATTTCTGGCCATGGAGGTGGAACTGCTATTGTTTTTAAAAAGTCATTCATATGCCGGGTGATCTCTACGACTTCCTACAGTTCATTTGAGATGATTATGAAAAATTGTATTGTAATTTAATATATCATTCACCTGGGCCTGTTACGTTCTTTCTTTCTGACTTTAAGGACTTTTTATCTTCCACCATCATACTAGACAGAATCATCATTGTTGGGGACTTCAATATTTATATTGACCTTTCAACCAACAGCACTACAAAGGAATTCTTGGCCTTAATGGACTCATACAACCTTGTTCAACATATATCTGACTCTACTCACACTGCAGGACATGCTTTGGACTTGGTCTTCACTTATAGTGTCACCCTTGACCATGTAAAAATAAGTGAGGTTGTTTTCAGTGACCATAAATCAATCTCTTTTAATGTTTTATTTAACCCACAGCCTTCCTCTCAAGTATGTGTCAAACGTAGTCGTTTTATTGATGATTCTGCTATTAATAGGTTTTCTTCTCTTTTTAATTTTTAACCCCTTCTGAAGATAAAATAGACCTTCTTGTGAATTCTTTTAAAGATCATTGTTGTATGATTCTCGATAAGGTGGCCCCTTACAAAATAAGACAATGCAGAATCACCTCTCGTGTACTTCGGCTAAATAATCAAACTTGAGGCCTTCAACGTTTCTTTTGAAAAGTACAACAATTATTGAAAGAAAACTGGACTGGCTGTTTATCAAAAACATTTTAAAAAACTTCTTCACTTATATAATGACGCAGTGAATGAAGGTAGATCTTCTTATTTTAATCAACTTATAAATCGTAATAAGAACAATCCCAGGGTTTTATTTAGCACTATTAATAGCATTGTTTCTTCCCCACCCTAAGCAAGCTCCAGTACTCTCTAATGATGACTGCAATGAATTCCTTCATCATTTTGCAAATAAGTTACAGGAATTAAGATCCAAAGTCCCCATGAGGTCCTCTCCTTATGAAGACTGTCCTCAGTGCCCTGAGCCATTTACTTCAGTCTCCCCAGTTACACTTAATGATTTAGTTAAAATAATAAGCAAATTGAAACCATCACCATCCTCATCTGAGATTTTACCACTTTCTGTCCTAACTGGGCCTTTAACCACCATTGGTCCTTCATTACTTACTATTATCAACAGTTCACTGAGACAAGGCTGTGTTCCTTCAAACACGTTGAGGTAATTCCATTACTTAAAAAAACTAAATCTCAATTCTAGCTTAGTTGTTAATTATCAACCAATTTCTAAAATGCCTTTTATTAGTAAAATATTAGAAAAGGTTGTGGAATCTTAGCTCAAAATATTATTATGTAACTTAAAGATCAGCGATCCTTTTCAATTTGGCTTTCAGAAACTGCACTCTACTAAGACTGGGTGTATAATGATCTTTTAATGTCATCTGATCGTGGGGATTGTTCTGTTCTCACATTGTTTGATCTTAGTGCAGCATTTGATACTGTCAATCAAAACATTTTAATTAAAAAAAATTCCATTTTTATATGGTCTTTGGCATGACCCGGCTGGGACTTGAACCCCAACCTCCCGGTTGTGGGGTGGATGCTCTACCTCTAGGTCACCACAATAGGCTAAGGCTTCTGGCAGGTATATCTGGTTCTGCATTAGATTGGTTTTATTCCTGTTTTTTCTGAAAGGACTTACTCTGTAAGGGTAGGTGAGTTTTATTCTTCCACAGCCGCTCTGATGTGTGGGGTTCTGCAAGGTTAAATCCTGAGTACATTATTATTTTCCTTATATGCTATTCCTTTAGCATGTATTAAGAAATCTTTTAATGACATGTCTTATCCTTTTTATGCGGATGACTTCCAGTTATACATGTCTTTTAAACCTCACCAGCTTGACAGGCTCTCTACCCGGGTTAACTGTCTAACCTAGATCAGTGACTGGCTCACCAACAACTACCTCATCTTAAATTCCAATAAAACCGAGACCATGATTGTAGCTGCTTTTGATCTTCATCCAATAATCAGTCAGACTCTTTCTTCTTTTTGCTCATCTCCTAAGTCCAGTGTTCAAAATTTAGGTGTTATTTTTGAATCCTCCCTTGGTTTTAATTCCCATGCAAATTCTATTTCACGTCCATGCTTTTTTTCATTTAAGGGCATTTCCAAATTGAGAGCCAGTGTTTCTTCAAGTGAGCTTGAAAAATAATCCATACATTTGTATCTTCACAGCTTGATTATTGCAATGCTTTGTTTACTGGTTTCGACAAATCTTTCCTTTCTCATCTCCAATCTATACAAACTGCTGTAGACAGACTGCTTACATGTTCTAGGAAACAACATCATATTACCCCCATATTATATACATTACATTGGCTACCAGTGGATTTTAAGATTATAGTTCTTACACTTACATATAGAGCACTACATGGACAAGTCCCATCTTACTTATCTGATCTCCTTCTCAATCATACTCCTGTTTGCACGCTTAGATCTGAAGCTCAACACTTGTAAGTTGCTCCTTGTACAAGACTCAAGACCAGGGGGGACAGTGCCTTTCAATCTGCAGCCCCGAGGCTTTGGAATAATCTCTCACTCCAGCTATGTTCAGTTGATTCCGTGAACTCTTTTAAAAAGCAGCTGAAAACTTTTTTGTTTAAGAAGGCTTTCCGTTGAATTTCAATTCAACTGCTTTTTAATGGTATGTTTTATTTTTTTTTAAATCTTTTAATCTTGTGTTTAAATTTGTTTTCTTTATTTTTTCTTTAATTAACGGTGTCTCTATCAAGTTGTTTTTTATTCTGTTTTTTTGTACAATGCTTTGTGACTATATGCCTGTGAAATGTGCTTTATATATATACTTTACTTACTTACCATAGTTAAATCACTCCTCAGAATTTACACCACATTTTACTCCTCCATAGACTTGGGCACTCTCACTAAGTGATTTGTTTTTTGGGGTTTTTTTGGGTTTTTTTTACCAAAGGTGATGGTGGAGATTAATGGTGTCTTCAGAAATTTAGTCATGAACATATAAACCCAAAACCAGTACAAATTTTCCAGAATGCAGGTTGAATAATAACAAAACATGCAAACTTACAATTAACAAAAATCATCCTTATCATGTCCGCTGCATAATTGCACAGCGAACACATGAATAGATACGGGCCCAAAACACAGGTGAAGTGAACGAGTTTATTAACAGAACGGGACAACTCAAAAACACACAAAAACAGGGAAAAATGTTAAGCAGGAAAATAAAGTCTGGCACGCTAACAATGCACACCCAAGCTACTTGGCAGGGAATGCTCCCAGGGCAGAACTGGGCAGCAATGAAGATAGGAGGGAGACTTACAGAGGGCGTCGGAGCTCAGCGGGCTCTGGAGAAACAACACCGCAAAAGTCCATGGGAGAGGGTGCCAACAGCTCCAGGGAAAACATAGGCAGGTGACTGCAGACTGACCAAGAAGTGAAGACTGACGCCACGACACTGAATGCCCCCACTGTCACCCAATAAATACCAAGCAGGCTAATTGAGTGACAAGTGGACACAGGTGTGTGGTGGGAGTCTGTGTATGAGTGTGTGAGTGTGTGTGTGTGTGTGTGTGTGTGTGTGTGTGTGTGTGTGTGTGTGTGTGAAACCCCAGGTGATGGTAATAAACTGATAGGTGCCTGGCAGAGAGAGGTGAGAGGAGGGCTGTGGCTGAGGACTGGCAGAGGAACCAATAATCTGCCAGCTGGAAAAGATAACAGCAATCAGCCCACAGCCACAGGTCACGAACGGGGCAGGAAGCAACAGCCCCGGACATGACAGAGCCCCCCTCCTTAAGGGGTGGATACCAGACACCCATCGTACCATCAAAACAAACAAAAACAACCTACCTTTCCCCCCAGAACCCCTCATAACTAACCAGGGCAGGACGTGGGGGAACCAGGTCAGGAGGGAATAAACACAAATACAACACAAGGAGGAATAACAATCCCAACCCCAAAACTAAACTAACCCACCCCACCCCCAAGAGTCCCACAGTTCAGGGGGCCGGCCGGAGTCCAAGGCCCAGCGGGCAGCCAGCAGGACAGCGTCAGGCAGCCTGCCAGGGCACACGGGCCACCCGGCTATGTAACCCAGTGTTTTGGGTGGCCTGCCCACATGATTAAGCCACCAGGGCCGGAAGGGCAAATGAGGCAGCGGCCTACCCCCCGGGACACTGAGAGGTGGGTGGCTGGGCAGAGGAAAGGAATCCCCTGCAGTCACAGGTGGCGGAGAAAATAGGACCACGACGGTGCCCAGCAAAAAAAGGAAGAACACCCACAGGGCCTCCAAAAGGGAAGGGAAGACCCTGGTGTCCCCAGACTGTCCAGTAGCACCCTCAGTGGTCCCGACGTGAGACTGGAGCTCTGTGATACCCGCGGTGGACCCGGGCTGGGCCATGGCTGCACCAGCGGTGAGCCCCGACTGGGCCTGCATTGCACCCACGATGGACCCCAACCGAGCCATGGTTGCACCCACAGTGGAGTCTGGCTGGAACCCTGGTGCACCTGCGGTGGGACCCAGCTGGGTCACTGCTGACCCCAACGCTGCCTTAACCATGGGCCAGCTGACCCGTGCGAGCACCCGAGCCAGAAGACGATCAATTACGGGCACCCTCGGCTGGAGCAGAGCACGCACAATGACCTCCTTGGCAGGGGAGGCTGGACCCCCAGTGACCTCCAGTGGCGAACCTGGATCCTTGGACCCGGCTGGCGATGTTGGACCTTCTCCAGCGACCCTGGAAGAAGACTTGGACAGGGAGAACAAAGGGTTAGGGTCGCCGGCAGCGGTGGAGTCAAGCGAGGCAAGCTCAGACTCAGCAGTCAGCTGCGCCCGGCTCTCCTCACCAAGAGCTAGGCAAAAATGCTCAAAAATGGAAAGCAGGAAAACAAAAGAGAGCACCTGCCTTAGCTCAAGCTCCACCGCTGTCCAGGACTCCGATGATCCGGGCGATGTAGTCCCAGGCTCAGCCTCCTGGAGGTTCAGCTTAAGTATAGACTCTGCTGCGGTGGCCCCCGCAGCAGGCATGATGGTCTCTGCAGTCTTTATTTCCCCAGCTGCCATGATCCACGTTGGTGACTCCTCCAGCGTGGCGGCTGGGATCCGGTTCACCATTGCTTCAGGAGGACAATCCTCCCGGACCTCTGGCTCCTCCTGGTCCCGACTGCTCGGCTCCAGTACCAGCGGCCAAACAGAGGAAACAGAAGAAAGTGGAGAGAGGGCTGGTGAACAGTTTTTAACTGTTTTTAACAGTTTTTAACTGCAGCAGGTGGTTCTCAGGTGGTTCTCAGGTGGTTCTCAGCTCAGGGGACTGTTCTCTCTGAGCTTCCCTACAAGGAATAAGGCAAGACATTTCATTACTAAAAGGAGTCAAATGAAAAATAACTTGCCTGTTTTCCCGGATTAAGGTGTTGGCTGCTGCTGTCATTTGGGAGTTGTCACCCGTCCGTCCGGGAAAGGCGGTGCTTGGCTCCTCTGTAGATAGCTTAGGAGCCGCCCCTCTCACCACAGGAATGGGAGCCCCGGTGAGGAAAGCAAGCGCCCCTCTGCTGTTTGCGGATTCACTGAGGAAGGAGACCTCGCACCGGATGTGGAGGAGGATTCTGCAGATGGGACTGCTAGAATTCGAGGATGAGGATCCACTGCGGGAATAACCGGGCTCGGTGTGGGGAGAGAAGCAGTTACCAGGGCTGGTTTGATCTTCTGGGAATCCGGGGCCGGGTGACGTTGACGCCGTCAACCTGGTTGTGGCCATCTTGGGGCAGGAGATGGTGCAGAGGGAAAGATGGCCACCGGTGGACAAGAGCGTTTCTGTTGCGGCTTGGTCCAGAAAGCCCATCTCTTCAGGTCGGGAAAAGCCTGTTCAAGAGCGCAGACAGTGGCTAGGAGTTCGGTGCATTGGGGGTAATTCCAGAGGTCCAGATGAGCCCCCAGGATCCTTAACGCTCCATTGAAGCAGTCCAATTGCTCTCTGGGGCCAAAGGCATCATGCACGTCCTCCAGCAGCTCCCAGATTAGCCAGGCTGCCTGCTGCTCCACTCCGCTGGGATGTCCCGCTGCCCATCCACTTCTGCCCGTGTGGGAATGGCTCAACGAGGACATCATGCTCCGAAAAGGTATTTGGGAAAAACACAAAAAATGAAAAAATGACACGTCACTTCACCGCTTGGGCTCACCTTTGGTCGTGGCGTACTGTCATGTCCGCTGCGTAATTGCGCAGAGAACACATGAATAGATACGGGCCCAAAACGCAGGTGAAGTGAACAAGTTTATTAACAGAACGGGACAACTCAAAAACACACAAAAACAGGGAAAATGTTCAGTAGGAAAATACAGTCAGGCACACTAACAATGCACGCCCGAGCTAGTTGGCAGGGAATGCTCCCAGGGCAGAACTGGGCAGCAATGAAGATAGGAGGAAGACTTACAGAGGGCGTCAGAGCTCAGTAGGCTCTGGGGAAACAACACCGCAGAAGTCCATGGGAGAGGGTGCCAACAGCTCCAGGGAAAATATAGGCAGGTAACCGCAGACTGACCGAGAAGTGAAGACTGACGCCACAACACTGAATGCCCCCACTGTTACCCAATAAATACCAAGTAGGCTAACTGAGTGACAAGTGAATGCAGGTGTGTGGTGGGAGTCTGTGTATGAGTGTGTGTGTGTGTGTGTGTGTGTGTGTGTGTGTGTGTGTGTGTGTGTGTGTGTGTGAAACCCCAGGTGATGGTAATAAACTGATAGGTGCCTGGCAGAGAGAGGTGAGAGGAGGGCTGTGGCTGAGGACCGGCAGAGGAACCAATAATCTGCCAGCTGGAAAAGATAACAGCAATCAGCCCACAGCCACAGGTCATGAACGGGGCAGGAAGCAACAGCCCCGGACATGACAATCCTCAGTTACCATAAGTTTTTAAGAAAATAGTAACAAATTAGTAAGGAAAACAACAACTCACAAATAAGAAGACATCTACAAAAAATTAAGTTACCATTAAACCAGTTACCATTTAATTTCTGACAAAAAAAATATTTAAAAAATGATAATACGCTGGCAAGAAAAATATTTTAAAAATTATAAGAAAAAAGCTGTGAATTTACAAGAAAAAATTTAGAAAATTCCAATAAAAAGTAGTAAATTTACAAGGAAAAGAATTACAAATTTATGAGAAAAAAAACCTGCAACTTTACACAAATTTACAGATTTTTCAGATATATTTTGGAGTTTTTCTCTGATAAATGTCCCTTTCTTGTAAATTGGTGAGGATTTTCTCACAAACTTGCAACATTTTTCTTAGAAATTGAGAAAAATTTGCCCCTGACAAATGTGTGACTTTTCTAATAAATTTTTTTTAAGATAAATTTTCCACTTTTTGCATTAAATTTTTTACCTTTCTTCACACAAATATACAGCTATAAACTTGGTTTCAACTTTTTTTTTAAATAAACTTAAATCTTTTTGTACATGTGAAACCATACGCTGATATATTAATTATACTGTATTATCTATCCTGACACTCTTTATGATGATAGGGGGCTGGAGGTTAAATAGGGGGACGCTTAACTGGAGCGCTTGTAAGCTGAAGGCTCCCGTCTGAATGAGCGAATCTGCTTGCTTCTCTTCTAAGGGTCACGCACACGTTGCAAAGGTGGAGCTTCACTCTCAGACTGCTGCTGGTCTAAAGGTTCCTCTCTGCAGAGATAACAATAAAGCCAGAAGGCAGTTCTTGTCTGATGACGACTCCATCATTAACAGAAGATGGTCACATGTCCTTAGTGAAAATTTATGGGAGCTGTAGGATTTTGAAAAGGCTTGGAAGAAGAAGAAGAAGAAGAAGAAGAAGAAGAAGAAGAAGAAGAAGAAGAAGAAGAAGAAGAAGAAGAAGAAGAAGAAGAAACCCTCGGGGTCAGGGCACTGAAATAAAAAGCTGAAATGACATTCCTGGTGGGTGTGTGAGTGTGTGTGTGAGGTGGATTTATACAGAATATTTTTGGTTTGATGATCAGAGCGGTGACAGCAGCTCAGGTGTGCTGATGAGAGCTGACAGCTACCTGACACTCTGCTTCACCGCCGCTGGTCATGACAGCTCTGTGTGAGTGCGTGCGTTGCATGTGTGTGTGTGAGTGTGCATGTGCGTGGGTGTGTGTGTGTGGCTGTGGGCTATAAATTCATCTACAGACTCACAGCAGCCTGTTCTCCTCGGAAACGTCACGTCGTCTTTTACCTGACCTGTGCACGTCTCTGCTGTTAGCAACAGTTAAGAAATGCTAGTAAACAGGTTAGCATCCATTTGCACAGGTAAACACTTTGTTTAAATAGCAGGTAGAGGATGATGTTTTAAGGACGTTTTCACATCTGAAGGTCCAGACCAAGGTTTGTGTTTTTGCTCCACTGTCTGCATCTGGTCCGGTCAGGTCTGGTTTCACCCTGCTGCTTTTCTAAGTGAACTGTTGCAGCAATGTCCTGCTGTTATGACGACGTTTGTGTTAGCACAGACCATAGTTGGACAACATCCTACTCACCCAGCTGTGGACACCTCTCCCCATTTTGTGTGTTTAAGACAGACATACCTTTTGTTCTGTTGATTCTGTAATCCTGCCTTTTATCTCTGCTCGCTCCAGACCTCTGGACAGAAGTCCCAGCTGGCGTTAACGTCACAAAATATACTCAATGAGATGAGATGAGATTCAACTTTATTGTCATTGCACATGTATGAATACAAGGTAACGAAACGTGACTTGGCATTTGGGCACGCTCTGCAGAGTGCATCCAAGGCCGGGGCAGCCGCTAGGCGCCAGTCATAAAGAAGAAAGGAAAAAAAAGAAAAGAAAGGATATGACACAATAGGCGAGAGAAAAAAACATGTTTTATCAAATTGACGCTTAATATGCACAATATAGGGATTTTATGTATCACATATGGCCAAATATAATGGTGCATTGATGTAATAATGAATCAGATTTATATGTATCAGATTTATATATTGCTTTTCATAGACACTCAGAGACACTTTACAATGAATACATTATTCATTCTCTCCACAGACAGACAATGGTCGCGGTAAGCTACTACTGTAGCCACAACTGCCCTGGGGCAGACTGACGGAAATGTGGCTGCCAATCCGCACCAACACACCACTACTGAACATTTATAAAAATTCATGCTCAGTGTCACGGACACTGGAGGCAAGGTGGGTAAGGTGTCTTCCCCAGGGACACAACGGCAGGATGGCTGGGGAGAGCGGGATTCAAACCGCCAACCCTCCGGGTATTGGATGACCCACTCTACCTCCTGAGCCACTGCTGCCCACATTTCCCTCCTCCGTTCCATTTTTGTTGAGCACCAAGCTGAACAGCAGGAAGTTCCATTTTTATATGGTCTTTGGCATGACCCGGTCGGGACTTGAACCCCGGCGTCCTGGTTGTGGAATGGATGCGCCACCTCTAAGCCACCACCCCAGTACCGGTATGTACTAGATATACAGATATGGGTATATCTGGTACATCTCTGAGCCCTACACTGCTGCTGTTCCAAGTGAGCTAAACTACTTTACGCCTCCATCCTGTTGCCATGACGATGTTTGTGTTGTTAGCACAGACCGGTTGTTAGCAAAGATGCTACTCACCTTCCCAGGTGTTTTCTGCAGCTCTGGACACTTTAAGTGTTTGAGCATTTAATCTAGTATTTCGTTATACCACTTTAGGTTTCAAGCTAACATTTTTCAGGCTGAAGCATATAATTAGCATTCTAAGCTAACATTCTTTCATTTTAAGCTTTGTTAGCTTTTGACCTTGCATTTGTAAGCTTTAATCTTTTATTGCGTTATCCTTATATACTCGTACCTTAACTTTCAGACATTTTTCTTTTTATGTTAATAATAACCAAGGTTGAGCATTTTCACTTTCAAGCTATATTTTTCGGCTTTAAGGTTTGTTTGTTTTTTTCTGAGCATTTTTAAGGTAGCTTAACTTTCTGGGTGCTACCACTGACCATCTTCCCTCTTATCGGCTGACTCAACTTCCTGTATTTTTGCCGGGACAAAATTTTGTCCTTTTGGTCCAGACTGTCTCCAACAGTGTACATACGTCGAGCTGACGTCAGCAAGTTTACATCAGAAATACGTCTTATAGAGGTCGTTTGCACATTGGCTAGACATCGCAATACACCATCAGCATTACGCCGATGTCCAGCTTATGTCTTGCCAGTGTGCAAGTGACCTCTATAAGACGTATTCCCAGTGTAAACTTGGTACATCAGGCCAGTGTTGATGTGACGTATGTGTGCTGCTGGTGGTGGTTCAAGGGATGTTTCACACCTAAAACTTTGGTCTGAATCAAATGGGGAAGTCCAGAAGTCTGGACCAGATGGCGCAAGATGGCGGCGCGTGCACAATGCGAGGCTCAGCGTCCTACCAGATTCTGGGGACTAGCAGTGTTATTTCTGCTCATTTCGGGTATGTTCGTTCAGAACAGCTCTGCTTTTACATCTTACACCCGAGATGAGCTTTTGAATACTGGATTACAAAGCAACGATAACAACCTTTTTATCAGCAACCTACGTCTGAATCTACGTCTCATCCCGGAGCTCTGGAGAACTCCCGACGCTCGGCAGGCTTCCCGGCCGACCGGAAGTGCTCGCAGGCGGCGTAAAGATCGTAAACAAAGGAGGGGTAAGCGCGGTGGGCTAAGAGCTAAGCTAAAGCTAACACCGCACCGGCTATCGCTACCCAGTATTTTCCTTGCTAATGTACGGTCTCTGGCGAGCAAAATGAGTGAACTACGGCTTCGGATCACCAACAATAAGAGACTTATGAACTGCAATATCATGATTTTTACGGAAACATGGCTTCACAGTGGAATACCCGACAATGCTATCGAGCTAGCCGGCCAACACACGCTCCGGGCAGACAGAGCAGCAGGTGACTCCGGTAAGACAAGAGGGGGGGGAGTGTGCATTTATATTAACAAGGCTTGGTGCACAAACTCTGTCACTGTTGAGAGACACTGCTCAGCTAACCTGGAGTTTCTCATGGTTAAATGTAGACCTTTCTATCTGCCACGCGAGTTCACTTGTACCATCATAAAAGCCGCTTACATTTCTCCGGATGCTAATGCTAAGCTTGCTATGAAAGAACTGCATGCAGCTATTAGCAAACAACAAACTGCACACCCAGAGGCAGCATTTATTGTGGCGGGTGATTTTAACCACTCTAACCTCAAGACAGTGCTTCCTAAATTCTACCAGCATGTCTCCTGTCACACAAGAGGGGACAAAACATTGGACCATGTTTACACCAATATTGTGGGAGCCTACACAGCAACTCCCCTCCCCCACCTAGGTCAGTCTGATCACTTATCCTTGTTCCTTACCCCCAAGTATGTACCGCTCATCAACCGGGTGAAGCCATCAGTGAGGACCATCAAAGTGTGGCCAGAGGGGGTTGACTCTGTACTCCAGGAGAAGTTTAGGAACACAGACTGGAGCATGTTCACCTCTCAGGCTACCTGTGGCTCCCACATAAACATCAACTCTTACACCCACTCAGTCCTGGACCATATCAACACCACTATTGACAGTGTCACCACGGAAAGACAGATCACCACGTACCCAAATCAGAAGCCGTGGATGAACAGAGAAGTGCGGCTTCTGCTAAAAGCACATAACAATGCCTTTAGATCTGGTGATGCACAGGCCTACAGTTCATCCAGGGCAGATCTGAAGAGGGGCATCAAGAAGGCCAAGCACAGCTACAAGCTGAAGGTGGAGGAACATTTTGGGGACTCTGACCCCCGACGTATGTGGCAGGGCATTCAAGCTATCTCTGATTATAAGCCGGGCAACTCCATACCTATAGCCATGACTGTGCCCTTTCTCAATGAGCTAAATGACTTCTATGCTCGTTTTGACAAGGACAACAACGAAAAGAACATCAATTTCCCACCCTCTGATGACCTCCACCACCTCACACTCACCCACACCGACGTCCGTAACGCACTGAGTCATGTCAACGTATGTAAGGCTGCTGGCCCTGATGGCATTCCTGGGCGTGTGCTGATGGCATGCGCTGAGCAGCTGGCAGGGGTCTTCACAGACATCTTCAATCTGTCCCTGGCCCAGGCCGTGGTACCAGCGTGCTTCAAGACCACTTCAATAGTACCAGTGCCGAAACATTCAACACCATCGTGCCTAAATGACTATCACCCTGTGGCACTGACGCCCATAGTCATGAAGTGCTTTGAGCGACTGGTCTTGGCACAGCTCAAAAAAGGCCTGCCCCCTACACTGGACCCTCATCAGTTCGCCTACCGGAGCAACAGGAGTACAGAGGATGCGGTTTCTACAGCACTGCACTATGTACTCTCACACCTGGATGACAAGAACACCTACGCAAGAATGCTGTTTGTTGACTTCAGCTCAGCATTCAACACAGTTATCCCCTCCAAGTTGCTCACTAAACTTGGGGACCTGGGAATCAGTACCTCCACCTGCAACTGGATCATGGATTTTCTGACCAACAGACCCCAGCATGTTAGGTCAGGCCCCAACCGTTCTTCCGTCATCACACTCAACACTGGTGTACCACAGGGCTGTGTGCTCAGCCCATTCCTCTACTCCCTCTACACCCATGACTGCAGGCCTATGTATGGATCCAATTCCATCATAAAGTTCTCAGATGACACCACGGTGATTGGACTCATCAGGGACAACGACGAGTCAGATTACAGGGCAGAGGTTGAGCACTTGGCTACTTGGTGCGCTGACAATAACCTGCTCCTTAACACCAGCAAAACCAAGGAGCTCATAGTGGGCTACAGGAAGGAGAGGGAAGAGACACATGACCCCATCCATATCAATGGCATAGCTGTTGAACGTGTCCCCAGCTTCAAATTCCTGGGGACCCACATCTCGGAGGACCTGTCCTGGTCAGTTAACACCACCAGCCTGATCAAGAAGGCCCATCAGCGCCTCTTCTTCTTGAGGACACTGAAGAAGAACCATCTGTCAACTGACATCCTGGGCAACTTCTACCGCTGTGTGATAGAGAGCACCCTGACCAACTGTATCACAGTCTGGTATGGGAGCTGCTCTGTCGCTGACCGCAAGGCGCTGCAGCGGGTGGTGAAAACCGCCCAACGCATCACAGGGACTCCACTTCCAGTTATAGAGGACGTCTACAGGAAAAGATGTCTGCGCCGGGCACGCAGCATTCTTAGGGACTCCAACCATCCTGCTCATGGACTGTTCCAGCTTCTCCCCTCCAGAAGACGTTTCAGAAGCCTTCGGACTAGAACCAGCAGGTTTAGGAACAGTTTCTTTCCAACAGCTGTCACGTTATTGAACTTAGTTCCCCGCTGACTCTCTTACCATCATCTCTTACCATCCTCACCTGTACATAACTGCATAACTACATAACTACATCTAACTTATTGCGCATTATTTGCACATAACAGTACTCTTAACTTTCTGCACTGCTGCATATATTTGCTTAAATTGCACATACTGTTAATTACCGTATAAACTGCACTGCTGTCCTTTGCACTTCTGATTGGATGCTAAACTGTGTTTCGTTACCTTGTATTCATACATGTGTAATGACAATAAAGTTGAATCTAATCTAATCTAATCTAATGTTGGAGTAGCTCATCACGACAACAGCGCTCAGATCGCCTGACCTTTGAACTCCGTGCAAATTTTTTCATGTAAATTTTTAGTTTATCTTCTGGTAGATTTGAAACTTTTTTCTCATAAATTTGCAGCTTGTTTCTCAATAATTTGCTTTTTGTCAACTTTTTACTTAAAAAAAATTGAGACTGTTGTCATTAAAAAAAATACAAATTTTGAAAAATTTTTCTCTTAAATTTTCAACTTTCTTCTCATATTTGAGCCCTTTGTCGGATGCAGCCCAATCCGATGACCGTCATGTGTGAGCGATGTGATCATCGGGGCAGTTGCCAAAGAGGAGGAGGAGCGAGGACAGATGGATGGACACCGCGTCATGGCGCTAACTCCTCTGGACTTCGTGGGAATGAGCTAAAAAACGAGGATGGGAAAGTCCCATGGAGGATGATGGCCCAGGCCAGTGGACACCTGCTGAGACATCATGTTTGTCGGGCCTGTGGTCAGTCGGTGAGGAGATACTCTCCAAAATGGTGTCAGACGTGCATCACTTTTCTAAGCGTAGGTGGTCAGAAACATCTGATTTAGGCAGATGTGACGAAAGAACAGCGAGGCCGTCCCAGAGATGTGAGCTTGAAAGGAAAACGGTAAAACTGAGGAGGAATCACTGAGATGCTGAGAGAGGTTTAACTCCTCTATATGTGAGTGTGCATGTGCATGTGCATGTGCGGTAATACGATGTAAACCTGCTCAGTAAAATAATTGCAAGTGTGTGATTAAAAGCCAAAACATTTTCCTCATCTCATCCCCAGATTTCACGTCTTAATTGTGGTTTTGCCCCCAAACATGAACTGAACTTTATTTCTGTTTTATGAGCAGATTACAAGTCAGCATGTGTGTGTGTGTGTGTGAGTGTGTGTGTGTGTGTGCACGCACCGTGTGTAAAACCATTACCCTCCAACAGTAATTATCCCGCATGTGAACAATCGCCGTCCCGCTCCTAATTACCGAATTACAACCGTAGAGATTAACGGCGTTTAAATAAAAAACAATTAAGAACTAAACAATTAAGGCTGCTTCTCCTTCGCCCGCAGCCCTCACTGCCGCCGCCGCCGCCGCCGCCGCTGATGATGATGTGGCTGTGGATGTTCCCCAGAAGCTAAGTTGAGACGATATTAGCTGAGAGGAGAGAATGGGCGAGCCCCGAGGATGCTGGGTAAAAACACACCAGAGAGCGGGGCCGAGTGTGTGGAGCTGGAGAGAAAACGTGAGGATGGAAGCAGCTGATGAGGAGCGGGACGGAGCGTGCTCGGCGTGGGGGCGGGGCTGACTGCAGGCAGCTGCTCTGCTGCATGCGTGCATGGACGCTAAGCTGTTTCAGCACGCAGCTTTAATGGAGGGAAACTTTATCTTGCTGAGTTCAGGTGTGAAGCAAGGTAGATCGTTAAAAACGTAAAGTCAGGAGGTGACGTGAGGATGAAGCCATGAGCCAGTCACCCCACATCACCCCACCCCCACTCACAGGTGGAAATCCTGCCTCCATATCGTCTTATATCACTCAACAGCGTTATTGTCAATGACCAATTCTACGCAGAAATGCCAAAAAACCCTAAATTATATCAATGTTCAACTTTTCTCATAGGTTTCCATTGTTTTACTCAAAAATTTGTGACTTTTTTAACCATAAATATGCAACTTTATCCTCAAAAACCTGACTTTCTTCTTGTAAATCTGCTATATTTGTCGCTTTTTTCTCAAAAATTAGCTTTTTTTTCCCAGTCAATTTTCAACTTTTTTCTCAAAAATATTTGGAACTTTTTCCAGTAAATTTCCAGCTTTTTCCTCATAAATTTACAGCTCTTTTTCTCTTAAATCTACAACTTTTTTCACATGAATCTTTCACATAAATTTACAACTTTTTTCCTTGTAAATGTGCAGGGTTTTTATGCAAATTTTCAACTTGTCGCTGGTAGATTTAAAAAAATTGTTCAAAAATTTATCCTGCAAATTTTTAAGTTTTTTCACATAAATTTGTCTTTGTCTTTTTCTTCAGCTATTTGCTATTTTATTCTATAAATCTGCATCTCATTTCTCAAAAAATTGACTTTTTAATCATAAATATGCAAATTTATCCTGAAAAAAATCTGACTTTTTCTTGTAAATTTGTTATATTTTCTTGTAATTTTGTCACTTTTTTTTCAAAAATTTGTGAATATTTTCTTATCAATCTGCAACTTTTTTCTCAAAAAATGTCATTTTTTTCCTGTAAAATTTCAACTTTTTTTAAAATAAATTTTCATCTTTTTTTCTGTAAATTTTCAGCTTTTTTCTCAAAAATTAGCATTTTTTTTTTCCAGTCAATTTTCAACTTTTTTCTCAAAAATATTTGGAACTTTTTCTGGTAAATTTCCAGCTTTTCCTCATAAATTTACAGCTCTTTTTCTCTTAAATCTGCAACTTTTTTCACATGAATCTTTCACATAAATTTACAACTTTTTTTTCCTTGTGCAGGGTTTTTATTCAAATTTTCAACTTGTTGCTTGTAGATTTAAAAAAATTGTTCAAAAATTTATCCTGCAAATTTTTAAGTTTTTTCACATAAATTTGTCCTTTTCTTCAGCTATTTGCTATTTTATTTTATAAATCTGTATCTCGTTTCTCAAAAAATTGTGACTTTTTTATCATAAATATGCAAATTTATCCTGAAAAAAATCTGACTTTTTCTTGTAAATTTGTCACTTTTTTTTCAAAAATTTGTGAGTAATTTCTTGTCAATCTGCAACTTTTTTCTCAAAAAATGTCCTTTATTTCCTGTAAAATTTCAACTTTTTGTTTTTTTTATAAATTTTCTACTTTTTTCTGTAAATTTTCAGCTTTTTTCTCAAAAATATGCATTTTTTTTTCCTAGTAAACCTGGAACTTTTTCCTGTCAATTTTTACCTTTTTTTCTGGTAGATTTGAAACTTTTTCTTAAAAATTTGTGACTTTTTAATCATAAAAATGCAACTTTATCCTCAAAAACCTGACTTTCTTCTTGTAAATTTGCTATATTTGTCACTTTTTACTCAAAAATTAGCATTTTTTTCCAGTAAATTTTCAGCTTTTTTCTCAAAAATATTTGGAACTTTTTCTGGTAAATTTCCAGCTTTTTCCTCATAAATTTACAGCTCTTTTTCTCTTAAATCTGCAACTTTTTCACATGAATCTTTCACATAAATTTACAACTTTTTTCCTTGTAAATGTGCAGGGTTTTTATGCAAATTTTCAACTTGTCGCTGGTAGATTTAAAAAAAAATGTTCAAAAATTTATCCTGCAAATTTTTAGTTTTTCACATAAATTTGTCCTTTTCTTCAGCTATTTGCTATTTTATTTTATAAATCTGCATCTCGTTTCTCAAAAAATGTGACTTTTTAATCATAAATATGCAAATTTATCCTGAAAAAAATCTGACTTTTTCTTGTAAATTTGTCACTTTTTTTTTCAAAAATTTGTGAATATTTTCTTATCAATCTGCAACTTTTTTCTCAAAAAATGTCTTTTTTTTTCCCTGTAAAATTTCAACTTTTTGTTTTTTTTATAGTTTTTCTACTTTTTTCTGTAAATTTTCAGCTTTTTTCTCAAAAATATGCATTTTTTTTCCTAGTAAACCTGGAACTTTTTCCTGTCAATTTTTACCTTTTTTTCTGGTAGATTTGAAACTTTTTCTTAAAAATCTGTGACTTTTTCTCATAATTTACAACTTTTTTCTTGTGAACTGTAAACTTTTCTCTCGTAAATTTGTGGCTGCTGATTACTCTGGTTACTGCATGTAATTAAATTGCAATTTGTGACATTTTAATTTTTTCTGTTTTGTTTTTTCATTTTTAAACTTTTATCATCTTTGCACCTTTATTGTGTCAAACTTGAAAATAGTTGCACTTTCAGCTGAATTTGTTTAAAAAGGCAGAGAACTGATCTCAGCTCAGGCTGCAGTGAAGAAGAAATCCTGACTTGTCAGACAAACTTGGCTCCAACCGTCCAATCAGGACCACCAGGAGACTCACCAGCCTCCTCCGTCTGTTTGACGATCTCTTCGCTCTCTTTGCTCCCTTCGGGGTTGGCGAGGACGAGACGGAGCCTGACGGTGACGAAGGGCCGTAGTCCCCTCAGGGTGTAGTGGGACGAGGTCTGGATCAGCTCTTCAGCCGAGAACTCCTGCTGGTTGAAGGTGTACTGGTACTGGACCTGGAAAACATGGACAGGAAGTGGACGATAAGACCCGGTAACACTTCTGCTAGATGTGCGACTTATTTGTCTTCTTCATCTCCTAGTTTAGATAAAGTCTCATAACGAAGTTAATTAACAGGTAAGGTCAACAGGTGCTCACGGTCAGGTTGTAGCTGTGGCAGCGGGTCACGGCATACCCGAACGTCTCCCACTGGACGGTCAGCTGGCGGGCTTGCACGTCCACCACGTTGACGTTCTGGGGTCCGTGGACGGGATCTGAGAGACGGAGACATGAGGACCGGTGTTAGAGAATCAAGGTGTGAAGCAGAGCGTTGGGGGGGGGGGGGGTGCTATCTCTGACAGGGTTACGGTTCACTGAAGACATTTGTGTTGTTGATGCCATGAGAAACGCTGCTGTTAATGATCAGAAAACCCAGCAGTTGTATCTGTTATTGATTAGAAATGTGAACTTTTATTAACACATAATCAGCACGTGATGTGAGGGGGCACCCCCCCCCCCTTTAGCAGAATGACCCAAAATCATTCGCCATGTTAACCTGCCATCCTGATCACCGTTCAGAGCGGGAGGACATGGCCCATCGGGGGGGGGGGGGCATGACCCATCCCAACCTAGAATAAAAAGAGAATCCCTGTGGGGAACGTGAAATGAAGAAGCTGAATGGTTTTGTAATTCAGATTTAATGTCGGCTTCACATCCCCAACATGTCTCACCAAAAGCAGAAAAAGAGACTGATCACAGTCAGACCCCCATATTTATACATCACACAACAAAAGCCAACATCACACATCCTTGTCATATCCTTCTAATCATCCAATGTCTCCTTCCAATGTCCTCCCGTTCCTTCGCCTGACCCTGGGGGGTCAGGAAGTCTTTTCAGGTCTTCACCGCCGCGCCTCCATCTCCTCGTTGTTCTCCGCAGGCAGTCCAGATCTATTGTCCTCTTCTGAGACGTGAGGTCATTCCACACATGCAATCACAAAACATCCCCCTGTGTCTATACATATGCAGATATGGATATATGAAGTACAGCCCCCCCCCCCCCCAAACGTCTAAGAAAAGGACAATATATTTAGGTTCACAGAATATGGTGACATGACTGGCATAACTATACAAGTTGACCACACCAACAGCATAATTTATACGGCATGACCACGTTAAAAACACAGTGATAACAGTAACAGTATAGTCTATGCCCCATGTCCACCTTAAAACTGCCATGATAACCCCAACAGCATATCTTAAAACACATTATCACATTCACATCAGTCTGTGTGTCGTCTGGGTTTCAATCGTCTTCCAAATCTGCTGTACGCCTGCCTCGGCGTCCCAGTGGCGCTGTCTTGTAAGGAATCTGCAGCTTGAGGAAAAGAGTGGTTATTTGATCCCTGCGGGGAGGCTGGGACATGTCCCTTGGGGGGTCTACCACGTCCAGGTGCTGTGTCTATACATATGCAGATATGGATATATGAACTACAATCCCCCCCATATCATCATAAAACTTCTAGATCATGTTACAGAACTGAATAAAATCACTTAGAGCCACACATTCTAAGCAGATATGAAAAAAAAAAAATCCTATAAATTTTCAACTTTTTCTTGTACAATGTAATTTTTTAAAATAAATTTCTTGCTGATTTCCTGTAAAATTTCATCTTTTTGTTTTCAAAATTCGCAAATTAAATTTTAAAGTTTTTCATAAACATTCAACGTTTTTCTCAAAAATTTGATTTATGAGAAAATTTATTAATGAGAAACATTGATTGTTAAACCATAACAAATCACTTCCTGGTTATATGAACTAAGTTTTCTACACAAATAAAAGGCATCATCTTAATGAATGAATGGCTCTATTTCTAATAGAGGGGATCTCAACTAAAATCCAGTTTTTATTAATTTTATTGAATAAAAATTTGCAGCAGAAAAACTTTTTTTTCCCTCCTTCAGATTTAGTTTCAGCAAATAAAACATTAAATCAGTTCAGAGAATTAAAGGAAACTTCAGAGCAGCTCAGCAACGATTCATCGGATCAGACGCTAATGAGCTTCTTAACGAGATCAGAGCAGAGCAGGAAACAGCAGGAGGAATGGCTCAAACCATCAAAAACACTCAGGCTCTGAATCTGACAGAATTATCATCAATAATTACATTTAAAATGCAAGAATTTTTTACCTAAATTACCCCATAATTGGACTTTTGTCTTAAACTGACAATTTTCTTGTAAAGTTTCAAATTTATATGAAAAGGTCACATATTTAAGTTAAAAAAGTCAGACATTTGTGAGAAAAAAGTTACAAACTAACAAAAAAGGCTAAAAAAATTAACAAAAAGGTGACAAATTTATTACAGTGGTGAAAGTAAGTATTGAACATGTCAACATTTTTCTCATTAAACATATTTCTGATGGAGCCATTTACCTGAGATTATCACCAGATATCAGTAACAACCCAAGTAACCCATACATACAAAGAAATCAAGGCAACTGTGTTCACAAGACAAGTTACATTTAATAAAGTGGAATGACACAGGGAATAAGTATTGAACACACAAAGTAAAAGAGGTGCAAAAAAGCATAGAAAGCCAAGAAACCAGCTGAAATCCATCAGAATTTAGGAAGCCATCCCATCCCCCATCAGTGCAAATTAATTTCAGCTGGTTAAGTCCTGACTGATAGCCTTTAAAAAGGTCTGTGAATATCAGATTGTCACACCACAAAGAACTATATGATGGGTAGAAGCAAAGGGCTCTCTCTAGACCTTTGCAACCTTATTGCTGCAAAACATCACGATGGCATTGGTTACAGATGCATTTCTTAACTGCTGAATGTTCCAGTGAGCACTGTTGGAGCCATCATTCAGAAGTGGAAAGAACATCATTTTACCATAAACTGGCCACAACCAGGAGCTCCTCACAAAATTTCTGACAGAGGAGTCAAAAGAATTATCAGAAGAGTTATCCAAGAGCCAAAGACCACTTGTGGAGAGTTCCAGAAAGACCTGGAGTTAGCAGGTACTGCTGTTTCAAAGAAAACAATAAGTAATGCGCTCAATCGTCATGGGCTCTATGCCCGCTCACCTCACAAGACTCCATCGCTGAGGAAAAAGCATGTTGAAGCTCGTTTAAAGTTTTCTGCACAACATTTGGGCAAGCCAGTAAAATACTGGGAGAATATAGTCTGGTCAGATGAGACCAAAATTGAACTTTGTGGATGCCACAACACACAGCATGTTTGGAGGAGAAATGGCCCTGCACATCAGCCCCAAAACACCATACCAACAGTGAAGTTTGGAAGTGGACGCATCACCCATTTGGTGTGGGGATGTTTTTCAGCGCATGGTACAGGCAGACTTCTTATAACTGAATGAAAGATGAATGGACAAATGTACATAGAGATGTCTCTATGTACATAGAGACATCCTTGATAAGAATCTGTTGCCATCTGCCAAGATGCTGAAGATGCAACAACCAAAATCACTCCTGAGCAATGCCTGTGCCTAGTTTCTTCATAAGGAGGCGTTTGAAAGCTGCTATTACCAAGAAAGGTTTTTCTACTAAATAGTAAATGAATTTCACCAAGTGTGTTCAATACTTATTCCCTGTGTCATTTCACTTTATTAAATATAACTTGTTTTGTGAACACAGTTGCCTTGATTCCTTTGTATGTATGGATTACTTGAATTGTTACTGATATCTGGTGAAAATCTCAGGTCAATGGCTCCATCAGAACTATATTTAATGTGAAAATGTTGATGTGTTCAATACTTATTTTCCCTGCTGTATATAATTACCTGAAAAAACTGCAAGTTAGTGAGAAAATGTTACAAATTTCTGTTAAAACTTAAAGAGAAATTTCACAACTTAATGAAAAAGTTAAAAAAAGGTACAAAGAAAAACCAGCAAATTAATTTAAAAAAGAAGCAAATTTGTGAGGAAAAAAGTTGCAAACAAAAAAGACAACAAAAAAATGCAACTTTTTTCTTAGTGTGACTTTTCCCCCCATCACTGTGCAAATTTTAATTAAATTTCTGACTTTCTTTTTAATTTGCAACTTTTTGAAATAAAAAATGACTTTTTTCTGATAATTTAGAATTTTTATACAATAGAATTGTAACATTTTTGTCATCACTTTGACAGTTTGTTAAAATAATCAACTTTTTTCTTGTTAATCTGCAGCTTTTTCCCATAAATCTGCCATTTTTTTTTTTTAGTAAATGTGAAATTATCTTATAACAAACTCAACCCTTTTTCTCTCGTTAATCCAGCCCAGACTAATCTGTTAGTTTAGCTGAGTTAGTTCTAATCTGTCACATAATCTGATCTCAGCAGGAGTTTCTTCAACAGTCCGACAACGATGATGGTGATAATGAAGAAGACCATGATGATGATGGTTTCTTCAAGAATCAGAGACGATGTAGATTAGTCAGATTAGTTAGACTAGATTAGCTAGATTAGCAGGAATTACCCTCCATCAGTGAGGGTCTGTCTGTCAGCAGGATGAGAGCTGCTTCGGGTTCATCTGGACCACAGAAGAACCCAAACCTCAGGATCAGGGAGCAGGAATCCAGACTGTTCTTCACGTTACAGTTTACGGTCACGGTGCGTTCACGCTGGATAAATGATCACAGAATTCCTCCATGTTTGGTTCTACGTGCTGCAGGACCACGGGTCAATTTTGACCATAAATTTACCAGAAACTGCAATTTTTTATCATAAATTTTCAGCTTGTTTTCATAAATTTGTGACTTTTTCCTGCAAATTTTCACTTTTATTTTCTCAAAAATTTGCGATTTTTTTTGTCATAAATTTGCAACTTTTTCTTAAAAATTTGCCATTTTTTCTTATACATTACTAGTTTGTCTTCTCATAAATTTACATTTTTTAATAAATTTACAATTTTTTCTAATACGTTTTACCTTTTTTCATAAATTTTCCACTTTTTTCATAAATTGGCAACTTTTTCATCTAAATGTTCATGTTTTTTATTCATAAATTTTCAATATTTTCTTACAGTTTTTAAACTTTTTCATAAATATTTAACAGGACTTAGGAGGGGGGAGGAACAAGAAAAGCTGCAGCTGTTTGGGAGTGTGTCTCCTGGGTGTGGAATATTCTGGAGAACGTGCGGCTGTGGCGCTCAGTGGTGGACCTCGGTGGGCCTCTGAACATGATGGAGGAGGAGCAGGAGAGGAGCCATTAATCCACACACTAGAGGGAGGAGGAGCAGGAGCCGGAGGAGATCCATCTTCCTGCCTCCCTGTGCTCCTCCTCCTCCTCCTGCTTCCTTCCATCACTATCAGTTAATATCTCACTTTATCTGACTTTTATTTTTTTCTTTTTTAGCACACGGGAGCTTGTCGTAGCTCCTGTGGGTGAGAGGAGGAGTCACTCTGGACAGATTCACCGCACCGACACCATCATATAATATGCAGCAAATATTCAGAAGAAACAGGCAGGATTATGCTTCAGGTCAGGCAGCATCAGTGAATGTAGCATGTTCACATGAATATTAACTATAACAGTTTTATTGTCATTTTACGTGTTCTACCACCCAGTCAAAAAACTGCAGATTTATGAGGAATAAACTCAGAAATTTATAGTATAAGAAAAAAGTTCAAAATTTACAAAAAAGTTGGAAATTTACAAGAAAAAGTTTAAAATTTATGAGAAAAAAAAATTAAAATTTATGAAAAAAACTTGCAAATTTATTTGTAAAAAAACTTTATTAATACACAGACTTTTACAGACCATCACTGCACTCCCTTCAGTTAAGCAGCCTGCTAAGTAGCCTGGCATCAAAAACAGAACACTGTTTAAAAGTGACACATTTATGTAATAAAAACAAGTTAGTGAAAACAATTGAGTTTGAGATTAAATATATTTGTCAATATATTTGTCATGATGTGAACACGGCGGAGTGGTTAGCACTGCGGCAGCACAGCAACTTACTCTTGGCCGGGGGATCCTGGGTTCAATCCCAGCCCCCAACCAACAGTGATCTGTGTGGAGTTTGCATGTTCTCCCCGTGTCTGCGTGGGTTTACTCCGGGATTTCTCCGGTTTCCTCCCACATGCCAAAAACATGCAAGTTAGGTTAATTGGCATCAAACTGGGGATTCTAAACTGTCCTTAGGTATGACTGTGAGAGTGAATGGTTGTCTGTCTCTCTGTGTTGGCCCTGCGATGTACTGGCGATCTGTCCAGGGTGGACCCTGCCTCTCACCCAAAGATGCTGGGATAGGCTCCAGCCGCCCCCCCCACCCCCCCCCCACCGCGACCCGAAAAGGATTAAGTGGAAGAAGATGAATGATGTGAACACGCTGAACATGTGTGTACATCGAGTGAAGTCGTTTTGCGACTGCAGAGTAGCGATCTTGTTCCAATCATACATCCACAGGGGTAACTCATTTTAAAAATGAGCTATACTAAAAGCTAACAAAAGCCAACTCAAAAGTGCTAGTTTAAAAGCCGAACTTGCCTAATGTGAAAATGCTGTACAATGCTAGCATAAAATGAAAGCTGCCAAAAGTTGAATAAAGTTGGTCTAAAAATACTAGTAGTCAAAGACTAAAGTTAGTAAAATGCTAGCTTTAAAATTAAATGGCGAAACATGCAAAATGTTACCATAAAAGTAGGCAGAGTTGAACGTAAATGAATGTTAGCTTAAAATGCTAAATAAACGATAAAGGCTAAAAAAAGGTTGAACTTTGACCTCGGACTATGAACAAAATCAACCTCAGAGTTGGATGGGAACGAGACGCTGAAGCAGAACGTGATACATATCTGTGGAGTGTTGGTGTAGGCCGTGAGAGAGCTTCCGAAGATAAGAGAAGGTGCCAGAACGTCTACATCTGGTTAGAGAGGGAGATCCACTCCCTCGCCCCCTTCACCTGCTAAGGTTCACAACACATGCTAGTCCTCGCCGATTCTAATTAAGCTGTATTACAGGAGGGGGGTGCAGTTTCTATGAATATAGGACCTGTGAGAAAAAGTTACACTGTTTAAAAATAGTCATAAATTTATGAGGAAAAACACTGTAAAATTAACAAGAAAAAGGTCTCAAATTTCATGAGAAAAAAGCTGCAAATTTAAAGAAAAGAGTTGCTAATTTATGAAATAAAAGTTGAAATTTCATGAGAAAAAAGTTGAAAATTTATAAGAAAAAGTTGAAAATTTATCAAAAAGTTGAAAATGTATCAAAAAGTTGCAGTTTCATAAAAAATGAAATTTCATGAGAAAAAAGTTTAAAATTTACAAAAAAAGTTGAAATTTTATGAGAAAAAAGTTGAAATATGAGAAAAAAGTTGAAAATTTATGAGAATAAAGTTGAAAATTAAAAAAGTTGACATTTTATGAGGAAAAAAAGCTGAAAATTTACAAAAAAGTTGGAAATTCATGAGAAAAAAGTTCAATTTTCATGAGAAAAAAGTTGCAAATTTATGAAAAAAGTTAAAATTATATGATAAAAAAGTTGAAATTTCATGAAAAAAGTTGAAAATTTACAAAAAGTTGAAATTTTATGAGAAAAATTTGCAAATTTTAAAAAAAGTTGAAATTTTATGATAAAAAAGTTGAACTTTCATGAGAAAAAGTTGAAAATTTATGAGAAAAAAGTTACAAATTTACAAAAAACCTGAAATTTTATGAGAAAAAGTTAAAAATTTGCAAAAAAGTTGCAATTTCATGATAAAAAAGTTGACATTTCACGAGAAGAAAGTTGAAATTTCATGAGAAAAGAGTTGAAAATTTACAAAAAAAAATGCAATTTCATGAAAAAACTTGAAATTTCTTAAGAAAAAAGTTGCAAATTTTTCAAAAAGTTAAAATTTCATCAGAAAAAAGTAGGAAATTTATAAGAAAAACATTGCAAATTTACAAAAAAGTTGACATTTTGTGATAAAAAAAGTTGAAATTTCATGAGAAAAAAGATGCAAATTATAAAAAAAAAAAAAAAGTTTAAATTTTTTTAAAGAAAGCAGCAGAGCTGTCAACTGATCACCACTTGGTGGTGAGTCGGATCCGATGGCAGGGGAGGATGCCATTCAGACCCGGTAGACCCAAACACATAGTGAGGGTGTGCAGGGAACCTCGGTCCGGGAGGTCTTCAACTGCCACTTCCGGAAGAACTCCAACCACATTCCGAGGGAGTCTGGAGACGTGGAGTCTGAATAAGCCATGTTCTCCACCTGCATAGTTGAAGCAGCTGCCCAGAACTGTGGCCACAAGGTCGTTGGTGCATCTCGTGGTGGCAACTCCCGAACCAAGTGGTGGACACCAGTGGTGAGGGGGGCCATCGAACTGAAGAAGGAGTTCTATCAAACTTGGTTGGCTTGTGGGACTCCCAAAGCAGCTGAGGTGTACCGGCAGGCCAAGTGGGGTGCAGCTCGAGTGGTTGCTGAAGCAAAAACTCAGGTGTGGGAGGAGTTCACAGTGAGGCCACGGAACAAGACTTTTGGTCAGCCTCGAAGAGATTCTGTCAAACTGTCCAGTGGCTCAGGAGGGGGAAACATCTCCCTGTCCACACTGTGTATGGTGTGGAGGGGGCGCTGGTGACTTCAACTGGGGATATCATCGGTGGGTGGAAGGAATACTTGGAGGATCTCCTCAATCCAACTGACACACCATCCACAGAGGAAGCAGAGCTTGAGGATGAGGGGAATGACTTGCCCATCAACGGGGCTGAGGTCGCTGAAGTGGTTAAAAAACTCTTCGGTGGCCGGGCCCCGTGAGTGGATTAGATTCGCCCTGAGTACTTCAAGGCTCTGAATGTTGTAGGGCTGTCATGGTTAACACGCCTCTGCAACATTGTGTGGAGGTCAGGGACAGTGCCTTTGGCATGGCAAACCGAGGTAGTAGTTCTTCTCTTCAAGAAGGTGGACTGGAGGGTGTGTTCCAACTTTAAGGGGATCACACTGCTCAACCTCCCTGGGAAGGTCTATGCCAAGGTACTGGAGAGGAGAGTCTAGCTATTGGTCAAACCTCGAATTCAGGAGGAGCAATGTGGTTTTCGTCCTGGCCGTGGCATATTGGACAAACTCTTTACCCTCTTGAGAATCCTCGAGGGTTTGTGGGAGTTTGCCTAACCAGTCCACATGTGTTTTGTGGACTTGAAGAAAGCATTCAACCGCATCTCTCGTGGTCTCTTGTGGGGGGGCTGCGGGAGTGTGGGGTATTGGGCTTGTTTTTCTGATCCAAGATGGCGCCCACAGTGGTCGCCATGGTGCTTCGCTGCGCCCTTTGTTTGTTTTTGTTTGTCAATTGTGTGTCTGCTTGCTCTTATACCCATGAAGAACTTCTAAATATCAGGACTTTCACTCCCACGGACCTACTCGCAGTTTTTTTAGCTCCTGCCGCCGATCTGGTTCATTGCTTGGCTCGAATAGTGAGACGGCGAAAGAGAGGAAGACGAGCGGGCGCTCTCGTCCGGCTTCGCAGGAGAGGCACGCGCACGGCGTTGCCTGGCATATTTCTGTCCAATACCAACTCTCTCTCTAACAAGGTAGATGAACTGAGACTGCTGATGTGTTTTAAGGACCTCTCTTCCTCGGCTGCCCTCTGTTTTACCGAGACCTGGCTCAGGGAAAACACACTGGACAGTGCGCTGCGCCTCGAGGGATTTCAGCTGTTTCGTGCTGATCGTGACACAGAGCTCTCCGGCAAGACCACAGGAGGCGGAGTCTGCTTTTACATCAACAGCAGCTGGTGCTCTGATGTAACGGTAATTTCCAAACACTGTTCTCCCGCCCTGGAATTTCTTTTTATTAACTGCAAGCCATTTTATTCCCCGCGGGAGTTCGCCTCATTCATCCTCGCCGCTGTGTACGTCCCTCCCGACGCGGACACGCGCGAAGCTCAGTGCGTGCTCGCGGATCACATCCAACACACGGAGCGGATTTTTCCAGACTCTCTGGTTATTGTGGTTGGTGACTTTAACCAGAGCAATCTGAGCCACGATCTCCCCCGCTACAAACAGTTTATTAAATGCCCCACCAGAGGAATAAACACGCTGGATCACTGTTACACCACAGTGAAAGACGCATATCACGCTGTTCCCCGCGCTGCGCTCGGACTATCTGATCACGTGATGGTCCACCTCATTCCCACATACAGACAGAGATTGAAGCTCACTAAACCTGTTGTGAGCACTACGAAGAAATGGACCAGTGAATCTGAGGAGAAGCTGGAAACGTGCATGGAAATAACTGACTGGGGCATGTTTAAAGGAGCCACGCATGATCTGGATGAATACACGGACACTGTGAACTCTTATATCCACTTTTGTGAGGAGGGCATTCTTCCATCGCGCACCAGGGTGAGGTACTCTAATGACAAGCCCTGGTTCACAGCTAAGCTCAGACAGATCAGGAAGGAGAAGGAAGCAGCACTGAAAAGTGGAGACAGGGACTGCTACAGGGAGGTTAAATATCGGTTTAACAGAGAGCTGAAGAGAGCTAAATCTGTGTATTCTGAGAGACTTCAGCAGCAGTTCACTGCTAATGACTCGGCTTCTGTGTGGAGAGGACTGAGGCAAATCACCAACTATCGGCCTCAGGCTCCTAAAGGTCAGGATGACAAAGCCCTTTGTCAAAGACTGTCCCAACACTATGCCCATTTTGACACCTCGTCATCTGTGTCCAACTCCCCACCTCTCTCCAGCTCCACAGCCTCCACGATCCCTACTTCATCAAAGGCGCCCCCCCTCCCCCCCTGCCCTTGTCATCAGTGAGCAGGACGTGCTCAAACAGTTCTCCAGACTGAACCCGCGCAAGGCCCCCGGTCCGGACGGCGTGTCTCCCTCCACCCTGAGACACTGTGCGAAACAGCTGGCTCCTGTCTTCACAGACATTTTTAACACCTCCCTTAAGCTATGCCACGTGCCGCTCTGCCTCAAATCCTCCACCATCATCCCTGTCCCCAAGAAGCCACGGATCACTGGACTTAATGACTACAGACCTGTAGCGCTCACCTCTGTAGTCATGAAGTCCTTTGAGCGCCTGGTCCTGCCCCACCTCAAGTCCATCACCACCCCTCTCCTGGACCCGCTGCAGTTTGCCTACCGAGCCAACAGGTCTGTAGACGACGCAGTCAACCTGGCCCTCCACTCCATCCTGCAGCACCTGGACTCCCCGGGAACCTACGCCAGGATCCTGTTTGTGGACTTCAGCTCCGCATTCAACACCATCCACCCCGCTCTGCTCCGGGACAAGCTGTCCCTGCTCAACGTGCCTGACTCCCTCTGCAGGTGGATCACCGACTTCCTGAAGGACCGGAGGCAGCATGTGCGGCTGGGAAAGACTGTCTCAGACTCTGCTAGCATCAGCACCGGATCACCCCAGGGCTGTGTACTTTCCCCCCTACTCTTCTCCCTTTATACCAACTCCTGCACCTCCAGCCACCAGTCTGTCAAGTTGATCAAGTTTGCGGACGACACCACCCTCATCGGGCTCATCTCCAACGGCGACGAGTCCACCTACAGGAGAGAGGTGGCCCAGCTGGCGTCCTGGTGCAACAACAACAACCTGCAGCTGAACGCTCTGAAGACAGTGGAGATGATTGTGGACTTCAGGAAAGTCACAACCCCTCTGCCCCCCCTCACCCTCACAGGCTCTCCCATCACCACTGCTGATTCCTTCCGCTTCCTAGGCACCACCATCACCAGGGACCTCAAGTGGGAGCCAACCATCAGCTCCCTCATCAAAAAGGCCCAGCAGAGGATGTTCTTCCTGCGGCAGCTGAGGAAGCTCAAGCTACCCACCAAGATGTTAGTGCAGTTCTACACAGCTATCATCGAGTCCATCCTCACCACCTCCATAACCATGTGGTACGCAGGAGCCACTGCCAGGGACAGACTAAGGCTGCAGCGCGTCGTGCGCACTGCTGAGAAGGTTATCGGCTGCAAGCTCCCATCTCTCCAGGATCTGTACATCTCCAGGACCCGGAGGCATGCTGGCCGGATCATAGCCGATCCCTCACACCCTGGTCACGTACTGTTTGCCCCCCTCCCCTCAGGTAGAAGACTTCGGTCCATCCAGACTAAAACCTCCCGTCACATGAACAGCTTCTTCCCCTCTGCCATCAGACTGCTGAACACTAAGTGACTTATTGACTCTCGTGCACTATGTACAGCAGCTCAACCAGACTCATGTCAATCATCACTGTTTTCTTCCTGCATTACCGACTGCACTATATGGTTCTCCACATTATCTGCTGCTCGCTAATATATTTTAACTGCTGACCAGTATTACTCACTCTTATTCTACACTTTATTGCATGTATAGTTTATCTCTTTTATTTTATCATGTTTAATGTTGCAGCATTGCACCGAGACAAATTCCTAGTTTGTGTACTACATGAACAATGGCAATAAATCTGATTCTGATCTGATTCTGATCCTTGTTACAAGCTATCTGGTCCCTATACAACCATTGCAAGAGTATGGTTTGTATTGCCAACACCCAGTCGAACTTGTCTGCAGTGAGAGTTGGACTCTGTCAGGGCTGCCATTTGTCACGATCCTGTTCATAATTTTTATGGACAGTATATCTAGGCCACACTCTAAGTGACCACAGGATTTCATCTCTGCTGTTTGCAGATGACAATTTCCTGTTGGCTTCATCCAGCAATGATCTACAAGTCTTGCTGGGATGGTTTGCTACTGAGTGTGAAGTGGCTGGGATGAGAATCAGCACCTCCAACTCCGAGTCCATGGTCCTCAGCCGGAAAAGGGTGGATTGTCTTCTCCGGGTTGGGGCAAGCTCCTACACCAAGTGGAGAAGTTTAAGTATCTCAGGGTCTTATTCACGAGTGAGGGGAGAATGGAGCAGGAGATTGACAGACAGATTGGAGCAGCATCTGCAGTACTGCGGACGTTGTACCGGTCTATTGTGATGAAGCGGGAGCTGAGCTCTAAAGCAAAGCTGTCGATTTACCCATCAATCTACGTTCCTACCCTCACCGATGGTCATGAGCTTTGGGTAATGACTGAAAGAATGAGATCGCGGATACAAGTGGCTGAAATGAGCTTTCTCCGTATGATTGCTGGACTCAACCTTATAGACAGGATGAGGAATTCAGTCATCCGGGAGAGGCTCAGAGTCGAACCACTGCTCGTCCACACTGAAAGGCGCCAGTTGAGGTGGTTTGGGCATCTGTTCAGGATGCCTCCTGGACACCTTCCACTTGAGGTGTTTCAGGCATGTCCCACTGGGAGGAGACCCTGGGGCAGATCCAGGACATGATGGAGGGACTATGTCTCCCAGCTGGTCTGGGAATGTCTTGGTATCCTCTCTGAAGAGCTGGAGCAGGTGGCTGGGGAGAGGGAAGTCTGGGCTTCTCTGCTTGAGCTGCTGCCTCCCTGACCCAGACCTCCGGAAAAGCAGTAGAAAATGGATGGATGGATGGATGGACGGATGGATGGAAGTTGAAATTTTATGATAAAAATGTAGAAATTTCATGATAAAAATGTTGTAAATCTATGAGAAAAAAGGTAATAATAACCTCTCCTGCTAACCTCTCCTGCTAATAGGAGAGGTTTTCTCAGAAATAAATAACTTGCAAATGTTGCAACATTTTATGGTAAATTTAGAGGTTTTTCCTGCTGAATCACTGATTTTTCTGAAGGTTTTTGTAAAGCCACGGGGAGCCTGTGGTTGTGGCCCACTGAGCCCCGTACAGCTTGGGAGCCGCAGGTTACAGACCCCTGTTTTTCTGTGTTTTGTGCCACAGAGTTTACAGACTCTGACAGAAGTCGGCCCATTGACTTCCTGCAGAGAGACGTAATTAAAATCCACTAAAAGACATCTGCTGCTCAACATTTAATCCAATTTATCAGAGACGCCGAACCGCGGGGGGCCCGGGGGGGAAGGGGGGTCTCCTTCACACGCCTGTTACATGCATGTGTGCAGCATCATTAATGAGCTAAAACTAAAGTTAAACACTGGGGTCTGTGAGCGTGTTCAGCCCCGCTGCCACTCGGGGGGCCGCTAACAAATGTCGGCCCTAGTACAGCGCTGCGGTGTTCTGTTTTCACTCTTGTTGGCCATTTTTATTGAACCAAGAACTCCTTCTGCGGTCTTCACCAAGAAACACTTTTCACATTTTAAAATGGTTAGCTAGGTAACTGAGATGTATGCCATTACTATGGCTGGTGATATATTTTAAGTTGCTTAAAATATAATAGAAGTTCATCAAATCAACTTTCAGCTTCTTCAGATGTTAGTACTTCCTGCTTCAGCAGATAAGATAGATGAACTATTACAGGCAGCAGGAAATTTGTTATTTTTTAACAAGGGGGGGTCAGGAAATTCACAAATGTAACATGAGCTACAAGCGGGAAAACGTAATTTAGGTACAAATGTGCAATAAAGATGCAAAAATATGATAAAAGATGACAGTTTAAAAATGAAAAAACGCTGCAAACTATAATTTAATTATATAGAATAAAAATTTAACCGGCATCCAAATGAATCTGCAAATTTACAAGAAAAAAAGTAGCAAATTTAGAAAAAAGTTGCAACTTGATGAGAAAAATGCTGCAATTTTACAAGAAAATAGTTGCACTTTTATGAAAAAAGTCACAAACCTATGAGGAAAAATGTGCAAATTTGTGAAAAAATTTGCAAATTCATGAGAAAAAGTTGCAAATTTACAAGAAAAAAGTCACAAATTTATGAGAAAAATATTGCAAATTAAGATTTTTTTTATTTTTTTTTTGGCTTTTCTACTTAGAATTTGTTGTTATTCAGTTCTATAATGTGATAAAGAAAACTTTATGACTTTATTGGTAGGGACAATCATCTCTTTTTTTCAGGTGTGTGTGTGTGGGGGGCAATGTCCCTCCTGCCCCCCAATTTACGCCTGTGAATGGGGCTGGTTAGCAAGGGGGACAGCAACCCCCCCACCCCCCCCCCCACACACACAGTAGGTGTGTGCGAGGGCCGTTTAGCGCTGCTGAACCATTAACGATGATGAAATTATCAATTTTTCAACATTTAACGAGCTGAATTCACGTGTTTCTGTGTGTGTGTGTGTGGGGGGGGGTCTTGTTGATATACATTAAAGAAGAAGAGTGTCGGTGAGGGTTTTCCTCTGATCTCGGCTGTTGCCTCTGAGGGTCGTCTTCCTGCTGCAGCTGAGTGTGGCTGTGAGTGTCTGGGTGGAGGTTAGGCTGTTTTCTCTTCCTGTAGCGTGATGCAGATTAAAAGTGCAGCCTCCGCAGCACATCACAGGTCACCCCCCACCCCGGGTGTGTAGCTGCAGTTGCAGCTGGATGATGTTGTGTTAATTGTGTTTTTTGCCTCTGGCCGGTGTAGTTTGCTCCACACACACAGTAACAGACTCCCTCCCAGCCCGAACGAGCTGTCGTCCCTTCCTTGTTTCTCCCACAGGGAACCTCTCTCTGTGTTTTTAGGCTTGTGCCTCTGAGCTCTTTGTGAAAATAAGAAAATCAAAGATGAAACACTCAGAAAAGCTACGATCTATGGAACTGTGTGAAAGCAGATTTCACAACCTGTAAATTGTGCTGCTGTGTTCTGGGTTCGTGCTAACAGTTAGCCATGTTAGCTGCACGAGCATAAGAAGATAGTGAAGAGAATGTAGACAAAAGAGGCGACAACCATTATGCACTGCCCCAACAGCACACATACGATGGGCCAACATCAGCAAGTTTGCATCGGTAAACAAATGCACAGATGATCTGATGCTAGCTAGCTAGCTAACACACCACTTGACCAAAGACATTTATTGTTTAATGTAGCATTTTTTTTTTAACTTAGAGTTTTTATTTAGCATTTTTAACCCTTTGAGTGTGTATGGTGCAGAACTGCATCATACCCCCTAGTGGTCAAGAGTGATAAAGATTTTTTGTCAATAAAATAGTTCAGATTTCCAAGGCTATAACTTGAAAGTGGTAAGAGATAATGGCTTACTGTCAATTAGAAAGATGTAAAATATGATCCAATGTTTCAGATAGGAATAAATTTATGCATCTAATTTGCATAATGTACAGAGGTACCTCATCATCTTATCTTCAAAGTATATGAACAAGAAATCAGTACATTTTAAAAAAAAACAAAACAGAAATTTCTCACTTACTTTTGACAAAGTCAGGGTGAGAAGGCAGGCGCAGTGCCACACTCTGCCGCTAGGGGCACGAAAATCCTCACACTCAAAGGGTTAACATCACATTCTTCGACTTTAAACTATGTCATAATTTTTGCTGACATGTTTCAACCATGTTAGCTTTTCAGCCTGCAGTTTACTATATTTAGTCTATTTTTGAGCCATCTTTATTTAGCGACTTTCTCACTAAATCTGATGACTTTTGAAACCCTCTTGGTGACTTTTTTTTTTTATCAAAAGTGACTAGCGACAAATCTAGCGACTTTTTCTGGTGTTACCAGAGACTTTTTGTGGAGACTCTGATGTGCAGGGCTTGGCGGGCTGTAGTTTCCTTAGAAACATCTAAAATACAACCTATCTCTAATGTGAGACTATGAAACTACAACTCCCAGAAGCACTATCTGCACACAGTGTGTGCTCATTGGTCCACTGTTACCTGGAAACCTGTAAAGCAGACAGTATCCTCTGCGGGTCGATTTCCTGTCCTGCCTCAGTTCACACCACAACCTGATGGGAAGAAATGCCGTGGGGGTGGCAACTTTTCATATTGAGCCCTGATCACCTGTTGTCCAAGTGCTGAGTAGCCCCCAACATCAGCTTCTATCTCTGTGGTTAAACGTGAGTATTTTTAGAGCAAGAAGCTCACATTTAAGATAGATAGATAGATAGATAGATAGATAGATAGATAGATAGATAGATAGATAGATAGATACTTTATTTCAAACAAAAAAGTAAAACAAAAACAAAACAAATGACAAGTGCAATAAAGTAACAGTATACAGTGTTCGAAAGGGAGGAGGAAGAAGTGAACACTTATTAATTCCAACTCCTCTTTTCCATAAATACAACTCATGTGAAATATATACAAATTACCACATTTAAGACCCCAAGTAAACAATTAACTATATTTTGTACATATCAACATTAACACCCATCCATCCCAACATACATACAGTCCATACATCAAAACCAGCTCCAAACAACACAGATATACACAGTACTGTCCCACCCACCATTCCATAGTGTCCCAGAGTGAGCATAGTGAATCGTACATATAAATACTACCCTACTAACATATATTCTTTCAGCAAATAATGTTTGTACCTCTTTTTGAATTGATTTCTGTTTGTACATAGTTTCAGTTCCGGCTCCAAACTGTTCCACAAATCCACCCCACAGACAGATATGCACATACTTTTCTTAGTTGTTCGTACCTTAGGTTTTGTAAAGTTTAAGTCTCCTCTCAAATTATAATCATTGTCTCTTTTTTAAATATTTTTTGTATATTAGTTGGGAGTTGATTATTAATTGCCCTGTACGTGACTTGTGCTGTCTTAAATTTAACTAAATCGATGAACTTTATGACATGTGACTTTTAAAACAACAAATTGGTATGGTCTCTATATCCTACATTATTTATTATCCTTATAGCTTTTTTTTGTAATGTGCATATTGACTGTAGGTTGGTCTTGTAGGTGTTTCCCCAGACTTCTACACAGTAGTTAAGATAAGGTAGAAACAGTGAATTGTACAGTAAGACCAATGATTTATAGTCCAAGATGTGTCCTGTCTTCCCCAGTATCCCTATACATTTTGCCAACTTGGCCCGGATGTGACTGATGTGAGGTTTCCAGCAGATTTTATTGTCTAGCGTCACCCCCAGAAACTTATTTTCCTGTACTGTTTCTATTCTGGTATCATCTATCGTTACCATTATTTCATGATTTATTTTATAATTCCAAACAACATAATCTTTTTTTTCAGATTTAGAGATAATTTATTTTTGTTGAACCACTGCGTTAACCTTTTCATTTCAGTTGTGACCACCTCAAAAACCTGCTGCAAATTCTCACCAGTGCAAAGGATATTTGTGTCATCCGCAAACAAAATAAATTTCAGAATTTTTGATACTTAGCATATGTCATTTATATACAAGATAAAGAGTTTGGGTCCCAAAACTGACCCCTGGGGCACACCACAAGTGATGTCCATGAAGGGTGATTTGTGCTCACCAATTTATACAAATTGTTGTCTGTTACTTAAATAACTTTCCACCCAACTCAGTCCGACCCCTCTTATCCCATACCTTTCCAGTTTCCTTAGTAGAATTCTGTGGTCAATGGTGTCAAAAGCTTTCTTTAAATCTATAAATACTCCTACAGCAAACTTTTTTTATCTATACAACTAGTAATTTCTTCAATAAGTTTGATCAGTGCCAAAGATGTAGATTTATCTGCTTTAAAACCATACTGGCTGTCTGTAAGGAGGTTGTGTTTTTCAATGAAATCATCCAGTCTCTTAGTGAAGATTTTTTCAAGTATTTTGGAGAATTGTGGGAGTAAAGAGATTGGCCTGTAATTTGTGAAACAATGACTGTCTCCTGTTTTGTATAGTGGGATTACTTTTGCTATTTTCATTTTGTTTGGAAATTTACCAGTTTGAAATGACAGGTTACAGATGTGGGTGAGTGGCTTAACATTTCCTTCAATTACTTTTTTCACTATTGTCATGTCAATTTCATTCCAGTCCGTTGATTTTTTGTTCTTAAATTTACTCACAGTTTCGATAATTTCCTTTTCAGTAACTGCACCCAAAAGGATTGTGTTTGGATTTCTATCTTCTATTTCATTTGCAGAACCACTGTTGTTTGTTTCTGGTGTCACTATTGATTTTGCTAATTCAGGACCAACGTTTACAAAAAAATTATTGAAACCACTGACCACATGCTCCATATTATTTATCAAATTGCCATTTTCAATAAAATATTCTGGATAATTAGCATTCTTAGGTCAATTACTAATAATCCCATTTTTATTATCCTCTAATATTCTGTAATGTCCGCACTTGTGCAAACGTAAATTTTCTTACCACACAGAGAAAAAGTGACGACAATTTGTTGCTGTACAAAACAAATGAAGTTTCTTCTAAGGTGAACTTTCACTTTTCTGTGCTTTCTATTTTATTTTATCTTATTCGTTTACATGCTGTTGTGATATGCTACTATTTTATGAAAGTAAATCCTCTTAATATGTATTTTTAATGGGCTGGTCCAGCGGTCTCAAACATATGGCCCGTGGGCCAAAAACGGCCCACCAGGGGGTCCAATTTTTTCTCTGTGAATTTACAGCTTTATTTCTAGTAAATTTCTGACTTTTCACTGATTAGAATAGTTTGTGTAAATCTGAGACATTTTTCTCTGCAAGATGAGACTTTTGTCTCAGTTTTCTTTTTCATCTTTTCATTTCCCTTCATTTCAAGGGCCAAGGGGACAGGGTAGAAATGAGAATTGCGACGGACCCCAAATCTACCTGTACTTCACTCTCACATTGCAAATATTTTTCTCAATTGTTTTACAGTATTTACTGCTGTTAATAACTGCTTAGACAGTGTTTCTCTTGTTATTTTTATGTATGTATAAGGGTCATTGCATTTAAAAAGGTTGTACATTTAATTCAACTACATTTCAGCATGCGATAATCAAATTTCATCATATTAATCATAATTTTCCAACTACAAAATTGTGGCTAATGAAAAGGTTGAGTGGCTAGTCACTTTGGAAAATCACTAGCCACAGTGGCTGCTGACATGAAAACACTATTGCTCTGCAGTTACTATCCTCAGCAAGCAGCGGGTGCTACTGTGAGCTTCTCCTCATCCCAAAGCACTCACAAGCAGCCAGTCTCACAGTAGCCTCGTGCAGCAGTTAGTTGCAGTCGAAAGGAGACCAATGCCCATGCCACTTGCATCCAGACTGCAAATGAATTGCGCCTGCACAGCCCCCCTGCCAATCAATGCACATGTTTCTTCACTGTCAGTGTCACACTAATAAATCACTGTATTTGACTAACAGCCTCAGTCACGTACTCACTTCGTCCACTGTGTGTGTGTGTGTGTGTGTGTGTGTGTGTGTGTGTTTATGACATAAGCTAAACGTCTAGCAGCTAGCTCGTCATGTCATAATCTAAACTGTATGATCAAAAATATAGAATGAAGTGGGAATCAAACCCTGAAGCCAAAGGCTGGATGAAGCCGTTTATTGGCGATGATAGAACAGGCTTTATTGTCATTGTACAGCTATACAGCACAGCGGAATTGATACAGAAGTGATGGCCTATTTAAATGCCAAATTAAAACAAACAAACCAAGAATCAACAAAAAATGTTAATTTGTAGTTCTAAATATAGTGTTTTTTACTCACTTTTTGTCTCTCCCACAACATTATTCTTCTCTCCTACAACGTCTATTACAATTACATGCAAATGACAACTTATGCAGATTAGGTGATGATAACATTTAGCGACTTCTAGCGACTTTTAGGAAGCCAACAGCTACTTTCCTTACTGAGGAGTTGGCAACAGTGTCACTGTTACTTTATGCTAACACTGTGTAACTTTTTCACAATTTAGCCATAAAAGCTAGCATTAAACACAGTTACAATATAAGGATTTTTAACATTTAAACTAGTATTTTAAGTTAGCTTTGGTTAGCTCACATTAAAATGAATTACCCCAACATTTAGGGATAAGGGGATAAGGGCCTGTACTTATATAGCGCTTTTAAGAAAAAGTTTAGAAAAATAGATACCAACAGAGAGCCACTTAACTAGCTAAACCTTAACTTTATCTGAAAATGAGTATAAAAAGACACCAAAGAGAACGTAAAGAGGAGATGGACATTATGCGCTAGCTAGCTAACAAACAGTTAGCTCACCTTTCAAATTAATATGGTAACCCCAAAGTTTAGATCTAAATTTCACGGCAGACAGCTTTCACTGAAGCCTCAGAACATAATGCATGCTTCTGACTCTATTTTATCTACTGATGTTTATACAAAAAAGGCATGAAGAACGTAAACAAAAGTTGAGCCAACTATTGGGCACTATAGCGAACTGACTAGCTAGCTCATAACAGGTATCACCTCTTCTGTTTACATTCTCTACACTATTGTCTTATGTTCTTCTTTAGATAAAGGAAACTTTGAGGCAAGTCATTTTAAAGTGAGATAATCAAAGTTAACATAAAATGCAAGTTTAAAAGCTAAAATTCCCAATATTGTGACAACATTTAATGCTGATAAGTTTTTTTGGCTAATGACCTCTATTTTGATATTCAAGTCCATGTCATCATTAGTACAATTCTTATCATAGAAAAGGTCTATATTAATGACAGAAGAACAAGAGTGAACAAAGGGGGAATGAATCAGACAGCTAACGAGGACAGAAATTGAGTGAGTGGAGGACGGAGCTTGAGGGGACGGACCTGGATGTTTAAAATGGAGACATAATGAGCTAAGAGATGGAGACGCTGGAGGTCAAACACCTGAAGGCTGCCTATGATTGGCTGAAAAGGACAGAAATAAGGCCAACAGTGAGGGGACGGACGGTGAGGGTGGAGTTCCACAGAGAGATGCTGGTCCCTGAGGATGGGCCCAAGTGTCCTTGTGATCATCCTGTCTGTGTTTGTGTTCCTTCAAACTGAATCATATGTCCCTACCAAGAGTTTCTGAGCCTGAGGCGTTAGCTTCAGGGCTGATAGTTCTACTATGGAGTTAGCTTGCCATGCACAGTTTATATTGTCTGCCATCCCTGTTCACACCTGTTTCACTAATCCAGATTCGATCAAGTGTATCACATCATTCTGGCTTATTTTGTTATATGTTTGACACGACAGTCAGCAGTAGCTTGGTTAGGCAGTCATAACATATTAGCGCTCATCTAGCTGTTGTCACAAGCTGAGCTCTGGAAGTTCCGCCAGGCTCAGTCTCATGGCAATTCTCTATATTTATATTTATTTGTTGTATTTTTGTGCCTTTTGGTTTTTGTTATCCCTATATGTTTTCTCTTTTCCTGTTTATGTCTTAGTTCTACTATGTACCGATTCTGTATTATTGGTACCTGTTTCACAGTTGTACTTGTTTATAATTTATTCTACTCCTTATTATTTGAGGTTGACAGCTGTCAGGGCATTTCCTGATTGGTGCCCCATGTGGGCATAGCCCTGTCAGCTGCCAGCCGGTGTGCTCTCATCTCATTACTTCCAGCTGATCCCAATCACTATTCATTGTTACCTTTTTGCCCGCTCATGTGAACCCACACCTGTCACTACTTATGTAATGTTTTTTTGATCCTATTTAAGGGGATCTATTTCATTTCCATTTGCAGCTGTCTTGACTCTAAAAGCTACACGTGGACAAAATTGTTGCTACCCCTCTGTTAATGAAAGAAAAACCCACAACGGTCACAGAAATAACTTGAATCTGACAAAAGTGGTAATAAATAAAAATTCTATGGAAATTGACCAATAAAAATCAGACAATGCTTCTGAATTGTGGTTCAACAGAATTATTTTAAAAAACAAACTCATGAAACACGCCTGGATAAAAATGATGGTACCCTTAACTTAATATTTTGTGGCACAACCGTTTGAGGCAATCACTGCAATCAAACGATTTCTGCAACTGTCAATGAGACTTCTGCACCTCTCAGCAGGTGTTTTGGCCCACTCCTCATGAGCAAACTGCTCCAGTTGTCTCAGGTTTGAAGGGTGCCTTCTCCAGACGGCATGTTTCAGCTCCTTCCACAGATGTTCAATAGGATTTAGATCAGGGCTTATAGAAAGCCACTTTAGAATAGTCAAATCTTTCACTCTTAGCCATTCTTGGGTGTTTTTAGCTGTGTGTTTTGGGTCATTATCCTGTTGCAAGACCCATGACCTGCCACTGAGACCAAGCTGTCTGACACTGGGCAGCACATTTCTCTCTAGAATACCTTGATAGTCTTGAGATTTCATTGTACCCTGCACAGATTCAAGACACCCTGTGCCAGATGCAGCAAAGCAGCCCCAGAACATAACAGAACCTCCTCCATGTTTCACAGTAGGGACAGTGTTCTTGGTATGCTTCATTTTTGCGTCTGTGAACATAGAGCTGATGTGCCTTGCCAAAAAGTTCCAGTTTTGTCTCATCTGTCCATAGGACATTCTCCCAGAAGCTTTGTGGCTTGTCAACATGCAGTTTGGCAAATTCCAGTCTGGCTTTTTTATGATTTGTTTTCAACAGTGGTGTCCTCCGTGGTCGTCTCCCATGAAGTCCACTTTGGCTCAAACAATGACGGATGGTGCGATCTGACACTGATGTACCTTGACCTTGGAGTTCACCATGAATGTGTTTAGAGGTTGTTCTGGGCTCTTTTGTTACCATTTGTATTATCCGTCTCCTCCTGGGCCACATCCAGGGAGGTTGGCTGCAGTCCTGTGGATCTTAAATTTCTGAATAATGTGTGCAACTGTAGTCACAGGAACATCAAGCTGCTTGGAGATGGTCTTATACCCTTTACCTTTAACATGCTTGTCTATAATTTTCTTTCTAATCTCCTGAGACAACTCTCTCCTTTGCTTCCTCTGGTCCATGTTTAGTGTGGTACACACCATGTCACCAAACAGCACAGTGACTACTTGTCACCCTTTAGATAGGCCGACTGACAGATTACAAGTTTATAGACACCTGTGATGTTAATTAGAGGACACATCTTGGTTGAACATGTCCCTATGGTCACATTATTTTATTATCTTTTCTAGGGGTACCATCATTTTTGTCCAGGCCTGTTTCATGAGTTTGTTTTTTAAAGTAATTCTGTTGAACCACAATTCAAAAGCATTGTCTGATTTTCATTGTTTAATTTTCATAGAATTTTTATTTATTACCACTTTTGTCAGATTCAAGTTATTTCTGTGACCATTGTGGGTTTTTCTTTCATTACCAACAATTTTGTCCACGGCTGTACTTGTCATCTCCACCAGAGCCCTATCCCTGCTCTGGTGCGCTATATCTGTAAGTTTTCTCCCTCGTTTCTATTTTGTGTTTAGAGCACCATGTTGAACTTTATGTTTGTTGCTTATTTCAATAAATTACCCAAACTCACAGTTCAGCGTGTGGGTCTCACCTTCCTGCCCCATAGGGCAATTCATGACAGCTGTGCAGAGACTGCCAGATTCGGCCACCTAGCCTAGCATAGCTGTTGGATCATGGTTTGGTCTGGATGTTTTTTCTTCATATTCTGTCATCATTCTGTCATATTCTACCATCACCATACATCCTCGTTCATCTACCGACACTTGACTTTTGTCGTTCTTAAAGGGCATTCAGACCAAATGCGAAAGTGCAGATTTTTCATGCAGCAAAATTACATGTAGACTCAGTGCAAAGACACAAACAGGATTTGCATCTCAGCAAGTTGCAGAGGGGCGGGATTACCTTATTAACTTCTGCAGCTGCATTCTACCTGCTGTGGAAATCCCCAAAACACCATGACGTTTAAGTTTACAGCGTTATACGGTGGGGCTCACAGCTGGGAAAATGTCACTGCCTCCTCCAGAAACTGCACCTAAACTGCTAGCCTGCTAGCCCTCGTTAGCACATCTGTAGCAGGACTACATGGGTGGATAAACTCCTGACACTCCATCTCAGCTGCAGAGCTCCAGTCAATCTGTCTGCAGGTGATCAGCAGTCTCATTCTCAAACTAGTTTACTCTCCAGTGTTGATACTTTTACTCCAGTGACAGCAGAATCTCAAGGCAGTTAGCTATCGGACCTCCCTCAGATGCAAATGCATGAATGTGTGTATTTGCAGGATTTGCAGTGGCATTAGCCACCTGAGCTAGGAGCTCGCCAACTAACATTAGCAATACAGCGTCAACAACTGACCTCACTGGTTAGGATAGAGGGAGGGTGGGCCCGTCTCGGGCTCATGAGGACTTAAAGAGACTTCCACTGAAGCGATCCATTTTGAGGGAGGCTGCTGAAGACGGGTCAGGACAGTGCTGCAATATTTAACTCCTGAGCTATTCTGACCAATCATGTCACAGACATTTAAGACCTCTGGGAGAAGAGGTCCAGTCAATGTCTCCATTAAGGCCACAGTGGGATTCTGATTGTAACGACTTTTCCTCTCTGTGTCTTTCAGAGGACACAAAGACAGAGACGGAGACGTCTCTGTCTAAATGTCAACACTCTTTCCCCCGCTGAGTCTTTGTGCGTGTGGGTAAACCTGGGCTCAGTGTGGATGGAGGCATGAGTTGAGGCGCATCACGCTGTCTTTATGACAGTCTCTGATCTTTGTCCTGGGCTCTGCTCAATGTTGTATTGATGTACGTCCCGCAGACCGGGAGACAGCAGAGGGACGAGTTATTGAATCGTCTGTCTGTTCATCACCTGACACAGGAGAGGCTTTAAAGTCAACCTCTAAATGCTCACACACAGGAACTAAAATCAGCCTCTAAACACAGGAACTAAAACTAAAACAAGGAGGACTAAAGTGTCTGATTCTATAAAATCAAGTCAGCACGTCTACAAGGAAAAAAGTTCACATACTTATGATAAAAAACTGCCATCCATGTCCAAATTCATGAGATATTGTCATGGTGCTGAGCATGGGGAGAATCACTGTTCATGCTCTTTTGTCATTTTGATTATTTTCTGTATTTTCCTTATTTCAGTTCATTATTGTATCTCAGTACGGTTTTGATAGTATGATGTGATCTGAGTTGCTCTTTGTTTCTGTTTGCTTTGAGTTGTCTGGTTATCATATCTTAGTTTGATCATTATTATCATGTTTGTTATTATTATGCATTTCTTGATCTTCTCGTTTGTATTATCTTCTTGTGTTTTTTGAGCCTTCTCCATCCTTGTTCCCACTTCTCCTTTTGTATTTTGGTTTTCAGGTATGTTAATATTATTTACATCTCTGGGTTGTATTTATTTTATCCTCACCTTTATGAGTGATGTGTCTCGTTTTGTATTATTCGGTCTGCTTCTCGTTTGGGATCATTTCGGTCACCTTTTGCCATACTCTCCTGTGCTGCTCCTGTGTTTGTTTCCGTGTTGAGCTCAAGTTCGCGGACCGGCACAGCTGTCATTATTTACGTTAATCCTCCTCGCTCACGTCACCCACACCTGATCATTATTTGTAATTATCTTTGTCTGCCTATTTAAGGATGCTGCGTTGTTTGCTCGTCGCAGCGTCATTCTGAGTTTTTCCTGTATGGTTCGGTGGGTTTGGACAGGTGTGCTCCGTCTAAGACTTCTGTTTTCCCCCCTGGTGTTTTCTCGCTAGACGTGAGCCACGTCACCCTACACGTCATTCCTTATTTTGTGAGTGTTGCGTTTTTGCGTAGTGTTTGTGTTTTGTTCTTGATTAATGAAAACATTCTTGGCAAATGCTTTCACTTTCGTCCGTCTTGCCCCGGTCCAAGAATTTCAACTCTAGCGGCACAATGCGAATGTGATATGAATTTTGTGTTATTAAATGTGCAAACTCACAGCTGGCATTTGGTGTCTTCAGTCCTGCCCTGGTAGGGCAATTTATGACAGATATGAATGAAAATAATTAATAAGTTCTGACTATTTAGGAGCGGCAGAGTTAACATCCAAATCTTCTGCATCATCTTTGTTCTCAATAAAAACCACAAATCTGAGACCTTTTTTTAAGAAAAATGTACTACATGTGTTTCTATAATCATGCCTTTTTCCTTGTCATTTTTCTCATAAATTTGTAGGGTTTTTTCTCATAAACTAGTGACTTTTTCATAAATTACAATTTTTCTCATAAATTTGTGGGTTTTTCATCTAATTTTTTTTTTCTTGCCATTTTGGAATTTTTTCCCAGATAATTACTTTTAATAATTTGCAGTTTTTCCTCTTGATTTTCATCTTTTTTTTTGGGGGGGGGGGGTTATTTTTTCCTCAGATTGCTACTATAGGATCTTGTGAATTTGTGTATTTTAAAATGAATCAAATAAAAGTAATTTTACTGTTATTATTAATGTTATCTGAGCAGTCATCTGCCATCAGTTTGCAGCTTTTTTCTTTAACATTTCAGGGTTTTTACTTTTAATTCTTTTGTGGCGGTGCCTTGCATGGCAGCGACCCTTCTGATTCTACGTGTGATTACATTGTAACAGGAAAAACGTGATTTCATTCTACTGTATGCGATTGGCTGTATAGACTGAATAACAATGGAGATGTCTTCCTCTCCTTCTTCTTCTCCTTCTTCTTCTCCTTCTCCTTCTTAATAATGTGGAAAAAATATGAATATGTGAATCTTAAATTTGTATTTTTTTAAACGGAGCGTTGTGAGAGGACGAGGAAACTAAAGAAGAAGAAACGACTGGAGCTGCTGATTATTGAGGGTTTATAAATCTGTGTGTGTCACATTTATTAGCTCCCATATTGCCTCGGTGGTGGCGGCGGCGCCAGTGTGGGCTCCTGGGTGGGAGGAGAGAGCGCCGTGGCAAGGATCATTTTTCTCGATTATTTTGATGCGCTGCTCCCAGTTTATTGGAAAATGCGGAGAATTGCTTTGGCAATATTGTTAATTTATAGGACAGTTATGGAGATAAATCTGCGTGTGGAGACGTGAACGTGTTGGTGGTGGTGGTGGCGGGGGAAGGGGGGTTCAGGCGGCCATCTTTAACTGTCCCGGCTGTTTCTAATATTTTATCTCCTCTCCACATAAACCCGCATGGACCAACACTGATAATAAACTTCAGCATTTATCGACTGAGTGAGCACATTCTCCTCCAGCTGTGGACACAACAAAGAGCTTCAATCGTTATTTTCCTCTTCCTGCTCCAACCCACCTGACCCCCCTCCCCCCCCCCCACTGGGACCCCCCGCCTTGGCTGCCGGGGCAGATATGAGTTCAAAGATGGTTGTATGTGTGGAGGAAGTAAATTAAAGCAGCTGGAAGTTTCCAATAAGACCCAAACCATTTTAGATCAGCTAATGGAGGAACACAGAGGTATGAGGGGGAGGACGAGGGGGGAGATGAGGGCGGAGAGATGATGAGGGAGGTATCGGGCCAGATCTGATGGAAGAACAAGAAAATTCCCAGATGAAGTTCTGGTAGTGTGCTGCTGCTGCTGCTGCTGCTGCCCACTGATTGCAGCTTTAAGCTGTGAGAATCGATAGGAAAGGATAAAAGAACTGATATCAGAGAACGATATCGGAACTGATACCAGAGACAGATACTGAACTCGATAACAAAGACGAATACTGGAACCAATACCAAAGACTGATACTAGACCCGATACCAGAGACGATACTGAAATTGATAACAGAGACTAATACCAGAGACTGATACTAAAATTGATAACAGAGACTGATACTGGAACTAATACCATAGACTGATACTGAAATTGTTCACAGACCCCGAAACCACAGACTAATACTGAAATCGATAACAGAGACTGATAACAGAGACTGATACCAGAGACCGATACTGCAATTGATAAACGACTGATACCAGAGATTGATACTGGAACAGATACCAGGAACCTATAACGGAGACTAATACCAGTAACCAAATAAGAGTCCGATACAGAACAATGCCATTAACTGATCCAGAACAAATATCAGAAACCAATACTGTAACTGATACCAGGCACTGATTCCAGACACTGATACCACAGACCAATAACAGATGAATACCAGAGACTGGACACAGGAACCAATACAGACACCGGTATGAGAGACTGATACTGGAACTAATACCAGAGACTGACCACTGAAATCTATAACAGAAACTGAAATCAGAGATCGATACTGGAGCTGATACCTGACACAAGAACTAATATCAGAAACCGATACCTGCAAATTATACCAGGAATAGATACCAGAGGTGATACCAGAATTCGTACCAGAGACAACACAAGAACCGATACTACAGACCAATACCATTAACCTATACAAGAAAGTGATAACAGGAACTGATAACAAAGCCCCTGTTTACTAACTAACTAACCTGGACTTATATAGCGCTTTTCTAGTCACAAAGACCACTCAAAGCGCTTTCACTAATACTAACCCTCTATTCTAAGGGCCTATAGGAAACAGATAATCTAGGGACAATTTAGAACAGCCAATTAACCTAACATGCATGTCTTTGGATTGTGAGAGGAAACCGGAGCCCCCGGAGTAAACCCACGCAGCACAGGGAGAACATGCAAACTCCACACAGAAAGGTTCCAACCCCTGCCAACCTGGGGATTCGAACCAGGAACCTTCTAACTGTAAGGCAACAGTGCTAACCACTGCACCACCGTGTTTACTCTATCAGGAACCACTTGAGGGGTCAGGAACTTCGTAAGGGCCATTCCTGTCTCTATATTATGAGCATAGGAACCATCAGTCTCCAGAGGATATGTTGATGACGTAATCACTGGATACTTTTGGCCCAACATACGTTAAAATCTTACAGAAATGATTATGCACAGACTTAACGTAGAGCAGATCCCGATACATGTGTGGCCACTAGTGATACATCTCGCCATTCCCATTATTATTTCTTAGTAAATGTACAACTTTATAAAGATAAATTTGTTACTTTTTGCTTAAATTTGCAACATATAACGCTGAAGCTTTTTTTACTCTGAACTTCTGATTTCGTTTCTCCCAAATATTCAATACATTTGCAACTACCCCAACAGCACACATACGTCTGCTCTACATCTGCCCAGTGTACAAAGTTTGCATCGGGAATGCATCATATAGAGGTCATTTGCACACTGGCAAGATGTTGGCTAGACATTGGCATGAAAACTTGCTGACATTTGGCCGGACATGTACAGTGTGTGCTGTTGGGGTAGGGTTAAAAAAAGGGGGAAATCATGACACGTGGGGGATATGTAGTCTGTAATTTACAGTGCTATCAAATACGTCTAGTCAATGTCTTGCCAATGTGCAAACAACCTCTATAAGATGTATTCCCGATGTAAACTTGCTGACGTTGACCGGTCTGTGTGCTGTTAAGCTAATTTCCTGAAAACTAACAGTTTTTTTTCTGATGTACACTCGCAACTTTTTTTTTTTAAATTTGCAACATGTTCTTCCAAATTTTTGGCTTTTTTCTAATTAATTTGCAACTGTTTTCTTAAAAATATACAACTTTTTTCACAGAAATTTGCAAAAAATTAAATAAAACTTTTTTCTTTCAAATGTACATCATTTTTCTCTCAAATTTCTTTAATTTGCAGCTTTTTAACTGGAAATTTGCAAGTCTTCTACATAAATTTGCCTTTTTTTCAACAATTAAGATAAGATAAGATAAGATAAGATAAGATAAGGTAAGCCTTTATTAGTCCCTCAGTGGGGAAATTCCAGGATTACAGCAGCAAAGGGATAGCAACACTCAGAGCAATAATAAATAAGATAAGAACTGGTTAGCCAAAGCAGTAGATGAATATACACATGTACACAGTTATATACACAGTGCAGGAGCATTGCAGCTAGATGGTATCAACAGCATTGCGGTTTGTTAAATTACCCTGCAGAATATGAATATGTACCCAGACAGTATATTTCGCATTTGAATCAACAGTGTTGTTGCCACCCTCAATAATGATTGTAATTGTCCTCGTTGTGTATTGGGGGGACGATCTTGATTGTGCAAAGTTGTGTTTAGTACATTCAATACAACCTCTACAAGCAGCCCTGGTTAGGTTATAAAGTCTGACAGCCATAGGTAAGAAGGACCTGCGGAAGTTCTCCGTCGTGTACCTAGGATGGCACAGCCTACTGCTAAATGAGCTCCTCAGTGCGTTCATCGTGTCCTGCATGGGGTGGGACTCAGACTCCAGCAGAGATGACAGCTTAGCCACTGGCCTCCTCTCTCCTATTTCCTCCACTGGGTTGAGGCGTTGCCCCAGAACACAGCTGGCTTTTTTGATCAGCGTGTTCAGTATCTTCCTACCTGCCGTGATGCCGCTGCCCCAGCAGACCACTCCAAATGTGATGGCTGATGCCACCACCGAATCGTAGAAGGTCTTCAGGAGTGCCCCTTGCACTCCAAAAGACCTGAGTCTCCTCAGGAGGTACAGCCTGCACCGCCCCTTCTTGTAGAGCTCGTTGGTGTTGTGTGACCAGTCCAGTTTATTGTTCAGGTGAACACCCAGGTACTTGTAAGATGTCATCATCTCAATGTCTGCTCCCTAGATATTTACTGGTGTTTTGGGTGGTTGTCTACGCCTGCAGCAGTCCACCACCATTCCCTTGGTTTCATTGATCTGGTGCTTTTTTCTTATAAATATGTTGCTTTTTTCCTCATACAGTATTTTGCAAATTTTCAACTCTTGATGTAATTTTAAAATTTTCTCTTTAATTTGCAGCTTTTTCTTGTAAATTAGTGAATTCACGCTGTTTCTGTAAATTTGTGAGTTTTTCTAAGGGAGCCACTGAATATGAAAAAAGCCACATTTGGCTCTGGAGCCACAGGTTGCAGACCCCTGACTTAGCCCCTTTGCTATGACAGTGGCATCATATTATATTTTTTAAGCGTTGGATCTTCACTGTTATCTTTTTCTGGTCAAATTGGCCAATTTCATGTCCTTGTTTTGTTCACGGAGTGCTCTGGCCATGATGGCAAGATTTTCCCAGTCTGCACTCAGTCCTAAACCCTGGCCAGCGGTTTTTGGGGGTCACTCTGAAGTACCTACTCCTGACCAGGGTCTTACTTCAGCCACTAAAGGCTCCTGAAAACTTCCCCTTACAGGGAGGCTCCTGGTCATGGAGACGCATGTGGGACGTTCCTGTAAAAATTGTGACTTTTTTAATATTGTAACATTTTCCTCATAAATGATCAACTTTTCTCTTGTAAATTTCTGACTTTTCTTCCTCCTAAATTTGCAACATTTGTCTTTCACATTTTCAACTTTTTTTTCCCTTATAAATTTGTGACTTTTTTATGCGTTTCATTTTTTTGTAAATTTCCACATCATCTCCTCATCCTACAGACACTGAAGGACAGTATGGGGATGGCTGTTGTGACTGAAGCCTTTGAAAATGCGACGACTTATTTTGGCGGGTCTGTGTCCTGGTTGTCACTGATTGGCTGACATCACTGGTACAACCACCAATGACGGGGTGGATGGCGATCTGACATCCTGTCTGAACAGTTCCCACCACAGGTCACCACCGCCATCGACTCAGCCCTTATTAACCGCTGATTACAACCTCCCCATCACCATGCCAACACACCACCTGCTAGTCCTCCACGTGCCTCGTTAGTGGTCGATTTGCTTTGGAGCCGTTTAACAAGCCAAGATGCAGCAATCAATCACTGTGTTTTTGAGAGAGGTGATGTCTGCAGATCCGGTTTGGTGAGGATTACTGGAGAGTATCAGCGTCCCGTCAGACCCGACACACACAATTGTGGATCATGTTGGTTCCTGTCAAACTGGTGTGATGTGATCAGATTATAAGAGAAAGATGTGAGGATTCTCGTTTTGTTGTGGAAAACATTTCTCCTCCATTCTGTTTCCAGTATGAAGCAGCTCGTCTTCAGTTTAAAGGTAAAATAAAGATGAAAACCAGAGTGAGTGTCACCCCTGGTGTTACTCATCCTGCCTGTTAGCGGCTTCCAAAGTGTTGATTACAACTTCTACGCCGCTGAGTGAGCAGAGACGTGTGAGTGTCTGACACTGGGTTTTAAACAGTTTTCACTTCCTCCGCCAGACAAAACTTCACATGAAGTCTCCTTAGAATAAAGTCTGTTACCAGGAAGACTTCCAGCCAGTATCTGGGCAGATTCACCAGCATCTGTGTGTGGATGATGGTTCTGGTGTTTAAAGTATCGTTCTTACTAACACCAATAACAACAATGATACAACATGAGACTCATGCAGCGCTTCTCTGGGTGCAAAAGTCAAAATAAACAATAGCAGTCAGACTCTTCCTTGAACAGCTGGCTTTTGAATGAAGGCAGTGAGTCTGAGTTTCAGATGTTTGAAGGGAGAGAGTTTAGAGGGCAAAGGATCTCAGCCATGGAGCGGTGGTTGGTTCTGGTGATGGGGGTCAGAAGACTTTCAGCATCAGGTGACACTACAGTCAATCACTGAACAGACACCCACTGTAGACTTCCTTTTCATTGGTGAGGGTGGTGACAAACCCATCATCAACACCATCAGAAGGCTCCAGTACTTTCAGAGTTCCTGCTCTCAAATGGGAGCTAAAATGGTTTCTGGAAGGGATTTTTGGGGATGGAAATTTGAACAAGAAAATCCTAATTTCCTGAAGAAAATGCAGCACAATTGCTGTCTGCTGAAAATGCTTTCCTTAAAAATATAAGCAGAAGAAGAAAATATTGTTGTCGTCAAGAACTTGTTAAGACCAGACGAGACCAGTCCAGACCAAGATCAAGCCAGGCAAAGATCAATTCAAGAGTCTTGGTCTGGACTTGGTCTCGACCTCTTCAAGTATTGTTCTTTCAACACTGTGGTCTTAGTCTGGTCTTGACTACAACACTAGAAGAAAGATGTTAGAGTAAAATCCAAAAACTTTGCTAAAACAAACTTTAAAAAAGGGCTGTAGAAACACATTATACAGTCTGAAATTTGGTGAAAATTCTACCGGACTTAAAATTGCAGAATTACAAAAAAAAAAAAAAAATGTGAAAGTTATCAAAAAGCTGAATGGAAGATGAAGAACTGAAACTTGCAGAAGCAGAATAAAAGCAGAATGGTTTCTCTAGCTAAAAGAATGCAGAAGATTTTAGGCTTACAATTTGAAGGAGCTGAAAGACAGTTTCCAGAAGTTCTCTAGTAAAACCATTATATAATTTAGCCAAAAACTTTTATATAAAAAGAGTAAGATATAAAAAAAGAGAAAATTGGGACCATATATGTCATTACTAAGCTGAATATTTTTATAGCAGGAAGGAGTTTGTAGATTAAAATATGCAGAAACAGTGACCAGAAACTGTGAAGAACAGAAGAACCATAGTGTGAATGCTTAAAAGAACTGTTAATGGGAATACATAAACCAGCTCGTCAGTGATGGAGTGACTGATAAAATCAGCCTGAGACTGCTCAGATCTCCTGACCTCGTCTCAATGGAGACCCACCCGAGGATCAGTGGGTGTGAGTTTATTGAGAATTCGTAGTGATTCCCGTGAAATTGACAGACAGACGTCAACAGATGTTCCACCATCACATTAACACCTTTCATCTTCACTGGAATGAGCTAAAAATAGAACTGCCTCTGGATAGTTCCTGATACTCTCCAAGATCCTGACTTCAGTTTCTAAAAACAGTTCCTCTGCTGATGGTTCTCCTAAATAGGTACCAGATCTTTTTGGTTGCAACACACCTTGTAGCAACAGAAACACTGTCTGCATTGACGGACTAAAACTTCATGAATCGGCAAACGCTGAGACAATGGGAGTGTCTGATGCAGCAGGGGTCAGCCAGACCGGTCCACACCCAGCAGGTGGATCGGGAATCTTTTTATGGACTTACATAAAGATTTTTATGGAGTACCGCTGCATATCAGCCAACAGTCACATTGGCTTTCGAGACCAGAAAGGAATCGCAGCTAAATGAAAAGTCCATCTTCATCAGCCAACACTTACATTATCATCCTCACATAAAAGAATTCACAGAGAGGAGCAGAGGAGGAGGAGGAGGAGGAGGAGGAGGAGGAGGAGGAGGAGCATCTTCACCAGCCAACACTTCCCATTGCCATCCTCACATTAAAAACAAAGATTCATAGAGAGGAGGTAAGGCTAAAGGAGGAAGGGTTTTAACTTTTCCCATGCCAACATACATGCTCATGGCTCCACTGTCACGTGATGCGATGATTGTCACTGCAGAGATCTGATTGGCTCCAGGATGATGAAACAGATGTCACCAAAAACTGACTAAAGAGCCATCAGACCCTATTACAATGATCTAAAGCGTGGATTTGTGCTACACTTTTTCCACTTTCCACCAGTGGTTTCAATCATTTCCGATGGTCTACTGCCCATTTTTACATTTCGTGGCTTCCTCGTTTAAATAACAAATGGCTTTGTAATAGTAGCAGTGGTGTCTTTAAAGGTGAAGTAGCTGGACACAAGGTTGGCATTTTGCTAGTTTGCAGCAGTGCAGTGACACTGCACCCCCCCACCCCCCGCAAAAAAAAACAACAAAACATCTAAAGTTAGTGGTGCATTATCAATCGTTATATTAGTGGCTTGTTTTAAAAAATATGAATGCGTAAAAAAAAATGAGGAGACACTCTGCCCATGCCCGCTTCACCTCCAAGGCTTAGATGGAACAGTGGTGCTCCTGTAAATGATGTTCTCATACATTTTCACAACCAAACCCATTTAATTCCAGCTAAAAACTCTGATAAGTCCTCTATAGATCATTAACACCTGCCTGATACAGGTGAGGAGATGAGACATTCTGAATGGTTAATTGATGTTTCCACCTAAAAAAAAAAAAAAAGAAAAAAAACACCTCTGAATATCGCTGGTGCAATTTTTTTTTTTCAATCTTAAAAGCAAAATGGGCTTGGACACACCCATAAATGATGGTTGTGATTTTGGCATCACACTTACTAGAGAGACTAGATATCATAACGAGGCCCATGCTAGAGAGGACATGATGAAGGGTAAACACTGGGACAGTCAGTTAACTTTTTCCCCTCCAGAAGAGCACGTTCAGTGTTTGTTTTTTCTAAACTACAGACTAAACTGCTGAGCACTCAGAGCTAATGCTGCCAGGACTGGCTGATGAGCAAACCAGACACCCAGAGTCTCTGGGGTGAGTTTTAGCGAGAACATTCGATCTTTCACATCAATCTGCATCTTTTTTTTATTCTTCTCCTGCTACAGAGCCAGAAATAAAACCATAAAACTACCATAATGAATAAAGATGGAGTGATGATCGTACTAACAAGCATTTTTTTAAACCTTTCTTCAAACATGCGTGACTTGGCCCTCACACTCTTACACCTCCTCCTCAGCTCCTCTAGAGTGTGAGTCAGGGTTTACATGAATAAGACATGAGGGAGTCGGTCTGTGAAGCTCACATCATTTTCACCTGCTGATTAACACAAAACACACAGAGTACACACATTCTGACAGAATAAACACATCATCATGAAAGACAAGAATCAGTGTGTCGTCTGAATACGGGACCAGGAAGCAGAGTCGCAGTCTTACATGCCTCTCTGCAGCTCCTCTTCATCCGCCACCCCTCAACTTAGCCCCTGTCTTCCCCATCAGAGAATCATTGTCTGCTCCCTCCAAAATAAATAAAAATATAATGTATAAGCATCCCAAAGTGATTAAGCAAAAAGTTGGTAAAACTCAAATTTAACATGAACCCTCTAAATTTAATGACTTGAGCTCTGTTCCTCCTCATAATTTAAAAATTAAATGTGGTTTGTTAAATATTAGGTTTCTAACTCCCAAGTCTCTGCTAGTCCACGATCTGTTAATTGATCATCAAACTGATTTAATATCCCTTACAGAGACTTGGTTAGGGCAAGAGGATTATGTTGGTTTAAATGAATCAACTCCCTCTGGTTATTTAAACTGTCAAAATCCCAGAAATTCCGGTCATGGAGTAGCAACAATTTACCATTCCAAATTACTAGTTAATGTAAAGCAGAAAACGTATTATAATTCCTTTGAGGGTCTGGTCCTCAGTATTGGGCATGTTAGCAATTTTAGGTTAAACCCAATTTTATTTGCCATAGTTTATCGTCCTCCCTCAGCCTACTCAGAGTTTTTGTCCAAATTTGCAGAATTCTTAGCAGATTTAGTGCTGAAATCAAATAAAATAATTATAGTAGGGGACTTCAATATACATGTAGATGTAGATGCTGATTGCCTTAATATGGCATTTAATTCAATATTAGACTCAATGGGTTTTTTTCAGAAAGTAGGAAATTCTACCCATGATCTCCACCATATGTTGGACCTTGTTCTGACATATGGCAAAGAAATAGAAAATCTGGTAGTGTCTCCTCATAACCCTGTACTGTCAGACCATTATCTGTTAACCTTTGATTTTACTATTTTTGACTATTTGGCTCCTAAAGAAAAATATTACGACAGTAGATGCCTCTCAGATGATGCTGTTATCAAATTTATGCAGATTGTTTATGCCATGTGTCAACACAACAGAAATAAGCTATGGAGAGCTTGCTCCTTCTGTAATTGATAGCATGGTAAATAGTGTTACAGCTTCTCTGCATCAGACTCTAGACTTGGTGGCCCCTTTAAAAAAATGAAAAAGTCTAATCAGAGATTTCTAACTCCTTGGTTCAACACAGAAACTCACAACTTAAAACAGAATTAGCTATTTAGCTATTTCTCCAAGCTATTTAGCTTGGAGAAATCATCTTTTAATTTATAAAAAAAAATTAATCTCTTAGTAAAGCTAGAACGAGTTATTATTCTGCATTAATACAAGAGAACAAGAATAATCCCAGGTTTCTTTTCAGCACTGTAGCCAGGCTAACAAAGAGTCAGGACTCTGTCAATCGTAGCATTCACTTAGAGCTCACTAGTCAGGACTTTATGAACTTTTTCAATAACAAAATTTCATCTATCAGAGATAAAATCAGTCAGATTCTTCCTACTGTTAACTTAAATACAGTAACTACTACAACTCCTTCAAATGATATCTGTTATGATGAGTTTATCCCAACTGACCTTTTAGAGTTAGATACAATAATTTCCTCATCCAAGCCTTCAACTTGTCTTTTAGACCCTATTCCTACCAGGTTATTTAAAGAAGTCTTCCCATTTATTGGTAGCTCTATTCTTCAAATAATCAATTCTTCATTAACATTAGGTCATGTACTGAAGGCTTTTAAAACTGCTGTAATTAAACCCTTACTCAAAAAGCCAACTCTGGATCCAGGAGTTTTATCTAACTATAGACCAATCTCTATTCTCCCTTTCATTTCAAAAATCATAGAAAGAGTTGTTGCTATGCAATTATTTGACCACTTGCAGGGAAATGGTTTATTTGAAGAGTTTCAATCTGGGTTTAGAATCCATCATAGTACTGAAACAACTTTAGTGAAGGTCACTAATGACCTTCTTATCGCATCTGATAATGGACTTGATTCTGTACTTGTCCTTTTAGACCTTAGTGCAGCTTTTGATACTATCAATCATAATATTCTACTTGATAGATTAGAACACCATGTTGAACTTAATGGAACTTCATTGCAGTGGTTTAGATCTTATTTATCTGATAGGTTCCAATTTGTTCAAGCCATTAATGAGTTTTCTTCCAACTCAAAGCTCAGTCATGGAGTTCCACAGGGATCTGTGCTAGACCCTATTCTTTTTTAGTTTATATATGCTTCTGCTAGGCAACATTATTAGAAAACACTGTATACATTTTCATTGTTATGCAGATGACACACAATTATACCTGTCATTGAAGCCAGATGATAGTAATCAATTAGCCAAGTTAGAAGCCTGTCTTAAGGAAATCAAAGCTTGGATGACTTGTAATTTCCTGCTATTAAATTCAGATAAGACTGAAGTCATTCTTGTTGGTCCAAAAACCCTTAGAAATGCCTTTCCAAATCAAACTCTTAGCTTGGATGTGGTTACTCATTCTCTTAATAGTTCTGTGAGAAACCCTGGAGTTATTTTTGATCAAGATCTGTTTTTTAATTCACATATTAAACTTGTTTCTAAGACTGCCTTCTATCATTTGCATAATATTGCCAAAATTAGGAGCATCTTGTCTCGGAGTGATGCTGAGAAACTAATCCACGCTTTTGTTAGCTCTAGACTAGATTATTGTAACTCTTTATTATCAGGCTGTCCTAAAACATCTTTAAAAAGTCTTCAGCTGATCCAAAATGCTGCAGCAAGAGTTTTAACAGGTACTAGAAAGAGAGATCGCATCTCTCTGGTTTTGGCCTCCCTTTATTGGCTTCCCATAGAATTTAGAATTAATTTTAAAATCTTTCTTCTCACTTACAAAGCTCTAAATAATCAGGCCCCCTTATATTTAAAAGATCTGATACTACCCTATTATCCTAACAGAGCACTACGCTCCCAAAATGCAGGATTACTTGTAATACCTAGAATCTGCAAAAGTACAATGGGAGGCAGAGCCTTCAGTTATCAAGCTCCTCTCCTGTGGAACCAGCTGCCAATCTGGATTCGGGAGTCACACTCGATCTCTGTTTTTAAGAACAGGGTTAAAACCTTCCTTTTTGATATAGCCTACAATTAGGGAGGGATTATGTGCCCCTGAACCCTCCCTTAGTGATGCTGCTAATAGGTTTAGACAACCAGGGGACCTCCAATGATGCACTGGGCTTCACTCCTTTCTTCACTCTCAATAAAATATTTTTGCTGGTCATTAACATCTGTTTGTTCTCTCATATAGATTGAGTCCCCGTCGTGCTGTTTGCTCTCTACATGTCTGTTCTTTTCATCTTCTCTATCCCCTCACCCCCCAGCCAGTCGCAGCAGATGACTGCCCCTCCCTGAGCCTGGTTCTGTTGGAGGTTTCTGTTAAAAGGGAGTTTTTCCTCTCCACCGTCACCAAGTGCTGCTCACAGGGGATCGTCTGATTGCTGGGGTCTTTCTGCAATTGTGGGGGTTTCTCCTACAGTTGAAAGTGCTATGAGATGACTGTCGTTGTGAAATGGCGCTATATAAATAAAGTTGAATTGAATTGAATTGAATTGAATCCAGGATCAGGCTGAACTTCATTGTTTATAAGAACAAACCTGTCAGTCACTGATCGTCCTCCGTTTCATCAGAAAATAACAATGACAGCTAATGTTTGTCTTCTGGTTTAGCATCAGTATGAGAGTGCAGACCGGTCCTCTACAGTGAGTTTACTACTGGGTCAGATAAAACAGACTGCAGGACCACATCATTACAGCATCAAAGCTCCAATATTACTCTAGACTCTCTGCTCTGGAGTATAGGAGTTAAAAAGGTTCCCGGAAAGAGGGCTGGATGGGAAACATTAAAAACAACAACTGCCACACTGTTTTAGAGAGCTCAGACCTCCGCCGATCCACAATCCACATCCTGGAACCAGCTGTGACAGAAAAACCTGTCATTTTGACGGGCTACACTGAACATATCTTCATGTTATTCCCACCTGTCCACTTTATGGGACTCGTCAAACAGTGATTATCTAGTGCTGTCCCACCAGTCTCTGTTCATCTGTTCAGTTAGTAAATCAATACATACATGTTCTTCATGCTGTATCCTGTAAGTCCGTGATTTAAATCAGATTGCGGTTCCTTTCATAATCATGCTCACACTCTAAAATCATTAATAGATTGCATTAATTAAGACAGATGTGACTTACCGGCACATTTGGTCCTGGTGACGAGCGGCGGCCCCGGTGGGCCCGTCCCTCCCTCCCCAGGTCGGGACAGCAGCACCTTGATCTCATACTCCACGTCCGGGTCCAGGTGCCACAGCTTGTAGGTGGGGGCGTCCACCACGTGGGTCTCAGCCCAGTTCCCAGAGGTCGTCCGGTACTCCACCTCCTTCAGGATGATGGGGCCGTCGCCGATGATGCTGTTGGCGTTGGGTTTGATCCACAAGTAGGTGGCGCCCACAGCTAGGAGCTCAGGTGGAGCGATGGGAGTGGGCGGGGCTGTGGGAGGATGGGGAGAACAGTAAGTTCTGAGGTGTCTGACAATTAGAAAGTGTTTGACTTAAAGCTCATTTATGAAAGTTTCAGCCACAGAAAAAAATCTGAGGGGCATGTTAGGGTTATCTGAGGGGCACCTGAGGGACACCCCAGAGACACTAGTGGCACACATGAAAGACACCCAAGAGACATCTAGGGACACCTGTGGGGCATCTTAAAGAGACCTCATGGGTACCTGAGGGACACAGACTAAAGTTCAGCGTGTCTGTCCTGATGCTGGAAGGAGTCACCTGTCAATTTAATGGATGTCTGTCTTCAGTGTGAGAAGACCGCCCAGAGATGAGGACATAAAGTGAAACTCTCCTGTTTTTCAGTGTGTGTCACTGTGTTCCTGTGTGTAATAAAAGTCTCCTGAAGACACGTCTCAGACACATGTTAGTGCCCTCTGTGGAGGCTCAACTGTGGATCTACTTTTTACTGTGGAGCGATATGGTCCCGGCTCAGTGGTTAACTCAGCTCTGTGTCTCTGTGTCTCTGTGTCTGTGGACGGAAAGTTTTAAGACGTTTTTAGTTTCTGTTTTCCATGTTGATTTTTCATGGTGGAGACTGCTGAGTCTAAAACAAAGAAACTCATTCGGAGTTGTGGTTATTTAGGTTATGATGGTGATATTTTACTGATCCAGCCCACCTGAGATTAAATGGGGCTGTAGGTGGCTTCCCTCCCGGCCTGACATCAGTTTGACACTCCTGCTTTAATGAATAATGAGACTCATCACAGCGCTGCAGAGGGTCTGATTATCGGACTGTAACACATACACAGACACACAGACACACAGACACACACACACACAGAGACAGCGTGCGGTGTCTACGGGGTCTCCTCCGTCTCTGCTACGCCCCACTGACTCTGATCTGTGACAGACAGTAACACACAGACACAACAGCAGCCCCGGGGGGGAGGACAGAGAGCTGGCTGCCCCCAGGGCTTCGACTGCATCTGTTCTACAAGAGCTGAACAAATGAGAAACACACACATCTGGGTCTCCTAACCTGTGTGTTTGTGTGTGTGTGTGTGTGTGTGTGTGTGTGTGTGCGTGTGTGTGTGCGTGTGTTTATGTCATAAACCATAATGATGAAAACGACAACAAGGCTTCAAAATTTGAACTCAATCACAACAAGAACACAAGACCTTCAGGGGTTTCTGACCTTGGTGCAAACATCAGAGAACGAAGCAGAAAAGTTGGGATTGTTTTGGGAAACGCAACATGTGATTTCAGAAATGGGGGATGGGGGTGTGATTATTTCTGATTCAGTCTCCCTGACACATGTCCCCCTGACTAGGACCAGCACTGTGGACCAGCAGCAGAGCTCTCAGCTCCTCTCCTGATCTCTGTAACTATGTTGTGTATCGATGACAGAACGGAGCAGAGCCTGAGCAGGTCCACCTTCAGGGATCTCTTACAGTTTTTCTCTGAGGTAGAAAACAGGAAATCCTGTATTAACTGAGTTTACGCCCACACAACTGAGTTAGTGTAAGAGATGGCGCTTCACCTTAATTCACTTAGACCAATCAGAAGATCTGACCGAGCTACGCTGGAAGCACCTGTGTTACATCCGTGACTCTGACCTCAGACATGGAAGCACATCAGCAGGTTCACGTACGTCCAGCAGGTGGTAGTTAGTTTTTAACAAGGGAGGTGGGGGGTGTTCACCAATTCAGCAACAGGTACAAATGTATAAAGGTAAATTAGGCACAAATGTGCAAAGATTTGATAAAAGATGCCACTTCAAAAAAATAAAAAAGTCACAAATTACAATTTAGTTACACAGAATAAAAAAAATGCATCAAGATGTATTGCAGATTTATGGAAAAAAATGTAAAAAAAAATCTGAGGAAAAAAGATGAAAATTTAAAAGTCACAGATTTTTGAGAATAAGATGCAGATCTACCAGAAAAAAGTTGAAAATTTACAGGAAAAATTGCAAATTTACAAAAAATGCAAATTTATATAAAAAAATGCAGATTTATGAGAAAAAGTCACATGTTTATGAGAAAAATGTTGCAAATTTATGGCAGAAAAGTTGAAAATGTAAAATATTTTCTTTCTTGCATTTCTGCTGAGAATCGGTGCTTCAAAGTCAAGTTATTCAGTTCTACAACATGATATAAAAGGTTTTTATCTTTTCTCTTTTTCCAGGTTGGGAGGGGCCATGTCCCCCTGCCCCCCCCCCCCGATTTACTCCTGTGAATGGGGATAGGGGGCTGGCAGGTTAACATGGGGATAGCATCCCCCCCCCCCAAATCACCTACTGTGTATGTGTGACTGATGCCGTGTTACGCGTGTCACATCTCAGGATGATTTCACAGCTGATTCATAACTACGGAGCTCGGGTGTTTGTTTCTGTATTTTAAACCAAAGAGACCTGAGGAGGTGAGGAAAGAGGCAGAGGTGTGAAGACCAACAAGACGAGGAGGAGGAGGAGGGCGCCAAACATCACCTCGGGACATGCTAACGCTAACGCAGCATGTCCTGTGGCTGCAGGATCGGTACCCTGCTTGCACGGAACTGCATGCCTGCATAGCACCTCCACATCATGACAAACGTGCTTCAATTCCACCTAAAAAGATGTGGCTTTCAATCTTCTTCTGGGTACCGACGGTGTAGCCACGCATCCGCCTGACCGTCCACGTGCGTGTAATGACATCATCAGTCCGTGCTGCATCTCAGAGGGGATGAGAGACGAGGAAAAAAGAGATCCTCTGAAAGATAGTTCCGCTGCGGAGGTTCCACTACTTTGTGAGAACATACACGGACAGACACACACCTACATCAAGGCCAGTGACACACACATGTCCTGAAAACCATGTATGCATGTGAGCGTCCATGCGTGTGTTTTTAATGTTTCACTTTGCTCTCGCTCTCTGTGTTAGCTCGACTTATTCCCCCAACAGAGAGCCTGGCAGACAGCACCTGATACACACACCTACACACACATACGCAAAGATGTTCTCCTGAGTAAGGTGTGAGCGTTGTGCTAACAGATGGTAATGACACTTCCACTCCCCGGACCATCACCCAATCAGAACACGGTGACACAGAAACTGCAACATTCTTCAGACCAAACAAGGTTAACCACATCATCCAGACCAGCCGCTGACAGACGCCATCGCTCATTCTGCCCTCACACGCTGATTCATGGCCCTTACATTGGAACACGTCTACCATTTTTATTCTCGGTAACTGGCAGGTTTTCTTTTTCTTCCTGTAAATCTGAGTTAAAGGAAAAGCTGCAAACCTGCATAAATAAAGTCTGAAATTCATTAAAACAAAAGTCACAATACAAGAAAAAAGTTCAAAAGGCACAAATTTAGGAAAAAGTTCATCAGCAGGAAAAAGCAGCCACACATGTCAGCCGAACATCCATCCATCTTCTGCTGCTGATCCGCGGCCGGGTCACAAAGGCAGCAGTCCAATCAAAGTTCAGACGTGCCTCTCCTCAGCCACTTCTTCCAGCAACTGCTGAGGGATGCTGAGGTGTTCCAACACCTGCAGAGGGCCAGTACCTCCACATGTCCTGGGTCTGTCCGGGGTTCTTTCCAGTGGGAAAGACCTGAAACTCCTCATGTGGGAGGTGGCCAGGAGGCCTCCTGATCAGCCGCCCAAACCACTTCAACTGGCTCCTTTTGATGTGGAGGAGAAGTGGCTCTACTCTGAGCCTCTCCTGGATGACTGAACTCCTCACCTTATCTCTAAGGGTGAGTCCAGCAACCCTACAGAGAAAGCTCATTTCAGCTGCTGGTATGGTAAGACCGTTGGAATGTAGATGGACTCACTCCTGAATAATATCCTGAGATAGCTAAACTCCACGTGTGGGAGGAGCTCACCATCCGTGAGGACCAGGGACTGGTATTTGGAGGTGCTGTTTTTCATCCCGGCCACTTTACGCCCAGTTGCTAAAAGATCCAGGGCACCACTGCATCATGAAGCCAACTGAGAGAGGGGAGAGTGCTTAGGCGGTTGTAAAGCAAAGAACTGGTGCCAAGTCAGGCTCTGGCTCCAGTAAAGCACCAGAACCAGCTTGGTGGAAAAGGGGTATATGTGGTTTGGGGGTTGCTAGTGTTGAGGTCAAGGCCCGACTGAGACCAGAGTGTGCCAAGAAGAAGACAAGACAAAACTATTATGGGATCAACACCAAGTTTGTCATGCGGTGGCCCTCGCGAGCCACCTATAAGACGCACACAAGTCACCAGTGAGTTTTACAGTGAGTTTATTACGGTGAAAAAGGTGTTTACACAAGCTGCTGCGATAATGACAGAGTCTTCGCAGAACAGGAAGCATAGGGCTATACAGCACACTACAGGTCCAAAGCAGGAGACAGTCACACACAATCAGGCTTGGTAATAATTAGCCACACGGGCTGCTAAGGCAGGGACTTACAGAACAGTTAACACCCGGGGGGAATAAGGCTAACGAGCTCACTTACTGGTCCCGGTGAAAGACGGTCAAGCCCCAAGGCAGCCAAGGTGTGAATATAGTCCAGGCATCCGTGACGATGGGTGAACAGAATAGCGATCAAATAACGATCATGCGATCAGGCACTGCTGCGTCGTCATGACGCTAGCAGTCAGCTTAAATAACCCAGGTACTGATGACAGATGACACACAGCTGACCGACCATTGACAGACGGAAACCCCTCCGAGCACTTTCACAATAAGAGCCCGGAGAGGCCAAAATACCGCCCGCAGCTGTCAAGGCCGGCAGCGAGACATAACTTTAACCCGAGCGCGATAAGAACCGACGCTCGGGTCATAACAGTACCCTCCCTCCACGGGCGGACTCCGGACGCCCCAAGGGACCACCCTGCCCCCCCAGGGTGGGAGGTAGGGGGACAGGTACGGAGGGAGAGAAACCAACCAACAAAAACAAGACAAGACCAAAACAAGAAATACATACAAACACATGACTCAGGAAAAAAAAACAAGACTAAGACCAGACAAAAAAAACACAGGAAATACATGACTCCGGGGAAAAACAAGACTAAGACCAGACAAGAAATACATACCACTACATGATTCTGGGGGGAAAAAAAACAAAGACAAAAGAAAACACATGACTAAACAAGGCTATGACAAGACTGAGACTCACAAGGGAAAAAAAAAACAAGAGACAAAAAAAATGCTCTAACTAGACAATGGCAAAGACTCACAAGGTAACAAGAGGCAAACACAAATTGCTCAGACTAGACAAAGACAATGATTTACAAGGTAACAAAAATACTCGAACTTGACTAAGACAATGGCATACAAGGAAACAAGAGGTAATCAAAAATAGCTCGGACTTAACTAAGACTAAGACATACTAAGAAGCAAAGGGTAAACAAAAATTGCTGGGACAAAACCGTGAACAAGACTGTGACTTTGGCTACAACAAAAAACAAGAGGCAATCTAACATTGCTCAGACCTGACTAAGAGTTTGGAAACAAGAAAAAAAAAACAAGAGGCAAACAAAATAGCACAGACCTGACTAAGACTATGACAAACAAAGAAACACGAGACAATTAAAAAAAAAATTGCTCGAACTTGACCTGACTAAGACTATAACTTTGAAAACAAGAAAAAACAAGAGGCAATCTAAAAATTGCACAGACCTGACAAAGACTAAGACAAACAAAGAAACACGAGACAATTAAAAAAAATTGCTCGAACTTGACCTGACTAAGACTATAACTTTGACAACAAGAAAAAAAAAACAAGAGGCAATCAAAAATTGCTCAGACCAGACTAAGACTATGACAAACAAAGAAGCACGAGACAATTAAAAAAAATTGCTCAAACTTGACCTGACTAAGACTATGACTGTGAAACACAACAAAAAATTACAAGATGTACAAGACAAGAATTGGCACCATAAGGGCCCACAGAAAATCCCACAGTACATGAAACAGTCAGGTGGCCTGTCCCAGTCCCATGCCCCCAGGAATACGTCCTCTGGTGGCCGAACCAGGTCACCCCGTAACCCACACAGTTTGTTGGGTGGCCAACCCAAGATGCCAAACGCTCCAAGCAGTTCCTCGGGTGGCCAACCCGCATACCAGAACCAGCAGGACCGTGGAGGGATTGCGTGCAGCCGCTCACCTGAAAACAACAACACAGGAGAGCGCCGATCTGTCAAACAAAACCCACTAATGGCCCCCAGCTGGTGGCTCTTGAGAGGGGGACAACCAAAACCCTGGGCCCCCTCGAATCCTGATTGGGTCGCAGCCGCACCTGTGCTGGACCCCCACTGGACCTCGTCGGACCCCGATTGGGTCAGGACGGACCCAGATTGGGTCACCGCTGCACCCACGTTGGACCCCGACAGGGTCACCTCGGCCCATACGTCGGACCCTGACTGGGTCAGGACGAGCCCCGATTTGGTCACCGCTGCACCCACGTTGGACCCCGACTGGGTCACCTCGGCCCATACGTCGGACCCCGACTGGGTCAGGACAGGCCCAGATTGGGTCACCGCTGCACCCACGTTGGACCCCGACTGGGTCTCCTCGGCCCACGCGTCGGACCCCGACTGGGTCTCCTCGGCCCACACGTCGGACCCCGACCGGGTCACCTCGGCCCACGCGTCGGACCCTGACTGGGTCAGGACTGCTCCGGCGACGACCTCCATCTCCGAACCTGGAACCCCCGGTCCCGTAACCTTGACTGGCTCCGAACCGGCAACGCTGTGGAGGTGCTCAGAACACAAGGAAGAACCGGGATCAGTTCCACCGGCAGCGCCAGAGCCCAGCGAGACGAGCTCGGGTGCAGCGGCCGGCTGCCCCTCACTCGCCTCCCCATGAGGCAGGCAAAAATGCTCTAACACACCATACAGGAAAACAAGAAAGAGCACTTGCCTGCACTCGGGCTCTGGAGCCGTCCAGGACTTCGCCGATCCAGGTTCATGAAGAAACTCGTCATCGGGCTCCCACTCGGCTGTGTCGGGTTCCACAGCCGGCCTGATGGTCTCTGCAGCTGGATCCTCATGCGCTCGCGTCCACGCCAATAACCCGTATGGCGTGGGGGTAGAGGACCCTGGACCTGCTGACTCGGGCTGCATCCCTGAGGAACCCTGGGGACGCTCTCTCGTCGGCTCTGGCTCCTCACAGCAGTCCGTTCTCCTCCTCTGTCCAAAGCAAGGCTGCAGGACCGGGACATCTCCCAGAGCTGCAGGCCTCCCCCTCGTTCGACGGCGTGGGACTGACGCCGAGGACCGCTCCGCAGGAGGAGACACAGAGGCAGCAGGTTTAATATAACAGGCTACAGCTGGGGAAAGAAACTCAGGGAGCCGCGAACCCTGAGCTTCACCCCCAGGAGTCAGACAAGACAGATCACTATTATTACTAGGACAGTGAACTTGGACTTGCCTGTCTCCCGGGGGGAGGATGTTGTCAGCTGTAGTGGGCGTTGCTCCTTCCCTCGCTCGCTGGATGGAAAAGGATCCAAGAACGGAGCCCACCGGCACAGGACTCAGCTCACTCTCAGCAGCTGGCTGGTTGAGGGGGTCATCCCGGAGGCCCGGAACTGGATCCGGAGCTGGAGCTTGCCAAAGATGCGCCCGGCCGTGACGCCGACGCCTTCGCCGGCCCCCAGATGGTGCAAACTCCCGAAATGGATCGGAAGCAGGATCAGGATCCATAGGCGAAAAGCAGGAGTGCCTCTTCACCTGCTTCATGCCGCGTTCCTCCTCCATCATCAGGAACAGCTCGCGTTGTGCGGCGATGTCCTCCCTCCTCGTGTCGACTTCCGGGTGGTTGGCGTAGCGGGGAGAGAGATTACAGAGCACATCTTCGGCGGCGTCCAGGTACCAATGTATGCCGTGGTTATAGTCCAACATGGAAGCGGAGATGAGTAGCTCATCCACAGCTTCCAAAACACTCGTCAACACGTGGCTCTTCGGTGACGGCATTCCTCACATACACAGGTCCCAGACAGGGACAAGCAACGTCCAAAACTCAAACTCACCGGTGAAAAGCGTCTCAAAATGGCGTCACCGTAAACGCCGTTTGGGCAGCAGTGTACTGTCACGTGGTGGCCCTCGCGAGCCACCTATAAGACGCACACAAGTCACCAGTGAGTTTTACAGTGAGTTTATTACGGTGAAAAAGGTGTTTACACAAGCTGCTGCGATAATGACAGAGTCTTCGCAGAACAGGAAGCATAGGGCTATACAGCACACTACAGGTCCAAAGCAGGAGACAGTCACACACAATCAGGCTTGGTAATAATTAGCCACACGGGCTGCTAAGGCAGGGACTTACAGAACAGTTAACACCCGGGGGGAATAAGGCTAACGAGCTCACTTACTGGTCCCGGTGAAAGACGGTCAAGCCCCAAGGCAGCCAAGGTGTGAATATAGTCCAGGCATCCGTGACGATGGGTGAACAGAATAGCGATCAAATAACGATCATGCAATCAGGCACTGCTGCGTCGTCATGACGCTAGCAGTCAGCTTAAATAACCCAGGTACTGATGACAGATGACACACAGCTGACCGACCGTTGACAGGCGGAAACCCCTCCGAGCACTTTCACAATAAGAGCCCGGAGAGGCCAAAATACCGCCCGCAGCTGTCAAGGCCGGCAGCGAGACATAACTTTAACCCGAGCGCGATAAGAACTGATGCTCGGGTCATAACAAAGTTGAGACCAAGAATTACATACACAGTGGTCTGGGTCTCTGTCTGTACTGGTCTTGAACTTGACTTGGTCTCAACTGCTTCAGGTCTTGGTCTCTGTACACTTTGGTCTGGGTCTGGTTTAAATCAAAAGTTTTACCTTCACTTTAAGGATCAAACATGATTTTTTGCTTCATCTGAGGGTCGAGTATCTTCATGTTTTTATTCCTCAGTTGTCACCTGGGAATCACTTTATTTTCATTCTAATTATCATCAGTAAACCAGAATCAGACATATTTACCATAAAGAAATAAAAACAGGAAACAAGAAGTGAAATAAAGTCATAGCAGAAATGTCATTTCCGTCCCACAGACTAACAAACCTTTGACGATGAGGTCGGCATAGTTGGACACCCCTGATCCTCCATCTGAACGGATCACGCAGCGGTAGCGGCTGGTGCTGCGCTGCGATGTATCGCCCACACTCACAGTCGCTGAGAAACGCCGATGGTTCACCACCCGGGTCACCATAAGTGCCGTGTCCTTCCCGTTCCACTGCTGTATGATGGGGAAAAAGGGGGAAAGAAAAAACCGATTTAGAATTTTTCACTAGAGAACTCACGGAGGGAAACCCAACAGCTGTCAGATGGTAACAGGTTACGAATCCATAGGGCCATTTCTAGATTTCTGGGTTGTCATGGATTTTTTTTTTTTATTATTGTCTGTTCATTCTGTCTCCTGTAATCATAAATGACATCACACTCAGCACTTTTTCCATGGGACAGCGAGGATGAAGCCCCAGCCTTGAACACTGCTGACTCAGCGTTCTCAAAGCAATGCTTATCTGTTTGGTCTACTGTATTAAAACTCTCTGCTCTGTTCTGAGACTTGGAATCTTCTCATGGCACTTGCCTGAGCGTGGGACACAGTTTCCTTTCTTGGCCAAGATGTAAATAAATACCCAGAAAAGGCATCTTTGACTCTGCTTCTTATTTATTCACCAGATCAACAAAGGGCATTTATTAATATAAAGAAAATTCATGACAGCGTCCCTCTGCAAGAATGTTTTTGTTGTTTGAAAGAGTTCAAACACTTTAAAAGAGGGAAAAAGTCTCTGTTCTCCCAACAAACCTATTAAAAATGAACTTTGGTCGTTGTCTTGATCTCAAACTCATTCCTACATCTTTTACTTCCACCCAGTCTCTTCAGTAGGTGTTTTCAATGATCAGCAACCAGTGGAAAGGAGTTCAGTAGAACTCATTTGCTGAAGACACTGGTTGGAGGTGAAACCTGCAGGGTCCTGGCCCTCTATGGAATGAGTTTGAGATCCCTGATCTGATTGATTTTATCAGAGATAAAATCAATCAGATTCTTCCCACAGTTAACTTAAATACTGTCACTACTACAACTCCTTCTTTTGATGTCTGTCTTGATGAGTTTACTCCAATCGACGCTTGTGAGTTAGACAAAATAGTTTCCTCATCCAAACCTTCAACTTGTCTTTTAGACCCTATTCCTACCAGGTTATTTAAAGAAGTCTTCCCACTTATTGGTAGCTTTATTCTTCATATAATCAATTCTTCATTAACTTTAGGCCATGTACCGCAGGCTTTTAAAACGGCTGTAATTAAACCCTTACTCAAAAAGCCAACGCTAGATCCAGGAGCTTTAGCTAACTATAGACCAATCTCTAATCTCCCTTTCATTTCAAAAATCTTAGAAAGAGTTGTTGCTACGCAATTATTTGACCACCTGCAGGGAAATGGTTTACTTGAAGAGTTTCAATCTGGGTTTAGAATCCATCATAGTGCTGAAACAGCCTTAGCGAAGGTCACTAACGACCTCCTCTTTGCATCTGATAATGGACTTGTTTCTGTACTTGTCCTTTTAGACCTTAGTGCAGCTTTTGATACTATCGATCATAATATTCTACTTGATAGATTAGAACACTATGTTGGACTTAATGGAACTTCGTTGCAGTGGTTTAGATCTTATTTATCTGATAGGTTCCAGTTTGTTCATGTAAATAATGAGTTTTCTTTCAACTCAAAGCTTAGTCATGGAGTTCCACAGGGATCTGTGCTAGGCCCTACTCTTTTTAGTTTATATATGCTTCCGTTAGGCAACATTATTAGAAAGCACTGTATACATTTTCATTGTTATGCAGATGACACACAATTATACCTGTCAATGAAGCCAGATGATAGTAATCAATTAGCCAAGTTAGAAGCCTGTCTTAAGGAAATCAACGCTTGGATGACTTGTAATTTCCTGCTATTAAATTCAGATAAGACTGAAGTCATTCTTGTTGGTCCAAAAAACCTTAGAAATTCCTTTCCAAATCAAACTTTCAGTTTGGATGCAGTTACTCTTTCTCTTAATAGCTCTGTGAGGAACCTTGGAGTTATTTTTGATCAGGATTTGTCCTTCAATTCACATATTAAATTTGTTTCTAAGACTGCCTTCTATCATTTGCGTAATATTGCCAAGATTAGGAGCATCTTTCCTCTTTCTCTCTTTCTTCTTGAGGTTCCGGTTCCGCCGGACCGGCGGCGCCACACGAGTCGGCTGCCTGTTGCAACAGCCTTTTTTTTTTTTTTTTTTTTTTTTTTTTTTTTTTATCTTCCTTCTTCTTTCTACACCTTTCACTCTGTATATATATTACGGACGCACGGATCACCCCGGGGGTCTCCCGGGTCGGCGGACGGAGCCACGGTTTGCAGCGGGAGACGTTACAGCGGGGAGGAGCTAGTGCTAGCTAGCACTTGGCCGCCGCCCGGTGCTAATGGGAAACTCGACATACCGGGAGCTGTAGCGAAAATGACGCGGGTGCCGGGCTGGAGTTTAGGCGGCGTGAAAGAAATATAAGACAGAATAATAAAGAGCGATGGCAAGAACCAAGCAGACCGCCCGTAAAATCTACTGGAGGAAGAAGCCCCCCCCCCCCTTCCCGCAGGAGACAGCTAGCCACCAGGGCTGCTCGGAGAGGCGCTCCGGCCACCGGCAGAGTGAAGAAGCCTCGCCGTCACAGGCCCGTGGCTCTGAGAGAGATCTGTCGCTGCCAGAAATCCACGGAGCTGCTCATCCGTAAGCTGCCCGTCCAGCGCCTGGTGAGGGAGATCGCTCAGGACTTCAAGACCGTCCTGCGTTTCCTGAGCTTCGCCGTCATGGCTCTGCAGGAGATCAGCGAGGCCCACCTGGTGGTCTCTTCTTCGCTAAGGGGGTCACCATCATGCCCAAAGACTTCCAGCTGGCCCGCTGCATCCGCGGAGAGAGAGCTTAGACTTTCTGCTGCACATTCACCAGCCATAATGCTCTGCACTGTGTGTCTATATATATATACAGTACATTTATAGTAATATGGACATATGTTTACTAGATGTTGTTTTTTCTTGCCTTCTGATTGTTGCTCTGAGTGTTGCTATCCCTATGCTGTTGCAATCCTGGAATTTCCCCATTGTGGGACTAATAAAGGCTTATCTTATCTTATCTTATCTTGTCTCAGAGTGATGCTGAGAAGCTGATCCACGCTTTTGTTAGCTCGAGATTAGATTATTGTAATTCTTTATTATCAGGCTGTCCTAAAACATCTTTAAAAAGTCTTCAGCTGATCCAAAATGCTGCAGCAAGAGTTTTAACAGGTACTAGAAAGACAGATCATATCTCTCCGGTTCTGGCCTCCCTTCATTGGCTTCCCATAGAGTTTAGAATTAAGTTTAAAATCCTTCTTCTTACTTACAAAGCTCTAAACAATCAGGCTCCTTTTTATTTAAAAGATCTGATACTACCGTATTATCCTAACAGAGCACTACGCTCCCAAAATGCAGGATTACTTGTAATACCTAGAATCTCCAAAAGTGCAATGGGAGGCAGAGCCTTCAGTTATCAAGCTCCTCTCCTGTGGAATCAGCTGCCAATCTGGATTCGGGAGTCAGACTCGATCTCTGTTTTTAAGAATAGGGCTAAAACCTACCTTTTTGATATAGCCTACAATTAGGGAGGGATCATGTGTTTCTGAACCCTCCCTTAGTTATGCTGCTAATAGGTTTAGTCAGCCGGGGGACCTCCGGTAATGCACTGGGCCTCACTCCTTTCCTCACTCTCTATGAAATATTTTTTTTTGCTGATCATTAACATTTGTTTGTTCTCTCCCATAGATTGAGTCCCCATCGCGCTGTTTGCTCTCTACATGTCTGTTTTTTTCTTCTTCTCTATCCCCTCACCCCCCAGCCAGTCACAGCAGATGACTGCCCCTCCCTGAGCCTGGTTCTGGTGGAGGTTTCTTCCTGTTAAAAGGGAGTTTTTCCTCTCCACCGTCGCCAAGTGCTTGCTCACAGGGGATCGCCTGATTGCTGGGGTCTTTCTGCAACTGTGGGGGTTCCCCCCTACAGTTGATAGTGCTATGATATGACTGTCGTTGTGAAATGGCACTATATAAATAAAGTTGAACTGAATTGAATTGAATTGAATCTAGATGAACACAGAAAATTTGTCACGAGCTGAGTTCTGGATATTTTACCAGACTCAGCCTTGTGGCTTTTTCTCTGTATTTATATCTACCTGTTGCATTTTATGCCTCTCTGGGTCTATATATTAATGTTCTTTTTGCCATTTTTCCTGTCAGGAGCTGAGCTGGCTTGGTTTCCCCTGGCTTGGTCCTGCCCTCTCTGTGGGTAAGGTGCCACATTGTATGTATGTTAGTATGTATTTCTGTGTGCTTTGCCATACCTATAGCCACTGCTTTCTGGTCAGCAGCGGTGAGGCAGCCTCTTGGGCTCATGCTGGTGAGTGCTGTCTAACTGTCTGCCAGTCCGACCACGCCCCCTCTCTATTACTGTCAGCTGTTCCGACTCCCGTTTGCCATCTCCCCGCTCCTCGCCCAGATGCGACCAATTTACCATCCCCAGCAA